>JAVTVX010000009.1:3107108-4510858 GCA_033439265.1 Dillenia suffruticosa
AGTGAGTTTTCAAAGCTTTGCTTGGCAACAGGAGCTACCAAAATGGTAGAACTGAAACAAATGGACAAAATCACAGTATAAGCCATTATCTGCCAGCCATCAATATCAGTTTGTTCTGGGCACTGACCATAGTCAACTAGTATTGTCTACCGACTCCATGATCCTTTCTGTGACCTTCAAGCTAAAACAAGACCTCCCAAGCACACCATGCTCAGCCAGGGCTTGCACAGCAACTTTGTATGTTGATACTTGCAACAGCAGGCTCCGGGTCCCTGAACTTTTTATACAAACTCTATCCCCCCTCCCCCGTTTGGAGCACTTTACATGCCAAGTAGACAGTCCACAAAATGCTTCAATCCTCCATACTGATGCTACAGTACCAGATTGCAAAATTTTCTGATCAACATGGAGCAGGAGATTCAATTGCAAAGACCCCATTAATGGTAAACTGGTTTCACGAGCTCCTTGTTCCAAGAGGCTGATACAGAATTTATATGCTTCAGCTAAACACTTGTTCTTCATAGTTTAAAATGATGGGGCAGATGTCCACACTTGCTCTGCAATCTGAGAATTTTCTTTGCAAAATCTTGATTGCCAGTAAGCAAAAGACCATTGAGAACTCGATTGAAAGTAAATTTTCTGGGTAAATAACCTCTATCAACCATCTCTATCAACAACTTGCCTGCTACCAGTAAGTCATCTGGTTTCTTCCTCACAAACATCGAACTTATTAGTATATTATATGTATCAAAATTGGGCAAGCAATTCCCACCATCCATCTTCTCGAACATTTCCAAACCCTTCTCAATTTCTCCTTCATCACAATAATATCGTATCAAAAGATTGTATGTCTGAACATTTGGCTCACACTCGTCATCCTTCATTCTTCCCATGAATTGCACAGCCCTATCCATTTGCCCTACATGACACAATCCTCTTATCACCAAATTATATGTCACCAAATTGGGCACATAGCCCTTCCGAACCATCTCCTCAAACACCACTATAGCATTTTCCACGCTATCTTTCTTGCATAAAACCTGAATCAAAGCATTATAAGTTGCCACTGATGGCAAAACCCCACCTTTAGCCATCTCCCCAAAAACTCGTCTAGCCTTATCAACCTCGCCCGCAACCCCAAACCCATGAACCACAGTAGTATATGTAATTACATCAAGCCCACATTTCCTCTTCTTCATCTGCAAGAAAAATTCCCAAGCTTCCTTCAATTGGCCAGCCCTAAAATACCCTTTAAGTAATATGTTATATGTTGTGAGTGTCGGATTCAAACCCTTTTCCACCATATCCTTCAAAACCTCCAATGCCTTTGGAGTACGCTTAACCAAACACCACCCATTTGCAATTATATTATAACTAACAGTATCAGCCTTAAACCTGCCCTTAAAAACCTTAAACAAATTATAAGCCATCTCAACCCTTTTGGACTTGCAGAGTATATCAAGTATTGTATTGAAAGAATTCAAATCCTGAGGACAACCACGTTCACGCATCGACAAAAACAGCTTGATTGCCTTTTGGGGTTTACCTGCAGAGATGAATTAATCAAACACACCCATTTGTAATTATGTTCAAACTAACAGTGTCAGCCCTAAACCAGACCTCAAGTATCTTCAACGTGCTAGATCCGTCCATCTCAACCCTTTTATACTGGCATAGTATATCAAGCAACAGAAATGCAACACATACAAAATAAGTCAATTATAGGATTTACAAATCTAAGGATAGTTTCTTTTCTTATTCTGCAATGGTTAGAATCACAAAAACTACATGAATCACGCATTCGATCCCTATGTGCTCAAAACCTCATCACTAAAATTTCTAAAAATCAAACCTTGGGCCCGCAGAGGGAGGTGCATCTCTACAGGTTAATCCAATATTTGGATACAAGTTAGCATAATTTCATTGATTAAACTTTTATACTTGGGACAGTTATGTGTTTCCAGAGACCAACCAATATTTCAGCACATATAGCTTTATTTATAAGCCCCCATATATACCGAAAGAGTTCAAATCCGGACCACAACCAATTCACCTATTAACCCCCCCCCCCAAAAAAACCATTGAATTTCTTTGTGCGGTTTACCTGCAGAGACAAATCTCTCAGCAACAATTGCAAACGTCTTTGGCGAAGGGCCAATTCGTCGAGCTTTCATGCGAGCCAAGAGAGTCCATATGGTCTTGTAATCGCGGATTCGAGCTGCGATATCGATGGCGTGATCGAATGCATTGGAGGAGTGGCAATAGGTGGGGTGGTGGTCTAAGAGCTTGAAGAATTCGAGCGCTTTGGGTCCATGATTCCATAGACGTTTGAGAACTCTGTGAACTAAGTCCGGCGTCCATTCTACAGAGAGTGTTTCTAGGTTGATGGTTTTGGGGTTGTGGGAATGGAGGATGGTGTTGGCAATTTGGATTTCTTGGGGTTGGGGTGTTTCAGGTGATGCAGTTGTGGTTAGTGTGCAGGGTTTGAACCTGATGAAGAAGGAAATGGGTGTTTTGTGAGATGGAAGAGGGTTTGTGGGCTTGGGTAAGCATTTTGAAATCTGATGCATCTCTTTATGGTGCATCAAATTGAATCAAAATCTTGTTTGCTCATCGGAAACATTTCCACGGTCTGTTTGGGTACCTTCAAACTTGGCTAATCTTTGCAAAAATCAGCCCAAAACTGATTCGTGAACAAGTCTCCTACTCATGGCATTATAAATTTTCGTAGGGGAATACAAACAAACACTCGGAGTGCAGAAGCTTAAAAGGGCGGGCTTACAAACGAAGGGGAAATTCTTTGACAATACAACATTAAGTTTATATGGCTTCAATAATATTATTGACAAAAAATAAGTTCAAATTGAAAATGTACAAAATCAAAACCAAATAGAATACTATGTCATATTTACCCTAAAAAAATTACCTATCAATTCTTAATTTAAAAGTCCAAGTAAAAATTGTAAGAAAAATGAAAATAAAGAAATGAATTAAAAAAGGATGTGAATGTAATTTCTCATTTTTATCCAGGTTTCACCCCCACAATGAAATATCTTAATTTTGAAAAATCGCCTTAATAGCCCTCTCTCCCCTTCACGGCAAGGTAGGACAAGAACATTTTAACCAACCAGCAGCCGTTGTACACACCACGTGAAAAAAAATAATAATAAAAATAATTATAATTTATTAGATTTATAATGTAATTATCAGATTATCGATAACACAATTCAAACTATTAAAGTTTCAATTGTAAATGATAATAAAAAGAAGGGACGACCATCTAATCGCATAATAACTAGTGTGAAAAAAAACCATTTGCTTTTGATTTTTCTATTTATGGGATGACCCATGCCATGGGATGACCTTGTTATAGGATTGTGCTATAATAAAAACCAGAGCCTTCATCCGTCATGTGGCTGGTCGCTCATGCACATGCAGCTGGCCGCTTGAGAGCTCGTGGCTAGCCGCTCATGCGCATGCGGTTGGCCGTTTGGAAATTCTATTATCGCTCTCTCCCCTCTCTCTTTCTCTCTCTCTCCCGAGAGAGTCATGGTGAAGGGAGAGAGGAGCAACGTCACACGAGGCAGGGGGGAGAGAGAGAGAGTGTGCAGGGGGAGGGAGGGAAAACAGAGCAGAGCTGCGGGTGGGGGAGGGAAGGAGAGAGGAGTGCTACAGGCGATGGAGGAAGGGGCCGCGGGGAGTCGTGGGTGGCTTAGGAAGGGGTCGTGGGGGGCGTTGTTGGTGACGGATTGTTACGTCTTGAAAATGCGACACGTGACTTTCGGTCAATCAGGTGTTGGTACATGGTGTCATGTTTAATTCGTGATATAAAGGGGTTATATATAGAATTTTTTTGATTTTCAGGTTATTTTAATTTTTTTTTAAGTTTAATTCTGAAAATTACTCGTCGGAAGTCATTACCAAAAATAAAATAAGATAAACAAATAACAAACTATTTAAATCTCCAAACCCTAGTTTCCGTGCACGATAAAATTCATCGCCGCCTCTCTCTCTCTCTTCTCCGATCTCGACCCAAATACTGGTTAATGGCAGGCAATCGCTGGATCAGGCCTGAGGTTTTATACAGATCCTTTCTCTCTCTCTCTCTCTCTCTCTCTATATATATATCTCTTTATAAGTTCTTTAAGGTGGAGTGATATATTCTACTTGTAACCTGATTTTCACCATGTTGAATCTGGGTCCTGTTATTTTAAACTTTTGATCATGATCTCGTTGCAGGGGGTCAGATTTGACTAGAATTGAAATTTTTTTTTTTTTTTTAATGCATGTTTATATTGAATTTTTGGCATATCATTTGGACCATATCTAGGGGTTTTGGCTGTATGGTTTACTGGATTTCCATGGCCTGTTTGAGAAGCCTCAACTTGCTTAGACTTGGCTCAACTTTCTTATTCTCCTTGTAAATTTTTTACTCCAAAGTAAAAAATTTTTGGTATACAATATTGAGTTTTGCAAGTAGAAATCGAAATTCTCCACAAAAGGGACTAAAATCATGATTATATCACTCCACCTAGTTTCAGTCGAGATTAATCTCAAATTCCCAAACTGGATGTCACTAGTTTACTCGTTTACTTTCCAATGGTTTTGGATTTGGCTTTTTGAAAATCATGAGGTGGAGATTTATTTTGAATTCTGGAACAAGTTATAGAGAAATAAAAAAAAAGGCACAATGCTGCTTCTTGGTTTTATGGATTTAAACAAATATTGCCCTATGATGGTTATGTTTGTGTTTGGACTAATTCTGATGCCACCCTATACGTGTATCTTTTCCCTGAGATTTACTTGTAAAATTCTTGAAATACGAGTTTTGGAAAAAGGTTTTCTAAAGTAATTGAAACGTATGAGAGTGGGAAGTTAACGAAACTAAAGGCCAATGAGAAGAGGATTGAAGTCTATTAAGTTGTTTAATTATGGGTTATTGGCTTCTGTAAAGGGTAACATTATTGCCATTGACTACAATTTTCTTAGCTTGAACTTTGAAGTCATTTGGGTATCATGGAATGTGTAATTGCACTTACTATTTAAGTATACCCTGTAATTCATTGCCTCAACATGTCTAAAAGTTGATGAAATCCAACCATTTATAGTAGCTTCCATCTTACATGTCAAAAAGCTTGATTGTTTTCACTATAATCTTTCCGTGGTTGCACCAACGGGGATCTTTATATACATAAGGGCTGCTTATGATCATTCTACGGAAGTTAAATTTCTCTTATATATGTTTGTTTACAAAGTTTATTATGCCACTCTAACCTCCATTATTGTTATATCTCCCTAGTTATGTTAAATTAGCATCTCCTTTGGGACAATTTGTTTTTTAGACCCTATTGAATTCTGTTGAAGCAATAAAAGCAGACTGTAGATGTTTTTATTTTTCTTCACTTTATATATTCTAAAATTTGCCTCACACAGTTTGTGTGAAAATTATGGTGGTAATAATAATGGATACTAGTATTGGGACTACCGCCTATCACACCCCAAAATTTATCATTCGTCATAATTATTACAAATCCAAGAGTATCTTTTAACTATACTATATATAGGAAAAATGAATGGCCAATACTTCAGTCATGTTGATGGTTTGATTTACTTGCCTGCCTTTTTCTTACCATTGTCTGTTTGATAATGTGTACCAGGGTGGCCAAAGAAAATAGGGCTGCTGGAGTGTTGGAAAACCAAGCAGAGGGAGAGAAGTATGCTGAACATTTCCTCAGAAAATTGGTCCGTGGTAAGCGTCCAGAAATCATGCCAACCCTCAACAGCTTCTTTTCTGACCCAGAATGAAGCTAAATATGTTGCATATGCAATTCAATCATGTGTAATACATTTGAGTTCTTAAAGGAACTTTTATTGCGATTAAGGATGTCATGATATTTCTGGAAATGGTTGAATTTATGAAATAAACATTGGACGGACAACTAAGGGCAGGTTTTGAATGTGGTCTGCTTTTTTTTTTTTTTTGGGTATCATGTTTTGGACATCGTCCGGTATCCGGGGTTTAACTCCGACTAATCCAGACCGACTGCTGCAATGGCTCATTTTGAAGGGCGGGTCTCTCAATGGGGAACGCTCCATACACATGAGGGTCCGATGCTCCCAGCGGGAGTCGAACCTCGGTATGCTTAAGGGTAATCAATCCTAAATCCAATTGAGCCAATTCACATTGGTAATGTGGTCTGCTTGAGATGATGTATGTTCTACCCTGTTAATAATAGGAACGATCCAGTATCAGCTTCAAATAGGCTCTTCTACTCCATGATTTGAGCTATGCAGTGATGGTTTTACAAGAGCATCTCGTTCATAAGAGGGGACAGGCGTAAGCCAAGCTGCCAAAACTAAAGGGACACTGTTGCTCCCATGTGGCATCCAAGTTCAAGCACCCTGCCATGTGAGGGACTGGATACAACTGGTTCTGTATCTGAATTAGAATCGAGCAAGTGATCATTGCATTGCAATGCTTCAGTTATGCAGGCTCTCTGATGTTTTAGGGAGGGAATCATAGGAAATTTTGAAAAATGTCCATATATAATATGAAGTGTTTCAAGAAAATGTGACTTGAGCTCCCCTCCCATAGAAAACTGGAAAGTTGACCATACTGAGGGTATTTGGCTATGGTCCTACTCTTGTAACTACAAGATGGCGGACTTTCTGAAATCTAACTACCCATTAAACTCTGTACTCCCAGTTTTCATCAAAATCTTTGATGAGATGCCAAGGACCTGCATTTGGTTTTAATCGAACAAGTTTATTGGCAAAATGCGGCCCTAGGGTCGTTCGCGTGGTTGCCTTTTTCCACCAAGTGACAGACATCACTCCAGGCTTCACAAGAGATGAATCAGGACATGATTTCTGTATAAAGCACTTAAACTACAAAGAAGCCACTGACAGAGGCAATGCAGGCGCAGCACAAGCATCTTCAGTTCAAATGGTGTGGTCCAAGGTTGCAGCCTTTGTAGGCAATTCTTTATACTTGGTTCAGGGTCACAGTTTGTCGCACTACCGGCGCACACTCAACATTAATTACATAATCTGTAGATCCAACTATTACCAAGTCAAGCTCAAAGTCTGATCAAGAGTTTTGGCTCAAATGGTCCCTCAATGACCCAAAACCCATGCATATGCTGAAGATCCCAGGCTCCGTATTGCCCCCTTGCCATCACCAAGCAATAAAAGCAAAATATGATCCTTCATATGTTCTACTCTTTCTCTGGCAATGAAATACAAGAGTGCTGAAATTCCCATCGTTTATGGGAAAAAAAAAATTGCCTTGTGTATTTTCATTGATGCTGACTTAGATGACCTCCATTTTCTTCCTCTATCAAACAGGATCGAGTATTTTGAGCATTGGTCCTAACCCCAAAATTCAGCAGATTGTTTACACCACCCCGAAAAAAAAAAAAAAAAAAAAAAAAAGAGGACAGTTTACAGAGGAACAAATTAATAATGTTTTCTCAGCAATAAAAATAAAGAAAGTACCTTCAATCGGGTGAAATTAAAAATGAATATGAAGTGAAATACATCATGTATTTGGAGTTATAATATTAGAAGAACTGAGGTTATGGAAGGGAGAATGTGCAAAGGTTTTAGTTGTTGTTCCAATGGCAGTCTTGCTCCATCTTCCATGGTGTCATCTTCAGTATTTATATTCCACACTTTGTAAACAAATTTGAGAGAAAAATATGAGAAATGGTTTGCATAGTAGTTATATCTTAAACGTCATAAGCATATTCAAAATTCCAAAAACCAAATGCATTTTCAGCCATTTGATGAGTCCAGTCCTAGCCGTCTACTGAATCACACTTGCTGCCTTTTCTGCCCGATCTCATTTAAGCCTCCTTTTTGCTCTTCCTCTTTGGCAAGTCGAGAGAAATATTAAATTCAGGTGCGGAGAAAAATATCGCTATGCTTGGTGTAAGCAAATTCTTTTTTATCACAAATCGATATCTGAATTTGGCGTAAGCAAATTCTTTTTTATCACAAATCGATATCTGAATTTCGTTCGACTAATTTAGTTTGAATATTGTGAAACTCATTAAGAAACTAATTCTCCCAAATCACATTTCTCTATTCTCAAAACATATGATTAAAAAAATATAATACCCTATCACTACAACCATAAAAATTTGGTATCACATCCTAAGATTCATTTACCTCACACTTAAAATATTAATAATAAAAATAAAAATAAAAATAAAAATAAAATTCTCCCTTTACAAGAATTATGGCAAGGTTGTAAAGAAACAAAATAGAATCAGAGAGGAGTTGTGAAGACAAGTAACAATTTTCAAAATCAATTCTATGCATCAATGGTGTTTGAAAATCTTAATTTCTCTTAAATCGGATCCTGTATCGGTAATATTTTCAATTAAAATAAAAATTTTTTATATGAAATATAAAATTTTGCAAATCAAAGTTACATTTCTCTAAAATTGAATTGAAATTATTGTTGTACTATTAATCTAACCTCCATTTTTTCAAATGGAACCTTTACAATATAATCCCAATTGTTGGAATTAAGATTCAAATTGTTGTTATTATTGTTGTTTGAACCTTTCCGATATAACATCATCCTTTTACAGAAGGCAATTATTCAGCATTTTGACGAGAGGGTAAAATTAAAACTACATTAGAATTTAAATTTGAACACATAAATTCTTCTGTCATCTCCCCCCCCCGCCTCAAACAGCTAAGTCATTTGACCCATCTCTATCCAACACTAAACTCTACGATCAACTTCAACTACACTTTTCGAGCTCGATGGTGCCAAGAACCTTGTTGCTTTGCAAATACCTGCAGATATGGTCAAATTATGCTGAAAATACAAATTCCATGGAAAGAGAGAGAGAAAGAGAGAGACAGAGACAGACACAGAAATTCCCAGCATTTCTTACCTTATCACTCATTAGACTTGTTGCTAAGCTTTCATTTCCATCATTTGTACGATCCTCCTGTTCTGGTTCATTGTCAGAATGAAAAGCTGCCATAGGAGTCGAAGGCTTTGGGGCTCCAAACATGGCTTCATCATGAGCAGCCTGTCTATCCTCCTTCCTACGTGACTATGCAGATCAGAAACAAACAATATCAGAAATTGCCGTTTACCCTTTACTTCTTTCACAGACTGAACCTTTTTTTTGTTGCAGTTCTATCTCAAGTATCATGTACTTTCAACTTGGCATGATCTCAAAACTAGAATTGCCAAGACACGGCGAAGGTGGTGCATCATACCTCAACTGCCGAAAATCGGAAAGTCTGACCAATGTGCTTTACTAATGCGGCATCATCTTCTTCCTCTGAAACAAATGGAGGATTTATAGTCAGTGCCACTACTTGCAGCATTCTTAAAATGGAAAACAGAGTAATCTCACCAGAACAATATTGGATTGAGTATTGCTATGGAAGTAACTTTAACAAGAGTAAGTTTTAATTCTCAAATTGTTACTTATGCAATGACTAATTTTATGGATGAGTACTTTTGCAATCTTTACTAAAAATCAATAAACAACTTACTCAACAATGAAATACCTAACTCAGCCATCTTCACCACCCATACTGGTTTTAAGGTTGGTTACTTTTGCGAAAAAGTAAACAACTAATTTTAAGTATTTGATAAAGATTGCTGAGGAGGAAAGAAGAATTCTTGGGATCAAATACTGCCAGCATTAGGTTTGGGTATTCTGGTTAAGGAGAGTGTCAGAATCTATTATGTGGCTCATTCACCTCTAAGATCTTCTCAAAAATTGGTTTCTTCTCTATATGATTCTACACATGCACATTCAAGTTGTGGATTGAGCATTTTCTGTTAAGATATTTCTTTTCTTAGTTTTCAAAGCGATACCTATATGCCATGAAATAGCATTTCTATTTTCCCATGCACATGCCCAATTTTGTTCGAAGTACTACAGGGGCCATATAAAGACCACATGGGCAATATTGTTATTTCATTTACTTTTTCCAGGACATCAGAATTCATCTTACCTTCAACTTCCTCATCATCAAGTGGAGCATCCTTATTAAACTCAAATCTTTCCCATCCTGAGCCCACACTCTTTGTTGTGTCTTTCGCAGTTTCACATAGAGTAAGATAACACAAAATCATTCAGTAATTTAGGTTCATGATGTCATATAACAGAATCTAGCATTCTCTACTGCACAAACTTGCTCAGACAACTCAAGTAAAAAATTTAACAGGTTCGAATTATGGTTGAGGAAGTACTTTCTTACTACAACTCAGGTCTTCCAATTTTGAAGATCCCTCAAACAATTCTCTACCACTTGCTATTATTGTTACTTCATTTTAATTTTTCATAAAATTCTAAACAAGAAAAAAGTTGTTCTGCCGGTGTCTGTTCAAACCAGAAGAAAACTCATGAGCTTGTACATTGAACAGAATATAACAGAACAATCAACACCATAACATAAGCAATATGAGGCAATAGCAGTTAGGTGCAGTGCAAGTATGAAGCACGGACATGGGGCACCAGACATGACACGAACAAAAGTGACATGGCAAAGTTGTAAAATTTGGCACCATCTTAAGTTACAAGTCTTGTGTCATGTCATGTCCAAAGCACGTGGTCTATCCAAATGATGTTCAATGGTCTCCACCCAGGTAGCTCTTGCCCGTGATCTAAGGGACCTGCAACCAGTTAATGATTTTTTCTTTATGTTCCACTCACTTGGCCAATCATGCTTTTTTCATCTTCCAACCAATCCCGATAGTATCTAATCTTGGTCACTTACCTTGATGACTACAGCTCAATTTTGTTTACCAGTGATGACATGCTTTCCTTTTTCTTCTTCATGGGCTACATGAGGGGAACGCATAGGGTATGCTCATTTTCAGAAGTTTCATGCATCGGATATGCTCATTTTTAGAAGTTTCATGCAATTTAGGGGGCAGCAAGTGATACAAACTCTTATACTGTTTTTGAATTGCCAAGTAATATGTTCCAGTACCACCAACCACTACATGTGAACCTTATGAGAATGTCTAGAACTCCAAATCAAAATCCTCTAAACAACCAAAAAGACTGATGTAGGGTTACCACAATTTCATAGCATGACAATTGACAAAAAAAGATTGGATGTTTACATACTAGCAAGAATACTGATCCTCTCATAGTCAAGGAGCACTTCTTAAATTCAAAAGCAAAACAACAAAGATCAAGCATTGCATCCAATGTAATAATTCGACACAAATGCCCATAATTTTCTACAAATTACAACCACCAAGCACGAGCTTTACACAAATTTCCTAAACATAGGCATTGCTCACTCGGCTATGTAATACAGACAAGACACGACACGACACGACACGACATACACACAGCGACACAACGAAGTTATAGAACTAATTTAGTCCAAGTTATATAATGACATATTCCGTTGTTCGAAAGGGCATTACATGGACACACTCTCTGTGTCCCCAACATAGTCTCATTTACAAACCAGGGCCCAAAGTGGGGGGAGCTGCGCCCCCTGAAATTTTAACTCCCACCCCCTGACATTACAACCTCAAATGCATGGTGTTGTCCCCCCTAATATAAATTTTTGGGTTTCCTCGTCCACAACCTATTAAGAAATCAATTTTGTTACATAAGTACGACGTAAACACCTTTGTTAACAGTCTTCGCACTTGTACTTATTTTTATAAGCAACTGAGATCGATCATTACAATTCATTTCAAATTCAAAAACCACAAACCCTAAGTTTCAGAAAAATTCAGATAATGTTAAATTGCAATTAAGGACTCAGAGCATACCATGTATGCATATCCTTCAATCAGTTTTGAGTAGTCAATCCCTCCTTTGCTCTTCTCTTTCTCATGTCTACTTCTTTCTCCACTCCTATCTCTCTCATGCCTTCTCTCTCTCTCATGTCTTCTCTCTCTACTTCTTGATCGCTACCGCCTTCTCTCTCTCCTTTCTCTACTCCTACTTCTTCTTTCTCTACTTCTCGACCGCTCCCTCCTTCTCTCTCTCCTTTCTCTACTCCTGCTCCTACTCCTACTCCTACTCCTCTCTCTCCTCTCTCTATCTCTCTCCCTACTCGACGATCTCCGTCTTCGCGATTCCGAAACCCTAGACTGCGAGTCTGAAGATGATTCAGGCTTCTTCTTGAGCTTGTTCTGGATGGATTGAAGCTGAGATTGTTTCTGAAGTTCTGAAGAAGAATTAGGGCTTGAGGCTGATGCATCAGAAATAAGGAACTGAGCTGAGTAACTGAGATGAGTAACAAGGAGGGACTGCTGTTAGTTAGCTGAGGAATACTGTTAGCTAGTGGAGGACAGTTGAAGTGGCAGTCAAGTTGGAAGACAAAGAAGCTAAGCTGGTTGTTAGAGTAGTTGTTAGTGTAGTTGTGAAGTTAGTTAGGACAGCTAGTGAATCAAGAATAAAAGAAGGAGAGAAAACAAAAGGAAGGGGTCAGTTCGGTATATTCCTCTCTTCTTCTCTCCCTTCTCTCTCATTTTTCTCTCTCTCTGTAATTTGTAAATTCTTCCTTACAATCAATAAAGATCTGCACTCTTCAATGATATTTTGTTCTTGGTTCAACGTTCGGTTGGTTTCTTAAATTCAATCCAATCCCACTTGAGCTAGCATTGAGTTCTTCTTCTTTCTGCATCAATTGGTATCAGAGCTAGGTTGTTTCACCATGGCAGAAGGAACTCGATCTCAAGATTTGAGCAGAAAACTGGAAGACACAATGAAGGCTTTGTTCAAGGAGCATAAAGAGGCTCTTGATAAAGAAATGGATGCTCTCAGATCTTTGGTCTTAGAAAGTCATTCAAGAAGCAACAACCATTCTCTACGGCAGTCAGGACAGGGACCAATTCATGGAACAGGAGGTAATGGTGGTGCAGTGCCTACAAGACTCTCAAGATTAGACTTTCCCAGGTTTCAAGGTGATGACTTTAGAGGTTGGTTATACAAGTGTGAGCAATTTTTTGAAGTAGATGAAACGCCCTCTGAGTCAAAGGTGAAGCTAGTAGCTATGCACTTGGAAGGCAGGGCTCTTCAATGGCACCAAGTATATATGAAGTCCAGGTACACTCGTGAGCTGCCTAATTGGGAAGAGTATGTAAGGAATTTGGCTAACAGATTTGGAAACACCATGTACGATGACCCTATGGGAGAATTAATGGGTCTCAAGCAAAGAGGAACTGTGGAGGACTATCATGAAAGATTTGAAGAACTTCTTAATAGAGTGGAATTGCCTGAAATGTATGCAGTAAGTTGCTTCCTGAGTGGTCTGAAGGAGGAAATACAAATTGCAGTCAAGATGTTCATGCCTAAGACTGTACAACATGCTGTTAGTTTAGCCAAATTAGAAGAAAAAAGGTTTATAGTAGTTGGGAGAAACTGGAAGGGAACTCCAGGAAGAGCAATGAATACTGCAGGGTTTAATAGAATTCCTGCTAGAAGTGATACTGCACTCTTGCCTTTACCCAAACCTATTCAACATGGTGCCCCTAAGAAGCCATTCAGAACACTTACTTCTTCTGAATTGGAAGAAAAAAGGAAGAAGGGTCTCTGTTTCTGGTGTAATGAAAAGTATGAAATTGGACATAAATGCCAAGGTAAACAGCTATATAGGGTAGAGATGTGGTCAGAGGAAGGAGATGAAGATGAAGGTTCAGATGAAGATGATAAGGAACCAGATGAAATGACTGTAAATGCACACGTATCAGTATATGCCATGTCTGGATTATCCCTCCCCAATTTCCACACTATGAGAGTGCATGGTCATCTTGGTATGAATAGTTTTTGCATACTTTTGGATGGAGGAAGCTCCCATAATTTCATTCATCCTGACATGGTAATTAGATATGGACTGAAAACACATGAGGTAGGAATGATGTCAGTGGCTTTAGCTGATGGAGGAAGGCTTCAGACTTCTACAATGTGTACAGAGTTCAAATGGAGCATGCGAGGACAGGAATTCAACACACAAATTATGGTGCTACCAATTAAGGGATGTGATGTAGTGTTAGGGGTTCAATGGCTGTCAACCTTGGGTGATATCACATGGAACTTTGGAACTCTCAGAATGGAATTCACTTACAATGGAAGGAAGATAGTGCTGAGAGGTTCAACTGAATTGAAAATAGTAAAAGGATCAACAATGCAGAAAATATTGAAGTCCTCAGCTCAGACTCCATCTGCCAGCCTATGTCTGATCCAGCTTAACCAAGTAATGGAAGAACAGACTTCAGAGATTGATCCTTCTCTACACTTCTCTTCTCCAGAGGTAAATTCTGAAAAACAAAACCATCTTGGTATTCAGTTCCAGTTCCTCTTGCAACAGCTTTTGAGTACATATTCATATTTGTTTGAGGAAATAATGAGCTTACCTCCTACTAGAAAATGTGATCATAAAATTGTCTTAAGGGAGGGAACAAATCCTATTAATGTAAGACCCTATAGATACCCTCATTTTCAGAAAAATGAATTAGAGAAGCTAGTCAAGCAAATGCTTTTGAATGGCACTATCAGACCAAGTAACAGTCCTTACTCTTCTCTTGTGGTGTTAGTTAAAAAAAAAAGATGGATCTTGGAGAATGTGTGTGGATTATAGGAAACTGAATGAAGCCACAGTAAGAGACAAGTTTCCCATTCCTTTAATTGAAGAATTACTGGATGAATTGTCTGGCTCCCAAGTGTTTTCAAAATTGGACTTAAGGTCAGGGTATCATCAAGTCAGAATGAGTGTTACAGACATTGAAAAAACTGCATTTAGGACCCATGATGGGCATTATGAATTTCTAGTCATGCCTTTTGGGTTAACCAATGCCCCATCAACCTTCCAAAAACTAATGAATGATGTGTTCAGACCATACCTGAGGCAATTTGTGTTAGTATTTTTTGATGATATTCTTGTATATAGTAAAGACTGGAAGGAACACTTACAGCATTTGAAAGTAGTTCTTGACCTGCTAAGGCAACACCAGCTCAAGATCAATCAGAGTAAATGTTCCTTTGCAGAGGTACAAATCCAATATCTAGGACACATAATTGACCAATTTGGGGTTAGAGCAGAACCTGAAAAACTGAAGGCCATAGAGGAATGGCCTCAACCCAAATCAAGCAAAGAATTAAGGGGTTTTTTGGGACTGACTGGTTATTACCGGAAGTTTATCAGACACTATGGTATTATAGCAAAACCACTCACTAACATGCTGAAGAAACAGGGGTTTAAGTGGACTGAGGAATCAATGACAGCTTTCAATCGATTGAAAGATACTTTGTGCAAAGCTCAAATGCTGGCACTTCCTGATTTCAAAACAGAATTTGTCATAGAGACTGATGCATCTAACATTGGAGTAGGGGCTGTATTATTGCAAGATAATAGACCCGTGGCTTTTTTCAGCAAGGCTCTAGCTCCAAAACATAAGGCTTTGCCTGTCTATGAACAAGAATTGTTAGCAGTGGTGTTGGCTGTGCAAAAATGGAGGCATTACTTGGTTGGAGTCCATTTTGTGATAAAAACAGATCATCAAAGCTTGAAGTACATTTTGGAACAAAGAATCTCAACACCTGCACAGCAGAAATGGTTGATTAAGCTAATGTGTTATGATTTTTCAGTAGTATACAAGAGGGGAGCTGACAATGTCGTAGCTGATACCCTATCTAGAAGACCTGAGGAGTCAGAGTTGCTCAGCAGTTCTGAAGAAAAGAAGTTAGCGGAAATCAAAGCCATATCAGTAGTTAGCACCACTCTCATGTCTGAAATCCAACAAAGTTGGCAACAAGATAGTAAGATTCAAGCAATAATTTCACAGCTACAAGAAGGGAAACCTGTGAAACACTATTTTTTGAAAAATGGAGTTCTGATCAGAAATGGAAAATTGGTGGTAGGCAATGTAAAGGAGCTCCGTTCCAAACTCATTCAGTGGTGGCACTCCAGTGCAATTGGGGGACATTCTGGGGTGGAAATCTCTTATAGGAAACTGAAACAATCCTTTTATTGGAAACATATGCATCAGGAAGTGGCCAAAATTATTGCAGAATGTGATGTCTGCCAAAGGTCTAAGGCTGATAATAGTGCTTATCCTGGATTATTACAGCCTCTTCCTATTCCTACCTCAGTATGGACTGACATAACAATGGATTTTATAGAAGGCCTTCCCAATTCGTATGGAAAATCTGTTATTTTGGTAGTGGTGGACAGATTAAGCAAATATACTCATTTTGTTCCACTATCACATCCTTATACTGCAGTCACAATAGCACAAGCATTCCTGGATTCCATCTTCAAGCTTCATGGGATGCCAAAAACTATTGTGAGTGACAGGGACAAGGTATTCCTTAGTCAGTTCTGGAAAGAATTGTTTAAGTTGCAGCAGGTAAATTTGCAGTTTTCTTCAGCTTATCATCCCCAATCTGATGGGCAGTCTGAGGTTGTCAACAGGTGTTTGGAGCAATACTTAAGGTGCATGGTTAGTGATAAACCAAGGGAATGGGTCAAATGGCTACCTTTGGCTGAGTTCTGGTACAATACCAATCATCATACAGCCACTAAAATGACTCCCTTTCAAGTGTTGTATGGACAAACCCCTCCCATTCTCCATTCCTATCTTCCTGGGTTTTCTGATGTAGAAGCAGTGGACAGAAGTTTAACTGCTAGGGAATGCACCATTCATACCCTTAAACACCATCTCACCCATGCTCAGAATAGAATGAAGCAGCTGGCAGATAAGAGAAGAACTGACAGGGAATTTGCAGTGGGAGATTGGGTTTATGTTAAGCTACAACCTTATCGCCAGCATTCCCTGAGGACTCATCACTGCCAGAAGTTGTCCCCACGGTATTTTGGTCCTTTTCTAGTTCAAGCTAGAATAGGAAAAGTGGCTTACAGATTAGAGCTTCCTAATGATGCAAAGATTCATTCAACCTTTCATGTGTCCTTGCTCAAAAAGAAGATTGGCGATGCACCAGTTATCCCACAACTACCTAAGGAAATCAATGATCAAGGCCAAATGATATTGGAACCGGTGGCAATATTGGATAGAAGGATAATAAGGAAGGGTAATGTTGCTGTTACACAGGTTTTGGTTCAGTGGAGTGATAGTTTTCCTGAAGATGCTAATTGGGTCAATTGGCATGATCTTAAGAGCAAATACCCTGAATTTAATCCTTGAGGACAAGGATTTCCTCGAGAGGAGAGGGTATTGATGCATCAGAAATAAGGAACTGAGCTGAATAACTGAGATGAGTAACAAGGAGGGACTGCTATTAGTTAGCTGAGGAATACTGTTAGCTAGTGGAGGACAGTTGAAGTGGCAGTCAAGTTGGAAGACAAAGAAGCTAAGCTGGTTGTTAGAATAGTTGTTAGTGTAGTTGTGAAGTTAGTTAGGACAGTTAGTGAATCAAGAATAAAAGAAGGAGAGAAAACAAAAGGAAGGGGTCAGTTCGGTATATTCCTCTCTTCTTCTCTCCCTTCTCTCTCATTTTTCTCTCTCTCTGTAATCTGTAAATTCTTCCTTACAATCAATAAAGATCTGCACTCTTCAATGATATTTTGTTCTTGGTTCAACGTTCGGTTGGTTTCTTAAATTCAATCCAATCCCACTTGAGCTAGCATTGAGTTCTTCTTCTTTCTGCATCAGAGGCTTTGACGAATGTGCTAAGAAACGAAGAAGACGAAAGTGTTGATGAAGAAGCTAAGGGCTTGTTGGAGTCTGAAGAATGAGAAGAAGAGAAGCCGAGGCCTTGTTTGAATCTCGCGGCCCCTTCGCCTTTGCGTGTCAGCTCGTCGTAGTACGCATCGGCTTTCTCTTCCTCCATTGCCGTTGAGTTTCGGAGCAACGAAACGGAGAACGGAGTTGTGAGTCACCATTTTATCTTGCCGAGTGAGACGCAGCGTTTTGATTTTAAAAGATACAAAAATGAACTTCGAACTTTTTATTTTTCCTAATATTATTTTCACATTTTATGGAAAAAAAAATTAGAAAAGCAAGTTACTTTCTTGCCAAGTTAGTTTCGTTATGACAAATGAATTTCCGCGAACGAAACGACATAGTTTCATGTGGAGAGAGAAACGATCAAGTGCGGGATGAGAGAGAGAGAGAGAGCGCAGAAAAAGGAGAAGAGAGAGAAAATTCGAGCGGATTTTGCAGATGGCAGAAAAATCGATTCTCGTACTCCAACAGATTTTTCCTTGATCTGACATCGCTGTCACTCTCCCCCAAAATCCAAGACCTCATGTCTTCGTCAGAGCTTAGATTTTTGACTCCCCGACAACCATAATCATCCTCTATCTCTCTCATCGATGACAAACCTATGTTTTACAAGTTCAATTCCCGCCGAGATTGCTCGCATCAACTTCATGTCGTTGGTGTTGCTGATTCCTATGTTGATCGGAAATTCATCGAACGTTGGCTCAAAATCTCTTCTTGTTAAGGTTTACGTTTGATTCATATAAATTTTGATTTTAGTTTTCTGGGGCAACTTTCTTTAATTTTCATTTTTGTTGTTCTTTTTTTTTTTTGGCCAGTTACTGCGGTGGAAAGTGGGATTGGGGCTTTGCAGTTTCTTGGACTTGATGGGGAGGAGAAAGAGACTACCGGACTCGATGTATGACTATTTAATTAACATGAAATTTCGAAAAAAAGTTCTGTTTTCTGAATTTTTTTGGTTTTTTTAATGATTGAATCTGTTGGTTTGATTGAATGGTTTGAAGGTGAATTTGATAATGACAGATTATTCTATGCCTGGAATGAATGGATTTGAATTGCTTAAGAAAATCAAGGTCTTTCTCTCTCTGTACAATTTCTAATTATGGATCCCCTTGGCAGGAATCATCCATTTTGACGGAGATACCGCTAGTGATCATGTTCTCTGAGAACATTTTAACTCGTGTTGATAGGTACTACTCCTCAATTTGGTGACTATATGGCAATTGCATTTCTATTTTCAGTTATTTATCATTATGTATATAAATTAGCCTTGTAGGATCTGCAGCTAATGAAATTTCTATCTAGGAAATAGAATAGGACAAAGTGCGCTCAAATTGTAATTTTCAAATATTTGTGTGTGGGGGAAGCCAAAATTTTATATGAGGTGAGCGAAATATGACATGCATTTGGGGTTAGATTTAGGGTGGCAGGGTTATAATTTTAGTGGGGAAAACAGTATTTAAGGTTATAATTATTGAAATTATATACATTTTGTGTATTTGTGGGGGAGGGGCAACTGGCACCCTGCCCATGCTCCCTTTGCCCCTGGTGGGTTGAATTGGTTGGCCCAAAATAGAAAGATGATGGTTGGTCAGTGATGATCATGCTTGATGAGGGGTAGTAGGAATGAGATTGTAGTTCTTTAGAACATGTGACACGAGCATGCTCATTCATGGAAGTATATATGCAAGATAGTTTTTTGATCATTTCAATTAGAATTACTTTTAACGGACAAAATAGCATTGAAGATCAAGATTATCCTTAGATGTTGGAAAAAAGTAGTTTGCACATGGGGCATTCCTCACAGTTGAAATATACCTGATGGGTGCTCTTTATATGAATTTATCTTGAATGGGGACAAATATGATTTTCTAGTGATGGTGAATTGAACTTGACCTAAAAAGATTCATGTCTTTGTCTGTTGTAAGGGTATATATAAGATTGTGGTCCATTGATAAGACTTCATTAATCTTGTTGCTTAGTTGCTGTTTCTGTTTTAAATTTGGTCTGTTTAGACATCTTCAATCTCTGTATTCAATCCCATCCAACTCTTATGAGGATGACAGTACTTAGAATGAATATGAAGATTAAAAATGACAAAATGGGGCATTCCAAGAATTGAACTTGGGACATCTCATAGATTAATAGCTTTTGCCTTCTATTAGGTGTACAAAATCGTTTCTCCTAGCATTTTTGCAACCAAGACTAGGTGTTTTTTTTAATGCATTATATCTGTAGACCTTACAACATGATGTCTCACTCTCCATTACTAATGGATCTATGTTTCTGTCACTCAATTGACTATGTGCCATAATTAAAGATCCTCAGTTACTTTCATTAGCTGATGCAGAAATATGTGTTGTGACGTACCAAAGAGAAATCCTTTTTCCCGTTGATTTTAAATGAGCCTAAAAATTACTAAACTGCAACAATAAAAACCTGCTGAATGTTGTCATATGATGTGATCGTGTATTATAGCCAGAATCATCTTTGTCCGCATAGAATAAGATTGAGGTTACACATTGCCTGTTTAAATCCATATATATATATATAGTTTTTATGTTTAGTGGAATTGGTGATCATAGGCATGCCAAAGTGCAATTCTTTATGGCTAGTAAAAATTCCAATACTCATCCATGGTGTCATTGCCATTCCATCAACTGCATTTGTGATGCTTTGGAGGCGCATATGTAACATGCTGCTGCTGATGACAGATTGGTGAATTATTATTGTGAAAACCTTTTCGTGACATCATTGCTATCCGTATCGATTCCTCTTTGAGATATTGTCTTCATAGTATGCCCCACTATGTTGTGTATTTTAAGAAGATGCCAAATTTATCTGTTGAGGTTTACATTTGTTGCATTTATCATTTATGCTATAACTGTTCTCTTATTTCATCATTAACATCAGGTAAGATTACATCCTGCCATTTCAAGAAACTTATGCTTTGAGTAATCCCACGGTGGATATCAGGTGCTTGGAGGAAGGAGCAGAAGAGTTTATAGTGAAGCCTGTGAAACTCTCAGACGTGAAACGCTTGAAAAATATACCGACAAAAGGACAAAGTGAAGAAGATCCGTTATTGTTGTTGCCTTTGTCGTCTCATGATCTAGCTTCCTCCACAACCTCATCTTCATCATCATTAAAGTTATTAGAGCGCGGCCTAGATTGCAAGGCTGAGTTTTCTTTGTCCCGGAACCTTCCTGCTTGAGGTTCAGCATATGCACGTTGAACTTTTTCTCCACTCTCTCTCTCTCTCTCCCTATGTTTTGATTAATGTTTTTGGGCGGGTTTGGATTTTGTTATTTGTGTTCCATTTTGTACTTACCCGCACATGCTAACACGATGAATGTCATCCCAACAATGCCAAAGCAAAAGTGACAAATATACTTGAATTATATGGTATATTTTGTAGGCCATTAAGTCTGAAACTTGCAGGCACAAGTCGAAGAAATCTCCGTTCTGGTTTGTAGACATACTAATGTCTTGTTTTTCAATGGTTCCCAACACGATTTTTCTGCCATTTGGTTTGTTTTTTCTTTTATGGGTGTCATGGCGGGTCGGCACTCTCTCTCTCTCTCTCTCTCTCTCTCTCTCTCTCTCTCTCTCCACATAATGAGAACGAAATAAGAGGAAGAAATACTTTTGATTCGCTTGTAAATAGCCCTCAGAAACAGAGATTGAGAGCCCTACCTAACCATTATTTGGTAACTATAAATATCATACACTCAAAGAATAGGATGTAGAGATTCTTTAAAACACAAATTACACTCTCTTCTCCTTTTGACAATGGTGCAATGAAAATAGATTGAATGCTGTTTGGTTAGAAGATCCGCGGGTTTCAATTTCTCTTTCTTGGCGCGTTTTTTGCTCTTTATTTTCAAGGGACGGCAGGCTAATCAAATGGACCATCAAAATGTGGTTAAACCCATTCAATACGGAATTTTGTTTCCCAATTATAAAGCACATATACAGCTATGAAATGTTCAATACAGGGCGTAATCTACTTCAATTATCATCAAGCAATAAATTGGATGGTTGTTCTCGGTATTCACTTGCAGATACACCCTTTTAGATCATATATATATATATATATATATATATATATATATATCTTTGGTTATGTAAGTATCGCGAAAATCATAAAAATACGTATATTATAAGGGTTTGAACATGAGATATCGGAAAAGATATTTGAACAATAACTGTTTATCACTTGGATGTCTCTACGAGGACCCCTTTAGACCACATATTGTTCAACGATTTCAATGTCAACTCCTACATTGGGATTTTCTGTCACAATTTTGAAATATTAAATGCATTACTTCGTGGTATCCTCCACTTCTACGTTGCTTCATCTTGTGAGGGTATGTGACCATACCACACTTCGAAATATGTGCAATACCCTATAAATAATTCATATCAACGAATGCATAAAAATGAAGAAAAAATAAATTCTCGATAATTTTAGAATCAAATAACACTACCAGGTTGCATGGAGATAGAAATAGGAAACAGAAATAGATAGGAACTTTGTGAAAATAAAGGAAGCGAAAAAAATACATAAATATAAAAATATAAAGATTTTTATATAAATATTAATTATTTTAAGGAAATAATAGAATAGTCATATTTTATAATAAAAATATAAAATGAGCAAAAATTTAATTAGTAATCATAAGATAAATAATATAAAAATTATAATTAAATAAAAACTAATTTATTAATTATGAAAAATATATAAATATAAAAATACAAAGATTTTTATATAAATATTAATTAATTTTAACATGTAGTGTCGCGTTTCGAAAATGTTTCAAAAACAGGTAACGATAATGTTAACAAGTTTCTATGTATCCGAGTAACAATATATTGTTAGATCGGTCTGAGGAGAAAAGGTTTTTTCTTTATTTTTTTTTAAAATTAAATCATTGGAGCAAAGGCCAGTTGGTATTGAAGTTTGGTGATCACATTGTGTTATTTTGGTAAGAGTATGTCTTTCCATTCAAATTTAATGTGTAAGAACTAATGTTGGTTGGAAAAAAGCAACTTAATTACTAATGTTGTTTAAGGCGTCATACGTTGCTGCACTGCATCAAAATAAAGAAGACAGGTAGACTCAGTCAACAATTTTTTCCCCTTTTTTGTATTTTCAACTATATAATTTTGCTTTGATGATATCGACTGGTGTGGTTGAGCTGTCGAAGACAAGGATCTATGTGGGGAATAAGGTGTTGGGGCACAAACCACGCAAGGCAAAGTATGAGCTTGCTGGTGGTTGTGACCTTAAAAGACCTCCGCTCAAATCTTTCTTGTACATTGTCAAACATTAGGACAATATAAAACCCTAATTTATTGTGTAATGACAACAATGAAACAAGGACCATTGGCCTGCCCTTGGTGGCCTTTCAACTTCAAAGGCAAGAGAGCATCCAATGTTGATTTCGTTTTATAATACATATAATATACATATGATTCAAGAAAATGGAAGCAATATATAGAATTTAGTGAGCATAGACCAGAGGAAAAATATAATACATTTGGATGATAATCAGTACATATAAAGTATTTAAACGTATGTCCGTGTTGACTATCAAGGTAATACTCTACTTTTATTTTTTAATAATATATAAATCATGAATATTACATAATTATATTGAATTGATTATATCTGATTTGAGTTATGAGTAATGATGAACTCTTAAAAAGTAAAACTCTCTCGATATCTATTTTTATCATATACAAAACTTAAATTTGAGATTTAATTTAAAAAGTACGGGTGCCCGGTCGTCGGGGAAAAACCATGCCCTGACTTATTAAAAGATACAGGGGGGTAGATTGTGCGTGTTAGGCGACAACTGCAATATGTGCGGGAAGACTGAGTAAACCACCTTGACTGGCACATGACTAATCATAGAAAAAAGAGTTTATTATAAACTTCTACCGTGTAAAGGATTTTTCTACTGAAATCACTGCAAGGACATTGTTGTTAAATCACCATCGAGAATGGACACAACAAAAAGTTTAAAAAATTGCCAACCATCAACCACCTTCTTTGAAACTGTCAGCAACTAAAATTCAAAGGCCAAAAACAATAAAAATAAACAAGACATTTTCTTTCTTCTTTCACTCTCTGCAACTCAAAAACTTTTTTTCTCCCAAGCTTTTTTCATGGGAGTCACAATTCAGCATCCTTCTTTTGTATTCTTCTTGTTCTTATCTCTTGTTTCTCTTTCATTTTCTCAGCTAAATTCTCCACAAAATGGACAATCAATCCCACCATCTCTATCCCCATCTTCACATAGTCGTGCAGTTGTTGTGGCTGTGGCTGCTGCAGTTGGAGGTACTCTAGTTATTTTTCTGGTTATCTTCTTGCTGTATCGGAGATTGAGAAGTGCAAGAGCTAGAGGATGGCAAAGAAAGAAAATTAACTCTAGTTTTCGGAGAGAAGAGGGTGCAGTGACTCATGAAGAATTTAAGCAACTTGATGGCATGCTAAAAGGCATTGTGGTTGATGAGAATGGGTTGGATGTTCTTTACTGGAGGAAAAATGAAGGACAATTTGGGAATGGTTTTTGTAAGGTTATGTTTAATCCTAATTATGAGGAAGATGTTGAAGACAGGAGGATTGATAGAGGAGAAAAACCTAGAAGATCTGATTCAATTCAGGAGACTGCTTTGCTTCATGATCCATCACTCAGAAGTATTCCCGAGAAGGGTAAACAAGTTACGCAAATTCAAAATCCTCCTCCTCGTCCTGCATCTCCACCACCACCACCTCCTCCTCCTGCTCCATCTCCACCACCTCCTCCTCCATCTCCACCACCTCCACCTCCTCCACCTTCGCCTCCAACTCCACCAAAGAAGGCTCCTGTACCACCTCCTCCGCCGCCAATTCCAGCAAAGAAAAACCCGGCACCACCACCTCCGCCACCTCAGAAAGGTGCCTTGGCATCATGTTTGAAACCCCCACCTGCACCGAGAAGGAAAGCAAGGAGCAACAGCAGGGTAGAGGCGCCCATCGAGGAGAGCATAAAAGAGGCTGATGCTAGTCCAACAAAGCTGAAGCCTCTGCACTGGGATAAAGTTACAGCCAATTCTGATCATTCCATGGTCTGGGATGAGATCAATGATGGATCTTTCAGGTACTGCATCTTTAAATCTCTACATCTTTATAAATTTTTGTTCTGCCGTCACTTTCCATTTCTTGTTGCTGATTTCTATATGTCCCTCAGATTTGATGATCGGCTAATGGTAACATTGTTTGGTTACTCCGCCAACAACCAAAGAGCTTCAGAAACTGGCAGCAACCCATCAAGTGCAAGAAGTTCTAAACCAGGCACACCTTCTCAAACCTTCATTCTTGAGCCTCGTAAGTCTCAAAACACCGCGATTGTACTTAGATCTCTAGCTGTTTCACGAAAAGAGATCCTTGATGCACTTCTTGATGGTCGGGGACTTGATACTGATATCCTTGAAAAACTGACCAAAATTGCCCCAAACCAAGAAGAAGAATCCAAGATCCAACAATTCAATGGCAACCCTACAAAACTAGCAGATGCAGAATCTTTCCTCTACCACATACTAAAAGCTATTCCGTCAGCATTTACCCGTATTAATGCAATGCTTTTTAGATCAAATTATGACCCGGAAATCCTTCTTCTTAAAGAGTCCTTGCAAATTCTTGAATTGGCATGTAAGGAACTAAGAAGTCGAGGTCTTTTCTTGAAGCTCCTCGAAGCCATTCTCAAAGCTGGCAACAGGATGAATGCTGGAACTGCCAGAGGCAATGCACAAGCCTTTAGTCTTACTGCTCTGAGAAAGGTCTCTGATGTGAAAAGCACTGATGGGAAGACAACTCTGCTTCATTTTGTTGTAGAACAAGTAGTTCGATCTGAGGGAAAACGATGTGTCATCAATAGGGACCAGAGCCTCGGCAAAAGTAAAGGTAAGAAAATTATCAGTGTGGATCCAGGTTCAGAAAGTACAATTACAGAAGAAGAAAGAGAGAAAGAGTATACCATGCTAGGCTTACCGGTACTAGAAGGCTTAAGCAGCGAATTTTCTAATGTAAAGAAAGCAGCCACGATAGACTATGACACCTTCATAAACATGTGCACTACTCTCAAAGCTCATGTTTCTGAAATTCGGCATCTTGTGACTCTTTGTGGCTGTGGAGAGCGAGGCAGCTTTGTGAGGGAAATGAAGGGATTCTTAGAGGAGTCCGATGAGGAACTTAAGGTGGTGAAAGAGGAGCAAACAAGAGTAATGGAACTTGTGAAGAGAACAACAGAATATTACCAAGCAGGTGCCAAGGATAGATGGCTAAATCCTCTGCAACTGTTTGTTATAGTTAAGGATTTTCTTAACACGGTTGATCAAGCCTGCCTTGATATTAGAGGGAAGCTACAGAAGAGAAATCTTCCAATAAGTGTAGGATCATCACCCCCACAGTCACCGCCCCCAAGGATTGTGGCGAAATTCCCAAACTTGCTGCCAAATTTCGTGTCTGATAGAACTGCATCCTCCAGTGACTCTGATGATGATTTTTGAAGTGCTTTCCATCTGGCCCATCAACAGCCAAAAGCAGAATTATTGGAGTAGATGTCTGAAAGCCAACTATTACTGTTTGATGATTCTTAGTGATTTTTAAATACTGCACCTCCAAAGTTGATTTGGAATGCATTATCAAGGCTTGGTGTGGCAGGTTTGTTGGCTGTGGCCGGAGGCTGAACAATTCAAGAGCATTTCTTCTGATATTCAGAACTGTGAATGCGTGTTTCATTTGCTATATTATTTGATTACTGTGTGATTTACTTAGACCTGATATCGATTCAAGTTGTATAGATCTATGTTGTAATTACCTAATAGGCAGTTTGAAATTAATCCATCATGGCCTGATATCAGTATTTCAGAATGCAACTGGATAATCCTGCATAACATTATCAATCAAGAAAGATGCTTGGATATGCCTCCTCTTTATGGGGACCCATGCCAAAAAAACTGATATATCGGCATACCATTACTGAGTTGCAAACACTAAGTGATGGCCAGCAAACTGGATTTCTTTGTTTCATTATATTCGAAAATGCCTCTTAAAAGATCGTGAGACTCTCCATATGGTTATGCGATGTCCCTATACAAAAAGGAAAGACGAAACAAGTGCCCCTTTAAATAGACATAAAGCCTTAAGAAGTAGACGTATGGGCAGGATAGATTTTCCAGTTGGAGAGGATCTTTGTTGTAGGTAAACCCAAGCAATCTTGGATAGTGTCCTCCCATGTAGATTCTTCAGGATTGAGATTCACCCACCTAATCAGTGACTGAGTTACTGCTCTGTTGTCTTGCATAATGACCCTTCTCTTCAACACTGCTTCAGGTTCCACCATAATCTGCCTGTCCGCTCCCACTGAGGGTAGAGTAGACATAGTTGTTTGAGCTGGTCCAATCTTTTTTTTTTTTAGAAGAGAAACATGAAATACCGGATGAATTTTAGACCCTTGAGGTAACTGTAGTCAATAGGCCACTTTTCCCACTCTAGCTACTACCGGAAAAGGGCCATAATATTTGGATGACAACTTCAACTGTTTCCTTACCTCTACTGAATGTTGTCTGTATGGTTGTAGCTTAAGGTAGACTAAGTCTCCTACCTCAAGCTCCCTTTCGGATCGATGGTGGTCAGCCTGAACTTTCATCCTATTCTGAGCTATTTTGAGCTTTACTTAAGTGCTCATACAGAATTTGAACCATGACCTGTCTGTTTTGAATAAAACTAGTTGCTGCTGGTGTAGTGGAATCCAAATAATGGCCTACTGGTATAGACCTAGGTTTATAACCATAGAGTGCTTTAAAAGGAGACATCTTAATGTTGGAATGAAAACTAGAGTTGTACCACCATTCTACCAAACTAAGCCATTTGTGCCACAATCCTGGTCTGTCAGATGATATACACTCAGATAACACTCTAAACACTGATTGAGTCTTTCACTTTGTGAGTGGTATGCAGTACTCATCTTAAGTTGAGTTCCCACCAATTTGAACAACTCCTGCCAGAACAGACTTGTGAACACTCTGTCTCGATCTGTCACTATAAAATCTGGCAGACCATATAGTTTGTAAACAGAATCGATAAATACTTGGGCCACCCCCAATGCAGAATAAGGATGTTTGAAGGCCACGAAATGACTGAATTTAGTTAGTCTATCAATGACCACCATTATAGTATCGTAACCATTTGATTCTGGCAACCCCTCTATAAAATACATACTAATTTGAGACCATGCTTGTGAAGGGATGGGTAGTGGTTGTAACAAACCTGGATAGGGTAGGTTCTCATGTTTATTTTTCTGACAAACTTCGCATTCTTTCACAAAATTATTCACACAATCCTTCATGTTAGGCCAATAAAAGACAGCCTTCAACTCTCTGCAATGTTCCCCTTTGACCTGAATGCCCTCCTATAGCTGAACTGTGCCGCTGCTGAAGTATCTTATATCTGATTTGAGCCCCACTGCCAATGTATATTCTATTCTTGAATCTAAGAATCCCATTTTGTAGTTGATAGCCCCCATCTGCTTCAGTAACTTGTAAAACCAGCTGTGCTATGATTGCTTGGCACTCTCCATCTCCATGGTAACTTTGAATGACTTCATCCATCCATTAAGCATGTACCATGGTGGTTACCATTAGGATTCCCTCTTGTTGCTCTTCTGCAGGAATTTCTCTCCTTGATAGTGCATCGGCTACCTTATTTTCTACTCATTTCTTGTACTGAATCTCATAATCAAGTCCAAGCAGTTTGGTTAACCACTTGTATTGTAAAGTGTTGGTCAGCTTTTGCTCCAGAAGGTACCTCAAACTCTGGTGATCTGTCCTAATTATGAAGTGGTATCCCATTAGGTAATGTCTCCATTTTTTAACAGCCATTACCACAGCCATAAGTTTTTTCTCATAAATTGATAATGCATGGCTTCTAGGTCCAAGAGCTTTGCTTAGGAATGCAATGGGTTGACCTTTTTGCATTAGCACTGCTCCCCACCCTTTAGCAGAGGCATCTGTTTCAATAATGAATGGTTTTGAGAAGTCTGGTAGCCTCATGACTGGAGTTGAACTGACTGCCATTTTGAGATGTTTGAAAGCTTGACCAGTTTCTTTATTTCAAGTAAAACCTTCCTTCTTGAGTAAGTTAGTAAGAGGTTTGGTAAGCAATCCATAGCCCTTAATGAACCTTCTATAGTACCCAGTAAGGCCTAGAAAACTTCTTAATGCCCCAACATTCTTTGGTTCTGACCAGTTCAGAATACACTCTACCTTTTGGGAATCCATTTTAACTCATTCTTCTGAAACTATATGACCCAAATACTCCACTTGTGATTGAGCAAACATGCATTTAGAAAGTTTAGCATATAACTGATGTTTCCTAAGAGTTAAGAGGACACATTCCAGGTTCTGCACATGAGTGGAAAAGTTTGAACTATAAATCAGAATATCATCAAAGAATATAAGAACAAATCTTCTGAGATAAGGTTAGAATATTTGATTCAACAAGGGTTGAAATGTGGCAGGTGCATTAGTCAATTCAAATGGCATAACTAGGAATTCGAAATGTCCATGGTGTGTTTGAAAGGTTGTTTTCTCTACATCTTTAGGTTTAACTCTAATCTGGTGGTACCCTGACCTTAGATCAATCTTAGAAAAGAATTTGGACCCATGGAGCTCATCCAATAACTCATCTATATTGGGACTAGGGTATCTATCTTTAACATGTCAGGCTATTAAGTTGTCTATAGTTTATACAAAACCTCCATGAGTTATCATTTTTCTTCACCAAAAGTACAGGAGAGGCATAGGGACTGTTGCTGCACCTGATTACACCACTGCTCAACATATCCTGCACCTGTTTTTCAATCTCAGCTTTCTGTGAATGCGGGTACCTATAGGGAGGAAGCTTGAAAGGCTGAGCTTCTAGTTTAAGAAGAATGACATGATCATGTGATCTTTGTGGAAGCAGTGAATTAGGAATGGAGAACACATCTCTGAATTTTTTCAAGAGTTCAGCTATTGCCTGCGGCATAAGTTGCTGCTGTTTTTCTTCCCTCATTGTAACTGTGGTACAATACTGCAATTGTTGCTTCTTAAATTTTTTAGTTGTTTTGCCTCTAATTAGTTTCATTTGAGAGTTCTCCACTATTCCCATCAATACTACCTCTCCCTCCTCACTAGCTAGTTTCACTTGTAGCAATTTAAAATCAAAGGTAATGGGACTATAATTGAACATCCAATCAACACCCAATATAATATCCCATCCTCCTAATTGTATTATTCTTAAATCAAAAGAGAAGCTATATTCTTGTACCTTCCACTTAACTCCTTTGACTTGAGTAAAACTGCTCACTTTACTCCCATCAGCGAGCACAGCATGTAATGGCTTGTCCTCTCTGGACTCATCTTTAATTTTTCTACAAGTCTGTGGCCAATATAGCTATTAGAGCTTCCGGTATCTACCAGTATTTCTACTCTTTCTCCTTGCAGAATACCCTATAAGGCTATGGTCTTTCTTTGTAGAGAACTGGATAAAGCACGTAAAGAAACATCATAAATTTCATTTGTTGTTTCTTCATTCGAAACTGCTTGCTCTAATTCTGATTCTTCTTCTTCTGCAGCTATGATCAAGTTGAGACTTCTGAACTTACATTGATAGCCTGGCATATACTTGTCTCCATACCTGTAACAGAGGTTATTGGCCCTCCTATATTGCATCTCCTGGTCTGTAATTTTTGTTGTTCTATTTTTGGCAACTGATTCATTGGTCCCTTCTTTTCTTTTAGTTATGTTGCCCCTTTGAACTGTGCTGTAGCTGATCAGATTCCTTTGTCCTGCCTTAACTCCATTGCTTTCCAATTCTCTATTCCAACTCCCCTTTTTTGTTTAGCTAGCTCGAGGGATTGCTCTTGAAGAGTTGCTATTTCAAAAGCTTGGAGTAAGGAACTGGGTTTGAGCATTCTTAGTATGAGTTTGATTTCTTCTTTAACCCCATTAATGAAGCTAGAAATGAAATAGGATTCAGTCAAAGTGGGATTCTTTTGCACCATAGTAGACCATAATTCCTCAAATCTTTCTTGATATTCTACCATTGTTCCTTCCTGCTGCAACTTGTTAAACTCTTCCGCTTCATCTCTGATACCTTTCCCTTCGAATCTGTAGCACAGTAGCTTAACAAAATCCTCCCAACTGATTTCTTTCTTGACCCTTTTCAAACCTTGGAACCATACTTTTGCTTTCCCATCTAAATACATTTCTACCGTCTCCACCCACATGTAATTTGGTATATGATAGACAGTAAAGAATTTGCTGCACTTCCTTATTCACATTTGGGGATTGTCCCTAGCAAACATGGGAAGCTCAATCTTGGGAGGATTTGGCCAAGATCCCTTTTGAGCTATTTCTTTCTTGGTTGGTGTAGGTCCCATTTCATTCTTGTTTCTTCCATCCGTTGGAGTAGGTAGGATTGGAGTCCTGAGCATTCTCTGCGCTTCAAGCTCCTCATCCCTGTTTGCTCTTGTTGATGTTGAGTGAAATCGAACATCCATGTTGGCTTGGATGCTTTCCCACCTCTTGCTCTGTTCACTCAAATTTTGGTGGAACTCCTCCATCTGTTTATCGATTTGGAGTTGGTGCTCTCTAGCTTCATTCACCCATTCTTGCATTCTGTTCTTCATTTTTTTGAGTTGTTCATCAACAGCCTTCTGTCTAGTTCCTTCAGCCATTGATTCCTTTTGATTTTCAAGGATTGTATAGCTTTGATACCAAAATTGTTAGGACCCTTCAATTAGGTCGGCTGCTGCAAAGTGATTTAGACAAACTAAGTCTAAGTGTTAGCAGAAAGTAAACACACCTCGAGGAAGGTAGCTGCAGATGATCACAGAATAGAAAAGAGAGAGAGAGAGAGAGAGAAGAAGAGAAAGAAGAAGAGGAAAAGAAGTAGAAAGAGGGAAAGAGAAAGGGAGCTTGAGAGAGAGAAAGAGAGAGAGGCAGGAGGAGCCAAACTGCTAAATACTTCTGGTATCTTCTTGTTATTCTTTTCCTTCTTTATACAATTGGTAATTGGACTAACTACTTTCTAACTGTTTCATCTTATTTCAACAATCTCTTAACTACTCGTTGGTTAAGTTTGTTAGAAACTAGTTATGTAATCCTAACGACATGTTGTTACACATGTATACTAGCTTGGACGCTTCGGCTGAGAGCTGCCTGCTTGTGAATAGGTTTTCTTTCCCTCTCACCAATACATCCATTGTGTCCAAATTAAGCTTAAGGGGGTCAATACAAATCCAAGTCCAAATAGACAGAAACTGAACTCTCATAGTCACAGACTATGACAAGTTTCGGGCTTTCTTTTCTTGCCTGTTACCAACCCCAGTTTACCATCTACAAATGCTATTGCTAAGCGCATGCATCTCAGTTGTTTATGACACGATCAAACTAGGGATCATTCCAACATCTTTTGAACGTGTCACGATAGGGTCCGAAAGGCAGAACATCTACTTGCATTTAATCCATTCAAATTTCAGGTAAAGTCGTTCGAGTAGGGATCAACATGATCAAAGCCTCACACACTGCAATGTGATCAATATGAGCGATAAAGATTAAAGAACTGACATGTTTTGACTTATGCAATTTCTGAAATCAGGATTCAAAATCTATAAAAATATGGAGATTGACATTTCACATGACACGACAACCAATTACAATGCAAGCAACATAGGCCATACTAAATTAAGATTAGTAATACAGAGGGAAAGAGGGCTGGGGGGATCTAATTGCCATATATTATACCCACTTCCTAGTTCCATACGTATTTTTGGTTGGAATATTTCCAATGAAACAATAAAATTTATATATTTTAAATATTTATTAATCATATCTAAATAGGTTAAGATGGGTTAATTTATATACGAATAAGTGTTTAAACGTGTCAAACTCTTAACCCAAGATAAGAAGCTATGAGAGCTATGCGGTGACCCCTTGTCTTTAAACTCGAATCCTTTGAACTCCTTGTCGTGTCGTATGGTTTGGGTCATAGAAAAATTGACAGGTTCAATTACAAAGTCATTCGGATTTAGTCTAATGAACTTGGATGCTATAGATTTCTTATATATATATATAAGTTAAAGTTGTCTTAAATTTTTTTTTATGTTTTTATAAAAAAAATTTTTATCACTAAGATATCTCTACAACTATATCATCTTAGATATAATATTATCCACATTTTATGTGATCGTAGCAAGCAGTTTTTGAACCAGGGCAATTAAAATAAGAGTCATTACCTTAATCACGTGTCGAATTTTGAGCCACATAAACAAAAAGTCGAACCAACGGACAGTTGATCTAGTGAGATATGACACTAAATTCTTTAACCAAGTTCATGAATTCGATTCATGGTTTGGGCATAGAAAAACTACATTGGGAGGATGGTTCCCTTAATGGGCCACTGCAAATCGTAAAACGAATTAATCGAAATATAATTCAAGATATCAATCGATATAATATCAAAAAAATAAAAAAAAATAAAAACGTAAAGCCGAAGAGGGCTGTTAATGGGCCAAGCGTGGGCCCACTTCCAGATATAATAAGAGAGAAACGCAAAAAAACCGATTGTGGGGTGAGAGAGGCTCGAACTCTCGACCTCAGGATAACTCAGGAAGCTATGAGACCTACGCGCTAGCCAACTGCGCCACCACCCCCAGCGTTCAGTGATTCCAGAGATATTCATCACTTTCATACAAATAATGACGCTAATAAACCAAGCCCTATTTAAAAAAGAAAATTATCCAACTCAATTTATTAATTTTGGGAGAAGATCTTATTGATATATTTCTTTCTTTCTTTATTTTTTTATTTTTTTATTTTTTCATCATTGATATCAGAACTTTACCTGACTAATCCAGTTCGAGTACTGTGGAGTCTATTTTAAAGGTTGACTCTTTCAAATCCTTTTTCACCATTCCCATAACTAAAACTAAGATCTTTGATTAAGAGATAGAATATCCGATCACTCAACTCAAAGGAGTTTGATTCTTTGTTTATTTGTTCCATGAAGCGGTTTGGTCAAGCAAGTTGGGAAACCATTTCGTATCTTGCGGGTATCACCGCCAATAATTTAAGAGTATGAAAGATAATTTACATTCTCTCCAAAAGCAGGTCAATGACTACTGAATGACAAAATTGTCCAACGCATTCCCTCTTGATAGCACAAGGACAAGGGCAGTCTAAGTCATTTTGCTCCTGCCCATCTCCTAAAATGTCCCTGACGACAGAACCAGAGAGAGCAAAACAACCTCAATTTCAACGTCTCTAGATTAAGGAAAAACATAAAGGTTTTATACACATGGCAGAAAGAGGGATTGTGGAAGCCATTGGAGTATCAGAAGAGCTCATCAAGGAAGCTTGCTCTTTATCCATGAAAGCTCAAAAATCATCATATGGGAAGCCATATATTGTTGACAAATCATCTGCTTCTCCGGACACTGTCCTGATAAGCTTTACTGCAACGTGGGTCGTGAATGATTGGTATGCTCATAAGCCTTTCGGGGAGACCAAGATTGATCCAACTTTGTTTCCATCTGCAAGAAGCATTGGCAACGATGAAAAGGCGGTCGTCAACGTTGCATTTCAACAGAGATTCAAAGAAATTCTGCAGACATCATCACTGAAAGATAAGGTAAGTCCATTCTTCACATGTTTGTTCATCTCTTTTCCGGTTTTTGAAAGAATTAATGATTGTTTAGGGAAGTCAATTGAGTCAACTCCCCTGTTCCAAATCTGGGGATAGCCGCCACCAACTATTGGCATGTTGGCAGAAAATCAACCCACCAACTAGAACATTGTCAGATTTTAAATGTTAAGCATCATCTGGATTGAAAGGTAACCGCAAAGTAATGAAGAATTTTAATATGAACACTATGAAGAGTAAAGCAACAAAAATTAACTCATGTTTGTCTGCTAAAAACTCGAGGCTTTTAACATACAAATGAGTCGAGTAGACCTAGAAGGTGTCCAAGCTCAGGTCACTTTCTAAAGGAGCCGAGCGCTCATGTCTAGAAAAGTCTCAACCTGTGATCAAGTTATGCTGGTCTAGTAAACGAGGCTATAAATCATGTTTGGACTTTGTATTTTTTTACCGAGCCGAGCTGTGAGTGAGTTGATTCACAAGCGGTTCAAGAGCGGCACATTAAAATGCCAGAAGTCTGAGGTTTAATAGTCGTATCTCTGCACAGATGTACTGAATTATGCATACAAGAAAAACCAAAAGTATTCATTTGGTTTTTGGGGCTTTTCAGGTATCAGATGCCATGAAACAGATGAAGAAGATAGTCTTCGCAGGGCATTCCGCAGGGGGTCCAATTGCTGCCTTTGCTACCCTCTGGTTCTTAGAGAGTTACATAAGACTGGAGACATATCACATCCCACCACTGTGTGTGACTTTTGGTGCCCCTCTAACCAGCAACTGGATCTTTTCGCATGCTCTTGGTCGAGAGAACTGGTCGTGCTTCTACATTCATTTTGTCATGAGATATGACATTGTTCCTCGAGTACTGCTTACTCCTCTCTCATCCATAGAACAGCTGCAGAAAATTCTTCATTTTCTCAATCCGGGTGCTAAAAATCGGTTGCCCGAAAAAAGAAAACACGGTTCAAGAAATTCTCTGGATGTGGCTGCTGAAGCAGCACATGATGCTCCAGATTTCTTTTTGACTGTGATGAGAAGTGCATTCTGCGTGGCCAACTTTGCTGCCTGCAATCAAATGGAATGTGCAAATCAGATATTGGAGTCGGTAACAAGTTTTGTGGAGCTAAGTCCATATAGAGCTTTTGGAACCTATGTCTTCTGCTCAGGAAATGGAAAATTGGTCGTCGTGAAGAATCCAGATGCCGTTTTGCAACTTTTGTTCTATGCTTCCCAGATAAGCTCAGAAGCAGAGCTTGCAGAGGTTGCTCAGAGAAGCTTACTGGAGCATTTAGGCTATGAAAAAGAGTTGCAAGAAAGCTTACAAATGACGGACATGGTTGAGCTGAATAATCTAGAGGGCATTCCTTTGACTTCTGCTGGTGCCACAGATGATGAAAGTGCAACAATTAATGCAGCTTTGAATGATCTTGGCCTGGTAAGTTACCAGTTGATTTTCTCCAACTATATATCAGCTTTTAGTAAGACAACGCTACGTATAATAGGTAGAAGTTCACTTTCAGTTGAAAGAACAGTAGAACTTAAAACTAAGACATATGGCATTACACTTTTTGATACCTATGCGCCCAAAACATCAAAGTTTCTTGAAATTATTTTGTTTATAGATAATAGTTGATATACCATATGATTTGGAAATGCAGAGCACGAGAGCCAGGATCTGTCTTCGTGCTGCAGGAGCATTGGAGAAACGGAAGATAGGGAATCAAATAAAGATTGACAATCATAGGAAAAAAATTAAAGATCTACTGAATAAAATAGAAGAATACCGTGAAAGATGTGAGACCCACAAGGTGGGCTACTATGATGCCTTCAAGCGTCAAAAAGATGCTGAGGACTTCGAATCCAATGTTAAGAGGCTTGAGCTAGCAGGGATGTGGGATGAATTGAATGAGATGCTGAAAAAATACCAACTTCCTGATGGATTTGAAAACAGGAAGGAATGGATAGAGCTTGGAACTAGGTATCGGCGGCTGGTTGAGCCTCTAGACATTGCCAATTACTACAGACACTATAAGCACGAGGATACTGGGCCCTATATGATCAAGGGTAGGCCAAGACGTTATAGATATACACAAAGATGGCGTGAGCATGCAGAAAAGATGCCTGCTGGCACCAGCTCGGAATCTTGTTTTTGGGCTGAGGTAGAGGAGCTTTGTACAGAACTTAGCAGCAACAAGACAGCCTTTGAAAAGGTGAAGGAGAGAGTACAACATCTTGAACAAGGCATGTTAAAATGGCTTCGTGGCAACGAGGTAGGTTTGGACATGCTATTGGAGGACTCGACATTTGTTAAGTGGTGGAGAATGCTTCCCCTACATTTTACATCAAGATCTGAACTGGCAAACTATTTCAGAGAAAGGAACAATCTTCCTAGTTTCTCGTAGAGGCGATAGTTGGGAGACATACCTCGAAGCAGTTAATAATGTTACACTTGGTTCACCGGCATGTAATAATGCAATTCTGTAAGAGTTGCAAGCAGAAAAAGAAGTTACAAGAAAATGATTTTCTAGTATCTCAGTTTCAGACTATAGTTCCAAATACATTTTTCGCAGAGGGAACAGACATCTCAGTCTGCATCATTAACAACAACAGAATTATATGTTAACATCAGGTTGAAATCATATACTAAATTTTTCAGAGAGAATACAAGCAATCCACATGCTCTTGAAGAACCAAAAGCAACAGATTGCCAACAGAAAAGAGAGAATTTTCAATACAAGATGCAAAAAATTAGACCATTCCACATCTAAATCCTTTTTAATCTAAAATAACAAGATCTTGAAGAACCATAACTTTAATAACTTAATGCACCATAAAACTAACTGTAACAGCCTTCCTCCATAATTTTAAATAAGCTCACCAACAGTTGGATATCCAAAAATAACGCAGCACTTTAGGCTCCTAATTACTCCACTGGATACTTCAACAAGCTTTCCCCCGAGTGGTGCCCTTGACTTGGGGTAGAACTCTTAGTGCCCCTTATAAAAACACCCAACAAAGTGGTCTGTTTTGCCATTCCTATCAAGATTAGATGTAACCTTCACTACCTGCACCAGGAACACCACTTGAAAATGCTACCAGGCAGCAATTTTATCTCAAGATACTGCAAAAGACCACCACCAGCACTGTATTCCTCCTGCCTGCTATTGGGGTTGGGAAGGATTACATGCACAAGATTTTTAACTCTCTAAGCTACGAAAACTATTAAATCATCTCTATCCTCGCATTTCCTTCACGAAAGTTATTCTTTATCTTTCATATTTTGATGAGCAAAATAGAATTTCACGGTGGACTACAGGGAGACAGGATGTTTGTGAGACCCTTTGTCCGTGTACACGAAAGAACAATACCTAATTCTCTCTCATATCCAAATGGGAATACAATTATCTCAACACCCATGGACTTCCGAGTGAAATGCTGTTTCCTTAGAACACAACAATGTAACACTAATTATAACCTATATCAATCATCAAGCAACATTGTTATACCTACTGTCTGATCAAAAGAACCGTACTTCTGAATGGTTACGGCTTTCTTTATAGAACACTTCTGATCAACTTAATACTCATTACGCAGCACTCATCTCCCATCAGATGTTTGAAAAGATGTCAGCGGTGACTGGCCTTATGATCTGCCTGTATCCATAGCAACTTAATCTTCTCTCCTTTTTACACCAACTTTGTCCTCGGAAGATTCACCATTTGATAAGTTCCCATCTCCAGTCGTAGTTAGTCCCTATCAAAAAGACGATAATGGAATGATTAAGGTCTGATGGCTTTGTTCAGAGGGAGTCAAAAGGCATGCCACAGCAGTACAAGGGTCTTAATAATCAGGCCATTTAACCTATATTTCCTCGATAACTATAACAGACCTTGATTCTCTCCCTATACTCGAATTTAATTCACAAAAGCACCTAAAAACTCCAACAGCTGTAAAACTTCATCCCAATGCCAGAGGACAACCAACGAAGTGTTAAACCTACTAATCCAGGAAAGCACCTGACAGCCCCAACAATAAAAATCCATCATCCAAATTCCAGAAGAAAATCAGCGTTATACAAGTGATCCAACTCCTGATCACTCGGTTAATAGAGAGAAACCCGGGAAGTGGTGCATTGAACCTACTCAACTCAACTAATTGAGGTCAATCATGCAAATTCATTCCTTTCCGTTCTATTTAATTTTAAACAATATTCATAGTTACCATCGGAAATCAGGAAGAAAACAATCATGAATTCAAAACTTACTGGACACGAGAGAATAAGATTGATGAACTTCAGCTCAAGCCCAAATTCAACCCAAAAGAAAACTCAAATCACAGCCCAAGGAGTGGCCCAAAAATGGCCAGGATACTAGCCTAGAAATATGTTTTAGGTTCTGGCAAGAACCTGCCCCATGTTAGGGCCCAAATCAAGTCAGCCCAACAATCCAAGAAGATACTCAAGGTCTGCATCCTTTCTGATCTATTCCAAACTCATTAAGAATCAAAATAGAAGTCCAAAAAAATCTTAAAAAAATCTAAAAAAAACCCATCACACAACCAATTTACCGAAGCCATTTTGAACAAAGATTTCTAATAACTAGGTTTTAGGTTTTTTTTTTTTTTTTTTTTTTTTTTTTTTTTTTTTTTTTTCTCTTTCTCTTTGCGACTAGTTTTCTCTCATGTGGCTAGTTTTTATCTCAAATGGCTAGTTGAGATTCTCTCTCTATAAATATATCTTTCGTCTCTTATTTGCAGTACGGAGAAAGATTGAAAAAATTTAGCAAATAATATTTTTTCTAGGGTGAAATAATTTTCTCCGGTTCTCTCTTTTTTACATGTAAAAGGGCAATAACTCACACTTCTCCTGTACAATTTTCTTAAATAAATTAGGACAATCGTCCCTCTCTTGTTCTTTGGCAAAAATCTCACTTTCTCTCTTTGTACATTTGTTGATAAATACAAAAAGGTTTTCTCCATATTTTTTATTAATCTTGTCCAAGTTCAGTTACAAAATATGATAATTTATATATGTCTGTTCTCAGTCACCTTTTTTTTTTCTTAATTCCAACATTACATAGGAAGGAACGAAAGACTGTATTTCGTTAGAATAGCAAAGAAAGCACTAGGAAAACTCAAATCTAATGCAAGGTTATAGAATTTATGTATGACCAAAAACAAAATATTAATTGTCCAGAACGGTTAAAAATGCTATAACTAATGGTAAATATATATATATAAGAAAGTTTATATCATTTATTTATGGGCGAATGGTATTATGTCAATTGATATCCAAAATAATATTCTAACTAATTTAGTTTAGAACTTACAATGATCCATTTAAGATAGCTATCCTCCCAACGTAATCTACTCTATATCCAAGTAGCGAGTAGAATCCAGATCTTAGTTAAGAGATTTATCGTCATATCCACTAAATCAACTGATCGTTGGTAGTTGAATAAATTCATATTATTTGTTTTGTTGTATTTCTGTTAGAACGAAAAAAAAGAAAAAAAGAAAAATAATTCAATAAACCTTCTTTCTTTGAAGAGAAAAAGGTGGATATCGTCTTTACAATTTCCCATTTTCTAAGATACCATACCCAACATATTGTCCCTTTTCATTTATAACCAAGTCTAAAAAAGGCCTTTGTTACATTTTTAAAGATACCGGGGTATCTTTCTTTTTGTTGGGCCCTTCTGGTGTTACTTTTATTTCAAGGAATGTTTGTCCTCTGCAATCACAACGTTCTCCTCCATGCCCTCTTCCTATTAAAACTCCGTCTACCAAAAATTGGACTCCTCCACAACAAATGAAACACAGCCACATCACTCTACAGCCAGTCCTAGCCGCCTAGTCTAACTCCCTCAAAATGTAAAATTGTTTTCACAGTCATTCTGATCCTCTTATCATTCTATTCCTCTCCCACCAGTTCCATCAATCACTCTGCAAGGAATAAAATTTTCTGTACTTCTCACTCTCAAAAGTTCATGAATCTGCTGCATCAAAGAACCAGTTCTTCTGACCAAGCATTTTCCCAACTCCAGCATTTATCTGAATCTCCTATCATGCATATCCTCATAATCATTTTTTTCTTTCCTGATAGAAAACAGATCCTCATATATCTGAAGCTGGCTAATGAACTTCTTTTTCCTTCTTCAGAGCTGCATGTACTAGCACAAACTGGTGCACCCTTTTTTCTTGGCAATGGGGAGGGGACTAGACTCAAAACAGTGGACCCATAACATAGGTAAATGACTTTGGATATTTTGGATGTGACTACTTTAGTCAAAGCCTTTTGTCACTTATATAAACTGGTGTGCTGCAAATGTTCACAACCATGACTTGTAAATGCATCAAGAGCTAAGTTTACAACTTGAGCTTCTGGTAAGGAAACATGACTTTCAAGGATACTAGAAATGCACATATCTTTTTTTTTTTTTGGAGCCTTTGGACTTGGTTTACCACTCTGTCCAGAGTTTCACCTGGACTAATATGAGTCGACCCAACTAAGATCCATCTTAGGGGATAAGGATCTTCCAACGTAGTCGACTCCATGCCCAAGTCCCAAGTCGCAAGTCGAACTCGTGATCTTGGTTAAGGGACACAGCGACCTACCCACTGTCCATTGGTACCAGATATGCACATTTGATTCATCAAAAAACCATTATAACAGGAAGCACACTGCAGCAACACTGTAAAACCATGTACAACCTTGCTGATAGAAAAATTATTGTGACACCTAGAAAACAATCTAAAGGATCGTGATTCTCCAGAATAATTACACCTCTCTTGTTGATTACATCTAATCCAGACAACACCCATTCCCCACAGCAACCAGATATAAACTTGTACCTCATCCACCATCACATGTTAGGAGAGACTGAATTAACAAGTAGTGTGTCAATTTATAGTGTTCGAACTTGATTAGTCGGGCAAAATTCAGATACCGGCGGTAAAAACAAAAAAAAAGTAGCGTTTCAATCTACCAGGATCCTTAGCAACTCAATTTCATTTAATGGTATGTCTTCTTCACACAGCTTCCCTGGGACACAACAACCTGACAAATCGCAATCTCTATAAGCAGCCCTTTTGGAAGCCCTTAACCCTCCCATAATACCAAGCGAATAAACACCACAGATGCAGTAGTCTTGACTCAAAGATCAGGCCACTGGCCTACCTTTTCAATCTGCAATACAACATTAGAGCTCCATTAGTTACAAGAACCGCTGAAACATTTGAGTCAGAAAGCTCCACAACTCTTGTTCATCAACCATTCCCATTCTCTCCCCGACAACTATGCTTAAATACCAGGTTGCTAGATCTTATGCTACTAGTGTAAACTAACCTCTTCACCTCCAACCATCCATAAAATAAGAAACCTTTGCACATAATGTCTTCCACTGTGGTTTCATTAAGGCACTCTCTCATGCTATCACCACACAATGGGCTGAATGCCAGCCTAACATTATTCTTCTCCATTCTTCAAGGTAGGAGTTGATGTTTGAAGAAAGAAATGAAAGTAGAGTTCATTGTGCTCAAAATAAGTAGGGGTGAGGTCTGCCACACTTCATTCAGAGGTCTCTCATTTTGGTGTCGTTGGAGGTTGCTGATATTTTCTGGTTGTTTTTTTTTTTTTCTTTTTATTTTTTCAGTTAGGTGCATGGTTTATTGATGGTGTTTGCACTGGCTTTTCTGTGTTTTTTGGCTGGGGGGAGGGGAGGGTTTGGGGGTGTTTGCACTCATTTAAACCTATCAATTTTTTCAACAATTAACCATTTTGCCAATCAGAAATAGGTAACCCAGGGGTGCACTCGAGGTGAATCGATCCCAAGTATTTTCATGTTCGAACTCAAACTTGAATTTTTTAACTCAACGATTAGTAATAATAGGACTCGAAATCGACTCAATTATATAATAAAACCACTCCAACTTGATTCGAAAACTCGATTTTTATATAATATATTAATATATTTTATTTTATTTTATTTTATATTATAATTATATATATAATATATATTAATATATGTTATCGAATTATTCGACAAGTTTTTGAGTTTAAAATTCTATTACTCGAATTCGACTCAATTATAAAATGAAATCGCTCAACACAACTAAGTTCAGTCAAAATCGAGTCAAGTCAAACCGTTTACCGAGCGGCTCGCAAGCAACTCAAACTTGAGTCACTTCACGTAACAGCCCTCAAAGTTTACACATTTCTTCAGTAAAATGAAGTGTGCATACAGCATTAACAGAAACTTGCCAACAAAAAAACTTCCACTTCCTGAGTAATGCAATTCACACTGAACTCCTAATTCCACACTCGTAGCTCTCTCTTAACTAGTATGATATTCTTATTCCACCTACATCTTTTACTTCAAAATAAATGAATAAATAAAGCTTAAACATATTGTCGTACTAAAAAGAATGCATTTAATAAAATTTATGGGTACACCCCACCCTGTAATAAAAACCACCCAGTTATGTATGGCTTTTCAAGTTCTAATTCGATTCCAAGGGATGTCCCCTTTCTTGCAAAATTATCTCTCAAGTTAAATTTAAATTGGAACAAACCAGTTACCTCAATAAAATCTAACTTATTCCCAAACAGCAAACAGACACAACTGGTTATCTTCACTATCAATTCCACCCTTGCCTTCATGCTATCTATTTCATTCATTCCCTCAAGGTTTCCATCAATCACTTTACAAAGAATGGAACTTTTGTACCAGACACCATTCCTATAAGACTGATCAAGATGTTCACAAGCTCTCTATCTTTGCCTTGTACTTTCTCTCACTGTCATAAGTTGTTGATGCAAATGATGAATAAAAAGGTTCCTTCCTCTATCATTCTCCCATCTTCAACAAGACTTCAGTACCTAACAAAACCTCAAAGCCTAATCACCTGGAGATGGTTAATGTTTCCATCCACAACCATTATAAATTGGTCTAAGCATGTTCACAGCCATGGGAAGAAAATGATTAGAGACCAAAAGTTCAACACTTTCTATTTGTTACCTAAGTTTCTAGCAAGGAAAACATGATTCAAAAGAAAACCAGAAATGCAAATCTAATTCATTAAAACTTAAAGCTTGTGAAACATTATTGCATAGTCCAACTCCTATAGTCTCTGCATTCCATGGCAAGGAAAACAAGAATGGGAAGATATGTTACACATTCAAACATCAACCAATTCCATGCAGTAGACTCCACAAGTACATATACATCCAAATATCAATGTTTTAATCCAAAATCAGAGCAGAATTACCACATCTGCAAGATGATCAGAGACTGCAAGTAAATGAGAGATCCAACAAGTAGTAACTGAAGACTATAACACTAACCAATATCCAGATCCAATATTTCATTACAGTAGGTCAAGAGAAGTAGAGGCTACCATAGCACGTGAAGTCCTGATAATCAACCACGATATCAGATATGAAGTCAGCACCGACTCATATTCAACTAGTGCCAACAAAAATTTGGTCACCATAGAGCAGTACCATTTTGCAAGTGAATTATAATTTTAAATACCCCCCCCCCCAACACCAAAAAGAAAAGGCATAAAATCAAGTTTTGCAAGGCTCACACCGCCACAAAAGGACACTAAAAAGCATTGCCATAATCCAAAACATCACAATATCAACCTCCCTGCTTCTTGGGGCAAGACAACATATCGTTGACCTTCCCAAAAACCAGCAACACTAATCATGCAAGCCTCGTTCTGAAAAGCCCCTTATATTACAAGTCACTTGATGCTCTTTATCATAGCTACATAGTCATCTACCATAAATAGTGACTAGAGAATATAATCGTACTTTAGTTTTATAAGAAAAAAGAATATCTCCTGGACTGCATTTACGCAAATAAAGCCCAGGTCATTGTCTCTAAAAAAATCAGATCAACAATAATCAACAAAATAAAAACCCCCAGTAAACAGCATGGTGCTTGGCAATCATCAATTAAACAGCATAAACAAAACCCAAACCATCACCCTAAGTCACATCCTTGCTGGGTAATAACCATTTCCCATGCCATTGCAAGATTATTAGCCCCGTGAAGTGCACCAAAATATAGTGAAATTATTCTCTGGGGGCTTAAAGATAATCAGTCTGTCTCAACCATCCAATAAAGTAGAAAAAAAAAAAAAAAAAAAAGGAAACTTCAAAAGCAAGAGAAAACTGTGATAAACCACAAATAGCCAGAAGAAACTTGGCAAAAGCATAATCTTCATGGTACTTTCAATGATAATTAGTAACAATGGAAACTTCTTCCAAGCAAGGTATTAATAACGTTACAGCAATAATACTTGCATAATAGAGGAAAGTCAACAACATCAGGAGACAACTAGTATATAATTGTGTCAATGAGATTTTAAGAATGAACTCTTGCCAGTAAAAGCTGCCACTCAGAACAACCTGCAGCATTTACTAATTCAATGATGTTATCTTAAATCCATTTTATGCAATAGCTCTATATCAACATTTTCTTACATATGTGCACCAAATGTAATCCTACTACACAGCTATAGTTAGTAGATATTCCAGATAATGTGCAGCAACTGCACTATACCTTAACGAACCAATAAGTAGATAAAAGTGATGTGGTGCTGCTTATTGAGCAATTCTATGTCAACAGTTACATTAGCAATCACAACCATTCTGCGCAAGTACAAATAAAGCAGCAGTTTAGATAGAAAGTTTAACCTGAGAGTATTTTGATAGCATTCCAATGAAGCACCACAAATATATAAATAATAGAAAGTGAGAAATTATTTCACTTCATCCATCAAAAGATTCAAAAATATGGATGAAGAAGATAAAGTAAACACATTGTAAATGACCTCATGTATTAAATTTTCTATACCACCTTATGTATTCACATACCAACATGAGTTCTCTACATAACCACATGCACCATACAGCTATGAACCAAACTCATAGAAGAACTAGCTCAATTCCCGGGTGCATCAAAACCATAACACTGTACCCACATATACCCCTATGAAAATTAAAAGTTCTAAAAGTAACAGAACACCCAAGACACACAAGAAAAGAGTCCCAACATACACTACTGAAGTAAAACAGATCCTTTAAGACCTTGTGATCAAGCTACAAGAACGAGCCAGCCGAAACATGATGTTGCCACTCCCATTACCTCCATCTGAACCTGCATTACCATCAATAGGTGCATACGGCTTTCTGCATCCAGGACAGCGGCCATCTTCCTCAAGAATCCGCTTGTGGCAGAAAAGACAGAGCCGGAACCCACACAAACATGGGAGGAAACTCGTGTCCGTCAAATCCAAATCCTCATAGCAAATGGGACACGACGACGGAGCACTAAAAGCAGCCCATGGAACAACTCCTACTCCTCCACCACATCGCCGGTCTGCATTCATTGGAAAACTATTCTGCTTTGACAAATTCGGAAGACTCTGAGGTCGAAAAACATCATCCGGACTCCATGCTCTCGTACCCCTCTGCCCAACCCCCAAATTCCCCTGCTTCGGAATCTCAACCCCCAAACCCTCTCCGTTTTCCAATTCAGGCAAAGGAACAGTCTTATCCACCACAACTTCACGTTGTTCCATATGAGGTTTGCGCTGTGGCTGTTTATCGTCGGCTGCCAATGCATCCGCAACGGCCTCCCAATCATCCAAGCACCCATCATCTTCCTCATCCTCCTCAGTAATGCTTCCGGAACAACACCCACCGCTGCTGCTAGCACTGCTACTGCTACTACTTCCCTGATAATTCTTCCTCGAGTCGCTATTTCCCAACAAACAACTGGTCGGACTATTGGTAGGCGACAACTCTGAATCGCTATCATGCTGAATCATAATAGATCCATTGCTATTCTCATTCTCCTCTCTCCTCCTCTCCCTCGTCTCCAAATTACGGCTATTACGCTCATTAACCCCATTCATCTCCTCTTTTCCTCCTTTGTTTTTCACTATATATAATAAATAAAACCCCAATAATCAATTCAAAGCAAAAACCCTAACTTTAAAAAAGAGATATAAATCTCAAACAAAAAATAAAAAACAAATATGCATCAAGAAAAAAATTACCTTGAGAAAGCCATTGCTCGCGACGAGCATCCAGTTTACACTGCTTCAATTTCGCCGACCTATTCGCCTGAAATAAAAAATTCAACCAATTTTAGAGAGAGAAAGACAGAGAGGAGGGAAAGAGAGAGAGAGAGAGTTACTCTCTTCTTCTTGTTGAAATCTTTAGCGGCAGCAGGAATTGAAGCGTTCATGATCGAATCAGAATCCATGACTTCCTGGCGATGAATTTCAAACAAAACCCTAATTTCCCTTTTTTTTTCAAAAATACCGTAGAGAGAGAAAGAGAGAGATTGAATGGATAACGGAAACTCCTCTGGTCCGCCCGCTCGCTCTAGCTCGATCGATATGCCCCTGGTGTGTCAGACTGGAAAAGGATTCTCGATCTTCCCTCTATATATAGGAGCTCAGTTACGATTATACCCCTAGATATTTTGAGAAATTGCGTGCCGACCAAGAGTATGAACCAATCATTTTTAATAAAACCTGGGGTGAACGTGGTAAAATGATGCAACCATGAGAAGGACGACGTCGTTTGGAGGTTTTTCCTATTTTTCATTTTCTCATTTTTTTTAATTTCCTTGTTTTTCTTTTCTTTTTCTTTTTCTTTTTTTTTTTTGCCTTGATGTGCAACTATCCGTTTTGGTGCGAGTGTTGAGGTCGTGATTAACTAGCATTTAGTATGGACCATAAATGAATTATAATAAATTGTGGGACCCGATAAGGCATATAAATTTATTTATTTTAATTTAATTGGGAAAAATATTCTTTGCATATGAATTAATATTATTCCTCCGTTTTTTAAAGTGACTGATCATTATTTACTATCATATTCTGATTAATTTAATTCAAAATATGGTTAGACTCTTTATGAGTGGACATTTTTCAGTATAATCTTTTTCATTTCATTAGATGTATTTTGAGGATTAATACTCCTTATTTCAATTTACTCTAAATTATGTAAGGGAAGGTGATATTTGGTTTAAAGTATGCAAGAAAAGGGTCGAGACATCGAAAATAATATAAAATACAAAAAAGTAGGATAAAAATTTTAAAAATACATAAAGGTAAAATGAAAAAAAGAAAATTTGAAATACAAAAATTTAATTTATTTTTATTGAGAAAACAGATGTTTTCACAAACAAAACATAATGTGATATAAAATATCAAAAATAATATAAAATATAAAATATAGGATAGAAATTTTAAAAATTCATAAACGTAAAATTTAAAAATAATTAAAATTTTGAGATACCGAAATTTAACTCATTTTTATTTAGAAGATAGATTAATTTTTTTATTTTATTTACATTTTTCGTAAATAAAACATAACGTTTTGGTCCTAATTTAAAGAACACGTGTTTTCATATATAAATCTATATATTTAGCGGATTTAACGATAGAATATTAAACTTTCATAACCCAAATTTCGAATTGAGTATTCAGAGTAAAAAAATAAATGGTGGGAAAACTAATCCCTAAATTAGAATTCACAATTAATTGAATCGAATTAATCAATTTTTTAAATACATATAGTCAAGTATCAAATATATATATTAATTATACATCGACACTAGGAGGTATTTGTAGATACTTTTTTTGATTTTTTTCTCAACTTATTTATATATACCTATTTTTATATTTTTGATGAAATTATTAATTGAAATGGGTGATACAATTCTAAATTCCCGAACAGATTAAAAAAATTATCATATTGAATAATTTTTTAAATTATATAAATTTAAGGAGAATATATTTATCAAGTTTATGGTTGAACATATGTTGGGGTTAATATAAAAATTATTAATTTAAGAAAAGTGATATTTAATATTTACAAAGAAGGAAGAAGCTATTTGTTCAGGTGGAGTTTGGAGCCCTCGTGGCGTTCAAGCTGTTAGCTCCCCAAACAGACCAAAAAGGATAAAAGTAGCATTTCCTTTTCGAAAAAGGTCGAATTTGTTATTTCATTATTATTTAGGATACCTTACGATGTATAGAACCTTCGAGAAAGGAGCTTGTCCTTTTGCAGATTGAGACTCAAATCTTATATGGACCCCACCCGGGACTTAACTTTTATTTAAATAGCATAAAGTTATAGTTTAATTATTATTACTACTTTTTTTGCCCTCCGGAATGTTATATATGGCCCCAAACCAAACAATATATATATAACGGTAGGATGTCAAAATATAAATTAACGGAGAGTCGATTTAATAAAATGAAATATTAGATTTTTTAATTAAATTTTGAGTTTAAAATTTAGATATAAAAAAAATTATATTATGAGAGTTTTATTCTTTAAATAAGAGTTTTATAAATATTCAAATCGGATTAATAAAAATTGATTTCAGATACCAATTATGAAAAAGAAAAAATGAAAGGTTGGAATATAAGATTTAAACCACTTTCTCTTCCCCAATACCCATTTTCCCCAAAAAAAAGACTCGTGCTAGCAAAATTGAAAAGGTAATTCGAGCTTTAATAAACAAGAGAGACACTTCTTTTTTTTTTTTTTTTCAATTATGCTACCAAACACCTATGAAGAAGATTTTCTCATTTAACTATATTTTTTTTGGGGGGGGGGGGGGGCGGGGGGGTTTGTGCCCTACAACACTAGCTCATGGTAGTTACGTGACCCCTAATTCTTTCTATACCAACGTTGTCTTCTCTTAGGAATTAAAGAAATAGATGGGGAGGCTTACTTACTTCAATCACCCCGGCAGCGTTTGCTTGACCCCAAGGACATAAGGTAGTCGGTACAGAAATTTGCCTGTCTCTATAGATGTGAGATTAACCATCCTTACATTCTGAAGATCCATAGTCACGTTGCACTCCTAAAGGATGTGGCATGGCAAGTGGTTATCCGCGGCAGACTCCTCCAGTAATCTCCTCAGCACAGCAGAGTCTGTCTCTACTTCTAGATTGCTAATCCCTTTTCTTTTGGCCATTTAAAGTCCTTCTCTCATACCTCAAAGCTCTGTCGTCAAAACGGGAACTTTTGTTATGTTCAGCATGAAGCCCACTACCTAATCTCCTATGCAGTTTCTGACAATACCCCAGCACTTCCTTGTCCTGTGCTTTAAGAAACTACACCATTCAGTGTTCAGCTTCATCTTCCCTTCCTTTGGATGGTGCCATTTAATCCTCCTCTCCTCTCTACCCTTTCCACTTGCTCTTTCTTCCATGCAAGGGCAGCCTCTTTCGACAATCTTAGAGACAAAGTAATAAATTCTTTGTTAATCAGAAAGGTGATGGGTTTGGACTTATTCGGAGTTTCCGTGCCGGAGGTTCTGGTTTTTATTGTTGTTGGGCCCAATCCCTCTTCCACCACAAAAGGGACACAATAATTCTTGGAATGATGGTATATTTTTCTTTTGGTGTTTCTCGTAAGAATATTCGATAACCAATTTATTAATCATGCTAATCTAATTCAAGCAAACTATCAAATCCATTAAAAGATGAATTCTCTCAATATTTATTTTTTTTATTCACAAAATTCGAATATAAGAATTTGATCAAAATAATTCAAAATACTTATCACTAAACTAACGAAATATCGATAATGATAGAATATTACACTTCTCTTCTCACTATAGGTACCATAGACAATATATTATTATTGATTTGATTTTGATATATATTTGATTTTTTTATTTTTTATTTTTATATTTGTAATAATTTTTCTATATTTATAACAAATAATTTTCTATATAAATTTAATTTATTGTAATAATTCAATGAAATAATAGAATATTTGATTTATTATTATATTGCTTCCGATGTTTCTAACATGGCGTTGGAGTTATGTTTCTAGTGTTTTGTTCGGAACTAACCTAAAAAAAAATTTAAAACAATACCGTTCAAAAAATATTTTCAAATCTAATACACACATGTTGTGATTTGAAATCACGACATGTACTGTTCATTGAATAGTATCATGAATAGTATATGTCGTGATTTCAAATCACAACACATACAGTACATATTGTGATTTGATGTCACGATATGAAACCATAATAAATAGTATCATGTCGTGATTTCAAATCACGACATGTATTATTCATGATACTATTTAATGAATAGTACATGTCGTGACTTGAAATCATAATACATGGATATTAAATTTAGAAATATTTTTTAAACGATATTATTTTAAATTTTTTAAAAAAATAATATTATATCCGTATAAAACTCATGTTTCTATTGTCTAATATGATATCAAGTTCACGTTCATTTATCTTTTATATTAATATTATTTTATACTTCTAACATTTCCTATTTACTGATAAAAGTTAGTGTTAAGACTTTTAAAGTGGTAGAGGAAATTACAAGTTTACCTATAATTATGAGGAAATAATTATATTTGACAAAATATTTTTGAGATAATTCTAATTATAATATTAAAAAGTGAAAAAAATTAATTTCAAGATTTAAAAACAAATATTTTCGGTACTACTGGTTCTACTCAGAGCGCGATGCCGACATGGCCTAATCATTTTTTCCAACTTTAATGACATTTTTTTTTTCTTTCAATTTTAACTTCTTTTTCTCCCAGAATCAACTTCCATGACCATACCCTACTACAGAAAAATCATTGGGTCCACAAACTCAGGTATATTTCTTCTTGGTTCGTCGGAATGAAATTTGTCTCGAATGTTTTTGTAATAGTGGGTTTATTGTGGTTCTGGAAATGGAGGGTCATGGAAGATGGTGGTCATAATTGACGATTACAAGGGGGGCAATGGCAGGAGAAGATAGTGATTGTCCCGAGCTTCTAATTCTCTTCGTCACCACATTTTTGCATTTTTGAAGAACAACCCCGCGAGTCTAAAAGAGAGAGAAATCAAACAAGAGAAGAGAGGTTCAACGATCAAGAGTCTCGCCGCCCCATCATCGTCGTTGACAAGCCACTGCCAATCTTGGATTCAATCCTTCATCATCCGCATCACCATCATTGTCTTAAGCTGAGAAAAGATAGAGTAAGACAAAGACAGGGTTCATCTGTTCTTTTCGCCTTCCCTGGGTGCATGCGTTGGCGAGCTTGGGATACTAAAGGATATGAGATTCGTAGCAGATGTTTCAATGTCTCGGTGTTTCAACCTAAGTGCTGAAGTCCATTACCACGCACAACATGCTCAAGAAGAGGAAAGTTGAGCGAGAAGTTTTGGGCAACTTCACCACTCACATCAAGCTACTTCAGAACGAGGGACTTGGGTGATTTAATGCTAGATAAGCCACGGTTTGGAATTCTCTCTAATAGGGTAAAAGATTCATGTGGAAACTTGTAGGGCTTATCGAACGCAGGGCAGCCTTTTTTACCAGCCTGATCAAGTGCATGAGTGATTCCATTTGTCTGCATGATGCTTGTGATCTATTTTAAGAATGAAGCAGACTTTGAACTCACCCAAAGTACCACCTGATCATGTGACTGCGTGGCTTGATTAAACCAATATACATAGGTAGGCATTTGTGCCAGCAATGACTCATGGAGCTCAAAAGCTATACGTTCGCTGTTGGTGGTCATGAACACTAAACTTGGTGCTGTACGTCCATGAGTACCTCCACCCATGATTGTCCCTGCCGCTTCTCCTTGTCCTCCTTTGGGCCAACCTGTTCACAACTGCTAAGCCTTGGTTATTGGGTGGATCTGAGTATGGGCCGGCAACTGTTTTGGCAGACTAGGCTCAGATCCTGGCTCGGCTGGGCTTAGAATTGGAAGTATGGCCCAACTTAATAGATTGGGCGGGTTTGGACGGCTAAGCCTGAACTCTAGCTAGGCGGGGTACAACCCTGGAAGTGTGTGGATATGCTCTGTCGGCCTTGGCCCAACCTTACCCATTAAATGTTCAGTTCACCTCTGGTATTTAGGAACAAGCAAGCTGCTGTTTGAGCCGAAGAAATTCTGGGTCGCACGTCGCCTAATAAAATGTCTTGGCTAAGTTGCAAATTCCGGTCCATACCATTAGTCCATTCCCATGATTAAACCTTTTGTCAGCTTCAAGAAAACAAAAATATCCAGCTTCCAATGCAAATAGAGATTTGTTTGCTTTAAGATAAAAGAGTGCAGGTACGTGGTTAATGATATGGGAACAAAGTAACAACATTAGTACCATAAAAAAAAAAAATTAACAACACCTGATTCAGTTACAACAGTTTTAAATTCTCTTAATTAAATTATCAATTTTAAATCTTAAAAATGATAAAAATAGATATAAGAAAGATCATTTCTTAATGGGTCCGATAATTAAATTGAGTCAGATTATTCAAATTCAATAAATTGATTATCAGATCTGAAGTGATACGAGGAAAAAAAAAGAGAGACCCAAAAAAGACAAAATTGGTCAAAAGAAGATGCATTTTTAGATGAATAAAAATGTGACAATATAAATGCTTAATTGAGACTCTAAAATGTCATGTCTCAATTAGTTCACCTCTCCATATCTGACCCAACAGCACAGCTGACCCTCCTAATCTGACACAGACCCAGGCTTATGTTTGATCTCGCGCGCGCGGACACAATCAACCATCGAGTCATTTGCCCAAATTTTGATCATTTTTGCGATCAAAATTGTGAGAAGTGGCAAAAAATTTTGGGGTCTCTAATCAACTTCATGTACTATACTTCTTCCGGCATAGCCCAAAACTTTATGAAATTACTTTTAATTTCATTAAACCCATCATCATCTAGGTCAAATTATCCCACACCAGCGTCACCTTACCAGCAGCAAAAAAATAAAAGCATTATTTTACCTTACCTTATAATAAGAGAAATTGCTTCCCAATATATCATAATTTGTTTTAAATAATTAAGCAAAGGGGGACGAAAATTAAAAATCAATTTTTAAAAAATAAAAATATTGATCGTCACAAATTTTGTTTCATACTGGATTCTCAGTAATAATATATAACTTGTAATTTTTTGAAAATTTTAAAAATTTATAATTAATACATTTATAATTACCATTTTGAAGTTAAATTTGTATTTTATAATAAATGTGGTTTAGTTAAAAAAAAACTATTTTCTTTTTCGAGCAATCCAAACGGGAAGAAGGAACAATGAATAAGAAATGATAATTTCATTTATCTTATCCTTCAAAATTCAAATATTTATACTTAAGGAAATAACATTTTTTTTTTCATTTAGAAACTCTAAGAACAATAAAATAAGGAAGATATATTTAAAGCACTGTGTTCATAATGGATCCAGGGTGTGGGGTGCTCCATAGTTTTGGTAGATCTATTGATGTTGAGATTCATATCATGATGAAGACAAAGAAGTTAAGGGGGCAAGACATTCTCCCTTGAAATTTTCAAAATATTATTATATTTTTACAAATTATAATTTTCGTCCTTTTTAAAAAATACAATCTTAAATATATTTTATATATCATTTTTTATATAAATTTCTAATTTTATATGATACTAACATACAATATCAACTAATAAAATATCAATACTTAATTGATTCAGTGGTTAGACACCGATATAGAGAAAACAAACGTTAAGAGAGTTTTATCATTTAAGAGTTTAAACTAAATTTAATTAGATTTAAAATAATTACCGAATATCGATAGTTTATCCCCAAAAAAAAGATGATGAAAGAATAAATGGTTTAGGGTTTTGGATTAATCCTTGAAATTAAAAAAAAAATTATTGTAACTTTAAAGATTATAACTCTTGTCTATAATGAGTGTGACAATCTAAAATACCTTCCATACATTGTTCTTCGTATAAATTTTTAATTTCTCTGGACTACACTACGAAAGTGTTCTTGGAGAAATAATGTATGATTAATCATCAAACACCAAGAGATGAAGCCAAACAAAAATATGATTACCCTCTTCCTTGCATGTGGAATTATGAGGGTGTTTTGAATGATACTACCTAACCATGATACACAAAGCATTATATGTATATTGGGACTCTAGGGTCCACCCCTTCGCTAACCCCATGGTCCTAGTGTCCCAAAAGGGTGGAAAAATCTGTCTCATCGCTTTTCTTTTGTTCCAAGTTACCCCATCAAAGGAGAAAGTGAAAAAAATGAAGAAACCCCAAATTGAGATTGCTTTTGATAGTTTTGTACAAGGTTCACTTGATTGGAACATTTTCTTTGTAAAGGTAAGTCTCCTGTTTTTAAGTGGTATAGCTCACAAGTTTAGGAAGCACCTTGATGTGGCAAAGAGCAATGACATGACATTGCTTCATAAGTTTAGTCTACTCAAATTTTGTTTAATGAATTTTTTATAAAAATAATTTATGATATTATTTACTATTTATTATAAAAAAATTACTGATGAAGTGATAGAATGCTCCTAAATAAATATTTTAAGTATAAATAACGGAATATCATTAAAATCAATCGGTTGTTTATTAGTATCGTAAAACTACAATTTTTTTTTTATGAAATTTGAATCCCAATTCATGGAGTTAGGGAAGGAATTGTGAATACTAAGTTATTCTCTTGGGGCTTATTTTGATACAATTACACCCTTAGAAACATTTAAGGTATTTTCCCTCTTTTATGATTCCCAATTTTTAGTTTTGAAGAAAACATTTATGAGCTAGGAAAATTATGACAAGCCGACCTAAAGAATGTCTTTTGGTAAGACATTCATCTTGTTCTTACATTCCTTAATCATCTATTGTCACTATTTCTGTGTCTAGTAGTCTTCTCATGGATCTAGATTCATGTGCTGTGACTTGCTAAGGGTATGCACATGGATTGATGGAGCTAAATTATTGGTCTTGAGACGAGAGAGAGAGAGAGAGAGTTGTTATTCACTCCATGTGACAGTGCACCCTTTGGTGGGGCAGCATTATAGAAGGGGCCTATGCCTCTCAGTCAACCAACAAGACACTCTCCCTGTCCAAAATTTAACTTGAGATCCCTTAAGACTGACTTAAAGTGCATCCGGCATCCTTTCCTATACCATCAAAGGCAAAAGGGGTCCTCGTGAAAATGAAACCCAACCACACCCAAATTCAACATCATGATTTCTCTCACTTCTCCGGTCTACTGGTGATTGTTTTCTCTCTCCATAAGTTTTCACACTTGGGGTTGAATCAACATCAAACTTATGGAGAGAGAAAACTTATAGAATCGTTATGTGAGAGGCATCACAATACTTTTGAAGAATTTCACCAAACACTACTCCATTTTCCTTTCACTTCCTTTTCTTTTGTTTCTTCTCTAAATCATTGCCCCTCAACACACTTACCATCTTTTTCCGTATGGTTAAAGGTAGTTAGGTAGGCAGGGAGGTTAACAACTCCAAACACTATGATTAAGTGCTTTAACCCCCCCAAACTCTACATGCCCTTTCTTAATCATCACAATGCCCGATATGCCTGCCTTGGAAGAGATCTCTGAGGATGTGCCCTCTCTCTCTAATTGTTGTAAATAATAATTTTCTTTAAAAAAAATTATGTATTGCTTAAGCATTTAGGTATGATCAATTAAGAACTAGTCTAATGGGATAAGATATTAAACTTATTTACTGATTTGAAACTTGAGAATAGAAAAAATTATGTTGAGAAAATCATCTCCTAAATAACATTCCGTACATGTTTAAAATAGATCAGTCAGAGTATAATTTCGACTACTGATAGTAGGTAAAAAATAAATAAATAAATAAAAATTTAGGCATGCAAAATTTTCGACAATGTGGTCAAGGGAAATTGGAAATGTGGGGACTGTGAGGCTTTAAAAATAGAACTACATAATGTACGTGCAACTTTATTTTTCCCATCTACCAGGAATGAGATACCCTCTTTCCAAGCCTTGGAGTAGTGTTTTTGTACCTATAATAATATGCGAAGTCATATTACAATTAAATTGATTTAAGTGTATATAAAAATTTTATTTAAAAATTAACTCTCGTATCGTAATTTTTTTTATTTTTAAATTTTGAATTCAAAATATAATTAATAATCTTTGTGACATAATTTTAAAAGAAATTTAAATTTCTTGTTATTACACAAAATAAATAAAGCCATCGAAATGGCGAGAGTTGATCCACACACCAAAGCATTGGGACATGGAGAGGTGGTATGATAAGTTGCAAAAACCAGAGGCCTTGTCCTAGGAAGGGGAACATGCCCTAATAATAACCATTGCCACTGCACTGTGCACATGTAAATCAATCGTTCATAGTTTGTGTTTGTGGTTTTAAGATGATTTTAGAAATTCTAGTATTTAAATTGTTATTTACTTTTATCTTATTTTATTTATTATATATTTTAATTAAAATGATTATTTTTTAATTAAGAAGTATAGTCTTTACAAATAGAATTAAAATTTTTTGTAAAAGAAAATTAATTTTACTATCTTGAAAATTTTTAAATAATGATATTCTGTCACTTTATTGAAAATTAAGACTGTAGGATCCTTTTTGGGAGATTTTTATTTTTTGTTATTTCTCTTAAGATTGTATTTAGGATTTAAAATAATTTCAAAAATTATTATTTTTAAATATGAATTGAATCCCAATATTAAAAGTAGGAAAAAAGTGAATCCAAAATTAGGAATAATTGATCAAAAAGGAAAAAAAATATATATGGAGATTAGAAAACGCGCCGTTTTATATTTTGTCGGCTAAATCCGACTGACATCACCCTTCCGTTCAACACGTCTCTGATCTCTCTTCCTATGTCAGTTTAAAAGGCCCAAGGCAAAACTTCCCCAACTGCCACCGTCACCATCCCCCCGCCAAATTCTCCCATGCCACCACCGTCCATGGCCGCGGTACATCACACATAACTCTCTTTCTCTCTCTTTCTAAATTTCTCCAATTTTTTTCTCCTCTCTCTCGCTCTCTCCCCCACAATGTCGAACCGAAAACCACCGCCGACACAGTCTCCGACTATGGCGGCACGTGACCTGAAGCACCGAGTTTTCGAGTGCCTAAACAAGCTCTCCGACCGGGACACACATTCCATCGCCGCCACAGAGCTCGAGTCGATTGCAAAAACACTCTCTTCCGATTCCTTCTCTCCATTCCTCTCCTGCCTCCAGTCCACTGATTCCTCCGACAAATCTCCGGTCAGGCAACAATGCGTGAAACTCATTACCTTTCTCTCCCTAACTTACGGCAACTCTCTCTCCCCTCACCTCTCCAAACTCCTCTCCGCCGTTGTCCGCCGCTTAAGGGATTCCGACTCCGCCGTACGCATGGCTTGTGTTGCAGCCGTCTCCAACATTTCCTCTCACGTGACCAAACCGCCATTTTCCGCGATCTCGAAGCCTTTAATTGAATCGCTGTTCACGGAGCAGGATCTGAATTCTCAGACCGGATTTGCAATGTGTTTGGCGGCAGCGATCGAGTCGTCGCCGGAACCGGATTCGGAGCAATTGGAGAAATTGTTGCCGCGGCTCGTGAAATTGGCGAAGTGTGAGAGTTTTAAGGCGAAATCGGCAGTTTTGAGCTTGATTGGGAGTGTGATAGGAGCTGTTGGATGTGAAAGTCCTAGTGTGATGAAGAATTTGGTGAGTTGTTTGAGTGAATTCTTCTGTTCTGAGGTTTGGACTGCGAGGAAATCGGCCTCAGAATCGCTAGCAAAATTGGCGGTTGTGGAGAGAGATTCATTGTCTGAGTTTAAGAGTTCTTGTTTGAAGCTCTTTGAGAGTAGGAGATTCGATAAGGTAATTTATGAATTATGAATTGTTGCTTGTAATTTTTGTTTGGAATTCTAACGTTTTTGGATTTGGTTTTTTGATGATTTGCAGGTGAAGGCTGTGAGGGAGTCGATGAATCAAATGTTGGAGGAATGGAAGAAGGTTCCTGATGAATCCGAGGCAGTCTCACCTCCTCCTCAATCTCATTCTTCTTCAAGAGGTATCAACCGAATGGATGTACATTGTTTTGGCAAATGTTGAGAATAGCAGAATGATTCTAGATTTCTAGGAACTTATTGATTGTAGCATATGAAGGGGGAAAGTCCCAATTAATCATAAGAGTGCAAAATTAATTACAAAATTCAACTCAGCAATGTCAACCATGGAAGAATAGTTAGACAATGCATTGTCGATCTTAGTCTCAGATTGGTCAATTATCATAAATTTCAAAACTGATTTTTCTGTTGCCATCCCAATAGCATTTAGTTCTCTCAATCCGCTAGTGCTGAATTCCTATTTGTAGCAATGGTTGGAATTAGTTTATCCATTTGGACAAGCGGATTTTTTTTTCTCTGGTTTCATAGTCCGGACTATTGGAATAGCATGTTTCCATGAAATTGGTTTTGAAGTCTAAGATTATATCATTTCACATGTATTTTTGTTCTTGATGATGATTATAGGTGCTTATTGGAAAATTTTCTTCTGTTCTTTACTTGTGATCCTCTAGATATAACTAGTGATGATCGGTATCCACCAGGATGCAAAAATTCTGGTATCAATGGTACTGAAGCTCTTAAAACAATGACAAGACATGGCTTAACTAGGACTCTGCCTCCAGATGTTCTTTCACCTGCAATGGGGAAGAGAAGCTTGTTAAAAAGCAGTGACAAGAAAACAAGTTCTTCCTTTCAAAAGCTGGACCGCAAAAAGAATTCTGAATGGAAATTTGAAGTTGCCAAGGGATTTGAAGATGACCATAACGGTAAAGACAACAGAAAGAGGTTTTCAAAGCCTGAAGCAAAACGGGTCAATAAAAATTTGGATGAAAAGATGCAGAAATCTGGTGGTTTTAGATCTGGGTCTCGTGTAGCTCCTTGTTCTGATGATGGCCCCGAATCCACTGTTGTTGTCAGCAATAATACAGAGGATATCCCTTGGAACCGCAAAGAGTGGGAGGAACTTTCTCTGATCCGGAAGCAGCTTCTTCAGATTGAAAACCAGCAATCAAGTCTATTAGATCTCCTCCAGGTGATTTTTCTTCTTACTGTTTGCAATGTCATGTGGAAATAGAAATTTATAAAACTTTGTGTTCATCCCTTTTTGTAGCTTACCTCATGAAATTTCCACTAGGATATCTCTCTATTGCTAAGTTTTCTAGCATCAGCTTACCTCACGACAACTGTAAAACCTCAAATTGGCTTTATCTCATGCAGGACAATTATGTGGTACTCTTTTAATCATCTGGACTTCAAATAGAGCACGACTTTAAGTTGATACTCTGTAGTATTTGTAGAATTTCATTCGAATATAAGGCTGCTAATGCAACCATCACCAACAGCTATGAGGCCACTAAAAATACACATGGGCTTGTGCCACTATTTGGGTGGTTGAAAGGAGACACAGAAAGAAATCTTTTGCAAAATTGTTTGACCTGTTTCTTTAATCTTTGATTGGCTATATGCTCCAAAAGGTTTGGTTATCCTTTCTGTCAAATTAAGAAGTCTACACATACATGGCCCTATTTCTGTGTAGATGACTGATCTTGTGCCATAAATGACATTTTAGTATATAACTCATTTCTTTCTTTTTGGTTGAACAAACTAATTAGGTACACCAGGAACTGGTGCAGGAATTTTTCAGTTTAAAGACATTTACGTTTGTTCTCATCTTTTGGCTTTTATATTTTCCGGAACTACTCACAGAATTCACACCAGCTTATACTCTTCTTTATAGCTCATTCTTTTCTTGATTTAGAAATTCATGGGAAGTTCTCAGAATGGGATGCAATCTCTGGAGACACGGGTGCAAGGGCTAGAGATGGCATTAGATGAGATCTCTTTTGACTTGGCCATGACATCTGGTAGATTGTCAAATGCCGAATCTCCAGTGACCACTTGTTGCATATTTCCTGGAGCAGATTTTTTGAGCTCCAAGCTTCGCAGGAGAGCTGAAGGCCGGCATTCAATCTCACGATTTTCACCTTTCAGTGGGACTGCATCAGTAGGTACCATGCGTGGCATGGGCAATAATAACACTCAGCTCTGCTATATGCAGAAGAGAAGGTTTAGATCCCCGGAAGGTGGCGGATTCATAGTCAATCCCTTGGCTGAAATTCACAGCAACTCTAGAAAGATTTCAGATGGCCCTACTAATGGAATTACACAAAACATTAATTTTTCGTCCTAATGCTTCATTCAGACTCTAGTTTGCGCAACTTCTGGCGAGCAGGTATGGTTATTTCTATTCATTCCCTGCTTTTATGCATTCCTCTCATCATTTCTCTTTCTTTCTCTGCATCTCATCTTTTTGGTTGGTATCTGTTTAATCCTAAGGTGACAAAAATCTTGAACATTCGGGGAAATGCTAAGGACTGACTGAACTTTACATGTTATTTCCGGACCTAGTTGTACAAAATACAGTGGTCCCAGATTCCAATTTAAGCTTTTGAAGATGTCCTCGAGAACCATACCATTTGGCGAACATACGTCAAATGTTCAGACTGCTCGCAGTTATTCTAGGGCAGTACTTAAGCCTAAAGATGCACCTTTTTCAAACTTAGTTTTATTAGGCAGACTAGCTGGCTGGTTCTCAATGTCATACCCAAACAATTATGGGTATAAAGGCAATATGTTTTTGAACGCTATCATGTTGTGGGTCTCCACCAAAATTGTCTGGATGGATTTATTAATTTTCTCTTCCCTATTTCTGTAGGTTTTATGGTACATTTTGTTGGAGTTCCCATGTCTAATTTATTTAATTTTTCTGTGTTTTTTTGCTAGATGAGCTGCATCTAGAGATGTCTTACTTGGGATATTACGTGCTAGATGGGTGATGTACGTGTGCAGAGCCCCGAAATGCCAGAGTCCGAATATGGAGATCGGGATGTGAATACACAAGAAAAGAAATTGCTTTTCATATATATATCATTTCTCTCTCTTTTTTTTTCATCACTCTGAGTGGTTTTTTTTTTTTTTTCCTCGGAACATTTTGGATCTCCGGCAGATGTTGGCCATAAGTTTCTTGATTTGGCTGTGCACATGAAAAGATGTGCCTATGGTGGCACGTGTAATAATATTTCTTGAGTGCATCCATTATACCACAGTTGAAGCTTTTTGCCTACGAAGTTTGTCATAAATACGGCAACTTCAGGCCAGACCGAAAACCTTTTCTTTACTCAAACCCATAATTAGGAACTTGGTGTGCCTCTTCCTGGCTTCAAAAGAATAGGTATCTAGTAAACAACCTTCGTGTGAGTTTGGTGCTTGGCAGGTTAGCCTCTGGGAACTCTAGTCCCTGACCTTTGTTGGTGACTCTTCCCGGGACCTTGCTTGGCCTGCTGGGAAAGTTTCAGGTCGGTACTATGCAATGATCCTTCCAAAAATTGCCCACTCCTCGGAGTGGACCCACGAAAGAATCAGAATCATTGGCTCACTTTTTAAACCTCAACCTACCTCCCAGCTTTTGTTAGTAGAAAATGCCAACTAAACAGGCTTATTTTGTTTTTTTTTTAATGAATCATTGTTTTTTTTTTTAATTACATAAAGATTTAAACCATGGATTATAGGATTGAGAAAAAGATTGTTACCATTAAACTGTCACTTGAGAATTTAATAAACTATTGACATCCGATAATCATCTTAAATCAGATTATATTCGGTTTAAATCGGGTTGAATTTACAAAACTCTCCGACGCTTATTTTTATCATATATAAAACTCAAAAAAATCTCAAAACTAAGATTCTTTTTAACGGGATATTGATAGACAATCACTTAACTAAATAAACATCAATAAATAAACTTATTTTGACAATATAATGTTTTTCTATCTCTCATTTCTCTCCTTTCCTCATTCTCTTTCTTTCTCTCTCCTTTTCGGAGATGTAGCAGGAAACCAAGAGAAGCTGGGGACATGACATCAAGCTCAAAACAGGGCAAATATTCAGGAATAGACAGAAAAATTGATATTATCCTAAGAGAGGGTTAGATCATGGCAATTCAGCACCTGCTTAGGGCTGTATTTGTAAATACTTTAAAAAAAATTTGTAAGGAATTTTGTAGTTTTGGCTCAGATGCAAAACTATCATATCACTGCAAGATTTTACAAAATCTCAATCTGACACTAAGGCGGCATCTTGCCTAAATCACCATAAAGGTTGAATTTCAATTAACAAACTTGAACCTGGTAAATGGAAACTATGCATCTCAGTCGCAGCGCAAGTGGTGCGAACACCCTTCTTTCAAAAATAATACGGCGCACAAGATGAGAAGGAAAACTTTTATTTTGAAGTAATCGAACTACATAGTACAAAGCAAGCCGAGCTAAGTTATAGATGCTGAGCAATTCTTCATTTAATGTAACAAGGAACTGGTAGAATGTTTACATTTTATCAAAAACTCAAGAATAAGATTTTTGGGAATGACAGCAAGCGTCTTCCAGAGTCATCAGTCATGGATTTTCTTCATGTGACCTCTGCTTGTCAATTTTCTGCACAAAAACAAAGCCTATATCAAATAGAGAACCCACTAACACCTCAGGAGAACTCTGCCCTACCATGCAAACGGCCAACACTACTTATACATCACAACCGTAGAACACAGCAAAGAGGACACTCACAACAACATATTTCGAATTTTATGAGTTCAAACAGTAACCAAGTAGTTTTCAGAGGCCCAAGACCAAAATTCTGATTATATGGGTGTTATTAAGGTTAGAAGAAAAGTATCCTGCTTTAAAGCAACGGGACATAAATAAGGGAAATGACAAATGCCACCACCAGTATTTGTGGAACTTCAGCCAGGATATGACCAGCAATACTAAATTTCAGAATCTGTTCCTTGCCTTAACACTTTGCTGGACACAGAGAGATAAGCTGGATAATAAATTTCCAATCTTGCAGTAGGTCTTGTGTGTGTGTGTGTCAAACAGAGGCTGTATATTACATGTACAGCTGAAGCATGGAGACTACAAATGTTGGGGCTAGACTACCAATGTGCAAGCATCAGAAATCCAAGATTATTTCAGCAGGTCAGCTTCCAAAGGGGAGCAAGTAACTAAATTGTGTGGCTATAGATTTTCACACCATAAGCTTATTAGCATGAGATTGGCTAAGTATTTCTTGGCTACAGTTGACAGTAGTAATACTTAAAGCAATAGAAGTTCTTTCCATGTTACTAATGCTGTACACCTAAAAGTTGCCTCCTTTAATGTTTAAACTACTACATAACATTGCTGATCCATCTCAATACTTGCCCTAGGTAAGTGCTGTCTAATACCAAAGCAAGAGAGAAAAAAAAAAAAAAAAAAACCACAATTGCACCCACACAGCAGTAAATAAATCGGCAGTTCATGCACTTCTACTCTTCACAGTTTCGATTGTGATCAATAACTTGAAGTCATTTTCCCCTTAAAGATATGCCGTGAAAAAATAAATAGGCACAATGAGCATGAGCTCGTGCAATTCCCCCCCCTATTCCTATTTTCATAGTCATATCATGTTGCACTCTCATACAAGGCCTTGGGTATGCAACAAAAATGTACAACTAAATCACATTATTATACCATCCAAGCATCTGAAATATAATAACCCACAAAATGATATCTGATTGTTCCCATGATAAATGGATCCACAAGAGAAAGAAATAGAAGGTGAAGCACCGAAGCATTTGTCAAAAATAGAGGATTCCAGGGAAATGAATAAGCAGCAGGATAACAACAAAGCTGATCTCCTTTTATTATGTTACTGAAAAATGGGGTGTTGTTGGTGTAGATAATGTTCTTCTATAGGATATGATTGTATTTTATACTTATCTGTTGGCTCATGCCTCCAGAATTTATAACGATTATAACTTAGAAGAGTTGAGGAGGGATCATAGTGCAGTTATTTATTAGTTTATGAATTCCTCTTTATTCCATCTCTTAGGATATATCATCCTTGGAATTTTAAAACATTTTATAATAAATGTAATACAATTTCTTTTTCTATTTGGGGGGAGGGGGGGAACACAAAGAGCACTAAAGAAGTGCTATCATATTGAGCCTGTGTAAGCTAGCTACTTTAGATACATTCAATACACAAATAGCCACCTGCAGGACGTGACAGCAGAGTTAAACTGGTACGCAGCAGGGAATGGAATTAGGGTGGCAAAATAAAAAAAGTTGCCCGCAAACAAGCTTGGTTGAAATTTAGGCTCAATTAAAACACAAATACACAAATTATGTTTATTTGGTAAACAAGCTTTAGGCTCAATTAAAACACAAGCAAAGTTTGGATATTGTCACACCTGGCCTGTTGGGGTTGTGAGCAGGCTAGGTAGATAGCTCGTTTATATTTAAACATAATTAACTAAACAAGGGTTTCCACAATCAGACCCTCTTTTCAAAATGGACTTGCAGTTGCAGAAGTCCAGAGTCTCCACTCCTTCAATCGTATCACCCCGTGAGCTGCAGCTCACTACTACCACCAGCACACATATCTTGTATGTATCACTCCTCCCACAACTCTACTACCTCCCTCTTCTCTAAAGAAATCAACTTTCTTGATGTGGTTTCAAGATCAATTACATATGCCGGTTGTCACCGACCATTTTTGGTCATCTGATATTCTTTTAGTTGGGTAATTTCAGGCAGATTTCTTCGTTTGAGTATGGAACCATTGTTTCCTTTGATTGATCATAGCTTGAGAAGCTTTTACGAGAGCATGATGAGTTTGTAAGCTCGAGCTAATTTAATGGTATCGAGCCAGATGACAGGAGCTCAAGCTTGGGCCTTTTTTCTTTTTAATATTTACAAGCGGTGCCCAAACATAAATATTAGATCTGGACTTAGGCTTGGAGTTAAGCTTGAGCTCGTCATATCTTGATTGAGGCCAGCTCGAGCACCAAAGCTCATTTAGTCTTGGCTCTTTTGAAGAACTAACTAGAACTATGACACCCAAATTGTTTTGATTGTATAGTGAACTTATACACCTATTAGGGTTGGCTACACATCACAAACATCAGATCCTGCTGTATCAAGAAACCCACAATCATGAATGTTTTATTGTGTACAAGAAAAAGATATGATTCCCAATAACATGCGAAGAAATAATAATCACCAAAGATAATCAAATCAAGCCAGCATACCATGCACGGAAAGCTTAAAAAACATCCCTACGGAACCATCCATACATTTGAAATCTAAGAAATAGCTTGGTAAGTATAAGGTTCAACATTCATCAGTGTCATAGACCACCAACATACAAATGTATACCCTTTGCATCAAACTAAGCGAAACCAAAAACTGGGGTTATAGTGAACAACAAAGTCCACGTAAAAGCACAGGCACAAGCAAAATAGCAATGAGTTATTTGGGTAATCAGTGGCGCTTGGAAAAATACTCAAATTTTAATAAGCAAACAAATTAAACAGAGATGGAGAGAGAGAGAGAGAGAGAGAGAGAGAGAGAGAGTACGGATTGAGCGTTGTGCCAAGAAAGACCACGATAGACATTGACAGAGAAAGTAGCAGTGAGGTAAATAGTCGCAACGCCCAGTCCCAAAGAGAATGCTTTGAACGCCCAATCTCCTACCTTACTTGCCGCTCCCATTTCCTCTCTCTCTCTCTCTCTCTCTCTCTCTCTCTCTGTATTTTAGGGCTTTGTTTTTGAGAAAGAGAACGAGAAGAAGTGTGTTGAATAAGGAGCGAGATTTTTTTCTGAGTTAATTACATGTTTAATTCCCGAACTTTGTCTAAATTTCACAATTAATCCCTATGATTAAAATGCTATCTCATGATGTTCGAACTTTTAAAATCGTTACGTATTGGTCCATCTATTATAAACGGTGACAGATTGACCGTTAAGTATTGAAATGAAGTAACATGAAAATCTAAATAGATACTGATGTGTTATTATCATGTGAGCATTAGAAAACTTCTCATATAGCCACATCAACAACGTACTAACATGACAATGCCAGGTCAACATAGAACGGCTCATCGTGAAGCTTTACCTTTCCATTCTCGAAAAATTTTTGATTTGTCTCGATTTGTGCCTATTTTGTATTATTAATCCAGATGAAATTTTTTTAGAAAAATGTAAAATTTTATAAATATAAATTAAATTTCACTCAAAAAATTAAAACACTCAATATATTAATAACTTTTATAAAAATTTTAGAAAAAAATATAAAAAAAAATCCCCTTAACCACTGTGTATATATATATATATATAAATTTTCCCTCAACTATAAAAAATTATAATTTTGGTTCACATTTTATTAATTTTTTTGGTAAATAATAAAATATTATTAAAATAATATAAAAAAAAACCAAATTGAAAAAAAAAATCGTTTCTTCTCTGTACCTAGTCACACTAGACAGAGAGGGGGGGGAGGGAGAGAGATTATTATCTTCATTTCTTTTCATGGGGGTGTGTCCTTTACGGTTGGCTGTTTATGTTAATATAGGTGGGGTGGTGTGGGTGTAGAAGAGGTGAGGTGTGGTCTTGCAGCCCTCTCTCATGTTCCGTACCTGGTGATGGTTGAAACTTCTTGTCAGAATCAATGGTGGACAAGCATAAGGTAATTTGGGGTTTTTGCCTTCCTTTCTAAATCAAAAGCTTGAATTTCAATTTCTCCTTTTTCTTCGTTCTAACCTTTTGAATCTTCATCCTCATAGCTCTATTCAGTCACTCTGTCTCTCTTCCTTCAACCATAGAACAGCTAGAATTCTGAGAATTTAAGAGGGAAAGTTCAAGATTTGCAGACAAGATAGAATCGAAGAAGAATTAAATGACGGCACGTCGTTGGAGGAATTCTAAAACGGGGGCTAATTTGTGAAATTTAAGCAAAATTCAAGATTTTGGAAGTTTGTGAATTATATGAAATAGTATTTTCAACTATGAGGATTATTTTGTAAAATTAAGACATAGTCATGTATAAAATTAAACCTTATAAAAACAAATTTAAAATAATCTTTGGTCCAAAAAAATTTAGAATCTAACCTCCTTAAGTCACCGACCCAACTCACGACACCACGTGACAACACCCGATTGGCCCAAGGCCACGTATCGCGTCTTGTGTCGCATCTTGAAGATGCGACAATCTGCCTCTCTTCGTCGCCCACGATGCTCCTTTCTCCCTCCCTCCCCCACCTGCGACTTTACTCCTCTCCCCCTCCCTCCCCTGGCGGCTCTCTCCCTCCCTCCCTCCCTCCCCCTGCAACTCTCTCTCTCTCTTCTCGCCTGCGGCTCTCTCTCTCTCTTCCCCCGCCGCCCGTGACACTCCTCTCTCTTCCTCCCTCCCCCGCCCACAGTTTTGCTCCTCTCTCCCTCTCTCTCCCCCGCAACTCTCTCTCTCCCGAGAGAGGAGTGCCGTAGGGGGAGAAAGAGAGACAACCGCGGCCGAGGGAGGGAGGGAGGGAGGAAGAAAGAAAGCCGCGGAGGGAGGGAGGGAGAGAGGAGCAGAGCCACGGGCGGGGGAAGAAGAGAGAGCCATGGGCAGAGGAGGGAGAGGGAGAGAGGGAGAGGAGCAGAGCCGCAAGGGGAGAGAGAGAGAGCCGCGGGCTGCGGAGGGAGGGGTCGCAGGAGGCAGGAGAGGCGACAAGTTGTGTCGCGTCTTGAAGATCCGACACGTGACCTTGGGTTAATTAGGTATTGTCACGTGATGTCACGGGTTGGATTCACTATAAAAGAAGGTTAGATTTTGAACTTTTTTTGTAGAGAGATTGTTTCAAATTTTTTTTTTAATATTTAATTTCATACATGATTCTAAGACAAAATTAAGAAACCAGAGGTGTAATTAACTTTTTTTTTTTCTCCTGTCCTCTTTTTTTTCGTTAGAAAAGTACTTATTTAGCCTTGGGACCCAAACAAGTGATCTATGACCTTGATGCGATCTCTATAGTTGGGGAAGAAAAGAGAGTACAATTGATGAAAAGAGTGACTTTTTTTTTTTTAATCAATGTAATCATGTTAAATTTAATTAAATTTAATTAAAATTGATTTAAATTTTTAAAAGATAAAATTTTTCTAATAATTTTTTATGAGTTAAACTCAAAATCTTATTTAAAAGAATTAATATTAAATCTTTAAACCAATTAATTATTACTAGAAAAAAATATGAATGAACAATCGATATTTTTCTTTTTTTAAAATTTAAACTTGCAATTCAATTTAGATATTAAATTTGTACATGAGAATAGATAACACGGTGAATGTCGTTCTTTTTCTTAGTCTCTTCTTTATTGGTATAAAAATTATTAATTAAATTGATTGAATATTAATATTTTGTGTATTTATGCATCTTAATCTTTTAAATTTTTTTCTAAAATAAACATTACAAAACCGAGAGGGATTATCTTGTGTTGCATTGTACTAATGGGTTCGAAAAGGGATCCTAATGCTAAGCAACAAATGAAATGCAAAGAACATTTGACAAATTCATGGAAGTATTCATTTCATTAGTTGGGTCTCTTTCCATTGAGTCAAATCTCCCTATGGATGATTCTATTAGAAATATATAGGGAGGTGGGAGCCCGATGCCAAAGCAGACTCCTCATTCATTAGAGAGAGAAGTGCACCGTTCAACATACTCTAATTAAGATAATCTACGTACATTTAGTCGATGAGAAAAATGTTAGATCTTTTACCCAAAATTTATATTCAAATTTTAGGTATGAAAAGAACTATATTGAGAGAGTTCTCTTCTAAACAGAGCTTAAAATAACTCTAAACCGATTAGTTAGAATATGACTCCGAATACTAGTCGGTCAAGCACAAAAATAAAATAAAATAAACTCTAAAATAAGTGAACCACAAACGAGGTAGAGGCGAAAAAAACCAGTCAGCTCCATAAGCGAACTGACATCTTGAATATTAAATGGATTCCTCCCGGGAGTGGAAAGCTCAAGCTAAACACAGACAGGGCTGTGGGGAGAGCTTCTGGGAATGCTAGTAGGGGTGGCATCCTTCGAAATGAGGAAGGCAATTGGGTGACGGGATTCACCCTGAGTATAGGCAAAGTGAATGCCATCTCTGCCGAAATCTGGGCCTTGAGAGAAGGTCTATCGATTGTTAAAAGCATGAGCCCCGTTGAAGTAGAGGTAGAAGTGGACCACCTCACGTAATGCCACCTGCTGCCACCCGCTTTATTATGCTGTTATGGACTACATTCGGTTCATGAAAGATTTGAGAATCTCTGAAGTGAAGCATATCTATAGAGAAGCGAACAAGTGCGCGGATCATCTCGTGGGATTGGGGAAAGATAATCCGCAAGGTCTATCGCTGCTGGAGGCCCCTTCGAGATCTCTTCTGTCTTTGTTGTGGGAGGATAAAGCAGGGGTGGAAACTTGCAGAGTTATTAGAAGTAGGCTTCAGAGTCTAGTGTAGTCGGTTTGGGCTTGGCTTGAGTTTTGTGTGGGTTTGGTTTTGTCTGTTGTTTCCTTCTCTTTTCACCCAAAAAAAACAAAGATAAGTGAACCACGAAAATTATGAGGTGAAAAAAAAGGTATCTCCTTGTCATTGCAAACAAAAAGGAAAGAAGATGGTGGCTGCAGGGACACCCTTCCTTCTGAAACAATAACTACAAATGCTGCAGGAGAAATATTCCTCTTCTCAAATTATAAGAATGTCATTTGCATTATTCTATTGCTTTGATACAGATTTCTGATCTAAGGCTTCCTCATTGCAAAATTTGATTACATAGACAGAAGTTGCTAAGAGAATGGCATAAGAACATAACACAGATGATTGTTTGGTATTTCCCTTTTTAACAACAATTTTTTTTTTTTTGGTATGAAGCCGAGATACTTTGTTAACTCGAGGTCCCTCTTGGTTAAGCAAGAGGAGCAGTTGATCAACAGTGGACAGTTCCAGGACTAGGTTGCAGATGCGTCATTCAACAAATGATCTGGATGCAACGAACAGCTTGCACCCACTTTTACTTCCACCCCTTTTTTTGCGGATAAAGAAACTAGCTGCAGAAGAATCAGAAACAATTGTAAGAAACGGAAAAAGGAAAAGTTATAAGATATTGGGCAAATAAACATCAGTATATCTGAACAGTGGTTCAGCTTAATAGCGGGACAAAAATAGTGTGCACCAAGAGGTGGGGGGCTATTTCATTATTTCCAAAGTTCAAAAGCTCCATGCATTAAAGAGTTTTGATGCTGAGGAAATCGTAATTTTTCTTTATAATGAACAAATAACAATACCAAAAACTAGAAATTAGTGTCATTCTAACAGGATTCCAATTTCTGGCTACAAACGTCATGTTCAATTAATCACTATAGAATAAAAATAAAGCACTTGGCATCAAGCACCAAGTCAAGAGCAAGACATGCAGACAGCATGCAAAGAATGAGACCAGGATGCCGAACCATCAAATATAATACCAATAAACCACTTGAAATGCTATCATTGCATGCACATTTTTTCCAATCAAGCAATTTAGTGATACATTATAGGCAACAGAGACTAGCACTGCAACAAGGGATGCACACAAAATGGGAGGTTGGATCCATTTAGAACACCAGAAAGTGTATTCCTTAAATAGCAAACACCAGTTGTTCAAAGCACCCTTGCATTTTTTTTTTCCTCATCCTTCTAAGAATTAAAAATAATTAGGCCATCTTTGCAGAAGGCTGGAACCATAAATTCCATGCACAGTCATGAATCCAATTTCCCAGGCCCCATATCTCCGTTTAGGAGTCACTACTGAAGAGATATAACCAAGTTAAAAAGTTTGCAACCTTAAGCATTATGCACCAGCCAATTTCTGTTTTCCTTGCCACTGACCTGCTTATTTCCTTCAACCTTCTTATTGGAGCTACACAAAGCATTTGTTAATTACAACAATAAGTAATCCACTACCGCAGCAAATGTCCTTTTCATATGGCTTGATAATAATATAATAACCTACCCACTCTCATTCTCACTATCCTAACCCCTCCTCATCAAGAACAGTAATCGCCTTCTTCACTTGTTTTATCCACCAATCTTCAATAAGTTTTTCCTCTCCAAATTTATTACACTTGCATTTACATGGTCTACATTGATACAAAACTGCAAAAACTTTTATGGACTCATCTAAAGTGAATATTTATTCTTATAACTCACAATCACATCCTGATGCAGCATCACCAGGTAATGTAAACCAAATAACTTGTAACAGAGACCTATCGAATAAGCTTATTGATCTAAACATGAACATCAAGCAATGTAAGATTTAGATGCTAATGGTTTTACCGTAATGTAAGGTTTAGATACTACAATTTGATTCTACTTATCTCTCTTTTCATGTCTAAGAGATGTTATTAGCGAAAAGAAAAAAAGAACACTTCCACCAGAAGAGCAGCCGATAATATATCCTAGCTCAACTCAATAAAACTCTAAATCCCAACTAAGTGGCATGATGAATCTTGTCCAACAATTGGTGGTACAATAATCACCTTCTGACCTTTTAATCTCAACTACTTCATCTTTCAAGCTACAATAGCATCTAAAGATAAAGCCATATATATGCACAATAAATTCTAAAGTTGACGGGACATATTCATCAAGGAGTGAAGTGCTTTTACATTTAGATTGCGACTCTGGGACCAAATGACTGGTTGCACTTTTAGTAATTTGCAGTTAAAAAACATGGTTTCATTTCACAATTATACTTCCATCTTCTCATTTTGATCACTAAGTCATTTAATTCAGTATGGTTTCCTTTTCAAGATCCTTGCATTTTTCAATCAATCTAAAGACACCATAACATCACTTCAAATTGTGCACACTATACAATACCATATTTTTCATGTCGCAAATCGTGTATCGAAGCCATTGAAATTTGTTGAGAATTGTGGACATCCCCAATGTCCAGCAACTCCAAAAGTATCCATATATCTCAAGATGCTGAAATGTAAGCAATACAAGAAGAAAATGACTCCGAGTCTCGTCAGATTGGGAGCATATATCACAGGTGTCAAAACCAAGAAATCTCGTAAGACCTCCTTGATTGCAATAAGTTGTTGACAAAATCGCCTAGAAAAAAATGTCTGAACCATTAGTTGTAGATGGAACCTTGGCCTTCCAATTTGTTGAGTGAAAAAGAACATTAGGGACACAAGCAACATAAGATGATCTCAGCCCTATTGGGGTTCTTCCTCTCTATTTTCCTTTTTCCCTTTCCTTTAGTTTGAGAATTTCTCATCCACTTGTTGTGTGGTATTGCCTTTCCAAAAATATTAAATTCAAAGATCCCATTCCCTTACAGAGAGGATGGACATTTATTTTTGCCCCATTGCCAGTAGGGGTGAAGGAGAAACTTAAGTTCTAAAATAGGTGTAATGGAAGAAACCTGGCTCCTAGTCCTTGCCCTACTTCTGTTCATGCAAATCAGGGAGACCAAATGTATATCTACACCTATAAGCTTCCATGTTTACAGAAACAATCGCACCACTATAATTGTTAAATAACTAAAAGCTGAGCTAAATAAGCCTCAACATCATGAAGGATTTCTGACTTGTGACCCACTTAATTTTTCCTGTTAAATAATTCAAAGTTATGAGGGCAATTACAGAAATATTGGGAAATCCATATCGAAAGAATCTTATGTTAAAAGAGAACTCCGATGCTCTTTCAAAATAAGGTCTGTACTTGTTATTGCACATGTAATATGTACAAGAAAGGATGTGCAACGGTGCATGAATTTATATGAGCCATATCCAAATTAGTCCTTTAAAATTATGGAACTGTAGTGCCATATCACTGCCCTCCCCCACATAAAAAACACTAATTATGTGAATGTATAATAGATTAAGTTATAGAGGATTCTACTGTAAACTCATCACTAACCTCGTGAGCAACTTGTGCTAAAAGCCGATGACCTTGAGTTGATTCTGGAGTTAAGCTAGACTCGTGTGATTCACTGGAATCACTTTGTTTTTTCCCAGCCTCTACTTGTGCTAATTGCCAACCATCTCGAGATGATTCTGGGGTTAGGTTAGACCTGTGTGATTCCCTGGCATCACTTTGTCTTTCCCCAGCCTCCTCCGCCTTTTTCTGCTCAGTGCACTTTTCAAGAAAGCCATTCCCACAGTTACGGCTCAAGTTTCCCCTCTTCCGCTTCCTTTGGAATGTGTATTTCAGAAGACTTTCATTTAGAATACGAATTGGTGCAACATCAGCTGTCTGAGATTCATTCGCATCTGAGTTTGCAGCTGGCACTTCTATTGCTCCACGGTCACCCTCACAAACAGGAAGAGCCAAACTCTCTATAGACTGACTGTCCTCTGCTGTCAACGCCAATTTAACCAAATTAATATCCTTTCCTAGTGACTCCTGAAAACAACCACCATTGGCCAAATTTGTGTCTTTAACAGTAGCATCTGCGTCTCCTAATCCCATGGACACATTCATTTCATGTGGGGATACCCCAGTGGAGCAAGGGGATTCTGTACCCTCCTGATTGGCTGTCACGGTAATCTCTTCATTATTAAGGGAACTTGACTGACTTTTAGAACTGGAAAGATCAATTAATTGATGCGCTTCCACAAAATTATCAGGTCTAGAAGGAGGTTTAAATCTTGTGTATCTAGTAGATCTTTTTCTTTTGCTGAGGATAGGCTTGACTGTGGAAACTTGGTAGCTGGCACCATCCACTTGTGTTAATTTAGCGTCAGTAGGGTTCTTTTCTACTATATAATCATTGCCGGCCTCAGCATTGGGTTTTTTATGGATTACCTCACTTTCTCCATCTTTTGACATTGTGTCTCTCTTTAGAACTTCAATTTGCCTGGAAAGAGGCAAATTTTCATGAGTGCAGCCATTTCTGCCTTTCTTTCTCAAAATTATGGAGGGAATGAGAGGGTTGTCAACTAGAAAATTTTCCCTGTTTGAAAATTGAGGACTAAGACATTTAACAGCCCCATTTCCATTATACGAAGTTATTTCCAGATCAGAAATTGAGTGTTGAGCTGGAGGGAATGTCGCTGACTCAAAGGTATTTAACCTCTTGAATGGCATTTTTTCTTGAACTGGCACATCACTTTTGGAGTATTTTCCACCCAATGGATAGGACTGGTTAGTTTTCAGCTTCCTCAACTCAGATCGCACTACGCTCAACTCTTCCCTGAGATCTTTAACTATATCCTCAGCTTCTTGAAGTTGTGCTTCCAACTCCTCAATCTTCCTTTGTTGACTTGAGGATTTCACCTCTGCTTCATTAATCTGTGAAAGCAGGAAGAAGACACAATGACATCAATTATTACTAGTAGAAGAAAATAAGGACCATGTGACATAACTAACAAAAGCATATGCAAAAGAAGGTTGATCGCAACACCTTCAACACAAGAAGATAACTTTTGAAGAAGTATTTACTGAGTTGAAATTATAATTAGTATTACATAAATGTCTCACCAAACATCTATCACGGCCTAAGTTCCATGGGGTAATTCTCCACAACTGCAATGCAGATGTTAATATGAATATGAAGCTTTGGAAGAAAGCAAAAGGCTTCAATAGAGTGCATTCCAATTTCAATCATGTCAACACAACCAAGACACTGAGCTTTACAATGGGGCTCCAATACAACAAATACAGAATCACAAACATAGTTAGAACAAAAGTCGCAGCACAAAATTCTCGGAGAGAAAAATTCTTAAATCTTCTTAAACCAAGTCCTTACTATTAGTGTGTAAGTCTCTTGTTTAACAAAAGAATTGACACCTTCCACCAATTCAAATTTGAATGTCGCATGCTTTACTGATGCTAGTTGTATTGAGAGACATCTAGAAATGCTCATCTTAGAATTTTTTCCAGTAAATTAACTATAAAGAAGAAATGAAACATATTGAGCACAACAACTGACTCCAATTTCATATATGAGCAACAAGTGTTCTAAAAGTACAACCCTTGTAGCCACATCTTCTTTTTAATGAGGAGACCAAATTAAAGAGATATATCCTGACGTCTAACAATGTAATTAGCTGTGGGCAGATTTGATGCGAGAAAAAGACATTTGAAAAATTGATTTGCATTAGTTATCATGTGCCATGTCTTAATTAAAGACATGGATACGACCTAACTAATCAAATTTCATGCAGATACTGAATAGCCACATGTCACATGCACCAAACCACAATGTTGGGTTGTGGTCTGCCTCTTTTGTTTTCATGCATGCCACATTGAGAAGAACTGCAATTTCATAAGGAATGTGGCTTGTAGCTTTGTATAAAGATAAATGGGGCAGACAGTTGCATTCGAAATTTTGTCATGGCAGAGGACACACCATAATTACCAAATCCCGGGTCATTCTGAGCATGGTACATGATTCAGGAACGCAATATGCATAAATGTGCAATTGCAACACGGAAGGGGGTAGGTTTAGTTAGTAAATTCAACTAATCTGTGATGGGGCTGTACAATTCCATTTAGATGCATAAGTTAAATATGCATGCACATGAGTCCTTTGTTGATAAATATGGCAGTTGGACACGAAGTTATGTTTCCCGCAACGACTCGAAAACCAAAAAAGAAAGAAATTTTTTTCCAGATTTGTAGTTGATTTTATTCAAAGATAATTACAACTCTATGTGGCAAAACAATTAATGTTGCCGGCCTCAAGGAAAATTTATCGCTTTTACAGCTGTCTTTTACACCATCCATGCCTCTTCCCTTTAAAGGTTGTCTTTTATCTCATAAGGAAAAAGAACTATGTTATAGAATGTAGATCTGGATTGAATTTTGTTGTAAATATAACAAAACTCATAACTATGTGACCCACTATACTGAAAGGAACATCAATCTCATGAAAATCTTCTATTAACTAAAGAAAAGCGGCTATAAAGAAAAAACCAAGAAGGTGCAGCAATAATGTAAATAAAGATGCAGCTTCAAATGCACTAAACATAAAATAAAGTTGTTTTAAGCATTTTATGCTAAATGACTGATCATAGTACATTCGATAAGAATATTTTCTCAACATGCTGTATACGATTTAACAGTATATGTAAGAAAGTCAAAAGGCTAATGAACAATATACATATCTCTATGCAAACAGAGGCTGAGTCTCTAAATGGAGGAGACAAATATAAGTAAATTTCAAATTTCAAATCCTATTATCAGCAATAGCTAAATTCTCAAAATAAATATGCAATTGTGGATAACAAAAAGATACACACATGCTCACCTGACAAGCACCATTATGTAGCCTTCCTTTCACAACCTAGATGATGATGATGATGATGATGATATTGATATTGATATTAATATTAATAAACAAAAAAAAAAAAAAAAAAAAACCTTAGAGAGTAATGTCATTTTCCTCCTCCTACAATAAAAAAGAAGAAAATGATTACTATTTTTCTAAATTCTCTATTTTTCCAACAAGAACCTCAAACAAAAGGGAAAACCTTAATTGAACAGGAGTTTCCTAAGCCCTGCATATAGATTCGAGGAGAGAGAGAGAGAGAGAAAGATAGACAGATACAGACTATATAGATTCCAATATAATGTGAGAAACAAAGTGAACTTCAATCACCTTTAGCCGAAACCCAACTACATGAAAATTAACCTTGAGAGTAGAAGACTATCACAACAAATAGAACCCTAAACCAGAACAGGAAAAATTCTCATCACAAAGCAACATCATAAACAAAAATAACAACCTGAAAGGATAGAACTGGATATCAACTCAATCTGACAAAGCCTAAAGTCAAAAAGTAGTTGGGAAAAACTATATAAACATGGTTTTGCCGTTAAGCTTTTGTTTAATGGCATGTCAATGATCAAGTTAAACCAACCAGAAGTGAATTAGTCTTCATCACAAACAGCAATAACACCAAACTTAAGTGCCGAGCCACCAACTGAGCATGAACCGAGACACCAAAGGAACATGAAAACCCCATCTTTCAGAAAAGACAAAAAATCAAACTTAAGCCAAAATAAATGGCAGATTTTCAGAAGCTAGTTAAACAATTATGAGAGAATGAAGTTACTAGCCTGTTAAAACGGCTGAAGAGAGAAATGAAGAACATTTTGCAAAATTCGTTATTTGCTTCGATAATAACCTCATAACTTTGGAATGAAAGAAAAAAATCATGATTGATTATGTGCATCCTATGTTCAACAAATAGATTCCATTCTAGTGCAACTGGACACAAAATTAACTCAGTTGAAGCCAAAGTTCTAACCACATGAAACCAACAAAATGCAGAAGATCATCACCAAACACACACATAAAAATTACAACTTAACAAAATCAGGTAGGAACAAACTAAACAATATGATTGCCATTGTCAAACAGCAAGCAGAACAAACTTAAACTACAAAAAGACCAACTAAACAACAAATTCATCTCTCTATCCCCAAAAACTCTACCACCATCCAAATTCCTCAAAATTTTCTGAAAACACAGAAACTTCAAACATAAACCAGAACAAGAGCAAACAGAAAAGGGTCCATGTAGCTCTATTCAGCGTCATGCAGGCAGTCAAGTTAAACACAAACACAATACAAATAGATAACTCTCCTCACCAAACAGAAATAAAACCAAACCCAAGAACCAAAACACCAACTAAACCAAAACCCCATTTCTCCACCTCTACCAAAAACTTAACACCAGAATCCATATTCCACAAAACACAAATACATAAAAACAACAAACAACCACAACCACAACAACAACAACTCTGAGGGGAAAAAAAGCTTACACCTGAGAATCCATCATCCGCTTTAGCCTCATAAGCATATTAAAAGCTTCCCCCTTGGTAAATTCCAGCAGACGCTGAAACCTTGTTGCTTTCCACTCGGCCGCCATTATCCTCGCAGCTGCCTCCTTCGACTGATTCAGTATCATGTCGGCAAATGCTTTTTTCAAAGCCTCTAATTTCTGCACAAAAAAAGGAAAAAAAAAACATTAATCAAGAACACGAAAAAGAACAAATACCCATTAATCAAAAACAAAAAACTCAAATACCCATTAAGATTAAAATCGATCCTCATTATCACCGAAAACATAGAAAACCGTTAGAACCACCAAGAAAAACAAAAATTAAAGAACAAAATTGATGGTGGTTGTGGAGATAGCTCCGCCATGAGCAGAGGAGAAAGAAACAAGAGAGGGTTAGAATTTAGCTTACATCGGAGTCGTCCATTTTTCTATCACGGCATCAAAGAGGGTGTGTGGGGTTTTCTCTGCAAAGTCGAAGGAACAGGAAACCAAGAATTTTTATTTCATGTTTTTTTTTTTTTTTTGGTGTCTTTTGGGAGGTTGGTCTTTGGGGCTTCTAGGGAGCAGATGTCTGTTATGAACTGAAAGTTCCTGTCCTTTTTACCAAACTACTCTTCTTCAATCCACCAAATTACGGAACTGCCACGGCTAGCCAACAGGTTCAACCACCGGTTTCGTTTGCTTTTTTTCTTATTCTCTGTGACTCGCTCCGTTTTTGTCTAAAACGTGGTACACTGTGAGGCTTCCACGTCGAATAGGGCACGTGGTTTCATGCTTATCTGTCCTTTGACGGCATGATTTGAGGTGTATGTGGGTTTTATGGTGGAGTAGCATACAGACGAGTAGGGGCTGAGAAACCGTCCGGGTTTCCAAGAATCCGATTGGGTTTTAGGTGTCAACGTCAGACATTTCAAACCGTCTCCTAGGACTTGCGCTGTAAGATGGACCAATCAGATGGCTCCAAAGTGTGTACTTTTTTCGGTTGACTCCGGTCCGGTCCTTTTCAGATATCCACGAGCATACTTATGAGACCGATGATGCATCAAGAACGATCAGCCACTCTCTGATGTGAAGGGTAAATTTGAGATTTCACTATTCTAAATAATTTTGTATTTTAGTTTACCTATTTTGTCATATTAGATTCACTCAAAACTCCCGACCTTTCAAATAGAGAAAAATATAATTTACAATTTGTATCCATTTTTCTTTCAAAAAGAAATTCTGATTTTCTTTTTTTTTTAGGGCGACCGAATTTGAGTCTCTCAATGTTAAAAAAAAAAAAGAAATTATAAAATTTTTATTTTGTAACAGTCATCTGATTATATTTTATAAAATTTTATCACCATTAACATGAAAGATTGTAATTACGCCGGTAGATCTTTGAATCAAAACTTATTCAAAAAAAAAATTATGATATTTCTATTTTTATATTTATCGATAGTCAATATTATGTTTATTATTATGAAAGATTGTAACTAATCTAACTAAGGTGGGCCAGTAAATCATTGATATTTATATTGTAATCCCCCTTCCCCCTCTCCTCTTGCCACAAGCACATACTCTCTTGATGTTGATCTTGATCAAGACAAAACCCTACGTATTTACCGTTAAATCTATGCTAATATATAATGAATACCCGTCAAATTCGCATACCAAATGTTCGAACTTAAGAGTAAGTTTCAAGAATGGATGTATAATGCAAAAAGAAATCAAAGAACATGCGAAATTAGAGAAAATGACTCAAGAATTGATCTGAATGCAAGTGATGACTTAAAGAAGAATGTGTTGTGGCACAATCGTGCCGCTATGCTTTGAAGCCTGCAACACAAAGTTTCAATGTTAAGAGTTGCACCGTGGCATTTCTCTTTTAGTGCCATAAGATATTGACAAACATGGGTGCTCGATCTTCTATTTTTGTTTCTATTTTCTTTTATCACTCGTTGTTTTTCTTTTTAATTGATTGTCTAAAATTTTATTATTTACGTTCTTAGTATACTTGGGGGTCTCTAGGCTATTTAAACTTTTTGTTTTTCATTATAAAATGAGAATTTAAATACTGATTATTGAAATATCAAGATTTTTTTTTTAATTTATTTAGTTTTCTCTATTTTTAAGGAGAATTTCTCTTTGAAAATTTAAAATTATACTAAACAAACTCGATTGTGTTTTCATCTAACATCATATCCATATATTGTTTTCGGTGGGCAACCTTGTTTGCTCACCTCTCCCTTGAATGAACCAAACCCTAGGCAAATTGAATTCAAAATCGAAGAAATCAAGCACATATCTCATGCACAAATGTAAACTTTTAGGAGGAATCAATGCTTCCTTCTTTGTCATTATCTCCTTCCTTGTTTTTCATTTTTCTTTTCATGTAAGTACAAATAATCGTATTCAAAATTTATTCGATTAATATGTTTAAATACTGTAAAACTCAGTAAAAAAGTGATTCTTTTAAATCTCATTTTTTTATTTTTATAATTCAAATACGAATTTTATAGTTAAAAAAGTATAGCGGCCTATCGCTACATTCATGAGAGTTTGATATTTTTTTTCATTTTGTCAACAATAAAGAATTATTTTACATTAGATTCAACAAAAAAATATAATATTTAATAATGATATTAAATTAAAAAGGTTACTCCTAAAACTTTTGATCTCAATTTTCTTTTTCCTCTCCAAGCTCCACTGTCGTAAAAGAGAAAAAAAAAATTGCATATTGCAAACCTCAGGTCCATGATTTCCATTCAAGTAACGAACTAAACTACTTTTAACTCCTCTCTTAAACCCCCAAAACTTCTGCCATGTCATCCAAACAACGGAATTCCACGTGTCCTTCATCTTTACCGTCCAAACCCCCAACTCTTCTCTCTCTCTCTCTCTCTCTCTGATGCAGACCAGAGTCAACACCTGTAATGACTTTCTCACTCTCACTCTCTCTCTTCATTTCCAACCCCTCCCCTTATCTCTCCCTCCCTTCCTTCTCACAACCCTACAAATTCTCCTTCAGCCGGAGACTCCTCTCCGTCGCCGCCGGAATCGTTCGAGCGAAGTCGAAAGACGTAGTTCTCGGCAATCCGACGGTCACCGTCGAGAAAGGCAAATACAGCTACGACGTAGAAACCCTAATCAACAATCTCAGCAGCCTCCCTCCTCGCGGAAGCATTGGGCGATGTCTCGACATCTTCAAGAACAAGCTTTCTCTCAACGACTTCGATAGTTCCAAATGGTTTCAATTCTAATTCAAGAACCAGAATGATTAAAAATTGAAAATTGAAAAAAAAAAAAAAGGTAAAAAGAGTTTAAACTCAAATCCCCCGCCCCAAAAAAAAAGAGCCGTTTACGTATACTCATGGGATGCAGAGATATCAAAATCTATGTAGTGCGGTTACCTTTGGTCATGATGTTGATTCACGGTTCCTGATTTAGAGAAACCAGAATTGATCTTTTACATGCGGTTCTAATTTCGATTGTGAACGTTGATCACGGTTCGGTTTGGTTCGAACCATAGTCATGTATCACATATATCCAAGTTCTCAACCAAACATGAAGTGCTACCGTTTTCCCATAAACTGACCTTACATTCCTCTCCTAGATGAATCATAACAAACCTTGGTACCCCATTTGGATTGACTATTCTGTCACTCTACTCCTTTAACCAGATATCTCGAGTTCTGAAAATAACAAAAAAGAATTTAGAAAAGTCAATCTCTAAAATAGACCCCACAGTATTCGAACAAAATTAATCGGATAAAACCCAAATAATAATAGTAAAAACCGACAAAAAAATAAAACCCCACGAGTAAGACTTCATCCAAATGCCAAAGGACAACCAGCATAATAGAAGTGATCCACCTCCTGATCCAGGCAAACACCTATCAGCCCCCAACAACAAAAATCCTCCAAATACAGGAAGAATCCTCATTATTCAAGTGATCAACCTTAATAACTCGCTTTGCAAAGAAGAAAATTTTGCAATTCTAGCAATGAAAGTTCATAAATGTGCTGCCTCATACTAATCCAAGTAAAATACTATGAAATGTATTAAAAGGTTGACTCTCTTAAATCTTATTTCTCCATTCATTTGGGTTGAACCCGAGATCTATGATTAAAACACTATAGTTTCCTATCACTATACTTATAGGAGTTTGATTCAGAGCTCTATGTACTAATATAACTGACATAAACCGGAGTTATTTGTTTTGTTTTTTTTGTTTTTTCTCCTTTAGGAGGGAGGGGGGAGAGACTCAAACAAGGGACTTGTAACACAAATATTGATATTGAATCGTTCGGATCACCATTTAACTCAAAGACCTTTGTCACTAAGATAAACTGGTCTGGATCACATGTTCACAACCATGATTTTGAAATGGCTACTAATCAAACCTCAGTTTGTAACTTAGCTTCCCCCAAGGAGACATGATTGGGTGGGAAACTGGAAATGCATGTCTAACTCGTCAAAACCACCCATGAAACAGCAAAAACTTGTAAATCTATATGGTATAACTCTTAGAATCTCTGCCTTCCACATGAAGGGTTTCGTGGCAAGGTTATTATAGAGTTATACTAATTAAGAGTTATACCATATAAGACCAAGAAACTGGAACATTATATAGCAATTAAGAGTTTTATCATATAACTGGGCCGGACGTCCGTAAGCAGAAAATGCATACCTTAAAATCTCTGTTTAACTGTCATCCAGTCTTCCAGCTTCTGGATCATATGCTTCTGTCTCTCTAGATCACGACGGACTGTGGCGTTATCGACAGACATTTCTGAGGAAGTGAAGCTGGTGAAAGAGAGACAAAGAATGTGTGCTTCTTAGTCGGAAATTGTGTTTGTTCAAACTCTTAAAAAAATTAGGAATTATTTATAGAAAAAATATAGAAATTCATATTTTGATTAGAACTGATTTCAAATTTTAAACAATTGATTTGGTGAACGGTGCATCGATATTTATCAATCTACATTCTTATCTATGTGGGTTAAAAAAGCGAATTCAGAATATTTTATTTTTGATATTATAAATTATTACATGTGATTAATTGGTTTATGAATCCACACACATAAAGAAAAATGATTTTCTTAATCAGTAATATAAATTAAAGATTTTAAATTCGAATATTGAGAATAGAAAAACAGGTGTTAAAAGATTTCATCTTTTAATGAGTTCGACGGTTAACAAAGTTTGCCTCTTAATGAGTGTGACAATTATCTCAAACAAGAATAGTCATAAACAATAAAATTGATTATCATACGTCAAAAATAAAAAATAAAAAAAAAATACGGCCGTTCACGGGTAGGCCGGGCTTTCCGCATATATGTTCTCTGTAAGGGACATGCTCGTCCCGTCCTGAACCCAACTAGGCCCATTTCAGCCGAGCGATTACAAATAGAGTGTCCGGCCTATCGGGCTCAGTATGCATACCCTCCCACAAAGGGACTTGCAGATTTACAAAGAGGTTTAAAATTACATAAACCGAATCCATTGATTAGATTGTGTATATTGAAAATCTTGGAATGGCAACGGCTAATTTTGCCAGGAGAGTGGGTTCCGCAATTAAGAAAGCAGTAAAGAATAAAGGGTCAGCTTGGCTTAGCCCTCACATGGTTGCAGCGTCCCGCGCTATTTCCGAGAGAATCCCTTTGGCTGATCTTATTTTGGAAGTTAGAGATGCCCGGGTAGCTTTCTTCATCATATGATTTTGTTAAGTTAAAGTTTTGGAATTAAATGTGTTTGATGATATGTCTGAGTGACTTTTGTTAAACTTTCTCTGCAAATTCTTTACTGGGTTTTGCTTAATTTCATGCCTGGTTGGTTCTGTTGGTGCTATAGATTCCTTTGGCATCTGGATATGAGCAATTGAGATACTTTCCTTCTTCGTCTTCGAGGCGCATCATAGTTTTGAACAAGGCAGACCTTGCAGATCGGATCCAAACACAGGTTCCTATTTTATCTTGTTTTGCCCTTGCCTTTTTCAGTTTTTGGCATGGGTAATCCTGCATGTCATATGGGTAAATTTTCATTATTTTCTCATGCATGAAAAGCACTTTAAGTATTTTCTTTGCTTCCTGGTGTTGAAACCTTATCCTATCTTGTAGGAGTGGATGAGGTACTTTGAGGAGCAAAACAGTATCTCTTATGCAGTCAACTCCCACAATAAGGAGAGTGTCAAGAAGGTGAGATAACATGCCTTCTGTTGTTGCTTCCATCATAAGTGAATATGAAATAAATACTATATTAAATTAAATTAAATTTGAACTTTATACCAACTACTGGTATCTAAGTTGTCTAAAATTTTGTTAAAGTTCATTTAAAAAAAAATGCTTCCTATACTCTCACAAGCATCCTATCTAAATATGAAAGCAACTTTCCAACTCTGTCCACAGCTGCTGGACTGTGACCAGAATAGTGACTATGAAGTTTATTTGTTATCCTTATTTCATTCTTTCTCATTCTTATTGTATTACTTGATACTACTACATGTAGCATGTGAAAGCTTCTAACCAATGAGCAGCCCATGCTTATTATTGCCCTTGTAAGCTAGTGTTAGTCTAAAGAGGACAATCCCCCCAGTGGGATGTGAGCATGTGCATTTTTCTTCCTTTTGAAAGTGAGATTTTTACGTTAAGGAATCTCCCATTCAATTTCTTTCCATCAGTTAAGGTTGTTGCAGCAAGTCTGAAGTTTGGTCTAAGGCTGTAAATGGTTAAATTTTTGTTGTTCTATGAACCATTTCTGTGATCTCTCCTTAGTTTATTTAGCAAGTAGCGTTGCGTCTTACAGTTCTTAAACTTTTTACAAGCCCAAGTGAGAGCATTGAAGAAGTCTTATCCATATGGTTTTATGGTGACAATAATGCTAGTTGGGATTCCGAATGTTGGCAAGTCTGCCCTTGCCAACTCGTTGCATCAAGTTGGGCGCATTGGTGCTGCAGGTATCTTAATGTTGATGGAGTTTTGTATCAAGCAACTCTATTATGTTCTGAGGGGATCTAATCATTTTAGTTATTTATGATCCAGAGAAAGGAAAACTGAAGCATGCTGTTGTGAGTCCACAGCCAGGAGAAACAAAGAATATCAGCAGCTTAAAGGTACATATGCTTCCCGGTTTAATCTTTTTAGTATATTCTATGAAAAAGGTAGATAATTTAGAACCAGGAGTAAAGTCTGGTTTTAACCTTTGGGAAACAATGTAAGCTGAATGATCTCTTCACTTTTTAAGCTTGAAAATTATGAACATTGATTCCACCCCAAAAGATGCAAGATTCCAATTGCTGGCATCCAATTCTTCTTATTCTGAGTTTTCACTTGATTATTCTTTTTTCCGAGTTCTTTCAGCTATAATTTACCAACAATTTTTTGTGGTCGACTATCAGATTGGAAGCAGTCCCAATGTTTATATTTTGGACACACCTGGTATATTGCCTTCTGAGAATCTAGATATCGAAGATTGTTCCAAACTAGCACTAACAGGTATTGATGGTTACTAAAGCAACTTGAATTTGAAATTATCAAACTAGTCATTATAGGGTCATGTGGAGATGATGTACTCTGCAAAATTTCCTTCAACATTTCAGGAGCTATCACTGATAATTTGGTTGGGGAAGAAGAACTTGCTCCTTATTTTCTTTCCATTCTCAATCTGAGCAATGAATTCAAGAAATGGGAGAAGCTGAGTGCCAGCCAGAAGGATGATCCATACCCAGAGGATCAGGCTAATTGTTCAAGTAGGTCTGGACCAGAACCAAGGCTGAAAAAGCAATACACCACGGATCACACACAGGTACGAAGAATTCTGATTCTATTGCATGGCTAGAAATTATATTATTGAGATGCAATGTTTTTATGGTTGTGTTTTCTTTGTTCTTTATCAAGGCCTTTTTTGTCACAAGAAAGCAGAAGCCTTCTGAGCTCTTGAGAATATACCTAGTACTTCATGGTTATGATGTTTTCAGAAGCTGGCTTCACTTTTTAACATTTGTAAAACTCATTGAAGATTGAGGGGCCAAAAAATAGAGAACCGCTGAGAAATAGAAACTTTGTAATTGTATAATTTGGATATGCAAAGGTTGGTAAGTATAATTCATTAATTTGAAATAGTTCCAAAATTTTAATAAGAGGAACAAAGAAGATTTTGTTTTAGAACTATTTGAATCAAAGGGAAATGTATAAGCCTATGCAAATATGATCTATAAATATGACACAGCATGTGCGGGTAGTTCAAGTGGACCACATATTTATTAGAAAAGGAATATTACATAGACAATATAATCTAATCAATTAAGACTAATGGTATCAAGGTATTCCTTACTAAAACAAGGAGACTTTTCTAGTCCTAAATTGGTCAATATCCCAGAAAGGTCCAGTCAAGAGAAGGCTTAAGCAGCATCTAGTCATTTATTGTTGAACTTATATATGAGCAAAAATATCTACATAGACTAATTCCACAAATAAATTTAAGCATGCAGGGCCAAATATACATGGAATATGAGACAATTGGAACAAAACTTTGCATTTTCTATTTCTTGCAGACAAAGCACTTTACCAACTACCTCTTTTAGTTTTAGTTGACCAAACTGTCTGTCTCTACCACCAGGGTGGTTGTTCGCACACACTCCATAACTTTGATATCCCAAGTTTGAATCCAATAAATGGAAATCACCTTTGGAAGTACACCTAGAATATTTTGAGTTACAGTGTGCTTTGTTGCTGCTTGGCATCTTAGTGCAGCAAGTGACGGGTTTGCCTGAACTATAGTGGTTATGGTTCAAACCAGACATTCCACCACCATTTTGCTAAGCCATTAAAAAAAAAGGTTGTATGTCTTTGTATGGTATCCATGTGGCCAAAGAGGGTTTACAAGTTGGATTCTATATCTTTAGTTTAACATAACTTAGAGCTGATGCATTTGAATCTTGCATTCTCTTTGTGTGCACGCGCGTGCGCACCTGCGTGTGTGTTGTGTGCGCTTGCATTGATTTTGATCTTGCAACCATGGGCATGAAATGGGATGAATATGCAAATATCTTTTTTTTTTCTACCAGATGCTATATTTCCGCATAAATTAAATCAATATATTTTAAATATTTATCTATTGATTTATTCATTTATTTTTCTGATCTTTTTCTTTTTAGTTTTGTTTTAGTTTATTTTATTTTATTTATATATTTTTTTTCTTTATTCTTTATCATTATTATTATTTTTTCTCTATTTTTTTCAAATTTGTTTTTCAAATGGCCGACCCTAAATATTGGAATTAAGTTTCAATTTGTTGTTGTAGATGCCATATGCTTTGGCCTTGCCGGTTTTTCAATTCCTATGGAATGAAGTAATCGCAGTAGTCCTAGTAGACTTTGCGACAGATCAAAGTTGCATAATTATGATCCTCCATAAACAATGGGGTTTTTGATATCATTAAACCAATGCATGCTACTTTTATAATGATCAAATAATGTACAGGTTTTTTGTCTTTACAGGATTTTATAGTGCAGGAAGTTCGCGGAACCCTCTTCAACAAGATTTCAACTTTTGATGGCAATCTTGAAGATGAAAATGATATGCTGAGGCTCATAGATGCACAAACTATGGCCTTGATGGAAGCATTTCATGTGCCTGCAGAATGTGATGAAAAAGTTTTAAGTAAAGTTTCTACTAAGTTAGTTAATCTGTATCGTACTGGGAGGCTTGGTCATTATACACTGGACCCGACTCCAAGGAAAGAATGCTCACTTTCCTATTCCCATCTTACATAGTCATCCTTTTTCTACATTTGATCTTGTAATTATCTTAATCATGTTGCATGCTTCCAGAATAACAAGAAAAAGCAAACCCAAAATTTTGATTCAAGTTTGTTTTGACTACTTTCTTTTGATTGATGGGGGTTTGTTTTTACTTCAGTTGCACCTCAATTCGGTCTTTGGGGTAATGGCCGAAGCCGTGCCCCATGTTGGATCTCATGAGACCACACGAGAGGAAAAAAAAATTCCGCTTTTGTGTAAATCTCATGAGATGCAGCTCCAATTGCCATCCAAGTAACTAAACTAAGGCGCCCCGACTAGATCAATAGACAGTAGGTTTAATAGAATAAAATGTTATATCTTTTAATCAAATATTGAGTTTAAAACTTGAAAATGAAAAAAATTATATTGGAAGAGTTGCCTCTTATAGAGTCTTTATAAATATTTGAACCGAATTACTCGAAAAATAGTTCTGAATATTGATAGTGAAAAAAAAAGTGACCTCGGCTGGTGCTGATTTTAAGCCCCATAGACAAGCTCCTGAATTAATAATTAAACTAGTGAGAAGCTCACATTAACACGTGGGGTGCCTATAAGATGTGAATTATATATTTTTATTATATAAAGATTTATTAAATTTATAATTAACTCAATTTCAGAACTAAATTATTGATCAAATAAGCGAAAAATATGACATATATCAATGACATGAAAAAAAGTAACAACTAGAACTCTTAAAAAGACCAAAGAATGAGATAAAAAAAAGTAATACGTGGAGTAAAAAAGTAAAGAAATAAAGGGATGACCATCAATGGAATTTAAAAAAAAAAATGAAAGGGAAAAAATCTATATAAAAAAATGAAGGACTTAAGAAAGAAAAAAGAGTTAAAAAAATGACTTGAATGGAAAAAATGAAAAACTATGGTTCAAAAATAAAGAGATGATTATCTATAAAATCAAAGAAAACAAAAAGGAAAAAATCTATACTCAAAAAGGTTTGAAAAACTAAAGTTAAAAAAAATAAATAAATTAAAAAAACCAAGAACCTGAATGGACAAGTGGGGTCCAAAAAGGGAAAAAAACTTATGCTTAAAAAAGATGAATAACTTAAGAGAAAAAAATAGGATAAAAAATAAAAAAAAAAAGTAAAAAGCTGAATAGAAAAAAAAAATATTATGGTTTAAAAATAAAAAGACAATCATCCGCAAGACCCTGAAAAATAAGAAGGGAAAAATCTATGTTCGAAAAAGACGAAGGACTTAAAAGATAAAAAGATGGATTAGAAAATAAAAAAAGGTAAAGATTTGAATAGAGAAAAAATAAAAAATACTATCTAAAAATAAATAAATGATTATTCATAGCTCAAAAAAATAAAAGGAGAAAACTTATGTTCCAAAGAGACGAAGGATCTAAGTAAAAAAAATGGTTAAAAAGGGTTGAATGAGCTAAATGAGATAAAAAAGCAAGTGTGGTTTAAAAAAAGAGGAAGGTCCCGAGCTAAAATAAATAAATAAATAAATAAAGAGACCGAGCAAGAAAAAGTATAAGAATTTGAAAAAAAAAAAAAAAAAAAAAGTAGCAACGTTAAAAAAAGATGGTGCGACATTGAGGGGACCTGGGGTTACTTTGGTAATTAAAAAAAAAGTGCATGAACAGTAATCCCAACTTTCAGTTTATGTATATAATATAGGGTAATGTCAACCATGGCGGCTGGCAAAGCCATTCTTGCATTTATTTTATTCGTTCTGGTAATACAACAGAACAAAGCTTCCTAGGAAAGAGGCGATGGATCTGTTTATGTCTTCTCTGTTTTGCACGCTTCTACGGCTCGAGAGAAGATGGCTCTGCCCTAAGCTGCAACATCTTATATTCATAACGTTGCCTACACCACCACTCCTTCATCGTAATGTTTGAACAATTGAATTTGAAGTCCTTAATTTTCTAAGTTATGGTTAATATTTATATAATTTAAATATATTATTAGAGTTTTGTTTAATTTTAACTTGTTTAGGGGTATGATAAAAGAAGAAAATTTTAAAATCAAAAATTTATAAATATAATATTTTAAGGAATAATCGTTATCGCCCGTAGGGTGTAGAGCAAAAACTCTCTCATAATAAAATCAATTTAGTTCATATTTTCTTTCTAAATATATTAATTAACTTTTATCTATTTAAAATTAAATATATATTAAATTTCTCTCTTTGAATAAATTAATTTAATTTACCTAATTAGACTAAATTTAAATAATTTTAAATTGATTAAAATATTTTTTAAATTTAAAATAATAACATCATTGTCACTTATTTTTTAATATTCTGATTTTTAAGTCATTTGAACTACGTAATATTTTTTTTTCTTTTAATCTCAACTAGGGTAATGAAAAACTAGGCTTGTTCAACCAATTACTAAGCTTAGGGAATCAAAACTTGTTAGGTCAGACAAGGGTAAAAGGAAAGTGGGCAAATTAAGAGTCCATAATTGGGCTTCATTAGGGTATGTTTAACATTAATTTTTTGTGTTGTTTGCGTTAAACATGTGTGACGACCCGCTATCCAGGCGTCGCACCCCTTAGCAGGGAAGAATAAATCTGCATAATGCGGAAGCCAGAAATACATTTAAAATACGACGTCCGGACTCGCGACAGTCGCACTCCCCGTGTGTGATAACACGGAAGGAGATTTAAATAAAAAGGAAATCATTTTCTTAATCTTTCCAATGAAAATTTGGCAGAGTTTCCCCTGTTTAGTGACTGTTGGCCACCTGGGGTAAATACAAAAATCTGACCATAGCAAAATAGCACTTCTATCTTTAGACAAGCTGGCATCAATGGCCCACCTGGCCGCCCAGCACCAAATACCATATAGATATAAACTTTAATATCCACAAACTATGTATAAAAGTCTCTTGTGTCCAACCTTTATATCTACATATGCAACATAAGTTAAAATTCTCACAAAAAGTATCAATATTTACATGCCTTAGATGAAATAAAAGAGGGCAAAGACAAGTAGAGATCTAAATCCCTCGGCTCAAGTGCCTCTACCCGATGATTCCCTCTCGTCTCCCAAGTCACCTGAAAATAAGGATATCGGGGTCAGCTTAAGCTGAGCAAGTACACAGGGGACCAAAGACATGCATAGCAAGCAAGTATCCCGATATCAACAACTTCATACAATGTAAACAAGGCAAATAAAGAAACATTTCATATAATCACCACATCCTTAAGAAAATAACATGATCGTCTTCTAAATAACTTAGTAATTAAAGAAAGGAATAGAAGTTCGAACCAAGTTAGTGCATGAGGGTCTGGAAGAGGAAGCCAAATTTTGGTATTTCTAAGACAACTCTAGGTCTTTTTCGGGTAGACGCGTCAAACACTTCGTTTGGTTCTAATTCTACCCTCGTAGAGAGAAAAGATACAATCACAATTCCTTAAACTTCGCCCGCAGGCTTCGCACAAGCTTTGGAATTCTATACCAACTGCATTCGTCAAGCTTCGCCCGCAGGCTTCACACAAGCTTTCGGAAGAATGTTTCGTACCATTATTTCCTCTTCACTTTTCATTATGTTCCCCATAATATAAACACTACTATGTACCAAATGATTGTACCGCCAAACATCACAATTAAGCAATTTGTATCGCTAGCTCACTCATAGCATTCTCTTGGGCTATGTCAATGGGTTATCAATGCAAGCAAGTCTTATTACATATCAAGATTAAGATAAATCTAATTGCCACACAAACTTAAGACTTTGAATTATAACTCTCATGTTTATAGCCAAATGTAATTCCAATTACACAAGGAGTACGAATTCAAACAATATTGCAGTCCACTGATTTCAATACTTCCTGCGCAGTCATGGGAAAAGTAATATAACTTCTTCTACAAATATCCGAATGAGGTAATTCTAGTGGCCGTTTAAAGATAAGAGATAGAACTACAATATCTATGTTCAGACCTCAGCCTAAATCATCATGTAAGGTAGCTAAAATCCGCAGTAAATATCAGTGCAGAAACAGGACAGAAAACAGGAAAATTTTCTGCAGGAACATACAACTTCGAAAATTCACCAAAAATCCAGTTCTCAATGAAATCATGCAAATCATATGTCATTCTAAAGCTACAGAAGTCTAGTTTCTTCAGCAGAAAACCTCACATGATTTTGAGTTTTGCAGAAAAAGTTATAGATAAAAAATCAGAGACTAGTCAGGCTGTCTAACATGCAGAAATTTTAGGTTTTCATCTAAGAACGAAATCCTCTTTTCCCTCAAGCAATTCATCTACTTCCAGCAATATAATCCTAGCCAAAGCATGTTTTAAAGTATCATTAGATATCAAGTTAATAAGTGCATGCAAAGTACTTGCCTTTGAAAACTTAAAATCCACTTTACTCTCCTATATGCTTGTTCATCCAAACCCCTAACTTCCCAAGTGATTTCAGCTTGTCCTAGGGTTGTTCCACTTCTTTTCTACACTTCCTTATGTTGGGGACACCCAATACTTGGATGGAGGTTGCTGAATCCAAACTTAGATAGGTGTTTTAATGGAGTTTTGGGGTGGTTTTGGGAGAGGAAATGAGAAATCCGAAAATGTGTTTTAGGAAGAAGGTAGGTCTCTCTCTCTCTCTCTCTCTCTCTCTCTCTCTCTCTCTACACCTCTAAGTGGATTGTGGGGCCCAACATGCATGTTATGTGTCAAGTGCATAACAAATGTGGTGTGTGCATGTGCCAAGTGGTGAGCCATAATCTTTTTTTTTTTTTTTAAAGGTAATTGGGGTCTTACAACATGATTATTGCTGCTTGTTTGATGGAAGACTTTCCCAATGGAATCCAAAAATTCAAAAGAAAAAGTATAAAAGAAAAATCCAAAAATTCAACATAATTTAATATATAAAAGAGAGACTTTCCCAAAGTTTTGTACCACAATAACTCAAAAAAAAATTTTTAAATAACTCAAACAGAAAAATATTTCCGTTTCTAACCCATATTTGTTGGGAATTGAAGGCGCGACACACTGTATTGCGTCTTCAACCCGCAACAAAATCCAGAAAGAGAGAGAGAGGAGTCCGCGGAGGGGAGGAGAGCGGCGGGGGAGAGAGAGGGCGACGGGGGGTGGAGGGGGAAGGAGAAAGAGAGGAGAGGACTGTGGCGGAGTGCGGAGGGGGGAGGGAGAGAGACAGAGGGAAGGGCTGTGGAGGGGGGAGGGAGGGAGAGACAGAGGGGAGGGCAGCGGGGGGTCCGCCGGGGGAGGAAGAGAGAAAGAGGGGAGGGGGAAGGAGATAGAGATGAGAGGGGCGCGGCGGGATGCGGAGGGGGAAGGAGAGAGGAGAGAGGGAAGGGCAGCGGGGGGCTGAGGGGGCAGAGGGGGAGGGAGAGAGACAGAGGGGAGGAGTGGCGGGCTGAGGGGGGAGGGAGAGAGAGACAGAGGAGGAGCGCAGCGCGCTCCTCCTGTGGGGGGCGGAAGGGAGAGGGAGTGAGACAGAAGGAGGAGCGGGAGGCGGAGGGGGGAGGGATAGAGAGACAGAGGAGGAGCGCGGCGGCCCTCCCCTCTTTCTCTCTCTCCCTCCCCCCTCCGCCTCCCCGGGCCCTCCCCTCTCTCACTCTCCCTCCCCCCTCCGCACCCCGCCGTGTCCCTCCCCTCTCTCTTTCCTTTCCCTCTCCGCCCCCGCCGCGCTCCTCCCCTCTTTCTCTCTCTCCCTCCCCCGCCGCCCTCCCCTCTTTCTCTCCCTCCCTCCACCCTCCACGGCCCTCCCCCTTCTCTCTCTCCCTCTCCCCTCCCCACCCCGCCGCAGTCCTCCCCTCTCTCTCTCCTTCCCCCGCCGCCCCCCGCTGCCCTCCTCCCTCCCGCCTCCGACCCCCGCCGCTCTCCTCTCCTCTCTCTCTCTTCCTCCCCTGCAGACTCCTCTTTCTCTCTCTAGACTTTGTCGAGAGTTGAAGACGCGACACAGTTGTCTCGTCTTCAATTACTGACAAATGTGGATTAAAAACGAAAATATTTTTCTATTTGAGTTATTTAAAAAAAAAAATTTGAGTTATTTCGGTACAAAATTCACTTTCCCACTTGCAGGTGCTTATCATGGGATCAATCCTACCGATCTCTTGTACATGAAGTCGTAGGACGCAGTACTTTCTTAATTATAGATTTCAAATTCAAATCATAAGATTAGAAAAATAGAATTTAAAAAAGTTAATCTCTTAATAGATCTCATAATACTGAAATCGAATTAATTGAATAAATCTCGATTAGGTGAAAAAATAACGATGGAATCAATCCTTCCAAAGGAAAGAGAACAAGCAAAAGCTTTTATTTATTATTATTATTTTTTAATTCCCTATGGTGGCATGGCAAGAGAGGAAAAGACCAAATGAAAGGAAATAAGTACAAGAAAGCCGAGCCAAGCTTGACCAACAAAATAAATAATTTTCCCATAATTAGAATTTGTTTGGATATTGTAAAATATTGTTTTTTTAGGGGATGAAACGATTTTGATTTTACGTTAAATTGAAATATAATTTGATATAATTAGTTTAAAATATTATTTTATTTAATAAATTATTCAAAATGTTGTGTTATATCGGCACTAAAATATAATTTGACCATTTAGTCATAATGAGTAATATATATCTGTTTTAATTTTTAGTTATGAAAAAAATCTTTAATTTATAATTGTAAATAATATTAAAATTTTAATTAAAATCTCATCTACCAATGCAAGATTTTTGCTTGATTTTTGATGACTTCGTTATTATAACTTTTTAATATTAAAATTAGAATTTTTATTTTTAAAATAATTTTTTTAAATTTTTAAAAGGGAGTCAAATGACCGATGTTTTTATTATAAAAGATTTTTTATAAAATATTTAAATTTTGTCCACCTGGCCCAACCATATCTGCCCGTCACATTTAAACTCAACACTAGCCTTTCACTCCATCAAAACTCCTCCTAACCCCATCTGTACGGACACAAACAAAGAAGAATCCAATCGTCCACCGCACGACGACGTATTTCCACACAACTCTCTCTCTCTCCCCACCCCTTCCTCGAGTGCTTCGCCGGAGATGTCGCAGAAAAGCTATAACTCCGGGGGCGAAATCATGCTGTTCGGCGTCAGAGTAGCCGTCGATCCGATGAGGAAGAGTGTGAGCTTGAACAATCTCTCTCAATACGTGCAAAATCCCAACAATTCCAATAACATCGCCGCTGCTGCCGATGTTCCCGCTGCCGGTTCCGGCTACGTCTCTGATGATGCAATCCAGAACTGCTCCACCAAGACTCGTGAACGCAAGAGAGGTTCGGTTGATACTTATTTCAAATTCAATTTGGAGTCAAAGAGTCAATTGCCAAAATTTTTTATTTTAATTTAATTTGATCGGCTGTGTGTGGGTTTTTAGGTGTCCCATGGACAGAGGAAGAGCATAAGAGATTCTTGCTTGGTTTGCACAAGGTAGGGAAAGGAGATTGGAGAGGAATTTCCAGAAACTTCGTGAAGACTCGAACGCCAACTCAAGTTGCTAGTCATGCTCAGAAGTATTTTCTCCGGCGAAGCAATCTCAATCGTCGGAGACGCAGATCTAGCCTCTTCGATATCACCACCACTGATTCGGTAAATTTCGAAAATTGATAAAATCAGAGCCGTTGATATCTTATTTAGTTAACTGTTTGATTCTTTTGCAGTTTGGGATTGAAGAGAAACAAGAAGCTCAACCAATTGAAAGCTCTCCTATACAGTTGCCATTTCCAATTTTAGGTCAGAATGATCTAGTCCGTCCCATTCAACTTTTTCCGGTTCCTATAGTTAGAGATGAACAGTGGGATGAGAAACCCACAACAGATTCATCATCAAATCTGTCATTGAACTTGTCTTTGTCATCCATGGATGAGAATAAGCAAAGACAACATTCGGCTGTTGAGGTAATGCCAACAATGTTAAGCAATACGGGAGATCAAATGATCAGTGTTGTTTAATTAGCTTGATCAGTGTTGTTTAATTAGCTTGATCAGTGCGTTGTACAGACCAACACCACCAAAAAATAAATGGGTCCCCTTGTTTTTGATGTTTTATGTTTATTAGGTCTCTCTTGTTGTTTGATTGAGAGAGAGAAAAGGTCAGTCTTGAAGAAAAATAAACAAATTATACTTGGGGTCTGATGGGGTTGTGTTATGTAGGTGTTTAGAGTTTGGTCCAGTGGTTCTCAAAGCTTTTGTAAGAGAAAATATCATCAAAAGTGGGACAATTTGGTATCATTGGTTGAGATGGATTATGCCCTTTTATTGCCCAAGTTCATTTTATCAGATCCTCATGTTGTGTGATGGTGATTTGAAGATGCTAATCTCCCCAATAATTTTATTTGATCGTGGATGTTATTGGCCCTCCATTAATAGCATTTGATCGTGCTTGAAGTATTTTTAATGCTTGTGGTGCTTATTTTGGGCCAAAATTTATTATTTGTTAATGTATGGGAGGGTCACTATTTTATCGTCTCTATATCTATTGAAAGAATCTTATGCTTTTGTTTTCTCAGTGAGGAAATTATTATTGTTATTATTATTTTTTTCATGTATGGTAAGTGTGACCAAATGATGATTTTTCTTTTTTATCCTACAGCATCATTCTCTGTTGTTTGGTCGGATTTTTATTCGTTGAAATGGTTATTTGTGTGAATGTTTCTCTTTTTATGCTATTCTTGTCAAAATCAAGCTGAGTGGTTCATATACACTTGTGGGGCCATTTTCAAGATAAGGGTTATGATGTTTGTGGTGAAGATTATATGTTAAGCCATTGATGGATTAAGTCCTTAGATTGCTTGAAAGGTTTTATTTGAAAACTAGTTTGTTTTTGATGGTGGGTATGGCTACAACTCCTTTTCCCTTTGTTGTTGATATGACATGGAGGGTTGCTTTCATGCTACACTCATTTAAGTTCTACGGACGAGCTGAGGAGATAAGATATTGATTTGAAGGTTTGTAGACTATGTAATATAGGTTTCAAACATATGGATATCCTTCAATAGATAGCAGAATATTGATGTTGTAATTGAAAATTTTGAATAATCTATAGGATATATATGTGAATATATGGCAAAAGTGATAGACACCTATTGGTATAAAAGAATAGTTTTTGTTGCTTGTTGCTACTTGCCATGACAATGACTTGAAAGATTTTTTTATTTTTTATTTTTTATTTTTTGGTATATAGGGACTCGAATAGTTGACCTCAAGTATTTGGATTAAGATTTAGTTTGTTGTTGTTGTAGGGTGCTCGAATTCGAAAGTTCTAAGGCGAAAGGGACAGTGTTGGTTGAGCTTAGCTCATAGGCACTTGAAAGCTTGTTGACCTCCTAAGCAATTGTCTTTTGTAGATGGATATTATCTAATGAAGTGTCCTCCCTTTGTCAATTTTGCTACTAAGCAAGAATTAGATGTGAATTATACATCAATATGATGGGAACTAATAATATGATAAGGGGCATGATGAGTCATGTTGTTTCTCATTATCTGAAGGTTTTGGCATGGTATTGGATATTCCCTCTGGATGTCTTGCATCACCTATGTTGCAGGAAATTCTGATACTCACCAGGACCAACTTGATATTAATATCCCAAATGCAATGCTTAATATGGTGAAACAAAAGGCTTGCTCTGGTTATAACTTGCTCATCATTATTTTGTCGATTTGTAAGTTCCTTGGCTATGATAATGTGATTATGGTCATTAATAACCAATCAAAAAAGTGATTATAGCCCAGCCGTTCTCATATTAAAAATTCATCTGGGGCATATGCCGTGCCAAAGACATCTTAGCTTTGTTTATTTTTGTATATTATCAATTGGTGCTTGAATTTATATTTCGATTAATCAGTTTCGAGAATCGTAAGATCTATTTTAGAGGGTTAATTTTTTTAACATAATCATTTTTATTTCTAAATTTTGAAACTGAGACGTAATTAAGAGATTTAATATTCTTGCCTATTAAGTTGGTTCTCTATTTGTTTAGTTTTGGGTCTATGAAAGTATGTTTTTGAAGGATTTGCAACCTATGCAGTATTTTGTTAGGATTATAATACATGAGTTGGGTCTAATGATAATATTTATTATTTAAATTAAATATTTTACGATGAGCGGAAATATTTTTAAATGGCTAGCCTTGGAAGGCAACACATTCCAGCTGGAGGCCGACTGGACGGTCTCCAGGTGCAGGGTCTAATCATTCACTTTTCTTCAATGCCGCCCATTGCATAAAATTCTCATGGAGTCTAGTCCTGTTTAGTTGTAATCTCTTGTTGCTTTGCACTATACAGTGAAAAGAAGTCCAATAAGATATACTCACCTATTTGGATATTAGATATTTTCACAACACAAATGCAGAATCTCCCTTTGATTAGACAAATGTTTGATCCCTTTTATATTGGCTTGAAGGACCCATTCCTCTCTCTTGATCTCTTTCATATTTTCTCGAAGGATCTGTTTCTGTTATGATATGATCGATTTAATAGATAAAAATATTAAATTTTTTGATTAAATTTTAAATTTAAAAATTAAAAATAAAAAAAACTACGTTAATAAAACTATCCTCTAAAATGAATCCTTTAATACTCAGATTAGATTAATAGAATGAATCCCTTGATACTTAGTTATAAACCCAAATGAAGGACCCGCTCCTTCCTCTCTCTCTCTCTCTCACTCTCTCATGATAAATGTTAAATGCTGACCTGCCTTTTAACATGAGTTTGATTTGCTTAAGGGGCAAGATTATACCGGAAGTTTTGGTTAATGGATGTGGCATCATAACAAATTCACACGAAAAACGAGGCAATCAAAGTCAGGAATCCATGGGTTTATTTTATTAAAATTGAAGCCTATGGTCCACGTCTCTCGGTGACAACTCAAGAAGCAGTAGAGCCTACCCATTTCCATTCTCCTTTCCCCGATTTGAATCCCTTAAAAAAAAAAATAGCCTATGATCCACACGAGGGAAAACAGCTTGCTCGGGAACAAGAGTAGATGGTGCTTTTCTCATATAATTGAGGGTCTATCTGTCTAACTTTCCTAGATGCTTCTCTTTATCATCCGCCGTTACCACCATCTACTCGAAGCCCAGTTCCATTCCTAGTCGATCTTTATGTCTAGCAAGTTTTCTTTTCCTTTTCTTCCAATACTCGGGAACTTTCTTTTCTATAGAGGCAAAAGCTTAGATCAGGTTGTAAGTTGGCATATTAATCTTATGAGTTGGGCTCAGATGAGTTTTTTTATGGACTAGCATCGAAAATTGAACTTAAACAATTATTTATTTTTATACACAAGGGGTAATTTTTTTTTTTTTTTGGTACATTTAAAGAGGCTCAAATCGAGATGTCTAAAGGGCAAGAAGATTGTGCCACTTAGAATATAACCCATTGATCAAAAAGGGTAAACTTGATCGCTGAAAATTGGGTTCCGCTTTGATTTGGGGTACCAAACAGATCGAGCTCAAACAAACTCTCACGACCCAGATCAAAATGAGCTCTAGTTTGATTATTATGCAACCCAAGATCATGAATTCCCTCATGAATTACACTGTTAGAAGGAAAATGCTTAATATATGAAATGCATGTTCTGATTCTAATGGTTTTTCATTTATCTACTGTGGTATCCAGAGTCATGTAGTCTCTCAATCAGGAACAGATTTCCAAGAATTTCAGAGAAACTGAACGTGCACGTCTCTGTAACAAAGCCGAAAGGCCAGAGCAGTGTTTTCTGCTGCTTAGATGCAACAATAGTTCAAGGAACAAGAAGATACAAGCTGGATAATAAACTAGGCTAGTACTATATAAAGAGGCAAATGATTCGGAACCAAAAGAAGAATTTCCAGATCTTAAGATAGGGCCATTTCCAGATCTTAAGAAAGGGCCCCATCTTCACAATAATGTTACATAAAAGCTACAGGGTATAAAGCAACAACAAAAAGCAAAAGCAGCACCTAAACTTGGGAGATACTCGACGATGTGTTCAAGCAAAGCAGAAGCATTTCCTAATTATTGTATGAAGCAAATAGGGCTAGGAAATCAACACAGAATGTAAAAATGGGTACAAGTTTGTTGTCCTTGCTATTTAGGTGCAAGAGGTGGGGGCGGCATGATATATGGTGAACGGGTACTCATGGCAGCTAAATCACCTTGGTTCTTCTTGTTTACCTTTATAATATAGTCCATGGCCCTTGCATCGATGCTTTTGCCTGGTTCAAGCAAGAAGGAAGGCTTTAAGCTGCTTTCAGGCTCTCGTGACTTTTGGCTCCTTGTATATTGAGCAAGATTTTGTCCATCGGCAACCCAGTCAGATTCTGCTGCAGATGCAGGATTTCAATTTGCTTCAGGAGATTTAGCTGATCCTAGAATCCTCCTCCCAATGGAGAAAGATGATAGCTGAAGGATGTTTGCAGCCATCTTCACTGAATTCTCACACACAGATCTATTGTTGTTTCTAGCCCTGTTGCTCATGACTTCCAACTTTTACTGCTAGAGCTATAACTATCAAAGGAAAAGGCGACCAAGGAATGACTGGCCAAGTGGGTATATATAGCCTTATAGTACTTGCTCCTGAAGTAATGCCGTATGGGTCGTGCTAATGTGCTATCTTCCTCAAATTGCTCTTAGAGAGAATAATATTTCTTCCAGGATACGAAACCCTTTTAACTTGGCAGATCCCCATTATTCAAAGAATCAACAACTTCTTTAATTTGTAGATATCCCAAGGAGGGGGTGAAAAATGATGATGGAGAAAAGAAGATTCTATCTTCCCAGCTAACTTCAGTGACTTACATGTGACCACAAACAACACGCATTATGTCATGGTTGTGAGCTATGCTTGCCAACATCAGATCTTGACTTCCTATATTACATGTTTTATTCCGACCAGATGCCAAACTAGGCTATTTCAACGTTATATCTCATTTATAGTGAAGGAAAAGATGCCACTTCTTTTCAACTAAGCATAGAACAGAACCGGGCATAGCAAACATTTCAAAAAAAAAAAAAAAGGGAAAAAGAAAAAGCACAGAAGAGAACCAATCCAAAGCTTCTAAGAAAGCTACTGCTTTTTTAGCTCATGATAATCTTTTAAGTAAATAATTACTTGGTTTAGAATGAGTCTTGAACTAGATTCTCTGTTGTGCTTCAGTATGCAACTATCAGTTTTATTGATTTAATGGTTCTCGACTACTACATTCCTCCTGAATAACGTGTTACTCCCTCTAGATGCCGAGTGCAGCAAGTTTAGTGATTTATGTTGTTCAAACAGAAGGGGAAGATGCCATTTATTTTGAAACCCAGTAAAAGAAGAGAACCAATAAAATTTAGATTCTATTGGGTATGTTTTCAGCTTCCACCTTACTGATTGCTTCTCCAGTTCTACTCAAAGTTCTATAGGAGAATTAATTTCTCACTCTTGTTACCATATTACTCCTAAGATCAGTAAACGCCAATTTTTAAGCTCTTAAGACATCAATCTATACAGACCTTAATCATATAACAAGAAGAAATTATTGGGAAAGATGCACTAATAGCTGACAGTAAATGGCAACTAAGACAGTCCAAACCAAAGCCCCATTTAGATACAGCTTTAGAAGTTCAAAAAATTGCCTACAGAATAATAGGAGCCAAGTCTAATCAATGTTTGAATCTTATTGGAAGGGCAACTGGAGTCTTTTCCTTCATACAAGGGCAAGTTAAAGTAAAATCATATAGAAGCATTACTCTATTGTGTCATTACACAATCTTTTAAGAACTATACAACTAACAAAGCTCCATGAACAAATTCAATTTAAAAAAGCTGTAAGCAAATTAAGTGAGAAAGCCAGAGAAGTAATCAATCGATTGAACAATTAGAGATGTAGAGGAATTCCATCATGTCAAATTGTGGTAAAATGTTAAGTAAATACAGAATGTCTTAAAACGGTCAAGGATGTTAATTGGGACAATTTGCTTCAAGCTACATCATTCAGAAGAAAGCCAAGGATTAGGTGCCACATATGTGTAACCTTGAAAGTATTCACCTGCGGTTGGTGTAGGAGCTGGGGAGTCATCTGCAGGCATTGCTGTCCAGCATCGGTCAAAATTATCCGTGCACTCTTTTCCACTCACATCTGGCTTGAACTTTGGCTGCAATTCCCTGGCTTCCAACTTCTTCCAGTTGATAGCACGAAACCATTTATGACTTCTGATCTCATCTCCTCCCCTTGGTCCACTCCCAAGCCTTTTTGATGGATCCTTTTGCAGCAACTGGGAAAATGAATGACAATTCCATCACCACTTCCAGACTTAGGACAGAGGGAAATGTAAAAAGAAATATATGAAAGTATACTTACTCCTTTTAGCAATGAGTGTGCTTCGGTGCTTACTTGTGGCGGAAGCTTCACCTTTTCATTGATAATTCTTTGCTGAAGCTTCTTCCTATTTGCATGTGTAAATGGTGGCTGAAAGAAGTACAAGTAGATTTGAGAAGTCAAAAACAAACAAAACATTTATTGACATAAATAGAACTGATTTTGAGCTGTCCAGCTACAATAAAAGACGGCGAAAATCAAAATCAGTGCCATTGCAACCCTCTAAAAAAAAAGAGAGAAATGGTTCAGTCCATAATATAGCTATAGACAGCACATATAGGTAAGTCAAAGACTGTTGACAGCCTTGTGCTTGTAAACTGAAAAGGTCGACACTAATAGAGTTGCACAAGACTAATCGCCATAAACACTTCCCACATCAGAATCCAAGATCATTACAACTGCAGGGCTGGTTGAAGATATCTATGCAATACTAGACTACAATTTCACATTTGTTTCGAACTGGACATTACCTGGCCAGTTAGCATTTCATACAGAAGTATACCGACACTCCACCAATCTGCGTCTTTATTATGGCCTTTAGACAGTAAGATCTCTGGTGCCATGTATTCTGTAGTCCCACACATGGAATTTGATCTGCTCGATTCATCAATTTCCTTTGCAAGTCCAAAATCAGTCAGCATTACCTGCACATCAAGGACAACTCCAAACACTCAAGATATATTCAAAATGATAGAAAAGATGATACCTGATAATATGACTTCCAAGGGGGAGAGAGAGGTGTGTGTGTGTATCTCATAACATAAGTCAAACATACTGCAAATGAACTGAAAACATAAGCATGGCCATTACATGCCCATCAGCATCCATGAGAATATTTTCAGGTTTAAGATCCCGATGCACAATTCCGCTCTTGTGGAGGTGTGAAACAGCAGAAACTATCTCAGCAGTATAAATTCTTGCCTGATCCTCACTACCCAACAAATACACAAAAGACAAAATTAAAAAAGAAGAATTGCGTAAATTGTCAACATAAATTTCAAGTGCACATACCTGAAGATCCCTTGACGATACAAATGAAAGAAGAGATGGCCCCCATTGATAAAATCCAGAATCAGATACAGCTTAGATTTTGTCTGAACAATAAATGAAGAACAACAAATCAGAGATCCATTGTCACACTACAAAAGCAGGGCAGAATTCAGTGATAGCTGAAGATTTCCCATAATTCAATGATCCACAAGCAACAAAAGATATGGTTCCTTGTATCACTTAATATCCTCAAATAACATGTTTATGATTTATGAATAAAAGATAGATTACTTTTTAGATCATAGGGTACCTTATGGATTTTAATTTTTCTAGCATCAAATGATCTACTTCAATCTATAAACATTGGATGCCTTGAAAATTTTCATACAAAATCAAGAAAGGAAGATAATATATGTTATTGTGATTCCCAATAAAAGTATTAATTTTACCCCATTCCCAATTTAGAATTTCTTGTCCAGATAGAGTTACAAATTTATCAAACAATCTTACATAAAGCTCCATTTAAATCCTATTTGCAAGTCCACCAGTTCCAGTATGTAAGTAAAGGATGCACGTTGGGACAATATATACACATCAGGCACCAATCCATAAAATCTTCAAGTAATTTTGAGCAAGAGAAGATCAAGTCATCAATCCTTATTTATGCACATGGAATCATAGTACCTGGAAGGAGTATCTGAGCTGAACAATAAAGGGATACACCACTTTGGTGAGAATATCTCTCTCTGCCTTCATATAGTCCACATGATTTTTCTTGATAATAGTTTCCTTCCTCATCACTTTCATTGCAAATATTCCATCGTCATTTCCTTTGTCACTAACCCCTTCAATATTCTTCTTCCGAACCTAAAAGCAACAAAATAAGGACTGAAGAATATGAGTCATGCCTGTGAGTACAGATGCGAAATGCAAGCTGCCAGTCATGCAAAAAGTTAACAGGCAAATCCATTTTGACAAAGCAGAAGGACCATAGAATAGTTCAGTAACCACATGTTTGGACTAGATACAAAAGAAATTGAGAGGAGTGTACGCAGGCTGACACAATTCACTTTATCATTTCTCCTGCAATTCAATGCTGCCACTCTAGCAGAAGATAAAATCACCATGAGAGAGAGACAAATAGCCAAACCATTTTAATCTTTGCAGTATCACGGCCTTCTTTTTCTATTATTGTAACTATTTCCTAATTGCTTTAGATCTCTGATTTGTTATAACATATCATTGTTGAACTCTTAGGCCTGTGCAATGACATGCACACAAGTATGAAACAGCAAGAACAGAATCCATGATAAAATATATAGTACCGAAATACAGTGAAGAATAACAGGAATAACATTATCAGTGCACTTTATGATCAGGATGGTCAAACGGCAACATGAATAGAAAATAAAACACATAAATAAGGGCTCACCCAATGCATAAAGTGCTCCCTGATTTAGTGCGGGGATAGGGGGAGGGTGGGCATATGCATATGCAGCCTTCCCCTTGCATTTTTGCAAAGAGGCTGTTTCCACGCCTCGAATCCGTGACCTCGAGGTCACCAAAGAAGTAACTCAAACGTTGTGCCAAGGTTCGCCCTCGTAGATAATAAAACACATGCTGTAAATAAATAGTAATATAGTTGTCTTTGTCTTGTAATATGTTAAGAGATGTTATGATGAAACACAGTTGCTGAACTGGGGTTCAAAACACTCACCACAAATGCAAATTTTTGACGAAATGATAAAGTTGAAAAATAACTCTGAATTAGAAAAGGAATGGGTACATCTGTAAAAGAACACTTCAAGAAGTTTAATGGAAATTTAGGTTTGACAATGTTGTGTTCATTCTCCCTCTTACACTTATGCTGTAAGAAAAAGTATAACTATAAGGATATTAAGGAATTTCTTGAAATCTACAGGGTAGAAGCAAGTAGTGCTTGAAAATCAAGCTAAGGAACAGATAAAGAGTCTATGAGAGGTCAAACTAAGAAAAGAGAGGTTGTTTCATACAGTAAAATCTTGATCTTGAAAAATTTTGACAGATAATATATAACATACCTATATGACAGAAAATTACAAAAAAAAAAAGCCTCAAATCACACTTTGCAATCTCTGTTTCCAAAAATTACAATTTGCAGCCTCATCTTAATAGCATTGAAGATAAAGTTACAATTAAATGAAATACCAAAAAGCACCCTCTTTGCAAAATCTTGAAGAAATCTGCTTGGTTTTATCCCTATCTTCAATTCTTACAAAATATACCAATATCATCAAAATTGGTCAATTAACTATCCAAAAATTTCAAAAACACTTTTCATGTATTCTCTATTAAAATAAATGATCAATTAACCTCAATTGTCTCCTACCAAGAAAGAAAAGAAACTTCAATCATCTCCATAGAATGTAGTTTATGCACTTGTAATAATAATGCAACATCCTGGTTAGAGTTGATGCTTCTTCTGATGATGAACAAAACATTCTAGAATTGCGGAAAAAGAAGAAATTTGAAGGAATCTGATGATGGTTGAGCAACAAACGACAAGCCAAAATGCACCACATAGGAATGATGGAAAGGAATAAAAAAGGAAACAAAATAAATAAGTAAATGAAGTAGAAGGCCCCAGATTGTGAACTTAACTGGAGTTTGGATCTCTAACCAAATTTGAGGTACTTCACACTCAACTGCATGTTCTCATTATGCATATAGAAAAACTTTTAAGCTTCAAACCGTCCAATATTAGCAGTAAAACCCAGAAAAAGGTCCAAAACACTTTCCAACAAGCAAAAAAGTTTAATGGTTATGTAATTTAGGATGTGTTGGATCTGAAGGAAAAAGAAAAAAAAAAAGAATAAGAAAAAAAACACCAGTTAGGACACCCTTGACAAAAAACCAGTTAGGACACCCTTGACGGCAGACTTTGTGATTCCCATAGCCTATGAAATTTATTTCTTTCTTCTTGCACCTCTCATTCCCTAGCCTGTTATCCGTCAAATCGCCATTTCCACACCAAGATTTTTTTGGCCTCACTTTCACCCAATTTCCCATGGAAGGGTCACCAGAACATTGTGTCATATTCTCATCGTCATTTCAACAAACAACATGGCTTCTGAATGATAAGTTGTGTTTCTCTAAGATTCTCTCATCTGGGTTGTTTCTCTGATGCTGATGGGTCAGAGAAATTGGAAAATTTTCAACTTCTAAGAATTGAGTGATCTTGTTGAAGAGGGGAGAATTTTGGTTTCCTCCTCCGGGTTTGATAAGTGGTTTTATGGGTTTTTGGATGATGAGGAATAATTAGAAGAGAGAAATGAACAACTGAAGTTAATTTATCAAACCCTTCAAAATGCAAACAAGATCCATATGTGATTAATTGGCTAGGGAAAAAAAAAACCAAAAGAAAAATAGTCATTTTGAAAGGTGAGGATAATTTAGAATATTCATAATAAAAATGGCGAAGTGACAACTTCCCTAATGGTGTATGGATACAATGATGGAGGTCATAAAGTGTTATTGGAATTAAAACAATAAGATGTGAAATACAATTTAAAAAACACGGGATGCAAAGTGTAATTTGAATACAAACTTGTGATTTCTTTTCAGAATTTTTCTTAAATGTATCAAGGGATTACTATATGATCAAAATCACAGAAGATGCAGAGCACTTAGTATTACATTCATCCACCCCTTTTTTAGTTCTGTTATATGCCAATCTATGTTTATTTTGATCTCATCCCAAGGATGCCCTATTAGGTTTGAACAGCCAGGGTCTGGTTACCTTACCAATCTGTTGCTAAAAGTCGCTTTAGGAGAAACAAATTGAATTGTACAACTAAAGATCAGATAGTTAAGGTGGTTGCTGAAGGCTTTCCACAGAAAAAGCTGAGCTCCAATGAAATATTTTTCAATTTTAGCAGCATAATTTGACACAAGTTGCTATCCATGGATGTTCATTTGACTCAAATTCTAAACAATTTGATTTGAAACAGCTTCATTCCATGCTTAGATCATGAACAAATGATTTCATTGTTCAGGTAAAGGAAGATCATTTGTAACCATTATAAACGTCATGGATTAAAATTCTAGAGAGTATTAATACTTAAATTAGAATAATTACTCGCAATCCCAGATGGGTCCTTCACGTATCCAATAACACAATGTGAACTTCTACACTAACGAATTACATATACAACTTCAAAGTCTAGCTAGATGGTGAAACTTCGGTTAGTTGCCAATTGCAACCCAAGTCAACATGAAACGAAGGACTGGAAGTCTGGAAGCCATGAGGGCCCGAGTAATGCTACACCTACAGAATAAGACAGCAACAAAAATCAAGTTGGCATAGTTTTATTGGCTACAACATTGTACCATGTCCTATGATATACCATCTAGTACCCAATAAATTTCTGTCACATCAGCATATTGGCATAGTTTTAGCATTGTTCTACGTAAGAGCATGAACCACCTCAACCCGCAACACAATCTGGACTCGAAAAGAGTCATACTCAATTTATGCCAAAAAATTCATAACAAAGCATAGAGTAACTTTTCACAAATATGAACCCACCACTCAGGAAAAAAAAAATACAGTCGTTGACTAACCTGAAAAACTTTACCAAAAGAGCCTTGACCTATAACCCTCATGATCTCAAAATCTCCAGGCCCAAGTTTGGAAACTTTCTTCTTCTCCTTCTCCTCCTCCTCCTCCTCCTCCTCCTCCTCAACTTCTTCTTCTACAACTGGAATCCCAAATTCCTTCTTCACTTCACCAACATCACCATCATCAACAGCAACACTTTTGCCTCGCTTTTCCTCTTCTTCATCAGAACTCTGCGAATCCAATTCTCCATGAAACGAGCTGAGAGGGAGAGAACTGGGGACGGCGAATCGCGGGGAAGGGCCGACAAAGGAGTGAGATCGATTGTGAATGACCTCCGGATCTTGTAAAGAAGAGGATTCGAGGGGTTCAGAAGGACCGAAAACATCAGAGAAATCGAAATCGCCTCCTTCGGTGGGCGAAGAGGAGGGGATTGTGAGCTTGTTGAGTCTTGCTGCAAGAATTGATTGGAGATTCTTCTTCTGTGCCGTCGAAACCATTTTTATATATAATTGAGAAAGAAAACTAGGGTTTTTGTAAGAGAGAGATTGAATTTGACCAGCCTAGAATTTCTCCAAGGCTGGCTGGTAGACGAGATTACATTGCAAGCTGAACAAGCTGGAGAGAGAGAGAAAGAGAGAAAGAGAGAGAGCCAGAGAGATGTCGAACGATAAGGGAGGCGGCGTTCAATAAATGGAGCACGAAAGCTTTGGACCGCAACGAAATCGCCTTTGGATAACACGTTCTTCATACATCCTTATATTAAACGAGGCATCGCCTGGGTGGTCCGACCAGCCCGCCTTTAAATCCTTCCATACATTTTTTTACTTGACGGCTACAGTCTAAATTTAAGAGCAAATTTTAATTAAAAAAATCAATTACGTTATCACTAAAACTACACCATTTAAATATTTCTGATCCATGCGTTAAAATTAAATAATACATTTTTTTGTCCTTTTCTTTAATTTTTTTTCATTCTCTAAGACATCCTTCTTTCTCTATTTTGAATTACCGATAATTTTTTTTTAATCTATAAATTAATTGTTTATCATCGATCGATATTTGAATTTTATCGTATTTAACACGAATACTATAGAACCATTAAAGAATTGATTATTTTAACTCTTATTTTTTTTATCTTTATAATTTAAATTCAAAATTTACAATTACAAAAATATATTATCTTTCTATTACACCTATGGAGTTTGGTCGAGATTACCAACTTTGTCGCTTCTTTCTCTCCGACTGTAATTTACTCCGATGATCAAATTGCCTTCTGAATCCTTTCTGTAGGATTAGTCCAACGTGAGTCTCGTGAGCCCGGTCTTGGGCATCATTGCCGAAAATGAAGGGGAAGCAGGAGCAAGATTTAAAATGGGCCCCCAATCAGGCAAAATTGATATTTTTGGATTTGGGAGAATAAGGTCAGGATCGAGAGTGATGATCAAAACGTGCTCTTTGACGTCAAAAAACCTAAGATTGGAAGTGAAATCTTATTCGGGTTTGATATGATTGATTCGTTTGAACGGTAGGTGTGGGGTTTTGAGAAAACCTTGAATGATGGCTCAAGAAAGGAAAAAAAGGAGAGGAGAGAAGAAAAAAGAAAAAAAAAAGAAAATTACGCACATTAAAAATGAATGAAATAAATTAAATTTTATATAATAATTTTTATAAGTAAAAAATCTTTTTTTTTTAATTTAAATAATTTTAAATTGATTAAATATTTTTAAAATTAAAAACAAAAAACCTATCAGACATATTTTTAATTTTTAATTTTAATATGTGAGTTTTTTTAAAAACTAATAGTATGTTTTTATTTTTTTCACTTTTAATATATATTATTAATAAATTATAATGATATTATTCTATTTTATGAGATAACGAGCCGTAGACGGCACACATTACTTGCAGATCGGACCGTCGGGCGTTTTCCGGAGGTTCTGAAAACTAAAGGGCTACTTGCAAATAGGGAAAGCCACGGGAAAAAATTGCATTTACCTTTTTTTAACATAAGTTGGCAAAGTAGAAAAGCTATGCCCAACCCTATATAAGTGGAAACCTAACCAATCCCAAACAATGCCCAAGCCCGTAGATTTATTACATGTAAATAATGAGGTTTATTAAGAAGTCAGTATTTTTTTTGATACTATATCAATCGATATGTAAAATCATATTTTGATCAATTTGGTTCGAAATTTATAGTGATCTATTAAGAAAATTACTTTCCCAACGTAATTTTTTTTATACTCAAACCGTAAATCGAAATCGAAAACTTAATTAAAAAATCTAATACCATATCTCGCTAAGTCAACATCCTGTTGACAGCTAAAATAGCCTGGGTGGGCCTATCATTAAAGTAATGAGAAAGATGGGTTTTTCAACGCAGACCATGCCAAGATGTGAAACCCTCAATGCAACTAATATTCATGCAGAAACAAATATTTGGATTTGATGAGAATTTTCAAAACATTTGTTAGAAAAAATCCCTTTATTTCTGTGATGTGAACCATGTGCAATCATTAAGTCCATTTTCTGATATTAGGCTATAAATTAGGTTGATCAGTTGTCATATTTATACAAGAATGGAGCATATAAGATATATATGTACGTGCACACATGTTATGAAATCCCAAGCTCCTTTGGAATATGCCCAGCAAAAGGAGAGGGGAGAGAGCGCAACGTGGACCAACAAACAAACGACTGAAATGAGATGCTAAATCGCTTATTTTGAGTTCATAACTTGGAAATGAGAAGAACAATACTTGGAAAAACACTCCTACATAAAATTTTCACAAATATTCGAATTAGATTAATTATAATATGATTCTAGATAAGGGGGAGAGAGAGAGAGAGCAATGTGGATTTACACAGGAATCAGGATAATGTCTCTTGGATAAACATCAGCAAAATGGAACACAGTCATATCACAGATGTAATGACACATGAGATCCTTTTTCCCACAAAAATATTTCTCTAACCCTATAACCGGAATAATAACCTTCCATGATAATATTGTTCAAATTGGAACCCCTCAAAGTTCCCAAAACTCACCTTAAATACAACAAACCCCATCAAGCAGTTCACTCAACAGAAAAATGGCAACTTCTGAAAACTGGCCAATGACAGGCGCGCTCTCAATCAACAAGAATGATACCAGAGCATATACAGAATCAAATCAAATTACACATATAACCACCATGGGAGGCCAAAGCAACATCGCCCCTGGTGGTGTTCATATTACTATGACACAGCAGCCATGTTCAAGTCCAATGGCCTCAAAGCTCCTTGTACGATCTCCTGAACCGTTCTGTTACGGCGGCAAACATCTGACAGTTCCTCAATTGGAATCGATAGTGAATTTATATCAGCCCCAGATGCCACTTCTGACAGTGCTTCTAGAACTCTTGAGCGCTCTACTTCAGTTAGAGCTGTGGATGGTACAAGGGACATGCTTTCATTTGCCCACTCCAGAGCCTTTACTCCATAGGCTCGAGTCAAGGATAGAAGTGCAAAAGTTATCTGAAAAATATGGGGATTTTTTTTGTAACATAATCAGTTACATTAACAACTTGTTTCTGCTACGATTAGAGAAAATATGAACAGAAGAGTTACTGTTTCTAATCGTGAACTTGGAAGGGCTCCGGTAATTGAGGCAACTAAAATTCTTGTGACAGTAGCACCTCGTGGAATGATTATACTATCTCTGATTGGTAGGAACTGTTCTGTGTTAGATTTTGCTAAATCAAAAATGTCGGATAAAAAGGTCAATATTGAATTTGATGCCTCTCTGCATATGAAAGAGAAAAATAATGAGCGAGAATGACCCATAAATTTGCAAACAGGTCTAAAGAACAGCAATGGACAGATTTTTTCTTTTTTTTAAAGGATTTATTGCAGGTTCATAAATTGAAATAAGTCTTGCATCGCTCAATATGAGACATCTCATAAGTATGCAGGTAATATTATGCGGGTAATAATATGCGCCACATATGCAGATACAAAACTCTAAATCCACTTCCTGGGAAACTTCCACATTCATAAAATGATGAATGTGCCTCTAAAAATTGAGGCGAGGAATATGAAGAAATTCTGTTAACAAAATTTAAAGGACCAAAGAGATCTATGACCTCTGAGGCCAGGTAGCAATAATGAACTAAATAGAATGAAAAACCTGTAAAATAATGCATTATCACTAGGAGGCGGAGGGGTGAAGCCAGAATTTTTTTTTATTGTTATTTTTTTATTTTGGGGGTGGGGAGGGGGAGTGCAACACGCATTTGGGTCTTAATTTAAGGGGCTGGAGATAATTTTTTTTAGGGGGAGAAACAACATTTAAGGTTACAATTTTTGAAATTTAAATTTCTTTTAAAATAATATGGGGTTATGAAATTACATTCAAGGTAACTATTAAACTGAAAATCACCAACTCAAACTTATTAGAGAGCAAAAGAGAGAGTACCTATGCTGAACTGTAATCCCAATCATTGCACAATCCACCAAGGATGGAAAAACTGAGGATGGGATAAAGATATGAGGACAATATCTTATGCACCTAGATGCCAATAAAAAGCAATCATCTACAATGTCAGGTCTGATGGTAAAATCCTGCAGAGAAGAGAACATTTTGATCAAATATACATATAGGTATTTGTATACAAAAGGCATCTCATATGACTTAAGTAACACCTGAATTTTTGTGAGATGGCATGTTGTGTGGTTGAAGAGTGCCTCAATCAAACTCTTTAAGTAGTTTGCGCAAGATGGATCAGACCCAAATATCTGCAGTATAAGAATTGAATAATTGTTAAGTGCAATTTGTGAATAGAAGATAAGCAAATTTAAGGCCTTCAACCTTTGATGCATCACAAAGATAATTTGAAATGAAGCCACACCTTAATAACTTCACTGGAGAGATAAAGGAAGCATGGTTGGTGGTGTTTTTGATAAAGGCCCTGTATCTTCTCTAAAATCACTCCAATGGTCACTCCCATGAACCTTCCACAAGTTCTTATCTTCAAAAGGAATTAACAGATGCCATTACTTGCTTGTATACATAAAGTACGCATATCAACCATGCAGATCAGAATAATAAGTTTTTCAGTTCTGAACAACCATGAAGCATTAGCAATCGGAAGATGCAGTCATTATCTAACATATTAAAAACCTCAGTCCATGCCAACTCGAGAAGCAGTTCAGCAGAAGTCAATGATACCATCACAAGTTTCATTCAATGAATTCGACCATATGCTACTACTGCTACAACTACCCCAAAACCAGCTGCTGTCCAACAGCTTAACCAATAAGATTTCCTTTAGATAAACATATTAACTCATGAATGGTAGAGTGCATTTTTCCAGGAACACATATGACCTCACTTTGGAACCAGAGAACTGTAGTTCTTAAGGACCCATAAGATGCCCGAAGAGGAGGTTATTCGGTTGCAACAAAGTGCCCAAGGGTTCAAGTCACAGAGATCTCCTGTTTTCTGGAGAGGCTGATGCTACATACTTACAAATATCAACACTTCTACCACTTTGCTTATTGTCTGAAACAATCATAGGGGATAAAAGCATATGTAAAACCTTTTAACTGAACAAGAGGATGAAATAAGACTATGGCTGTATTCACTTTTTTAGCAATGAAAAAAAAAATCCTACTTACTGCATTTATTGTTTTTTTTTTCTTTTCTTTTTCAATCTATGCTTAATCATATGTAGTTTATACCCCTCGTTACTGGGTGTCAGCTCAAACAAATGACATTCTCACACCTGGCCACCAAATCTGACCTTTATTTCATGAATAAATTATGGTTCAACCAAAGGCAATACAATCCTTTTTTCCTTTTTCCTTCTAAAAGGGGCAGTATATTGTGTGTGTGAGCACTTGTCTATGATGCTAAAATAGAGGGAAAGAAACAATTAGGATGCAGTCAACAATAAAATGAAAGATAATATTCAACTGACTCAACCAATAATCAATCCAGCAGATATGCACGAAATATATAATAATTAAAATCTTTGCGATTCATCAAGCACTCCAGCAAGGTCAAAGAACTAACAGCATATTTGCAAGCTCGACAGAGAGACTCCATTGTTCGCATCTCCCCAGCATGACTGTACCAGATAAGAAAGATTTAGACAAATGAAATCCAAAAACTTTTAGATGGAACTCACCCAATGTATATAAATCCTTACTTATTAAAGACTGCTTCAAAAATTGGCCAAAGCCTCTGAATTGCATCTGCCACGGCTTCAGGATGATTTACAAATCTGAAAATCATTTAGACCCACAATTAAGGGGAATATGAACATGCACATCTCCAAAGCACCAGCATTTAACTCAGTGTCAGCTTTTACCTGAATATATTTGCAAGACGGTCGATATGAACAGTAATTTCACAAGCACCTTCCTTCCCAATGATTTCCTAGTAGTTAAAATTTGGAATTGTTAGTGCCATTTTAAAAAAGAAAGAATGAATGACAACGACTTTACATGACACAAACCTGTAAAGGAGTAACAATTGGCAAGCATAATGCTTCCAGTGCATTTTTTGCATGATCTGGTGGAAGTTCTGTGATCACCATACTAGCCAAAGGAAAACACACAATGATGGGAATGGCTTTAAACAGAATAATTCTACTCAGAACAAACTCTTATTAACATATTTGTTAGAAAAGGCTCAAGTTTATACCTTAAAGCTTCAACCAAGTGCAATGAATCTTCCACAGGAACCTTAAAGTCATTTCCCTCAATGACTGCCCCATGATATAGGTGGAAAAGTCCATCTAAAAACCCACAGAGTTTCTTCCTGCAATCTACAGGTCATAAATTTTATTCAATTCACCATTTTGAAACAAAATAAACACAATAAATTAACATCACCAACAACAACAACCTAGACCTTAATTCCAAATTTTAAAGTCGTCCATGAGAGACAAATATTGGGGATATAAAAAATATATATATAATAAAAATAAAAATAAGAATAAAGAAAAAAAATGTTTATTTAATTGATGCGAATTCGCTTACGCCACTCATTCCTCTCGAAGACCATCTCATCAACTAAACCCTTGTAACTACCAAGTCTTTATGGATAACTTGCATCCAAGTTTTTAACGGCTCACCTTTTCATTTAACTAAATCTTCTATATTTAAGTTCTCGACCCTCCTTGAAAAGAAAAAGTTCCACATCTACCAGCTGATTAAAGTTTCCACATCCATCACGTAAACAAATGCTGAACAAGGTTCATATATGTGCCCATTTGGCAGAACTTTTTTTCAGTTTTTCTTCTCCGTATAAGGAGAATCCTTGCCATACAGATTCTCTTCTCCTTGAAAGTATTTTTTTTATGAATAAAAATTTTAAAAGTAGTTTTTAAGAAAAAAATTCTGGGGCGAGCTTTTTCTTATTCTTAATTTTTATACGCAAACTTTTTAGGAAGTATATTTATTTTTATTCCATTTATATCCTCATTTGAAGGATATGAAATTTTAAATATATCCGTACCATAAATTCATTTACGTTCATGTCCTTTAAATCTAGACTCTTTTTCTTTAACTTTAACTTTTAACTTTTAACTTTTAACTTTATTTCAAAAATTATAAAATCAGTTCATTTTTAAAAGTAAAAATACCAGACAACTTTTAATTTTATTTTAAAAATTATTAATTTTTGTTTTTCCTTATAAAGAGAATAAAAGCTGAAAAAAAGTTCTACCAAACGGGCACTATTTGTCTATATTCCTCTTGATTCAAAATTTTCATATATCAGAACTTAAGCGTTATGAACCGAAATTTTTTTCTTCAAAATCATAGACAAATAGCCCATCTTATACTCCTATGTTGTACTACCATGGAAGTGTCATGTCATTTTTTATCTGAAAATGTATTGGGTCCACTGTTGTGTGTTTTGCACATCATAAAACAGATCAAGTAGTATCAGTACTTTTACAAAGAGAATAGGCAACAAGCCACTTAATTTTTACAAAACAAATAAAGCAATGAAAAAAGTTATACTATCTCATAAATAGAAGATCTATGGTATTTTATCCCACAAGTAATGAAAAAAACAAATCAAAGTATTTACCGTCACAGATGTGCCTGAAGGCCAATGCAGCAGCTGCTGCAGAATCTTCAGATTTTTTCATGCCAACCATAAGAATATCTAAGACTGAAGGCAAAATTGAAAGTCCAAATGCTGAAGAATCAAGCCATCTTGAATATGCTCCAATTGTCAAGCAAACTGAAAATGTTCCAACAAGGATCACACACATTATTATTAAATCATGACACAAACGAGAAAAAAAAATGTGATACTAATACAACATTGCAGCTTCCCAAAACACACCCATCACCCCAACTTTCCCCACCCTGGCCAGAAAAAAAAATGGGCAGGAAAACCTTCTAACTTCCACCATAACTCTCAAAAGCAAAATGACTGCATCCTCTGTTACAATGCAAAGCATCTAATTTTGAGTGGAGAGCTGGGAAAATAAACAAGTCAAATTGCAATGGTAGAAACTAGCTGATTCATCTTGTGACAACCCCAAAAAGAATAATTCATTGAGACAGAAAAATTAGTGCAACTTCTACCTGTCTGAAGTAACTGAGGCTGCTGGGGGAGTTTAGGAAGCAAAGACATAATCTGTGCAAATCAATGAAAAATTTTTGTTAAATCCTATATAACAGCATTACATGCATCATTAGAAGTCAATGAAGAGCACAGAAAATTCTATACAATAGGAGAAAAGAACAATAAGCTTTGCTCCCATTTAAAAGTATACACGTCAGGGCCTAGCCAAAACCATATGGGTTAGGGATTAGACTGCAAGCTACTACCAGAGAAATATAGTAGTAAGAGGAGGCCACCAAATTGTACCCAACAAAATGATGTTTCCAAGTTTCAGTAAGACCAAGTTCCACCAGGGACAAGGCTGACCAGTACCACTAGATCTTAAGGCAGATAAAATAAGCATGGGTAACCATGTTTCTCAAAAGGACATGGCAGTAACATAAACTCAAATAACGCCAATCAACCACAAATGTGCAAGGACAATATTGGCACAAAGAATTCCACAGGGTATAAAAGGGCATCCTCCATATGCCTGGAGTACCACAAATTGAATCGTTAAGTGATGGATATAATTGAAAGCAGCTCATGTTGCATACAAGCCTACTGAGGACCCAATTAGCGGAAGTATACCTTGAGAAGGCAGTCAAACATAAGATTTATGATTGACTGCAATTAAATAGATACTATTATAGTATAAAAACTTGACTGGGGGACTTGTACTGCAAATCAATGTGCATCACTGGAAAAACATGTTTTGTTAAGATTTTAAAAAAAGGGAAAAAAATCATCCTTCTTGAGAATGGAGGACAATGTTGAAAACCAATCACAACAATAACAACTAATAGCAAGCAAAAAGTGGAATGGGGAAGAAATCACAACCTGAGGCATTATTTCTACTTCAGTAACGGAAACATAGTCTGATACAGCCCGAATGCAAAATAAAGCAGCCTCTGCAGGACACCATTCACTATTTTTGCCATTACCACAGCTAGCTACAGCCTGAAGATTTCATGATATAAAAGATTATCCTCAAGTCAAGAATCACAGACAAAGTCAACGAGGTCATTCAAATTCATTCATAAACATTTGAAATCGAAGAATCTAATAAATTTAATAAGTTAGGATAACTATTTTGGGCCTATTATTCCCATTGTGATCTCAGTTCTGACATAAAGTAATATAACAGCTCTGCAATAGCATAATCTACATGATTCTAACAAGGAGGCTATTCTACTAAATCGTAGAAGTAATTCCTAGCATGACATTATGAAATTAACTGTTTTCCTGGAAGCTCAGCATGATGCTTCAATTCAAAGAAAACTTCATTGTAGTCAGCAACTCCAATTTTATAGTTGTAAAAGTGTAAAATGCATACCTCAACAAGCTTCATATAAAGAATTTTAAGTGTTGCATCACCACCTAAAACAGAAGCTGCATCAACCAAGACGTCCGCAACAGCTTGCACCACAAGAGAAAGAAACGCCATTTCATAAGGAAGAAAACCATACTTTTGAAAGAATAATGGACCAGAAGAAAAACCTTTAGATTCGAGAATTGGTGTCAAGTATCAGAAGGCAAGGCAAACTACAATGCCATTGAGTTAAGGTAACTAATCCCATATTTTATTTTAAACCTGTGCGTACTAAGGGAACAAAATGCAAGATACCTGCAAAAATTTTATGACAATAAATGAAGTCTACCATCAGAAGTGGTGGACTTAAAAAAGGCCATAGAGATACAGTAGAGATGAAGGGCAAAATATTCAAAAAAATAAAAAAAAACTGGTGCTGAATCTAGACAATTGCCGCAGAAGGTGCTGCTATACTAAGCCAGGTTTCCCTCAACTGTCCATACTTCATAGCTAGCACCTCATATAACCATAGATACAACAATATGAATTGCAATCAACTAAGAACATTACTCTTCCAATGGAAAACTAAATTTTACCATATCTAGTTTGTTTGAAGTCCTTAAGATCCTCCTTTGAAAGGTTTTGATAATCTTGGGGATACTGAACCCGGAAACTAACCTAAAACATGGAGCAAATACATAACATAAAGAAAAAGTCTGACCAGAATAAAATAACCACAATCATCAGAAAAGCAGAATGACAGAGGAAACTCATAGATCAGCCCCCAAAATGGGGAAAAAAATCATGAAACAATATTGTGATGTATTTCTCACAGTTTTAATGCATTAACATCTAAACAAATTAATTCTTGTCAAAAATGAATATTTCAAGTTTGTTCTTTTAAAATCACTGCCAAAAACTGTTCCCTTTCTCAATGGCATTAAAAGCAGCAAATGAAACTGCAAAAGTAACACCATTATATGGTTGGATTTCTGGAAAACTACTATTGAAAAGCATTTGAAAGCAGATGCACTGAGAGTAAAAGCATGTCCACTGCTGGCTTTCCTTCACTCTTATTCATCAACTAATTGGTCTAAAATGCAAAATAGAAAAGAAACAACAGAATTTGAAAAAAAAAAAGAAAAAAAGAAAAAAGAACGTGAATGTTCCACGAATGGTTTTAGATGTGACGTACAATTTCAGTTCACCATGCTATGCTGTCACAAGCAAAAAGACTCCTGACTACAGAACTTACCAACATAACAAGTGACACGTATGAAGAATGAAAAAGTTGCATTCTCTTATTTCTCTCTGCTTCAATGGATGCCTCATTGCCAAAAGATAAATAGGAATCCCTGGCAGAGTGGCATCATCATATTAAAAACATTCTTTTGAGCACAACCCATTCAACCAAGTGAATTTGATGATGGTTTTACCTGCCAATCAACTTAACCTGAAGACTGTGCCAGAAGTTGAAAGTCATTGAAGCAATATCTAAATCTGGGTGTGAAGTTAAATCCAATAATGCATGCACCAGCATCATGGATTCCTCAGAACCTAATCCATATGAAAATAAGAGAAGAAATAACAACTAACAATGCAGATTAAATTGCTCACTCATGGAATGAAATGGTTTGGACGGAACAAAACGTAAAAGTTTACCAGTTGCAATCAGTTCAACATATGAATCACCCATGTCAGCAAATAATCTGGCAATGGCTTTCACATCTTCTTCATCCTGAATTAAATACATTACTTCAAGTATATATATTAATTACAGAAGTCCCAAAAAAACGAAATGAGCAAATTTAAAACAAGGGTTATGAGACAAGAAATCAAACCAACACAGCAGTATACTCTCACTAGCATTTAGTAACCGTCCAAGAAGAAAGTGAAAATATTTCTCATATTTCACAGATCAAATGAAGATAGATCTGATAAGGGATTATAGAGCACTTTAAGTCTTACAACATATGGCAAGTCCATCCATAATGCACAATATTAAGGACAAGGATTATGTATACACCCACAAAGCAGGCAACACACTTAATTCAACAATGCATGCTCTTTAGGCACTGCATGGGAACTACTGGCATCTCCTATCCTCTGCTAACCTCTATTTTGTCTTCTCCCACTTGTAACACTTGTCAATTGAAGTAATTTTTTTTTTTTTTTGTAGGAAATAGAGGATTATGTTTGTAGAAGTCAAAACCTCTATAAATACAACTAAAATTGTCATTTAATATTTTGCATTGAACCTCACCTAACGCACTGGCCCTCAACCTCTACTTTCCCAACACACAACTTTATTCTTTCTCAAGTTGGTGGAAATGTAACCAATCCAATTAAAGACCCTGTAGGATTTCACAATGTACCTTAGAATCATCTCGAAGTTGCACCTTCAGACACATAACTCGAGGTACAATCACTTGAATTAGGGGCATCTGCACAGAAACATCACCAGAATTTCCTACTTCTGTATAGTGTATCAATTCAGAGATGACTGCAAACACAACAACCAAAAATTACTGCTCAGGAAACATGTAAAAAAGCATATAACTAAAGAAATTTTTCAAGAACTGGAATGTTTAGTGGCCCACTCTTAGAGCTAGAGTAAAGGCACTGCTACCCTGGGTAGCAAGTGATGAATAAATCTTGTACAAAGTAAGACGGCAGCTGGAAATGTGCATGGTGGTTAGACAAGAAAATCTTAACACCATGCAGCTTCTTGGGTTCCTTTAAAATTAGTTGAGTTCTCTAAATTTTAGTAAAACCTATACAAGCTCTGAGGAGTGAGAACTACCCATTACCAAAATTTCAGGAATGCAAATCAGTGACAATCATCTTAGGTATAAAATGATAATTTACCATTTATAGATGCTTCCAAGAGTATCTCGGAGTTCAAGCCAGCAAGAGCAGTATGCACCAACACGTGAGAAGCAAGAGTAGATGCCGGGATCCTAATACAAGAAATTTAGATAAGCTGTGGGAGTTGCTTTGCCAAATAACATCCATAGCAAATCCAAGACTATTATTTGTGTGTGCGAGTGCAACAGAGAGAGAGAGAGAGATAGAACCAATCTAACATGTTTCAGGAGATAAGATGTTCCTTCATCATTACATCACATCAAATTGTAAGTCCATTTTTGCTGGTGGGGTTTTAATTCAAAAAGTACATTTTCCTGGACAATGGAAAGATAGATACAGCTCCAATTCTTGTAGAAGGAAGCAACCATATTCTCAAAGCAACACCACTCAAATTAAAAACTAGCTGCTAAACTACAAATGTTTGCAACACAAGGACACTCCAATGTCAATGAAGATTAATTCTGATGATTTTTTGCTAAAAGTATCCAATAGAATGCATACCCATGCCGGAGCCGGAGCCAAGAAGCAAACGCCCTTAGAACCTGTCACAATCATTGTTTTAGAATCATAAAAAATACAGAGGAATAAAATAAAAGCTGGGGAAATTTTTTTATCAAAGATTCATTAAATGAGTGAAAAAGTTTCATTTAATAAAGGAGGGGATGATGACCCCAAACATACTAATCAAAGATGCACCTCTAATTAAGATGCTTATTAGGTAACTTTCTAGGAGTTTCCATACCTATTAAGTTGAAATATGGCTTCCAAAAAAAGTTCACATGAAGTAGAGAATAATCCATCAAACATGTACACTGAAAGCATTCATTTGAAATGTACCAAAAAACAAAAGTAGGAAAATATCAACATCCAAATCTCAACTTTTTACATACAAGCAAATGCAAGAAAAAACCTCCACCTGCTCCTCAAGTTCACCAACACTCAAACACGCAGTCAAGATATTAAGCACAACCTCCATTGCAGAAGTAAGTTCTTTCTCGAATTGGCGCCGTCTTTCTGGGTGAGCTGCTATCTTGTAGTTGTGTGTTTCCTGAGTAAGTGAAAATAACAGGTCACAAAATTTAAAGTGAAGACTTGGAACAAGTATAATATAGATTAAATTTATAGCTTTCAATGATCGTCTGAATAGTATTTTGAGCCAAGAAAGGAATAGTGCATAATTTCCACTATCAGCAACAGTATCTTTGAGTGATTAAAACATCTAACACAATTTTTATATCCTAAGACAAACAGGACAGATTTCTTATGTCTGATGCATCACCCAGCACAAACCAACCTTGTTTATAAAAGAGCATGTACTGATACCAAAATTGACAATTCAAGCAAACTCTCACTTCAGTGTAACATGTATGAAACTGCAAAAAAGCCAAGATACTAGCAGAAATATTAGAAGCTTATTTTCATCTGGCAAGATAACAGGTATAACAGATAAACCACAGAACATATTTCTCCCAAAAATCATAATGGTGCAATGCAACCCACTTTATCATAATCAGTAGCACATCAAGACAGTACCGCAGTTGATCATTAGGCATTCTTCATGTCAAAATCAGTGAAGCTCTTCCAATGAGTTAATAGGATAAAAGCAGCACTAGACATTTATACTACCTCTCTAATAAATGAAGCAAAGTCAACCCACAATACTAAAAAATAATAATAATATTTTTCAAATGCAATGTAAAGAGCAAAAGAAGGATACGATTACCTCGGGCAAGACTGTAAGAAGTTCCAAAAAGCCAGGTATGTATTCTGGATGAGATTGCATCTCATCCCGAAGCCAGTTAACCATACCACCATCTCCCCAGTCTTCTGCAGGAACATGAACAGCCAGAGCTGCCACAGCAATGCTCACCTACAAGGCAATATATTCAAGCCACTCATCCTAAGTGCAAGCAACTGACAGATGTGTGCATGCTGCGTGATTGGAAAAAGAATTCTCAAGTATTACCTGGGTCCTAACTCTAGCAGGGCCCTTGTGAAATCTTTTCAATAATGTCTGCATTAAGAAGTTTTAATCAAAACAGTGCAACCAAATCTAGTAGCCAAGACGGGACAGATAAGTATAATGATATAGAAAGAAACTAGCTTGAAACCTTTCTAAAGCCTTTATGAATGTAACACACATGTGGGTTGCACAAATTTTGGAAAATGAACATAACTGTCCTGATGCTTAAAAACTGCGAACAGCAATTCACATGATTGAGAAGGACCAAGAAGGTTAAAGCATGTCCATTGAGAAAAGTCACCAAAGAAGAACTCAGCCCATCTAGAGAAACAATGAGTCAAAATGTATTTTTTTTCTTTTTTTATCAGTGAGTCAAGTATTAATTTTAGAGAAAATTAAATCCTAAAGCCAAAGGAAGTTTAGAAATTAATGAGAACAAGGTATGTTAGGAGACCAGACAATATTCTTATTATCCTTAGCAAGTGCTTACACGACTAAACAACAATCTTTTTCACTAATCATTGTATTAATGTAGCCCATTGATCAAATGAAATGCACCTTGATATGCCTATATAAAAGATTTAGCACTATAAAATTACAGAGGTATCAAGCTTATGGTTCACTAATCAATGCAATAAGAAAGACGAATGATACTAATTAATTATAAAAAAGCATATAACCAAATCCCCAAAGAATTAGCATGGGAAGTTTTGACAATTAGATAGATGTATATCAAGGACTGATATTGGAAATTATATAAGTGATGGATGAAGTTATAGGAGAATTAACAATGGAATTCGTTGATGCATTTTGATTTCCATTAATGGATGATATTTTCATGTTCAAGGAGGGAGAGTAAATGGTGAATGAGGAACTCAAAGAATATAAGTGTATTAGAAACAAAAGATTTTTAAAGCTAATAGAATTAAAGCAGAAACTGTAGGTTGTAAAAATAAATAAAATTCGAAAAAAGAAGTGTCAAAAGGTAGAAAATATATCCAAGTGGTAAAATTCTATCTAAACCAAAAAGAAAATGTTATCAAACAGCAATAAAAGCAAGATCAAGCATAGCATCAAATGTTAAGCCTTTAACAGATAAAGAATATGGAAAAATAAATGTATATCATAGAGATGAGCATGCCGCATGGAAGAGTGATTTGACAAGAAGGAAAAGACTTGAAAGTTGAGAATAGTATTAATCTAGAATACGATAATGGCTATGGTGATTGAAACACCTTTACAATAAAGAGTAACAATAGCATAGAATTAACAGTTATCCAAGAGGGAAGTATTAAAAAAAATAAAAAAAAAAAACACACCTTTTAGTGTAACTATAAATACCGCCTCCAATGAGTTGAATATTAAAAATGTAAAATAAATAAATTCATAAAAAATTAAAAGAAAAAAAAATCATGCTGCAAACCTTAGCTGGATGTAAACATACTGCTTAACAGAGTTGAGTATCAAGCCAAAATAGATTCTATATGTTATTAGATTCCATTACCAAAAATAAGACTTTGAGCAGAGGGGAAATGAATATGAAGCACCATGCATGTAGAGCAATATAGAACTCAAATATGTAAGACATACCTCCAGTGTTTTTCCAATCAACGCAAATCAGTGGTCTCTTAATTGTATTATGCATTTTATGAAATTAGTGGAACAAGCTCCTACGGATTCAGAAGTACAAGTACACACTTACATTGAGTGAATCCCGTAAAGGGCGAAATGCCTCTGAAGGAAGTTCTTCAAAATCCCGTTGTACCTGTAAATCAGATGCAAAATGGTGGAGTTAACAATGCGAGAGTAAGGGCAGCAATAACATGAGAATGGCAGAATGCTTTAAAACTCTTAACAAACATGAAAATATCTCAAAAGTACCATTTTTTTGAGGGGGTGGAAGAAATGATACCTTGCCTCTGAGAGTTTGGGAACAAAAAAGTAACGTTTCAAGATTGCTACCAGCATCATGGAGCAAATTATCAGCAACCTACATAAAGATAAAAAACAAGAGACAAACACAAAGTCATTATAACTGCAGACATCAGGATCTATACTTATTTCAAGGGCTGAGAGGACAGAGATCAAAGCCCACACAAATTTTGATACACATAGTTGATATTCAGATTTATGCAAAAGATAGGACACAACAAAAACATGCAATACACACAAAGAATGAAGCATCCACTATGGCATAGACATTTACAACTTAATATATTATAAACAAGCACTGCCTAGACAATTCAGGCAAGAAATGAAGCAAATGTCGTAGAAGTTACACCGGAAAACTGGAGCATGATAAGACTGCCCAAAATTGTTAACAAATGCCTCACCATCTCCAATAAATTCAATTTGGCTTTTCCAAATAAGCTAGTGATGAAAATTCCAAGCTTAAAGCAATAATCAAGATGATACACTATACTGCTAAAAGCAGATGGTCACTATAAACAAAAAAATTCATGATTGAACTATCAACTTGTCAGGAGGCACTAAAAATGGTTCTTGCATTCTTGGACACACATAGCCTCACTTCTTAGGACCCAACAGTCTCAAACATAACCTACCAATTTCTCAGAAATAATCAACATATTATTATTTACATACAGAAAATGCATCCAAAATTGAAAAAGTGAAGGCCATAAACTAAGAAATAGTATAATTTACACTTTTTTATATTTATTATCTTAGATTTGACATAAACTAAACACGTTGTCAGCCATACCGAAGTTTGAAGGTTTTGGGTTTACTCTTAGCTGAAAGACAGGAAAAATGTCAATCTAATAAACAATTGTCAAAGTTCTTTGATTTGGATTAAAAAATAATTACTGGCACAATATGCTGATTGATTTTTCTTATAAGAGTTACATATCAAATTAACAATGTAGATCAGAGAGTTACCCATAAGCAACTGCCATATTATAGCAAATGATGTATCTGCAAACAACAGAATCTGTTGGATTCACATGCGCTGATTAGTCAGACAATCTCATTCGCAGAAGTGGCAACTAATAGTTCATGTAGAACTTGAAATCAAACTCAGAATGTTTTGGCATGAGAAAGAGAGAGACATCCACAGCATATTGAAAGTGAATTTCCATGTGAGTGACAATGACCTAAAAAGGCACATAAAAAAGTAACAACAATTTTGCATCCAGACATGAATGAGACCAAGAAAGAAAGCAAAGCCAAATTCAAGCAATTCTAGCAATTCTCCAAAGATTGTGATTTCTAAAGCAGCCCACAATACATTTCATCTGAAGATCTTGATGGACGGAGCTCATCTTCACCCACAGTTATAAAATCCATGACTGTGATCCGTACCCATGACCCAAAAAAGAAAAAATCCCAATTGATCTCCCAAAGTTTTATCAGTTCCCAAAACAAAATCGCCCAGGACATATGTAGCCTAAGTTTGTGAAACCCAACAATCTAAAACAGTATCCACGGACTCTTCTAAACTTACCAACCTACACTTAATCCTCAGAGACAACAAATACATTTAAAATGGAGTCTCTAGTCTTTAACTTTTTCTTATTGAGACAAACCAGTGCACCAATTGCTCACATTAATATGTAACAACTTCAGCTTTTTGGGGTGCACTTTATGGTTATGGCCCATATAACACTAAACAATGTCCCTAAATCACAACCATCCCAATTCATAGTTTTTTAAAACAATCATTCAATCACATCTAAACTGAATTTACTGGGGTTAAGACCCTAATTTACACTATCAAAGTTCAATCATCACATATCTTTCATCTTATCAATTTTACGACAAGGAAAAATGTCAAAATTATCCTTCTCCAGCGTTCAATATATGTGACTTAATCACAATAATCCGAACTGCTAGCTATCAACTAAAACATTCAGGTGAACTATGGCCTAAAATAAGTTTTATCATTACGACAAAAGATTCATTCTCCCTATTCTAATCCAGTTATGCTCACAACAGGTCTCTCTAGACAAAGCACATTCCATCAATTGAACACGACAAACAATCAAATGCAACAAATTATGCATCAACATAACTCATGCAATCCAAACAAATTGATTAGTTACTCTATAACTATCTCTCTCCCCAATAAGCCATATTGTTCCAATCGAATTAGATTCCTAAAAAACAGTCTAAATGATCACATTCAATCAATTGATTCAAACAATCTGATTAATAATCTCTCTCCCTCGCTCTCTGACATGAAAGACTCGAGCTTAGCAAAAACGAAGAGAGAGAGAGAGAGAGAGAGAGAGAGAGAGAGAGAGAGACCTGCCAAGCATCGATAGTGCGCTGAAACCCCTGTAGCCATCGATCGGCTTGAATGCGAACAGAGTCGTCTTCGTGATGGTAAAGCGCGTTTAGGGCTTCTTTCACAGTGTCCTGTAGCTCCATCGTCCCCAATCTTCTTCGATTTTGAAATTTCTCCAGCCAAGTTCCTCTCTCTCTCTCTCTATCCTTTTCGCTGGATGTGGGTAGTATGGGTTTTGTTCCGAATATTTTTGGGGTTTTGGTTTGGCGCTCTCTTGAAGAGAAAGGTTTGGCGACCGATTGACTGATCGTGATTGGACACGTCCACTGCCATCTGTGCGCTGTGTCGACCTTTGTAATTACGTGGCGATTTTTCAAGTGTTCGGGTAAAACGTCTCCTGTGACTCGTTATTTTTAGGACACAGCAGGCAATCTTCTATTTTTTAAGGACAAAAATGTAATCAACTAGTTTATATCAAATTACCGGTGTTTTTAACAACGCACCGATAAATAAGTCGACGATGATGATGGTAGTAGAGGTATAATTCATTACCCCCCCCCCTCTCTCTCTCACACACATTTTTTCAATTGGTGACCGGCAACAAGAAAATGCAAAAACCAAGACACCAAAGACTTGGCTAAAACTGACAGAGTGTTGAAGAACTTCTTGGGAGACTGTTCATCAAGAAAATGAGAGTGATGAGCGACATGATTATATCAGCAAAGTACAATTTTTTAAAAACCAATTAGCTCAGAATGCAAACGCTGACACACCAAACACCAACTCTCTAAGTCTTGGTTGCCAAAAACACAACATAACTTATGTCGGACAGAGAAATGTTTTCGGACAGGGCCAACATACACCCACACACATGTTAAAATAATATTAGAAAATTGTAAATTTTATACTTAGTCTGATGTATATCTCACTAAGTTTTCAAGATAGAAAGAGTTTAATTATTATGGTTTTAGAACCCCAAAAAATTAATTTTATGTTTTGCATCACGGACGTGACGAACACGTAGTATAATGTTTTTGATTTGAACAAATATTCTTTAAGAGATATTTAAAGAATTTTAAAACATATGAGGCAACACATTAAAGAGATAATCGTGGCATATCCCACGTGGCACACGTGTAAACTAATGAAAACTCATCGGACTTTTTGATGTTAAATATAGTGACGTATTTTCCTAATCTGTTTTCATAAAACTCTTATTTACATTTGACCTAAATTTTATATATAAATAAGATTCAACTAGAGGCGAAGAAAACAACCACTCACAACTTCGACTTCTTTTTTTTTTTTGGCAAAAATGAGTTACAACAGGCGGCGTATGAATAAAGGTAAAATCATTCCGATGCCTACCATTCTATCCTTTTGCTCTAACATAGCCATTGATCTTGAAATCTTTGGGTCCTAGGTTTGGCTTTATTTATGGTTCTTGAGTTATTTAAGACGAGAAAAAAAATTATGCATCAAAAAGTCGGCGTTACTTTGCGATCGGATAAGCAATTTATCAGAACAAATGGTATTCGGATGCATAACGGGGAAGGTAAAATCTTTCTGAAAACTCTTTATTATTTTTTTCGACTCAAGTTTGGTTTTCCTTTGGATGAATTTTCAATTCCTTTTGAAAAGTATTTTCCAATTCTTTTTATAAAAGGTTGTCTATTTTTGTTTTAATTAGGGTTTTGAGCATGGTAGCATTCAGGATGGGCCTATTTTTTTTTTCAGAAAAGGAATTACCAATTTCTTTTTCTTGAAAAATAATTAGGGTTTTGAGTTTATTAGTAACCGGAATCAGCCCCAAATGGGTGAGCAAAGCAACAAGAAGCTTTCGCTCTTAGCAATCCGGTCCAGAAGTCCGGTTGGGCCGGCCAACCAAGAATTCTAAACAATTTTGATGGGCCAGGCTAGCCTTTTCCTTTAAAGTGCAAACCTGGTTTCGTCAAATCCACGGAAAAGATTAGCTCATTAACGGGTAATTATTGAATTGAAGAATTTGTTTTTTAATATAATCCGACCAATACAATTTGAATATTATTAAATTTAATTTAGAGAGAGTTCTCTTGATATAATTTTTTCTTTTTAAATTTTAAAATTAAAATTTAATTAAAAATTTTAATATTTTTATCGATTTAACTAATTATGTACGTCTTTGATCTTTCCCTCACCCTCTGTTTGAAGCGTTTTTGTTTTCTCTCGGCTGACCTACCTACTGACATACCTTTCTCTGAGTTATCTTCTCTTGTTTTTGTAGCACTTCAAGATTTCACTACTTTTTTCTTTTATTATTTTTTTTGAAAAAACTCCTCTCGATCTCTCCACAAAAGGGTAATTAATGGCCAAAACCTGCATGGTATCTTTTAAACAATGGTTTTCTCTCATTTGCAATGCACTTTTCTTAGATAGAGACCTTAGTATTAAATTAAATCTGTTCATTGATTTTTTATACTAACTGATATTCGAAATCATAATCTGATTAATTCAATTCGAATATTTGTCGAATCCATTTTAAAGAAATAGATCTCCCAATATAATATTTTTCATTTTTAAGTTTCAAATCAGAAACTTGATTAAATGATTTAACACCCATACCGACTAGACTAACTGTCTATTATACATGCATATCTATTATAAGTAGTTTGAAAATAGATAAAAGAATTTTCAATAAATTTGTCCAAATATTTATATATATAAGTCTAATAAAAAATTTGTCTCGCCATATGTGACATTAGGCAACTATAACCTCGATTTTCTTTTTGACAAAAAAATAAATATTTTACTATTTTACAATTTTATTAGTAGTCAATTTTCAGGATCAGCCCCGACGGCCCGTTCAAGATTGTCAGGTTGGGCTGGCCATGAATCCTAACAATATTATGGGCCAGGCTATTAGTCCTTTCTTTCTAAAGTTCTCAAAAATCCAACCTAGGCCTGGCCCATTTATACAACCCCAGATGTACCCATGCCTCGATTATTCCAAAAAATAGAATTTCTTGAAGATCCGTCCCCCTCTCGTCTAGATTTGACCGATCAGAACGTTCCTGCTGTAGGGTTTCGGGTGGAAATTGAGAATACAGCAAATCTTGAAGCAGCATTCTAGTTTTCTCTGAATTGATTTCGTGTCTGTAAGTCATCTGCTCTTGTTTTGATTCTACATGCCCAGTGTTTTCCCCGAGTAAAAATCGACTGTCACCATTAGGGTTTTCACCTGTTATAAAATGTTCATTTTAAAGGACTGAGTTTTAAGAGCTTGTCAATGCAGTCCTACTAATATAACGATTTTCAGCACCTATATGCACAATGCCTAATTCTCTCACTAATATTATATTCTGAATTCCTAGTCATCAGTCTGAATTCCTAATTTTTCTTGCTTTTTTGATTACTTCTTAATTTTTATTGGTTATTTACTGGTTACTGCTTGATTAATGATGAATTTGAACCTTTTAAGTTCTCAATGATGAATTGAACATAACTACATTTCATATTTTTCTTTTATTACTTCTGAATTTTTCTAGTTCATAGCTTCCCCTTGACCTATTGATGAATTTGAACCTTTTAGCATGTTATTGATGAGATGAATCTTTATTGCAGTGCTGCCTTCGATACCCCAGAATCGCAATTATGTCTTCAACTCAGTTTACGATGCAACTGCGTCCTCGTGGTGCAAGACAAAAGGTAAACTTTGCTGAATAATGTTCTATTTTCCTGAAAATTTAACTATTGAAAAATATCTAATCCAATCTTTTGAAATTTTTATTGGTTGAAAAGTTGTGTTGGATAATATTATGGGTTTTTTAATAAGCAATAGTATTTTATAACATTATATTCGGTATTTTTGGTAGTTTACTTATTCAGTAAGAGTTACGTTACTCAACTTGGTTAAAAACTTATGTGCATTTGCATTAGATTATATTTCACGATTCAACTCCCTAAAATTATTGTATTGATTGAATTTTCCAAGTGCGTGGATGATGACAAGGATCTGATCAGCAAGCTGCCTGATGAAATCCTTGTATCAATCTTATCGCGTCTAGCACTAAGAGAAGCAGCGAGAACTAGCATCCTAGCTCAACGATGGAGATATTTGTGGAGATACAGCACCAAGTTGAGTCTCCATGATAATGAGGGTGATGAGATTGTTCAAAGGGGTAACAATTATAACAAAAAGGAGGCTAGCGCATACATAAAGGCCTTCAATAAGGTCTTACGGTTGCATCGGGCTGAAAGCTTGGATGAATTCAGAGTTTGCTTCATCCTAAGAAATAGTCATAAGAAGCATCTGGATAAATGGATAGACCATGCCCTATGTAAGGAAGTTAAAAAGATTGAAATAAACTTGTGCCAAGAATACCATTATTTAAATCAGAAGCCATACAAATTCCCAGAAAAATGTTTTGCCTTGGTTCAGAATCCTCGGGGATTGTTGAGCGTGAAGTCTCTCAAGTCCCTCTATTTGAAGTGGCTAGATGTCAGTGGAGAACTTATCCAGAACTTCTTGCTTAATTTTCCGCTTCTTGAGCATGTCACTGTTCATGGCTCATCGGAGATGATAGACCTTGAAGTTGTTGGTTTTTCACTTAAATTGAAATACTTAGAACTATATGGGTGTATAAAATTACGGAGTGTCAAAATATTTGCTCCAAATCTTGTTTCATTTAAGTGTGAATTTGGAGAAAGTACCATACTAGATGTCCAGCACGCTCCCCGTCTTGTTGATTTATATGCTAGTGGAGGTCGAAAATGGAACGATGACTTTCTCTCATTTGCAAGGCAGTTTTCTCAGCTAGAGACATTGACATTAGATCTGCTCTTCCATGTAAGTTTCTTAAATTTGCATTCCGCCTCTTTTACTTTGCACTTTTGGTTGATTTACTTCCTTTAAATTAGTGAATGTTCTCTCTCTCTCTCTAATTAATTGCATTTGTTATATCATTCAGTATGATATTCATCTACCCCGGATTCCAGAATTTACAAACTTGAAGCACCTGAGTTTAAAAATTCTTCCGGGAGCGAATGTGAGCCTTCTTTGTTTGGCGCCCGTGATAGAGGCAGCCACTTTCCTGCAAAAATTATCAGTGAAGGTAGGAGTTTATAACTGCTAATGAAATCTGCAAATGATCTTTTTTGTCTTTGCCATACTTTTGCCTTGTTGATTCTTTTAGGAGATGGAATACTATATAGGATCAGCCATGTTTCTATAAATCCTTTACATTATTAAAAAAACTTGAAAATACTGTTCTTGAGAATGTTGTGGATGAAAGGAAATCTTGTTATGCTTAGCCTAATTTGTTAATCAATATTTTTTAGCATCAAAATTCGGAAATAAATGAGAGATATTTACAACACCTTCGGTGCACTAAGCCGGGAAGCACTTTGTGCATGGGGTGAGCCCTTTATTTACAACACCTTCGGTAGGCAGACAAGGTCATCTAAACTTTTATTTGTTCACCGGAAAGATTTCCATGTTATTTTTTGCGCATAATAGTTGGTTGGATTTGCAACTTCATACACTTGTGTTAGTTCAAGTTATATGTAAAGTTTCTACTGTTATTGTTATACTCATGCTAGTCGTTGTGAACGACTTTTTGTAAAGTTGATTGATGCATCTTTTTCTTTACCGGAAATCTTAATACCTGGTTGCAACTTAACAGTTCGGAATTAAACATTTGCTCACATAGGTTGGAATTGAATCAATGAGTAGTGATATTGTGTTTTTGATTGCTGAACTTATTTTCTCTCTCGTCTATTAGGCTTTAAGGTGGGTGTCAGAATTGGGACAAAAAATTATAGTCTCAAAGAGCCTAAAAGTGGGAAGACTTATAATGGTGAAAGACAATCTGTGATATTTAATAGTTTGGTCTTGTGGATATTTAGAAGTTACTCCACACTTGAATTGAACAATGTACATGTTTGGGTGTTCATAAGTTCCTTGATTTGGCTTGGGCTTGTAATTCATCTTCTTTACCTCTATTGGTGCTTGATGCTTGAAAGTTAAGGCTTAAGTGTGGTCTTGCTTAATCATATTGTTATCTGTCTCTGTGTCGTATTCATAGAATTTAAAGAAGCCTCATTGCTTGTCCTGGGACTGTTTGTATTGCAAAGGCCAATCCTATTAGTTTGGAAATTTTATGAGGAAATCAAAAGCCCTTTTTATTAGTCAAAGGAATAGACTAACTTGTGTAGTCAAAGGAATAGACTAAACCTTGAAATTCCCGTCTTTGTTGCAGATTTGTTCTCCTTGTATTGAGTTCCAATTTTTTCTCCTAAAAACTGTTCTGAAAATAGTGGAGAGAGTGAAGAAAGATGGCCATGTTTTTGCACATTGTATTCAAGTGAATATGTTTTCACACTACAATGCGGTGAATTTGGTTCTTTAGTCTCTGATATGGTTGTTGAAATCCTAATGATTTTTAGAGGTGCCAAACCATGTTTTTATCTCTTGGTGTTCTAAGTTCAAGCTTTCTTATAGGCGATTGGGTATTCAATGGTCCAATTATGTCATGGTTTCTCCCATGTATGTTCAAAATGATTAGTGTTGCATGTTTTCTTGGTTTCATGGAGTACAACTCTCATTCTACTTTGTTGCCAAGCTCTTATTTGTAGAAGATGTAGCACTATAAGATTAAATCCTAATTATTTGAGTTCCATGGTATTTGAATTGTATCAAAATCTATTGAGCCCTTCCCCAATTTAAGTAAAGCAAAGTTGGGTCCCATGTGCAATGGATGGAATTTGGATGGAAATTTTAGGCAACTAGAGATCTTATTTGCTGAAAACTTTAAAATGTACCCAGACGCACAAGCGCTATTAGGATATGTTGCATGAAATAATGTCGTGTCGTTGTTCTTCATGAATATCTAATTTTTTGTTGGCTCAAGGAGATTAGGGTATGATATTGTGAAGTCTATATATTTTGAATATGATATTTTTCATGCGCTATGGCTATTTATCGTGGGTTTCATAAATTATGTAATTATTCTTGTTTAATGTATTTTAATGCAGTTTATTAGCATGCCGGAGCAACGTAGAAGACATATCAAAAGGCTTCCAAGATCTCCAAAAGAACACCTTAAAGTGGTGGAATTATTTGGTTTTATTGGGAATGTTTTGGATATCGAGTTTGCTGAATATGTACTTGAAAATGCTGTGGCACTTGAGAAGGTTTTCATTGAGCCAGCCGACAATACGAGTTCAGGGTTGATCAGGTGCATGAATGCGACCTGCAGACTTGACAAGAAGATGCGTAAAAGAGCCAAACTAGTTATTCTGTAGGTCATGCTTTTTTTATTTTTTTATTTTTATTTTTTTTGTTCGAGTGTAATTTGTTCTTCCTTTCTGATCGGCATAAATTTGTATTTTTACGTTATTTTTATAATGTGATTTTCAGCAGTGTTGTTGTTGAGATCCCTTAACTCATGTTTGCTTTATGAATAATTTTATTGCATAACTCAGGCCTTCTCATCTTGCCTAAACCCCATCCAATCATCAATTCCGCGGAGCTAAGCTTGAGTTTTTAGATGACTAGCAGCGCTTCTAAAGGAATTGATACATGTAGCGGCACTTGCAAGATTGTTTGGGCAACCAATTAGGGATTCTGTCACATATTATCTTACTTTTCAAGATATATTGAAATTAGGAAACTAGTTTGATAGAAATCTATATATGATAGCAAAGGCAGAAGCAAAAGAGAAACATCAGATTCAGACTTATGACGAAAAAAACTTGTTCCGGAGTCAAACAGGTCTGGTATTCACAAGCTACTAAAGAAAAGGGTAAAGTCCAGTGTGGGTAGAGGAAGAGATCCACATCCCTGCAACTATTTTTGACAAGGAAGAGGCAAGCAAAGCTGGTTGACAAAGAAGAATCAAGAAAGAGGTAAATCAAATGACAAGTAATGCCTGTAATTCAAAATAAGGAGTAGGAGCAAAATACTCACTAGTTTTAATTAGGCATATGGCAAATGAAATAATATATGATATCGGGGCTTTGAAATCCCCAATAAAAGATTAGAAAATACTCATATAGTCCCTTAATTCTATTCCGCCACCCCCCCACCCCCCAAAAAAAAAGAATTCTCAAGTGAATGATAGGTTTTGAAAACTTTCCTCTCGGAACCCCCCTAGGGAAAGCATCATCCGAATCTCTTCTTGGATAAATGACCACAAGCAGTCCTGCGAAGAAATTTTAAATTCTTCTTTGAAAAATATTTTAAAATCTCTTGAAATATTGTTATCCATAAATGAAACTTGCTTGTTCAAGGATGGTTTGTTTACTTATATATGAAGAAAAGTGACGTCAAAAGTATTGTCTCTTAAAAATTTAATTCAATTCAAACTGAATTTAGTTGAAATCAATGTACTAACTAATTATTTTGATTTATATATATATGTTAGAAGAAGGAAGAAGGAAGACACCGATGGATAGTAAATCTAGTAGAATGAGATATTAAAAATTTTAATTAAGTTTTCGATTCAAAACTTAAAATAAAAAAATTGTATTAAAAGAGTCATTTCGTAAATAAAGTCCCGTTAAATAATTAAATTGAATTAGTTAAAATATGAATTTTACCTGGTTGGAGTGCCGTTGATTTCTCCAGGGCCTCATAAAGGCCTGATGGTTTTGTTGGGGTTGCCCCGCCTGTTTCTGGGTTCTTGCCCTCAGCCTTTCCTGCTTTTTGTTTGGGCCCCGCCTCCTTCCTTCCTAAAAAAGAACGAAGGAAAAAAAAGGAAAAAATGTCGCAGGCAATTGAACGCCAAAATCTCTCTCTCTCTCTATATATCTCGCGGGTCACGAGAGGAACATGTTTTCTAGCAACGAACATTGTATTCAACATTGCTCTCTGCATTCTCTGTTTATACTGGATAAACCTACTGACAGAGAGATGGCTTCCTCTGAGGAAGAAGAGCCCCAATCTCAGATATTTATATCAGAGCCATGGGTGTTAGCAGCAGATGCAATTGCATACGATTCAACAACTTCACCTCCCCCTGTTACTCTCATTTGTGGCGCCAAAAACAGTGGCAAAACCACCTTCTCCCGCTACCTTGTTAACATTCTTATTCAGAGGTTTGCTTTTCTGCAGATTCAACTTGCTTAATAAACTTTGGAGTAATAATAGTTTTGTTTAATGTCAAAAACCCAATTCAATTAGGGTTTTTTTTCCTTTCCCAAATTTTGGAAGTAGTGGGGCGATTCGTTTTTTGCATTTGCTTTTGATTTTTTTGCTAATCTATAAACATTCTTATGCAGTTGAATCGAGTGTGGGAAACGTAATTGATTTTTTTTTTCAAGTTTTGACATGGTTATGTGAGGTTGTTAAAGCTTGAATTTTGCATTTTGCTTTAATTTTCTTCTTGGCTTGTAATTGTAGAACAAGTTTTTATATTATTTGAAGTAATATGGTTGCTTGAATGTCAAAAACCCAATTGGGTTACTGTTTATATTTGATAACACTGTTGTGAAGCTGTCATAGATTGGATCTACATTTGCTTTTGAGGGGTTTTTTTTTTGGGACTAAATATCTTCATAAATTTATAATTAATGGTCCAACTTGTTGATTAATTTGTAGTGATATATTTATCTTCCACGACAAAACCCCAACTGGGTTTTTCTTAAATTTTGAGAATAGTGAAGTTGAGGTTGTTAAAGATGGGCATTGTCATTTGCTTTTGATGTTTTCTACTAATTCTCTTCATAAGTCTGTCTGGATTTTTAGTTTCTGTTGACATGAATTTGCGTATGATTGAGGCTATAAGTTGGGACTTTACAGTTCTCAGATTACCTGATCCCCCCTCCCCCGTGCCGGTCCCCCCAATCTTGAGAATAATGAAGTTAACTCGTTTAACTAGGGTTTTACCTTTTTTTTTATTTGTCTTCATGGTTCTGCCTTATTTTTCAATTTTTTTGATGTATATTTGTGTTTTATTCAAATTACCAATTTGGGACTTCATACTTTATGGTCTTGTCTCCCTTTAAATTTTCAATGCTACTTAACACTTCTTGTTTGCTCTCCATGTTCATAAAAGATTGAGCTCCTGAAAGGTTTCATTATGATGAGTTGTAACAGAAATTTTTTTTTGGATGCCTAAATATTCTTAGTGCACCTATTCTGCGTTTGAGATTTTGTTTGGGCATGCAATTTTGTTCCAAGTTTTCTGAACTGCATTTGGATATTAGTTTTTCTGGTATCCGTTGATTTTAGATAATTTACCCTGTGTCTTTTCTATCATTGAGCTCAGAAGACATATACTTTGGTTTAATTAATGTAATTCTATTTGCCTGCAGGTATAAGAAAGTTGCTTATCTGGACACAGATGTTGGACAGTCAGAATTTACACCTCCTGGTTGCCTTTCTCTCACTGTGATTGACAAACCAACTCCTGGTACTTGTTTTTGGTCCTTATGGTCTCTTAAAGATCTGGCAAGTTAAGGGTTTTCTTGACACTGTCGGCCATTTTTTTTCCTGTCGCTCGAGGAGATGTTTATATAATTTGTCTGATTATGCCATTTTTCTGAATTAGATTTGGCGACCCCATGCCTGAAATCTCCAGTAAGGTATTAACTTCAAACCAATATCAGTTCATACGTCTGCTGTAATATTTTGAAAACTTCTCATGTTTCTATTGCTGTTAATAATCTTTTTTTTTTTTTTTTTTTTTTTTTTTTTAATTTGAGTAACTTGGTTGGTATCGTGAGTTACTTCATACTTATCCAAAAAAAGGAAGAAAATGTGATCCAACCATTTGCCTAATATGACCATTTTAATACGAAGATCATATAGATGAGTTTCTTCATACATATGAGACAGTATAGAATGGTACATATTGAGAGACTAGGTAACTTGTGAAACTAGCTGGAAAACAGGTGAGTAGGTTAAGTGGATCTCATGACCCAAATTGGATCTCATGACCCAAATTGCATTGTACTCTAACTATAAAATCATCAATTAATTTGATATGATGATGTCTATCTTCTCAGCTGGTGATTGGGCCTTTTCCATCCTAGATTTATGTATCATATTCACCAGAAGAGTAGATCTCTTTAAAGGTTGTCCTACTGAAAACCACTATGATATATCACTCTTGCCTTGATTAATTGTAGCTTCTTGTCTCAGCCATGGTAATTGTTCCAGATAAAGTAACCCTTTTTGTACTCACAAGAGCTTACTATCTTCAGTGGTTCATGTATTATTCATTTAAAGTTTGTCTGTCTGTCTGTTTGTTTGTTTTTTTTTTTTTGGGTGGAGGGTTCACGCAATCCTGGTGTTAGGAGTTTGTGATTTTTTTTTTTTTTTTTTCACTTGACAATTGATACCATGACCTTCAAATACATAATGACAATAATAGGTGCGCCATTGGTTAAAAAAGATTCCCAATATTGCTTAATCTGGAGGATGAAGCTGTCTTTAAGTTTAGTAGTTCGATGCCTAAAAGTTGCAACTTTGCATTGCAAGTTTTATGACCTAAGTTCCTGTAGATACTCATTAAAGTGTTAATAATCTAGGATCATCATACTTTGTGAACCTATCTTTAACCTAAAGAACCCTGCTCAATGCAATTTCATCATTATATTGTACTAGGATTGAATGTTATTTTGAATTGTGGAGTTGTAAATGGAAACATTCTTTGGAGAGCAATGCTTCCGATTAATGTCTAGTTCATGTAAGCCTGTTAGTTATAACTGATTGGAGATCACAATTTACTGCATCGTCTGCATGTTTAGCTTGTTTGAAATTATTCATTTTCTGAAGATGGGTGTTTCTCATATTTGAGCCTTATATATCTTAAGATCTTTCATGGAGTAATGAAATGTGGTTGTTTTCTCCCAGATGCTACTATTTTGGCGACACTTCTTCTAAAAGGGATCCAAAAGCCTATTTGGATTCTGTGTATGCCCTTTATGATTACTATCGACAAGAATACTGCACCTCTAGCACGAGTAATAGTGTAGGAAAGCTAGAGTTGCCCCTTGTCATCAACACCCCTGGTTGGGTAAAAGGTGAGGCTGCCAATTGCCCATGCTTTTTATATTATTCTTCTGTCTTCTATTGTTTGTTAGATTAATATCTGAAAAAAGTATAAACAGTTGCTATTCTAATTGTAATTTTTCATCTCCTTTTTCTTTTCCAGGTATTGGTTATGAGATACTTTTGGAGATGTTGAAATATATTTCTCCTACCCATGTTGTTAAGATAAACATAGCTATTGAGCGTAAGGATCTACCAGCTGGTGCATTTTGGTTAAATGAAGATGGTCTCGAGAATTTGACTCTAATTGAACTAAATTCTGCTCATCAAGACTCTTCTACTAAATTGTAAGATGCTGGTTGATTTTTTCCCCCTCCCCCAAGTCAGCCGCTACTGTCTTTTGGCACTCCAGGGAGAGTAATCTTCATAATATATTTACTTCCTTTGCTATGAACCCAAAGTTTCCTACTCTGTGGTTCCTTCTTTTGATCTCTGATAGAATATAATTTTATTACCTATATCTGCATGTGGCCTATCAATATAGCTATCTATTTTGTCATTATTGAAGGATATTCTGTTTTTCTGAAAAACCTACTGCAGTTTTTCTGAAAAACCTACTGCATTCTATCTCATGTAACATAGTAATTCCTAAATCCTAAATGTGTATCAAAATTCTTGTAGGGACAAGGATGCCCACTTTCTTTTCTGTTATTGGAGAATGTCAATAGAAGAATGATTGGACTTGCATGGAGACATGTGAAGTGCCTTTCTTTTTCCAGTTGCTTACATTTATGCTAAATTTTTCTTGTTTCAATTTTTCAGAATTCCTGTCCAGAAGGATTCCAAGCTTTTGCGAGATTTAAAATTGATGGCATACTTCAGGCAGTGCTTTCAAAGTGACAGGAATATAACCACAATCAAGGAGCTTGCTTATGCATTGGCTGCTCACCCTCCTTATGAAGTTCCTATATCAAACATCAAAATCAGGCATCTCCATTGCGAGGTTTGTTTGGAGCCCAAGATTCATTTCGATAAGCTGTCCAGTATAGGGTATTTGCATGGTGTGCGCTGAAGTGATAGTCTAACCTTCCTCCCATTTTTCTGTTTGCTTCTCCCATGAGATTGCTCCTCCATTAATTTGGGTTATGTCCTTTTTTGGCTAATGCTAGGTCCCAACTACCGTGCTCTACCACAGTTTAAACGCAAGCATTGTTGGACTGGCAGTTGATTCTAAAGATTCTGGAAATTTACCTTGCTGCGTTGGTCTTGGTAATAAGTGGACAAAAACCTCCATTTTCCATTTTTCATTGTGTTCAGAAAATCCTTTCTAAAGTAGTCATTTCTTTTCATGACAACTCTAGTCCGTTTCAATGAAAAATGGAGACTTGCTTGTTGTTTGAAACAAAAAAAAATCAAAATAATTAAATGAAATATAAATTATAGATATATAAAAATTATAATTTTTTTTAATATAAAATATCAGTTTTGATTAGACTTTTTCTGTCTTGGTTAACCAGGGATTATTAGAGGCATTGACACTCTTCGGCAAGTACTTTACATAATTACACCTGTACCGCAAAGCACATTGGAAGATGTTGATCTTTTGCTTCAGGGGTTTATTCAAATTCCAACATGTTTGTTGCAGGTAACTGTTTTCTGCTAAATTTGTTTATAAGGAAGTTCATGCAGTTTTTTAGACATAAAAATATTTCATCTTGCTTTTTTGCTTCTTCTTGTGATAAATTGCTCATCCTTCATTTGTGGCAAGAAGAGTATCAGTATAATGTTTTCTACTGTTGGGTTCTTGTATCATTGGTAAATTCTTACACATTAAGCAACAAGTATACCCGCATGGTTGACTTTCTCTTCTGGCCAAACTTTGAACTATAAATTTGGTGCTTTGCTTTCTGGGGGATATTAAATTTGTTCTTAGATTGGAGGGTAAGGTTTGTTGCATTACTCAATAAACATCAGAAAATTACAAACCATTATTGTTAAATGCCACATCCAATTCTCTGTGTTATTTCATATCCCTTTTAATTTCTTTGTAGAGTAAAACAGCTAGAACTTTTTCTCACTTAAGACCTAATATTTGATTTGATTTTATCTTATTTTTCAGATAGGAGGATGCATGGCACCTTACATGATTGCAAATGCTTTGCCATTTAACTGACCAATACATAGAGTTGCTGACATTCAAATATGCTCTTACACAATTCTACTATTACTGAGACACTATGGCAAGTTTCAAAAAGATGGCAATGGCACTAGGAAGTTGGAACTTTATTTATTGAAAACATTGAAGAAAATTTGTACTCTGGATTTTGGCAGCTAAAGGATCACTCCTGGTCTAAGTAGCTGTGGTGAAATTTTTGCGGACAATCCACCTTTGCGAATTACATAACCTTATTTTCATTACTAATTCTTTTATGCTGAGTGTGGGGCTAAGTTTGAACCAAAAGCTAAGTTTTGGTTTTGGTGAGGTTGCTTCGAATTCACTATAACAGTAATGTGATTGTCTTGGAATAGACGAGGGGAAGAAAGATGTCATCACGTATGGTTCTTTTATTGCACTTTTAAAAAAAAAAAAAAAATCAATATGAAGATTGTTTAACTTATAATCACTCCAGATTTTGAAAGGGTGGGACTAGAATAACTGAGACTAGGTGATGTTCATAATAGCTCCTTTTTTATTACTTTAGTTTTGGTGCCTTTTCTTTTTTGTTTATTTAATTATCAATATTTGAAAATCTAATTGATTTGATTCGAATAATTATGAGACTTAATATAGGGGGTTGGTTTTTTTATTTCTAAAACTTGAATTTAAAAATTTAATTAATGGAGTTAGATGTATCGTCATTAAACTTATAATTTGATGTCTTTTAAAATTTTATATTTAGTTGAAAATTGTTACGAAACAAAAATAAGTTATAATTTTTTAAATAAACTTATAATATTGTTTGACTATAAATAAAATTCGATATCGTAGAGTTTTGTAGAGTTTTGTTGGGATAACAAGTATAAAAGATTTTAGTGATTGATTAATAAAATTACAATATATCAAATGGTATTATCTCAATTATTTATTTCATTATTAAAATTCATTAATTCATATGTTATGAGCTTTTTTATATAGTGTTAGGGATGAGATGTTGCCCTCTTTCTTTTGGGGATGGGCGTATTTATAGGAAAAAGACCCCAAAGCAAAATGAAGTTTTCCATGTTACTTTCAAATAATACCTTAGCATTACAACTTTGTCATCACACAAAAACGTAACGTTTAATCAATATTGGTGGGTTCGTTGGTGAGCGCACGATGGACCGTTATTTCAGGTATGTAGTCAATTGAAACACCTCTGTTTTTTCCGAAGCCAACCTAAAACCTTTACTATTCATAGCCTGGTTCAAACATCACCACCCAAAGTAATCTAAGCACCCTTGAATTTCAGCACAACCTCTCTCTCTCTCTCTCTCTCTCTCTCATCTATTTTGTTGAGAGAGAGAGAGAGAGAGAGAGAGAGAGAGAGAGAGAGAGAGAGAGAGAGGTCATGATCTTGGTCCGATCTTTCTCACCTAGGTCATGATCTTGCATCTCATTGTTTATCATTAAAGGCTCTTAGAATGCGTTTTTAAGATTTTTTTTTTTTATTTTAAAAACATGGCTGCAAAATCATTTAGAAAATCCGTTGAGTACAACCTCGGAAAGTTCCCAGCATTTGTAATCTATGCAGTTTTGGAATGGGTGTTAATTATTCTGCTTTTCATTGATGGGTTTCTTGCATTCATTGCCAATGAATTCTCCAAGTTCTTCGAATTGAAAGTCCCATGTTTGCTTTGCACAAGAATCGATCATGTTCTTGTTCGCAGAAATGCAGACTTCTATTACAATGATTCGATTTGTGAAAGTCACAAGAAGGATATTTCATCTCTTGCTTATTGTCAAGTTCATCGAAAGCTCTCTGATATAAGAAGAACGTGTGAAGGGTGTCTTCTTTCTTATGCCGCAGAGAACAGGTATGAATGCGACACTTATAAATCCTTAGTTGGGTCTCTACATACCGAACTTGATGGCTTGCTCGATGATGATCACAAAAACTCTTCAAGATCTTCTGTTGAAACTTCTTTTATTGAGAAGTTTGGAGTTACACGTTGTTCTTGTTGTCGGGATATATTGAGGAACAAGGCTCCCAAAATGAAGGGGCCTTCCATGAACCTCATTTCACAGGCTCCAACTCCCTCGCCTCGAGGACCGTTTGGCAGAAATGAAGACTCTCGCAATTTGGACTTGCCTCATATCAAATATACGGAGCTAAAGTTTGCTTCAGACAATGAATCAGAGCTGCCAGAGGATGAGGAAATCTCCAAAAATTTGGTACTTCCAGGTAATGAACTTGGCCATAAACAAAGTTTTTTTCACTTATTCCTTGATTTCCAAACCCAGGTCAGGTTTCACTGGGGAGATGATTCTTGGGAAATCGAAGAACCCCAATTCATACATTGCTCAAAATGTTGTATTTGTTTGCTTGATGAATGTAATACATTAGGAAAAAGGGGTTTTCTTTTTTCCTTTTTTTTTTTGGTAATCATACCCACAAAGTGCTGATACAGTTATGAAATGTTCTAACTTGCATGTATTATACTGCAGCTGGTTTTAGGGAAGATGCAAAAGCAGCCACAGTGCCTCTATTGACAGAATCAGAAGACGCTGATGATGCTAACAAGACACCAAGTTTTTTGAGAGGAAACAAATTTTTTGGCGTCTCACTTGATTCTGCTTCTGCCAGTCCTCGGTTTGCTAGGTTTCAGAGGAAGTCACTTCTTGAAAAGTCAGATTTTGTTTTGGAGACCTCTGAAGGAAATACCTCGAGTGATGTGGAACGAGATACGATTTTGCAGTACCTGAAGAGACAAGTCCGCTTGGATCGCAAGTCTCTGATTGCTTTGTATTTGGAATTGGATGAAGAAAGGAGTGCTTCAGCTGTTGCTGCAAACAATGCCATGGCTATGATCACTAGACTTCAAGCAGAGAAGGCTGCAGTGCAAATGGAAGCATTGCAGTATCAAAGAATGATGGAAGAGCAAGCTGAGTATGACCAAGAAGCATTGCAGGTCTTGAAGGATTCACTTGCAAAGAGAGAGGAAGAAATCAAGGGTTTAGAGGGCGAGCTTGAGATTTATAGGGAGAAATATGGAATCATAAACAAAGTTCAAGAAGAGGAATGTGAAGATCGAATTCCTGAAGAGTTTCAAGAAATGAATTCTCGATCTTTCTCATCATTCAGTGACAAATCTGAACGTGAGAGCCCTGTGTTTACTCATAGTGAAGTGGATCATAATGAGCATCACTGTGATCACCCTGCGGAGTCATTGGAAGACACGGAAGGATTTGAAAGAGAGAAATCTTATCTTTTGAATGAGCTAAAAAATTTGGAAAAAAGAGTTCGTTCCACCTCCAACCTGACCCCTAATGAGGAAGGTAAAAGTAACCTTCTTCTTTTCAATTTCATTATTATTATTTTTTTTCCTTTTAGAAACTGAACAGTAATATTTACGCATATGATGAGACCGTTATAAAATCAAATGTTCTTCTGGGCTGACAGATGCTAAAAGCAATCCCATTTTGGCGAGCAAAGTGTCTGAGCTCAGTGAGAGGTTGAAGGCCCTTGAAGAAGACAGTGGGTTTTTGAAGCACGCCATTCTTTCACTGCATAAGGGTAGTGAAGGAGCAAAGCTTTTAAAAGACATATCTCAACAACTGAGCAAGCTCCGGCTTGAGAAATGGCCACTTGAGGAGGCTGCAGCATAATCAATATTTGAGACTGGTAATCTATAGCACCTCAATTTTCATGCTTCTAAATCGTCTCTCTTCTGATAAAAAAAGGTTGCATGTATTCTTTTTCTTTCCCTTGTGGATATGAAAGAGCATGTTCTTTCTCATGACAACATTTTCACCAATTTAGCATTGCCTTGCATGAAGTTCTAGTCATGTGCAATTACACAACGAGGGTGGAAGAGGAATCTTCTAATCATCTGTTCTTTGCTTTTTCATTTTTCAGTGTTCGGCCTTTTCCCTTTGTTTAGTAGGCTGTAAATATAAATACAATATGTGGGAAAGGAAGATTGGAGTTTTGGCTTTGAAGCTTTGAGGAGATCTGAGATTTCATACCTACTTCCTGTGGTAAGTTACTTTCCTCTGATCTTGTATATTTCCCTTTCTGACAATGGTTGTTTCTGATGATTCTGCAAGAAAAGCATGGACATCTGATCTCTATTCATGTAGCTGATACGGCTGGGTCAGGACAATCAACCATATCTTCAATACTGAGAAAGCTTTTCATCTGGAGCTCATCTTGACCAATGGAAGGGACTTACTGAGAAGAAGCATAACAGAATCAGGGGATAGAATTTTCAAGGTTGAATCTTGTTAGTGTCCTCTACTTTTGTGACGCATAGCTTTTAGGGCCAGGATTGCTTAGATGATTGCCGGTGAAAGGTAGTGAAGGCAATGCATGAGACATCATAGCTGATAAGCAGGGTAAAACCCCTCAGAGCAGAGTAGCTTTGAACAATACTTGTTCCTATATTTTCTGAAGTTACTTTATTCCAAACAATTGATTTTTTCCACTTAATAGATGAATTTTTCCCCCTTTTAGGTTTAATACTATATGTACTTAATTTCTATATCTGACTGAAGACCACTACCTCATGGTTTTTATTAGTTGTTAAATTTAAACTAGAATAAAGAAAGAAAGAAACCCATTTCTAGGATTAATCAGGAGTACTAAGTGAGATGCACTATCAGCACTGACCAACCGAAGATTGTCCTCTGCTTAAATCCTAGTAAACTGTAGTTTCACTCCTTTGCCGCAACAGTTTCCTTTGCTTCCACTGTTTCATTATTTGGCTCGAAAAGATGATTATTCATGTAGTTGTCGTGCAGTGGGCTACGTTAAATGTAGAAGTTGTTTACGGTGTGACTAATTTTTGAACAGCTTCATTTCAGTCTACCACTGCACCTCCTACAAAGATGAACCGTTGTCAATCTTGAATAACCATGATTTTCTTATGCTTACTTGAAGAATGTTGCTCCATGCAGTTTCATTTTTTTTCTTCCCATTCTTTTAAGGTTGTCCTCTTTATTATGACCTGTACTCTATTATCTTATTGTGGTGTCCCGTAAGAGTTTGCTTTATGACTGTAGAACCAAGAACTAATTAGAAGAAACCACTATACTCCACAGGCCAAAGCACACCGACAGGATTGAAATTTACAATTACAAACTCTGTGCATTGTTTTTACAGAAGCTCAATAAGCATCCAATCCAGATATAATTTCCCCCAGCCATTCATCTTCAGATGATGTTGTTGTCTAGTAGAAGATTGAGTTCACATCTTCCAACCTGTATTCGCTCTAATTTGATTAAACTTTTAAGAATATTCCTGACTCTGAACCATCTAAAACAAGCATTGAGAAAACTCCATTGGAGTTAAAAAAAAAAAGGAAAAGGTCAATACCGATTCCTTTAGGATATAAATAGAAAAAATTTGGACTCTCTGCATTGTTGGTGCGGCTTCCTGTCTACAGTGCTGCCATAAATTAAAAAGGAAAAAAAAAGATAGTAGTAAAATGAATTTTTGAATATACATGACCAAAAGAAATAATAAAAGAAAAGATCATTCCTCCCTTAATTTGTAATGCCAAGCTTCATTTAGCAACTGGCACAGTATCCAAAATTGAAGAAAATACTTTGATTTGTGATCCCCATTGAGACATCTCTAATCTAGCATCTTTGAAATGATTTTCTTTTTTAACTGTTTTGTCCCATGTTGGACTGATTCCACCTATCGTGGTGTAGTATGTAAACGTTAAAAGCTCTCGACCTTAACAACTAGTTTAAGGTTGGATAACTAATTTGAACATGGGCATATTCTTGGATTTAGCATCTTCATCTCTGATGTTCCATCGGCGATCTTGACCTTTCTCCACCTATTCAAAGTTAGGCAAACCTGCTACTCTTCTGCAGTGTGCAATTATGTCTTTAAGTGTACATGCTTGGACATATTTGACCTATTTTTCTTTCCTCTGATTTGTAGTCTTACCTCACCATGCTCAGACAGTCTCTTTTTTCGGTAACAGAAATTGGGTCAAGAAAATTTTATACTGTTTCTTTGAGTTCTCTAGCGAACCTCAGCTGGTAAATAAGGAGACAAAGCAAGCTTCAGGACAAAATGAACCTAACCTGAATGAGTAGATCTTCCCTCAGACCTTCCACGTATGAACTCAGCAGCTAGAAAATAATTTCATCTCCTTGATGTTGCAGGTTTTTATTCAAGTTATACTTTGAATACTAAGTCGAACACATGCTGATGTGCACTATATATAGAACCCTGTACAGGCAAACTCCCTTAACTTCATAGCAGGCAGGAACGGCAATGATCATAACTTTGCTATGCTCAGACTTGAAAGTTGTATTTTCCATCATGCTACTCCTTCTGCCATTGTCAAAGAGGGCGAAATTTGACCTATTGCAAGATTTTTGTGCTGGCGACTTGAAAAACAAGATAACTGTTGATGGATTTCCTTGCAGACCGGCTTCTGAAGTGACTTCAGATGACTTCTTTTCTAGTGCTTTGAGCAAAGAAGGGAACATATCGAACATTTATGGATCAAAAACAATTGATGGGCATGTTCTAGCATTTCCTGGTTTGAATATAATTGAAATTTCTATGAATCGGGTTGATTTTGCCCCCGGTGGACTCAACCCACTTCATATCTATCATTGAGCCTTAGAGACCTTTGTCGTTGTTACGTGGACTCTGCTTGCAGGGTTTTTGACCAGTGATCATGTGCTTTACTCTAAAGTTGTCAATGCAGGTGACATGTTTGCTTGTTCATTTCCAACTAAATAGTGGGAAGGGAAAAGCAAGGACAATAACAGCTTTTAATAGCCAGTTGCCCAGTGAACCAGTCATGTCCAAAAACCTATTTGGCTCAAAGCCTTTTCTTCCTAATGCAGTGCTCAGTAAGACCCTCCAAGTTGAAGTCTATCTCGTTAATCTCATTAAGTCCAAGTTTTCTTCTTAAACCTTTTCTTCCTATGGTCTCTTGTATTATGTCAAGTCCTCGGTACATCCATGTCCTATTACAGTGTTGCCAATCTTAGCAACTTCTCTCAGATTAATATCCGAATGGTATGTTCTGCTATAAAATAAAAATAGAAATCCTTTTCATGTATACTGTCACCTTTTTTATTATTTTGAGTGGCTGCATTCAGCTAAACATTTTGTTACTCCTACGACTTGTGGGACCAGTTTATGACATAGTCTGTAAGAGACCTATCTACAGTCCCAGACAATCTGAATTGGAACCAAAAATATGAAAGCCTTAAAGAAGTATGTTCAGATGCTAGCCTTAGTCTCACTAAACCAAAATCTTCTTACGCTTCCTTAAAGAAATGGTATGATACATTGAATGATTAGGTTTTGATTGCAGGACTGTATTCTCTCTCTCTCTCTGTTGATTACCTAGTTTTATCTGCCATAATCAGTTTGCTTCTAAAGATAGCCTGATGAGTTCCAAATCTTTTTTCTAATTTAAGCAGGCTGCCCTGGAGGTATCGCAAAATTATTGTCATTAGGGAAATAAGCAACATAAGTTTCCACTTTTTTGCTGTTATCCTTGGAGGCTCAACAGAAAGAAGATTCCTCTCATTAATCCAAAACATAACCATAGAAATATCTAATTTAAGCAGGCTGCCCTGGAGGTATCGCAAAATTATTGTCATTAGGGAAATAAGCAACATAAGTTTCCACTTTTTTGCTGTTATCCTTGGAGGCTCAACAGAAAGAAGATTCCTCTCATTAATCCAAAACATAACCATAGAAATATCTGCCCATCTTTTTATTCTCTTTTAAGATCCAAAATGCATTCACATTTCTTGTCACCACTTGACCATGTCTTCACAAAAGCCTTCTTAACATGCACTCGAGCCCCCAAGCAACTCCATCGAGTTTTCCCCTTGATATTTTTTTTGTCTGATAAATAACTTCCCCATGTGAAGGCTGACTGGTGCAAATTTGTCAAAATGTTAAATGAAACCTAGGAACAAAGCCTGCAGGCATATTCTTCAGTCTACCATCTTTGAACTTCACGAATATTCGGCACTCCAAAAGCATTTTGCTAGTCTACCTAAATAGATTGGTCTTTTTTCCTTTTTGGGATAACAGACTAGAACCAGCCTACCCGATTGTCCAAAACTTGCAGGTGAGAAAGTCCTTTTGCTTATCAGGTTCAGTTTAGTAGGATATTTACGCAGCCAGTACCTATTTCTCCAAGCCCTGGCATATAGGAAATAAGCAGGCTTATGTTCTGCTTGAGTTTCTCCCTTTTTCCATTTGTAGGCTTGCGGGATTCACTGTCTTCTTAAGTTTCTGCTTGAGTTTCTTTTTTTAATGAGTTTCCACTTTTTTGCTGTTACGCTTGGAGGCTTACTAGATAGAAGATTCCTCTCTTTCTCATTAATCCAAAACATAACGATGGGAATATCTGCCCGTCTTTTTATTCTCTTTTATGATCCAAAATGCATTCACATTTCTTGTCACCACTTGACCATGTCTTCACAAAAGCCTTGTTAACATGCACTCAAGCCGCCAAGCAACTCCATCGAGTTTTCCCCTTGATATTTTTTTGTCCGATATATAACTTCCCCATGTGAAGGCTCAGTACTGGCGCAAATTTGTCAAAATGTTAAATGAAACCTAGGAACAAAGCCTGCAGGCATATTCTTCAGTCTACCATCTTTGAACTTCACGAATATTCGGCACTCCAAAGCATTTTGCTATTCTTCCTAAATAGATTGGTTTTTTTTTCCTTTCTGGGATGACAGACTAGAACCAGCCTACCCGATTGTCCAAAACTTGCAGGCAAGAAAGTCCTTTTGCTTATCAGGTTCAGTTTAGTAAGATATTTATGCAGCCAGTACCAATTTCTCCAAGCCCAGACATATAGGAAATAAGCAGGCTAATGTTCTGCTTGAGTTTCTCCCTTGTCCCTTTTGTAGGCTTGCAGGATTCACTGTCTGATGGTCACAGCAAAGCCTATTTTTTCTCTCCTTCATGATAAGAGGTATACGAAAGATGAGGATTATAGGCATTCAAATGCAATAAATAGAGCCTTCATTTTCTGAGACGATCTTCCAAATTTCTCATTATAATAAGCTCAAGGAAAGTAGTCCTTACTGATCTAAAAGCCTAAGCCGATCCCTCTCACTTGTGAGAGTTCATTATGACTTATAAGAGCTTCCGAGACATCTAGTTTGAACTGAGGACCTTGTCTTTGAAACTGTATTAATACAATGTATATTATTTTATTTCTCAATAATTTGCACAATGTGAACTCTACTGCTCGCAAAGGGCATAATCAAGCTATCTAAATCACTAGAGATAACCCAAACAAGAATCCTTTACCTGGAATTTTCTGCCGTCCAGCTTCTGTGAATGATATTTAAATTTTATACTTTTTTTTTTAACTCTTGCTGGAGAGTTACCTGTTTTGCTGTCAGAATATCAAGTTTAGTATATAAGGAGCATGTATCCTTAACCCCATCAAAGCATCTCATCAAATTTTCAAATTTTCCTAGAATTAGTGAAGCAAAGCCCCAAGCAATCAACTATGACAATGTCAACCTCACACTTCAAACCTCTCTTTTTTGTTACGCTCTTTCTGCTCCCTTTAACTTCACATTGCGCAGATTCTGACCCATTACAGGACTTCTGCGTGGCAGACTTGAGTGCTAAAACTAGTGGTGATGGCTTTGCTTGTAAACCTGCCTCTGAAGTTAAGGCGGATGACTTCTTCTTCAGTGGGCTAAGATATGAAGGGAACACAACAAACAAGTTTGGAACACTCACAACTCACGGAGATGTTCTTTCATTTCCTGCACTTAACGCACTTGGACTGTCCATGAATAGGGTCGATTTCGCTCCTGGTGGGCTCAACCCACCTCACATTCACCCTCGCTCTTCTGAAATAGTATTTGTTGTTGAAGGAACTCTGCTTGCTGGATTCTTGACTAGCAAACACGTGCTTTTCTCTAAGGTTGTGAATGCAGGCGACATGTTTGTGATTCCTCGGTCACTAGTGCACTTCCAACTTAATATTGGGAAGACCAAGGCAAGAACCATCACATCATTCAACAGCCAGTTTCCTGGAGATCCTATAATGTCTACTAATCTTTTTGGTTCAACGCCTACGATCCCTAATGAAGTTCTTACTAAAACCTTCCAAGTTGATGACAACATTGTCAATCTCATCAAATCCAAGTTTTCACCTTAAGTGGGAAAGTTTGGTCGTTGGAAGACAAGTTTGTTATTGTTTAGGGAACGAGAATCTTACCTTCTTTTAAGGTCAATTAGTCCAGTAATATAGCAGAAAAGGTATGCTATGGTTTGTGACAAAATGAAATGATGTAAACTTGGTGCAGCTTGGTGTCAGCTGTAATATGAATGTGATTGATCAGCCTATGAGTGCTTTAAGTAATCTCTTTATCTGTAAGTGTATTCACTCGTTAAACATGATGATTTTTATTATTTTTCATCAAATCATACAAGCTGATAGACCTCTAGCAATGTAGTTGCAAAACTTTTTTTTATTTTTTTTTTTATTTTTTTTTTATTTTTTTGTACTATAACGACCGGAATCCGGAGTGATACACCGATCAATCCGGTCTGAAATTTACAGTAGCTTATTTAAGAGTGCTATTTTACCCTCCTAACGTAATTTACTCCATACCCAAGTCTCGAATCAAACTCGTGATCTTAATTAAGGGATCTAATACAACATTCCAATAGCTTAACTTAAACTTTCTCATAAAAAAATATATATAATGAATTTTTTATTTAATTATTCTGTAAAATTATCAAATCTTTTGTTGATAGAAAGTTTTAAGTATTTTACTCGTATAAAAAGAATAAAATTATTGCAGGGATGAAAAATTATTTTTTATATTATCTATTTTTTTGGGCTATGCTATATTATCTTATTTTTATTTTATTAGTCAATTAAATAAATAATTTAGCAATAAAAGAGAAAGGAGAGAAAAAAAAGAAGTCACCTCTCACCGGCAAATGAAATGCCTAGACAAAAGGGAATGCTGGCGCCGATCACCCAACTGGGCAGATTACTTAACAACTATTTTCCCTCTATCCTGCGCAACCCCAACGTCGTCGTTCGACCTATCGCCAAGATAAACGGCGAAGATCACCGGAAAACTCAAAAGGAAGAACTCAATCTGGATCCGATTTTCAAGCAAAAATGGATCCTCCGATCCAAAGTCCGCAAAGAGCTCAAATCCATGGACACCAATCTCAGAACCCAACAAGGTATCCAAGCAAATTCCCTCAAAATTTCCAATTTACATGTTTCAATGCAAATATCTTTATGAATATTTGTTTGTACATATGTATAATTCATGTGTGAATTTGTACAATTTTGTTGAATTTCTTGCTAGTATTTTTTTTTTTAAATTGATTATATTAATATTTAACACATTAGCTTTCTAGGTACTTTTCATGGGGATTTTTCTGGAGGTTTTGTAGTGGGTCTCTCTCAATCCTTGTAGTTGAGAAAAGGTTGGAATTATGGGTCAGGAATGTCTTAGATCTTAAATGTTGTGTACTTGAGATGATGATACTAGTAGTAGTATGAAAGGACGATTTGAGATGGCAAATCAGGTGGCTGGGGGGCAGTCCATGCGCTCCCGCACCCTGAATCTGAACAAGTATGTAAGCACCAATCCGCATCGCGTTCCCTAAGATCAAATTTCCAGTAAGGAATTATGCTCGTTTCAGGATCAATGCATGATAACTAAATCTGAAGATGAATAACTAATTTGGTTAGTTGATTGGAATTGGAAAGAAATCTGGAAAATAAAGTGGTAAAAGAATGTTCAAAGGAAATCTATACTAAAGCAGATCAAGATGAAAGCTAGCCACCAAAAAAAAGGTTGGACACATTACGGCGGAGGCGATATGAGCAGTGTGATGCTTGCGGGTGTATAACATTGACCTTGTTGTCTTTTTTTTTTTTGGGGGGGGGAACGGGGTTAAGTAAAATGAACAATACTAAGAAGCAAAAGCTAAGCAGGGAACCTCCTCGATACTACGGTTATACAACAACAACACTCCGAACCTTAATTCCAACAATTGTGGTTGGTCATTTGAGAGACAAATATGGAGATAAAAAAAATAAAAAATAAAAAATAAAATAAAATAAAAAATTGCCATCTTTGTTATCAAGTAGGAGAAGTGCACGATGTTTGGGCAGGTGCTCAAGCACAGGTTCTGGAATCCTTTTCCCTATATGTTCACCAGTGTTGGCTAGGAACTATACCTTTGTTACCCTCCCAATAAGTATGATGGAGATTCACATCAGCCTTCTTAATCCGGTGAGTTAGCAACAAGGCTGAAGCCCTTCTCTCCCACCGCTTCAACCTGAATGATGTTGCTGCCAACTCTGCTCCAGTGTCAATAAATCAAACCAAGAAGAACATAGAGCCCCCAAGCGAAAACCTTTGATGTGATGTTACCAACTATCTGGCACCTGGAAATCCCAGGATTCTGCCTCACACAGCTGTCCATAGTTTAACTATCATCCAGAGTGAAAGTCCTTGCTTCTTTGATGGTGGTACAGATCCTTCCTGATTCCTCTGATCTTGAAAACACCATAACAGTATCCTGGGTTGAGTTTTGCTACAGAAAATATGACTCAGGGATGGAGTAAACTTCAGATTAAAAATGCCGTTGCATCTCCTCTTCCACAACATCCGTGCCATGGCTAGCCTCAAGACATGAGCCACTGAATTAAAGCAACAGCCAGGAGCCTTGGTCCAAAGTCTGTTCACCCACCATTTTGGATAGATATTGCAAAAATCCTAGAATTCGAGTAGCTTAATATCTGTTCCCACGTAGGTGGAGCCATGAAACAGGCCTGATTCTGAAGGACATAGAGAATTGACTCGTTAGTACATCCATTCCTGGGACAGGAGTTGTCTGTGAGCTGCCTCCACCTTTGCTCATGTATGAGAAGCCTGTACTTCCTGATCACCCATAAGAAGAACAAAATCCTCTTACAGGCTTTGATTGACCATATCCTCACCATCTCTTCTGAGGCTTAGAGGGTAACTTAGCACCACATTGAGTAGGTCCCTGGGAAGCAAGTTCATAAGATCTGTTACTCCTGTATCTCTTATCAATCAGCATAAAAGCAACATAGACATTTGTCACTAAATTTAGAGGAAGACCTTCCAGTTTGTCACTTAGGGACCCATTGCTACCCAAAAATCTTCATCTTCCTAAAATTGTCCTTTGCTGCTGTTCCCTATTCTGCATTTAAGCCCTTTTCAGAAAATCTCCCAAACCATGGGATGTTGTTTCCTAACATGTAAAGAAACTCACGTGTATTTCATAGATTCTAAGTCTTTTGGATCCCTGAATTTGGCTGTAAGAACCTGACTCATTATTGCCTTGTCCTCTGTCATTATCCTCCATGTCAACTTAAAAAGCAACACTTTGTCAAATTTATCAGTTGTCTAAGACAAAGATAGCCTATAGTGATTGGAGAACAAACTTCTTCCAATTGTCCAGGTAGACTTTCTTCTTCTTCAATGTATCATCCCACTGGAAGTTCCTATTATTTTCATCTATAAACACTTGTGGGAAGTGTGAGTACCGGCATTTTATATGATGGGTTTTATAAGGCATGTAGTCGCACTTGTTCTAATGTACTAATGTACGGCATTAACATATATTTCCTTGATGTATGCATTACCATTTCTCATTAATATTTACATTGTGCAAGATCTTTTTAGAGTTCACTATTATTTAGACAATCCAAGGAAGATACATATAGCTACAGTGGGTCCTTCATGCAATGATGCCCATTTCAGTCTCTAATATGCACTTACATTAATATTTGTGGCACACATGGATATTGTAGGAGTTAATGCACCTGTAAACAAAAGTTTTCCTCAAGTTTGCCATTCTTAGACCATATCGTTTAGGCCTTGGGAGCTTGGAAAAGGCCAAGCCCTTGAGGATGACTATGCTTGATGGAAATAGTGACAGATTGGATGGACAGAGCTTTAGCACCTCTACTGCATTGACACTTCTAGAAATAAGCACGTTGGTGTTGGACGCATATTCAGACATGACACACACACTCATACAACACTTGGTAGAAATGTATTGGACACATTTTCAAGTTTACACTTATAAAACAAAAACACTAGCCCAGCACTTAAAATTCTCTCCATGGACACAATGATTCATATGTTTGAGAAATTTTATACTAGAAACTTAATGGACGGTGGTATGGAACTAAAAGTAAATGTGTGTATAAAATGAAGATGTAATTACGGTTTCTACAGATAATAGTGAACTAAATATAAATGATATCATGCGTAACATTATATTTGAACATATTAGCTGATTTTTTTAATATGTAAATGGCATTAGTTTCAAATATATGCATATTTTAACATGTGTGTCCATGCTGCATTGTGTCCTGTTGTTTTTAACTTTTCCGAGTCTGTCTGTGAGATGTCCTGTATCTTGCTCAATTGTTTCGCACAGTGCTTTACATTCTGTCTTGAAGAAAAGAATTAGGATATACGAAACCTTTGCTGCTGGCTGAAATTATGGTTCAAAGAGATTATCAGATAGATTTCCTTGTACAGTTTTCTTTTGTCAACTTTCGTATGTTACTCATAAGGTGCTGGTCTATGCAACTATTTGTCGAGTTAAAAAAAGTGTAGTTTACTCCAGATCTAATTTGATGATAATACATAGTTTTCGTTCTTAATATTTATGGCATTAGGAAGACGCATCTCCAAACATTCTAAGACCAATGTTGAAAAGTTTAAAGATATATACTTTTATGTCCCCCCATGCTTGAGGTGGCACTAACATTTGAACTCTTTGCAGATAATGCAATTCAGGAAGTAGTTCTAGAAGCTCCATGGTTCAAATGTAGCAAAAGATTATGTGCTTATATAAGCTGCAATGCTTTGCGAGAGGTTGATACATCAAGAATATTGTCAGAGATTCTAAATACTCCTCCCAAAGGTATGTTTTGCTGTGCCTTTAAATCAGCAATGAGTTAAAACTACTCAAAAAAAAAAAAAAACCTGAAGCAGAATATTTGTTGCTACTATTTGGATAAAATTGATAGTTGTCAGAGAATTGTTAGCTTTGGTTGTTGCATATGGTAAAAGGATTCTCTGTGTATTATTCCTTTTTTTATGTTGGTAGTGAGGATTCGGGAATAGTCTTGAGAATTTTTGCATAAACAGATATAGCGTAAGAATATGCGGCAGAGAGTAATTATTTTTTGCCAAAGATGGAATTGGACACAGTGAATGGGTGATAGTAAAATTGGCAGGGCTTTTGGTGTAGGGAAAGAGATTTGAAGAGGTCGGGATGTGTTCTCTCAGGGAACAGTCTTCAAGGTGGGACATGGGATGACGGTGTCTGGGAATTGTATCCCTGTGAAGAGTTAATTCTCTGAGCCTCTTGAGTCAGTCACGGGTTAGAAGTTGGTGGGCAAAGTGGTGTCCTTTTGAGGATAGAGCCTCTTGCATTATGAGGATTTTTGTTAGGTCAGCTAGCAATTGGGAGTTGGATAGTTTATATATTCTTTTATTTTTGGGAAGGAATGGATTGTGATAGATGGGGCGGGCAGGGTGATTTGCAAGGAGTTCCTTTCAGGGTATTTTGACATAAGAAATCACTAAAAAGCCATCCGAAAGGGAAGTTTGAAGGAGGGGAATTCTTTTCCATGGAGAAATGTTTGGAAGCCTTCTATCAACCTGAGAAGTGCCTTTTTCTCAAGGGATGCTGCTTAGGTGAGGCTTTTAACCATGCTCTTTCCTAAGAACCTGAATCCTTTTGATCAGCAGGTGTGCTCTTTGCAAGAGACATCTTGCGTTGGTTGATCAGTTATCACTTGCTCCTCCACTGCTCCCACACTTTGTGTCGAGGGAGAAGGTTTTGTTCATCTCATTGTCTACTAGCTGACCTCTAAATCCATGTTAAGTGACCTGTGGGCTTGGAGTAAAGCACCTAGACAGGGAAAAAGAGTGAATAGGATGCTCCTTTTTGGTTGCTTTGGAGTGATCGTAATAGGATGATTTTTTGAGTTGAGAAGCCCCTTTTCAATTTTGGTGGATACTTTCTTGAACTATCCTTGGTTTTTATTCTTCATAAAGCTTTTAGTGGATCTAAAGATATTACTGAGTTTTTCAGTTCGTGCCCCTACATGCTTTATTATTGAAATTTTCCCATATTAAAGGGTGAAAGGGGAAAAATAGTGAAGGCTTCATAAAAGTTTTGTAGTTGCGAAATATTTGAGAGAAGAACTAATATCTTCGAGTCAGGTTGAAAGTTTCCAATGTTGCCATCATCTGTCCTTCTGCACCGACAGGAAATAAACTTTAAATATTTAACCTATATATCCATATCATACAAGTTTAACCAACAAAGCATTCTAACTTTTAAATTTGCACGATGTTGATTTTTTAACACTTCATTTTCCCCTCAAGATGGTCCTATGCAGATCAAAAAACACCTGTATGTTCCAAGGGTGGAGGACAAGAATAGGAACATGCAAATGCTCAACATCTCAAACATTGATGATCTCATTGCCAATTCTATGGACATCCTAGAACCTGCTCCTCTGGATAGCCATGGAAATCAACGTGAAGATGGTAATATCTCATGCTATAATCAGATGACATAGTGCTTTATTCTTGAAATATATTGAGCGTCTCTAGAAAACAAGTTGTTTCTTTACTCATTTGGGAGGTAAAACCCCCGAAGCACAAAAAGTCAAGTTAGCACATCAATCTTTTAGAATGTACTTTGCTAAGGTTGAATCTCTCATTGGATTTGGTAGAATCCTTTAAGTTCATCAAATTAAACTGGTGGCATAATTGTACTGGAAAAAAGACTTTTGCAAACAAAAACCTTTCTGCTTCTTTAATTTTCTACCCGCTTTTTTATGTCTAGTCCTCAAAGGTAACTCGACAAGAGATATTTGCTTGTGATTTATATCTTTTCTATCTATGGAAAACTATGGAATCCTATCTATTTCCTGAAGGGGTGCTCGGCATAGTGACTTTGTGAGTTTTACTGTTCAGATAAAGAGTTTCTTTAATCTGTTCTTCAGACCATGGAGCCTGTTAATACACTTCTGTTGTTCATGTGACCTAAGAAGTCAAACCATGTGCTGGTGAATGGGAGTGAAACTCCCAGCTTACACCTGGGTTCATCTAAATGATTGAATTTCAACAATGTCTTGATGAATGGTAAAAGTTTCAGCAACCAAAAGAACTGAAGGTTTTTAGCAATTTTTTAAGAATGATAATAACAAGCTGGAGAATCCCTGACAGCACTTTGCTTAATTTGCCAGTGTGTTATTATTCTGGTACAAACATTACTGCATATTAGATTTATTTTGTAAGGCTTTCTTATTTTGGCTTGAATATAGGTGTATGAAAGTGGCTAATTGGATTCAGAACATCTACTACCTTCTGAATTTAATGATCCTTGTGCAGTTATGCAGGCTGACCACCCGGTTGACCTGTTCTTACTGCCTGGTAAAATATTTCATCCCAGTTTATTTGTTGTAAATGTTCATAATTCAATTTGCTTACATTTTCTCTGACTTAATTACATATTTCACTGCCAGGGCTTGCATTTGATAAATCTGGCAGACGCCTAGGACGAGGTGGAGGGTAAGTTGCAAGCTTGCACAGTATTTTCATCGATAACTGTCAATTTCTTCATTCAGTTTGATCTCCATTACTGATATGGACATTAAAACTTTTGAAGTTACTATGATACATTCCTGAAGAATTACCGAGATCTGGCCAAGGAACGACAATGGAAACAGCCCTTGTTAGGTATTTTGGGCTCTTCTATTTTTTCCCCTTAGATTTGATACAACTCTGCATAACATGTTGGCCTCTGTTTTTATTCTCCTTAGTAAATAGACTTCACTTAGGTGCTTGGTTTTGCAGTTGCTTTATCATATTCTCTTCAGATCATGGATGAGGGAGTTATTCCTTTAACTCCAAATGATGTCCCTATAGATGCCCTTGTATGCCCAGATCGTGTCATCCCAATCAGCCAGGCTGCCTTGGAGAGAATGTCATAAAGAAGTACCTCCTTGTTAAATTGATTGGCAAGAAGACTCTTCTCATCATTCTACAGCATTCTTTTCACTGACTGGAGGTGTGCAAAGGACAATGTGCAGCCTATAATGGAGAGACCATTGTCTTCATATATTTCGGAGGACGAGCTGACTTGCTGCTGGACTGTCAAGAGCTCAACAAATGATGGACTGCATGTTTCATATTCTGTACCAAAGGGCATTTCTTGATGTGGTTGAGATACTCTGTTTTCTTTATGTGTTCTTTGACAAAACTTACAAATATTTGGGTATTAAGGCCTGATTTCTGTGCCGCACGGTGTGCTCGATTCCTTCTATTTTCTGCAATGAACAGATGATCTCGAGATTATTCCAGGTTAAATGGAAAGGCTGCGCTCTACCTTCATCTCTTCATCTGAGGTGTTGCATTTTTTTTAGGGGGGGAGGGGGGGCTTTAGAGTTGAGTATTTGGTTAAACTCTAGGTTATGCAATTTTTATAATCATAACAAATAGTCTAAAAATCGACAATTCATTTGATCGAATGAGGTGATTAATTTAGTTCAGATATCTAAATTAATTGAATTATTAAAATCTCTGATTATAAGTTATTTTTAAATAACGTTGCTTAATATGTCCTAATCAAAGAAATCCATGAAAATTAAAAAAATAAAGAAAATATTTAAAGCAAAATAATCATCTTTATTTCTAAAATTTGTTACAGTACCAAGTAGGAGTGCTGCGTTGGAGAGAAATTGAAGCATGAAAGTACCAAAAAGGAAGGGAAAATGAGTGAAATAAGAGAAAGAGGGGAAGAGGATGAGGGAGATTTTCAAGTTTGGGAGTGAAAGAATCGGATTAGATATTGAAAATTTGGAACCGGAAATGTGGAACCCTAAATCTTTGCATTTTCTACTATTTTAATTTTAATTTTTAAGTTTTTTTTTTCATTTTTAGAATTTTTTATTAATTATAATAATAATTAAATGAATACAGATTATCTAAAAAATATATATAATATTTTTAATTAATTCGATTTTTCATCAAAATAAAAATTATTAAAATTAATAATTGTTCAAATAAATCAAATTAAAATTTTATTTTATTTAAAACCAAGCTAAATACTAAAATGATTTTTTTTTTTTTTTTTTTTGTTTAAAACGACTAGTGCTCGCTCTCTAGGGTGAGTAATGTCCTTTACAGGAGGGTATGAGGTTGTGAGAGCTCAGACACTCACCATTGGCGAGGGATGTGCCTCCTTTTGCTACGCCACGAGATCTGGGGTGTCCATGGCCATGTTGTTCACATTGGAAGCAGTTGCGGTTACTTAGTGACAGCTATGACCTTCATGTTCAAAACATATATTTCTGGTATCCAAAAGTTCCAAATAAAGTAACAATAATAATAACACACACACACACACACACACACACACACACACACACACACACACACACACACAAATCCCCACCCAAATACTTACAAATTTCTTCCGAAAATTTCACCCTTTTTTCTGGACGAAAGGTAGAGAAGAGAAAGGGGCAAATAGGCCTCGGGGAAAATACCCCACATTCTGAAATTAAATACTGCATCATTAACATTAATAATTTTAATTTTTTATTACTTTTTATCCTGAAAATTAATTATATATACATGTTAAAAAATATCGTATAACTTAAAAACATATTTTTTTTCCATATTTAAAAACAAAAGCAGCCATCGAGCTATAGTTTTAATGGTATCATTCTCTTTTCTTTTGATTTCGAGTCTCTTTTATATAAATAAATAAATAAACAAATAAAACAAATGCTGCAATGTTGCTGCTTTCAGGTCATTGCCTACCAAAATGGAAGTATGTTACTTATGAATCTGCTAACAAATTCCTTTTATCTCGGCTCCAGAGCCCTCCACACGTTAATCGCTAAAATGGAATCCCTCTATACCTGGAATAACAATGTTCAGGGCAGGTTGGCTTAAGCTTCTTACTTGTGGAGAAATAGTTGGCCTAGTTGTGGCATCATTCTCTGTTCAATATTTTGATCCATCTATACCACCAAGAACAAGAGGTCTGGTTCTCTTTTTCCTTGAATAATATTTGATGGATTAACATAGGAAGCAATTTCGTGTAGATAGAGAAGATATCCACGGGTCCATTCATCTTCAGAGTCCTATTAATGTCCAGCAATTGTTTGTGGTGATCCAGCAAGTGTAAAGCGAGCTCTGCGTAGGTCTAGTGACAAAACATTAAATTTGACTCTCTTAATCAAAGTTTTAAGTTTAAATTTTAAAAATAAAAAAGTAGATATCGGAACAATCAGTCCATAAATTGGATTCTATAAATATTCAAATCAAATTATTTAGATTTCTGTATATTGATGGCCGACTAATTAAAAAAAATGGGGAGCTCATGATTTTTGGATGCATTCACAATTAAACTGGGGTGAAGCTAAAATTTATATTGGGACTGATATCACTTTAAAGGGTGGGCTTATACCTTTAGGGAGGTGAAAATATTTATAATTATACATTTTGACATAATAAGACTATCATATCACACGTTATCACAATAAGACTTAGAATAATTTTGGTTAGATGCAGAGTTATTTAAGCTCCGCTAGGAAGCGAATTCACTTCCCTCATGTGGAAGCGAAAAAAATGATGTTGGTCACAAATCATGTTTTGTTCCTTTTTCTTTTTTTATACTTGGTCGATTAGTATTTGATAATTAATTTTATTGATCCCGATTATTCTGATTCGAATTAATTGTGAAACTCATTAAATGGTTAATTCTTCTTATATTTATTTTTTATTTTTAAAATTTAAAATTAAAATTTTGATTAAAAGAGTTGAGTGTCCTTGTTACTGGTGTGGGGCCAAATGATGTTAAATTTCCGGCGGTGGTTGAAAATTTTTAGCTTCTCTCTTGCTGGCTAGAGAAGGTTCTTTGCATTCACTCTTATCCATTCACATTCAGACCGTCAAGGCAATTGTTTATCCAGAAGTCAATTCTTCTTTTAGGTTGTTTGGTTCTTCTTCCTATACTGCGGGGATTTTATTTCGCCCACACCTTGAGAAGTCTGCCAATTGATTAGGCCTGGTCCATGTAGTCACTTCTGCAAAACAAGTTTAATACCATGGTGGGAAAGCAAGGCCATGATTTCGTTTTCATGAGGATGCTCTACTCCAAGGATTGAACTCTCCTTGGTGAGCTCACATAGTTTTAATACTATATGTTAATCATTTTTTTTTATCTTGACCACCACTCAGTATCCGAAATTTCATTTCGATTAATCTGGATCGACTGTTACAGAGCTATCACTTTGTGAGGATGGGTCTCCAACATTGTATTTTTCGTACCTAGGGGAAGTCAAACTCAAAGGTGTCCCTACCATTCACATCAACAAGTGTTGTTATACTATATGTTAATCATATGTTTACATGTCATAGATTGTGATGCAAAAGCCAACAAATTTTACATCAAGAATCTTGATGGGAATACATTGTCCCATTTAGTTTTCATGTGTAAGCTGGCTACCCACTTGCTAAGTATCAACTACCACAATAATTAACAATTTTGTTTATGGTTGATATATGCTAACAACTATTTTTCTTCTTAAAATTTTGGGTTCAATGATTCTATATATGATGTGTTGGGCGGAGCCTTGCTCGAGTCTGAATTTCATGTAATCGAGGTTCAGGCAATGCATTGGTGCCATGAGGTAGGTCCACATCGCTTTGTGGCACCACACATTTAACAGGACCTCTCTTTTTTGTTATACCAACTGAAATCTAGATTATTCGATTGATCGGTCTGAATATTGTGAAGTTTATTTTAAGAATTGATTTTCTTAATATCTGTTTTTTTATTTTTAAATCTCGAACTTGAGATATTGGTTAAGGTATTCTAGTGTTGGACCACTACCACTACACCCAGACGTTGATCTTAACACGATCTTGTTTGAACAAAGTCTAACTAGAGTTAAGTCTCTCCCACATATATGCAACCATAGCTCCAATATCTTATATTTGGCTTACATTTTTTCTTCTGTCCGCTGTCTTCTTTAATTGCTTAAACGTTGTTTTCATGTCCTCCCCCTTCTCCAAAACCTACTCACTCACACCAAAAGCATAGGTAGTTTAAGCATATAAAACAGCAATAGTTCTTCCCCAAAAAACATTTTTTTTCCTCCAATAAGTCTTAAAAGCAAAAGCTGAAGACTGTCATGACTAAGGATTCAAATTCAAGCTTCAAACTGATATCCATATAGTTTTGTTTGCTCTGCCTTTGGTTTCCCGCTCAGCTGATCCTGATCCATTACAGGACTTCTGCGTTGCGGACTTGAAAGGATCGATCTCCGCTAATGGCTTCCCTTGCAAAACTGCCTCAGAGGTAACATCCAATGATTTCTTCTTTGATGGGCTAGGCAGAGAAGGGAACACTGCAAACGAGTTTGGATTGAATGTGACTGCAGGAAATGTTCTTGCACACTGGGTTTATCAATGAAAAGAGTTGACTACGCTGCTGGAAGACTCAACCCCAACTCACTCGCAACCTCACTCAACCGAGGCTGTGTTTGTGCTCAAAGGGAAGGTTTTTCTTGGGTTTTTAGCGACTACAAATGTCCTGTATTCTAAAGTTCTGACTCCTGGACAGATGTTTGTCATTCCTCGAGGGCTTGTGCACTTTCAGCAGAACATTGCAGTTGGAAGGGCTCTTACAATCACAACGTTCAATAGCCAGTCGCCGGGGGTTGTGATTCTTCCTCTGACTCTTTGCATCGAAGCCTTCTATCCCTACTGATGTTCTGACCAAGGCCTTCCAAGTAGATGACAGTGTGATCAAGTACATAAAATCCAAGTTTGGTTCTTAAGGTAGTGATAAAATCAAACATTGATTTTCGTGTGATTGCAGTTTCCTTGTATGAGAAATAAGGTTTCGGTTGATTTTCAGTTCTTGGCTATCTGAATCTGACTTTACATCTTGACATCTATTTGATTTTGTTCTAAATCCATAGATCCAACCATGAAGCATGGAATTAAAGTTAAAAAATTTTTTTAACCCCTTTTCCTTCCATGTTTTCAGATAGGTGGATAACGATTTAGACCGCCATTTTGGATATGCTATTTCAGGTATAATTTTTGCTTCTGCATATGCTTTTTCTCCTTTATTTTATATTATTATGATATGGTTATGAAGTGCCATATGGTATTATATTTACCAAATATGTGACCTGAAATATCTTTTTTATTTTTTTTTACACCATCGGTATGTAAAGTCGTATTCTGACTAATTCTATTTGAACGTAAAATTTTATTTAAGGAACGACTCTTTTAATATAATCTTTTTTATTTTTAAATTTAAAATTTAAAATTTAATTAAAAAATCTAATACCCCATCGATTCTATGTCTATTTACTTGAAATGTCCGTGCAAGATTCCAACAGCTTCGCAATTACAGTGTCTAGCAATCAAATGAAGGATGGAGCCCACTTCAAATGTTGTGGCACACCACCGCATTTCACCCCCACATTTTGAAAGATTGATCGTTGCATTAAAAACAAGGTCGAAAATGTCACAGGAACTTTAGTAGACTCACTATCCATTTTAATTACAAGAGTTCAAGAATATTAAGGGTCCTAGAATACTTCTGTTCAGAGTTATTAGTACAAATTACAGAGAATCCAGTTAGGTGATACAAGCCAAGAAGATTGAACACTACACAAAGGTAAGTTCTTTTGATAACAAATTAAGGAATACTTGCTTATAAGAGAAATACTGCTCCGCATCAGATAACAAAGCAATGATCCACGGCCCACCTTAGAATAAAAATTAGAGATTAATATGCGGCTACCAGACCACATCATTATTCATCAAATTCCAGTCATGTTGCTCTTTCGAAATTACCACCAACCTGCATATGCAACCACTCTGTTTGTGGACCTAGAACATATTCCCTTGCAGCTTGAGAGCCATATAGCATTCCAGTAGCATCAAAGGTCTGCGCTGCGAGCTGATGCACCAAATTAACAATTAGAACTCTTGTTCACATACTAAACATAACGAAAGAGAACACAATTGCCAAAGGTTTTGCATTAGATCAAAGAAATAGTTCTTTTGTACAGTATATCCCTAAAATATTGAAGAAGAAAATGAGTTAGGCAATAAGGAAGCTAGCAGGCTGTGTATGCAAGGGAGAGTCACAATTGATTTGAGAACATCAACAAAATCCTAGAATAAAGTTCATGCATTTTGACAGATTTGGATCTCATGCAAATTGAAAAGCCGAGTGTTCTCTCTCCATATTTGTTCCAATTTTCTTTCTAGGGTGGGGAAGAGTGGGTTCATGTGAAAAGAATGTAGTGAAATGAAACAACAATCTTTCAATCCAAGAGATGCTTTTTAAAAAATCAATTTCACAAAACCATTTGTGTTTTTAAAAGCTTATTGCAGGAAATAATAGACAGGGGATATAATGGAAGGGATGTGAGAGAAAATGTGCAGCCTTAGGCAGCCCAATGACACCTATCTGAAACAAGCATACAGGGTAAAGCACAAGATAGTTGAACATATAAACTAAACACTTTTTTGATTGAAGACTGTATATTGGGATCTTATTCATAAGAGCAATTCATGCTAATGACACAACTGTATGAAAGCTTTCATGAACTTTATTTGACAACAAATGATATCTGTGAATGTCTATTACCCTGAAATTGTTAGGTTAATCAATTATTTATTAGATATTTCTTTCTTTGTTATTGTCTCCCCGTTTCATTTTCAACGCATTAGTATATCATCACAACTATAAACCAGAAGTGAAGATCATTTTGCATAGCAGAGATTATCAGAGCTTTTCCCAAGTCTCCTTAAGTTATAGGTCAAGAATTGCTGCATCAAAATGGTCCAATAAGAGGGTCTGTTCAATATCTTCACTAAACTCATTGACTCAAATAATAAAAGATGCCCAGAACAAGGAAAAAAGGGTCTATGCCAGGGATTGGAAGCACAGTTATGATTGTGATAAACAAAGGTACTATTATTGTGAATATGTTTATAAGATCTGTACAGTAGGTGAAAGATTTTCCAGTTGTGGGAAATTTAGTGTGATCATCTCATATTAAGGATTCCTCAAAGCTGTTACTCTCTGACAAGAACATATCAAACATAATTAGAGCTAGTTGCAGAAATGCTACTTTCCCCTAACATTCTCAGGCGAATGGGTGTATACTTTAGATCAAAAGACAAGGGAATTTTTTAATCCCAACATTATAAAGGTGAATAAATGCATAGAGAAAAGCCTTCACCAAAAAGTCATTTTTGCCATAGATTAACATTCACAAAATAATGCTTCTCTGAGCAATGAATGTTGATTGCAATGTTGAAAAGAAATCCAAAGTAGAAAAGACAAAACCTGGACATTTTTTTTCTGCCTAGCTTAATAATTACTTTCAGTTAAAGCGAACAAACATGATTAGTCTGTCAGATGGTAATGATGATAATAATTAAATGGACTACTTACATCCTTTGTTGGAAATCCATCTATGGAGGGGTTTATCCTTGAATTGACCGCTTCAAGCTTCATTGACAGGAACTACAATATGCAATATGCAAACAGATTAGCATTTAAGTGGCTAATACAATCGGAAAACAGTGATAAAATAATATTAGGGAAGGTACCTCAACTTGTCGCTGCAGTGACTGGATGTAGTTAATAATCTCATCTAGAACAAGTGCTTTTCCAATAACCTAGTTAAAAAGGGATACGTCAAATATAAGTAAATGAAAAGAGTTTGACCAGATTGATGCTGCTTATAAATAGTAGACAAACAAAGAATTAAGAAACAAAGGAAGAGTGCAGACTTTTTTTTTTCTTTACTAACAAATTGTCCCTGAACTAGTAAATCTGCTTTGCATGAAAGGTTCACCCATTACAGGGCTAAAACAAAATAAAGAAAAAGAAACTACGAACTTTATTACATCCAGGGACCAAGTCTTGGAGAATTTTCATCCTCTCGCTGATCTTTTCTCTCCTAGCCTGCAAAAGAGGGGGGGGAATCTGGTCACATATTCATTGACAAAGATCCTTTATGACATGCATAAAATTAAGGATCAAAAGTGAGTGCAAAGAAAAATTAGCAGCTCTGTGAAAAATATAAGTTACCCTTTCTGCCAGGCTGTGGCTATCAGTAGCTTGGCCCCGTCGAGCTCTGACATGAATATAGTCCTGCTTAGGTGGTTCAGATGCCTGGTTACCTTTCTCTACTGAGTTCTTCCTATCTCCTGAATTCCTTTCTGCATCGGCTTTTGAATTAGCGGGCTCACCCTTAGAACCTGACAGTTTTGAGCGTTTTCCACTTGAATCATCCTGTGTGTGGAAAGAATGTCATGAACTCAAAAAATTAATTATAAGCAAGGATATAACCAAATGTTTCACAGTTCATACTTTCTTTATACCCAGCTTTCATATGTGGTGTTCCCTCATACTGCAATCATCTACTTCAGGATAATATAAGTGTTAGATCTCGGCCACAAAGGTCAGAAGACAAGAAAAGGAAATAATTTTTCTGAACTCCTTTTTCTTTTCAGTTTCTACAAAAGGGTGAAAGAAGTACTTCATCTTTGTTTCTAGTACAAAGGTGATATAGATTACAGAACCCAAGGATGGCATCTCTCAATTGCTTACAAACCCCTGTAACAAGGCCAATGACGAGGATCGATCTTGGGTTTCAGGAACAACTCATAGAGTCTAAAAACACTGCCCACTGAAACCTTTATCTTCAGAAATGAATCGAAATAAAAGTTTGAAAATGACAAATAAATTGCCTGATGAATATGTAGTGGAAAATACAAATTAGATGGACAATACAACAGAATTCAATGGTATAGCTTAAATAATCCCAAGTTCAAATATACTATCATAAATAGACTAAAAATTTAGATTCACGTGGGAGGGAGGAAGAACAAAGTAAAATAAAGAGTCCAACAAGGATGAACATGAAAACAATTCCAACATCCTAACATTTTGTCCAAAAAATAGCAATTGAATTTCAACTAATCAAATTCAAACTCAACTCCTTAGACACTAGTTTAGGATCGGCTGTGATAAAAGATAAAGCGCTAGGTACACACTTGTGGAGTTTATTCAAATTCAAATCCAAAAGAAGAAAAGAGCACATTGCACATCTTCTATGGTGATCATTAATTGCAATCTAAATCTCCAAAAATGTACTTCAAATTCCAGAGCCTTCAGAGGAACTCCACCAAAACTATCATATGAGAACAAGAAAGCTATTATTAGCATTATCATTACTATGCTGAGTCATTTTGAACCACTTCCCTTTTCCTTCCCTGTCATTCTTCCAAGGCCCAATTTGGATCCTCTTGTGCATTTTAGAAAAGTCTTTTGTTTTCTTTTCTCTTTTGTCTTGAGCTACATTTAACCACCTCTCTTCTCTCACAATAAAAGATGCTTTTCCAAAAAGCTAAAGGGGGTTCAAACTGGGACCTAGAAACAAATCGACAGAAAACATCCAAAAGGGAAATTTATGCGCGTGAAAGAAGTAAGCAGCACAAGATATTGCAGTCCCATTCAAGCAAGCTAAAGCCTGACAAGGCAAAACCTATTTCACACACCACAAAATTTTGGTGGTCCCTAAATATTCAAGTTCTACATAGATACCATTCTTGAAATATAACAAGTAGATTAACCCCACTTCAAAAACCACACAATTTACTCAGTTTTATAAACATCCAAGTTCTCCATAGACGCTATTCTTAAATGTTCCACCACCCAAGGGCCCATCGAAAATCACCACTGAATTGATTAAGTGCTGAATTTTAAATAAGCTGCTGAATATGATAATATATGAATTGAAGGGTAAGTGGGCTTATTTAGAGTTTATCACCGACAGAGCTACGAGTGAGAATTCTAGCCTAATTTTGGGCCTGCCCAGCATCATCAATCAAGCTTAACACTGAAAATTGGGCGTCTAACCAGCTTCTCACATTAATCCAATTATCAGAACTCCACTAAATATAACAAAATTGACCAATAAGAAAGAACAATTCTAACCAGTGAGACCATGTGGCATCAGTTTTTGACATTTTCGGGCCCTCATAGCAGGAAACTAAATGAACAAACCATAAGACACAAAAGTTAAAAAATTTGTTGAAAAAAATCACAAAATTGAATCAAAATTTGGAAAGTGAGTATACCAAGTCATTGCCACTGCCAGTAGAAACCAATTTAGACGACTCATCCTCGGAATTGGCCATGACATCTTTCCTCTTCCGTCCTCCACGGCGCCCACTTTGCTCTGTCACCGTCGATTCGTCGATGGAAACGTCGCGATTCGTGGAAGTTTCAGCAAATCCACACAAATTCTGACTGAAATTCCCCATTCTTAACCCTAATCCTCCATTATTATCACAAATGCCGTTGCTGAAAGGCCAAATCTCGGCTAAGCTGTACGAAGAAGGATTTGCTGCAGTGAATGAGGACTCGTTGATCAACGGAGGGTCCATTTTCAAGATCTATTCATCAACAATCACTATTCCCTCCCTCCCTCTCCCTCTCCCTCTCTCTCTCGAAGTGTGAGCTTAAGTGAGAGGTCTTTAGTGAAATTCAGTTATTTAAAGAGAGGTTACCCAGAGAGAGAGAGAGAGAGTACCGTTGAAAGCGAATGGAGAGAGAGAGTGAGAGTGTGCGCGCGCGCGTGCGAGGCACAGAGAAGAGATGATCTGCGGAGAGAGAAAAAGGGGGGAGGGGAGGTGCGCAATGCGCATGCCGTGCTCATGTTTTTTTGACTTTGGGGGATTCGTAAATTAACCAATGGGAAGAGTAGAAATGGGCGAGTATCACGATGTTCTGTATTCGCGCAAGTGGTAACGGAATGGGACAACTGAGTTATGGGATCCCACAGCCATTTCCTTTTGTTTTTTCTCAACGAAACACTTCTACCGTCCTTTATTCGAGATTTCGTCTTCACCGATTCAGATCGAATCTCTTTTTAAAAATTAAAAATTTCCTTAATATAATTATTATATACTTAAATCAAGTTAAATTCATAACATTGATCAAAAGGTGGAATGATCTATCCATCAGAACAACCGCCGTGGATGGGATCACACAACCTTGCAAGACAAAAGGTGCACACCGAAAAAATGGAACAGAATGGAGTGTGAAATGGGCCAGGCTTGATCCCTCTAAACTCGACCCGATTCCATCCTCAATTATATAAATCTTCCGACAAGTAAAGACATAGAACAAGGCTTTCCAAAATTATAGATTGTTATTTAATTTCTCGCAGGATTATATGATAGGGTTATTTGTGAAAATTGAATAATGATATGATAATTACTACTATGTAGATATAAATACGTTAGGGTATCAATGGGTTATAACTCAATTAGTACTATCTCCCTCTCTTTTATAGGTTTCGAGTTTGAAATTCTTTATATATCCAAAAAAAAAAATATGATCGAACTATTACAAAATCCTGTATTCAAACTTAGTCTGAAATTTGAAGAATATAACGGGCTTTAAGGGAGAAATACGCCTGCAAGTGTATGTATGTATCTATGTTATGTATATATATTACCTTATAATCTTTCTTTACCCTAAATGGGGTAAAATGTTGTTCCTATTAGAAACACAAAAACACCTATTACTAGTACTTTTCCTTGCAAAAATAGGTGACTTGAGCATGATTTTCTTTCAAAGAAACCAATGCAATCATTTTATGTGAAAGTAGATTAAGAATATATGGTTGTCCAATCTTGGTGATTCCGAACATTCTCTGCCTTCAATTCTCTTCCAATCCTTTGTGGGAGAGGAACAAGTTGGCAAATTTCCCATACCCATTTTTGAGTCAATGAAAAACTCCCAAACTACTTTGAAAAAAAAGGGATCTCAAATTCAAACCTTACCTTAGACATGTGAAATGCTATATGAAGGTTCCCTCTTTAGATTCCTAGCATCCATAATGAGATTTAGTACTATTGAGTGTTTGATAGATGTCATGAGTATAATTATTGAATTAAGTGGCATGGGAGAGATGAAGAACAATGGATTTGATTGTTAGCACCACTTTTTCCTAAATAAGGTATTTTTGCCACAATGTCCTTAGGATTTGGGAAGGTATATCAGTGGGAGAAGTACTGATCATTGATTATGATGGTCCAAAGATAATGTGAAAGCTCAGGATCTGTGAATTAAAAACAAGAAACTTGGAGGGAGGTTTCACCTTTAAGTGACTTTTTGTATTTATTTATTATTTATTTTTAATTTTTATTTATTGATATTCGAGTTATCTGACTAATTCGATTTAAATATTGTGAATTCCATTTGGGATTGGCTATGACAATGCCTGTTTTTCATTTTTAAAATTCAAAATTAAAATCTTAATTAAGAAAATTTAGTACCTTTATCACTATACCTAAAGGATATCAGTATTCAAATTTCTTTATACAACCATATGTGGAGGTTACAAATCTAAATAAATTTAAATAAAAATTATTTTTAAGTTATTTTAAAATTATCTTTGGTTAAAAAAGTTTAATCAGTCACATCAAAATTATGCCAACGGTGCAGAGTAATATCAAGTAATATCATGTAATTTTTTTTCTAAATTAGTTTCGATAAAAGGGATTCGACTGTCGTATATACAACCGGCCAAATTTCTTTGATTAGGAAAAATCAGGAGGTAAATCTAAATGAAAATTATTTATATTTTTTAATATCATAATTAGGATTTTGTCCAAATGAATTATATTCTCCCCCATTCTAAGTATTGAGAGAGTTTTAAAAATATCGTTAAAAATTTTTAAAAATATTATCAAAATCTCATATCGTGTTATTTATTTTCTAAAATTTATGACCTCTTATCGATTCAGCTTCATGTTCATAGCATCCCTAATACCAATTTTTCGGACCTTTCTAGGACGAAAATCAAATCTAGGAACTCACCTAAGCATCCTACATTATTTTAGAATACTAAACTTATTATTAGGTTTCATAATTTTTTTTTTCCAATTTTAGTATCCCTCGTGACAAAAATGAAAGATCAAAATCTCATAAGAAGAATAGGAATAGGTGGAAGAATATCCATTGTCAACAAGAGGGTTGGTGCAAGTGATAGATACAAAGCGTAGAAAGCAACACTTCTTCTTGTCAAAGAGATATTAACAGATGGGAGATGCTTTCAACTTGCCTAACTTGCTCAATTCAAAACATGTTAAATAGTTAAGTATCAATAAAATCACTAGAAAGTCTCTTGGATGCCAACCCTAAGATAGCTATAAAATATCATGCGGCTCTTTAAGTTCCCTATTATCCACCGCTTCAATTTTATTACAAAAACCCGAATATTAAATCGATCGTTTGAACCGGTTGATCATTTTTTATACAAAAAATTATTATAATGTTCACTGATTAATTTAATTAATAAATACGATAATAATTTTTTTAATTTTATATTTGATATAAAATTAGATGAATTAATCGTGATAAATGATATTTTTTTCTCTCATAAATTGATGGCTATGTGAGAGAGACTAACCCCACTTCCTCTAACCTCTTCGATTGGGTCAATCACATGGCTTCTTGCCAGAATTGGGAATGGGGTTTCTGAGCATTTCAATTTCAATGTCAACATCTAATCCAGTTCACATAAAGTGCATGTGCAAATTGCACAAGTAATGCTATATTTTTTCACTGTAACATCAACCAAATGGCATCATAGAATAGCATTTGGATTTCATGTTTGTCGAGTTGGTGAAGGGACCATTGTGATTTAATTGGTATGGTTTTTAAATAGATATATATTTTTTTCTACCATCAATATTTGAAATCTTATTTCGACTAATAACGCTCAAATATCTACGAGACTTTATTTAGGGTATGACTCTCTCAATATAGATTTTCTTATTCTTAAATTTTGAATTCGAGATTTAGTTAAAAAATCTATCATCACATCCTATTAAGTCGACTGTAGTGTTTTTTGAATAGATATATGAAGGGTAAAAATATAATTTTTTCATTTCTTTTGCTTTTCACAGTGATCATGTGATCATCACTTTCTCATCTGAGTTCCCATAGAAGTCTTGATTTTATGGAAATTATATCCTTATAGTATGCAGTTCATGATTTTGACAAGCTATAGCCATACCAAAAGTTTGTAAAAATTTCTATTAGTTGTAAAATTTTTCCATTTTCATTTAATGTTTGGATGAAAATCTAATCACAAGGACGATTCAATCCCACTCACCATATTCTAATAACTAAGAAGTATAAAGGAGTTTGTTTTTCACTCAATTTTTAACAGATTTGAACCGATAAAAAATAAAAAGATATTAAACAGATATTGTTTTATGTCTTTTTTTTTAACTGTTTATTAATTTAATTAGTAAAATTTTTAAAAATAATATGAAAAATATAAGGTTAGATTTTACTTATTAGTAAGATATATATATATATATATATATATATATATATATATTTCACTTGCCTTGCATGTTCTATAACTAGAGTAATAGCTTTAGCAGAAGGATAGAGAACTAATCGTCAACTTCATGACCAATTTCATGATCAACGTCTGATGGTTTAGTTAGTTCAGAAATTGACGCCCCTTAATCATGATCGGGAGTTCGATCTCTCATGAAAACAGAAAAATTAGTGCTGGGAGATCTACCCTCTCAATTGGATCCTGTAAACGGTCGACCCAGATTAGTCAGGACGAAATCTCAAATAATAGGTTGGTGGGCTAACCATGATACCCAAAAAAATTGTCAACTTCATGAGGATTGAAAATGATGAACCCTAAATTAAGTCATAATAATGCAATCTAAACAACATACAATTGGGTCGGTAGGTTAGGTTGATAGATTTCTTAATTAAATTTAAGATTCGAAATTTGAAAATGAAAAGAAAAAATTATGTTAAAAAAATCACCTCATAATAAAGCAATTTAAAGCTATGGAATTTTCTTGGCCTAATGTATTTTTTTAGTATTAAAGGGGAAGCAAGCACCGGATTATCTTGTTAAACATATCATTAAAATGGATTTTTGACTAAAAAAAAACGTTAAAATGGATTTGGATCTGAAGCAAGATTAATTTAATAAGCTTTGGGCATTGATTGTACCTTTCCCAAGTCAAGAAGGGCAGTATGGGCACATTTAAAGGACGTGTTTATCTTAATTAATCGATATTTAAAATCATATTTTGATTAATTCATTTTAAATATTCTTAAATCTAATTTTAAAAAATTCTCTCAAAATAAATTTTTTTTTTTATTTTAAAATTTTAAACTGAAAACTTAATTAAATAATTTAACATATTTATTCACTAAATACCTCCCCCCAAACCTCCCTTCCCGCGGCGGCTGACAAGGAAACCTGTTTTTAGTGGCAAGTTCAGTTCACGTGACTTGTTGATATTAATGTATAACAAAAGAGAGAAAATCTTACTGCTGTGTCCAGCATGGAGACTTGAGAGAATGGTACCATCCCTGCCCTAACCTACAAAGACCAAATGACCCACTTCTTGATCCAATGAAAAAAAAAACAACAGGTCCCAACTGTCCCAACCCCTTCAGCTTCAGGGCCACATAACCTTTCTAGGGTGTCCTGGGAGCAGTCAAAAGCTTTGAATTCCACAAGGTCCTTTGACAGTCCATCAATATTCAATACCAAGTAGAAATCATTTAAATTTTTAGGCCAAATAAAAGCTTGTTCAAATGGCATGTTGGAATAGCCAAGCCAAGCTATGAGTGCAAAAAATAAAATTTTATGAATGGTCAATTTCATTCTCTTATCATCCATAACATGAAGTAGTAATCTTTTGCTTTCGGGCAGGCGTTTCTCTATCTAACATAGAACTGCTAAATACTAGAAAAATGTTTTTTGGAGGGATTTGCTCATAAAGAAGATCGGAGGAAAAGACGACAATCAATTCATATAGGAGTTTCGACAATCAAATCGATTTGGATTAATCGAGGTGAAACTCTGGATATCAGGAGTCAGGGACCAAAAAAGAGAGAGAGAGAGGACTTGTTCTCAAACACCGTAATGACTTGGAAATGGCCCACAACTACCAATCAATTCATATATATATATATATATATAATAAAATTTCTTATTGTGTGACATAATTATTTTTTAAATTAATTAAAATAAAATTTGTCTCTTACGACCTTTAAACTAAATAAGTTTCATTTTAATATTATTTTATAGACACAAAATTCAATAATCAAGTTAAACTCGATAAAATTTGATTTAAATTATATTAGATATTTAAGAGATAAATTTTTTTTATATCTATTTTTATTATATATAAAATTTAGATTTGAGATTTGATACGAGAATCGTCGGTGCCCTACTCTAAGCCAAGTAGGAGTCGATGGAAATGAAACAAAACCGAAAAGTAACTTTGTAGTCGATTCAGATGGGCTCAGGACTACACGAATTAGTGGGCCAGCTTGATTGCATAAAAAAATAATGCTAAGCGAACCATCCGGACCTGATCGAGCTTGCCTCAGTTGGATACTCAACCCAGGCTTCTTCAAACATACTCAGACCCGTCCAAAGGAGGAGAGAGAGAGAGTGTGTGTGAGAGAAACAGTTCTTCATTAATCTTGAGAGAGAGAGAGAGAAAGAGAGATTTAACTAATAGCACAAAGACAGAGTAATAGAAAAAGGAAACTTTATTAACGTGGTTTTGTTCAACTGGATATGGAATTGAGTATCCTAAACTATGATCGAGATTCGACTTTCGTTAAGAGTATCGGACCCTTGTGTGTATGGAGCGTTATCCGTTGGGAGACCCGCCCTCCGAAATGAGTTACTGCAGTGGTCGGTCTGAATTAATCAGGGTGAAACCCTGGATATCGGGTGATATTCAAGATATGGTATAAAAAAAAAAAAAAAGGAAAAGGAAACTTTTGTTGTGTCCTCTGATTTCAAGACAAGGTTGTTTTAGTTCAATGTTGAGACAGGTCTGAAAATTTTGAGGTAGATTCAAGTAAAATTTTTAATAAATAAAATATAGAGTTAGTTTTTTTTTTTTAACAAATTTGATTTTTTCTCGTAAAATTTCTATTTCTTATATAAAATCATTTAAAAATATTATAAATAAAACAAGATAAAACAAAATAAATTGAATGAGGGTGAAATTTGTCTCCTCTGGCATAAACAATGTCCCCACAGTTTAATATGCCATATCCCTATATAAATTCCTCCCTGTATAATAATGGACTTACCCCTCACAATAGTTATGATTCATTTCAAACATTCAAGAAGAAAAAGTAATTTTTTTGATCGTCTTCGTTCACTTTTTTGAAAAAAGAAAGGCATTGAATAATATTATACGTATTTACAATAAATAGTTTTTTTTATTAATTTCAAATCCTAGATTACGTCAGAATAATTTCTTTTTTTAATTTGAATATAAAAATACTCGAATTGTATTAGTCACAATAAATTATGTTAAAAAAATATTAACAATAAATAGCAAATGTGGGGACAAACATTTACGGATACCAATGGTGTGGTGGTGGGGTTACAAGGGTGATGGGTCAATAAAGCCTACTTCTTCACTCTTAGAGATTTTTCACTTTTTGCGGAGTACTTTTGTGGGCATGTGGCCTCCACAAGTGCCGGGTTGACAACGAGTGGAACCCCTCAAATCAGTTGGCTTTTTGAGTATGAACAAAACAATATCAACTTTGTGTCCTCATATTTGACAGAGAGTTGAATGCCACTCCCCCACCACCCTTTTCATCTTCTCTTCTTTTTCTAGTACTGTATCCGCGGACCCCAAAGCTCTTGCAATCTGTACCATGCCTTTTTCTTCTCTTCTCTTCTCTTCTCAATCATCAAATAGTTGCTTCCTCTCTTACGCTGATAGAATAGTCCTTAACATAAGCTAGCTAAGCACGTTGATCTGTCATTAATGGGGTAAAATGCTACTCACTAACACTAACCACCAAAAGGGAGTTGATCTCTTGAGAGCAGCCATGTGATAATTGGTTCCTGTGCATCTTACTAGATTTAAGCACAGGGAGATGATCTACTGACTTGACAAGCTCGACATTTCTTGTTTAGCAGACTTGGCCATAATTTTAAGTTCATAGAGATTGGGCAAATGTTAGAAAAAAGTTCTACTTCTTTTATTTCTGATAGATCCAAAGGGAGTTCGGCCGGACTGAGTTCAGGCGCCAAATACATTATCCTCTCCCTCTCCGACCTCTTGCGCCTATCATATATATATATATTTCCAAGACTATCGAGCTCAATTAGGTCCGCAAGTTAAAATTGTTGCCAAGCATGCGAGGTAGACGGAACGAGTAGTCTGGTCCTTGGTCAGGTGAATAGCTAGTGGTTCTCACAATCAACGGCATGAAGTTGCATAAAAGTAGGAATATCAACAGACATTACTTTTTGCCCCATTAGTGTTCAAGAAATCGACCAATTCCCATTAAGGGATCACGAAAAGATCCTCTCCCAGTCCCAGCAGCAGCAGCCATTGAATCTCTCAGTGATCTATTGACGTAATAGTGCCCACTCATTGGACTCACCTTTTCGATTAAATTCAGCTTTTGCTGTCACACTTTTTCGTTTAAATTTTGGGTCACACTACTATCACTAGGCCCAATATTGCTCCAATTAATTGAATAATAAAGTATTTATTATTAATAAAATATTTATTTATAGTATAACAACAACTTGATTTTTAATTCCAATAATCGTAAAAAATATTTATTTATAGTAAATAGCTTTTTTGAGAAAATGGTTTGAAATTGTTAAAACAAGAGTTGCACTAATAAAGCCCTTATGTTGAATCATTACATACATTCATTTGAATTGATTGATCACAAATTCTTTGTCTGTTTGTTATTATTATTTTTTTCTTATGCATATAATTTTTTTCTCTAATTTCATAAGAAAATTTGAAGCCAAAATGGGAAGGCAAGCAATCGATCTCTCATAGTTGGCCATCACTATGTAATTTTAAGTGACGTTTGATTGGCATAATAGTTAGATACTAATATTTCTTAAATAAAGTCTCGAATTTGAATTTTGGATATGATAAAAATAAATATCAAGAGAAATTTATCCTTAAGGGTTCAACCTGACTCGAATTAATAGTTTATACCAAAAAAATAAATTCTCTAACGTAATTTTAGTATATAAATGTTATGAGGAGTCTTATCCATTATGGCATTTTTTTTAACAAATATATGCGAAAAATTTAAAATAAATATGTAAGAGTAATATGAATATGTTGGTGAGACAAAAGTAACATGGATGGGTCATGGAATTCATGAACTTATTAATTTATGTATTTAAGTTTTTGGGGGGAAATGCATAAAAAAGAACAGGATCCTATGACCGTAACCAAATTTGTCCAAATTTTCTATTCAGCAATTCTTGTCTTTGTCTGTCCTTTTGGTCAAAGTTTTGAGTAAAAATGAAGGGAAAGCAATGCCCGAGTAAGATTAGGAAAAGTACCAGACTAGTTCAGCAGTAAAAACCCTTAACGATGGTACCAAACTCCCGTTGGTGTAATAATAGAACATTACATTTCCTTAACCATAGATTTTAGATTCAAGCTATAGGAATAAAAAAATGAGATTTGATAAAACCAACCCCTTAATGGATCTAGTAATACTCAGACTGGATTAATCAGATAAAACTTAAATATCAATCGATGAAAAAAAAAAAAAACCTTGCGATGGAATGAAGAAATCCTGGAATCAAATCCCAATGAGATGGGAGGAGCAAGAAGCCACATTAATTATATAGCTCAATTTTATCGTAAGGTAGCAAAAAATAAATAAACAAAACTTTACCATCCACAAAGTTAATCAAAAGCCCCAGGTAATACTCAAGGCCGAGCTACAATAACATTGTTGAATCCACATTTCATTTCTTTCAAAAAAATTTACAAAGGTAGAACAATTGTTAAGGTCATCAGTAGCAAATCATGTACAATAGTTGCAAACTATGCTAAGATCAAGAGCCCGAAAGATGTCTCCGATCTGTTTTCGTGAGGCATTCCAAGACTGCTTGATATTAACAAAATCGGGTCAGGGACAATTTAGGTAACCAAAAGTGTGGCGGGCTAGATAGTGCCACTCGAAGGCCACATGCTCCATAATGTATGTGGCTACAAATATATCTGGGAAGGAAAGAGGGCAAGGCTTTTAATTCCATGGGCTTGGGAGCCGAGCATCCCTAAAAACTGACGTGCCACCTGAAGCTGCAGGGGAAGGAGAGGAGGCAATGTAGCTTGTACCTGACACAGACACTGCAGGAAGATTTGGAGGATGAGTTTGATGACCAGTTGGAGCAAAGCGAGACGGACTGCCAGCAGCTGCCAAGCTTGCTCGGGAATGGGGTACCTGCATTTAAAAGGCAAGATTTTCATTAGTTTGTTTTTCGAGTATGAAATCAGGGCTTCCGTGCTGTTATTTTCCGAGTATGAAAAGAAGTGAAAGGTTGAAATTTTGGAAATAAAAAAAGACCTTTTCCGGTACAATTTTGAGCATTTCCAAACATTAGGAATGCTGGAAAATAAACTTTTTCCTAAAAAATATAACTTGATAAAATATTTTCCCCGTAGAGAATATTTTCCAAGAAACCTTAGGGAAAAAATAATCAATGCTGTCATGCTTTGTGATAACTGTTTATAATATAAATATGACAGCAGGCTAGAAATGAGGCTATGTACTGTTCAAACAGTCAACAGAAACTCATCTTGAAAAGGTTTTTCGTTGTAGCATATCATCTTCAAAAGGGTAAGCAAGGATCCTTCACCATTTGTGTACCTAATAGCCTCTTCACTCACTTTCATCATAAGATCAAGGCATTTATACTACAATATTATGAACTAGTATCTCATATTCCTTACCACATTATGTTGGCTAAAAACAGGCCTTCTAAGCGGAGATTCAGATGATGGTGATGTGCTGCTCATGCGGAGCAAGTGCCGAGAATGCATACTATGTATGGAGGCATCATCTGTTTCTCCACCTTCTATATCACCACCAGGGTTTGTCTCTGAACCCATCTTTGGAGTAGTCTGTCTACTCATTGACCCAGAGTCATTAGCAATTTCAACTTGAAGGGGAACTGGTGGACGAACTGCTGATCCCTGCATACTATTTCGTCTCTTCAATTCCTCTTCTGCATTCAGAACCTGTTGGACACACAAATTTAGTGGCTATTGTTTGTTGATAAATGGGGGAAAAAAGGTACAAAATGAAGAAAAATCTTAAAAAATTTTAAAAATAAGAATCAAATGATATAGCAAACAAAGATAGCTTAACCTGCTTCAGCACTTGCACTAGATTGTGTTTCTTTTCATTTAATACTTGCAACTTCTCCTCAATCTCCTTTTTCCTTTTCTTCTTGTCATTTGCTTCGTCCGTTTGGGTGGTTTTCTAACAAGTCAAACAAATTAGATTACCATATTACCCGGGGAAAACAAAATGAAATGACTTCCCAATTATGACAATAATAAATTCTAACCATTATGAACTAAGCATATTCAGAGTGGCAAATCAATGAGTTGCATTCCTGAACTCTTTAAGCTCCCATTATTCAGTTTTCTTATGCTCATCTAGTGAATTGGCTTTAATAACGAGAGGTACAAAATCTTAGGGAATACAGGGTACCTAAAGTCAGAATCTTTTTTTTCCCCCTACCATTTGGAACTTGATAGATGTAGAAATATGCTTCGGTGCAAGGCACACCATTCTTTGTTTCTTTATAAATATGGTTTTAAATGGGAAGGCAGGAGGGGCTTCCGAAGGGTGGTGCAGACATGTGGACACACATGGGCAAGCTAACCAGTCTACAATTGGATAAGATAGAACGCAACAATGTGGCCCAACAAAGCTTGAAAATGTTCTTGTTCAAACAGTTTATTTTTCACCTACACATTCGGACTATTGGTTCTTGAATTCAATGGGTAGCAAGAATCAAATTTGAATTAAATTTCCTTTTCTAGTTAATAGCGGAGATTTTGCAGTCCAGAGACACAGGTCAACTACAAAAAACAGCACCATTATAAACCAGCCATAACCTTGAAACTTAGAATTTATTTTGTCTCATTTGTGTTTTTGTAGTTGATCTATTAGTGCACATTTTCACTTATGCTTTTTGATAGAAAAAGAAAACTATAAGCATTAAGGGAAGAGGAATACAACAAACAAAGATAATAAATACTCATCAAAGGAGCACAAAAGAAGGTAAAACTAAAAGAAGATTGCTTCCCAATCAGTTCCCAAATCCTCCAAATTACAGTCTCTAAATGCTCATGCATGAGCACGAAATGAAGAAAAACAACTTATCCCATAAAAGAGATATACCAATAAACTGATTTCAAAAGATCCTAGAACTTCTTTCTGGCCAAACATACCAAAGAAATGCTTTACACTGCTTCCATGAGAAAATGTTTGATTATATGCTTCATAATTTTGGTCAATGACATTGCTTGATTTGCAGCCACAACCAAAAAAGTTCGAATACGATCTTTTGCAATTTAAAACAGTTCTCAGGTCTGTCAAAACAATCTCAATGTACAGGGGTAGAGGGTGAAACCTGGATTAATGCTGAAGTTTTGAGGATAATATTGAATTTCTTGATTTCAAAATAGCCCAGTGTGCTGGCATATTGACAAAAACAACAGATGCATTCTATGCATCATGTCCCCATAAAATGCCAATAACCACAAAGCTTAACTACTTTCTTTCTGTAGCTTCTTTCAAAGTACCAAAAATCAAAATGCAAGTTTATTACTGTGGCCCTTCAAGATGTTGAGTGGAACTCAAACATCAAAGTTTGCAGGGTGCATATAACTTTAGAACAGTATAACAGGGTTACAGGCTATAGAATCTACAGTTACGAGTTTGAAAGTATTAGAGCAACAAACAACAAAATGAAGGGACATGGACACATCCAATTTCTGTCACAACCTCTGCCGGTATTTGGAATCTCCCTTACTAATAGATGAGCTTTAATACCAAACACATTTTCGAGTTTAGATGCAGTTTCTGGTATACATTGGTTGGCATATATCTCTTCTACATAATTTCTATGATTTGAATACTCCCCATTGCAGAATAATACAGAGGAAGTAGGTTTCTACCCTTGATCTACTACCAGGCCATGGGTCAATATATTAAGCAAAGCAAACTGCTAACATTTGACCACTAGTAAGTTTACTTTGGATGAACCCAAACCCAAAATTAAAATCAAATCTAGAGACTAGGGATGATAAATGAAAAACAACAATCAAGCCGCTCATAAAATTGGTCCCCATTTAAAACAGACACGTCTATCCATGTGTAATGCATAGAACATGTACAAGAACAGATTATAGAAGTAACTGAAGCTTTAAGCAGAATTTTGTAGTCAATTGATTTCTTATCACATCAACACATTTTGCAGTCCTCACTCTCACAATCAAAGATGTCACCACATCTATAAGACCATAAAACCCCCATAAGAACAGGTCAAGATTTATTTTAGTTCTTCTTTCTTGTTTTATTAATCTTCTTAGAACCAGTAACCTAACATTGACTCAGCTAATTTGAGTGCATTAGCAAGGACACATTCTTTATTGCATTAAACCTCCAAAAAAACTTAAGCTCCATGTTTTTTCCTTGCTCGACCTAAACTCTGATCAAAACACAAATTTCACCTAGGCTTTTCAATTTCACATATAACGGATCCAACAAATCTACACTAAAGGATAAATCATAAAAATATTGGTATTTCTTCTCTTGGGATGGAGAGTACTCAGAAATTCAATTTGCAACAGTAACAATTTTCACTAAATTATGCTTGAAATGTTCACTTATCTGATTCTCTTCTAACTGGTGTCTTTGGCCTCTTTTCTCAACTAAATGTAGCAATGACAAAAGCTTGAGCTAAAATTCAAGGCGGAAAGAAAAAGAAGGTTTTCTGGTCTCCAGAAACAGGGAAAAGGCGCAACAACAGTGTGAACTAGTTATCATATCAATATATAGTATTGTCATCCCATTGTATCAGAGTGAATTCTTCTTAGCCTGTACTTTTTCTAAATTTCGATACAGGTTGTTAATTGAACCAAAGACTTTACAAAAAGGAAAGCTGTAAAGGACATTCTGCAATTAGAACAATTCACAAATTTCTCAAAACAATCTAAATGTCTAGTCCAGTGGTGTTCCATCAAAGGGGAAAAAAAAGCCTATGGCGTGGTGGTGAAAGTCATTATAATGGTAATCTCCTAAAACTAAGCTTGCTTTAATTTTCGGTGACCACTAAAAATGAAGCCAAGAAATTAAAAAAAAAAGGATGCTGTATTACTTCTGCAAGCCATAAAAACCTTCTACATGCCATATTTTACTATAAAATTCCTCAAGCAGAAAGTTTACTTTCGCAATATTTTTCCTATTTCTATTTTCCCTTTCATAGGTTTTTGAAGTACTAAACTTTAGTATTTAAGTTCTTTAGCATGTCACTTTTGGCTCTCAGGCCCTAAGTTGCTACCAACATATGCTATTACATGCATATTCAGAAGCGTTTTTAATATCGTTCAGAAGCATATAGATTGTTCAGTCAGTCTGATGTTATTACATGCATATTCAGAAGCGTTTTTAATATCTCCAGTATCTCCGGTATTCGTTACCCTAATTTCAGTGCGTTTTAATATCAAAACCTTCTTATTACTTGCTAGAACTAAAAATCATTTAAATCGAACCCTCAATATTAGGGTTTTTTCGATTTCCTATAAATCTATAACCCGAGATTCAGCTAATATAGGGCATTTGCATCAACTTCAAAACACAAATTTTCCCCTTGGCCATACATAAATTTCCTTACATCAAACCCTAAATGCTACCTAGGGTTTTCAATTTCACAAAGAACATACTCATCAAACAAAACAAAACTAAAATACCTCAAGATCAGGGTTCTCAGCAGCCATCGGCTTCTTTTCTTGCAAATCTTTTGAACTTCCAGATCCATCCACTGCTTCACCAACATGCTCCACGCGCGAATCATCAATTAATTTCTGTTCTCCAACTACTCCTTTGTTTTCGCTCGTCTCCAGCATCTCTTTAATAACTTCATTGTTCTCTTTCTCAGCTCCTTCGTCTAAATTAGCGGTAGGATGAGGATTGGAGTTGGGATTAGGGTTAGGGTTAGGGCTAGAGGTGGTAGCGATGAGAGAGAAGGCTTTGGAACGACGATGAAGAAGGGATCTGAAAGTTTTGAGAGAAAATGAATGATTCGGCATTAGCCATCGCCGAGGTACGTCTGGTACTCTGTGGAGATTTCCTCTGTAGAGTGATATTGCCACCATCTCTCCCCACCTCTCCTCCCCCCCCCCCTCTCTCTCTCTCGCTTCAACTCGTTCACAAATTTTTGTTCACAATTGCTTTCGTAGCAGAGGCGCCGAGATCAATAAAATAAGAAAGGTCGCTTGTAAAGAAAATTTTGAGGAACGAGAGATGAAAAGAGTAAAAGAAAAGGAAAATCTTAAAAAACAAAAACAAAAGGACGGCAATTGGGCCGGGCCGCCCCGAGCTCGGCCCGTTTTGAAGAGCCAATGAGTTATAAATAACTTTCTTATATTTATGTATTTTTTTCACATTTTCTCTGTCTTCTTACGAAATATAATTTTTCCATATGATTTCGTATATATTTCTATTTCTCTATTTTCGTTTCTGTGTAGCCTAGCGCAGTACACAACGGTGGACCCTCATCAAAATAATCTCTTTATCTTCCTCTTTTTTATCCAAAAATTCTTTGGATGGAAATATAAAAACTTTTATTAATAAATTATAATTAAAATTTTCCCTTAAAAATTTTGTGTACAAGCTAGAAAAAACCAGAATCCTTTTGCTTTATTTTTCATGAGTAATAAATCAAAATTAATTAGCTTCTTTATATTTTGAAAGTTTTGTGGTTGGTTATGCTCACTTTTTTTTTATATACTAAATAATTATTTCGATTTTATTTTGTGTTTAAGTTTTATAATTATATTTGAATTTTTATTAAATTTTAATTTAGATATCTAATTTACAAATTTTAATTTAATTAATATATATAATCTTATGTGCTGAATGAATCAGACTATAGATAATTATATGTTCAGTTCTTAAGTTTTACCTCTTTGTTACAAATTCATTATATATAATTTTGTGATTCTCAGACTTCTAAAATCGTATCGTATTGATTTTTCCATTAAGAACGGTGATAGAATGATCGTTAATTGTTGATGTGAACTGATGTGGTAGCCTACGTGTTCATACAAATACTAATTTGTTATTATGGCATTTCATGATGTCACGTAAGCAAAAAAAAAGCACCTCTAGAAAAGATCCCTTATATCCCTTGTTCTCTCTCTCCTCCCCTCCCCATTTCTCTCTCTTTTGACGTGACATTATGAGATGTCTTCTGATGCTGGTATGACCATGATAAGTCAACATTCAACGATTATATAAACTACCATATCATTCTATGTCAGCATTTAATGGTCATCATGTCATCATCTGACGAAAAGATCAATATATTATGATTTCGTAAGTTTAAGAATCATAAAATGATATTTTTAATTATAGACACTAATTTATGATAAAAAAATAAAATTTAAGAACTAAATATATAATTATCTCAATCAAACTACTTATGAATTCAATATAAACCGAATCTAATCTTTAAAAAAGAAATAATTGGCTAAATAAGAAGCCAAGCTATAATGCCAATGCGATTTTACCGAGTAAAGCCTCATCCAGGCTTAGCACGAACTCACTTCCAAGAAACGAGTACCGTGGCATGACTCAGCAGTAGACCTTTTCTTGCCTTCTAAAGATCTACCACGTACCAATGCGTGTAATAGCCCAAAGAATTCTGTGTTATCATAACTCATATTTAACGATGCCATATTATAATGATAAACATGAAACTTTATCAATAGTAAAATTTTCTCCCTTCATGTTAATATTTACTATAAAATAAGTACCATCGTAACTCAGAATTCTTTACCATTAATAAGATTTTATTTATGATAAATGGATTATATTGATCTGAAATCAAAACTTTACTATAAATGAAAAATTTTTATTATTAATGAACTCCGTTTATCAGAAATAGATTATGTTTACTATTATAATATCGTATCATAATCCTTGTAAAAACACTTGAATGGTAAAAATTTTTTTTTTAAATATATTTTCTGAGATTTTATATTTGAATTTTTATACACATGTATATTTTTATGATTTTCACGGTTGCTACGTAACCACAATTTAGAAAATGTCCCTCTCGGCTTCCTCTTTTGGTATTCTCATACAAAATTAGAACCACCCGAATGAATTCCATAAATATTTTAGATTTGTTAATCATCCCAAAAAAGAGGGATTTTAGAAATTTCCCTAATTTGAAGAATTACATCTTTTGAATTATACTCACAACTTGTGTGAGGAGGGAGAGAGAAGAGCTTGAGGGGGGAAATCTAAAATAGAGGCGGAGGAGAAAGAGGAAGATGTTCGGACCTAGCCGTCTAGGAAGGATATACAGACGGGTTTTGTGATGATATTCAACACCCATGTCATCTTCCTCTTCTATTTTTTTTTTTAATAAATACCTGTCACCGATCAATATTTGAATTCATTCGAGTAATCTTTTTTTATCATTGTGAGATTCATTAAAGAGTTGACGCTCTCAAATTTTATTTCTCAATTATATAATTCAAACTCAAAACTTATGATTAAGAAGATAACTTTCTATCATTATGCCCATGAAAATTTGTTCCACAAAGAGAGAGAGAGTGGGGGGGGGGGGTTGAAGGGTTCATGTTGTTCAGGGTTTTGGGTTCAAACGTTAGACTTGTCGGGCCTTGTTTTATGGCTCCCCATGTTACCCGACTTTTAGCCCCGCCAAGTCTTGTCAATATGGCAACGAGGCAGGGCAGGCTCGGGTATATCAGGTTTCCTTGGCCTGGACAGCCCGTTTAATATAAAGATTAAAAAAACAAATTAGTTATTGTCCACTTTTATTAAGTTCAGCTTCAGCCCACCAAAAAACCTTTTCACATATCATCGGCTTATTTTATTTTATTTTTTATTTTAATCTTTGGTTTAAAATGAAGAAAACAACATAAAATTTGTTATTATTATTTTTTAAAATGAAGTAGTAGAGTTGCCATTCATTTCATGGCCTAATTGTGTCTAAAATTAAATTTTAAAATAATTGAGTTGAAATTTGATTGAAATTAGAATGAGTTATTTAAGGCAACCTCGTTACTTGATTTTACCAAGATCAAAAATCAGAACCTTAAAATTTTATTTTGGAAGATTCTAAAAAATTATAATCAAAATAATGATTCTATTTTTATTTTATTGGGTACATTTCAAAACAATCAAAAAATTACCTTTTTTTATTCTTACTCTCTCTTTCTTAAATAATTAGTCAAATATTTCAGAACTTCCCCTTCATTCTTCATTCTTCATTCTTCATTCTTCATTCTTCTTCTTCTTCTTCTTCACCAACCCTAGAAAATCTTTAATTTTGCTCAGGTACACATATGATCTACCCTTTTTTTTCTTTTTCTTTTTTGGGTGTTTTAGTTTAAGAGTTTTTATTTTGGTTCTTTCTCGGTATAAACCTTTTTTTTTCACCTATTATGTGATTTTCCTATTTTATGTACTTTCTCATTTAATAATTTTTACAATTTTTCTTTCTCTGAGATGGGGTTTTCCGTTTTGTAAAAACAATGCAATTAATTTTAGAAATATTAAATTGGTTATAACTCGAACTTTGTTTATGGACTTGTACAAGGGTTTTTCTTTTCAGAACAAGAAAGAAAGAAAACACTCTATATTTGGTATAAATTCCCAATCTGTGTTGAGCTTGATGACTATTTGATGTGTTATTCTTGTTTTTATTTTTTGTGCAATGCCCTTTTGTATCATTGAGATTTGGCTGTTTTATTTTCATGGGTGTTGAAGAAAAGTTTTATTTTTGTTCATAATTAACAATGTCGTATTAATCTTTATTTAATTTACAAAAATTTATAATAAATTAATTTCCATCCGTATTAAATTGTTCATCATAAAAAAACTATATTTTCTTATATTATGTTTCTACTGTTAGTACTAAATCGTCTAGTATGTCTTAGGTTTGTATTTTTTTTTTTTTTTTTGATTCAAATTTTCTTTGCATATACCTACAAAACTGGAACTCCAAGCATGGATTTTGTTTCAAAATTCACTTAATTGGGTACTTGATGGAGTTCTTTGTATACAAGTAATTAAAATTTCTTATAATCTATACTTGGTTTGAGAGATTATTCAGTATAAGGGCTTCAATTATTTATTATAATGTAGTCATTGAATCAGTTTAAACATTTATATAAATTTTTATTTATCTGTTGAATATCTTAATGTCTTGTTCTTGTTTATAAATAGAATGGGTCGTGGAAAATTGAAGATGGAATTCATAAACAAAGAAAAGACTCGTCTCACAACATTCCAAAAGAGAAAGAAGGGGTTGATTAAAAAGGCCCAAGAATTCTCCATCCTCTGCGATGTTGATACATGCGTGATCATCTATGGTCAGAAGATTGATGGTCGTCCGGTCGAGCCTGAGATATGGCCTAATGATCCCCACAAGGTCAGGAGCATCATCAACTGCTACCATGAGAAAAGCAAGGAAGAGCGCGGAAAAAGAGCGACAAACCTGTCTGCTTTCTTTGAAACAAGGAAGAAAAGAATCGAAGAAGAGATTGGAAGGCTTAAAAGACAAAATGCTGAGGCTAAGTACCCATCTTGGGACAACAGGATCAGTGAGTTTTCATACAGCGACCTAAAAAGGCTTTCAAGTGGGTTGAAGAACAAGGTTGAGGACGTGAAGAGGTTGATTGAGATGAAAAGAAATCAGTGTCTGGTGGAGTTAGGAACAAGTCCATTGGCTCTGATGGAGGTTTCCCATTCACTCACCCAATCAGGCCAAAACCCACCCCCAATATATTTCAACAAGCAACAACAGCATCAACTACAACCACAACAGCCAAACCCAATTAGTATAAATCCATTCTATCAACAACACATGCCATTTGATTCAAATCCAATGATGTTGAACTGGACAAATGTGGCCAATGATGGAGATTTTCTTCCATTTGTGGCTTCATCTAGTGGTACTCACCCTCACTACAATCCCACTGGCCCTTCTTCTTTTTGTTGCTACAATCAAGGTCCTACCTTGATGGACTTGGGAAATTATCCTCAACCCTATTACTACCCGACGCCCCAACCCATGGTGCAACAGCCCATGGCAATGCCTGTCAGTGCTTTGAAGCCCCCTCTGAGTTTTTCTTCACAACTCAACGGTGGTCCTTCTCAAGTTAACGAGAACTTCAATATAAGTGAATATCATGGGAAGAATAAGAACATGCCCTTTTAAAGAAAAACACTGGTTTTTTAGCAGGAGGTGGTCTTAATGCATTCTTTCAGTTATCTTCTTTGAATTCTTCTTTTACTAGAACATTTAGATATTGAATGTAAGAGAGTTACTAATGTGTCTCGTAATCCGATCTGCTTTCTTTTTGAGGAAACTTGTCCCATTGTCTTGTAAAATCGACTTGCTATTATTATTTAAACTGTTGCCTTTTTCATAATAAGATTTGGTGTGATTGTATTTGATTGATTGGAATATCAGGGAGTCTCTTTTGATGTGAGCCCTTTGACTGCCTTTAACCTCCCCTTCCTTTTGGCAAAAGGTCATTGTTATTGGAGATGTGGGTCTATAGGATCGTCTGTTGATTAAGACTCTAATATGTAACAGTTGCAGAACAAATTTTGAAAAATTTTCCAAACAAATGCAAACAAAACATCAGATTCTTTCTCTATTTTGTGGTTCAAACACTACTGAACCATAAATAAAACAGCATTATATATAAAGTAGCGTTTGGAATTACATACAAAAATAATAAATGAATTTTTTTATTCATTTTGTTTTGAATTAATTTGTTTTGCTTCAAGGAAAAGTGTAAAATATGAAACTCTGGTAAACTCCTTAGTTGAAACAAACAAAAGGGTTCTCGAATTCAATTCTAAATTTGTTATTTAAAATTATAAATTTATTAATTTTGGGATCCACAAACTCTCATAGAGTTCATTTACAAATAGTTGTTTTTTTTTTTATGAATGATTTATAAATCCTCATCTTTTGTTGAATCAGAATTGAACTTCAAAAATTTTGTGAAATTTCTTTGATTCTAAACGTGATGTAATAATAAGTAAATAAAAAAAAGGAGCACTTAAGTGAAAATATGTAAGTCAATCTCTCACTGTCTCCCCCTCTCTAGGATTCAAAATGAGTCTGGCTATGTTAGGCAAAAATGTCTACCATTAATTCTTTCAATCAAGCAATATATAATGAAATCTCAAGGTTAACATTACCACATGGACCATAAGAATTGAGATATCATTACATATCAATGTTTTAAAGCCTAGCAGTCCTCAATTAAGTAAGATTGGTTCACTTTGACATGTAGGTCAAGACCTTAAATAATGAAACATGTCTAGGACATAGTACTAATTGCATTTGTAGCTCATGAGAGAGCCAATAGATGTGGAAATTTTAGTTATCACAGCATGGCTTACTTATCAGTTATTCTATGGAAGTCTTGTCAACATGAGTGGAAAGAAAAAAATCAGTAGTCGACAGATTCCTCAAGCAAGCCTGAAAACTCCAAGAACATCTCATTGTCCTTGAGTAGCATTGCATCCACAAAAGAAGTGTCATGGGAAGAAGATGCTTCAAAATTGCTGCTTTGGATACACTGAACTCCATCAAACCACGGAACTTGCTTGCCCTTTTGCTCACCTTGCGAAATGTGCATTTGGCTTGTAAAGCCCTCTGAATGAAATTCCATCATGTTCTGCTCCTGTGATGCATCAGGTGGTAGAAATGCGTCTTCGAGAAGAAAATCACGCCAACAGAAATTTTGTGCAAGATTTGCTTGTGCAGATGAGGAAGAAGATGACGAAGAACAAGAAGGGGACAATGAAGAAGAAGAAGAAGAAGATACTATTGCACTCTTCAAGTTATAATGAGTGCAATTTGAGGTTGAGGCTTCGGTTACCAACTTTATGGCTTGTAGCTGAGCTAGAAGGTCCAATGAAGGATTACTGTTGTCCTCACTTGGTTCATTTTTGGGAGTTGGTGTTGCTTGTATTGACAAGGGGGACACCATAGTTGCAAACTGTTCTGTCTTTGACGCTAGTGCATTTTTTAAGTCTCTATTGAGACAGCCAATTCTTGTGGTAGGCTTTGCGAGGCCCCCTCCAATGTTCACATAATCTGCAAATATTTGAGAAAAGGGCTTGTGTGTCACAGGGTCTATTCCTCTTTCTGATAGCTTCTTTCTCAGTTTGGTGTTCCAATAGTTTTTCACATCATTGTCTGTTCTCCCAGGAAGTTGTTGTGCTATTATAGACCACCTGCTAAGTTAGTGACATCAAAGACAAATGAAAGTCATGAAATGCCAAAATTCGGTTGCTTATCATATTTACCTCTTGGGTACTAATATTTCGAAGGCCATTTTGGCCCTTGATGTGCATCAAGGCTAGACATGGTGCCATGTGATCGGCTGAATAATTGCATACAAATATTTGCAATGCAAGATTTCGTTAACAGCGTGTTGCCATGTCTAGCCTTACTGGAAAACAAATGCTGAATGACCCTAATGAATGTCTTTACCCTTTAATGCTTTTCTGTGGGAATTTTTGACCCAAAAAATTTCCCTCAAGAAAGAGCAGAGAAGTAAGAGTGTGAGTGTGTGTGTGTGTGTGAGGTGTGTGAGGATCCAATCCTTGCAAAGTTAATATTGATTATATTAGCATGGGAAGTTGGGTTTGTTAAAATTTAATGACAATCTTTATATCATGTCTCAATTGAAGTAGATTTCACAGGCCAACAGGTTCAGGGACACCAAAGTGAGCCAAAGCCAAAGCAAATCAAGAAGAATTCATTCACATGAATCAACATGGCAATCCATGACTAAAGCAAGAAGGAGGATTAAAAATCACAAAATCAATCAACCTTACATTGTTTTAGAAAATCGATAGATGCATTTTAACAACATGATGGAAACCATCCATTTTGCTGGTCTATCTAACAAGGCAAATCCTTCAGACATTTTAGGCTTCACTTTCAAATCATCAAACTGATAAATTAGACATGAAGAATGATTTAAATATCTGGAGAAAAACAAAAATATGCAAGACCCATATGATTTGAAGGAGAAGCCAGAGAACAGAAAGAATAGACAGGATCAATTTATGGAAATTGAGGTCTTAAATTAAATTATAGCACCTGCTGCCTATGGCTCCATGAAGCTTAACAATCAATTCCTCTTCTTGGGTTGTGAAATTGTCATGTTTGAGATCAGGCCTTAAGTAATTCGTCCACCTAAGCCTGCAACTCTTTCCACATCTCTTGAGTCCTACCACAGCACATTCACATCTTCAAGCACCAAATTTAGATTCAAAAGGCATACCAACAAGGGCAAAAACTTCAAAATTGAAGGCACGAGAATATTATGTATTTGAAATAATGTTATTCATCATAACCAATATCACTGATTGCAGTTTTTCATGACTAATGTTTCCCATAGGTATGTGATGAATTAGTTGACACATCTTATTATGGTTAATCATGTTTACTTTTTATGACCGATGTAGATGTTGTAACATAATATAATATTTTTCAACAAACTAAACTCCCATAAAAATGAAGGAAGGGGAAGTGAAAAAGAAAACCTCTAGACCTGCTTTCTTTGGAACAGCAGACCAATTACCAGTTCCATGCTTGGATACATAAGCAAGCATCTTTGCATCTTCCTCTGCAGTCCAAAGACCCCTTTTCACATGTAGCTTATCACAGCAAGGCGGTCTCACCATCTTCTATATGCTTCAAGCATCAAAAAGTAAAAATTATGAAGAAATATAGCTAGGTTTGATGGACATGCTACTTAGATCTCATTTATAAGCACTTTGAAGCGAAAAGTACAGGATGATGAAGAAAGGCCTAGTTCAAAGGTTTAACAAGTGTGGAGGTGAGAAAAGCATGGGGGGTTGTGTTAACATTTTACAAAAATTGCATGATCAATAGTAACTTCTCACAAATGCTGTGAGATGGAAAATATTTGTAAATCAAATTTTATTTTATTTTATTTTTGTAGGTCTAACACCCCTCCATACATCACATGCTTGGCTCCAAGATTTCTTTTTGAGTCAGGTTTGGATCGGGTGAATAATTTGGTTAGACGTAGATTAAAACAAAGTGAAATTTGGGTTTAAATTATTCATTGTTTACCTTAATCAGTTCAACCTGTTAAAGCAAATGAATATATTTTTAATTTCTAGGGCTTGATGAGTAAGATTTGACAAGAAAATGAGTGCCTAACAAAAGGCTCATCAATGTATGTGTTAAAATAATGGACTAATCTAATTAAGTTTGCTTGGAATCACCAAACTGGCATGAGGGGAACCGCCTTAAAACTACAATTTTCATTAATTCATCTATAGAAATACGACTAATGAAAGCAAGTAAACAATATTTGTACCATTAAATTGTTTTTATTTTTCTCTCTTTGTCTTCTCTCACCAGTGTGGTGAAGTAGATTTGAAGATAAATCAGATATGAAGATAGATCAAGTCATGTATACGGCAATAATAAGGGATTAAACTAGGGACCAAGCTCAGGTACCGAAAGAAGATTCAAGTCCTCTCTAACTCACAGTTTAACAAATTTTCTCTATATGATTTTGTGTTATGCTGAGTTACTTATCAATAAATGGTATAAAATGAAAGTTTAAGCTCAATGAATGTAGGGTTGGGTGAGCCTGCTTGGCTATTCTCCGCTCTAGAGTGAAGTTAATCTTTGTCAAAATTTACATTGATGTATAGGGTCCAAAACTCTATTGGCTTTTATCCATGAAGCCACGTGGTCAAAACTCTCAACGAGTCGGACATTAATATCCATTAAATAAGATTTCAAGTTAAGTTTTGTATATGAAAAAAAAAGTATCGTGAGAGTTTTGTCCATAAATGATTCATCCCGGTTCGAACTGTATTTAGCCGTGCTAACGGTGGTTTATATCAAAAAAAAAAAAAAAGGGAAACTCTCGGTGAGTTTAGCTAGGGTGGTGATCAATGCTGCGAAAAGAGGAAAAGCAAATTAACAAAATGAAAGGCTAGATTTGTCCAATTGATTATGTTTGTGTATATATATTATATGGTAAGAAGAAATATTCCAATCAAAAACAGGTCAAAAACCCATTAGGCTTAATCTCAAATGCCAACTAAGAAAAATCCAATTAGTTAGGATTTTTTTTTTTTTTTTTTTTTTTGTGTTACATAAATATAATAACAACCTTGTTCCTTGTTAATATATTCACCAACCTAGAAAGTTATTGAAGTTAAATTTATACTCTTGCTTATGTTTTTCTTGATTCAGCCGGACACTCTGAGAAGGGGACGAGAGATCGAATTCAATATCTCAGATAAAGAGAGAAGCCTTCGGTATCACTGAATCAAGGAACGTTTGGTTCATTAAGTGGCGTTCGAGATGTGCAAACATCCGGTTAATACAATATTGGTTTTCTCTATACCTATTTGAGTACCGTAAAATTCATTAAAGGGTTAGCTCTCTTAATATCTGTCTATCTATTTTTAAATTTTAAATTTAAAACTTTAATTAAGAGAATCTAGCAATCGATTGCTACCGACACAAGACATTGCTAAATTTGCAATGACAATTAACTAGCTTAAAAGTTGGACAACATACTTAATATAAGTAAATAGTAAAAAAAAAACAATTAATTTATTTTTTGTTATAAATTCTGAGAAATTTGGATGAATGTATAATATATGGAAGGTAAATATTTTGAAAAGATATATATAATATTATTAACAGTATATTTTATATGTCAATATCACAATATAGAAATATCACATATTTGGGAGAATATTTGACTTTAGAAACTTCCAATTACGTTCCCAATCTTAATTATATAAATATCATCTTTTGTAATTTTATTCAATATAATAAAAAAAATGTAAAATTTGTCATTTTCTCTCTCTTTCTATTTTATTATTATTAATATTCTCTTTAATTTATAAACGTGTTCTTTCTCTCTCTTGAGTTCATGTTATTTGGTTAATAACTGTGTTAGGTAGGCCTTATTCGGATCCAAAAACATAAAAAAAAAAAAAAAAAGTTGTCTATTTAGGTCGGATTTAAAAATAAATAAATTAAGCTAAGATCTAATTTGGGTTTGATTCCGTTTTATAAAATATTTCTTGTGTTTTTTTTTTTTTGGGTCAAATATGGTATTTCATAAATACCATACGATAAAACTTTTTCGTTTTCAATTTAACCGGTCCAATCAATCGATATGATACAATATTCAAAGACTCAAGTGTAGGTGTCTCTTGTTGCATCAACAGAAGGACCCGCCGATTCCGGATTGCTCCACACAAGTACCATGTATGATGACTCAAGTGTACGTGTCTCATGTTGCAACAACAAAAGGACCCACCAATCCTGGATTGCTCTGCACAAATCACATTTGTGATTTTTTGTTAGTTGTACATATTTTCGAATATGAGATATTAATATCGAGAAGGAGAATTATGATCACTAAACTATTTTTTTGAAATAATAACATATATGATGTTTATTCCTTATCAAACTTTTACGCGTGTAATGATAATATATTATATTTTTTTAATTATAAGTTTTGAATTTAATTTATGAGAATAAAAAAATAAAATTTAAAAAAATTAATTTCTTAATAAATTTGATGATTCTTAAATTAGATTATTCAAATGAATTTTAAATATCAATCGAAGAAAAAAAAATGATGTTTATTCCTTACTAGCCAGGGTGGTCTTTGTAGCCTCTTGTTGGGCCTTGCCTGGCTTCTGTAGATTCCTCCCCTAGTTTCTGAATTGGTTTCCAGCCCGCGGGCTCTCGGTGTTCCGGAGCGTCCCCCACCCAAATCATTCGCTTTCATTCCTCCTCCCTCAAATACGTTTGACAAAAAGTAATAACAGAAAAACTTTAAAGAAATTTAGCTCAGCAATCATTGTAGCAGAAAAAACTTGATGGTGTCAGTGTCTATCTCTGAATTCATAAATTCCTTAGTAAGGCTATTGATTTTCCAAGAAAGATTGAATTTAAAAGGAATTTGGACTTTTTCCATTAGATAAACAAGTCTAATTGAGTTACGTGAAATATGGTCTCCCTCCCAAGTCAAATTAGATTGGGATGGGTAATCAGCGCTAATCCTTTCCTGACCTATCTTCACATTGCACTACATACCAGTGATAATGATCGCAACCACAATAGATATTTGTATATCAACGGACAATATACCTTGTGAAAAAGATGCTAGATCTTTAATCAAGATTCGATTTTGAATTTTAGGAATAAAAAGATTTATGTTAGAAAAATTTTTCTATAAAAGATCTGATAATAATTCGAGTTAGATTAGTGATTTTGAATACTGATCGATGGAAAAAAAAAAGGATAATTATACTATTATGTTGTTCTCTCTCTCTCTCTCTCTCTCCTCCTATCGAGTGAGTAAAGTAGACTTGAAGATGGTCCAATGGCAGTGGCGTCCATGGGAATAACACGGGATTAAATTAGGGTTCCATGCCCAAGCATAGAAAGAGGATTCAAAGTCTGCAACTACTAAAAATGGCAGTTAAAGCCCAAAATGAATGTAGGGCTGGCTAGCCTGTCAGGCTATTTTTAGATCCAGAGTGAATTTAGCCTGTGTCTAAATTTTACCCTTTTGTATAGGATCCAAATCCCTGTGGATCTTGTCTATGAAACATCATTGAGAAGAACTCTCACTAAGCTTAGCTAGTACCAAACGTTTACTCACTTTTTTACGTCTGAAAATTGATATTTTTTAAATAAAATTTTAAATTAAAATTTTATATACAATAAAAATAAAAATCAGAAGAGATTTATCATTTAAAATCACATCTCGACTCAAATTAAATTTAATCAAATTGAACATGATTATTATATATCGGTGATTTATAAAAAAAAATTGATTAACTAGTGTAGTGGTGATCAATGCTGTCAAAAGAGGAAGAAGAAATAAACAAAATGAAAAGCTAGATTTATCCATTTGATTATGTTTGTATTTTTATTATAATAAAGTTAGAAGAAACATTCCAATCAAAGACAGGTCAAAAACCCATTAATGCCAAAAATGCCAACTAAGGAAAGTTCAATTAGTGAAGGGAAAGATTCTTCAGGGTTCATAATATAATAGCAAACCTTGTTCCGATTAACATATTCACCAACCCTAGAAAGTTATTGAAGTTAAACCAATATTTTAACCTCTTTCCACATGTGCAAACAACTAAGACAATATTAGTTTTCTCATATTCATAGTAATAGGCCAACGGACAGTAGTGTAGTAGGATGGAGTAATAAACGTTTTAATTAAGTTTTGAATTCGAAATTTAAAAATAAAAAATACTATATTAAGAGAACCGTCTCTTAAATAGAGACCCTGCAGATATTTGAATCGAATTAATTATAATATGACTCCAAATATTAGTGATCTAATAAAAAAAAATTCATAGTAACAGGGCACTTGACCCTTCGGACTCATGAAGCCAACTAACAACTCTTTTGCTTAGGGTTCTTGTTTTTTGGGGGGGGTGCTTAGTAGAAGATGCTTGGAAAGTGCCCTAGTGCAGGACTCCATGAAAAATTTGACAAATTCTTTGAGTAAATGTCTTAGAAGCAACTTCCTTCTTTTTTGTTTATTTGCTTGATCAATGTTATATAAAGGGTTATAGAGCAAAGTTTTGATCAATGTTAAATGGAAAGATTTGCTTTGGAAAAATAACAACAAAGACGAGTACTCATGATTATTGTAAAATTACTTCATCAAGCTTCATCACTATTTACAATAATTATTGTATAATTGTTAAAAGTTTAGGCTTCAAACAATTTCAAATTCAATGAATCTTATTAATTAGTATGATAACCTTATTTTAAAATTTTTTATTCAATTCTTAAAATATTCTAAGAAATTCAGATTTATTCAAATTTAAAATATTCTATTTTTTGCTGTTTCCGATTTTCATCCGATGAGCAACTTTTGTTTAACCTTTTTTTAAAAAAAAAAATATACCATCAATATTTAGTAATCATGTTAGATTCAATTAAATTTAATTCAAATTGAGTTAAATCTATAAAGAGTAAAAATTTTCGAATATCTATTTTCGTTATACATTTAAGAGATACTAACGAGAAGTTCGCTTATAAACCTCAAACTCTACATTTGTAAATATGTACCACGACCCATTTGCTCAAGGAAATGACATCCCCTTCTCCTTCTCCTCCTGGTTCTAACCGGTACTTGAGTAGTTTTGTACAGATTGATGATTTCAATTATATTTCAGTATGAAAATTTTTTAAATTGCAATCTTATTGCAGTTTGAAAATTAATTGTTTGAACATTAAGAGCATATATTTTCTGCATGCAAACGAAGAGAAGAGGTCAATGAAAGGGAAGGTGGGTTCTTGTTTGCAGCTTCATTGACCCCATACCCCCCATGTTCAAGAAAGCGAAGGTATACAAGGAGGACATGTAAGATGCTTCTGTATTATTCAGAAAATCTCAATTTATTTTAATTTAATATAATTTAGTAGAAATATTATTTTTTAAAAAAAAATAAATTTATTAATAAAAATATTTAAATCATCATTATATTAATAAATTTTTTATGTTAAAAGTTTTACTTAATATTAATAAAGAACTTATCAATTGAATTCGTATTTTTCTTCCCCTCAAATAAGTGGAATTTGAAAGGGCATGTTGAAAATAATGTTGGAATTTTTTTCTTTTGCATTTGAAAAAATCACATTCATTTCCTTCAACTAGATATATATGTGACATGAATGACAACAATAACTTCTAGGCGCCCATGGTCCCATTCACACGCACTCTTGTGGGAACACCCGGATGGTAAGAACGTTTTACTCAAATATTTTTCCCGAGATTGAGATCTATTATTTGAAATTTTGTTGGCGTATTTATTTCCATCTCACTTTCACTCTCTCTCTCTCTCTCTCTCTCTCTCTCTCTCTCTATATATATATATATATATATAAAAGATCACACACACCCCCTCCCATTTTGTTGCATTTAATTAGGGATGTGATTTTAACTCTTCATGGGGTGCCTACAAAGATGCCCAAAAACTTGGAATTAGTTTTATATGGTGCAACTAATTGTGGACCCTGTGGTTGTGATGGGAAGCTTGTCCTGACTTGTTTATTATTTTGCAGAACACCCGACTTAACCCTATTGTTTTACGGGTTTGGACAATGATAGTAAGTCCAAATCTTTTTTTTATCAATTCGATTAATTCGATTTGAAAGGTTATACGCCCGATATAAGGAATCATTAAAAAACTTTAATGTCTTATCATTATTCACATGAAACGCCAATAAATAGTGGTGTAGATGGGTAAAGATTTTTTTATCCCTTAACCATATGAGGTTTGAATCTCGGTGTGGGTATGGAGAACCTTATGTTGGGAGATCCGCCCCCATATAAGTGGGTCCACAGTCGATCGATCCTGATTAGTCGGGGTAAAATCTCGAATGTCGGGCGATAACCAAACCAAGATACCAAAAAAAAAAAATACATATGGAGTATTGGTGTCCAATCTTGATTATGCACATTCAAAGTTCATATAAATCTGTATAAGTCGAATAATGTTAAAGAAATTAAATACATCAAATTTTATATGAATCATAAGATGTTCATGCTACGGAGTGTCGGATAAAATTAGAAACTTATCTAGTTTATGTGTATTACTTGAACTAATTTAATTTGGATATGATTTAATCGGATAATATAATATCATGATTCTTGGTGGGAAATGAAGTGGATATGAAGTTCAAATGGTCACTTAATGTTTACAAAGTTTACAAGGAATGAAATTATAATCAAGACTACTTAGCAAAAATAAATACTAGAAAAAGTATAATTAAGACTTTTCTAGAACCCTTTTGATTCCTTAACCTCGGCTAACTACAAGAAAAAATTTTAGATTTTATAGTGCACTCGATGCTCTAAAATAATATTAGGATTTGTATCAAACTTTTATGAGTATAGCAGTAGCGTACTGTATTTTTTTAATCGTAGATTTTGGACTTGAGTAATGAGAATTGAAAAATGAGATTTTAGAGAGTTAATCTCTTAATAGTCTCTATAATAATTAAATAGAATTAATCAGATAAATCTTGAATAAGAATCGACGAAAATAATAATAATAATATTAGGATTTGTGAAGGATCCACCGATAGAAGATTAGCCCCAAATAGAGTCGGCCACTCAAAAATCCATATCATATATTTCTTGCCATGCTTGGTCATTTCTAAGAACCAAATAAATTCTATTAAAATTGTATAATTTATTCTTGTTTCAATTTCAATTTCTTTAAAATTAAAAGATGCAAAAACATGTAAAATTAATTTCTAATTTTACAAAAATATAATTTTCAATTAGAAAAAGCATCATAAATTTTATATTTTTTTATAGGTATAAAATTTTTTATATAAAAGGAAATTTTATATTTTCACTTAGTTTTAAAGATTTATTTAAACCTAGTCATAAGTTTAATTAAATATTATTCCTTTTTCTCAAAATCTCAAAAAAAAAAAAATATTTAACAATAATCGATGATTTATTCTTCTTAAAGAAAAAATAAAGATTTAAAATAAAAAATAACCCCAAAATAAAAAAAAAAAAAAACATAATATTTTTCAACAAACATCCCATCAGCTCGCCATACTTTTATCGCGTAATATGCTCTTTATTTTCGGATAAGATAATAATTATATTAATATTCTCGTAATATTAAGGTCCTCACCGATAATCAGTTGGATTAATGAGATATATCTCTTAATTAAAATTTTAAATTTGACTCATGATTTAGATATAAAATAGATTAAAGGGTAACTTTTTTAAATAAATTACTATAAATTTTGAATCAAATTAATCGAAATATAATTTTAATTATCGGTTGATATAATATAAAAATAATATATATTAGGATCGTTGATGTCGCCGGAACTCCATAAGTTTTGCTCTCCTCCACGAGAGATGTATCATCCTTTAAAACTTGATATTCGAGGACACAACCTCTTTTAAAATTACTTCGCTCCCATTTATTAAATCAAAAACAACATTCTGATTTGGGGAAAAAATAAATATAATTGATTTTGACTACCAAAGACGATGTCGTCAACCCTACCAAACTAAGAAAAAAGAATTTATTAATTTAATAAAAAATACAATAAAAACAGATTCAACAAAAAATAATGAGAGCAAGCCACATGGATGAAAACCATTTTAATATTAAACGACATCGTTGGCGGACATTTCAAAGGGGACGACAGATTCCGGTGTTCCTTCACATTAAATTTTCCTGAAAATCTCCCACTCTCTTGCGTTCGAAATTCAAAGTCACTTTCTTTTATATTGCTCCACATGTCCGGACCACTCTGTCATTTGACACTAAAGCAGATCATCCGCGCGAGTTTCAGAGCTTTTCTTTACTCGCGGGAATGGATTTGAGTTATATTTTCAGAAGCATGTAAGTTCGTATTTTATTTCGAATCTGTTCCGATTCATTTTATTTTATTTTTGCTTTCGGCTTTTAAGTTTTGTGGAAAAAAGGATCATTTTTAAACAAATGAAAATTCCTCTGATTAATGTGTTCATGACCGACCTCATCTCTGTCTCTCTCTCTCTCTGAAATTTTTGCTCTGTATCTCTACGCGTCTCTGTTTTTGATCACCTGACTTTTTTCTCTGTCTTGTTTTTCTATTAGAACTATCTATAAGACTGTGAAGTTGAAACTGAATTTTAGAAATTTTGACGTTTTTGTTGGTGATATAGAGTTTAAATCATTTTTGAACGGTGATATAGAGTTTAAATCATTTTTGAACGTTTTTGTTTTTCCATTCTTTGCAATAAAGAGAGGGAAAGTAGAGATTTTCACGAGTATGAGTCGACAGAGATCAGTACAGCTTTTGCTCTGTGTTGGGTTTTTGTATCTGATCCTAATGACTTTGGAAGTTCCATTCGTTTTTCGAACTGGGTTTAGTGCACTTTCTCAAGAGGGTTTCATCAGTGATTCAATTGGCAGCAAATTTGCTCTTCTGAGTTCACAAGATTTGGAGAAAAAGTTTTCTCCTATTCGACCCCTGAAAGACACAATTAGGGTTTCAAAATCCCGGCCCAAGAGGCAAATCACTGAGTACCGGTCTCTTTCTGGTCTGCTTTTTGATTCGGTTGCTTTCAATGTCACTGCCAAAGATGGGTTTTCAGAGCTTCAGAAATTTGCTAGAGATGCACTCTTTTTAGGGAAAAAGCTCTGGAGAGAGATTGAATCAGGGGCAGTTGTAAGTTTGAAGGAGAGAAAAAGTGAGAATTTCTCCGATTCATGTCCTTCTTCAATTTCTCAATCTGGGTCTGAGTTTTTGGCAAAAGGGAGGGTTTTGGTGTTGCCATGTGGGTTAACATTGGGATCACATATAACAGTTATTGGGATACCACAGCAGGCCCATGCTGAGCATGACCCTAAAATTGCTTTGACAAAAGATGGTGAGTCTGTGATGGTTTCTCAGTTTATGATGGAATTGCAAGGGTTAAAGACTGTGGATGGTGAAGACCCACCGAGGATTTTGCATTTTAATCCAAGGCTGAAAGGTGATTGGAGTGGCAAACCTGTGATTGAGCAGAACACTTGTTATAGGATGCAGTGGGGAGCTGGCCATAGGTGTGAAGGGTGGAAATCCAGGGCTGATGAGGAAACTGGTGAGTTTTTTAATTCCTTTTTTCTTATTTTTAATTCAATTTAAAATTTTTAAGTTTAATTATGATTAGGGTATTTTGATATTGGTGGTAGTGATTACTTTGAAGCTTACAATTATATGTTTGATTTCTTCGGTTTTTGCAGTTTTACGTTTTGATAAAATTGAAAGTTCAATTCCATGGAATTTTTAGTTCTATGAGTTTTGAACTTGGGTATGTAGCGTTTAATTGAATACTTGAGTCAGAAGTCCCAATCCATTAACAATGTCAAGCCTCCTCTCTTGTGGGTGAAGAATGATTAGGGTGTTGGTGTTCAGAAAGACGTCTGGGGATGGATGGTTGTTTATATGATCTTCAAAACCTTTAAATTTTTTTCCTTCTCGTGTGATGCAATGTTTATTTCGGGTATGTTTTGGACTTTTGCCTCTTGTATGTCTTTTGACATTCTCCTTTTTTTTGGTTAGCTTTGTTATATGAGTGTCATGTTAGAGAAAATTGCGCAAGAACTGATTGTGAGTCTTGGGAATTTTGCAAAATTTTGGCTTCCATGGTACTCAATTTTGCTGATATTTGGACTTTTTGTAGTGGATGGTCAGTTGAAGTGTGAGAAGTGGATTCGTGATGATGATGATCATACGGAGGAGTCAAAGGCAACTTGGTGGTTAAGTCGGCTGATGGGACGAACGAAGAAAGTGACTGTCGATTGGCCATTTCCATTTCAGGAGGATAAGCTCTTCGTCCTAACTCTTAGTGCTGGCTTGGAGGGTTACCATGTGAGCGTGGACGGGAGGCATGTGACTTCTTTTCCGTATCGCACTGTGAGTACCATTCTCAAGCTGTCTATTGCATGATTGTATTTGAATTTATCTTAAGATTATGTTGGCCCTTTTTATAGGGTTTTTCTCTTGAAGATGCTACTGGATTATTTGTGAATGGAGATGTTTATGTCCATTCTATCTTTGCTGCTTCATTGCCTACATCACATCCAAGTTTTGCTCCTCAAAGGCATCTTGAGCTGTTGAGAGAATGGCAGGCACCACCTCTGCCAGATGGGCCGGTGGAAATGTTCATTGGAGTCCTTTCTGCTGGGAATCACTTTGCGGAGCGGATGGCTGTTAGGAAGTCCTGGATGCAGCACAAGCTTATCAAATCTTCTAATGTGGTAGTTCGCTTCTTTGTGGCATTGGTAAGCAAATGTCCTGACTGCACATTCAAGTTTGATAGTTTCGATCTACTTATACATTTTGAGTTCAAGATACTTCTATTTTAACCAAATTGATATTTCAACAGCATGCCAGAAAAGAAATGAATGTAGAGTTGAAGAAAGAAGCCAACTTCTTTGGTGATATGGTCATAGTCCCTTACATGGATAATTATGATCTTGTTGTCCTCAAAACTGTTGCAATCTGTGAATATGGGGTGAGTAGCTTAATTTTGAGAGGGAAAAAAAATGCAATTTGGTTGAAAGTATGAGATGATTGATGTTTTGCTTTGGTGATTACAGGTGCAAATGGTGTCTGCCAAGTATATTATGAAATGTGATGATGACACATTTGTTAGAGTGGATGCATCTATAAATGAGGCAAAGAAAGCAGCTCGTGGTAAAAGTGTGTATGTTGGAAATATCAACTACTACCATAAGCCTCTGCGTTATGGAAAATGGGCTGTGACATACGAGGTATATATGGATCTCTTGGATATGCTATCCTTCTTCATCATTTCTCTTTCCAGCTGCATCTGTCTTACAAAAATCTTTTCCACTTAGAAAGTGTATCGGCATTTCTAGCAACAATTGGCAGTAACTTTGAAGTGCACTCTTGGTTTGTACTGCTTGTGCATGTATTGTGCTTGATGGCATATGCGATTTTGTTCTGATGAGGTCCTTTTGAAAGGAAATGTGCGAGTATTTACTTGCCAATTTTATGCTGTTAGTGCAAATAACCTTAATGAAAATATTGGACACTCATTCTCTTTGAATCTTTCATAACCAAGATTGGACCAAATTATTATAAACAAGAACCACAAACAACATACCGTGGTATTGCTCTAGATTATTGTTCCTAACCATGAAGATTTGAGCTGAATTTTATTTACCTTTTGATTGAAGTTCAGTAGAATCAGATGAAGTGCTAGAAATTTGTTTAATTAAAAAAGAAAATTTTGTACTATAAATATTATATTTAATTAAAAGTAATAGGTATGGAAACAAGTCCCCTCTCTCTCTCTCTTCTCCCCATCAGGTGAACACAATAGATGCATCCAAATAACCACAACGGATGTATTATGATTTTTTTTTTTATATAAATGGATACTTACACCGATTAGCATTCGAATCTAACTTGATTAATGCAATCGAATATTATAAGATCTATTAAAAAATTATCTCTTTTGATATATATTTTTCTATTCTTAAGATTCAAAATCGAAAACTTAATTAAGAAATTCAACATTTGATCGTTATACCCACGAGTCTTTAGTAATGTAACATGAAAATTGATAGTGATTGTCCTGGTCGGGTGATCTTGAATACCAAAAGTGAAGTTGCCCTGCATTGTTTAGCACTACTAACAACGTACGGGAGTGTGCATCATTGTGTGGATGGCAATGTGCTTTCCTCTCAATACCAAAAAATGCAAGGAAATGCCCGTCAAGGGATCTCATTGCGTGATGGTGTATCATATTTTGATAAATTCGATTCGATCACTTGTTATTCCTTTTAAAAGATGATTCTTTAAATATAATTTCTTTATTTTAAATTTTAAATTTTAAATTTAATTAAAAAATTTAAAATCTTTATCTATTAAATTAATTATCCGTTAATATACTCTCTTCGCTTCATCCCAGCATTATGTTGCACATAAGAGTATAGGATATTCCTCCCCCCCCCCCACCAAATAAAAAGGAATTATTTGGTAGATAGGTCCATGTGATTTAATTTTTATTTATTTTTCTTTTTAGTATCTATAATATTGAGTGAGAACAACCTGACTTCAACGTTTTCCTATTTTCAAAAATTTCTTCTTTACAAAATGATTAGATATCTTAAATTAATTAATATTTATATCTTAAATTAAGGCCCTTCCTTTGCAATTATAAATTTTCCAGGATGTCAGGAGTATCCTAAAGTTTAATGTCTGATTAAATGTAATCCTCCCCAGTTCATAAGCATTTGACATTGATGCAGCTCTGTATGTACTAGGAATGTATAATAACTCTCTCCTGATTTGCCTTTAACAAACATAAATTTTGCTGGCAGCGTTCAGCTGTTGTGTGTAATCCTAATATATTGGGTGCTTATGCTCTTGATTCTAACTCTCTATGGAGTCAAAAATGCAAGAGGAGCTTGTGTATCCCCCTGTTGTTGTAGTTTTACCATGAAATTAGTATGTTTTCAATATGTTTTTACCAGCTCTGGAAACTTCATCTGAAATTCTCTTTGAATTGATCCTCTTTAGGGTGTCTGATTTTCTTTCTTTCAACTCTTGTTTGTATTTGTAGGAATGGCCAGAGGAAGCTTATCCCCCTTATGCAAATGGACCAGGCTACATCTTGTCATCTGATATTGCTGAGTTTATACTGTCGGAATTTAAGGATCATAAACTAAGGGTACTTTGCACTACTTGCTTTTGCCCTTTTCTTGTTCATTCTCTTTCATGCATCCACACACAGATTTTAAAGTTGTAGTAAGTTGGAACTAAAAATGATTTTGCTTTTGCAGTTGTTCAAGATGGAAGATGTGAGCATGGGAATGTGGGTAGAGAAGTTTAACAGCTCAAGACCGGTAGACTACCTTCACAGCTTGAAATTTTGCCAATTTGGGTGCATAGATTATTATTACACAGCACATTATCAGTCTCCAAAACAGATGATGTGCATGTGGGAAAAATTGCAAAAGTCTGGAAGACCTCAGTGCTGCAATATGAGATGATAGTCTTGATGTTCAACATGTTCTGAAGAATTTGCAAAGAGTGAAATGAAAAGAGGATCAAATTTTGCAGCCGTAGTATCTCTTTTTTGTACATATGGTGATGGGGTTAGTTGATGAATCTATTTTTCAACATTTCATTCATTATTTCTCTCTCTCTCTCTCTCTCTCTCTCTCTGCCCCTTTTTCAAATCTCCACCTAGAGGCTGGCGATGTGAATTGGTGTCATTTCCATAGGTATCAGCAGTTCTGTATTTATCTATTGAACATCAATAGATTGAAATGTGCTCTTACTTCTCCAGCCATGGCTATTGCTTTGTCTCACTTGTGCATCATATTTCGTTTATTCCCTCTTTGTATCTCCTTTAAGATTTTAGATGCATCTTCCTTAAGCTTTAAAATGTAAGGCCCATAATTCATGAAAAAGAATTTGGTCTCTTTTGAGTGACCTCATATCAGTTGACACGGTAGTTGAAGTTGAAGTTGAAGTCATCTTTCCTCTTTCCTCTTGGAAAAGTAGGGAAGAAAAAGACCCAAAATGGAAAAGGTGGTGAGTGGTATGCCGGTGTCTTGCACCAACATCACTTCAATGGATATTATGGAAAATGAAAAGGAAAGCTTCTAGAATTATTTGACTTGCTGTCGTGCTGGCCTTTTTAGAGAAAATCCCATTAACTTAACCTTGTATTTTTGGAGAGGAATTTCTCCATATAATATGTTCTGTGATATTCGTGTCATTCTAGTGGTAAATGTCTACAATCATGGCATTTTATTTAAAAACATTTTTCTTAAATTTTTACTTTTGGGGCTTTTATTTATTTTTTTTTTATAACAGAAAAGAGCTTTCTTTTAGTACAATATGGTAGTTTAGATGGCGTGGAAGAAAATACGAAATGATACGAGAAAACGATATTTTGTAAGAGTAAAAGAAATAGAAACATAAAGAAATAAAAGAAACAGAAATATAAAGAAATATATAAATATAAAAAATATACGGATTTTTATGTAAATATTAATTATTTTATTAAAATAATAGAATAATCTTATTTTATAATAATAATATAAAATGATTAAATATATAATTATTAATTATAAGATAAATGATATAAAAGATAAAAATTATAATTAAATAAATTAATAATTTAGTAATAATGGAAAAATATATAAATATAAAAAAGATAATGATTTTTTTAAAAAATATTAATTAATTTAATATATTGAAATGTTTTCCAAAAAAAAAAAAAACGTTAACGTTGAGAATGAGAAGTTGGCATACATCATAGATTTTAATTAAAAAAGAAAATTTTGTACTATAAATATTATATTTAATTAAAAGTAATAGGTATGGAAACAAGTCCCCTCTCTCTCTCTCTTCTCCCCATCAGGTGAACACAATAGATGCATCCAAATAACCACAACGGATGTATTATGATTTTTTTTTTTATATAAATGGATACTTACACCGATTAGCATTCGAATCTAACTTGATTAATGCAATCGAATATTATAAGATCTATTAAAAAATTATCTCTTTTGATATATATTTTTCTATTCTTAAGATTCAAAATCGAAAACTTAATTAAGAAATTCAACATTTGATCGTTATACCCACGAGTCTTTAGTAATGTAACATGAAAATTGATAGTGATTGTCCTGGTCGGGTGATCTTGAATACCAAAAGTGAAGTTGCCCTGCATTGTTTAGCACTACTAACAACGTACGGGAGTGTGCATCATTGTGTGGATGGCAATGTGCTTTCCTCTCAATACCAAAAAATGCAAGGAAATGCCCGTCAAGGGATCTCATTGCGTGATGGTGTATCATATTTTGATAAATTCGATTCGATCACTTGTTATTCCTTTTAAAAGATGATTCTTTAAATATAATTTCTTTATTTTAAATTTTAAATTTTAAATTTAATTAAAAATTTTAAAATCTTTATCTATTAAATTAATTATCCGTTAATATACTCTCTTCGCTTCATCCCAGCATTATGTTGCACATAAGAGTATAGGATATTCCTCCCCCCCCCCACCAAATAAAAAGGAATTATTTGGTAGATAGGTCCATGTGATTTAATTTTTATTTATTTTTCTTTTTAGTATCTATAATATTGAGTGAGAACAACCTGACTTCAACGTTTTCCTATTTTCAAAAATTTCTTCTTTACAAAATGATTAGATATCTTAAATTAATTAATATTTATATAAAAATTTTTATATATTTTTTTTATATTTACGTATTTTTCTATATTAATGAATTATTTATTTAATTATAATTTATTTTTATATTATTTGTTTTATGATTAATAATTAATATTTACATGAAATAATTAATAAAAGATAGTTAATATTTATATAAAAATTCTTTTTTTTAATTTACGTATTTATCCATATTTTTATTTTTTATATTCTTATTTTTTTAATATTATACCAATTGAAATCTGGATTCATATTCCGATTAATCCGGTCTGGAACTTATAATGACCCATATAAGAGACTATACTCTCAATATAGTTTGTTTCATTCCCAAATCGTGAGTCGAACTCGGAATCTTAATTAAGATATATAATACCATATCCCACTAAACTAATTAATTATTAATATTTTTTATATTTTTATAAAATATTATTTTTCTTTGTCATTGTATATCTATTTTCATTTTCAGTGTCGATACAACATAGACTTCACCTATCAGACATAGCGATTTGCCCTCATCAAAAGAGTAAGTCTCGTGTCGTCGTGACAAGGGGTTGTAGAGTGTCCATTGCACCTGCTCTCCTTATTTTTCTTTAATTTTTCTATACTTAAACTATATACGTGCGCGCGCACATGCACATGCAATTAATTGTTATGCCTTTTACAGTAAAAAAAATAATAATAATAAGTTTGAAGAATAATAAATTTTTTAATAAAAGTCGAAAGAATAATTCACTCTCTACTCTTTAAAGAATAATAATTTCAATAAAAGAAACAATCCCAAGAATAATAAAGTCATGCTACTTCATAAACGGAGGCAATGAGTTATATTCATAAATGGATCAAAATCATAGTTATGGTCTGGCAAAAATATTTTGATAAATATATTAGTATTTTATCTTCTTTTTTTTTATATAAATATATATAGGGACGAAATATAATATATAATTTTAGGAATAGGGTTATAATTTTTAAGGGATATAATTTTTTTTTAATTGTATAAAGATTTGAATTTGAGATCATCAAGTTGAGAAAAGAATTTTGTATTAACAGACTGTCCCAAAGAATATAAATAAAAATTGAATGATGTAGATGACGACTTTCTTAAGGTACGATCAGAGAAGAAAATACAAATTCATGCGGCCATTGATGTCATCTCTAAAATTTATTCTCTCTTTGAAGGTAAAATTTTACTTCCCAATTCCAAGAAATAAGTCTTCCCCCCCCCCCCTCTCTCTCTCTCTTTCTCTCACATATCAAACTAGCGAAACTTTCATTAATTTAACTATATTCCCGTGTTATGTATATCAAAAATAAATATCGAAAGAGTTTTATTTTTTAAAATTTCAATTCAACTCGAATCAAATTTAATTAAATTCAACGTAATTTAATTATTAATAATATTTAATTATTAATAGTATGTATGCAATCAATTTTTTTGACTTATACGGTAATTTTTTGAATTTATTTTTGCTAGTTATGAAGAATAATAATGACAACTATTTTTATTAAATTACCTTTAAATAAGGATACCTTTTTAATTAAATTACCTTTAAATCCAATACAAAAATTGATTTAAATGGTATACTTTTGGACAATACTCACAAGTCCTATGACAAGAACTATTATTCTATAGTTATTACAAGTATTTATGCTTATGGAGTTAGTGATCATTGGAATTAAATTATAATTATTTAAATTTTTTAATTGTTGAAAAATTTTAGATTATAAGAATCGGAACCGAACTTATCCGATTTTGACGGTGGTCGAGATAAAATCCACGTCATTCAAAATGTTTTGATAGGAGGCAAGAATCAAATAATAGGGTTGTTGTCATTGTCAAGAAATATCAAATGAAGAAAGCAACACCGAATTTTATTAAAATGATAGTGACACCAAAACACTATGGTCCTAAACATTGTCCCACTATGTATCCACACCCACACAGGAGCTTCTTGTGCACTCATTGATGAATTCAAATCCACGTACTCACGTCAATGAGAATTGAATGATGTTGATGGTGAGCATCTCCAACATCACAACTTACATGAGTGAACTTCTTCCATAGTGTACCCATCAAAACCAGGCTTTATCTTGTGAATTTGATCAAGAAACCACACAAAATCATAGTTCTTGAGCAAAAGTGCAAAAGAGCAAAAGGGAAAGAGAAGAATGACACCAAAATCAACGGCAGAGATGTGGGCAACAATGGGCTCAACAATTGCAAGTGCCATGTTCATGTGGGCAATCATTAGACAATACTTTCCATATGAGCTCCGTCGCTTCCTTGAAAAACATATCCATAGATTCATAAACTTTTTCGATCCGTACATCCGCATCTCCATCCATGAATACACCGGTGAGCGGCTCAAGCGCAGTGAGGCCTATGCAGCACTTGAAGCATACCTTAGCGAGAACTCGTCGCAAAATGCTAGGAGACTCAAAGCCGAAATGGGCAAGCGTAGCAATAATTTGGTCTTTAGCATGGATGAGTTTGAAAAGGTGACAGATGAATTTGAAGGCATAAAAGTTTGGTGGATTTCCAGCAAAGCTGTTTCATCTTCAAGACCCATTTATCCTGAGCCAGAGAGGAGATGCTATAAAGTCAAATTTCACAAGAAGTATAGGCAAGTTGTCACAGAGTCCTATTTGGGACATGTGCTGAGAGAAGGGAAGGAAATCAGAGTTAGGAATAGGCAAAGGAGGCTCTACACAAATACTCCCGGCATAAATGGTCAAGTCACAAGAATACCATGTGGAGCCACATAGTTTTTGAGCATCCTGCAAAATTCGAGACCATGGCTTTGGAGCCAGAGAAGAAGCAAGAAATCATTGATGATCTTATGACCTTTAGTAGAAGCAAAGATTTCTATGCTCGTATTGGGAAGGCATGGAAAAGGGGTTATTTGCTTTATGGTCCTCCAGGAACAGGCAAGTCGACCATGATTGCAGCAATGGCTAATTTGTTGGGCTACGATGTCTATGATCTTGAGCTCACTGCAGTGAGGGATAATTTGGAGTTGAGGAGGCTTTTGATTGAGACAACTAGTAAGTCAATCATTGTGATTGAGGATATTGATTGTTCCCTTGATCTCACAGGTCAAAGGAAGACGAGAGAAGACAAATCTTCGGATGGTGAGGGCGAGCAGAGGAAGAAGCACAAAGAAGTAGATGAAAGTGGTAGCAAAGTGACTCTTTCAGGGCTTTTGAATTTCATTGATGGGATATGGTCAGCTAGTGGAGGCGAGAGGCTCATTGTGTTCACCACAAACTATGTGGAGAAGCTTGACCCTGCTTTGATTAGGAGAGGAAGAATGGACAAGCATATCAAGCTTTCTTACTGCAGCTTTCAAGCATTCAAAGTACTGGCAAAGAACTACTTGAATCTCGAAGCACATCCATTGTTTGATGTCATTCATAAGTTGCTAGAGAAGACTAAGATCACTCCTGCAGATGTTGCTGAGAACCTCATGCCCAAGTCCCCTACAGAAAATGCAGAACAATGTCTCTCAAACCTAATTCAGGCTCTAGAAGAAGCTACAAAAGAGGCAGCGAAGAAAGCTAAGGAGGAACAACCAAAGAGAGAAGCAAAAATTGAGAAAGGGAAAGAGTTGGTGAAATCTCAGGTGCTAAAATAAGAATATGCTTCAGTGCATAATGGAAAAATCGAGTGACAACCACGAACAAGAGTGAAAATGTTTTGGAATAAATGAATTCTTTCTTTTCCATCCATGTAAAGAGCAACGTCTCCACACAAATTCTAGCAAACTTGGAAAGATTTACTGGATAAACAAGATAAAAATTTACCTTTTTAAGGGAGGATAGTCCAATACAAGTGATTCTAAGACCTAGTTTATGATTCTTTTAACAAATCACAACCAACCCAAGATTCCCATAAACATATGGGTCAAATTGTGAAGTCAAAGGTGGAGCTTTTAACATCTAAATGCCATATATTCCATTACAAGTCAGTCAAAGATTGTACACTGATAAATCTATCGGGACACTTCTAGAGAATCCCCCCTCCCCTCACAACGAATTTCCCGTCTTCATCAACGTAGATTTCTTTAAAATGTAGACATACTAAAAAATTGACTACCAAATCTGAACAAACATCAGCAACATGCTGCTGCTCCGTGCAGGAAATCGTTGATGAATTGCATCACGGTGACCGCTCAAATGACATGGAAGAACTTTTAACTGTTATTGCAATGGGCTGATCTCAAAATTTTTCTATTGTACATAACTAGCTTCCCCAACAGAAAACTACAATCTTTGCTTCCTGACAGAGGGGGTAAGCTCTAAAAGTTATCTGTATCCTCATCTTTCATAACTGTGTTTGGACCTTCATCAAAACCAGAAACAGGGGCAAGCTCATTCAGGTCAAGAAAACGTCTTTTCCGAACCCCCTCAACCTCTTCTTGACCTGTCTCATTTGGTTTCTCAGGCGGTCTGCCTTCCTCCTTTGCTTCTGTCTGTGGCTGATCCTTAACCGGCAGATCAACTTGCATTTCTTGGTCTTCATCGTTGTCCTCAGATTCCTGGCTCTCAGGTGAATAATCTACATTTTCACTTGCATCTGAGTGCCCATTTGATGCATTAGACTTGCCAGGTTTAGCCGAATCAGTATCTGATTCTGACATGTCATACTGTCGGTAATTTATACGATTTCTGGTAGCTCTATTACTACGCCTAAGACCTGACTGCAACTCATCAACCGACCTTAACTTTAACTTAGTTTCTCCTCTCGTACGGCCGGGCAATTTCTTATATCTTCGGGGCTCATCACTCTCCTCACTCATACTTAAAGAATCCTCTTCTTCCTCTTCTTCCTCCTCTTCATCTTCTGCATTGTCTTCATCCCAGCGATACTCCTCATCTCCTTCAGAGCTACTAGAAAGCCTTTTCTTTTGTTTACGTGTTCTTAAATATTCATCGTCATAAACAGCTTCTCCCTCTATCTCACTATCACTGTCAAAGTCTGCTTCATTATCTGACACTGCTTCAACAAAATCTTTTGCAGAATAGCGCTGCGGCCTCTGTCTTCGTCGATTACTGCATGTCACACTTTGTACATTAGCCATGAATCATATATGGGACACATCAGCTTTCTACACATTAGAATGACAATTTAGGCATACCTGCGATCCAACATTTCAGGTTTCTGATCTTCAATTTCATCATAATCATGTGATGTTGGTGAAGGTTCATCAAAAGAATTACTTTGAGGGGCTTGTGAAGGACCACTACATCTACCATTAGTAGAAGCCAAAGTTTTTGCAGCAATCTCTCTTCTTGCTGCAGGTTCCGGAGATGGCTGTTTCCTATTAAATTTCAAGCAACAAGGCAAGTCAGTCAAGTAAAAATTTATTAAGGTATTAAAATAAAAATTATTGAGTAAAAAAGTGCTATCCAGGAGGTAGCACTAGGAAATCTCAAGATTATACTTGGTTATCTTGATAGCTTCATTGATTGACCGGTCAAAATCATCTGCAATGTCATTCAACACAAAATCCAAATCAAAATTCTGGCTGTGCCAGAGAAAAACCATTTCACTGACTACACATGATGATCAAGATATGTTAAAAGCAGCCTTACTAATATTACATTTACAGGGAACAGTTAAAAGAAAAGGAGAGTTGTAGTTGTTTTTGCTGTTGTGTGTGCATGGGTGGGGGGGCAGGAAGGTTAAAATTTATTTCCAAGTATCACCTATTGAATCTAATTTATTCAAATTGACCAGCCTTATATACTTTCACCTTCTTTACAAAGGATGGCTGAAGTTTTACCAGAACACACAGGTGCAGCCTACTCATTTCTCCTGAACAAGTCCAACATTCCCCAAAAATACCAAATAGTTTTCTTGTTTGCAATGTCCTTTAATTTCTTTTCCTAAGGGACAAAAGATGCTTGGGAATCTATTGGAACCCAGTCAATGGGCAACAAACATATGCAATGCCACCATAGTAAAAATTAGTGGCAAGGGAACAGAAAATCCAAGAAAAAATGCGCAAAAATGGACACAAATTAAATCATCATGTTCACTTTGTCTCGACCTCCAAATATGTATCAACTCCTGGAATGACATGCAACATAAAACAGGTCTGACAAACCTCAAAAAGTAGTTAAAAAGTGAACTGTGCTCTAGACTTCAACAAACTTTGCGGAATATGGAGGATGATGACATCTCTATGCTACCGGGATCACTCTGCAAAGAGAAAACTGTGACCCAGATCCAGCAATCTGAATCTTGAAAATAGAAATGCAAAATACAGAATAAAATGGGAAAATTTGGTTGAAAAATCAAAAACCAAACAGGAATGCTCAAGAGTACCATTACCATTTCTCTGAATCTATTTCAAAGGCTTAGGATGCATCAAGCAAGCATAATTGACATGCGACACAGAAGAAGGTGCCTAAGACTACTGTCTGAACCTCGATAGCCTTACCATATGAGAAACTAATTATTTTCTCACTTCATACTTTTCCTGGGACTAATCAATTGTAAATTGTAATTATAATTTTTTGTCCAACGGTCAGTTGACCTAATGGGATATGGTACTAAGTCCCTTAACCAAGGTCACGAGTTCGACTCATGCCTTGGGCATGAAATAACTATGGTGGGAGAGTAGCCCCCTTAAATGGGTCACACCGATCGGTATAATACAAAAAAAAAAAGTAACTATAAATTTTTGACAACTAAAAGATGTTACCATATACCTTAGATAATATGACCCTTTTCTTTCTTTTACTTGTTTCAAAATTGTCAAAAGTTTTTTTCTTTTACAAATACTGTCAGCAAACTCTCATACATGAATGAGTCTAAACAAACAACATGAAATAACCAACAGAGTTTCCACTAATCCTAGGTCTTGCATATTGCTTCCCCCGTCCTCACACATATGCAGTGTAACCATTTTGGTCCAATGTATGATGACAAATTTTAATACAGGTAGTAGTGTGACCTCTAATTGTAGTTCTTTGCTGCCACGTAACAATGAAGACAGACCATTTCTCCCTTGGAGTATAATGTCCCGTAGAAAAAACAACAGTGACCCCAGCCCTGCGGGAGCCATGGGGGCAGGCTTTTGGGAGAAAAGGAATGGGGTAGGAAACTGGAGAAAGAGGGGCAATGACCCACAGCTAACATGCCGCATATGGCAGTAGTAAGGACAACTGCAGACCTTAGTATAATAACTATAGCCTTTGCCCCCTTCTCTATGCTGAGGGCCTCTAGCATGGTATTGGGAAGAAAGAAGATGAAACATGCCAATTAATTTGTTTCTGTTTCATTCTATATTTGAAGTAAGCTGTATTAAATACGGGCTCCCACAACAGATGCTGTAAATGATGATTCTTACAGCAGAAGAACGTTTGACAGGATGTAAGAGCAACCCACCACTAAAAGATGAACCTTAATTATGGTCACCCAGGAAAGTAACCATTGGAAGATTAAAAAGAATGACGAATTTCAGGAGACAAACAAAGCAATTAAGTGGATAGAGGCTTCTGTACTGCAGCCCATCACCTGCTCTACTTCAAATTACTCCACAGTCCCAGACTGGCTAATCATGTTTATTATTATAAAAATCAATAAAACTGAGAGGATGCCACAAACAAATAAACAAGGTCTCCTGCCCGAGAAAAGAGACTCAGACTCGTACATGCTCACAACCAGGAAGAGAAATTCAAATCTAAATCTCACCAAAAGTATATGTAACAGGCTTCCTGTCACGGAGTGAGCGTCCTGGTACAAGCCCATCCATACCCACAAAACTATCAAGAAGAAGAGCTTGTCTGTGTTGCTTTTTCAGCAACCTCTCTTTTTTCTGCAAACCAGGAGAAAGAACAATAATCCATTAAAAGAAAAGAAGAAAAAGAAGAGATCAACATATGTACATCAAATACATGCATTTGTAAGTCCACAAAAACTGAACAATCCATAATCAATCAAGGAATGATTCAGCAATACATGTATGTCAAATACATGCATTTGAAGCCCACAAAAACTGAACAATCCATAATCAATCAAGGAATGATTCAGTACCTTATGGACCTTCTCAATTTCAGGAAGCATGTCAATCTTTAACTTTTTCCCAAGCGAAGCCTCTGTTCTATTTTTACTTGAGAATAGCTTCTCCTGAAAGCAACAAGAAACAAAATCAACAAAGAAAAGTAGCATTAAATCAAAAACTGCATTCAAAAAATTTACTTCTTTACAATGGTGAGAACAACAAAAATAAAGGGCAAAGAAAGTACATTTCACAGCTCATGCAATCATCCTTACCTCCTGGAAACAATACTGTGATTTGCCACCCCCGGAAACCATCATTTTATTGCTATTTAGCATATCCTCTTATTGAGATTTGACAAATTATTATCTAAAGTGATGGTACACAGATTGCAAACCAGCACAAAATGTACAAAAAGGAAGGAAACTACCAAGAAACACGATAAGAAAGTCTGAAAAGGATAAACTAGAAAAAATTTTTAAATACCATAAACATGTTAGTTCTCCTACAAGAAAACATATATATATACATATATGGGAGGTCCTTGCAAATTTGACCTTTTCCATCATAAAATTGTATTACATCTTTCAGTGACGGGAGAAATCAGTAGCATATGAGATTTTCATAACTAGGTTCATTAAACTATAATATGTCCATCGCAAATAGGAGACTTCCAAGAGGTTTTGTGACTTTTAGGTGGTGCTGTACAACATTTAAGGTAATTGGATCTATGCAAGCAGTGAAAAAAATATGTACAAGGACCATTATGCTGCAGCAATTATCTTTGTTGTCACCACTTGTCCTATGAAATGAAGTGCACTCTTAGTGCATGAACATGAGGGGCGTCAATCAAATTCCCTCGATTGTCCCAAGAAGGAAAGCATCTGCAACTCTTTGGTGGTGGAACAAGATTATGACAGGAGAAACTTAGGAAGCACGAACTCCAATAAACGCAATTCTTAAAACAAGATGAAAACATCTTATTATGCACTTCCAGAATTGGCAGCCCTATGCATTTGAAATGTCCATGATTTTCTATAGAGTCAAACAGAACATGTGAAAATGAAGATTTGAATAACAATTATTTACTAAACTGCAGAATGCAGGAACATCTTTGTTCTAAAATGTAAAATATCATTCAGGATAACAATTAAAAAGCTCAAGAAAGATGAACATAACCAACAATATCTAGTAACATATTTAAATGGCTATGATCATGGGAAGATAAGAGATGGTAATGATGTAAATGGTAATTGGGGTCTCCTGCTAAGAATAACAATAAATGACATGCCAATGCGTCATTATGCAACAGTAGAACAAGATTAAGATTTTTCAAGTCGGCATTCTCCTGGACCTTTCCTGGAACAAATACATACCGAATATGAGTTTCTTTCTTTCATAATGGCAATCTAATAATATGTCCATAAAACTATGAGAGAGAGTAATAGAACAGAAATTGAGATTGGAGATAAATATTTCTCAAAATCAATTTGGATTTATGCCTGGGAGATCTACTACGGAAGCAATCCACTTGTTAAGACATTTGATGGAGACATATAGAGCACATAAGAGAGACTTACATATGGTATTCATTGATTTAGAAAAAACATATGATAGGGTTCCTAGAGACGTATTGTGTTGGGCGCTGATGAAGAAAGGGATCTTTTCGAAATATATTAATCTCATTGAAGATATGTATAAGGAAGCTATAACTAATGTAAGAACTCACGGGGGTTTGAGCGATAGCTTTCCTATTAACATCGGACTCCATCAAGGTTCAGTATTAAATCCCCTCCTCTTTGCAATCGTAATAGACGAAATTACAAAAAATATTGAAGATAAAATACCATGGTATATGCTTTTTGTAGATGATATAGTTCTGGTTGATGAAACTAGAAAATGTATTCATGTTAAATTAGAGTTATAGAGGATCACACTAAAATCCATTCGATTGAGTAGATTGAAAACTAAGTACATGAGATGTAGGTTTAGCAACAATCATTGAAATGATAAAGAAACGATTAGATTAGATGGACAAAATGTACTGAAAAATGAGCGGTTTAGGTATCTAGGTTCCATCATTCAAAATGATAGCAATATAGATAGAGATGTGAACCATAGGATTCAAACAGACCAGATGAAATGGAGAAAAACATCCGGAATTCTTTGCGATCGCACGATGCCAATGTATTTGAAGGCAAAGTTCTATAGAACCGCGGTTAGACCTGCATTATTGTATGATACTGAGTGTTGGGCTATTAAACAATAACAAGAACAAAAATGACAGTAGCAGAAATAAAAATATTTAGGTAGATTTGTAGCAAAAGTAGAAGAGATAAAATTAGAAATGAAGAGATTCGTAACAAGTTGGGAGTTAGTTCAATTGTGGATAAAATGCGAGAGTGTCATTTAAGATGATTTGGGCATGTACAAAGAAGACCTAAGAACACACCAGTTAGGAGAACCAAGAACTTAAATATGAAAGATTTAATAAAACGTAGGAGTAGACCACTGAAAACTTAGATGCAAATTATTAGTAAAGATACGATAGTTCAGGGTTTAAACAAGAAAATGACTTTGGATAGAAATGAGTGGTATAGAAGAATCCGCACAAATTAAACTAATATATTTTAGATATATATATTTATTTATTTATTTATTTACTTTTATTTTATTATTATTATTTTTTTATTCTCTTCTATATTTATTTCTATTTTTGTATTTTATCTTTCTTTTTAATCATAGTTTGTCTCTAAAATGATCGACCCCAAATTATTAGATTTAAGGTTCAGTTTGTTGTTGTATTAGAAGTATATTTGTCATTAATGCAACTGGATGGAGGTGTGATAAGAATAGGCAACCACTGTCAAGCCTATGAAAAATATGTAACTAGTTGGTATAAACCTCCGGCAAGAACCAGCCCTCCAGTAAAAGAAATCAATGTATGTGGGAAAGGGGGGAAAAAATGAGCACCTGTTTCTAGTCCACTCAATCGGCTAAGTTGTCAGAAAAATTAAAGTGTTCATAAACTACGCAGAGTAACCAGCTTGCTAGTTTATTTTTTTGGTTTTCTGATATTCAAAAGCAAATTCTCTTTTTTCAACCAAGACTTTGATTTCTGCTTTTTCTTGCTCTCACACAATCCAAAACACAAGATTCTGCAAATCTAGGCCACTTAGGTATATAGATTAAAAGTAAAAAAAAAAATTACTCGAGCTGTCCTTTGACAATAGAGCAAATCCATGAAAAGATCAACAGATACCATTGCACCATTGTGAACAAAACAGACTGGATCAACAGTCAAATATCTAGAATCACAATTATTATGATTTTGACTTTTTTTTTTGGGGGGGGTGGTAAGAAGAATGTGCATATGTTATCATAGAAGATGAAACATCCTCTAAAAAATCAAAAAGAAAGGTTGCAATGAAAGAAGTAGGGCATTTCAACCCCTACAAATATCTCAAACAAAGAATCCTTGAAAGTCACATAGAATTAAACCCAAAGAGAAGCTAAACAAAAATAAAAATAAAAAAACTTCTCCACAACAGATTTGATAGGAAGGATTTCGTACTTGCATATTTGAAAATTCCTTTGGAAAAAATTATCTAACAAGAGAAAGTGTGAAGCAACATGTACATCTCAGATCCAGCCAAAATCTTTTATAAAACTAGCCTTTTCAGAAACGTGGCAAACCCTATGGAAATATACCGGTCTAGTCAGAGTACCACATACACCAGCTAATGGTTTAATATTCTACAGTCATACTCTCCTAGGAAAGTTCTATTGTCCTATGCATAAAATGCAAGTAACATACTGGACAGAAATAAGAAAAGTTATTTTATTACAGTTTGACATTTCCACCATAGTCAATTGAGAAATCTTCCTTGTTTACCTAAAAGAAAGTATTACTCCTATGATTTAGATTTCAAAACCATGAAACAACAGAGCTGATAGACCTCAGTTCCTAAATTCCAGGCGACAAATGATTTTCACAAACCCTCCATCTTACTATATCACTAGGTCCTTTCACATCATTTCACTCGTGGAAACTTATGGCATTATCTTAATGACCCAAGCAGTGACTTACTGAAACATCCTGAAATTCATCCAAATTGGTTGCAACCGTTTCCCACTGATAAGTTGTATTAGAAAGGACATTCGAACCCTTTGCCTTCCCTTTTCTTCCTACCACTTTCACTTCAACTTTTCTTATCTCCCTGTACAACCGGTGACCAATTATTTCGTCATCTTCATACCTGCAACATGGACAAAGCAAATGTGTTCATAGAAGGAACAGAACAATTTGTGAAATATATCCCCAGAAGTGTCTGATATTATATTCATCACCCAAAGAGAAGTGAATTATAAGTCCAGTTAAATCAGCTTTAAAGAAGAATGAAATAACCAAAAAAAAAAGTGAATGTTGCATAAATAATAGCACAAGAGTTTATACTACCAGTACGAAACTCCATGTGAATAGCCACCTATTCGTTCTTTACGAAATGTAGAAAGCTGAACACCATGTTTCAATGAGTTATCAATGTAGTTTCGGATGTCTTCTTGCTGCAAAGAGAGGACAATCCATTTCAATCCTATCCGTGGTGCTATAGTGAAACTTCATTAGATATATATAGAGAAAAAAAAATGAAATAAGCAACATATGTTTTTGAGAAAAAGAACAGATATATTTGGGGAAAAACAACAAAACAAGAGAAAAAACAAGGGAATGCTCCAGATATGACTTGGGGAAAAGTCTACAAAATTTGCTACCTTCACGTGATTGGAGAAAAGGCTAACAAAAATTAGTAGACCAACACATAATCTAAAGGTGAACAGTTTAAGCCATCTTAACAACAGTGATACCTCAACACGAATGTCACACAATGCTTTTAAGATAACAATACGAACTCCTGGATCAAGCTCCTTGTATGCTTCAACCTCAGCACTGCATGTCGACATAATAACGAACAGAATTAAACACTTGCAATCAATAGAGTGAGTATATATGGATGTCTGATTGCTCACCCATGGGCAGCAACTATTGGTAGCTCCCCCTCTGCAACCTGAAAAAATGAAATTAGCAAGCTCAGCTTATGTCAAAAGATCAAATGGGTCTAATTTTGATAGAACAGAACTAATTGTCAGATTCAAGTAACTCAGTTATGCTGTTACCCAATGCCACCAGTCTCTCAACTTTCTACACAAAACAGTAACCCAGGTTGCTCGCCCAAGAGCCATCCGGGTAATTGGAGGAATTGCCTACAATAAAGTGGGAATATTCAATGAGTAATGTCAGATGTAATATGAAAAACACACTCTGTTGAACTAGAAACATATAAGCTGAGGTGCTAGAGGGGGAGAGAAAGAGGGAGGTGAAACAACAAACTACAAATTTTATTTTATAAGCAAGAATGCATAAAAAACAAGAAACATTAAGGGGCTGCATCATGTGGTTAAGTCCTTTCTCTGCTAATTGTAGGCTTTGTGAGGGTCTCAAGTGCTCAGATATGGTGAAAGGAAGATGCAGAGTTTCTCCTTTTTTCGGTAGAAAAGAAAAATATGGTACAATAGATAAAGAAGGAACACAAAGTAAAGGATAGAAAGGCAAGATATTAAAAACATGAAAAGAGACAATTCAGTTTCCTTTCAACACGAGTACTGACTGCCAAATACTCCACAACTCTGCAGCAACTTAAATAATTAGTTACAGGTTTTCTTTCTTTCTTTTTTCTTTTTTTAATCGGAACCACTGGTCTCAGGTTTTCTTGTAACATTTGTTTCCAGGTTTACAATAAATTTTTGTTTTTTCTTTTTCCAATCAGAAGATGCAAGCAAAATATGGACTCCAAAACATTGCTGAAGCACTTTCTAATTTACTTCACTCAATTCTAGTCTTTTAAACCACAATGTTCCCATACTTGTAAAACCCCTTTCTAACTGATAGAACCCATCTTGTTGAGATCACCCTTGAGGAAATACGGAATTGCTGGTTATCATTATTTGTTCCCTGTTTGGCAAAGGTACTTCAATTATATAGTAGACAAATTAACCATGCCATACTTTTAGCTACTCAATTGGCCAGTTGAGCACTACCACCGAAACAATCCCAGCTGGCAATCCTATTAGGTGCAATAAAGGGCCCAAATGTCCCCATAAAGTACCCAAAAAAATGAAATCTGTAGCTTTCTTGATCAACACCCTAAACTAGATAAACCCACAAATTTCTTGTACCGTCTATTCTACAATAGCCAGGATAAAAGTAAAAGAATATGATAATAATAGGGAGAAGATGGACCATTTCCTACTAGCCAATGAAATCCCAAAACTGAAGGAGAAAACACATGAAGAAACAAAATGGCAAAGCACAGAATCACAGGTGTTGCTCTCTGGCAGCAATAATGCCATTTATCACTAATAATGATCTTTGCAAAGCCCAGAAAAGCGGAAAGATGATTGCACTTAGCTTCACTAACAAAATTTTGCAGATGAAAGAAAACTACAGCACCTTAAACTTTTGGTTCTAATAAAGAGTTAACCACGAAGCATGAGTCCAGAGGAGGGAAACTATGTGCTGTGAAGCAGGGGTGGTGGGGGCACTTTCTGCTGGGAAGAACCTGTTGACCTTAGAAACGATTAAGCACAAATTACTTGCAAAAGAGAGATGTCTCCGAAGGCATAGTCATGGGTTGCACTCAGGACTTAAAAGGGCCGAGGCGAAACACTAGATTAAATTTCATGAATGTCTCATCTGCACCTTAGTTCCAACTTCACATCCAAATTGAAATAAGGAAATGCTTAAGGGGGTGAAAGGGTCATGTGGCAGCATGAGAATCTTTAGTGTGCCAGCGGATTGGATGATAAAGCTCAAAAATATGAAGCTTCATGTTACTGGGAGGAATTTGTCAGTAATTGTAAAGTTGTAGCACCAAGTAATATGATTAAATCTCATTGATTGCCTGGTTGTTTTCCTTCCTCACAATGAACAATGTGATATATTGTAATGAAGAGGTTTGGTAAGTAGGATAAAACGAGTGACAAAATTTCTAAAGGTGGCATACTTATAATCTCTTTATCTAAATCTTGGTTTACTCCATGTTTCTTTTTGAAGTCCTTATATAAGCATATGTAGAAAATATAACATAGTTTGATGAAATGGCAATGTTTAAGGGGCCCATCAGGTGAGGGAACTTGGCATGAATCTTTCCTGCTTTGGAAGAGCAACATGTAAGTTGGTACAAGTAAAGCAGTTTCAGAGGATGGAGATTCTTTACAACTAGTCCAATTTCATTTCCACCTTTGAGCTCTTTCCAAGTTAGAAATACCCCCAAATAAGTAGGTACAAGTAAAGAAGTTTCGAAGGATGGAGATTCTTTACAACTAGGCCAATTTCATTTCCACCTTTGAGCTCTTTCCAAGTTAGAAATACCCCCAACCACTTCCTTTGTAACAGTAATCATCAGTAAAAGTCCCACATTGTACCCATTGAGACCACTTGTGATACCTAATTGACCCCAAACAAACCAACAACCCCAAGTATAGAGTACATTGCATCCTAAACAATCATTTTAGGTAGCATGAAATGTATTAAAAGTAGAAATTGCAAGAACCTGTGAAGCTAGATATAGAATTTGGTGACTTCAGGCAAGCAACCACTACTCTGATCTAACAAGGCAAAATCTATAACTAAACTATAGTTGCAACAAGATACTCAGTTTAACTGCTTATTTTATCCAAAAGGGCATAGCAATAGCAATATGTGTGTGTGTTTGGTCGAAGTCGCTTGAAACAAATATGCTGATGTGATCAATACTGCCAATGTTGCTAATTTTATCATGAGAAAAACAAAACAGAAGTTGCACAAAAGAGGATCACAGGTTTACCACTACCAACCAAACACAAAGATTAGCTATCAGCGATAAAGTCTACAAGAACAGATATAAAAATAACATTTGCAGCCCAATAATCTTGAAGAATGCAAAACAAGCAAGTGTGAAGTTGCAGTGAGATCTTTCTCTTCCTTCAAGGTCTCTCAAATGTCAAGGAATAGAATATTAAAAAATTTAACTAATATATATAAATTAAGGTTAATTAACTGATCCTGGAAGAAAACGGCCAAAATAGAGCACACAGAATTCCCATTGGCAAGAACAATGCAAACATGATTGATATACCAAATCTGCTTCCTCCTTGCATTGTAAGAGTGAATTTGCCTGGAGATCTTTCTTTTCCTTCAAGCAACTGTTGACCATAAACTACCAACTCAAGGTTATTGAAAGTCAAGTTGCACTACAACACTACCAACCCCAGGATAAAAGGCAATTCCGGTACTCAGGAATGAGCTTGAAACATGGCTTCGTTTGATGCCATCCGTGCTTTTTCTTTTTTTTGGGGGGGGGGGGGGGGGCGAAGTCGTCCCTATCCTGCTACCACATACATAGAAATAGACAGAAGACTCCAAATTTAAATCTTAGGTTTTCCAAGGGAATATCCTATCCCACTCCTTCACCTACATTCCAAGTAGTCAGACATCCAAGGAATCCTCATTTCTTGCCAAAAGTTAAAACTCAAGGCCTATTAAGTGACACCAAATATTACACAAAAGCTACATGAGTTCAACAACCCAAATCGAACTTCACAACTTTAGGCTATATCACCATCACTTCCTACTGGTTTTCCAAACACGGTCATCCCATTGGCCCTTGTAACCTCCTTGTGTATCCAGTCATAGATATTCTTCTAAAGCAGACCATTCTCATATATAAACTTCTAAAAAGAACTTCCCAACAAGAGCTTAGTTGAAGCTGCTAAAGCTTAATGCCTGAACCCCCATGGTCAAAGGAAATTTCAGTGTATTTATTTCTCTTTGGGATATAGTAAAAACCGAACAAGAGTCTCTCCACTCTATTAATAACTGATGTCATAGCCTAGAAAGAGATAAATAATAAACTCAAACAATTTCTGTAGTACTCCCAATCATGTAAACTTATTGCTAACCCGGCAAATAGTTTTTACTTCCGACCTACCAACTTCTTTCTAAACCTGGTAAAAGGGCCCACCCGGTACACAAAGTGCTCCCCAACTTAGTGCGGGGGTAAGGGGAGGGTAGGCGTATATGTACACAGTCTTTCCTTTGCATATTTTGAAAAGAGGCTATTTCCACGCCTCAAACCCGTGAACTCAAGGTCACCAAAGGAACACCTTCACTGTTGCACCAAGGTTCGCCCTCTTATGGATTGCTCCCAGTAAGAAAACAAAACGGGAGGTAATCATTGTTCCTTACACTCTAGGGAGCAGGATAGCCCCGAAGTCCATTTTAATTTAGTTCACTGCTGGCTTGCTGGATGACAGTCTTGTTAGGAAATATGAGGTGAGAGGTCATGTTACCACTTTGATCCACACTCCTAAGAGGGTATTTTTAGTATACCCAGCATGAGAAGCCTTACTGAATAACATCTGAAAGTGATCTTTTCTATGTCCAATGTAATGGAAACACCTCTCTTCAAAATCTATACTCCTAGAATGTTAAAGGAAACATGGTACTAGTTCTGTTCTGTATTCAATATGCAGATCAACCCTCTCTCTATCCTTCTTAACAAGATCAATCAGTTCATTATCCATAAGAGTTGAACCAGACTTGCCTAACCTCCACTAAAAGCATTTTGAAAAAATTGACCACCTTTAAGACGACATGTTTAAATTTGTCAGCCAACACCTTAGCAGCATGAATGTAGCCAACCATAATCAGAAGCCTTACACCCCAGAATTCCTAGTTGCACTTATTTTAATGATGAAAACAACAAAAATCATGCTCTCTAAAGAAATAAATTCACATTTTGTTTTGTTTTAACAAATAGAAGAAATTTTCCATATGGATAAGAATCATACGGGACACGGAAAACATTTTGTCTTCCCACCTCCTAACCCAACAACTCCAGACAAAAGCAAAGATAAACAATCTAAGGCAAAAGCCTTATCACCATTTATTCCCTATGAAGCTTGGGCAATCTCCTCCTCCTCAAAAGGCATTTCTGACCACAAAATTGACACTTTATTATTCAGATCACATTCTAGTCCGACAAAAAGATGGTCCTCTTATCCCCTCCACCAGATATAAAGATTGGCACTTATGTTACAAAGTGACTGCATATCTCAATTAGCCTCTTGTAGCACCTAGTCAAGAGAACGTGTCTTGCAAATGGAAAACTTGATAACAAAACCTACAAATGGAAAACTTGATAACAAAATCTAGGATTCTGATCGTTAAAACTAAAGAGCTCCATACATCTCTCCTATGATCACGAGAGCCCCTCTAGAGATTCCAACTTTGAGCCCTTTTTGAGTTAGAACAACCGATTTTGGCATATTAAAATTAGCATTATGAACCACACAAATAAGCATTCAAGGAACTGAAGAATCACACAACCCTTTAAACAAGTATTTGAACCTCCAGTACCCAAATTTAGATGTCCTAAAGCCATGGCCACTTCCAAGGTATATGATTCCAGGGAAAATTCTTAATGCTGCAACAAAGGGTTCTAGGAGTATTATAAGAAGAAAAATATTATAAAACAAAATCAAACACTCATACTTTCTTGTCTTATACAGAAAAAGAACATTTTCTCGAGTTTATTGAAGTGAGAGCAGTGCAAATAGTCACAAATATTACAGCTTTTAATTAATAAACACTAAACACCTATTAGGGCAACTTATAAAGAAACCAATCTTGGACTCACATTTAATTCTCTTATATAGGAATTTCACATAAAAACCAAGTGAATAAGTACTAAGAACTTCACCAAAACATCATGTTCTCAAATTCATGGAAACAAAACCAATGTGAACAAACGGAAAACTTGCATTTTTTTCAGTTAATAAACACTAAACACCCTTTGGGGCAACCTCAATAGATTCAAAATACCATTTTTTCTAAAATTAAAGAAAAAGAAAAGGGACTTACCTTTAACAAAGGTATGTGAATGTCATCCAGAGTACTATTGGGAGTAATCAATGCAGTCTCAAATTCCTCAGCTGAAAACTCCACTTGAATATTCAACAGGGGCCGAAATATCTTCAAAACACCCAAACACAAAAAATCACATTACCACTAAAAAAACCGTCCAAAAAAACCCTAAAAAACATTTCTTTCAAAAAAAAAAAAACCCACATGGAGGAAATTGAGAATAGAAGCTAATTCCCACATGGACCGGAGACTCCACCTCGGCAACTGCGAAGGCGGCGGCTCCGCCACCAACGGCGTTATAATCTTGCTGCATTGCTTCTCGGGCGGCGGCGTCTGAGGTTCCGGCGACGGAGACTCCTCGTAGCGCTCGAAGCGCTCCTTTTTCGACTGTCTCGGCTTCCGGGGCCCCGGCACGGCTGAGGCTACGGCTGCTGCGTAGAGCCGAGCCGCCGTCCGAACCGTGCAGGCTCGTGAAGGTCTCTGTCTCCTAGTAAAAGCTGTGCTATTGTTGTTGTTGTGATTGGAATTGGAATTGTTGTTTTCGGAGATTTTGGTGTCTTTGATTTGGGTATTTTCAGTGTTTTCTGGGAGTTGATCATGATGGATCGGAGAAGAGGAGTTGGGGTGGGACATAGTGGAGGGATCAAGGGGGTTTAGGTTTCCACATGGGAGATTATTATTATCGGAGGAGGTTAAGGTTTCCATTGTTATAGATTAAAATGGGACAAATGGAAGGTTTTCTTTTCTCCTTGTTTCGCTGAGAAGAGAGAGAGTGCATACAACTTCAGAGGTTGAGAAGTGCTTCATCGGAATTTTTTTTCCTTTTTTTAAAATAAAAATCAGGGCTTTTCGGTTTCGTTCAGAAAATTGAACAGAGAAAAAGAGAGAGAAACAGGGAGAAGGGAAAAGGGTAGAGAGAGAGAGAGATGGGAAGGAAGAGGGACAATGCTTGGAAATTGGTCTCGAGGATGGACTGGTAATCTATTTTCCTCATTTTCTATAACCTTTTTTTTGGCCATTTTGTTTTAATTAACTTTTTTAAAAGAAATTAAAATTTTAAAATTATTTTGCAGTGAAATGTCCAATGGCAATGGATTCACAGGAAACAGCTATAACTCAAACCGGATACATCGAATATAAAAATGCTGCATTGATATTAACGTTTGGAAACAATGTTTTTTTAGTACGATGATTTAATATTAAAACCTTTTAAGTAATATTTTAGTTTTAAGATATATATACGAAGAAAACAGATATTAAGAAAATTTTATCATTAAGAATCAAACTAAACATGAATCATATTTAATCAAATCCAACATAATTACTGAATATCAATATTTTATTAAAATAACGTTTAATAGCATCACGTTCTATATAATTAATCAAAATAATTTATAACTTATAAATTTGATAATAATAATCGGATTAAATGATAGAATTCAATAATAATATTTACTATATATATTAATTTGATAATAATAAATTCAATTTAACTTAAATTTGAGCTAATAAATTCAATAATAATAATAATAATAATAATAATAGCCAATATAATAACTTAAATTTACTATATATAATAATTCATAAATTACACATTATTTTCTAAATAATCTACCAACCAAAACTTGTCCCAAATGGGTTTTAGAACAGCTTTATAATTATTAGACCAGAAAACAATTGTTGTGTCGACTTCTAAGCAAACATGGGAGAAATCCTTGGATTTTTCCTAGGTCTATTTGTTTATTGCCCTCTGGGCATAGATCTAGTTAATTTCTTTTTTTTTTTTTTTTTGCCCCACGAACCAAGAAAAAAAAATAAAAAGTATTTTAAATGTTCGGTTCAATATGTTAAATTAATTAATTTTTATATAAAAATTCTTATATTTTTATATTTACACATTTTTTTTATATTTAATGAATTATTTATTTATTTAATTGTAATTTTTATTTTCATGTTATTTTTATTATAATTAATAATTACATACTTAATTATTTTAGACTTTTATTATAAATATGATTATTCTATTATTTATATAAAATAATTAATATTTATATAAAAAATCTTTATATTTTATATATTTATACATTTTTTTAGATTTTCGTTTTCCGTATTCTTACCAAATACCATTTTAGTTTTCGTGCAAACTATATTACAATCAAAAAATTTATTACTATTCATTAGAAGATTTTAGAAGATCATTAATGTGTAGTTACAAAAAAATATATATATATGTCGAAAATATGAAAAAATATCCTAGAATGGGAACATGAATGCAGCAAATTTAACAATAGATGATTGAATAAAGCATAACTATTTAGGAGTAATCTATGGATGAAATTCCTAAATAAATGCAAAAATATAAATTTTAGAAAAAGGAAGTCTTCATTTAAGTAGTAAGATCTAGTCTTCAATGGTCATGCAACCAGCCAATGAACACATTGAAACACATGAGATGTCTTGTTGTACATTGACTTAATAGTTTAAAACAACACAAGATGCAATTCTTTTTTTCAAATATTGCCAAGAAAATAATTAAAAAAAATAAAAATCTACCAAATATTTTTTGGGGTAAAAGATTTTCCCATCTTGTTTAGCAAAAATTTTCAAATATTATTATATTTTTTTTATATAAGTTATCAATATCCGATAATTATTTTAAATCTAAATAAATTCGATTCAAATTGAGTTAGAAGTTTTTCTCCTCTTGTTTAGCAAAAATTTTCAAATATCGCTATAATTTTTTTTTATAAACCATTAATATATGATAAATATGTTCGGTTTATTGACGGTTTAAGTAGAAAATAGTATGTAACATAGATTAATTAAAAATTTGTGTAATATCATATTTAAAATTTTTGAATTATTATTTTTTTGTACATGTAATATTATTCAAAATTTATGCATAAAAATAGATATTGGAAAAAAGTTAAAAAAAAAAAAACCCAGAAGGAAAATGCCAATTTTAGCACTTTATCATGGGTTTCTTTGACTTCAGTGGTCTAGAACCAAGTCCAATGTACCCGAAGAGGAAAAATCAAAAGAAAACTATAATGGGGTCTGTGACTTTGTAAAAAATGAATTTTATTTTTAATTATTAAAACTTTTTTCTAATCTCAATGAGTTTATTTTTAATTTTTTTCAAAACTAATTTTAATGCTTTGAAGTTATACCATGATTTTAGAAAAAAAACAAAAAAGAAAAAGAAAAACAAAGGGGAAGGAGGATGGGAAACTCCACAAAATGGAAAATGTAAACTCATATCGGGCCTCTTTGGAAGGGTGAAAAAGGCCTACTTACATCAACGTCAGAACATTGGCCCGATCAACAGTTATTTAACCCGAGGAGATATAACGGTAAATTCTTTAACCAAAATCTTAAGTCTGATTCATAATTTAAATATATACAAATTATATTAAGAGGGTAATCCATTAAATAAGTTACTATAAGTCTCAAATCAAATTAACTGAAATATAATTTTAGACTTCGATTGATATAATATACAAAAAGAAAATATTCACCCAAAACTTCTGGGTTTTTGGAAACGACAGGCCAGACTGGCCAAATGTGCGGGAAATAGAAAAAATACATATGCTTTTTTTTAACAAAAAAAAAATATATATATATATATTTTTTTCTTTTTACTTGAGAATGAGTATTTAAAAATCTGAATAATTTGATTTAAAGGATTACAAAACTAATTTAAGTACTGATTCTCTTGGTGTCTACTTTTCATTTTGAAAATATATATGTATTATATTCCCTAATCTACGGAGATTTAATATATTGTGATTTTTGTATTTAATCAAAGCCACGGGGGTATGAATATATTCAACTCGTGGCGCACCAACCTAATATTAGAGGGCACACCAACCTAAAATATTCATATATATATAAATATATATATATATATATATATATATATATATATATATATATATATATAACATCTCTCATTCTTTTTTTCCCAGTTTTATCTATTTGGTTGCATATTCATGTATCAAATATATATAACAGAAGTTTTGCAAAAAAGAAATTTGAGGTAAAAAGTTTAGAACTTGAGATCAGATTATCCATATATTAAGTATTTAATGGTATTTTAGAAAAAAAAATACCGATAGAAGTTGAATTGTTATAAAATTTTCATCTTTTATTATAGTTTTAGATTAATTTATCTTTTTCTATAAAAAATTATAAAATCAGTTTCTAATTAGCTTTATTATTCAAGAGCGATGGTTTTCCTTATAATTTTTAAAAAAAAATTAAACATTTGACAATTTATAATTAGAGTCATTTTTGTCCAAACTCATAACTATCAATAATAAAAAAAAAATTGATTTATGAAACAGAGATTTCAAAAATTAAAACACGTCTTTTCTAAATTTTAAAACCGAAACACACAATATATATAAATTTTTTATGATATAAAATAAAATATAATGAATATAGTTAATTTTATTTAACTGATTAAAAAATTTATTATTTATACTTGATAAATATTTAAATTAAATTAATTAAAATATAATTTTAAAAATAATAATAATAAATTATCGTTGTTTTTTTGGCATTCGTTGGATCTTCCATGCCGCCATGAAGCCCATTCACAAGTGGGTAGGTTGACCTCGAAAAGGCTTATCAAAGTCAAAAAGCTGAGTTACTTTGCGGCCAACGCCAAGTCCATTCCGTTCAGATTTAACAACTCTTGTTTTATTTATTTATTTATTTTAAAAAAAAGAAATTAAAAATTTGTTTATGGGGACAAATTTAGTTCATAATTTGTTGTTTTTCTTTTTCTTATTTTTTGATATCATGTCTTGGATATCGTTCGGTATCTGGAATTTTACCTTAACTAATTTAGACCGATGACTTTTTTTCGAAAGACAGATCTTTTAATGAGGAACACTTCATATACATAAGAACCCGATATTCTCAGCAGGAGTCGAATCTCGATCATATTTAAGAGAACTCAACCCTATATCCAGTTGAACCAACTCATATCGGTATAATTTGTTGTTTTTCATCGGTTAAAATGTTCACATATTGAGAAAATGATAAATAAATAAATAAATCCAACTAAAAATCATAAAATATCACAAAAATTATAAAAAAAATATATATATTTTTTAAAATACTCTCTTCATCTTCCCTCTTTCTCTGTATGTTTTTTTTTAAATAAAATTTTGAATTTATCCCTACTTAAAAAGGTTAAAAAAGATAAAATGATTAATTGGTATCATGAAGATACACTTGCACACCCATTTCATCATCTAAAATGGTGATTTGTGAAACGATCGAATTGAATATTCTCATGCTTTCCCAACAATTAAGATCTAAATCAACGTCAAGAACTAAACCACCAAACCTCCTTTTTTTCATAATCATAATTGAAGAGGTGTAATGTCCGTTATTTATAAAAATATTCATATTTAAATGTGTGTGTATATAAATCATATTAGAGAAATTTGAATATAACTTTGATATCATATTAAAAATAGTTGAATAAATTCTGATATCATCTTAAAAATGAAACTCAATATAATAATATGAAAATTAATACTCTATTCTTGTCGAAAAATAAAATAATATAAATAATAGAGATAGATCAAGATAGTTATAGTACGGTGTTAGAGATAAAGGACAATATAATAATATGAAACTTAATACTTAATTGTTTCAATAATTTATTATAATAAGTTAAGATTTATACAGAAAATTTATTATCATAAATATAGAAACAATTTTTACAGATATAAAAATATGAAAACTCGTTTCAAAATCAAATTAGGATTAGATTTTGATATATATTATATTTTATAACAATTCTTTTTGTTATCTTGCATGCATGGGACAAGAGGAGTCTAGTTTCGATGTCCTGTCTAGGGGAGAAGTTCCATCGGAGTCTAGGGTAGATTACCAAAGGAAAAAGTCCCAAGTGCGTTTTCCCTTTAATGATTGCAACTGTTGCTGCAGCGCTTTTTTATGAATTTCCAGACGAGATCCTTTGACCGCATTGAGACAAGTTTTTCACATGAGAGTTTCTCCTCTATATAAGTAGAAGAAAGAGAGCCTATTGAGAACCACACCTAAAAACTTTTCTTTTTCACCAATTCTAGTACCAGGGGATGTTTGTTTTGAGGAAAAAGGAAAAGGAATGGAATGAGAGGAAAATCTTCTCCTTGTTTGGTAGGCAATGCTAGGCGATCCAACTAGTGAATGATCAAAATAAGTGATTCTAATGTGGTGCAATTTCTTTGAAGTCATGGAAGACCACATAATAAAAGCTTCTGATCAAAGAAATTATGCTACATTGGAGTTTTTAATTTCAGAACTAATGGCATTCCTTCCTCATGCATCATGATCTTATTTTGGCTTTCCTAAACAAGGGAGAGAATGTTGCATTCGTACCATTTTTCCTTTTCTTTCTCTCTCCTAATATCCATCTCGTATCAAAGAAGAGTGTAATATGCTTCTTTTCTAGCATACATTATTGGGTTCAGTATGCAGTATATTATTTTTGAGAGTGACATCATTTTGTGAGGTGAAAGGCTGGAGACAGAATTACAAAGAGAAGTAATTAAGTGGAGGAGGTGGGGATGTTCTGTCGCGGGGGAGATGATACCTAGTGCTACTACTTTCAGTTATATAGCAGTAGTTATCATCTCCTCCCGACAGACCTTCCCCTCATCTCTCTCTCTCTCTGCGCGCTCATGCAATATATATGCCTTCTCTGCTTTGGAGTCTCGTAGACTCTCATTGATCCATCCCTTTCTGAAGCTCCGAAAAGGTAACTAGCCATGTTATGTAATACGTATACTCTCTTCCTTTTTTACTGTGCAGAATAAAAATTCAACTAAGCTCAACAAAAGGAACTGATGACAATGACCAAAAAAAGGATGTTGCTCATACATTTTGATAAATTACCTGCCTTCAAAAATATCAAAAAACATAAAAGGTCTTTCAAATATTGTACAGTAAAATACATCAAAGCATGGTGCTACGTTAAGCCTACTTGGATTGATCTTGGGAGAGGACTACTAAGGCGAAGTTTAAGACCCGTTACTCCATAATCAACACCCCCCAAAAAAAAGAAAGAAGAAAACAAATCATGGAGCTCGAAATTCTTAGTTTCTATTATGGTACAACAAAAAGGGGTGAAAGCTGGTACTAGATAGAAGCCTGCAAAATCAGCAATAAAGAAGAGAGGAGGAGCACCAGAGTCAAGTTCGAGCCACTCAAGTTGCAGCCTGTGAAGGAGATGAGGAAACAGGAGAGCTAGCAGCAGGCGTGACAGTTTCCTTTGAGCAAAAAGCCCATATTTCAGGCTGCAAATCTGCGTCTTCAGTGTAAGGATTATCTGTTGGTATGGAGCAATTTCAGCTGCACCTGAGACCACATGAGTACAAAGATATAACCAGCATGGAAAAGTAGCCATTCTTCAAAGTAGTCAACTTTATAACATATGTAGTCAATATCCTCACAAATACCCACATTGTAAAAACATTTTTAAGCGTGGAAAATTGAATTAAGAAGTGATTAGGAAGATGCACAATGTACAGTTTAGGATTTTAAGGTGCTGTGAAGGCCATTGGTGTAGGAGGATTCCACAAGAACTACAAGCAAAAGATAGTGGGACAGGCAATAAATGGGGTATCCAGACACGGGAAAAGACACTGCAGCCGTTTCTACTTCGTGTATGCGGGGAAAAAAGATAATGTGTAGGAGTTGTTCAATTAAATGGATCAGTGCCTATAAAGATTAAGAGATTTACTTGCAGAAACGAGGATGCCTAAAGGGATTACATAAAATAAAAACATCAATGAGTAATTTAGAAGATTAAAAGAGAGCATAAAAAATGGAGAAATATTTATGGACTGACCCGGCACAGCCCGGTTCAGTGGGCCAGACAAGCAAATTTTTTTGGAACTAACCCGACCCGGCACCGGAAGAACCACAGCCGAACCCGCCCGCGGCTCCTATGCCTGTCCAGGAACCGGACCGGTCCCATCTCTACCATAAGCAATACATAAAAAACTTTGTTTGCAATGAAAACCAACGTGATTTTATTAATTTTAATCAATTTTAAATAGTTTTTGATTGGATTTAATTTTAGGTGATTTAATAGAAAAAATCGAATTAAACTATAGAACTGTTCTCAGTCAAGTCAAACCGGCCGTTCCGATTCCATTTAAAAACACTGCCAAATGGCTTAAAACATTTTTCCGAGACATTGAATTGACTAATTTACGGCGGAAAATTTTTGTGTGGGTATTTGAACATTAACAAAGGTGCACTGTACTATTCTCTCTCTCTCTCTCCCCCCAGATCTCCTTGTCAGAAGAGAGGGTTAATTTTTCTCCCATTTTGGCATTTTGCCAATTTTGCTGCTTGTCAAGGAGAAATCAGTAACCGAGCAATAATGTTATCAGAATCGTACTATATATTAACTTGTAAAATTTAAAAATATGATTGAACTGATTGAACTATAAATCAATATAGTTAAACTATTGATTTTTTAATAATAATTATATATATATAATTAATAATTACTTTTAAAATTTATATTGATAATTAACAATTAAATAACTAAATTATAAATTCATATAAAATATAAATTAAAATCATAATATCAAAAATTGATAGTCTCACATCTCATAAAAATTAAAAAAATAAAAAACAATTTAAAAAAAATATTTTTTTTAGGTTTTAACCCTAGACCGCGGTTTTTTAAAACCGGCTGTTCACGGTTGAACCAGCGGTTCACGGTTGAATCGTCGGTTCAGATTCAATTATAAAACAGTATTTTTATTCAACCGAACCATAAAATTATTATAAAAAGAATTGAACCGGTTAAACCGACGATTTGATCCGGTTTTAATAATATTGCTACAGATTCAAAAGAAAAGGATAGCAGTGACTATCAACTGAAATTTTAAAAGCTCTTGGGATTGTATCCCCCTCCCCCGAACTTAAATTTAATATTCAAACTCTTGTATATAAAAAAAACACATTAATATTTTATTATTTTTGAAAATTTTTTAAAATATTTTAATACGCTAAATTAATTAATATTTATACAAAACTTTTTATATTTTCTATTTTTATATTTTAATAAATAAATTATTTATTTAATTATAATTTTTATTTGTTTTATTACTTATCTTCTGATTAATAATTACATATTTAATTATTTAAAATTTTTGTTATAAAATATAACTATTTTATTATTTTCATAAAATAATTAATATTTACATAAAAATCTTTATATTTTTATATTTATACGTTTATTCACATTTTCGTTTTTATATTTTTATAAAATGTTATTTTTTTATATTATTTCTATATTTCTCCATTTCCATTTCTGTGTAACATAGGTTGACAGAAGAAAGAGAAAACCCCCTCATTCAGTTGTCTACGAGACCAGGTTGAACGGATTTTTTAAAAAAAAATTTACTTACATAAAATATTATAATATCTATAGAAAAAATTTAATTATTAAAATCTTATATCTGAATTTTTTTTTTTTTTAAAAAACGAAAGGTTATTCTACCATCAATTGTGTTAATATAGAAAAAATTACGCGACTCTCGTTCATTCCTCTGGTGGGTGCCTTTTTCTTTCTTCGAACACATACCAAAAACCAGCCAAAACGCATCAAACAACAGAAATTATTGGAACCCCACTTGGGGTTATGAAATTTTTGACTTAAAAAGTTTTTCAACGTCAATGGTTTTTTCTTTTACGATTTATATTTGAAATTATCGTGTTACGAGAGGAAGATTGTGACCATTACGTTATCTGAGATAATGTCAATGGTTATGGCATCGAGCCAGAGGAAAGAACCAAAACCTCTCATTGGAAAATTGAGATCTTCTATAAAGTAAAGAATCAATACAAACTCTCCAACGTCTAATGATAAAATATTAAATTCATTTCATTAAAATATTAAATTTAAATTTTAAAAATTAAAAAATAAATCCTATAAAAATCTATTTATAAATTAAATATTATAATATTTAAATTGAATTAACTTAGATATCGATAGTTAAATATAAAAAGAAAAACAAAATTGAAAGAATCAATAATGTCATGGGTGGGATGAGGTATTGGAAAGTCAAGGCAATCTCCGTATTATAGAAATTAACAAAACAAAGCATGTCTGTTTAGTACATTCACACGTCATTGAGCTGTACCAGATAATACTAAGATAAGACTATAATTTTTCATATCGAAGTCCTTTAACTTGAATGGTTAAAAATTTTTTATCCTTTTGATCAATAATCTCAAGTTCAAGATATAAAAATAGACTAATATTCAAACCAAATTAATTAAGTAAAATCCGAATACCGATAATAAAAATGAAAAGGGGTTATAGTTTTTCATTCTTCTTTTGTTGAATAGAAGTTATGCTCGTCGCCCGGGGGGGTTTTTTGGTATTTTGGTTTGGCCATCATCTAGTGTTTAGAGTTTTATTCTGATTAATCTGAATCGATCGTTGTAGGGCCCAACTGGAGGTAGGTCTCTAAATATTATTTTTTTCGTATTTAGGAGAATTTAAACTTTCGATCTGGTTAAGAGACGAAAGTGTCCACCTATCCACACCGATAAGTGTTGGTGGGGCCTTGGGCTTTGCAAGACGAAGACGGGAAAAAAAATGTGCATATGACTGTATATACAGGTGAATTTTTTGTCGAGTGAAACGAAGGGTAGACGAGAATACTATTATTATTATTTTTTTTAAAAATATTATTAATTCTTCTGTATTATAAAATATTTAATTTGAATTATAAATATTATTTTTAAAATGAATTTATTATCATAATTCCTACAAAATAACAGAGGATTACATTATTGGGTCCATACGAAACACGTTAAACACTTTCATAAGTAGTCAGAGAGAACAGAAAATGGTGGACTATCTGTCACAACCCAACAAATGGACCTACAATTGAAGTCAGTCTACTCAATGGCACGACTCGATTCATTGGACTAGATGATCAAAGACACTTATGGCATGGTTCATGTTGTTCATGTTGGGTTTTGACTTGCTTTAACTTCGGTCGGCTTAAGTTCATTAGTCCATCGTGAACAATACTTCAAATTCAGACTCATTTATTGATAATATGGTTTTAAGTTATCTTGTTTTTACTTGATCAGAACTATCAAAAACTCGACTAATTTGGTTTAAGCAGTCTCAATACTTGTTTTTCTATTTTTAAGACTTGAGCTTAAATGCTTAGTTTAAAATATTTAATATTTTATCACTAAACAAAAATACCGTAAGTTAAATTAACGATAAAAAATGGGCAAAGCCAGATGAGCCTTTTGTCCGTGTGTGGAAGGCTTGGTGCTCATCGCTTAACATTAGAATCTAAAGATTTACGCTCTTTACTCAAACTGCAGTATACCAATTCAGATCTGAAACACATTTTTGTATGACCTCGATCCGCCACCCAACTCCCATGCCCTGAAGAAAGAAAAAAAGGAAGAAAAAAAAAAAAAAAAAAAAAAGCTCTCCAAAGGGGAGATGCCAAAATTGAATATTAGGAAAAAACAAATACAGCACAAATGGGATCGAGTGAGTAGAAATTATAATTTTTACTAAATAAATAATATTTTAGAAAAACTTTAACAATATTTTAAAACTTTTAGTGATATTTTTAAGACTTTTAACAATATTTGGTATATATTATTATTTTTTTCCTTAAAATTTCAGGGGCGGCCCTCCCTTAGCCAAGTCAGAAAAGGAGAGCGAAATAAACAAGCATGTGAAGGGAAGAATAAAAATTCCATGGGACTTGAACTGACCTCTTGCGCCAGTTTTAACATAATCTATGAATAGTTAACATGGCTCTGGTATTACATGAATCCCAACAAGACAACTGAAAAGGTACAAATAAGAATGGGAAAGCAGCAGGCACATGGGTCTCATGCCATCAGCATTGTAGATAATCGGGGATGACACTCCAAATAATGATCCAAAGGCTACCGAACAATGCCAAAATTATTCGGGAGAAAAAATGGTCACACCCGCAGCAATAAAAGTTGAAATCAATGCAGCCAAGTATCATCTTGCTTCCCTCCTTGTTAGATACAAGAAGCTATTAACTGTCAAGTGCACCAAGTGCCTTCATGTCCTCCAAAAAAGCCACGTATGAGTCATCAATGCTTTGAGGCTTTGGTGCTGCTGAGGAGCTAACCACCTCTGGCTTCACAACCGTAGGAGCTGCTGCCCGTGTTGGTGCTGCGCTGGTTGACTGTAATTGCTTAGGTTTTGCTTTAGGAACTGCAGTCTCTCTTCTAACACGTACAGACGCAGGAACCTGAACAAAAACCAAGTATGAATTAAGTCGAACCAGAATTTGCAACAATTTAGAAATCCAACTTAAGCACATTGATGTAAAGTCAAGCCACAGTTGAGCAGGTATCCTCTCATGTGGTAATATTTAAAATCATTATTCTAATGAAACTTGAATAAAAGATTTACCAATTTATGAAATACATATGAAAAACATGGCATTATCTTTTTACTTTGATAGAAAAGAAAACATACGAAAAATATCGCATTATCTGATTAGGGATTTCAATCCTCATTGAGTATAAAACTTAAGCAGAACACAAGTTATGCTGAAATGTTCTTTTCTCCACCTTTAAAACGATTTTACCACCTTTCAATTAGCTAAAGAAGCAAAGTTCATGATAAACATGGGACCAGACAAGTATAACCTTGAATTATATCCCAACAAACATTTTTGAATCACATTATGAGACATTCGAGCACATGCAGAACTCAATGAATAATCAGTTCTAAGTCGATAGTCAAATCCTGCCTAAAGAAGCCTGCTAAATGCCTACCAAAATAGTCTGCTAGCCAAGGTATGTCAAGTGTCAACAAAGGGCATATTCACCAAGAAATCCTTGGGTTTCATAGAAGCATATAGGCATCCCTCTTGTTCCAAAACAAAAATGTTATTATACACAACTAAAATTTTGACCTTTGGATATAAAGCCACTTTTGACTCTATTTGAATGTTGAACACTTTGGATAATCAAACCATCATCCTTTTACTAGCAGCCTTTTGTAGCCTAGTGGTACATAGTTCCACCCAAACCAATAAGTTGTAGATTTGAGTCTCCCTATCCTCTTATGCAATATATATATGGGCGTGTGTGCACATGTGTGTATGAATCATATATATTTTTTTAAGGATATAATTTAACATAAGAAGAAGCTTACCATTGCTGTAAGTTCTGGAGTATGCTGGGCTAGTGGTCTCTTAACAACAGTTGATGCAGCAGATTTAACATATGATGGCTTTTGAGGGACAGGTGGCCTAAGTGCAGCAGGATCACCTTCTAGTAAGATGGGAGGAGGGCCAGGCGGAAGTGGAGGTCTGACCATGGGAGGTGGTCCAGGAAGACCAAATGGTGGCCTTGGAATCATAGGGACCACCATTCCAGGAGGAGGCATTGCATGAATTCCTGGAGCAGTTACAGGTGGCCGCATATCTGGTGGAGGTGGGGGTGGTGGAAAGCGAGAAATTCCTGGGGGTAATAAATCAGGCTGTAGAGTTGGAAGTAGAGCAGGACCAGGCACCGAAGTCTGTTGCCTTGGAGGAGGAGGTGGAGGTGGTGTCAATTTTGAATGATCAATGGGCCCTGAGGAATTTTTACCATCAGATTCAGATGTTGCACCTTCAGACTGATTAGCTCCAACCTTCATAGGTAACCCAGGAGGCGGAGGGGGTGGAGGGAGCACCATATGAACCTGAGAGAGAGAGAGAGAGAGAGAGAGAGAGGTTAACACCTATTTCTCTTCATGAGCAGAAAATTAAACACACAGCACAATAATATAATCTTAAGTGACTAGTGGAAATTAGTTAAACCAGGATCTTCTGGTGCAAACAATTTATTTTTAAATCTCTTTTAGAAAAGGTTGCCAAGTTGGTGACGAAATAATGAAGACATTACCTGGTTTGATTCCTTGGAAGCTGAGTCATCTGTCTTTTCAGATTGACTTTTATCCATCTCACTTCCACTGGTGCCAGGAGGTGGTGGCTGAGCAGGCTGCGGAAGTGGTGGAGGTGGAGGAAGTGGTGGTCTTAATGCAATTTGATCTTTGGGTGGAGGTCCTGGAGGTGGTGGCGGCAAGGGTGGAGAAGGCACTGATATACCTATGCCTGACGCGTGTTTTGGTGGCATTGGAGGTGGAGGAGGTAAGGGCAAAGATGCAGGTAGCAGAGAACCATCCGCAGAATCTGAATCACCGGAAGCAGGCAAGGGAGGTGGTGGTGGAGGTGGAGGCGGAGGTGGAGGTGATACAGCTAAGGCATCATCCTCCAATTCTGATATTGAAGTTGATGCACCGCTGGATGATGACAACGGTATTCGAGGTCCTGTGGTTGAAGGAAACATAAGTATTGATGAAGGGAAGAACGACATAACAAAGTACGAAGAGGGTAGGCAGGGGTTAAAAAAAATCATAAATAACAGGAATTCATGGAAAATCAACTGATTAACTAATTTTCTATGGCAATGCTAGACTCACCTATAGATGATTTGTACATGGGGGGCTTCCCAGGTGGAGGCGCACCAGTAGGATTCAATGTAGGATGATAATAAACAGAGTCCTGCAATCACATGAACTATCATCACTCAATATTCATGTAAAAGTTAGACCATGCACATGTCCAACTAGTACTGACCTCAGGTTTTGGATGTTTGGCTCTCTCTTCTTCTTCAGCAGTTGTCCGTCTACGAGGTGGTCCCAAATGACTACAGTAAAGGAGCAATAAACACCTTTAGCTAGTCAAAGAAAGCAGACAATGCTAAATTAGACATCATAGGAAATTAATTAGATAAATAAAGCATATTTACCTGAACATAACTGGTGTTTCACCCTTTGCCCGGGATTTTTCTTCATATTCCTGTCACCAGTGAAAACATTTCAATGAGGAAAAAGAACTATAAAATAAAGCGCTAGCAAAATACCTGCATGATAGAGATGAGATGTTATGATTTACTGTGGAACACAATGGAAATAAGAAACAGAAATATGAAGTGAGCATAAATAGATACAAGCGTCTGGACATAAAGCAGTACTCATACTAGCTCAATGAAATTGCTGCAAAATACAATTTTCAGAATGGATCTTACAATGAAGTTCTAGCAGACATGGATGCAGAACCATATACAAGAAATTTGTCTTGTAAGGCTCTAAGCATCCACCGTAGCATTCAAAAAGCTGAACCGCCATGCAAGGAGTCATTTCATAGGTTTAAAAAGGAAGCCATCTACATCCCCTCTCCCCCAACATATATCACCAGATAAAGTGGAAATAATCAGGAAATCAATGTTTTTTCACCAGCATATGGCTAGCATCAGGGCACGTCAGAGCATACAAGACTGTAAAGAAATGCAATTGAAGAAAATTAGAATGCAAATATTAAAGGCTAGAAGTTTCAGAAGAAAACAAATTTCTAGGAAAAGGGAAACCAAGGTGCAGATTTTTTGATAATACACAAGAACATGGATTGTGAACTTGAAAAATAGACCAGGAGAAGATACTTGCCCCCGGGTATGCTAACTTATCCTAGACAAATTATTTATGTACTTGTCCTGTGAAATCGTTAAGAAAATCCATGCACATGTTCACGTTATCTTCCCATATTGTGTCTCGTCCTCATCACAATCATGCAGGCACGAAACATTTCAAGCCAACCCACAATGTCCACATCTATCACCTGAAACTCCCTGTAATCCAATTTAAGCCAATAGTGAAGAAGCTTCTCATGCAAATTATTATAGTACTAAAGAATATAGCCTCCTTAATCTCATTCCCTTCTTCAATCACACTCCCTACAATCCATATGCTAGAAGTAAAGTTATCTCCAGCATGCAACTTTTGCACAAGCAAATGCCAGTCGCATTCCCCAAGCCCAAGCACTAATATTTTTGTCTGTCAACTCACTCCCTCCCAAAACTAAGCATCAAAGTTTGTCCTCCTAGAAAACGCCCTCTTACAGTGTACTTATCATGTGACAATGCAAGATCTAAAACAGCACTTAACTCTGAAAAAGAAAACATTCCTGAATTGAGTCCATTTACAAATTCTTGAAAGACTATATTTTACCACAAAATCAATACAAGACTGATACTCAATTTTAACAGGCTAAATACATAACTTACATAATCTTTATACCAAATTAAAGGTCCACTAGAGAAGGAAAACATTTCTCACCTTCCGCTTCTTTAAAACAAGGTTCAGAGTGTCCTCAAGTTGCCTTTTCTTGTGCTTCCTAGCTTTATCCAGAGCACCATCTGCCTCTGCAACAATTGATAAACACTTAGCCAAAAAGATTAAACAGGCAGCAACAAAGCTGCAACTTTGCAAGAATGTCTGGGATAGTAATTGGGTAAATGCCCCCACACAAGGAGATGGATCCGAAAACAAGGCTAGCATCATAATGAGATGGGAGGAACTGAATGTATCACAGATTTCCATAATAAGTACATCCAGGAATCAGTATAACCCAGGAGGAATTGAAATTAAAAGCACCAGACAACTTAATAATACCAGGATAGGAGAACATGTTGCGGAAGAAGAAAGGCATGTAGTGCCTAACTGCAAGACCAACAATTTTCATTACACTAGCATCTCCAAAATCACCACAGCATCATATGAGTATGCATGCATATTACAGTTCCTTTCATAATACTATTGAATAGAACTTCATCATTTTTTACTGTCATTTCATTATCAATTCAATTGACATAATACAGTACCTCTGGTTTTATCCAATTAGTAGGGCCTTTGGTACTGGCTACATGCTAAAGAAAATGAACACCAAACAGTGATGAAGAATATCCTGTGACCTGCCAGCATCCTATAGGACAAATTGGATCCCTTTTTCTGAAAGCACTTCAATAATCCTATTGCCCCAGGCCAAGAAAGATCAGATAAATTAAGGACATTACCAGAACAAAAACACCAACTTCAAAGGAGAAACAATTTCTAGATCAACTTTCTGTAAAAACTATTCCTTATTTTACGTCATCTATATTACTCACCATTAATACCTACAAGTAGAGACATTTCCATGGCATGACAAGGACATGGCAATAAACAAGATATTGTGATACACAGTACAGTATCAGCTTGCAGATGGCACCGAACAACATTCCTAGTCTATTGAAGTTGCTTGCTAGTACAACTATTCACTTTAGTAATTAAATAATTTATACAACACAAGTATGAGCACTGGCCACAGTTGTCCTTAACCAAAGACTCCAATAAGAAGCAAAAAATAATAAAAGCATCTAAGACTCCATATATCAGTACTACAAAAATTATCTCTTGGCATGACAAATGCCCAAGAAAGTAAATTTGTTCAAAGGACAAAGACATGCCACCAGGCATATTAGATGTGATTAGAAACCAAGAAACAAAGGACAGGAGGAGAAAGCTGCCAATAACTACATTCTTGAACTATAACAAGACATAAACCCCAAAGAAGAACTTAACTGTTTTGAAATCTACTTATTAATCAGATATATCTTTTAAAAGTCACTGCAGATAATTGGCCTCTTAATTCAACCAACGTTCTCCAATCACAAAGCAGCCTATCAACTTTAGGCAACAAAAGAGAGAACTTGTAATTTACGTTAATCCTAAATACTAGAACCATGTATGGAAATAAAAACCTAGGTTGATACAACCAGGTTTCATCTGCAGAAAGCAACCTCTATCTAAAGCTCATAGTATCACAAGAAACAGATTAAAAACATGGCATCAGAATACTAAAAACTAATAGGTTATACAAAATTGATTGAAGCAAAAACATTAACAATAAATGAAGAGCTGAAAAGGAAAACAAAAATTAAAATCTGAAAAAACAAGGCATGATTCAGATGGAATGCATACTCATCATTTCCAATTTTTCAATTTGCTCCCTGATCGTCTCTGGATCCTTTTTCAAAATTCCCACCTCCCTCACCTTCTTTCTTTCCCTTTTATTCTGTAAACAATAAGTTTACCAAGAAAGACAAAAATGACTTTTGTTAGAAAACAACATCAGACTGGAATTACTCAATAGAAAAGATACTCCCACTAACGAAATCCAGTACCACAACAACAAATGACGATTTAACCAAATATTAATAGAACCAACATCAATAATTCTAATGCACACATAGTTATGGAGTTCAATCTAATGATTAAATACCCATTATTTCATTCCTTCTGGTGAAATTTAACACAATATTGCAAGTTAATATATAAACCCTAAATAGGCAAGAAACTACTGAAAAAATCCATCGAGAAAATTCACTTTTTCGAGCAATGATTACATAATAATAAAAAAAGGGGGAAAGGGATCCATGAGGAAGAACTAGGTCACGGAAATTGGCACTGCAATAGAATCTTTAAAAGAAAGAAAGAAAAATTGAAGCAGAAATTAATCGAAGAGAATTTTAATAAAACTAAAAGAGAAGAAGACAATGATTAATTTACCCTTTTTAATTCTTTCTTTCGAAGCTCCTTTCGATAAGCATCGGTAGGGTTCATAACTTTGCCTCCTTTCGTCGTCTTCGTCATCTTTTCTTGGTTGATGTTTGCCTTTCTAGCAACAGCAAACTACGATACTACGATGAATACAGGAAATCTCTCTCTCTCTCTCTCTCTCTCTCTCTCTCTCTCTCTTCTCCGATTTCCAAAGCCCTGGAGGAAGAAAGAGAATCTTCAGCACGGCACTGCACAAATCTTGGTGGATGTTTGCTCTGCTCGCATTGCAAAAATCTTCGGTTTAATGGACCAGGTCCAATAAAGCCATATATTCAAAGTCCAGGGCTTTGGCCCAATTATTGCTTGCCTTAGGCCCAAATAATATTTTTTGTTTGGGCTCAGGTCTACTCCCTTTTTAGTATCGCCTTTTTTTTTTTTTTTTTAAGTAATGCAACATTTACTTTCTTATTCTTTAGCTTATTTACCTAGAAAATCTCATAAAACCAAAATGATTAAAATGGTATAAGAAACCATCATTCATTTTCCTTATCTTTCACAAAAAACAAAGAGGAGTTGTCAGCAACCTTTGCCTTGAGTGTATTTAATTTAGTACTGTTAAAACAAAAATAAGGCTACATTTTCATGAAAAGGAAAAAGTATGGCATTAACACAACCTGCCAATGTAGAAGATCGAACTGCTTCAAAAAAAACTGTGGCTTCTTCTCACGCATGGGTCATGCAATCATTCCTCCAATACATTGGTTTGATACATCTATTCATCTCTATGTAGAAGATACAATGTTTAAGAAAAAGTGAGAGGAAAAAGGGAAAAGAAAGAAGGAACCATACACAGGAATAGAAATCAGCCTAAGAAGACTTGCTCAAGTGATGCCTCGTGGATGTGGGACTGGCATGTTCTCACATGATGCTTCACCACAGCACTAGACGCAACCTGCTTTGCTCCAGAGCCACCTAATACCTCGGAGAACTTTGTAACCTCCTGAGAACAACCTCCGAATAAAAGTTTCTGGTCCGAAAGTAAAGTATTATTGCAGCAAGAAAGCCTAAAAGAGTAGAAGATGCCATTATGTAGAAAGATAACATGAAGCAATGAACTCCAATGCAGGTATGTCCATCAATTGCAGCTTCTGTGTCATAAATATACCCAACAACTCTCACAGACAGAACATAGGACCCAATTGGGCTCGCAATGGCAATGGCATTGAATATGGTGCCCATATGTTGTACGCCAAATATCTCTGAAGTAATGGTGGGCATCAGTGACCATTGTGAGCCATAGCATACACCCACCAAGATTGAACCTGCATAAAGAGCACCGGGTAAACCAGAAGCAATCACAACATGGCCAATGCTCATTGCTGCTAGAGTCATGGCCATAAATAATGGCCTAGCCCACCCGCTTGTGTGTAAAAAGTAGTCTGACACATACCCTGCACCAAAACGGCCTAGGAAATTCCAAATGCTCCACAAAGAGACTAGTGTGCTCGTCTCAGCGTTTTTGTATCCAAGAGACCCTCCAATTTGGGCAATGTTATTTACAGTAGCCAGCCCTGAGCCCATGCCACAAGCCATAGCAAGAAACAAGAACCAGAAGTTAGGAGAACACATGGCTTCCAAAAGGTTTAGATTTTCTATCCATTGTCTTGTATGCTTGTTGCGGGTTGCACACTCTTGCTCATTGTTACTTGGTATCTGATTATAACCACCAAAATTTTGTCCTTCGCAAGTTTTCCCAGCATCCATAATGTTAATGTTGTCTATTAGTCTGTCCCTCTCAATGACCCTATAGGATTCCTCCTGATGGGCTCCAATTGCAATGTGAAGAGGTGACATGAGTAAAATCAAGAGCATAACAAATGTAACAACCTGTGCTGCAAAACCAACCATAAGAGTCTTTTCTAAAATTATTACCACCATAAGATAAACAGCAACGAGCATAGCAACCAATGAGAAACCATTGAGATACTTTTTCTCATCTCCTTCGTCTGTGTTACAGATCCTTACAAAGGGCATTAGCAAGATAGAGTTTATGCTTGGCAACAGCGCAAGCATCAGAAGAAATGAAGCGGGGTTGCTCTTGAATATTGTCTGATATACTTGAATCAATATTGCTCCACTTAGACCAAGAAAACCCTGGCAAAAATGAGCAAACAATTTAAACTCCACTTGGGGACACAAGGGCTCCACCAACAAGGTCTACAAATTAATGAAACGTGATGGACTTAATAATTGATATTGAAGAGATCAGAATTTCAAGAATGAACGAATGATCATACAAAGAATATGCAAAAGGCGTTCATCATGTATCTATCGACAAGATGGATGAAATGAAAATCTTCATCATTCGTTTAGACTTATATTTGAACACCTAAAAGAGCAGAGTTTTCACAATCCTCATGCATATCATGCTTCTAGGCCCTAACAACACCCTATCATCTCCTTGACGTATTCTTCAATCATCAATGATCAAATTCTGGAGACAGACACAATAGTAGCGATATCCATTTGGCGTCACGGGTCACTCAAAACTAGAATAATATATATACACATCTTATTACGCATCACAGTTTACTCAACTGATGTCAATGGTTAATAAGCGGAAGTTTTTGGGGTGCATAACACAATAGGATAATGCTTAATGCATAATAAGTTCTACTATTAGAAGTTTATAACCTAAGGCATTTCTCAATATGAATAAGGAGTATCCCTTACTAAGTGTTGCACATAAGAGTCACTTCAACAAGTTTACTACTTCAGAGTGGCTCTAATCAGTTGACGAAGACATAATTTATGCTCAGGAAAGAAACTGAGCCATCATTGGCTTTGAATTTTCCATAACAGTGAGACCTCAGAGAAAGCTCCCCAACAACTTAAACCATTTTTCAATTAAATTTTAGACTTTTGCTAGAAGCAAAATGATTTGGGCCTTGGTACACCATCTAGTCGATGGATACCCTACAGGAAATTCCTCTCTTCCCTTGCTCGAGTTTTTCCCTTTCTTAGACCCTATTTTTGACAACCGGAAATTTGTTCCTAAACAAGTTTCTCACCACACTTCTTTTAAGAAAAATTTGACTTATTTCTTTATTGATCATACTCCCTTTAAAGAGGAAAAACTAGGGATTACAATAAAATAGAATTTTTACTAAAAACAAATCCCTAAAGTCATTCTTAATATAAAGGATTCCTAAAACTAAAGGAACTACTAATTTTAAAAAAATTACAATTAACTAAAACAAGAAAATTTCTATTTTTCTAAAATATTTCATTTTTATTAATTTCTAAATATCCTTTTAAAAGATTTCTTTCTAATGATATGCACTCTATAGAATAATTTTTTCCAATGATATCTAAGTGCATATCATTACTCCCCTCCTAGACAAAGAGTTTGTCCTCAAACTCAAATTCAGGATGGGTCTTCTCCGGTCTTCAATAACTCCCACTAAGCCTCCTCCCTCATTCTCTTCTTTGGACTTCTCAGAATTTCCCTTTCTTGCATTTGAACAAGGAAGTGAGTCAACATTTGAATTATCAACGTCATAAACTGCAACTTCCTTGATTACCATGTTTTGATCCCCAATGTAACAACTAGAAATTAGATTCTTTCTATGTGCAGTATAGGCCACATGGACCTCCTGCAAAGAAAGATCATTATCTTGGGGTCTAGACAGTTTTAGTCCAAGATTCGTGACTCCCCTCTTTCTCACATTTTTTAATATTTCCTCTACAGAAGACCTCTGATAATCAGCAACGGAAAGCTGAAGATCCTGCTTGAACTTATTATATTCATAGCTATTGAAGTCACAGTATTTTCTGGGGATGGCAGTCCTTCCTTCCAACAAACTAGTCCTTTCCTCCCTTTGGACTGCAAGGGTGTGGCTACTGCTCCTCACCTCTTGGACCTTGTTGTGCCCCTGCAACTCTCACTGAAACCTTTCCATCAGCAAGATCAGTGCTGTCTGCTATTGCTACAGCAACTTCTCGTTGGACTGACAAAGTTTCTCCACCCTAGCGAGTAGCTGCTCCATTAGTCGCTCCATTCACTGCTCGAATTCCCTCATGAATCTTTCCATCCGGCTAAACCATTCTGCAGAGTTTTTCATAACGGTCAGCTCTAATACCAAATTGATATGGGCCCTATGCAGGGAATTCCTCTCTTCTCTTGCTTGAGTTTTTCCCTCTCTTAGACCCTATTTTTCACAGGCAGAAACTTATTCTTTAACAAACTTCTCACCACACTTCTTTCAGGAGAAATTAGACTTGTTTCTTTATTGATCATACTCACTCTAAATAGGAAAAACTAGGGTCTACAATAAAATGGAAGTCTTACTAAAAACAAATCTCTAAAATCATTCTTAGTACAAAAGATAACTACTAATTTTAAAAAGATTGCAATCAACTAAAATAAGAAAACTATTATTTTCTAAAATATTTTTTTTTACTAGTTTATAAATATACTTTTAAAAGATCTTTTTCTAATGATATGCATTCTATAGAACAATTCTTTTCAATGATATCCCAGTACATATCACAAAATTATCTATATCAACAGCATTTTGCATTCAAGTTAACTTGAACAAGTAACAGTCCAAGTCTGGGAGTAGTGCAGGTTGTAAACAATAAACCGTATATGTTTGAATTGTTATTTTTGCATTTAACACAAACACAAAGCACCAACAAAAGCATTTTTTATCAACAAAGAAACATTGTACAGTGAGTTAGCTGATGATTTTGATTAAAATTACAATCTTCCAACAGGACTTCATATATTTTTAAATATTTACTTCCATACATTCTACAGAAACTTGAGACAATAAAGATTAAATTTGTCCATTCCTTCTTTTCGGAAGCAATGCTGAGACAATCTTGTTCTTCCTTGGGCCACATTAGTACAGCTATAGTAGAAATTTTACAATCTGCACACTTTTTCTAGATTTTGTATCACCGAGCTAAGCCTGAGCCAAAGAATGAAAACATCTAGTTCTTAACCCTTCATGTGGTGAAAGATTGATTCCTTTGCCCTTCCTTTGAGGAGGCAGCAAATATCTAAGAATAATCACTTCATTGTAACCACCTCAACCCTCCCCTAGAAAATGAAAGGACAGTGAACATTTAAACAACAAGCCCTGGTATATGGATGGTGTTTCTACTCTTATTTCATTGCCTTTGGAGCTTCAGTGGGCATATGACTGTTACCTCTATGGGTGCTCAATAAGACAGAAGTTGTAATTCTAATGAATAATTCTTCATTTTAACTAAACTGGACCCAGCTGTAATCCATTCAACCTCTAAACTATCAGGCTTTGGAATCATGAAGCAGTGTATTCACTCATGAAGTAAAAAGTTGAATATTGACTAAAATTAATTGAAAGAAGATTCCAAATAGATTCAGAGAACGAAAAGATCTATCAATTGCTTATTTCTCGGGCCTTTTCCGTAATTCCTCCTCTGATTCTAGTGAAGATGCTTCAACCATTTGGTCCCTGGTTGGTGATTCTAATAAGCCAAATCTAGGTCTAGAAGCCCCAATTATAGTTTAGAGGAGGTTCATGATGCAGTTTTCTGTATGGTGGCATACTTAGCCCAAGTTTGCAATAAGATTCCCTCCATTCTTTTCTTCACCAGTCTTGAAGGACCCTTAAACTCCTTTTCTGCTTTGCTTCCAATGCCTTTGTTTTAAGAAACTCCTGGCCAGGAATAAAATCTAGGTCATCCTAATCCCCAAAATTCCCCACCTGAGTATGTTCATCAGTTTAGGCCCACTAGCCTCTGTAAAGTCCCCAAGAAAATCGTCACTGTTAGAATCAAACCAATCCTTGGCAATCTTATTGCCCCATTTAGATGCAGCTTCAACCTCGTAGGCAGAGCAGATCCAACATCATAATCATCCAGGAAACTTTCAACTCATAGAAAGAAAAGAAGGAAAAAATGGCTCCATGGCCGTAAAAATAAACCTAGAGAAAGCCTAAGATAGGGTGCAAAAGGAAGCCATCTGAGAAGCCCTTACCGAGATGGACCTTCTAGAGAAACAGGTTAATTTAATTATGTTTTGAGTCTCCAATCCTTCTCCAATGTTGCTTTGGAACATGAGGAAATAAAGCCTTTTAAAACATCTCAAGGTTTATTGCAAGGGGTTCCTCTATCCCTGGACCTTTTCGTGATCCATCTATCCCTAATGATCAATCAGAAAGTGGAGGCTAGAAGCTGGAAACCAGTGAGAGCTTGCCCTCATCTATTTTCACAGATGATCTGCCATTGTTCTCCCAGGCAAGCACGAGTCAGAAGAGTCTAATCTCCAAATGTCCCAAAACTTTCTGCATTAAATTGAGAGAGTAAAAGTATTCAGACATCTAAATTTTATTACTCCCACATGTTTAGAAGGGGGTTAATAGACACATCTCCCAAATTGCCCAAATCCCTGAAGTAGCAGCCTTGGGGAAGTACATGGGAGTCCTCATCCATGGGAGGATGTCTCAGAACAAAATATAATTTCATTCCAGACAAGGTCTAGAGAAGGTTGGTAACGAGAACAAGTTAATGCTGATCCCGGCTAGTTGGCTTGCCTTGCTCAAATCCTTGCTATCTACAGTTTCATCATATGGAAACTAGCAAGTTACTGGTTGAGGTAAATGAATAAGCTGATCACTTGTGCCACAATTTTCTATTGGGGGCATTGAAAACATGAAAAAGTTCACACTGTCAGCTGGAAATTCTGCATGGAGAAAAAAGTAGGGAAGCTTCAGAAACATACTGAGACCTTCCAAGCAAATTGGCTTGGAACCTGGTTAATTGTGAGAGTGGATCAAGCTCTTACAATCCAAGTATGGTAAGGGTGTAACCGCTGAGAGGACTGCAAAGCTCAACTGTACATTCCCAAATGGAAGGGAATTGGAAAATCCAAACCCACCATTTTGAGTGGGATTGGTTGGTTAATTGGGAGTTAGTAGATGTGTTTGTTTCTGGGCGGAATCCCGGGCTACATCTTATCCTCTGAGTGGCCAACCTATAGTGGACATCCTAGAATATCACCAATGTGCAGCAGTGGCTCATCATCTGCTTATGATGAATGGTAAAGGGGACCTTGGTCTTCTTTGAATCATTCTTCCAGGAAGTACTTGTAAAAAATCATATCGGGTCATGTGTTGAGAATTACAAGGAAGATGAGCTACTCTGGAAACTGAATGACTCTGATGAGGCCTCCAGTCCAGCTACAATTCTCTGACCAACCCTTCCTCAGTGTCTCAGATCGAATGTTGGGATCCCATTTGGAAGATCAGCTGTCCCATAGACTGCACACATTCCTGAGAAGCTCTTCAAAAGGGTGTACTAACAAATAGAGCTAGAAATATCAGAAACTCAACCCTTATTAGTCATTGTAACAGAGATAATCAAACAGAGGAATCCTTTCTTCATGTCTTAAGGGACTGCAAGCAACCCAAAGAAGTCTGAGACAGAATTTTTTGCTAGAGCTCAGAAGATGGTTACACCAGGCCAGGCAAATAAGCTAGATGGTCTAAGAGAAGCATCACTAAGGATGAGCACACCATGGCTATTATAGCTTGGCAGGCCTTCTCATCTTAACAACACGGGCCAGCTGGAAAGCAGGAATGAAGAAAATTTTGGGGAGCTAACACCCCCCCCCCCCCAAAAAAAAGAAAAAAACATTAGATCTAGTAGGTGCTCCTATTGGAAAATTGCAAATGCAGTTGGCACCAAAGCGTATCAGATGCTACCCTCTGTCCTTTCCCTATGATCACAAGCTAGACACAGATGGCATTGTCAACAAGCAAATGAGAAGAGAGGCCACCGTGGTGTCCTTAGAGATGGCAATAGGTGATGGTTCAGTGTTTCAGTAACTATGGCCAAGTGGTGGGATCTTTGACACTGTTGAGCTGGAGTTGGTGGCCATTATTGTGACCAACCCATTCTTAAGCCACCGTCCTTATTGGAACTTCATTAGGAAATGCAAGAAGCTTCTTGTTCAAGAGTCGTTCTTCTCCATCTCTCATGTTTATAGAGAAGCTTATATGTGATTAGGCTGGCTTGCATGTTCAGTTCATAATCTTAGCGAGGGAGTCTAACCAACGTTTGCTACTTTAATTAATTAAAAATTCTCCAGTTCCTTGCATTAGTAGTTCTTCATCTCAGCTTCCTCAAGTAATGCAATGTGTAATCTGATTGTGGCAGTAGCAGCACTAGCTACCTCAAGAGGGTCACATAGGTATTAATCCACTTTCATATGGTCAAGCATAATGCCTAATCACAACTATCTGCTTCCAAAAGGGCCTAAAATCTCTAAAAATAAAAAACAAGCAAATAGGAGACTAGGAAGGCTTACCCGTCTACAGTCTACGGAATGCCATCATCAGCAACCCTTATCATATTCCTACTCTCCTTCAAATATACCACCTAAACATGTACACTCCAATTCAACTAAATCACTAAAAATGGACACATGATGCTTCAAATAAATAAATTGATAATTGACAAAAGAAACAACAATTGATGATCAAATTCCTTAATGAAAACAACCTGAAACTGAATTGATGATCTCCAAAACTCAAAATTGACATCTAAAGCCTGAAAATTTCGATGGGTATTAGAGGCAAAGGCACCTTCAAAATTCAAAGACCAGAAAATTTTGCCAACTGGGTCCTTCCGAAATTTTCATTTCAATTTTAAAAACCTCAAAATTTTGCAAAATTCAGGAACGAATAAGCCATACCTTCATAATCCCAACGGAGGTTCCACTATACCTCGGAAAATTATTGACAGCAGTGACCACATTAGCTGTGTTGAAAAAGGTCTGGGCATGAGCTGCGAGGAACATGAACAGGCACATGGCTAGCACGTGAGGTCTAGGAATGACTCCTACAACAGATAAGTACATGAGAAAATACCCCAAAAAGCATTGGATTGCTCCACATACAAGAACAATCCAGGGACCATGCGAATTATTGGGTGTGACGGCGGTGTAGAGGAGACCGGCAAGGACGCCGGAATTGGCGCCAATATCTTTGAAGACGGAGATGGTGTCGAGAGTTGATTGGGAGTAGGATTGGGTTGATTTAAGGATTGAAGAGTAGATGCTGAAGGTGTAGAGTGAGCCGCTTGTGCACTGTATCCATATGCTTGCTACCGTAGCTAACCACTTGCTCCTTGTTATTCTTCTCACAAGGAGGGGACAGTGTTCCATTATCACTTCAGCTCTCTCTCGCTCTCTCTCGTGTCTTCTTGAGTTTCACTTCATTCCTTCTTCAGTTCGTTGAGTTTCAGTGATTTCAGTCGGTGTCCGAGTTATGGGATTTTTATTATTTTTTTTTTGCTCCATGATTGGGGCTCCGGTCGGGTGAGATTGAACCCGGGAGAGAGCGCGCAAGTGTCATCACGAAACAATTAGCAGGAGAATGTTACAAACTTATTTATTTTCTAAATAAATTAAGTTAAATTAAATTTTAAATAAACTTATTTACATAAATAACCATGACTTTGATAGTAAAATTATGATTTGTGACATTGTTTTTATTTATTTAGTTAAATAAATCGATAAAGTTGATGATTTAATTTAGTTTGGATGGAAATAGAAACGGAGAAACAGAACTAAAAATATGACTAAACGTGTTAATATAAAAAAATATAAAAATTTTAAAAATAATAAATAATTTTATTTTATAATAAAATCTAAAATGATCAAATATGTAATTATCGACAAATAATATAAAAATTTATATTTATAATTTAATAAAAAATATTTCATTAAATATGAAAAAAAATGAGTAATATAGAAAATATAATAATTTTTGTTTAAATATTAATTAATTTAACATATTGAAATATTTTTAAAATATTTCGAAAATTAAAAAATAAAAAAAAAAACTTTAGTACTGATAAATTTCGGTATATCATAATTAACTCATATTTATCACTTGCTTATTTTATTTACAACCTTAGGCTATTAGCATCTAAGCTATGGAATTTATATGCTTGTCTACTCATATATTACAAGTAAACAACGTTATTATTATCAAACTTACCTTTGCATGCATTTTAATCGTCAGAACTAATATTAACGGGTTTTAGATTGTTGGTGATTATCGTATTCCCGATGATTAAACTTATTCCGATGATCCTCATCTACCATTTCTCTTCCCAAGGTGTGGATTAGTCGAAGTATGAGCCTGGTCTTACAGATCAATCTTTCTCCTGGGTGAGGATTCTGCCTTCGGTACGATAACTTTTCTCAAGCCCACTACTCTACTTGAACTAAGAATTCATGTTTTTCACAGAAATGGAAGCATACCGGGATTCTGGTAATTGAACATGACACTTTCTCCTAAGCTTCCTAAATCGATCCAAGTAGCTGGTCACTGAATCATTGTACTATTGTTTCAAGCCGGTCAAGTCGAATTTTGTAGTGTCTGGCTGAGAAAGAAAGAACCTGCTACAAGACATACTCAGAATACCTAGCTTCTTTACATCGAGTCGTAAATTGGTCTATGTGCTTCATGGTAGATTGCTATCCTCCCCCGAAAAAGTAATAAAGTCGGGCATCCTGAAGCCTTTAGGGAAGGGAACACTCCTATCAACCCATCTGGGAGATGACTTCCTGTATATCTGAATGCCAGTTTGTTTCAGTTCCACGTCATCATACCAACATCAATTTGAGACTGAAATGATAGTCTTCGTTCATTATACTTCAGTAACGATTGGTGCATGGGAGAAGCCGAAGATTAGAAAACAGTATTAGTAGGATTCCTATTGGTTTGATAATGCCCCGTGGGACATTTTAGGAAGGTATTTGATAACTTTCATAACTTCCATAATGACCCTCTCTCATGATAGAGATATGTTACATTTTCCCGATATCTATGAGAGCACAATGGTCAAGAAAAATGGCTATAACTTTTGAGCTATGCACGTCTCTCTTGAGAGAGAGAATAGGAATGAGAAGTTTTTGCCAAAGAAAAATTTCTCATGTCGTTAAAATTATCGGAGTGAGGGTTGCAACGTTGTGACACTGTAGTGGTGATTTGACTAACCTCGTGATCACCATTTCGGCCACGAGATCCGATCGAGGGACATACGATTCGATTGATTTTGAAAATTCTACATATTGAAATACCCTATACCCGATTCTTTTTATTTTTTCGAAAATTATTGTATGCTTCCGCTATGCATGAGAACCCTAAAATTCCAACATTGGTATCAGAGACAGGTTGGCTAAATTAAAAAAATAATTTTCAAAATGATTTTTAAGACATAAAATTTAGAATTCGGATCACGGGTAAATTTCGTAAATCCGAGAACACTACTGAGTTGCCCATGATCCGTAGAGCATGAATATATTTTTTATAGAATTTTTTGAGCACTTTAGGGCCATGAAAATCGAGGTTAAAGTTTTCCCAAATCATAGTTTTGTGTACCAAATCGGCGGCGTGTAGGCTTCCCCAAAAATGGAATTTTCCCTATTTTGAGGGTTTTATGCCAAAAAATGTGATTTTTTGTAGGTTTTGTGTACCAAATTATAGTCCGAATGGTGAGATGCAATCTTGGATTGTGATGTATGGTGTCCGTTATTCATACGCTCGTTTTGGAGTCTGTACTCGAATCATTTTGGTTTTGATGATTATGATTCGTAGAGTGTACAAAATGTGAGAATAAGTTTCGATAAATCACTAAAGTCTCTAAAATTGATTCAAAGATTGTCATTTTAGATATTTGCAAGGGAGATAAAGTTGAATGGTGATAATTCTAAGATTTTTCACCAATAGATTCAGTTTATCCCCAATAAGCAAAATCTAACTAAAATTCTGAGGTATGAGATGGTGGACTCCGAGAAGGATACTACACCTTAGAGAGACGGGATTCGGAGACATTACGTGCAAGGAAGAGGAAGGATGGCCGAGTTAGGGCAATCCCCCTGAGCATTATGCATGTTGATGTGATCCCGGTCTATGAGTAATATCCTATGGTCTTGTCGGTTTGGCTCGCCTTATAAAGAGCATTGTGGTGCTCTTACAGATCCTAAGACGATAATTCTAACTTATAAGTTTAATAACTTATAATAAAATAGTTAATCATACGATGATTCAACATTTGATGAAAATATCAAGTATGATCGTTGAGTCTGGAAACGTGAACGAGCCTATTTCAGATGTGTTTTCAAGCACTGGATGTGATCCAATCTTTACCTAATTCATGGGAAACCATGAAATTTATCTATTTCACATTTGATGAAGGTATTCGTACTTTTGCTAATGTGAATAGATATAGTGAGCTCGAGTAGAAGCATATGCAGTCGAGTAGGGCATACTCGGGTCATACTTATGCAATGGAGTCGAGCAAGGACTTCCGTGGCACCAACCGCAATGAAATAAGCATGAGTAATCGTCTCGAAGTTCAGGTAAGAAGAAACTATTTGAGAAAACTGACAACAAAGTATTAAGGTGCAAAAATAAGGAAAGGGATAAGACCAAGGTGTAGTGCTACATCTGTAATAGATTTGGTCATTTCGCTCGTAAGTGCGACGAGCAGAAATTATCTCTTTTTTTTATGTGGTTTGAGATGCTCACTGATTTATCTCATTCTTGGATTGTAGACTCATGAGCTACTGATCACGTAACTCGAGACAGAAGCACGCAAATATAGTTCTACTGAGTGAGTCCTTAAATAGGAGGATTTATGTAGGGAATGGAGAGTTTTGTCGACAACAAAGATAATGACACTTGCAAGTTGAAGTTGCTAAGTTGTCATACTCTGTACGTTATTTACACTCCGAATATTCAACGGAAGTTGATTCAAGCCAAGGATATACTTTGTTAATTTGAAAATTTTATAGTTTTCATTCAATACGACAGTTCTTTGATTGGTTCTGGAATAGTCCATGAGGGACTATATGCAACGAAAATGAATCCTTCTAATGATATTTCTTGTTAAGAAGAAAAACTGGTGCGCAGTAAGTGGTCTGTAGGGTCCGCTAACCAATTTTGCCTATATGACAAAGTTAAAAAAAAAAACTATTCGACAATGCAATGAGGGTTGTGACTCTATTGTAGTTAGTTCACTCCGACATATGTGGCCTTATGAACGTGAGAAGGGTACTCTACTACGTTCATAGACAATTACACGTGTTTCAGTTATATCTATCTGATTTCGCATAAGTCTAAGGCACTGAGAAGCTTCAGGAGGTTTATTAGCGAGATTAAGAATCAGTTAGACTTGAGAGTTGAGACTCTTAGAATCGATACAGGGCGCGAGTATTTGTCTGAAGAGCTATATTTCAAGAAGAGTATTACGAGATAACTGACTATTCCTGCTACTCAGTGGAGTAGAGTAGCTGAGAAAGGAATAGAACTTTGTTTGAGACAGTGAGGTCGATGATGACGCATACCAATATGCTCGTTTTCCATTAGGGAGATACGTTATTGGCTGCAACCAATGTCCTTAATCATTTTTTTATCGAAATCCGCAATCAGTACTTCATATAAGCTTTGGATAGGGAGACAGTCTGATTTTAGCCACTTGAGATTATGGAATTATACCATGTATGTTTATAGCTTCTCGCATCTATATGGCGAGTTAGGCTTGCGAGAAAGGAGTTGTATTTCTATGAGATACTCAGAACGTTCCAAGGGAAATGTGGTTTGGATGAACATACCGATGACACTATCACTGAGATTGTGTCTCGTGATGCCGAGTTTCTTGAAAATGATTTTGCTATGAGGAGTGAAATTAATTAGGATTTTGCTTTATATAAGATGGGTGAGCCTAATGGCTTAACTTATCCCAGGGTGGGATCTCAGAATCCATTAGGATCTCGGTCTTAGTGGGAGTGATCCATACTGAGGTGAAAAGATTTTCCCTCCTTGCAAGAGTAATCGAGAACGCGTGCTTAACTGTTGCTTCCCGATTGAGCGAGAGACTCTAATTGTGACTTTCAAGGATGGATAAGGAACCTTAAATGGTCCTAAAGGCTTTTGAGAGTTCTGTGAAGGACCATTGGTCAAAGGCCATAGATGAGAGAAGGAGTTGATTAGATTTCCGGATAGAGGCTGAACTTATGGGATACTCAGTAGCAGTTCAAGAAAGTATTTGGTTTTGAAGATTTCTGAATGATTTAGGGATTGTGGTAGATAGTAAGAAGTTAGTGATAATTTATTGAGAAAATCAAGTCCCCACTGGCTACGCCTGAGACTCTAAGTATCACAATAAAACCAAACACATTTATACCTAATGCCACATTATAAGAGACATTATCGAAAAGGGTGAAGTGAAAAATAAATACACTTGTATACAACATGGTAGTTGATCTCTTCACTAAACCCATTGTGAAGGGTTCTTGTATGAAATATAGGAATAATTGGGTTTATATATATTTTTGACATTTCTTATTGTTGTACTGATACTTATTGTGTTTTATATGTATATATATGATATGTGTGCATGATAAGTCACGAGTTTAATTAATTGCACTATTTTATTGTCATATATTTTATGATTTATTGCGATACATGATATGTCAGACAGACGTGGTGACTCTCTCACTCAAGTGACCACCTCCAGTTCTGAGTGAGCGGAGATAAGACGTTTCTAGTTGTAAGAGGCTCTGAGAGTGGCCTTACTAGAACATAAGTCGCCCTGATACGTGTTCAGGGAGATATTATATGCGATATGACCGACATGGACGTACCGACATCCATGTTGCCTGTAAATAACCAGATTTGAGATCTCAGATATCACCTGCAACTAGTGATATAGTCTCTGAGTTACTCTCTCTGAGATCTTTGGGTAAGATTTTATGTGTAGACTGAGTTCCATACCTGCACAATGTTAGAGAAATCTGACATATGCCCTTTGAGAGATGAAAAATAATACCGTGGCACGCATTTCATACCACGTGTGGTATTACGACCAGGGATAGTGGGAGCATTGTTTGAGACATGATATGATTTAGATCTCCGTTTTCACTATGTGAACCCGATATCCATTGGGTGGAAACTCTTGTGCCCTTATCACTTTCGGTTGTTTCTCGAAATCTTGACTCAGTGTTGCTACTTTAGTCTGTTTACCGATGGCTCGAAAGATAAATCGAGGTCTGAGAGACGGTCTAGGAAAGTAGTTGAATTGAGACTGATAGATTCGAGTTTGGGATAATGAAAACCAATTGACATTATATCATTGTATTGTATTCACCGACTAGCCTATTATATCTGTCCACGTTGGGATGTAAGCATAATAATGGATACATAGTCGAGCAATTATTGGGGATTACTTTTAGTGAGGAAAGTAGCTCGATGGATATAATTAGTCTTGGATCTAGGGTGCAACGAGTTATTTTTTTTATACTAATATGGCTTTTCGATCATCTTAACAGATATATCGAGAGGTCTTTGTTTGTAGGTGTACTCGCTGGTCGCACAACGCTCAATCCTGTATGAGGTCCAACAAGGTGATGAGAAAAATCGCATGAATTGTAATCTTGTTACGGACGTAAAATGCTCTCGTGTGCAAGTGAGAGATATTGGCTTGATAATGCCTATCGTGGGGCATTTTTGGAAGGTATTTGATAACTCATATAACTCCCATAATGACCCCTTTCTTAATGATAGAGAGATGATACATTTTCCCAATACTCTGAGAGCACAATGGCAAAGAAAAATGGCTATGGCTTTTGAGTGATGCACATCTCTTGAGAGAGAGAGAGAATAAAAAATAGGGGAATGAGAAGTTTTCGCGGAAGGAAAATTTCTCCCGTCATTAAAATCATCGGACTGAGGGTTGCGATATTGTGACACTATGATGGTGATTCGACTAACCTCGTGATCACCATTCCGGCCGCGAGATCCGATCAAGGGACATGTCGCTTGGTTGATTTTGAAGATTCTATATATTGAGGTATCCTATATCCGATTCTTTTTATTTTTCTGAAAATTATTGTATGCTTGCGTGAGAACCTTAAAATTACAACAATTCCATAATGACGGCCAGAAAACCAGCTGGTCATCTCTGTATTGTTTTCGAGAAAATGAACCAAACTGAGATAGTTGGGCGTTTGGTTGATTCACGAAACGACCCATTAGAGGTGGGCTAATGTCCCGTTGTCATTTGAGGGGTGTTTTGTGTTTGCTACAAATTTGGAACACCAATTGTCTGATTACGCATGATGGGGATGTTTGGTAGACCGATGCTTCCTACAACATTCAGTGGTCTAGTGGTCAAGTGAGGAGTTGCATTGGCCTATTTTGAGAGTTGGCGATCGACGGGAACACCTCTTGTTGACTACTTGGGACAAAGCCCGTCAGTTGCATGTCGCCAACCGTAGGTGAAGCCTGCCAGATAAGAACGCTCAGTGTAATGGGTAAGGAAGTCGTGAAATTTGTGTGATTTTGGAGATCAATTGGCTGTAAAGCATAGCTGATGGATTAGCCAAGCGTTGCTCTAGCTCATTCTTAACAATCGGCTTCACGATATCCCCAAGATGCTGTGACAAGGAAGTAACCAGATTATAAAATCCTTCGCCGATGTAATACCTAATTAACGGCTTGGTTTGATCATATGTTGTGCCTTGGCTGGTAACACCAGATCCAACGGTAGTAACCTGTGAGGTTACTATCTGCAAAACCATCTTCTCAGGCGCAAGCCCGAGAATAGTCATGGGAGCTTTCAGGCTGACCATTCCCGCTGTTGTCTTTTTGAGATTGCATGATTCCCGGCTTTATTGAGAATCTAGGGAACCTGGGAGCAACGATGTGTCAACTAGGAGAGTTATACCACCTGGGTCCACCTCTTCCCTCCTCCATTCGGTGGAGTTTGCATTTTGTATCTTAGGTTTCCCGCTATCTTAGTTGCATAGGATAAATTGGAAAAGACCTCTCGAGGAACACCCCAAATAAAACCATTTAGGGTGTCCCACCTGGGATGTAAAATAGAATGTTGAGCCAATTTGATCAGCCAATGGCATCAACCCTATGATTCCTAGGGTCATTGGGGGATTACATTGATGGAGGGACTCTTTTAACTTGTAAATGGTTTGGTCTAATACTTGGAGAGTGGTCCTAAATTAAGGAATAGACTTGTACTCTAGCATGTAAGAAGGGTTTACTCTTTATAAAGAGGGACAGCAACCCTGCAAGAATTCCTAATAGTGCAACAATTATTGACAAATAAAAAGATGAATTTCATATAGAAAGAGAATATGCAGTAAGACAAGAGAACATATTTCCCTTTAATTTCCCCGCCTGTACACTCTCAGCTATTCAATCACTGATTACTAGAAGTATGGTGTAACCTTCTTAGCACCACCCTCCTATAAAACCCCCTAGTCCTAAAAAACAATGTCAAGGAAACAAAAAACCCAAAAAATGTCACACAGGCCATGATAAAGAAAGACACCAAAAAGCACTTGGTGCCAGAGCATGAATTCCCTTCACCGGCTTCACTGTCATAAATATATCCGATCACCCTAACAGAGAGAATGTAAGATCCGATAGGGCTCGCAATGGCTATGGTGTTAAAAATAGTACCCAAATGACGAACCCCAAAAATCTCAGAGGTGATTGTAGGCATCAAAGACCATTGTGAACCATAACAAACACCTACAATTATAGTCCCTATGTATAAGTTTCCCGAAAAACCAGATGCAATTACTATATGGCCTACGCTCATGGTGGCTTGAGCGATCGCCATAAAAATAGGCCTTGCCCAACCACTTGAGTGCAATATAAGATCTGAGACATAACCTGAACCAAAACGGCCTAGAAAATTCCATATGCTCCATAACGAAATCAAGGTATTTATCTCTACAGTCGTGTAGCCAAGAGATTCACCAATTTGGCTCATGTTGTTTATGGTGGCTAAACCTGAGCCCAGTCCACAAATCATGGCAACAAACAAGAGCCAAAAGTTTCCTGTCTTCATTGCTTGCAGAAGATTCATGTCTTCTCTTTCTTCATGATCTTCATTGTCATGCATTGCTTGTTGCTCCAAGTGTTCCTCTGATGTTCTTGAGAGCTTCTTTGATTCTTCTGCTTCCCTGTTGTCTAGCAAAGGTCTTGTGTCTAGAGATGAAGTATGGGCCAATCTATGTAAGTTTTCTTTCTGTGCTTTGATTCCAATTCCAAGAGGCAATGAGAGAAGAACCAAGAGAAGCACAAAAATAAGAAGGCGAGCCCATAAGGGTAATGAAAAGATGTTCTCCAAGATGATTGATACCATTAGGTATGCAGCAATAATGAGAGCGGCAGCAGAGAAACCATTCAAGTGCTTCTTGTCATCCCCTGTGCTTGTTTGATAAATATTGACAAGACACATAAGGAGTAAAGGGACAATAGTAGGCAGAAGTGCAAGCATTAGAATGAATGTGGTTGCCTTGCCTTTGAATATTGCTTCATAGAATTGAATTAGTATAGCTCCACTCAGACCTAGAAAACCCTGCACAATTAGAAATGTCAAACAACCATGGTTTACAATTAACGAGCTATAAGCAAATGCTATATCCTTTATGCATCAGGAAACAAGTTCTACCGAACAATATATATATATATTAGAAAGAAATGCCAATGCATGGCTTTTTGTTGGCTTGATAGGGAAAATTGAGGTAAGTAGGATTTTCAATGTATAAAAATTATTGATATGGGCAAACCCCTATAGCTAAGTGGTAGAGCGTCAGTCTTGTAAATTGATATGATAATAATTTTAGTCATAAGGTAAAATGGAAACAAGTTAAAAACATCCAAAAAGAGCTGTTATTTGAAATAATCCAGAAAAATTTCAAGTTTCTCGTAGATATACTCTTCTGCAGAGTTCCAAGACCACCTTTGCTTCAACCACAAAAGTACCATACACTGCCCAACTCTGTATTCATTCACTTTATAGATCTATTACTCAATCACTGTACCAGAACATACTGTCTCTTTAAGCCAATATTTCGGGTATTGACTTTGATTCAAAGAAAAACACAAGCTTGCTAAATAATAATGTGTCCAAATCAAGAATTAGGGTAAATGAAAATGCAGTTAAAGGTCCCTAAGGGGATAGTTGGTGGGCACAATCCTCTCTCACAATCTTAAAATTCAGAGTTTGAATTCTTATATAACAAAAAAAAAATGCAATTCAAGAGATTCGATGTGATGAAATATTGGCACCAGTATAGAGCTGGCACCTCTCAAGTAGGTTAGAACTGTGGAGGTGTAGAGGGGCCTAGTGCTCTCATTTTTGTTGATGCTTTAATGGATTGTTCGAAAACAGCCCAATAAAAATGAGTAACATGTCATGACCCAAAGATTATTTAAAAATTATAAATTTTCTTTTCATAACTATTCAGTATTTAGAGTTAAATTTCAATTAATCCATTTAAATGTTGCTAAACCCAATTAAAAAAATTTCTAATATAATTTTTTTATTTTTAAATTTTGAATTTAAGATTTAATTATAAGATTTAATATCTTACTAATATTTATTTATTAGTAGGATATGAACCAACCCTTACCGGTCAATAATGCTTCCAAGAATTTCTCGATTGATGCCATGACATGGACTCAATGAACTCTCTCTCATAAATGTGGTCCAGGAACAATCATTCATTGTGACCACCCAAAATAGGGAGTTGTGAAAAACCAAATAAGGACAAACATGGCATTATCTTCGACCTCTCTTTCTGGGATCCCTACAGCAAGCAATCTAGACAACCTTTGCTTGGGATCTTGGACTACCCCAATTTTGATGTTGACCTTAATTGGAAAAGGAAAATGCCATGATCTTTCTTAAGTCTTGTAATGTCTGGCCCTGAGAATTTAATAAGTTATGACCTTATTTGTCCCCAAACAGGCTTTTTTTTTTTTTTTCTTTTTTCTACTACGGGAGTTCAATCATTTCATCTTTTTATTCTCTGCTTTTGTCACAAAACCAATGTACATTACACGTTTCTGTCCTAGTTCATTCATATTCACCAGGCACCTTGCCCTCTAGTTGGACCATGGTGTATCACCAAGAGAGAAGGGACAAGGGAGGGGGCACGAGGGGCATAACCCCAACATTTTTTTTTAATATTATATATTTATAATTTTAAAAAATCATATATTATATAATTTTAAATTTTATTTACCTAATAATTATATCCTCGTCTGATCTGAAATTATATTCTCACTTTTAAAAGCATTTTTTTTATTGCCAGTATAAATTTTTCTTTTTAATTTTGCTCATATACTATCTAGTCGCAATATAATAAGGTGGTGCGACGTCAATAAAGCAACCAAAAACCAAATAGACTAAATATTACATGACAGCCCATATTAAAGAAATATATATTTTAAATTTTAATAAATTGAATCCAATAAAATAATTTTTGAATAGAAAAAAAAATACGAAGAGATGAATTATTATATAAACTTATACCAGTTATATTTTTTTAATATAAAATTCATAAAAATACATGCGTCGAGGTAAAGGTCTCAGGTAAGACACTTGCCCGAGGTCGAGGTCGAGAGGTCTCGGGCATGAGCAAGAGTTGTTTATCACTTGTACTGGGACCAGTTGATTGTCATGGTTCAGTAGGCACATTGCGCTAGGCAATGGCAACCCATGTGGACAAACCAAGTGATTGCTCATATCTATTTCTGGGCATATCTCAACTGGGCCTTATGGTCACAGAATAGTAATATCAATTAACGGCTATGATCAACCGAAATTCCAAATATTCAGAAAAACAAACGGTCATACCTTCATGATGCCAACGATGGTCCCACTGTAATCAGGAATATTGTGAACGGCTGTGACAACATTAGCAGTATTGAAGAATGTCTGAGCCTGAGCCGCGACGAGGACAAAGAAACACATCAACGGCACAGGAGGATGATAAATGAATCCGACGACGGAGAGCCAGATTAAAAAGTAGCCCGCGAAGCAGAGGATTGCACCCGCTAGGTGTACGATCCAAGGCCCAGCCAGACGACGGCCATGATCTGCCGTGACGGCGGTATAGAGGAGGCCGGATAGGACGCCAACGTTGGCACCGATGTCTTTGAAGACGGAAATGGTGTCGAGGGTTGATTGGGAATAATCTTGGCTTGATTTGAGAACGGAGGAGTAGATTCCGAAGGCATATGATGCTCCACTGCTGCACTGGATCCATATGCTTGAGACCGTTGCTATCCATTTGTTGCTGATGATTCTACTGTTTTCCATCTCTCTCTCTCTCTCTCTCTCTCTCTCTAAATTTCAGTTTAATTTGTGAAGACTGAAGGGTTAAGTGTTGTGTTCTCGAACACACACACACACACACACACTCTCTCTCTCTCTCTCTCTCTCTCTCTCTCTCTCGCTCTCTCTCTCTCTCTCTCTCTCTCTGTTAATTTGTACCAATTTGGGCAGAAGTTCTTATGTCGTATGTTAATGTCCGAATACCGTGCATATGGTGATATTTTATTTTTATAGTAATAACTGATTAGGTTATTGAATTCTAACCAAACATGCATATGGTAATTGTCACATCCTCGTACCAACTTTCCCCCTTTTAATTGAAAAACTCAATATTTTATACAAAATTTTTTATTATACAAGAAATTTTCTATTTTAATCTCTTATAATATTGATAAAAATTTTACGCTAACAGTTACTATACGCTGTAATTCTTTTCACTTATCGGATCTTGGAATCAATAGAATTAAAAAAACACATATGGGATTACAATAATTTTTTATTATAAATTTCCAAAATATTATTTTTGCTTTTTAGGGTTAGTCAAGGACTCATTTTCCTACCCTTGAGCATGATTAAATGTCAAAAAAATCAAAACCCACGAAGATCATCCTGAATTCTAATATTTGGGAATCTTTGATTTCAACAGCTGTGCAATATCTTTTATGTTAAGTTATAATCAAGAATTGATATTTATTATTTTCCAATTTTATTTTTTATGAAAAAAATAATATATGATTGTCCCAAGATCAAAGGACAAAAAGCCAACTCAACTAAGCTATGAGGGTTAGGTTTGTTCTGTTTTTTCTTTACATTCCCAAAATTTGGGAATCTTAAGAGCATGAGACTTGCTCTTAAATGGTGAACTTTGACCGATGGACAAAAAAAGATATTTTAGAAAAATACAAAAAATAAAAGTATAAAAAACATATGAATGTAAAAAATAAGAATTTTATATAAATATTAATTATCTATGAAAATATTAGAACAGTTATCTTTTATAATAAAATTTTAAAATAATTAAATATGTAATTATTAATTATAAGATAATAATATAAAAATAAAATTTATAATTAATTAATTAATTATTAAATATAAATATATAAATATAAATATTAATTAATTTAATATATCTAGTCATTATAAAAATTTTCAAAAATAAAAAATATTAGTGTTAGTTTTTGTGCATCAAATATCAAAGCTATTACCATTATTAAAATATTAAAAGAATAGAGTAATTACAAGGTACTGTTTTCCCACCGAGCAACGTGTCGCAGGAAATCTATCAAATGAAATATCCCTTTGTCATATATTTGCAGAAAGACCATTTTTATCTGCTAATAGAAAAATTAACAAATCTGACCAAAAAATTAAAAAAAAAAAAATCTCATAATTATAATCGGTTGGTTTGCAAAATTACTTCATCTACAATTGATTCTAAATGAGGGATATCTCAAATAGTAGAGTCTCCTCACTTCTATCTTCTCTTTCTCGATTTGATCCCGCTTGATTGTATCTCCTTTTAGTTAAAAAAAAAAAAAATTGATTCTAAATAATCACCTTATTAATCTTACAATTATATTTTAAATAAAATATCTCTACTATTTATTTCGAATAACGGATAATCTTTATCGCAAAGAAACTTTTCAACATTAATATTTTATGTTTTACATTTTAATATGTTAAATCAATTAATATTTATATAAAATTTCTTATATATTACGTATTTTTTCATACTTAATAAATTATTTGTTTGTTTGGTTATAATTTTTATTTTTATATTATAAATGTGTTAATTTATAATTACATATTTGATTATTTTAAAATTTTATTATAAATAATAAGTATTATATTATTTTCATAAAATAATCAATATATATATAAATCATTATATTTTTTATATTTATGTATTTTTTGATGTTTCTATTTTTATATATTTATAAAATATCTATTTCCATTACCCCGCTTATGTTTCTTAAATTTTTCATTATCTATTTTTAAAAATGATTAAATTTCCACATTCCCAAAAAATAAATTAAATTAAATAAATATAAACCGGAATTTCTTAACCCCATTTGTTTGATATTTGGACGTGTCAAAAGGACTCGAGATAGACATTCATAAAGCATAAATGGACAAATTTATTATTATTTTTTTTTAAAAAAAAATTATTTTTGGTTGCATTCGGCGGAGAATTGGGACAAGCTATGCAACTGCACACCTACTTCACTTCCTTTGTCTTTCTATTTTATGGAAGAGTTTGCATAACGTGAGTGCCTAAACCTATCTTCTTGATCGAATCTTAGATTTTAAGAATTTTAAATTATTTAAGAGACTATTTAAAACTTAAATTGAGATATATTTGAAATATTTAAACCACAGCTTTAATATATGAACCAAAATTTAAATGATTTAATAACTATAGATTAAAATTTTTTTATGATTTAACGATATTTTTAATAAGAAAATACTTAAAAATCTGAATTACTATAAATTTTTTTTAAAATGATTTAATAACTATAGATTAAATATTGCTTTTTATCTCTAAAAAATTTCAATGAGAAAATACTTTAAAATCTGAATTACTATAAATGGAGATATATGAACTTAGTATAATGTAATTATGTTCGTTTGCTTTGAATATATCCTTTGATCAAAATTTTTTGTCCATTTTTTTTTATGTTTGACTAATTGATATTTAAAATTATATTTCAATTAATTTAACTCAAACTACTGTCAGATACTATACAGGAGGATCTCTTTCAATATAATTTTTTTTATTTTTAAAATTTAAATCTAAGTTCAGATTAAAAAATTTAACGTATTTTTTACCAAATCAATTATTTATCTGTAATTTTTATCTTAACCATTGTTATGATTACAAAATTTTAAACATAACCATAATATTTTACGTGAGAGGGCTTGGGACCGAAACGAGCAAACAACTTGAGAAATTTGATTATTGAAATAGATTATACAACACTTGCCATTTACCTTAAGAAGCAAGTCCCAACCATCCACACCCTTTACTTATTAAAATTATATTCTGATTAATCCGATTCGAACGTTTATAGAAACTTTATTTAGAAAACTGCTCTCACAATATAATTTTTTCCATTATCAATTTCAAACTTAAGAGTTGGTCAAGAGACTTAACACACTGTACCATTAGACTCATTGTTCGTTGGTACCCCACCCCCCTTCACTTAATTATTAAGGACCGCAGATCGCTCATGCAAAGCAATGGTGCTTCTTCAATGACCCACATCTCCAGGAATACAGTTGTCCACGGTCCCCCGACAGCATAGAACAGCTGCATGGAGATGAATTGGAAACTCCTATCTTAATGATTTAAGTTTGGGCCTGGGACCTTTTTTGTCTTGTTTCTTTTTGGGTTTCTTCTTTTGTACCAAAAAATATTTTTATATGAGGCCTGGGTTTTCCCATAACCCATTGGGAGAAGGCCCATTTGCAGTTCACTTCAGGAGGACATGGGCCTAATTATGGGCCCATAAAAACGGGGAAAACCTTGGCCCAAGTTGATGATGAGAAGTGTGCAAGGCGTGTGGGTGAACGTGGAGAGACCGCAAAGGAACATGCCGAGCTCGTGGAGGATGCATGGAGTTTGAACAGGAAAAACAGGAAGAAGCAAAGCTGGGGGGGCATGCACGGCAGTTGACCAGACAGCAAGTCATGACAAGATACTGCCGGCATGGATTTTGCCTTGTTCCTATTTAACAATCATGGAACCATGACGTTCTTCACTCGCTTCTGCTGTGATTGTGAACTAATAGAATTGAATGTGTGTGTGTTAATTGCTGAGGAGTACTTTGATATTTGAAATTTAGTTTGTAACTTTACAGATTTACATATTACAAATTTGATATTTGAACTAATAGAATTACAAATTTGATATTAGAAATAAATTTTCTAATCTATCCAAAAGACTGTAAAATTTTATTTACAGAACATAAATTTTACGATTCCATACTTATTATCTCAATCATAAAATTTCAAATAACTAAATTAGTTATCATTATAATTTTTAATATTATGACTGATTTTAACGATTATTATATACTTTAAAAAATCTCCTAATATTACACGAGTATGAAAATAAAAAGTTATTTTAAAATAAAATACAATATAGATTTAGTGTTACAATTTCCAGAGAGAGATTATAATTTTTAAGAGGAAAAGAAATTAACATGAAAATTTTTGACACTATGTATCTCTTGTTTTGAGAGAGAGAGAGAGAGAGAGAGAGAGAGCGCGCGCTTTTCCTTCAACGAGAGCGTGAATGCATGCGCGGAGAGGCGACTGGTGCATAGACGCTCACAGATATCCGTTAGGTACGAAGTCCGCATCATCCAACGTCTAACGAGAACGCCGAACCAAATTTAAAATTTCAAAAGCAGTGCAGAGACAGAGAACCCCAAAAACAAAGAGTTTGAGAGAGAGAGAGAGAGCAAAAAAAAACCTTCTTATATCCATCAATGAATTCCATTCTCACTCTTCTCTCTCTCTCTCCTCACCATCTCTCTGTTCATGTTGATTATTGCTTTAACGGCTCATGTCCGGCGCCGATTCTTCCGAACTCGGTTCCGGCGCGGCTGATCCTCCGATTGAAGTCTCGCCGGAGACGTCAAATTCGGGTTTTCGGCTCGTGGATGCGCCGATTCTTCTATTTGGGGTGTTTCACAAGGCTTTGAGAGCAGAGCTCAATAATCTTCGAAACTTGTCGCTGACGTCAGCTGAGAATGGACTGCTGGATCGTGATCTGATTGACGAGCTTAAATGCAGATTCGAGTTCTTGAAGCTTTTTTATAAGTATCATTGTGCTTCAGAAGACGAGGTAATTGCAGTTTTTTAGGAAAATTAGTGTTTTCGAAATTTTGAGTTTCACCTAATTGTTTTGTGGTTATTTAATTTGATAGGAAATGTTATTGTTAAACGTGATTAATTGGCTATTTGATGTCAAACATAGAGATTACTGTAAAATTATTTTTTGTATTATACGTAGTCATAGAGAGAGAGAGAGAGAGAGAGAGAGAGAGAGGAGTTTAATTTTATTACAGGAATAACAGAAATGTAGCTTAAATTTGGTATCAAAATTTCACTTGATATTAAAACAAGGGGAATTAAATTTAGTAAGTAAAAGTATTCTCTTCCCCAAGTAAAAGTATTCTCAATAGCCAAAAAGTTTAGCATGCTACTAGAGCTTCCTTACGCTTACGCTTGACTAATATATGCATAAAGCTCAATTGAGTTCTACTCGTAAGTTAAAGGAACAAGGCTTGAACTCGAATCCTATGATGCTACCGATGAGCTCAATTAACCATGTATGTTGCATAGACACTTCTAACAATGACCATGTCTATATTTATGTCACACGTTTTGAACATAACACATTTAACTTACGCAGTGCCATGTTGTGTTGTTGTTTGCGTGTTGTGTTCTGTCCTCTGCCCGTGCTGTGAACATAACACATTTAATTTTAATTAATTGGCTATATGCCTAACACCTATTCAGTCTAATCTTCTATTTTCACTCTTATTAACAACCACTATATGCTATATAAAAAAAATTCAAATACCCTTCTTCTTCCTCCTCTTTGTCTTCCTCTTCTTCCTTTGCACCATCTATTATCATTTATTAAACAGCACTTAATCACCTTCCATTTTAATCTAAATTTTGCAACCAACACTTGCACCATTTATCAACATTCTCACCTCCTTAAAATTAACATAGACCATACAGAAGACTTCACAAGCCAAAAGTTCCTTGTTCATACCACTCCTAGAGAAAATTATGTAGTCGTTTAATTTTACAACTATTTTTTCTTTTTCCATTCTTTACTTTTTGTATTCTATCGAGAATACTTTATGCTAAACTTTACTAATCCTATAAATACTTTGATTTCTTATCCTTTGGAATGAAATGAAATTTGACTGATTGAGTGATTCAAAAGAGAAACTATTGTCCTTTATAAGAGTCTTCTTTTGTGATGGCAGTTTTGGTGTATGGAAGTAGTTAAATGGAACTCAATGATAAAAATGGACTCACTAGCCAACCTGAACTAACTTTGAGTCTTTTAAGGCTTAGTTTAGTTTACTTTGGTTGGGTTATATATGAACCTGCACTTCCTTGTAGAGATATTTCTGACAAACTTAGTTCCATGAGCTTTCTATTTTTTCTTTTGGGCAGGTTATTTTCCCAGCATTAAATGAAAACACGAAAAATGTAGTATGTGCATATTCACTTGAACATGAAAGCATAGATGGCCTCTTCAACTCCATCTTTCATTACTTGGGAGATCTTACAAAGGACACTGAAAATGACAAAAATCGATTTAAAGAGCTTATATGTTGCATTGGCACCATTCAGAAGGTCATTTGCCAGCACATGTTGAAGGAGGAAGAGCAAGTATGGATTTACTTTTTTTTCCTAATTTGTTGTCGAGTCAAGAATAAATTCTTCAAGCACTTTTAGGTTGGAAATATAATAATTTCCTGGTCAATGGTTTTGTTCATATTTTGCTTTGCACTTGGCTGTACATGAAGCACGCGTTGTAATGTTCTTAGGGCATGGGAAATTCATTCTCTAGATTCAGTTTAAAAGGTTGTGATTTAGAAACATATTGTAACATTTTCATATATTATATGAGTTTCAAGTGTTTGCTTTAGGAAAGAAAAGTGAGGCATATTCCCATTTCTAGAAAATTTAAAGCAGAAGCATAAGGTCTAAGACCTTTATTATAAATGACAGAGAAATCTAGGTGGAAAACTATACTACTCAATGAGAGAGAGCATCAATCTTGTAGGCAAGTGTAGCAAGGAGTATTACTCTGAAGGATTCCAGGGTATCAGTCATTCCTTCATCAGTTTGATACAGCATCATATCTGGAATCATTGGTTGAAGCTGTTTGGCTGTGATGTCCAGTAAGATAATGGTTAGATGTTGCCAAAGTGGCAAATCTATGATTTGTTTATTGCCTAAATAATTCAAGACATGGATTGAAGAAAATTGTATTGCTTTTATGTTCTAGCTATGCAACCATCATATTCATTGGCACTGTATATTTGGAAGACTACAACAACAACAACAACCAAGTCTTTATCCGACTAAGTGGGGTTAGCTATATGGATTCTTTTACGCCGTTGTACTCTATCTTGTATCATATTTTCATCTATATTTCATATCATATATTATTGTCGTCATCCAAATTTTCTTAGATTTCCCTCTCCCTCTGATATGAGTACTTATCATAACCTAGCATTGCCTAATTAAGGCCTTTATAAGACGCCCATGTACGTATCCATACCATCTTAATCATGTTTCCCTCAATTTTTGCTCCATAGGCACAACCCAATTTTCTCCATAATATACTCATTTTTTATATTGTCTATCCTTGTGTGTCCGCACAATCACTTTAACATGTTCATCTTCGCAACTCTCATCTTCTGCTCGTGCTTTTAATTCATTGCCCAATATTCAGATCCATACAATAAAGCAGGTCTGATCGTCATCATGTAAAATTTCTCTTTTAAGTTTTAGATATATCTTTTGATCACATAGAATACACATTGCACTTCTCTATTTTGACCATCCTACTTGTATTCCATATCATACATCTCTATCAATCCCTTCGTTTTTTTGTAAAATTGATCCAAAGTACTTAAAGGTTTCATTTAGATAATTCATCATCTCTTATCTTAATCATTGCCTCAATAGCGTTAGTATTCCTAAAGTTAAATTTCATATATTCTGTCTTTATCCTACTAAGTCTAGATCCTTTCACTTCCAATGTTTCTCTCCAAAATTTGAGTTTACCATTTACTCCTTCATGTGTCTCATTCACTAGGACAATGTCATCTGTAAACAACATGCACCATGGTACCATGTCCTGAATGTGTCTCATGAGTTCATTCATAGCTGGTGTAAAAAGATGACTTAATGCTGACCCTTGATGTTGCCCTATCTTTATTGAAAACTCTTTGATTAATCTGTCTGATGTTCTCACTTTTGTCACCACATCCTTGTATATGTCCTTGATTGCTTCAATATACGTTACTCTTATGCCCTTCTTTTTTAAAATCATCCACATAATTTTCTTGGAGACTCTATCATACGCTTTTTCTAGCTCGATGAACACCATGTGTAAGTCCTGTTTCTTCTCCCGATCTTTCTCAACTAATGGTCTAAGGAGGTGTATGACTTCCATTGTTGACCTTGCATCCAAATTGTTTTTTTAGTCATCTTGATCTCCTTCCATAGTCTTCTTTCAATCACTCTTTTCCAAAGTTTCATTGTATTGCCCATTAGCTTGATACCTCTATAATGTGCACAATTTTGTATGTCACCTTGTTTTTAAATAAGGGTACTAAAATATTTTCTCTCCATTGATGATGCATTTTCTTTGTTCTCAATATCATGTTGAATATCTTAAGCCATCCAATACCCTACTTCCCTAGGCAATTTCATATTATAAACCACTTTCCCGTACTAAATATTGGGGTGCAGTGAGGGAACTTAAATATATTACAAATCGGGAAGCATAACTTAAACTGGGAGCTGATTGAATTTACACTCTAAATACATATCTCATGCACATTACTACATCAAAATAAAAGCGATACCAATTTGGGTGCAGGTTATTCCTTTGATAATGAAGAAATTCTCTCCCAGTGAACAAGCTTCACTTGTTTGGCAGTCTCTATGTAGTGTTCCCATAATGCTGCTGGAGGATTTCTTACCTTGGATAATTTCTTTTCTTACTCCAGATGAACAAGTGGATGTTGTGCACTGTATAAAAGAGGTTGTACCTAAAGAAGATCTACTTCAGGAGGTATAGCCTATTCAACTCTGAGCTTCTTTTATTTAAACTTGTCTGATCATATTCTTAACAAATCCATTCCTGAAGGTGGTGATCTCCTGGCTTCGTAAAAAGAATCAACCTTGGGCTGAGCCCAATCACGGGAAAGCTGACTGTGTCGATGGTCCAGCAAGTGCAATCTTAAGGGATTTATCCAAATCATATATGTATAAAAGACTTAAACATAATAAGTGGAAGCAGGAAAAGGTGTATTTTCTCCCGACAGTGAACCAAAAGAATCCTTTTGATAGTATTTCTCTCTGGCATGCTATCATTAAGAAAGACTTGGAGCAAATGGTCGAGGAGTTACATCAAATGAGAATCTCAAAGAATTTTTCAAGTTTGTCTTCAGTTGTTGTCCAGTTAAAGTTTCTTGCAGATGTCATAATCTTCTACAGGTAATCACCAGCGTATATACCTTTATAGCGTGTAGACCTTTATAAGCTGAAGTCTTCTGCTTGGTCAAGGTTTCAAGTGGATGCATTAACAGTGGTGTCGCTTATTTTTTTTTATTTTATTTTTTTGATTTTTCTATTTTCTAGTTTTGTTTTATTAACTATGCTTTCAATTCTACAGCATTGCTCTGGATAAGATCTTTTATCCTGTCTTAAATGACCTCGGCGATGCCTCCTCATCTTCCTCAAAGGAATGGTTCTCAGATAAAAGTTTACTTGAGAGCTTGCAGCACCTACTTAACTATATTGCTAAAACTGGGATTCCTTCATGCGAGTTTGTTGAGAAGCTTCACCAAGACCTGGAATCCCTCATGACAGAAATTATCAAAAACTTAGCATTTCAACAGACAGAGGTATTGTTTTTCTCTTTATGTAAAATATTGTTCTAAAGAAATGAAGCAGTTGAAATTTGGGGGTATTTGTATTAAGGCAGCACTAAGTACTACAATTTCTGCAGAGTGTATAACTGATGAACAATAGTCAAATGAATGGTTTTTCCTACCTACCGTTATTCATGTTTTTTTCAGTATTTATCAGGTGTTTCCTCTCTTAAGCAAGAACTGTAGCTGCGATATGCAGTGGTGGTTACTCTACAGAAGCCTTCATATGATGCCACTTGGTTTGTTAAAGTGTGTTATCACTTGGTTCTCGACATATTTAACTGAAGAAATGGCAAAGTCTATCCTTTCTAGCATAAAGAAGGGAATTCATCTAGTAGACAAACCTTTTGCATCCCTGTTACACGAGTGGTTCCGCACTAGTTATTCTGGCAAAACTTCCACAAAGAGATTCAGAGAAATGCTGCGGGGGATTTTCAAGTGCACTAGCTCTTTTTTGTATGAGAAATTCAATGACAAAGTTGAAACTTATACAACTTCCGTTCATTCACGAATGTGCAAGAGCAATAGTTCTGGGGAATTGTCACCTCACTCTACTGACAAGACCAAAAACAATGCATCCCAGTCTTCATCATCTGGCTGTGGCAGCTCTGCAGTTCATGTCTTATATTCTAGTAAAGTCAATCTGCATATATTTCTTCCTGGAACTACAAGACTTTGGCCAATTCCTAAACATAATTCTGGCAATAGTGGTGCCGGTAATACCTTTGACAATGAACCACAACCAGTGGACCACATCTTTTTCTTCCACAAGGCTCTTAGGAAAGATTTGGAATCCTTAGTCTCTATATCCTCTGAAATGGGTGAAAATATGGAGTTTTTATGGGACTTCCAACGGCATTTTCAACTTGTACGATTTTTCTACCAAGTCCATAGCGATTTAGAGGACACTATTGCCTTTCCAGCTTTGGAGGCCAAGGGAGAGCTCCAACTCATTAGCCATTCGTACACCATTGATCATAAATTGGAAATTGAACAATTTGATAAACTTTCATCTGTCCTAGAAGAGATATCTCAGTTATGCATTTCAGATTCTGCAGTTAATTTACATAGGTTGGATAGGAGAACAAAATACAGACATCTGTGCTTGAAGATCCATGATGCTTGCAAATCGATCCATAAACTTGTGTCTGACCATGTTGATCGAGAAGAAGTTGAACTTTGGCCCGTGTTTAGGGAGTGTCTCTCCACTGAAGAGCAAGAAAAAATTATAGGTTGCATGCTTGGAAGAACAAGGGCAGAAATACTACAAGAAATGATACCATGGCTCATGGCATCTTTGAGTACAGAAGAACAGCTAGCTATGATGTCCTTATGGCTCAAAGCAACAAAAAACACTATGTTTAGCGAATGGCTAAGTGAATGGTGGGAAGGTGTTGACCAGTATGAGATAGTGAAAGAGGTACAGCAGTCAAGTATCCCTCCTTCATGGACTGCAGATCCTTTAAAAGTTGTAGAAGCATATCTGTCTAAAGAAAGTTCAGATAATGAAATCCTCTCTGACAAAGAAGCGAAGCCTCCAAAGAGGGAGTCAGTTGGTGCTGATGTTGAGCTGTCTAGAAATTGCACGGTGGATGATATGGCAAGCAATTTTTACAAAGATCAGCATAATTTCCCAAATGCAAACCGTACAAAGTTTTCTGGTGAAAGTGAGAAGAAGATGCACAGAGAAGAACCAGATGTGACCGGGCATCAAGATAAACAACATCTGCAAGTAAGAGAGAAGTTTTGGCATCAGGAGAATCTCCTTGCATTGAGTCAGGAAGATCTGGAGGCTGCCATAAGAAGAGCAACCCGTGATGATTCTTTAGATGCTCAGGAGAAATCGTTTGTCATTCAGAACCTGATAATGAGGTAACGAGAGAAGTTCATATATTTCCTTTCTTCTATGTATTGCTCAAGTTATTCCTTTGACACAATGCTGTTGCAAAGGAATTGCCAAGGGAATTTACTGAGTATACTACATTGAGATACTTAATTCAATATGTGAGCTTTATATATGATGATCCTTTATTTAATTGAGTGACACTGTTCATCAAAATGACTAGGTTTCAGCAAAGACTTCAACAGTAGAATTCTTGCTTATATTATTTATTCTTTCTTTCATCTTTCCCCTTTTAGTTATAATCTTTTGTGTGTAGCATGGTGCATCTAAGGCACATTGGAACATTTTACTATTTGAAACGACCATTTCAGGAGGAACTATGGAGGTTGAAATGCAGCTGATTAACTAATGCAACCTAATGTCTTTTCTTTTCTGCTATTTTTCCCTGAAAAAGGGAAAAAAAAGGAAAGAAATTTCTGGAAGTAATATACTTTCTTCCTAGATATGTGTTTACGTCAGTTAAGTTGGCAGCACTACCTATGTATATGCCTCTCTCTTGGTCTTCTTTTGGTGAAATGTCTTCAGACATATTTATGTACTTCTCTGGAAATTGACAGAAGTCAACTTGTTGTTTCAGCCGTTGGATTATAATGCAAAGAAAGTGCAGCTTAGAAGGAACTGCGTCCAATAATGAGGTAGAAGCTCAAGGGCTGTGTCCATCATATAGGGACCCTGTAGAACTAATTTTTGGTTGTAAACACTACAAGAGGAACTGCAAGCTTCTTGCTTCTTGTTGCAACCAACTCCATGCATGCAGATATTGCCATGATGATTTCTCTGATCATCCCATGGATAGGTGATAATCCACTTTATGTTTGTTTCAATTCAAGTTTATCATTATTCTTCTTCACATCTTGACTGTCGCTTAAAAGTAACTGCAGGAAATCTACTACCAAGATGATGTGCATGAAATGCTTAACAATTCAGCCGATTGGTCAGACATGCTCAACAGTTTCTTGCAATAACTTAATGATGGCAAAATACTATTGCAGAATCTGCAAATTATTTGATGATGAAAGGTATTTTTATTCTTCCTCTCATCTCTTCTAGCCCATAGTACATTATGTTGGCTTCTTGACCTGACCCATTTGGGAAACCTCAAGTTCGCTCAATTTGCCTCAACTTTATTTTGTCTCATTGTACCGGTAATATTTTACAACTAAGGTGAAAAGGTTTAGTAGGAGACATGGGGTTTTGCAAGTAGAAGTTATATTTTTCCGCAAAAGGGACTAAAATTATCATTTTGTCTATGTTTTTTGCATTGAAGCCTCAACTGAGTTCAACCTGGATTATTCTATGAGTTGAGGTGCATACAACAACAACAACAAATTAAGCCTTAATCTCAACAGTTTGGAGTTGACCATTTAAGAGACAAACTTGGAGATAATTAAAAAAATAAATAAATACATAAAAGAACACAAAAAAGAAAGAAATAAATGAAAAAATAAATAAATAAATTTATATATAATAAGTTAGTTTAATTTGTGCAGATTTTTCTACGGCACTCATTCCTATCTAAGGTCATCTTTTCATTTAAATCTTTAACTATCATGTCTTAACGAATAACTTGTATCCAAGTTTTCAGTGGTCTATCCCTACGTTTTACTAGATTTCCAATATTTAGGTTCTCTATTCTCCTAACCGGTGCATCCTTGGATTTTCTTTGCACATGTCGAAACCACCTCAGACAACACTCTCGCATCTTATCTATAATTAAACTAATTCCCAATTTATTACGAATCTCATCATTTCTAATTCTATCTCTTCCAGTTTTGCCACATATTTGAGTTGAAGTGCATGCTGATGATATTCGTTTATGCTTCCATTGTGCAGCTTAAAGTATATTTATGCAACTTGCTGTAAATCTCTCCACTGAATGTTCTTTTCACTACAAAATAGAATTGCTTCTAGCTCGAATATATGGATATGCTTATATATTAGCATTTTTAAAGACAAAAGTTTATGAGAAGTTTGCTAACAGAAGGTTCATTGGACAGGGAAATTTATCACTGCCCTTATTGTAACTTGTGTCGGGTTGGTAAGGGCTTGGGCATTGATTATTTTCATTGTATGAATTGTAATGCTTGCATGTCACGGTCTCTTTCCGTGCATGTATGCAGAGAGAAGTGCTTTGAGGACAGTTGCCCCATTTGTCATGAGTATATTTTCACTTCAACATCTCCAGTAAAAGCCCTTCCTTGTGGCCATTTGATGCACTCGATGTGTTTTCAGGTATGCAAGGCTTTCATACATCTTAAGAGCATTCTTTGGTGCCATCTGCCAACTCATTTTTCTCAGCTGTATTTTCTGACTCTGCTGGTAGGAATACACCTGCACTAGCTATACCTGTCCAGTTTGCAGTAAGTCACTTGGGGACATGCAGGTCAGTACCAGCATTTACCTTACATAACCCCTCGTTGTTCTTCAGTGTTGGCCCTTGTATATTGCTTTGTTTTTCTGAAAGTATTCCAATGATGAAAGTGATGTCTTACAGGTCTACTTTGGGATGTTGGATGCGCTTTTGGCCGAAGAAAAAATGCCAGATGAATTTTCTGGGCAAACACAGGTTCTATTTACTCTCTCTCTCTCTCTCTCTCTCTCTCTCTCATGTTCCATCTTTTCACTTTCTCAAGTATGGAATCTTATGCAGGTCATCCTATGCAATGACTGTGAGAAAAGAGGAGTAGCTCCTTTTCACTGGATTTATCACAAGTGCCCTCTCTGTGGTTCATATAACACGAGAGTCATCTGAGTTCAACAACAGAACTTCATTACTTCTAAGTTATTTTGGTTGAATGAGGTGGCGTAATGAAATTTCAAGTTTTGAACAATTTGTGGAGCCATTCATGCTTTGCAGATTCAGATAATTTATTTAGTCAATGGTAGCTTCCTTCCATGCCTCTTCTATTCTGGCATGTGGAATGCAACAACTGCAGTCTAATTGTGGAAACGAGTGAATGTGCAAACCTTAATGTGATGATGATAAATAGTTCTAAAACGAAAAAAACAAGGGTGCTAATACCTTACAAACTCGGCAGAATAAACAAAGGGAAAGGAAATCGCAATCTGAATTGAAGTTACTTGGCTTTCTTCCTCATTCAGATCAATGGACACTGGTTAGACTAAAGCAAGCAGCTGCAGTTTTTAGTTCATTTTCCACAACATGTTCAATGGACTGTGTTGTGCCCTTCAGGGATGACTCAGAGCTGTATTCATATTAACACAATTAAATCACAAAAATAAAGAATTATCCACAAAAATACATGGTCTATTATGCCTGTTAACAAAAATGAGGGGGAAATGTATTATGATAGGTAATGTACCTTGATTCGTAAGCCTCCTTGGAATCAATGTAAGATTGTCTGTCATCGATGGTATCGAAAAATGGATATATCTCATCATAGTCTTGATTTGAATCTTGTTGGATAGGAAGTGCTTGTAGATTAGTTAACTGAGAATGAATAGCTAGTGCATTATTGCTATTGTCGTTGTCATCAGTGGTGTTGTACGTTTGTTGAATCCATGATTGAGTTCCAATGTTTTCTCTTGAATCAATGCAGGGCAGGGTGTTGAAAGCCGAGTTGTTATTGCTGCCAAAAGACTCATGCGTTGTGACAGGCAATGTAGCAACTGCATTATAAGGCCCAGCCTGGTGGAAAAGTGAGAGAGAATTGTTAGGAGGCGCCATGCCTAATTGTATTTGAGAAGGAGACTCATTTGGAGCAGATGAAATTTGATGTTTGTATATAGCAAGTTGTGTGTGAACAGCATGAAGTTCCTCCTTCAATAGACAGATCTGATAATTCAGCTGAGAAATCATTGCGCAGCATCCATAAACTGGGAATCTCTCACGCATGTTTGCTTGGAAAATGACGGTCTGCATTGCAACATACTTCTGGCTTTCATCGACAGTTTTGAGTATTTTCACCATGTTGCTCACGCCAAAGAGCTTGTGAGCATTTTGAAATGTCTTGGTCTGATCAGCAGGGAAATAAGGTGCTAGAAGGCACTCGGATGAGCATCTCCTTCGCTGATATTTGCACGCAGCACAGGCTTGGCTAGTGCCACCTTTTAGGGTCATTTCCTAAGCCAGTTTTTGTGGAAACTAAAGTAAGTTAGAATGGAGAATGTATAGAGTAGGGAGAGAGAGAGAGAGATGGTGAAATGGCAACGTGAGCAGAAGAATTCATTGGGCTGAACAAGTCCTAGTGAGGTGCGGATTGTGCTGGAAGTCTCAAGACAGTTATGGACAAATTGTTGATACTCCTTATTTTCTGGGCCACCTTAAGGTCACTACAACCTCCTTTTGGACTTCATCAATGCATGTAAATGGTGATGTTCGTTTCACACGTGGACACGCAAAAATCCAATGTGATTATCTTTTTTTTTTTGTATTATATCCACCGGTATCCGGATTTGTGCTCTGAGTAATCCAGTTCGGGACTTGCAGTGGCCCATTTAATGAGGCTATCCTCCCAACGTAATTTTTTTATATCCAAATCACGAATCAAACTCGGAAACTATGTTAAAGGATCTAGTACCACGTCCCATTAAACCAACTGTCCGTCAATAAATCCAATGTGATTACACAATATAGGAAATAAAATCACCACATACATAAAAATAATTTTACTTGCTAACATATTACACGGTATAGGAAATAAGCTCGATGATTAATTTATCCAACTAATTTCTTGTATACATTTAGAAAAATATTCAAATTTAATTAAAAAAGATATGTTTGAACTATATAACAATAACAACCTAACTCTTAATCTCAAATTTTGGGTATGTTTGAACCATACAGTACCAAAAATACATGTATTTGTGACGCTAATTTGCAACATAAATCATACAAATTTTTGTCGCAAAACAAGATGGAGATGCAATTTGCGATGGAAAAGGAGGCTATCTCTAAGGTGTCTGTCACGACAAAATAAGTCCTTCATCGCAAAATTTGCAATGGCATTACACTCAGTTGCAAAATTCATTGCCAAGTGTAGTGACAACAAGGAAGCATTACAAACTTTTTTGACGCGAAGTGTAGTTGTGTAAAAATCTTGCTTGATTGAATCTCACTCCTTATATAGGTGATTTCTAGACACAGAGAAAGCAATACAACACAAGGAAGATTGGAGTTCGCACCCTACTTTTCATGTTTAAAAACTTTCACCTTTAATTTATATCATATCACATGTGTCAAAAAGTTAAATTTTTGCAATGAAACAAATATCCGAAAACAAAAAAAAAAGAACAAAATTATATGGAGAGAGGTAGAGAGAGTGCCGATGAATACCCCTTCAAGGACTGAAATCCAATTGGAACCACACCCATTAATATTTTTGTAACAAAAAAAAACACGAATAAAAGAACTCTATTACAAAAAGAAATTAAAAAAATCATGTTGAGCAATTGCAACAGCAAAGAGAGACAATAAGAGAAAATAGAGAGGCCACTGCTCCAATGAGAATGAAAAGATGGGGATTGAGAGAGATTGAGAGAAGAAAGGGATGATAGGAAGTTAGAGAGTGAGATCCATGTAGAATTTAGAGAGAGACAGAGAGTCAACATGTGTTTTGGAGGACAAGCAACACAATTTGCGACAAGATGATAATGCGTCGCAACATATCAACAATCACTATTGATGGAATCTACGATGACTGCGCATTGCAAAGGACTTACAGTTCTAGCGACACTGTTTACCATGAAAAAATGTCACAAAATGGGTTGCAATTACATATTGCGACATAAGTTGCCAGAAATATAGTCCCTAACCAAACTAATGCCTTTGGTCGCTAAAGTTATAGCTAATTGTTTAGCGACGCACTCTGCATCGCTTTTTATTTCCTTATCATCAAGAGCATTAAATACATTTGAGAGGCCGTTGCAGCGCTGGAGGCAAAAAATTTATGAATGTGACCCGTTGATTTATTTTTATTCTCAATCCCATGATCTTTTATTGAACAATTCATTCACATTAATTATTGATTTTGCTTGCTTTTTTTTATGTTCAATACTTTATTTTGATTAGTTTATATTATATAAATATATAAATTCTTTAATTTGAATATCTAATTTGATAATTTTAATTAGATTTGTGCATCTAATCTTTTGAACCAAGTTAAGCCGCTCATGAATTCGATGCGAGTTGTTCGTATCAAAAAAAAAAAAAAAAAAACCCCTCATTGAAGAAAGGGATGGGCTATGAACTAAATAAAATTCAATTGAATCTGATTTGAACCGGTTTCAACTTAATCCTAACTCATATCTGCCCTACCCATTGTGGAACCATTTCCTGCAAATTTTGAATGAACCAAAAGAGAGACAACGCAGTATCTTCTGCAGGACAATTGAGGACAGACCTCCAAAATCCACATTTATCAGGAAGGATTTCCTGTAAACTTGTGTTATATTTACCCAAAGAACATACTTTTCCAATTTGGCATGGGTACAATGGAATAGTAATTCAAAGTAAAAATTAGAGCAACATGAGGTCTTTCATTCCATTTTTTATCTTCTCATCAAATCATGACAAGGTTATGATTATTAAGCATTCAACAACAAAGCTGCCATGTCGAACCCCAAAGGTCCTTGAAATGACCTATACAAAAACCTTTTGAAAATTTTGAATAGAACCACCCTAATTCAGATTATCATTCTAATGACTAATATCCTTCCTGTTTACAACTATTGTATGCTTCCCCGTAAGAGACAGTGATGGTTGCACTACAGCAAGATGTGGTCCTTCCATTCTTTCATACCATAAAAACTCCCGCAGATGCTTCTCTCTTTCGACGAACCACATTAAGAAGATTCGGATGGAAAATCAAGGATGATTTGCAATACCACTTATCAGTATTCTGAGAAAGGGGATGCAAACCTACTCTTTGCGCACCTTTAATCATCTCATTTCCTCATTTGTGAAACAAAACCTCTTTACTTACATTGTATCTCCCTGAGAGGACCAGTTGCTCCTAACAAAACTCTGAGTATAGGACAAAATTCTTCATTGTATATCACATCTGTGAACTTTACATCAAAACTTTGCAACATATCCACAGATAAATACCAGCCGTTTAAGAACCGCACGCAGTAAGGAAGATGAATCGGATTGGGAAGAATAAGCAGGGATCCCTGTATCTAAGTCACAACAAACTTGAAGCCATCCAACAGGCAATCCAACATTTAATTCACAGCTTCATAAAGGAGAACCTGAGGTTGTAAATGGCCTCTTTCACACATGGTAAGAACATCGTCCCAGCCACCAATTACCTAAAAATTTCATATGGATCATACAACTAAACTGATGGGCGGAATAAGAAAGAAGCTACACCTACAAGTGAGTATTACCTACCTTCACAGTTTTGTCATCATACATTATCCACCGTTCATGGTCGTGGCTATAGGCAAAGCAGTGATAGTGTTGCCCATAGTAGCAAACCTAAGAATTGGGATCAAGAAGCCACACAATATCATGTTAAATAAAGATTCATACAAAACAATATGATTGAAAACTAGGTAAACTATCAAATTAAAAAGAATAATAAAATAATAAAAAAAATTCAGAGGTCAGGAATGGACAAGTTAGGCCAGATTAAAGGTTATAAAATAGGTCGCTTTTTCAAAGTTTTGGAACATGTTATATGGTAGCCAAGGAATTAGATTTGCCAGCTTCCTTATTTTCTTCTTTTTATTTATTTATTTATTTATTTGAACTGGGGTCTGTTTTCTAGGGCAAGGTTTTACTTCCATATTGTTTTCTAAATAGATAAGGCAGTCCTATTCATTTTTTGCCCGGGAGAATTTCAGTTCTCTCTTCAGCTTAATCTATTCAGCATCAAGGACAGGTTGAATTCAGGCATACTCCAAAAGCGGCTAGATCACTAGTAGCTTATGCATGGATAACCAATTGTTGGTGGACAGAATATCCTTCTTTCATAGAGAATATCCAGGTGGTGCTGTTCATTTTTCCAGAATATCCTTCACTTTTGTTCCCTTGGGGGATGATGTTGTCTGTTGTGGTATCTGTTTGTCTGTTAGCAATCAAGTTCCACTCCACGTTTCATTACATTTATGCCATAGTTTATACCGCTGTTCAAGTTTATCAATTAATCACTCCACCCTTTGCTTATGGAAAATAAGATTGTACATGCCTATAAGTACATACCACTGAAACCAAGTGGTGTTTCTTCTTAGGATCCAAGCCTCGGTAGAGGATGCTGATATCTAACTCTGTATTTAGAGCAGCCAGTGTTGCTGTTATGTCGTCAGCATTTTCACAGGTACTTTGCCAACCGAGAACTGCAGTACACAAAAGGATGCATTAGTACGAGTCTTCCAGTAGCATCCTGGAAAAGTAGCAACATAATAATTTTGCAGTCACCTGTAGTGAAAACATAAGGTGCACTTGAAAGAATGTGGTGAATATAGTTGAGCTTCCCACAACCTCTGGCCTCCGGATCACAAGCTATCTGATGATTCATTTCCACAAAATTTAAAAGCTCATCAAAGGAGCTATCTGGACACATAACCTGAAAACATAGATAGTAAAATTCTTAGTAACAGATATAATTGACCATAGTTTCCCAGAAACAGTTCTTAAGGGAAGCCAGATTGCATATTTACTGTTGAAATAAGCATTTTACTATATAGAACATGCCTTCATTGTCCGAAGTGCACTGGCATTGATATTGTGGAAGAAGGAATTGTATCTTAAATGCCTCGACTCCAAGCCACAATTGTGGCAATTCATTCGTTCAAAAATGTCCATTCCAAAAAGAGAATGGGCTATACAAGCATTGTTAGCACTATTGCAGGACCCCACAGAATTGCATCCTTGGGATTCCGTATCAGAGGGGCCTGTCTGAGAAGCAAATGCCTGATGGAGACAATCAAATATTACTCCTAATACTTCAGAAGCATCATTCATTTGACCCTGAAAGTTGCCAGTAAATGGTCAAAACTCTTAAAAGTAACCTGATAGACTGTTCAGTAATAACAAATGATTATAGGAAGTAACACTGTAATTGAACACCGAAAGAAAGCACAGATGTAGTGAGGAATTTTTGCAATTTACCTCCTCGAAAAAATTACTATCAGGATACAAATTGCTTAGAGCAATTCTTAATGGGGTAGGAGCAACAGGTTCTCTTCGCATATCAGTAGAAGCCATCTCAAGGGCGGTGAATATCTGATATAAGGCACAGACAACACAAGGATCTCCAACATGGACATGCACCGACTTTGACCTCCCCAAAAACTCATCTCGGAACCTTCGTAAATGCCATAAGGACTGATGCATAGAAGAAAACATAATGCAGCAAGTCAAACAACACAATCAAAAAAGGGAGCAGAGAAACCTTAACAAGACAGCATAGTCACTGATTTTAATGTTAGAACAACAACCTGTATAATAACGTTGAGAAAACAATTGTATTCACCAACTTCATTCTGCAGCCCTGTGCCAATCACATCTTTATTTACATTTTTAGCTCCAACTTCATTGAGTGAAGCACCACCGTCATTTGACTCTGAATGTATATCTTGTGATGCCCTCAACTTTGGAACTATGGGCATTCTTTTATGAGCTTGGAACGTGTCTGTAAACGGATATCAATATGAGGTCAGAATATTGCAAAAAGTTACTTGGCCGCTTTGAAGGACAGAAAGAATGGTGATATAAATTCAACATCCAAAAGCCAAGAATCATAAGATACAATTAAATGAACCCGTAATCCTGAACTTGTTAAGGTCAACTATATGAATCTACTTTTCCATTTAAAACCATCCCAATAGTTAAGTTATAAGTTCACAGAGAGTGTTTCACCATCCTTCTAGAATTTTATAGGTCCAAAGTGGTTATAACAGATGTTCCCATTTCAAACAGGTCCATACTAGATACCAAGCTCATAAAAAAGATCCTTCTGCAGTATGCTGTAACAGTACTGCTACAGTGTTTGTAAACACACCAATTTTTTTTTTTTGGGTTCCCACCACTGGTATCCAGAACCATACTTCGACTAATCCGGTTCAAACGTCTGCGAGAGCCCTGTTTAAGGGGGCAGCTCTCCAAGCATTGTTTTTTCCATTTCCAAGTTTCAAATCCGAGATTTGATTAAAAAACCTAACGTCTCATCCCACTAGGTCGACTGTCCATTGGTTGAACACTACACCATCACAAACTCTTAAAATCTTACTATCTTACTCGAGCTTCCAATGCCAATGTTTATGATCTCAGCATTGAAGCTATGGGCTGGTCACATTTTTATTTTCTTGTTTTAGAGTTTGATCCCTACCAGTGACTACTGAAGCAAGCTTCACTTTTGTGTCCATGCTGACAAAGTGGAGATTCCATGAAACGCACAGGACAAATTACAATAGGACCAAAATAAAAGGAATCGTCAGTAAAAAAATAAATAAATCATCATAGGTTCACATGCTCGAGGGTGCATAATTGGTCAGAACCAACAATATCATCAGTAAACAGAAAAAATTAGATTTCTGCCAAGGAATTTTGGCCCCTACCTTCTAGCCCACCTTGCACTAGGAGCCCAAGTCTTATTGTATTCAGTTTGAGTTCAAAAGAAAACATGGCGGGTTTCAGCATTGATTTTGAAATTCAGCTAGGAATCAGTCATAATTGGTAAAATGAATCTTGAATTGCACGTAGGTACTTAACATCCCCCCCAAAAGGGTGCAACTTTTATCTCTCCTTTCTCTCCCTTACTACAGAAAGCAAATAAGTTGACCATAGCTTCAATAGCAGATTGCCACGGATGATGCATCAGGAAACATGCAAGTTCTACGACTTTAACCAACATTTCCTCCTCTAACTCTGTCGTGTGACTGACACCAATGTTTGCTTTTATAAGTGAAGCAAATCAATAGATTGCCATGACCCATTATTGCCCTTCTAAACAGACGAGGAAAGTTAAATTCCCCCTCCCCCCGAGGGGTGCTCACAAAAAAAAATAAAATAAAATATGCATTTAGGCAATCCTCTTCTCGATTTCATAGGGAAGACATGGCTTCATCCCCTCTTGATAGACACTTCCATTATTATGATTTGACAAAATATTAGTTCACTTTGCTAACCTTATCTCACATAGAATTCAACAAAGTTTGGACATAAAATATTGCCCCATGAGAAAAAAGAAAAACCAGTTATATTGCAAGTTGCATTTCCTTCTCAAAAATTACAATTAACAAGGTGAGCAGATGCATTACATTTTGGTAGGCACTCGAGTTAATAAAAGAATCTAGCAGCATTGACATATATACCGACTATAAGAGAATTCAAAGCGTACGAGAACCATCTGATAAGTAGATGATAAAAGAAAAATACCTAGGCTTTGGAGTACAGCCTTTTTTAGGTCTGCTTGGAACCTTTCCTCATCATCCTCTGCTTGTAATTGCCCCAATGTTTTCGTCCCATTCTCTGGACCTAATTGTTGTGTAAAAGTCAAAAATCATCAGTTGCCAACCAAGGAAAAGAAAAAGGAATAGTGATGTGTTTATCAGAATTTTCTACATTGTGATGCATAAAAAATAGATATATTGATATTGGCTATTCCCTGAGGAAAAAATATGTCAAATACAGAACCAAGGTACTCCAGTACTTCAATAATACTGCATGGCAGTCATGGCATAGACATTGCATGTGAAAGTTAGTGATTTTTTTTTTTTGGTGTCTTCAAGGAGGGCACAGCCCTCAAAAGAGAAAGAAAGTGGCCCATACAGGGCACATACCAACACATACATGCCAAGCCCAAATAAGGCATAACCAAACTAGAAATAGTCACAACACCAAACCAGGGGGCAGAGAAAAACCGGCAAGACCACAAGAAAAATCTTAAAGGTGCCATTGTCATCATCACCATCGGCAGCAGTGATAATTTCATAATGCAAGAATCTTATACCCACATTAGAGATACTCATTCCAGGTAGAATTTTGACTTTGAAGGAAAGATAGATATATGGATATAAAAAGGGTAAGAACTGATAACTGAAGAGAAGGAATAAACATGTAGCTACCAAAAGTATGTGTAGGAATAACAACCACTATCCCATAGCATAAATATTGAAAAGCCCAATCTACACCTGGGGAGGGCAGGATTCAGTTAAGATGCGAAAACCCAACAAAACATATCTCTCTCACCATGAAGATTGTCCTGAACACTAGATTGATTTTTTGCAGAAACCCTATTGCGTAAACTCCCAACATCAGCATTTTCCATTTCTGATGTCACAGGCTGACAGTTTCCCTCAAGAGGTTTTACAGAACCCTTATGACGTTTTCCCCTCTTTCCTGACCGTTTATCAAAAACAAATGCACCATCCTCTGGATTTCCTCCATTAGGTAAGCCTACACATAAGTATACAAGAGCATAAGTATACAAGAGAAGAACTAAGTAAATGAATTTTCTTCACCCAATCAGTTTAATGACATAGGATGAAACTAGCAACTAGTTCAAGTACCTGTAGCTTTATGATCAGCAGTAATAGGGGAATTGGGCATTAATGCCCCTTCCACGATTCCATTAGGTATGGTTCCAAAGCTGATGGGGAACCCATTCTGTGCCAGTGGTTCCTGAAAGGAAACTCCTCACATTTTCGTTAAAATGAAACTACCTTCACTATACTTATGTGTGCATATGCCAAATGCCAACTTCCACCGATCCATCCAACATAGATAATATAAACTATATATATAAATCACCATAAGAAGTGCTTACCTGCTTGTGCATATCTCGATTATTGGTTCCAACTTTTGTGTTACCATCATAAGCCCCTTCTGCTACCATCTCAGGAAATGATCTAGCATTCTTCTTGTGTTGCTCAGCAAGTTTCTTCAATTTAGCTTCATTCTCAATCCACCTTTGATACTCCAAAGTTTCTTCAAGCTTTCTTTCTTCAAGTTCAAGTTCAATTTTACGCCTGAATTCCTCATCTTCTTGATTCAACTCATCACAGCTATCAGGAACAGCAACCTCAGAATCTGGATGCTCATTGTCAGAAGCATCTTGTGAGGCACTGGAGAATCAAAATCATAAAATTCAGATGCTGCTAGCAGTCTCATCCCCCATTCAATGATACAATATTTGAAGAAAGGATACTTACGCCCGTTCAGCATTTTCTTGGTGGAACAGATTTCGCTGATTGCCAGCAACAGACTGCAAAAGTAATACATGTAAAAGAATTGTTGCATGAAATAAACCAAATTAATGAAAGAAAAAACAGACCACAGTATCAAAACCTTTGAATCCTTGGATTTTCTATACTCTTTGTTCTTTTTCTTGTCTTTAGTCTTCTCCTGTGCAAGTTTAGAATTATCACTTCCTCCAGTAATGTTTTTCTTGGAATCAAGGGCCAGTTCAGCCAAAAATGCCTCTCTCGCTGCATCAGATTTCTCTGTAGCATCCTTTTCAGCCAAATCCTCCAAAAGCGCCTAGGAGAAAAGAACACTCGGATCAAAATGAATAATAGGCAATAAAAATGAAAACGATTCAAAATCTTCTTTACTTACCCGAAGGAATGATTTCACCAATGGCAACAATATTAAGCGATAATCAAGGGCAGAAACTGGGTCAAGTCTCAGCTCCATTTGCTGCATTCCATCTACACTTCGCATGATTCTTGCATCAATTTTGCTCAGCTGTAAAACTAAAATTTATGAGATAATTGGAAGAGATGAATCACCCATTTTACAGACAGTGAAAGCAATTCTAGATGTAACACTGACCTCTACAGACAACTGCTCCTTTTGCCTCTGTATGGCAACTTCTATGCAAGTGTCCAGTTGATTAAGATAATCCTTGGTTCTCCAGTCCTCTTCTTCACCGGACTCCAAGTCACAAAGATGAGAAGTCATGCCCCCATAAGTCTCCTCAAAACCAAATCGATTGACATTCAGAGATTCAGCTTCCTTCAATACATTTGATATAGCATCCAATTCAAACCTAGCACTAAACATAATATCATTTTCGCCCTCGACAAGCTCTTCCCGCCGCTTTCTTAGAACAGTCTCATAACTTTGACGAACAAATTCAGAAGCGTCCTCCCTCTTTTTACCTTCTTCAAGACAGAGATCTTCCACCGCCTGCAATGCTTCCTCATACCTTAAATGATCACATTTTCTCTCACACAAATTCTGTAAGTGATAAAATTCCTTCTCAAGAGTTTGCAGGATTTCCATCCCTTGATTTGACTTCTCTTCCCGTATATGCACCCATGATGACAATTGCTCCCCACTTGAGGGCCCTGTAAATGTCCATGATAACAAAGCATCCGCAACTGGTAGAACCCCATTCTCATGGCTAGCCGAAACAGCACTTGCTGCAGCTGTGTCATCCAAGACAGTAGCATTATCTGTGACAGAACTTTTTTCATTTGGCAGTAAAATCTCATCCAAAAGAAGACACGTCGCATCTCCACTAAGAACAATCTTTTCTTTGATCTCAAGACTATGACCGCCACTCTTGGGATCATCAAAAGGACTAGTTTTCTCTGCATATCTACCCAAACCACAAGAATGAGAAAGCTCCTGCAAGAATTTAAGGATCTTTTTCAGCTGTGTAGCACCCAAGAAACAGATACATATTGGTGTTTGGTCTAACCCATAGTTCTGCAGTTGTAGACCAGATGCCAGGCTCTGTAGTTCATCCGTCGCGTATTGAATCACTTTAGAAAGATGGGATGCTGCGAGATACTTATGTGTAATGAGTAATTGAAATATTTTATGTATTTTCTCAAGAAGCTTTGCACATTCAGTGTCATCAGCTGAAGGCAAGATATCCACTAAAGAATATACCTTAGACCTGGCATTCTCATCACACTTTCTCCGCTCAAAGTTGGTAATCTTCTCATCAATCCCATCATCCAAATCATTACCATTGGAAAAACCTCTAAGTTTGTTTTTTTCAGGTGAAGTATCCCAAATATCAGCATCCTTGCTCTTTTCTAAAGAACCCCTTGAACAAAACTCATCCCCAGAACCTTGGTATTCTGTTTCTTTTTGAAGGATCTTAACTGCTGCAGAGAGATCCAATGGTTTCCAAGAACAGTTCAAAAGCATATCACTCCACTCACTGTCAATACCTTGTGGCAAAATTGACTGCATATTGGGCATTAAATTGCCCATGTGTTCCTGCACAACATGCTGCATATGAGCATCGGAATCACAAAACTTCTCACTGCAGCGACAGCACTGCCAAAACTTCCACGTCTTATTAATCTCAGCAAAGGACAGAGCTTCTAATATCACTTCATTTGCCAAACCATCCTTCGATGAACCAAAATGTGCCTTAAGATCAGAAACCCCAATTTTCAACAGTTCCCTCTTCTTATCCACACTCATTGAATTCCAAAACAACTGAACCTGGTCTCTCCTCTCCGCATTAGACACCATTTTCTTAACATTAGCATGTCTCCTCCTCTCTCCTCCTCTAGTAACAACCCCAGAACTAGCATCTCCTATCTTATCTACACTACTCCCCAATTGGGATGACTCCGATTTCTGCTGCAAAAGTCTGGCAGCCGCCACCCGGACCTCAATCTCCTTCCTTCGCTCCTCTGGTGTCTTTGTCGCCTTCTTAATCTCATTTGGCCTCCGAGTCTGAACCAACCTAACCTCCATCGGATCCTCCACAATCCTCCTTATAGGAATCAACCTAAACTTCTCTTCCCCATTCCCAGTACCCAAATTTTTCATCCAAGTAGATATCGAAGCAATGTTCGATTTATGAATTAGGGAACGCAGTTCTTGGTGGACATGCGCGATTCGAGCATCAGGGCTTGAGATTCTCTGCTGACTCTCATCCTGCAAACTCTCCTTTGCAGGATCAACAGGGTTTTCTATAGCTAATGCTCTCTCACACTCCTGAACTACTTCCTCATACTCTTTACTATCATTTGCAGCCTCATAGAGCAAATTAGCATAAAAATAGGAAAACTCAACCGAATTTGGAGAAAGCAAAACAGCTTTTCTCGCATAATCGATTGCCATTTTCAAATGGCGTTGTTTGGAGTTGAGATCGTCCAGAATCGTGGCCACTTTGACACATACTGTGCCATGAACACGATGAACTAGGGCACAGTTTTCGTTCTTGAGACTGAATTCTTTCATTAGCCTCAGGGCCTTTTTGTGATTTCCACGACGAAGCGCAGTTAGGGCTCGCTCGCATTCTTGCTTGATCGAATCGACCGATGCTGCTGAATCATCGGTCGATTCGGGGGTGATTGGTTCCAGTGAAGTCGGCTCCGGTGGAACCCCTCCACCTGCGGTGGCCGGATGAGGAGTCACCGGCGACGGCTTCTGCCGAGGAGTTAGGGTTTTCTTTTTATGCCCCATTAGGCGATTTTGTTACAATCGCGTGCATAACAAAAGTGAATACAAAGAGAGAGAGAGAGAGAGAGAATGGACTTACAGAGATAATGATGAAGTCGATTTGTGTAGAGAGAGAGAGAGAGTGAGAGGAAGTGTTGCGTCGACGAATCGAAAGAAATAAGAATCGGCGGTGATATCTATAATGCAGAGTCTGTGCTCTCTCTCTCTCTCTTACCTAACCAGAGAGAAATGGTGAGGTCTGGGGGACTCCCCTTTATGTTTTTTCCTTTTTTTTTTAATGATGAGATGAGTGAGAAAAGGGAATTTGAGAAGACACTGATCATAACAACCTTAATTTTCTGTAATTTTAAAATAATTCTTAATTCTCTTTTAAATATCATTTTTGACTAAGATGCAATTAAGACTTTTGTTTTCGTCCAATGATGACGTAGAAAAAAATATATTTTTTTTATTGTTGAAATTTTTGAAAAATGAATTTTTAATTATTTTCACAATTTCATAAATTTAGAATAGAATATGATGGAAAATAAAAGAGGAGTGAATCTACTTTGGTATAAATATGGAAGTGGATTATTAACCGTACATAGTATTAGGGTTCATAATTGTGAGGGTGTGAAACCCCCTAAAGAAGGATATTTAGTATCAAACATTTGGTAAGAAAAAGAAAATCATGATTATATGCATTAAATTAGGGTAAAGTACCTGGATTAAGGTTTTAACTCTCGATGATGTTTAGTGCTCCTCAAATAAAATCTCAGATTTGACTCTTACACATAAAGAAAATAGGGTTTGAAGACCCAACTTAATTCAAACCGAATTTAATCGAAATCAACGTAATTATTGAATATCAGTGTTTGATATTAAAAAATTAACTCTCGAATATTAAATACAAAAAATTATATTTAATTTATTTATAATATTTTTTAATTAAAATAATTTTACAAGTAAAAATAAATTTTTTAAAAAATGAATTATAATTATTTATAAATTTTAATTGAATCTAATCATAAATTTATTCGACGGATTAAATGAGGTAAGAGTTAAAAATATATTTAATTTCTAAATTTTTTCAACATCATATTGGGAAAATACTTGACACCCTTAATTAGGGTTGAGGACTTGGGCAAGATACCCCAAGTTAAGGTCTATGAGAGAGAAGATCAAGAAACACACATAAAGGGTAATATTTGATACTTGTATTTTTCCTATTAGGAAAAATAAAGAGAGAGCAAAGTACCAAAATTCAAATTTGCTTTAATAATTTATGCATAAATCAGGGCAAAGGGAAGAGAGGAGGGTTGGTGCTTTTAAATTTTAAAAAATATATAAATTTAAAAATTATAATTTTTAAATATTATTTGCTTAATTAATATTTTTTTAAATTATAATTTTAATATGTATTATATGTTATTATTTTATATAAAATCATAAGTCAATGATATGGGTTTAAGAATAATACACAAAATTTACCAATAAAAATTAAAAAAAAAAAAAAAACTCTGGGATGGTGTTGGACTAACACTCTTACATGAACCTGTATTATTATGAGACATCAAATTAATTAACGTTTAATTAGTCCAATAATTGAGTACAGGTATCCGTTAAGTAAAATTTTAGATTTGCGATTTATTAAACGAAAGGTGAAATATGAAAATTTGAAAAAGAAAGAAAGGGAATAAGAAGAAAATTTTCGGTAGATATGATTTTTTTTATTTAAGGATCATAAAAATCGTGAAAATGTATATACCTACAAAAGTTCGAACATTAAATTTTGAAAAAAATATTTATTTATAAAAATTCAAATACTGAAATTTTAAAAAATATATTTAAATAAAAATCTTTTACTACTCGAATGATTTTAAAAATATGATTAGCACACAGAGATATCACATTAACTTTGGATCTGGGGTTTATTTATTGAGAGGTATTTTATTAATCATGAAAATGACGAGATACTATTTTGTGCTTCTAAGAAAAGCATGTCTAATGACATGAATTGAGATGAACAAAACACATAGTTGAGTCAACAACACAAAAACTTATAGTATAATAATAATTAAGTATCTTTTATTAAAAAATAGATTTTTATTATGAAACTCTATATCTTTTAATAAAAACCCACTTTATTTAATTAAAAAATATATTATACATAAAATAAGACAAAATAAAGAAAAATCAAGATAAATTGAATTGGGTTTTCGAACACCTGTGCCACACTGAACCAAAATTATCCCTCATAACCTCTAATTCAGTATTAGGGTTCATAACCTATCAAGTTTAAATCGATCAAATTAGCTATATCAAGCGTAAGTTGTACCCTTTTGTTTTCCTCACCAAGCAGGTTCCATGCCGTCCAACAGAACAACATTACCTTGGACCTACAACATGAGACTATGGCCCTATTGATGCATCAGTTGTATCATGTTATTGTCATCTGATCGAAGCTTAATTGATTCAATGATTGGATACTGATATTTATTAAGTAAAATTTTAAATTCGAGTTTTATATAGAGAAAAAAAGATATCGAGAGAGTTTTATCCCCTTAAAAGTTCAATTTATTTCAAATTAGATTTAGTCTAATATAACGTAGTTACAGAATACGAATGGTTTATATATATATATATATATATATATATATATAAGAGGGGAAAAAAAAAAGAGGTTGTATGATGTGGAATTTCTTTGGATTTTCTTGTTTGAAAAGCGTCTCTGGATCCATATGGTTTTTACCTTGTAATTTTCTCATTGAAGTATAGTTGTTGGATTGGACCAACGTTGTTTATTTTAATTGGTCTCAAGTTTTTTTTGGTATTATGGTTAGACCATCAACTCAATATACGGGGTTTCGTCCCCGACTAATCTGGGTCGACCGCTTGTAGGGCTCGATTGAGGAGACAGATCTCCCAGTGTTGATTTTTCCGTTCTCATAAGGGATCGAACTCCCAACTATGGTTAAGAGATATCAGTTTTTGAATCAATTAAATTATTAGACGTTGATAATTGGTCTCAAGTTTGAAGTCCCAAGTGTGTATTTCATGTAAATCTAGGGAAATTGTGGTGATGATTCTTGTAAAAAAATTGGGGTTTGAGAGAGGCAAAGTAGAAATTTATGTCGAAGAGAATGATAAATATTGGAATTTCCTATCATTAATAATTTTTCAATCATTTATCGGCATTTTCGATATTTAAATTTTCAATTAATGTTTGTATCATGATATATGCAAATTAAGTGAAATAATGAGTTAGTTATTCATATTTATTTTTGTTATCGATCTATTCTGGACTCTGTTAAAGAAAAAGATATAAGAATAAATTTAGAAATATAATAAATATTTAAAATTATAATTTTAAGAGTCAAATTATAGTTTTTAGAATATACATAATATTTAAAATTATAACTCTTCCGGCCTTTCCTCTAGTCGGAGTTGATTACGGTGAGTGTGTGTGGGTCTAAATTTATATATTTATATTAAATATAGATTTGAATTTATAAATCTGTACCTACGTCAATACTAAAACATTTGAATGAATTAGAATTTATAGCAATTACTCTTCGATCACTCTATGCATCGCATTGCATACCATAAATATAGAGAAAATAAAGAATACACACACACACACACACATATATATATATATATCTAATTTTCTTTTTTAATATATAATAAAATTTGAATTCAAAAATTTTAGAGGGAGAGAGACGGTATCTATTGAATTATAGTTTATTGGTGTATATATATATAATTTTCTATATTTACGTTGATTCAACTTTGGACAATCTTTTCTTGCAAATGCATGCCACATCGCCGCCCATCAATGTTGGTAACATTAGAAAAACGATGGAAGTGATGAGTATGAGAGAGCCTGCTCTTCGGAAGCTTAAAGGGTTTGCTATGGTAACATTAGATCCAAATCTTTTGCTCCGTGCAGATGGGTATTTGACTAGAGACGTAGGAATAGGAAGGATTAGACACTGGCATGGGCTGGCATGTGCGTGTCGGGTCCTAAGGAGTGCCATAACACAACTTTTAAGGGGTTACTCATCTTAATTGCCCAATCTTTGCGAAAAGCCAACTGGCCAAGTGTATCTGACCTCGTGATGCCAGCTCCTACCCAAAACTATTATTTTCTTGTAATATTTTTAATTGAAGTAAAAATTTTTAATAAGAAATATAGGTCTCAACAAATAAAAATTATATTTTTAAAATCATAAGTCAATGGTATGGGTTTAAGATTAATACACAAAATTTACCAATAAAAAATTAAAAAAGATAAAAATTAAAAAAACTATGGAATGGAGTTTGACCTGCAACGCATGTTATTATGAGAAATGAAAATCATCTATGTCTAATCGGTCAAATAAATGAATATCGGTATCTCTTAAATAAAATTTCGCATTCTAATTTTGTGAATAACAAAAATAGGTATAAAAAAAATTCAATTTCTTAAAGACTAACGGATATCGATGATTTATTAATAAATAGACATGAAAATTTGAAAAAGAAAAAATGGGAATAGGAAGAAAATTTTTGGAGGATATGATTAGCACACAATGAATAAATATCACATGAACTTTGGATGTGGGGTTTATTTATTTAGACGTATTTTATCAATCCTGAAAATGACAAGATACAATTTTGTGCTTCTGAGAAAAGGATGTCTAATGACATAAATTAAGATGAACAAAAACATAGTTGAGTTAACTACATAAGAATCTATACAAGAATTTATAGTATAATAATTAATTATTAAAAAAATAGATTTTTATTATGAAACTCTATAATTAATTAATAAAAACTCACTTTATTTAGTTAAAAATATTACGCATAAAATAAGACAGAATAAAGAAAAGTCGAGATAAATTAAGTTGGGTTTTCGAAACACCTGTGCGCACTGTTCCAAAATTATCCTTCATTTCCTCTAATTCAACGTTAGAGTTCAGACCCTGTCAAATTCAAATCGATCAAATTAGCTATCAATTCTAAGTGGTACCGCTTTCTCACAAAGCAAGGGATGACAAATTGAATCGACTAAATTGGACGTGTGAATAAATATTTTTAAATATGATCATGATTCAATTTTTATTGAGATTATTAAAATCTTATATGTATGGAATATTCTCTGTTGGAAGATCTGTTTTCTGAAATGAGCTACTGCAACGATCGATTCGGATTAATCAGAAAAAAATCTTGAATACCGGACAATATTTAATACATGATACAAAAATAAAAAAAAAACAAAACAAAACAAGTGCTGCAACATGCCCTCCGACAAAACAACGTTACATTGGACCTACAACATGAGACCAAGGTATTGTTGATGCATCAATTCGAGGTTATATCATGCGATCAACACTGGTCGGTCCAATAGTTGGGAATCGATATTAAATTTTAAATTCAAATTTTGTATATGAAAAAAATAAAAATCAAGATAATTTTATTTTTTAAAAATTTAATTCATTTCGAATCAAATTTAATATGGATTAATGTAGTTACTAAGTACAAATAGTTCATATATATATATATATATATATATATAGGTTGTACGGTATGAAATGTCCTTAGATTTTCTCGTTTGAAAAAGGCCTCCGAATCTATATGGTTTTTACCTTGTAATCTTCTCAGAGAAGATTGTTGGACTCGACCAACATTTTGTTTTGTTTTTTTTCTTTGGTATCATAACTAGACCACCAATCCAGTATTTAAGATTTCACATCGATTAATTTGTGTCGACCGCTTGCAAAATCTAATTGAGGAGGCAGATTTTTCAGCGCTGATTTTTCTGTTCCCATAGGGGATCGAACTTTCGATTATAATTAAGAGGTATCAGTATTCGAACCAACTGAGTTATCATATCTATTTTAACTTGTCTAAGGTTTGAAGTCGCATTTTATGTATATCTTGGGAAATTGTGGTGATGGCTCTTCTTGTTAAAGGATTGGGGTTTGATAGAGGCAAAGTGGAAATTTATGTTGAAGGACGATGGTACGTATTGGAATTTCTTATCATTAATAATTTTTCAATTCTTTATCTCCATTTACAATATTTAAATTTTCAATTAATAAGCATAATTCTTTTTTTTTTCCCTTTTGTCTTGCATCTTGACTGATTCTTTCGATCGCAATATACACAAATTAAGTAAAATAATGAGTTAGTTCTTCATATTCATTTTTGTTATCGAGCTATCTTGGACCATGCTAAAGCAAAAAACACAAGAATAAATTTTAAAATATAATAAATATTTAAAATTATAATTTTAAAAATCAAATTATAGTTTTAGAATATAAATAATATTTAAAATTATAATTCTTCCTGCCTTTCCTATGGTCGGAGTTGTTTACCAGTTGCTTGGGTCCAAATTTATATATTTATATTAAATATAACCTTGAATTTATATATCTGTATCGATATCAATACGAAAACATTCCCACAACTTAGAGTTTATAGCAAACCCTGCAAAACTTTTCTTTTTACCATTCAAAGAGGGAGAGAGAGAATATGGTGAGGTACAAATGATCTAGATTGACAAATTCTTTTGTGAAATAGAACTTTTCTTTATCGAGACATATCATAAATATTGTGAATTGAAAATTTTGGAAAAAATGAGTTATCTTATTCTTTAATCACCCTATGCATTGCATTGCATACCATATCCAAACTTGGTCCCAGAACTGATCAAGCATCCTGAGACTGGCCCAAAAGACATCAATCCCAAAATATTTGTCCAAGCTCACCTAAAGTGCAGGCTAGATAGATTGGACTAGGCAAGCTACTGGGCTATGTCATGGGCCATTATTTTTTTATAATTTGACTATCGATATTCGAATTATCTATATGATTCAATTCAAATATTATGAACTCAATTTAGAGACATGCTCTCTCATGTCGTGGGCTACGAAGAAAATGTTACAATCAACATGATATTTTCCTAGCCATGCAAGTGTTTGTGTATTTCTTTCTTTTGATTTTCACCTTGTGTAATGATTTTGTAGATAGTTGCCGAAGGATCACTTTCACAAATGAATTGTTTCCAATAATTTAGTGTCTATCAAATATCTTGCGCTTTTCACTTTAGTTGCAAAAACCCTATTATTTTCTTGTATTATTTTTTAATTAAAGGAAAAAATTAATAAGAAAATATAGGATTATACAAATAAAAATTATATTTTTTTTATTGGTAATTTCTCATATCAAGAATCTCAGTCGGGCGAGATGTATGAGAAACTATTGAAATGTTTTCAAGAGTAACAAACAGTTAAAACTTATAAAGCTTGCAGCATTGTTAAGGACAATTAGGGGCTATTAAATCAAGGCCACCCCATTTCCAATGGCTCCTATAAGAACATTGTCTTTAATATAATCTCTTATACAGGCCTAAAAGAAAAGTATAACATCATGCATGCCATGTCGGCTGGTAATCAAGAAATATCAAAGGAGTTGATATGATGCAACCTTTGGCTCTCGTCTATGCTTTTTCCATATTCTTCTTCCTTTCATCATATCATTCATTCTAAGATGGGCGGTGCATGTGCAAAGATCAGATATTTATTTATTTTTTATACCATGTCATTTTCCAAAATTATAATCTAATTAATTCGATTCGAATATCTATAAAATCCTTATTTAGAAGAATGACTCTCCTAATTTAGTTTTTTCTATTCTCAAGTTTTAAATTCAAAACTTAATTAAAAGATCTGATATCTCATATCACAAAATAGACTATCTATTAATCAGACTTTCGTAAAACAGAACCTCTGATCTCGACAGATTCCCATGTAGCATAGACTCGACATAGCATCACAAGAAAATTGTCGAATATAGGACAAGACCCTTGTTGTGTCCGAAACACATGGACCATGAACAGAATTTTTCCGGAGGTCTAAAGTTGAAAGCAAAATTTCATAAACTAACATTAATGACAAATAACAGCTGCACAGACAACAAAATACAAAATGCAAGGGGCTATGCCATCATTCCTCTTAATCTGTAAACTAAATTGCTTTTAACCTAAAAGCTGCATTGCTACCATCAACAACTACAACAAATGCATACGCTCCACATAAGATTGGAGCAACCATCGATTAAGAGGCTCGCCACAACCCACGAAACACCCAGAATTTCCATTCTCGGTGTAAAATGGGAAGCTAAAAATGTTCAGCAGTTCTTGCACTGCCTGCCTAACCATAGAAGACCCGGTCACCCTGCTGCGGCGACCCCACCCAGTGACAATATCAATCCGGCTTGGACAAATGCCCGACAAAAGCAACTGCCTGCGGAACCAGGCAAGTGTCCTTGACAATGCAGTCACAGCAGTGCCATCCGACATTACATGGAGGTTAATGAGCCAGTACGATGAGCTTTTCTCTCTAACTGCATCTGGGTATACGTTCTTCTGTGCAGCTACCTCCCAAACCGAGCCAGCCTCCTCCTTGAGTCCTGACTTGTGAAGAAAATCCACTACTGCATCAACAAGCCCTCTTTTGCTCTCTCTATCCTCGCTATGCATCAAGTCCAAGAAGGTGCTGACATGATCACGCACATTTTGACCGTCAGGTGCTGCTGCTGGCATGGATAGCAGAAAGCTATGTGCTGGGTGGCCCGTCACTGACATGAGCTCACAACAGAATCCCATTTCATATGAGTTTTGTGCCTCTGTACAGCAGCTGAGAAGCAAAGTATAAGTCTGCAGAGATGGGTTGAGTCCCAAATTTAGCATGTCATGCAGCAGATGGTAAGCATCTGATAGCTGATGCATCCTCAGGAATGCACTGAGTAGAGAATTGCAAGTTGGGACATTAGGGCATAAACCTGCATTAAGCATGGTTTGATACCAATGACGTGCCTTTTCAACATTACAGGCCTTACCCCACAAGTCTACCAGAAGACCATAAACTGGCTCATCCGGCACCCAGTTCTTCCTTTTCATCTCTGTAAATAAGGCTTCTGATTCCTCTAGATGCCCACAGTGGCCAAGCACCTCCATTACTATGCTATAAGTCACCTTGTCAGGTTCAAATCCGGCATTCTGCATGTCGCGATAAAGCTTCAATGCTATCGGATAGTTCCTTGCCTTGGCTTGCAGGGCTATCATTATGTTATAGGTCACAATATTTGGCACACAGCCATGATCAACCATCTCACAGAACAGCTTGTGGGCAGCAAACAGATGGCCAGCTTTTCCAAGACAATTGATCATAACACTGTAGGTGAATGTATCCAGAGAAAGGCCAGCATCTTGCATTCTCTGATACATGTACATCGCAACATCAAGAAACCCAGCCTTTGCATGGATGTCAATAAGTGTTGAATAGGTGACACGGTCGGGTTCAACACCAGCTTCCTGCATCTGGTTAAAAATATTCATTGCCTCACTCAAATAGTTAGCACGGCCGTAACTATGAATCAAACGATTATATGTTACCACATTTGGTTGACACCCTTCCTGAACCATCTCATCAAGCAATTTGTTTACTGAACCAAACTCTTTGGCACGGCCAAGAATACCAATCATGGTGGTGTAAGTATGCCCATCGTGCCTGAAACCCGGTTGCCTTTTTAACCAAAAGAAAAAACCAAGGGCAACAGAATGGTCCTGTAACTGCTTTAAGATCTGATTTGCCTGAAAAGGGTCCACAGAACAGTTGAGATTCCAAAGAGCCTGTTCCACTGCAGGGCCCCAATTAAGCCCATGCAATACTCGGGATACATTTTCCACGACACGGCCTGTGCCCGCAAACTTGCGAGGCATTGATGAAAAACTTGTAGCCAGTTTTATATCCCTCGAAGGCTTGTTGTGCCTTTCTGTTGAAATCCCCACATCCACAGCCTTTGTATCTGAGGTCCACGTATCATCAGAAGCATTATTATATGTCATATGATGTGACTGAGCCCTTGCTTTTTGCTGCACTGGTACATACCTTTTCTTTTCATGATTGTTTGAAGATGCATTGTTTGCTGATACCATGTCCCTCTGACTGTATGAAGACACATTGTTTGATGCCATTGTGTCCCTTGCCCGGGCATGAGAAACATGTTCAAGGTTTCTAAGTGAATCAGGTTTTTCAACCTTGGCTTTTGCACCACGATAATTACTAGAAGGATGCGAGTCTCTTGCCATTTCAGGAGTTTGTTTCCCCTGAACCTTCGAAAAGCCCTCCCTTCTAATAGGCTTTACATCAGATGATTTGACATTAGAAATGGGCCTTGTAGGATCAACCATATAATGTTGTGCTGAGGTAAGAAGCCCGCCTCCATCTGAGAATGGAATCTTGCAATTCGCCAGATCAGTCAGGAAAGTTGCAGCTGCAATACCTGCCTTCACAAACTGATTGGGTATAACAGGTGGTGAATGCCCCATATCTCTATGTACAGGCTCTACACCAGCACTGACACAATCTGATGCACTCAACAAGCCAGGAGCCAACGGTTGCGGCAATGAAGTTGGACACTGAACTTTATCAGCTTTTTTTGTATACCCAGGTTTAACTAAATCTCCTGAAAGCAAGCCTCCAACCTTGGTTTTTGGTACTATGGTGGGTTGTTTTTGTTGAAGTAGAACTCCATTAGTGGTCTGGCGTCTTCTTGATGCACAAGATTCATCTTCAGGGCATGTACATGAACTCCCATCTGCTGCACCACATCGGGTCCCACCAAGTATAAAGGACCTGGCGCACTGGGAAATGGTGCCAATTTGCTTCGTTCGCAACATTTTCAGAGTTTAAAGTCACCAAATTTTCCTCAAGAAGCCTTTAGAGCGATAAAATAAATAAAGATCACCAATATAAACTTATCTTCACATGTTTAAGTGCCACTGCCAAACACATCAGGCTTACCATGAGGCCCTCTCTCCAGAGTAGCTACAAAACGAAAATGAGGCATCTATGAATTTCCTGAAGCATTTAGCAAAATAATGACATGTGAAAAAAGTGAGGAAAGCATGTTCCTGGGAACCAAAGTTCAGTTAATACAGTTCAAAGGCACCGACTAAAAAAGAATGAGGAACGATAATTGATGACATTTCATTACTTGGTGCGACCACAAAAATTCCTACCATCCTCTACATTGGGTCATGGTTAACATAAAATAACTGAAGCATGAATGTCAGGAAATTCAGCTCAAACTTCAAACAACAACATAGGATCCCAAAGTCTGAGGGTCCAAGTCGCAAGTGTCCAAGAACCAAAATCTTTAAGAGACATACAGCTAGCACACAAACAGAAATCAGATAAGGTAGGCCTAACCTCTACAAGCACCCAAAGTGTCTTGCATGCAGTTAGATATCTGACCTATATAAATGACTAACCATCTGTGACTAGTTAAAGAGGTAAAAGCTCGTGCCATTTAGGATAATAACAATGTAAATAGACTCTGTCTCTCAGAGCTTTTCAAGCAACTCTTTCCAAGCTATCTCTGCATCCAAAAGACACATGCATAATTTATCCTCAGCTTATGGATTTCAAAAAATAAATGTCAATTAGTAGTCGGTGTATGCAGGGGCAAAGCTAGAATTCTATAGCAGGGGAAAAGCTAGAAATCCAGGGACGAAATGCAACATATGTTTAAGGTTACAATTTCAGGGGCATGGAGACTATAATTTTTAGTGAGGCAAGTAATACATAGGGTTATAATTTTTTGAAATTAATATACATAATTTTTTCTTAAAATATCAGGGCCTGCCCTGAGTGCATTAGACTAGATTGAACACCACAGGGCTTTAAAGAATCATCTGTGACCCTAGCATAGGAGAATCATGCTGAAATGCCCAAAACCCCCAAAAATCATCGACAATGTGTAGTTTTGGACTTGAATATGCAGCCTAAGACCTCGATTTTATAACAAGGCAGATGGACACTATGATACCAAGGATCATCTATGTATTATCTCTCTTAAGAACTAAACTAAACATTAATCATTTAAGTCTCAAGGAAATATGGTCTAGCTTTCAGAAATTGAAAAGGACAAGAAAAATATTTCTTGAATGTAGGAGCTAACTCCAGTCCATCTAAACAAAATTGCTTTATTTCCTCAGCATTTCCAACATCAAGTACAGTAGTCTACACTTCAATATTGCAATCATCACAAGCCCAATCAAGTAAAATCACGAGCAATCATGCAAACCCCCAATTTTCTCCACCAGAACGAACAAGAAAATAGCTCTCCATTAGCTATCACCCACAAGAAAAAGAAAGAAAAAATTCCCATTTCCAGAAATAACATTAACAACATGAAAGTTGAAACCTTGGTAACACCATCTAATAAAGATCATTAAATCACTCAAATATCAACACAAAAAAAAGTCATCCCAACTCACCATCGAACATTAAAAATGGCATTCAAAGGCCAAAGAAGAAAAAAAAAATTAAATCAATCAGAACCCAGAAAACAACTTGAAAAATGGACACCAACCCATCAACAAACATATGTAAAGAGAGAGAGAGAAGTACCTGAAGAATGGGAAACAGCCATGTCTGCCTCCAGTTTTCTGCTAGAGAGAGAAAGAGAGGGGAGGCGGCTCCTTCTTCACCGTCAAACGCGAAAGTTTCCAAGCAAGTAGGGGAGGCGTGAGAAACTTTTGAGGTCTTATAGATGATGCGAAATCAGCAAGGTTTTTTTTTTTCATTTTTTTAATGAATTCTTTTCCGCGACATTTTAGTCTCTTAGGTTGTTTTCTGGGGCTTTGGTTTTACCCCACCTACCTTTTAATTTTTTGGGTTGGACTTTTTGTGGTCCACGTGTCGTCCCCTTCGCTGGTGAACGTGTGGACTCTCTGGTCGGAAGTTTCCATTTCACCTCTTCCACACCGTGATCTGATATTTTCTTTTTTCCTTTTTTCTTTTTTTCTTTTTTCTGAATTTTAGAAATTCATTTAGCATCTGCAGATCTTTTATTCACGCTCTTGTTGACCTTTTTCTCCCTCACTTTATAATTTTGTTGACTATTTTATTTGAGAAAATGCTACCAAAACTAGAAAATATAATTTTTAATTGAGATTTTAAATTAAAAGATTTTTTATTTTTTTTTTCACCACCAATAACCAAAATTTATCTGACTAATCAGATTGAAATACTATAAAATCTATTTTAAGAATTGGTTTTCTCAAATCTTTTTTCGTCAAGTTATCATGTTATTATATTCAGAGAATTTTGGTAATTTAATAAAATTATCCATTTATGAAAATAAGATTTGATCTGTTTTTAAAAAAAATAAAAAATTACATTTTAATTAGGAAGATTTAGTTTGATTTAATCTATTTTTATATTTTCTTTTATTATTAATGATAATTTTCAATTAAAGTAAAATTTATTTTCTACCAATTTTTTTTTTTTTTGTAAAATAAATAGTTTTTGTAAGAGGATTTAAAATTTTATTATATCGATAATATTATGCATTGGAAATCTCTTCTAATCTTTATTTAGTTTAATTTCATTTTTTTCACAAAATTGAAAATTTAGGGAAATAACACAATTAAAGGGGAAAAGTGAAATCAAACTATTAAAAATTAAAAAAAAAAAAAAGTCTAGCATTTTAAAAATCAATCGTTGAAGTAACTTTTTGTGGCCGCATTGCTGATGTTCGAGAAAACTTAATTTATCAAAATTGAAAAAGTTACCCTTGAAATAGTCAAAATCAAATTCCAACCCCAAAAATTTCATTTCGACAAAGTCAATATTTTCTTTGGGCTCCTTTTTTTTAATTTAACTTGTCTTTTCCTCTTTATTCCGGAAAACTCTGATGCTACGTTTTTCATGAGTCACTGAATATGTCACTGATTTTCCATTATAAAAAAATTATTATTTTTTTATTTGACAACTACCACAATCCTCCTGCAATCTTATGACGGTTAGATCGGAATGATTCAGGACTTGAGTCCAACTTTCTGCTGATCCAACGGTCAGCAAGGTTCAGGATTATTGCAGAAAGGAGAAATGGTCGGTGGCAACGTCAGACTTGGAAACTTAGTTGATGTGGACTGAAGGCACATTTCTACGTTTTGTCGTGTTGGTCAAGAAAGATTCTCAACCGTTGGATTCATCTTCGGTGATTGGATTAAGGTTGCGTCGGCGCTGGACAACCTGGACTTAGAAATCATGTTTCTAAGTGAGATGGGCTTCTGTTGAAATTGGGATTATCAAAACATGGGCCTATAATGATGGTGGAAACTACGCGATGTAATGGGCCAGAAGCTGAGTTAGATTTTGGGCTTGGTGGTCCAGATTTGGTCTTACTTTCTGTTTGCTTGAACATGGACCATTTCATTGGTATTTACCATGTCAATTTTCATGTCCAGAAACCTTGGGCTTAGCTAGGAAGTTCATAATCCCTTGGTGTGACTTTTTCTTTTCTTTTTTTTTTTAATAAATCTCAGTATCTAATAACCACATTGATTCTGATTAAATTTGATTTAAACTGAATTAGACTTAAAAGAATAAATCACTTCAGACACTTGTTTTCTTTATATATAAGAGTTACAAACGGAGAGCTTAGTTAAGGAGTATCAATGTCAAGCCATTGAACCAATGGCATTGGTATCCCATGATAGTGTTGTCCTTTTCTTTTTCTTCACATTTCGAATTTAAATTTGTTGGAAAGTTTATCATATGTTTATTGCTCTTGATATAGATATATTTACTTGAATTCGCTCAAAAAGATTGTCTGCTAAATCAAAATCTGAGAATTTGTCAAATTCAGAATTGATGTTGGAGCCCCACTTCTTGTTGCCCATTTGTTAACAAAAAAGGCCGATTCCTCCATAGAAATGACATCCCTCTATCTCCGTTATTCCCTCGTTCTTGTCCGACCACCACAATAGCTATTTGACGATGAAGTTTCTGATCGGGGGGTATCCATTGAGATTGGAATAGATTTTTTTTTCCTTCTTTAGTGTTTTGAAATATAATTGAAATCATACTCTAATTAATCCGATTCAAACGTTATTAGGTCTAATTTAGAGACAGTTTTTTCAATATAATTTTTTTCAATTTTAAGTTTTGAATTCGAAATTTAATTAAAAAATATAACACGATTATCCATTAAGTCAACTCTCGGCTGATAATGAGATTGGAATGGATTGGATGGCTAAAGGGGCGGAGGTTGTGGATTTTTAGACGAAGATAAATTGTGGTAAGAGAGAAATATGAATCTTGTTCTCGGTTGCTTGGTGTCATGTGCACCGAGGATGTGAGGAGATAATCGAATACATAGGATGGCCTTCAATGATCACTGATTACTTCCCATTTTGAAAGGAGATTTGTGATAAACTCAGATTTTATTTTTATTTTATCAGGCTTGTTGGTATTTATTGTAAGGATTAATATTTAGAATCATATTTCAAATAATTCAATTCAAATATATATAAAAATTTTATTCAGAGATAGTTCTCGATTTTCCTAACTACGTTAAATCAATTTTCATGAAAACATTTTCATGAAAATTGATTTAACGTAGTTAGGAAAATCGAGAACTATATCTGAATAAAACTTTTATATATATATATATATATATATACACGTATATGTGTGGCTGATAGAAATCTGAACTATTAAAAGGTCATACCGTAGGGGGGTAAATAAGTAAATTTATCTCGATCAGAGTCCAAAAAAATTTTCCAAGCCCGGTGCATGAGAACGAGACAGTGGCACGTATGTCTAGTTATGTACACATTTTGAGATGTGACATATGCCCCTGCAATACTCTACTTTCAAAAATCTATATAAATTTCCAATCTCAATGTCCCAAGAATAATCAGAGGGAGGCCCCATGGATGAGATTAGGGAGAAATCACTGCACCTATGGATGAGAGCACAGCGCTGCCCCACACTTTTTCGCCCTATTTCTTTTGATACTTTATTGAAAAGTTGGCAACCCCTTCTGATTTTGTAGGCGTGTGTTGGTGAGCTGTGAAGAAAGAACAGCTTTCTTGCAACCCCATCATCAAACATCATCATCACCCCGTCTGCCTAGTTTCAACGTCACAACCTTTTCTTTTTCTTCCTTTCTTATCTTTACCTCCGATTTTTTTCTTTTATAATATATAAAATATAATAAAGATTGTGTTTATATATTTATATATAAAAAATTCAAATTTAAAATTAAAAAAAGAAAGATAAATTCAGTTAAATTATAGTTTTTTTTATATAAAGATCGTAAAAATTATAAAAATTCAAATATTAAATCTCGATTTTAAAAGAAAATATCTGAGTTGAAATGGTTTATTAATTAAAGTTATGATAATGTTAAAAGGGAAAGTTTCTTCAAAGGTTTGACGTAATAAAAGTTATAATTTTTTAAAATTATACATACATACATATATATATATATATATATATATTTGTTTATATTTATATTTAAATGGATAGGTTGCCATGCCAGGGTATAAAGTTGTTTACGTGAAGGAAAGGGTAGGGCTCAATCCATGATTGCTTCATGGGACGAGTCCCAAAAAGCCACTCTCATGCTTCATGCCCTCACATGAAGTGATGGTGTTTGGAATTGTGCGGGCTCAGGGGTTGTCTGCTTTAGTTCCTTCACTAACCTTTTTCATCATTATTGCTGCTTGATATAATTGAATTTACCCTTTTTTATTTGCCATGTTGTACTATTTAATTAATTTTAAAAAAAACAGTCTTTATAATCATTATAATCAATTTTGTTCGCTAAGCGATAACTTGCTATTGAATAAACATATTTTCTGATAATTATATTGATCTGATTAATTTCGATTCGAATAGAATTAAATCCTTCAAAAATAAAACTCTTCTATGTCTATTTTCTTTTTATATAAATCATGAATTTTTAGAAAAAATCACTTAAATAATTAATTATTGATTAAAATATATTTAATGATTTATTTTTAAAATAATAAAAAAATGACTCACAATTGATATCGACAAATATGAGATCGTTTAGAGAAGGGTTCCTTTGTTCAACCATTTTTATTTTCAAGTTTCATAAATAAAATCCAAATGCCTCGATAATATTTAAATATTAAAATGTCTCCCATAACATATTTAGAAAAAAAAATCCACAATTTTGACATTGCAGAAATGTTTTTAAATTCTAAAACTTGGTGCGAGAATTGCTTGAACTTATAACAAATTAACATCAATTTCAACCCGATCAATTTAGCATAATTATGTTTGAACTTCTTCGAAAGAGGTTTGAAATTTCATTATTTTTATTCAATAAGATTATGGAAAGAAATGAAAATGAGTGAACTAACACGTAATAATAGAGAGTTTTATATATTGATATTTTTAATTAAGATTTCAGATTTAAATTCGTGCATAATAAAAATAATTATCGAAATTTTATTTTTTAAGAATTCAATCTTACTCGAACTAAATTTAATTAGATTTATTATAATTATACCATAATTTATAAAAAAAAGTATAATAACTTGTAATTTAATTCAATAATTGAGAGTTTATTCGATTCAATATATGGATATTTAAGAATAGCATGAGAAAAATGGAGTAATTATTCAGTCTCCCAAGTAATTGTGGGTGGAGAGAGAGAGAGAGAGAGAGAGAACTCCATTAACTGTAAGAGGACTTTGATGAACTGTTGGCCTTTGGGCCATTCTAAGATAAATGTTGTACCAACCAAAAGCAGAGGTGCTTTCATCATATTTGTTGACTTCTACGGGGGAAGTTTGGAATTTTCTCCAAGCAACTTTAAGACTAAGCTCTCAAATTTTGACAAAGTCGCATCCGCTCACCCATCTCATTTACAGCTCGATTGGAGGGAAAAATCAAAAGAGCAAAGAAAAGAGTAAAAGAAAAATTATAACTTTTCTTTTTTTTTTTTTAATTTAGACACGATAAAAAATGAGAGATTTAAAAGGATTTGATATCTCTTCAAATTTAAAATTAAAATTAAATATTTTATATTTCAAAAATACCCTTTAAAAACTGAAAGCAAAATTTTTACTCTTAATGAATCTGATTTCTTTCCTTTTCTTTTATAAAACTGTCGAATAATAAAGAAAAAAAATTATAATTTTTCTTTTCTTTTCTTTCCAAACTAATCTATGTTTTTCTCCAAAACTCCAAGCATACTGTTAAGGCTCATATGTTGCTCCATTCACATTATCACATTTATGACTTAATCAAATTAACACCCGAAAGTTGTTTAACACTATAATCAACTTTAAATTATATATAAAAAAATTAGACGTCAAAACAATTTTTTTCGAATCGAATTTATTCAGATTCAATATGATTAACAGATACCGATAGTTTATCATAAAAAAGATCAAGTAATTTCATTAGCTTTCCACAAAAAAAGAGTTATTTTAATAAAAATTATTATTGCTCTAACAATAATAATTTTTATTAAAATATTAAAAAATATAAATTTTACAAAAATAAAACCAAAACTAACAGAATTTGATGGAAACCATTGTCTTGCCGGCATGATTGATTAAAATTATATAATAAAAAATAACCCTTATCGTATAATTATTAAATAAATTAAAATTATCGTTAAAACGTTAATCTCAGAAGTAATCCGATGTATTAACCGTCAAACTATGCCGATATATATAATAATTTCATATATCAATGATTTGACATAGTTTTCCTTTCACAAACTATTTTATTATTTGAAAGAGAGATTTGCAATAGAGAATTCTAATAGCAACATTAGAAATTTGTTTATTATTCTCCCTTAAACAGTGGCTGGATTGCCTCTTTGACCCGTAGACTCTGACTATTCAAAATGGGAAAACACTGGAAACCAATGAGTCATGTTCTGGACTCAAGAGTCTTTATCTTATTCCAATAAGGTCCAAAAAACGATATCAGCATCGACTTGTTTACCACTCACCCCACCCTCAGGCTGACCAGCGAGTTTGATGTTTTGTAGGGATTTGAAACGGGGATTAGGAGTGTTATGGTGTCATAAATATCCGAGTCACTATCTCGATTAGATTAAATTAAACTCGAGCTCGAGCTCGAGCATGAATAATTTGATATTGAGATTGAGTTCAAACCCAATTATGCCAAGTTCGATAAGTTTCATTAATTATATTTTTTAAAAATAATTTATATATATAAAATTATATTTATAAGTATATTCTTTTAAATATATTATTCGAGATCGATTGATTAAATTCTCTAATAACATTACCTAATAACATTCACTGAAACTCAAGAAATATAAACTCAATGAATTTAAACTCGAGCTCAAGCTCAACCATCCGATGCTCGAGTTGAGCTTGGGTATCATTACCTGACTCAGTCCAAAATGTCATGACACCACTACCAAGGATATGAAAATTTTTTATATAAATATTCACAAAATGGCCCCATATTTTCATGATTATATAATTTTTAGCAGTCAAATGCAAGTTAATCTTAAAAATTCTCTCTGTCAACCATTTTCTGTTTTTTTTTTCTCCTTGAAAATAAATTATGCAGTCAACATATAAAATAATCTCTCCTTAAAATAAATTGAACACCCCGTCATTTTTAATTTACTATTTTCTTTCCTTAATTTGAACCTGTGACGGCTAAATTGAAGGAAGAAAGAATTTTACTTTCATATGATTTTTTAAGATAAATCACCGATTCTGAGTTGGATGTTAAATAACAAAACTCTTATAGCATATGTTTCTTCATAAATAAAACTTTAACATAAAATTTCTTTAAAAAAGTACTAATATTCAATCCATAAATCAATTAAATACGTCTGAATTCAACTTTCAACTGTCATTACCCCTCTTTACTTTAAACATATTAAACACATTTTTAATTCGATATTGATACCTTCAAACTAAAAATACCAAAGAAGCCTCTTCACCACCCATTGCAAAATGCACACCCATTGTTGCTACTTTCTCCGTACGACATAAGCCACAACACTTGGCACCTTGTTTTGTGAATTCAAACTCGATGCTTCAGTCAAAGAAGAAGAACATGATGGTTGACCAAGGACAATGCCCATTGTCAAGAAGGCTGTGACCCTTTGTCCCCTCTCAAACCAAGATCATGAGGGATCAATGGTGATGGCAGTGGATCATGCATTAATCGTCCCATTAAAAATTTGGAATTTTTTTGGTCTTTCATTTCATGGACCCTTCAAATTCACGAGCCTTGACTAATTATGAAAAGGTGTGATGGGAAATTCATTAATTTGATGACTTTGGAAAAATCCAAGTCTTGAGTATCCCACAAAGCCTAAACATTTTTAACCTAATACAATTAACACTAAACCCCTTTCTTAACTCTGGGATGAAGTTTGAATTTAGTTATCCATTTTAATCAAATTTAATAAAATATTAAATATTTTAAAATTCATTAATTACGAAACTATACAAATATGGTGATCGTTTAATATTTTTATAAAATTACGATGATACAAATAGAAGTTATTGTTTGAATCAAATATCTCACGATGAATATTAGTTTTTACAATAAAATACAGATCGAACAGTAATATTCGTCATTTTTAATATTTTTTATTAATAAAATAATATTTATATCAATCACTTATGGATTTAATAGTAATATATTATATTTTTTAATTAAGATTTTAAATTTAAATTTAAAAAATAAAAAAAAACACGTAAGAAAAGTCAATCCCCCTGATTCTACCTTAAAAAAATATACAAAATGTAAGAAGTTACAGAAAGTGTGAATGAATCCAAAATACCCAAAAGGGTGTAGTCATCCTCTTCCCCTTGCTGTCAATCCCCACTCAAGACACAACCACTCACCTAATCACAAAAATTATTTTTTCTTAATCAACCATTACTTTAATCCCACTTTTCTCTTCTCTTCCCCCAAAATTAAAAAAAAAAAATTATAAATCTCAATATTTTCAAAATCCCCACATTTTTCATAACTACCCACCCCCGCGTGTTTTCTTCAGAGTTCTCCGCCGCTCCCTCTTCCGTCCACGGCGGCGAAGACAGAAGAGAGAGAAGACAGGGGGAGAGAGAGAGAGAGAGAGAGAGAGATCTGAACAATGGGAAACTGCAACGCATGTGTGAAGGTAGAGTCTGCTGCGGATCACTATCATAAGCGAAATAAGGACAAGAAGTATAGGGACAGAGAGAGAAAGCCTAACCCTTATGCCGACAACTCGTTCCGATCTCCGGCCCCGATTCGGGTGTTGAAAGACTTAGCTCCGCTCAGTCACCGGACTAAGATCAGCGACAAGTACATCCTCGGCCGCGAGCTCGGCCGTGGAGAATTCGGAATAACCTATTTATGTATTGACAGAGAGACGAAGGAAAACCTGGCTTGCAAATCAATATCAAAGAAGAAGCTGAGAACAGCTGTGGATATAGAGGATGTGAGGAGAGAGGTTTCTATCATGTCGAGCTTGCCTGATCATCCGAACATAGTAAAATTGAAGGCTACTTATGAGGACACTGAAGCTGTGCACTTGGTTATGGAGTTGTGCGAAGGAGGAGAGCTTTTTGATCGGATTGTTGCCCGCGGACACTACAGTGAGAGAGCTGCGGCGAGTATAGTGAGAACGATTGCGGAGGTAGTGAGAATGTGTCATGAGAATGGTGTTATGCATAGAGATTTAAAGCCGGAGAACTTCCTCTTTGCGAATAAGAGAGAACATTCGGCTCTCAAGGCCATTGACTTTGGTCTCTCAGTGTTTTTCAGGCCTGGTATGATTCCGTTTGCTATATGTTCATTTTCTGTATGTTAACTTCCATCGGGTTTAAGATTTAGTTTGAGTTGAGATGATATTTGATGATTCTGAACTCTTTGACCTAAATTTTTTTGCTTTGTGGGTATTGGGTTTATAGTTTTTGACGCGTGAATGTTGTATTATTGAAATTTGAGCCATTTGTGGCTAGGGGAGAGGTTTTCGGAGATTGTAGGGAGTCCCTATTATATGGCACCGGAGGTATTGAAGAGGAACTATGGACCAGAGGTTGATGTGTGGAGTGCAGGGGTGATTTTGTATATATTGCTATGTGGAGTTCCTCCATTCTGGGCTGGTAATTTAATGAATTGTGATTGTGAGGTTCAGTTGATTAATTAAGTGGTTCTTGTAGGGTATTAAATTGGGGGTTATATTGATTTGTTGCAGAGACTGAACAGGGAGTTGCTTTGGCTATTCTGCGGGGCGTGATTGATTTTAAGAGAGAACCGTGGCCTCAGATTTCTGATAGTGCTAAGAGCCTTGTTAAGCAAATGCTGGAACCGGATCCCAAAAAGCGATTGACTGCTCAGCAGGTTCTTGGTAAGTTCTTAGGCATTTTGTATCTACGAACATTATTTTTGGTTCCTCAACAAAATAACAATTATTCAGTTGGCTAGAAATCCAATTGGATTTTATTATTACCTAACCATTTGGTTATGGATTTTATGTGGTGAGATAAATGTATACTAGCTCCAATAAGTTTAGTCCCCTCCCCCCCGCCCAAGCAGTTGTCTTTACTTCTGATTGCATGCTATGGATGGGCCAATTGAATGACACAGGGACTATATTGACAATAACAAGATAAGTTTTTGTCCGTTCCTGGACTAGATAGCTTTCTGTTGGTTGATATATCCAAACAGACTAGTTACTAGGTGATAAGATTTTAAAGGCTAGAGTCATCAGTTAAATTCGCATGTCTGTCAGCTTTGAATACAGCATCTTTATAATCGTAGTGTTGGATGATAAAATGCAAGGGAGAGTCATCGCTTGAGTGAGTTTGTTAGTTTTGGTATGTAACCCGTGTTGGTAGTGTAATTAGGCTTGCTTTTATTGTGGCCATTTATTTTCCAACATCTAATGAATTGAATGGCAGATGAAGAAATTATGAAATAAAATAATGTATTAGTTGGAGCAGCAACAAAACTGGTCCAAAATTAATACTTTGATGTAAATTACTTTTGACATTATAATGTTCAATCTGTTTGGCATCACTATCTCTATGTTTTATGTCTTGTATGGTTGTCGTCAGTTGAAATTCCACATATCTTTCTTCGGGGAACATATAGACAAAATGAGAAAAAGGCAAGAGAGACTATGATGTGTGTGGTCTATACTTACAATACACTTATGTGCCTTACTAGTGTCAACACACATAATATTGGCCAAAAAATTCCCAAAACTTTTGTTTATTGAATTGTCTTGCTGGAAATTTGCTTGCTATGGTGCCATGACTTCCCTTGCTAGTACTACAACTATTGTTCAATATGTCCTTTCGGGATTCCTCATATCTATATCATGGCTTCCTTATTTTAAATTAGCTTTTCAAAATGTTATGTTTTTGTATATCTTTTGCTAGAACATTCTTGGATACAAAATGCAAAGAAAGCTCCAAATGTCCCACTAGGAGATATTGTGAGGTCAAGGCTCAAGCAATTCTCCATGATGAATAGATTAAAAAAGAAAGCCATGAGGGTGAGCATCTTATATTAAGACTGCCGTTAGGCTCACTTCTTGCTATTGTTACTTTCGTGAGCATCTTACATTGGACTATTATGTAAATTGCACCTTCTTGTGCTGCAGGTAATTGCAGAACACTTATCTGTTGAAGAGGTCGAAATCATTAGAGATATGTTCAAATTGATGGATTCCGACAATGATGGGAAAGTATCATATGAGGAACTGAAGATTGGCCTTCGAAAAGTTGGTTCGCAGTTGGCTGAGCCAGAGATGAAGATGCTGATGGAAGTAGTAAGTTGCCCCACTTTCTTTATTTCATATATTTTTGCATCAAAACACGTCTTCTGCCTTTGCTTATGTATGACAGCATGTATTGGGTTTGATTGCTGTCTCTCTTCCTTGCTCATGTGAGATGATCATCCTGCTCTAGATTTCTTGCTAAATCTTCTCTCATTTCTCAACTACCTGCATCTCTTCTGATTTAATTTCTATGTTTCAGTGGTTTGACTATAAATAAATGTAATTGAGACCAGAGCTTATCCTTTTGACTGATATGTAAATCCATTTTGGATGGCCACCTCCTCGGTTGGACCTCGCTCTTTTTACAAGGGAAGATCAAAAACTGAATCTATTTCAGTTCAGTTTTGTATTGCTATGTCTTCAATTTTTTTTGGTTACTAACATTATGCGTTAATCCTCCTCTTATTTATAGGGAAATATTCTTATACATATGCTCCAAATAACATCCAGAAAATCTTGTAGAGTTAGGCTCTAAATTGCAAGATCATGGCTGATATCAAGATTGGCTGTATCCGCTTGGTTTCCTGCACATTCATCTGTATAATAATAGGCACACAATTCTCTGTAGACTTGCTTGCAATTTATCTAATATCTTGCTGTAACCCCGTATGCTCAAAGACTTAAATCATTCAAAATAAAATTTAAATCTGAATCTCCTTCATATCTTGAATCCGAATATTCATGCTTCTAGAAATCTTTTACGCATTTCTGAGCACTTGACATCTAGTTGTCCATAGTTGAGCTTGCCATCTCTCAAAATTTGGTTGTTACCATCATCAATATAAAATCTTAGGCATTGTTATAAAACAATCAGAGTAGCATTTTGGAAAGAGATCTCCTGTTTATTAGCCAAATTGACTTACTTGGGTCAATAGAAAGTCTCTTCTTTAATAATCCTTTGCCTCGAATTTTCGAACAAAAAATGATTGTCATATATCTAGTTTGTATTGAATTCTGAAAGAAGAGTTGGAGGCCTCAATCTCTTAGTTGTTTGTCAGATCACATCCCAATGATCTTCCCGTTGGTATGCATTAAATATATATATTTATATTGCAAAAGCTTCACGCATCCCATGGTTGCCCCAGCTTTCGATAGACCACGTGGTTACATATATATAATTTTTTTTTTTTTTTTTTTTTTTTAAGAAATCCTCATATCCAGTTAACTTGCAACCAATGTGTTCTTTTTCTTAGTATGAATGATTGATGATAAGGGGAATGCTTGCACCTGAGAAATTTCTTAACTTTTTCATGCCCGAGAGATGGGCTTTTGGGCTTAATTCTTTGCTACATGAAAGTTTGGATTATTCATTCTTCATGCTATTCTTGGGTCTCTTCATTTCTAGGCCTAATTATTCTCTTCTTCGTCTTGGTATTTGAAAAGTAAAAATTCCTTAAAAGTAAAGCTTCTGTCCGGAAAGCTGCACGTATAGAAATTGATGCAAATGATTCGTTGCAGATGATAAGACCACATTGGTTTATCTATAAATGCCATCTTGATAAGTCATCCAAAGGATGAATTTCATAACCATCTATTCATTACATTGCTCAATATTGAAGTCTGAGGATATCCATTTTGATATAGCTGGAGAATTTAGGTTTATGGAGAGCTCTTGCTTATCAGATTTAATGATTTTTGTCTTTATAAGGATGCTAAGGTGTTTTGAGAATGTCTAACACTATCATATATTCTACATGGATGGAAATGAAATGCTGATGTTTTAAAAACTACTTGTAACTTCCCTCTGTGATGGAATAAGACCGTGTTTCTAGCATCCCCTCAAAATTTTAGAAGCAAGGGCCTTTATAGGGACAACTTTAGAAGGCCTGAAAGGGATCGGAGGGTCTTGACCTTTTTTGTGATTTCTTCCTCTATTATTCATGATTCTTTTAATGCTTCTACAGAGGATTTTCCCCCCCTTATTTGTCTACAGTCAAAAGATATTTTAAAAGGAAATAAAGGTTAGTTTCAAACCCAATTACTTAGCCAATATAGCATAGAATTCTATCACCAAGACTCAACTACTGCCTTTCAAATGGCATCTTTGGCAGCTCAGACAGTGAAAGGAAGTAGGAATGGCAATGATGCTTCAAAAGGAATTAGAATAGTTAGATATTTATTTCTCACCATTAAAAGCCATTCCCTGTTGCAGGATGGATGTGCCCTGCGCAATGGGGAGGGGTGATTCATCGGCCAGACAAAAATGTTCCAACTCCCTATATGACGCCTATCTATTACCAATTACTCCTATGTCAGATAAAAATAGGCCAAAACTAATTTATAATTTTGATAAAACACCACTTGACTTGCCATTAAGTCTTAATTTCATCTAGCAGGGTTAGGGATGGTTTGTAATACATGACACAACCAAAATAAAATCCTGAAGTATCAAATTAAACTTGAGAACATTACACCATGAAACATCAATTTTTTCTAAGTGATTGAAACTATCCTCTAGATAAAGCTGAGGCAGCTTATTGACCAGCTTCAAACCAAGCCCCAGCACAGGGGCTTAGTTTCAACCTGGCCTAATACCCTGTCACAAATGCAAGTTAGCATGACACTGATAGATTTCTACTGTGTTGTAACCTTCCACCACAGCCTAAATGCATTCTGCCCAGAACGCTATTAAATGCTAAAAAGGAGAGGCTGTTTGGATGGGGCAGTGGGCTGGCTGCATCTTGGCCTAACCCATGCTTATTGCATGTATCTGATGCATATAATTCCAAAAGCCCGCTTAAGAAAAACTGGCTTTAGCCTAGCAAAGGAAACACTTCTAGACATGGACACAGGGCACAAGGCCCTCAAGAAACAGTACGATTCCCCATTAGTAAGTCGGGTGGCCTCTGTGGCTACTTGGGGAATCTTCATGATGTGTGCTTCGCATGCCCAACCTGCTCAAGGATCTGGTTCCAGTCTACCTTCTAAAGCCTTCCATTGGCTGTTGATCCAATTTCTACCTTCCTTTAGCCAATATATGTATTGGTAGTGGTGGAAGGATCAGACCACCCCTGCAGCCAGAGGAAAGGTTAATGGAAGGTAGTCATTGGACCCAAATCCCCTAGAAAGATGGTAATTAGATACATACAACATGCAGATTCCCCAGGTAACCCACAAGTTGGTGCTGTGTCTCTGTTGTACTCACCCAGATCTGAACCTTGGTGGTGCAAACGAGGGAAACCATTCCTTCATTACTCCAAATTGAGGCATGTAAGAGAGAATAATGTTACGATTAAGACAAGCAACTATTCCATAATCTATTGTTTTGGATTATTGGGGTTTGCTACCTTAACTGGGTATAAATAAGCTCCTATGAGCCATGGCAACAAAGCAGTGGCATAACCTATAAGGGAGGATAAAAATTTTAGCCAATATTGTAACTTTTGTAAAGTTTACCATTGCAATGTGATTATGGCATCTCTAGCTACTGGCTGGTAGCCTCTGTGTAATGCTTGTTAGCGTGTTTCTTGGAAACAGCTGAATCATGATTTATCTCGTCAGATTCTACTGCAATGTGAAATTCTTAATAATTATTGTAGGAAGTTTAGTGTACAATTGACAGATTGTGCATTCATGTGATGTTTACTCAGGCAGATGTTGATGGTAATGGAGTGCTGGATTATGGAGAATTTGTGGCAGTGACAATTCATTTGCAGAAAATGGAGAATGACGAGCACTTCCGTCAAGCATTTATGTTTTTTGACCAAGACGGAAGTGGCTATATTGAACTAGATGAGCTACGGGTAGCCTTAGCTGATGAGTCTGGCGAAATTGAGGCTGATGTACTCAATGACATTATGCGTGAAGTTGACACTGACAAGGTTTTTCTCAGTCTCAAGTTCTCTTTATTTTGGTTAATAATAAACTCAAAGGATCAAGCATTGCTAGCATTACTGTAGAATCACACCAACATATACACCATATAGAGAGAGTTTGTGTGCCAAAGTCCTGCAATGTGTACTATTGTCCAGAGACAATTTACCTCTCCCCACCTCATGTTTGCTGGTTACGAACCTGCTATTGCTGACTCTATATTCTGATTTTGTCTATAAATGTAATTTTTAGGATGGACGTATTAGTTATGAGGAGTTTGTTTCAATGATGAAAACCGGAACTGATTGGAGAAAGGCATCTCGCCAGTACTCCAGAGAAAGATTCAAGAGCCTGAGCCTTAACTTGATGAAGGATGGCTCACTGAAGCTTGAAGATAGTCTTACTGGTCAAGTTGTTGTAGTCTAAGTTCGAGGGATTGTTATCTTGTTTTTGGTTTGTGCCCACCTTAAAACATGTCTATATCAGAAGTCAAGCTGAACAGAAGCAACCATTAAGAATTGTGGAAGCCTTATGCACGACCAAAGGTGAATATTAAATGGGAGCTTGTTCTACTGATTACACCCTATTTCCATTTTGGATTAGATGGTGGGATGACTTGCGGCTGCAGACCTGCACTCCAAGACCGAAGAATTTGGCTCAGGTTTTTTTTAGCTGTTTTAAGGATTGTAAAAGATATAATTGCGATTCCTGCATTTTGTGTAACATTTACTTGTATATTCTCTTACAGTGTGGTGATTTAGTGGTATCTTAAGCTTACCATGTGCAGGCACCTTTTCAGTTCTTTTATTAGGAATGTGATACTATATGATTAATTTTAGTTAGTGGCTCGAGTTTTACATTCACTGCCATCCATGCTTCTAAATCTTTTGCTTAACCCTGTTGATTTTTCAGCTTTCTTGCCTATGACCGCACATGACTCGAGCATCTTTGGCTCTCGACATACCATCTTTGGAGTCTACGGTTTGTAGTGTATATTAAATAGCGCGTGTATCAATAAATAATCGGTTTAGTGAGTGAGAATTAGTTTTCTTAATTAAGTTTTGTATTTGAAACTTGGGATAGAAAAAATTATATTAGAAAAGTATTTTTTTAAATTGGATGTAATAATAATTGAATTGAATTAGTCAAAATATGAATTTGGATATTTAAAAAAAAAAATAGCACGGGCTTGGAACTAAGCATTACTCAGGTTACCTTCTTGGTCGGTTTAGACCCGCCCGCCATTAATGTGGGCTTGTTGGCCTTTTCTTAGGCCCATGCTTCTAACCCTTTAGCTATTCAAGTTGTTGCTCCTTAAAATTATAATTTTTTTAGTTAGATCCTTAAAATTATAATTCTAAATGTATATTATATTATCATCATCCAATATAAGAAAATTTTTGGGTTTCTCTCAAAATGCGTCTTTCTTGAGGTCTGAATGTCCAATAAGATAATCAATTGCAGTCTTAGCAAAAGAGGAGAAAGATGAATTTTATGCTCGAGCACATCAAGTCTTAGTCCAAAACTACTCTATTCACAAATACATTAATATATATGTGATTAATTTGTGGGTCTAGTAATAGAATATTGATCCTTATATTTGGTCAATAACCACTCGATTCGAATTAATTAGATTTTTGAATACCGATAGTCTTGTTATTTAGACAATTTCAAAGTTTTGACATCATACCGGAACAACTCCAATTTGCCCACCATTTTAATATAAATACCAAGCTGCTTATATAGGACAGTAATTATCCTCATAAAAGAATCCCATCGCCGAGAAGATACTTGTGAGATTCTCTCAAAGATGGGGCCGATTCCTTTTCTGGCATAGAATGAACACATAAAGTCCCCCTTACTAAATTATAGCCTTTTTAACTACCCACCACATGACCAGGCCCACCACTCAATCAATGATTCCACACACGTATGGAAAGTTATTTTAAACTTAATTTCGTGATTTCATAATTTCGCGTATTATTCTAATAAAATATATCATTAGATCATTTAATCAAAATTTTGATTTCAATTCGTAACTTGTGCACAGAACAAACTATATTAAGAGAATAACTCTTTAAATGGATCACTTTAAATTTTTGAACGGTTTAATTATATATGATTATGAATATCGGTTATCATAGTAAAATAAAAAAAAAAAAGGACGAAGACCTTTTCTCTCTGGCTTTCAAAACTCATTTTGATATTCTCTATCATGAATTTTTGAATCTTATGGTTCGGAAAATTTCTTTCTTGACCCGAAATCTCAAATTCACTCTCTTCCAAACTTAAAATGATATTCTCAATAATTTTTGGATTTCAAATTTATAATTTAAAAATAATCTTGATATAAATTATGAAACAATCCGGTGTAATAGAAAAAAGATTACTATTTTAGAATGAAATATAATTAAAATTTGAGATGTTTTATATGCTATCTTGATCGGTCAAAATTAAAAAGATAAATTTTTTTTGTTATACAAAAATCGTAAAAATTATGAAAATACAAGTATATATAAAGATTTGAATATTAAATCTTAAAAAAGATTTGAAAGAATTAATTCTTAAAATAAATCACATAGTATTAGAACCAGATTAATCGGATAAAACTTATATACCAGTGAAAAAAACTAATAAAAATTTTTTTTCACTCCTGTGAGAACAAAACTGAAAGACAATTTGAAAACCGAAATAATTAATTTTTTTATTAAAAAAGGAAGTGGGGACATGAAGAGTTGTTTTTTGCATAGATTGAACCATTGGAAAACGAAAGGTTAATAGAATTTGGTAATTGGAGTGAGGGGTGGCGCCGCGCTTTGCAATTCCAAACCTGGGATTACATGGCCTAACAATTTGTCCTAACATGCTTTCCACCGCAAAAGTCGTCCCCTGCACGTTAGCTCACAAAAAAGAGTAGAGAGAGAGCGAGAGAGAGAGAGAGAGAGAGAGAGAGAGAGAGAGCCATCGCACGACCACATTACATAATGCACGAGTCAACCACCCCCGCGCGCCAAACCCTGAATCACCGATCACTCACCATCCTTGAAAAAAGCACGTGAATCTTTTCAGAACATTCGAGCTCGAGAGAGAGAGAGAGAGAGAGAATTCAGAGGAGAGAGAATTTGGGGTTCTTGAGGGAGAATTTGAAAAGGAAAGAAAGGAGGAAAATCGGGGAATTTTTGAGAGAGAGAATTTGCGGAATTTGTGTAAGAGAGAGGGGTTCTGGAGAGACAATTTGGAGAGGGAGAGAGAAAGAAAGAGAATCGGAAGAAAAATTAGAGAGAGAGAGAGAGAGAGAGATGGGGGTGGATTATTACAACATATTGAAAGTGAATCGAAATGCAAGCGAAGAAGACCTGAAAAAATCATACAGAAGACTTGCGATGATATGGCATCCTGACAAGAACCAAAGCAACAAGAGAGAAGCTGAAGCCAAATTCAAGCAAATCTCCGAAGCCTACGACGTCTTAAGCGACCCTCAAAAGCGCCAGATCTACGATCTCTACGGTGAAGAAGCCCTCAAATCAGGTCAATTCCCCCCTCCTCCTTCCCACCATCGCCCTAATCATAACCCTAGCCCTAACCCTAACCCTAATTTTCGGTTCCATCCTCGCGACGCCGACGACATTTATGCGGAGCTTTTCGGCAATGGCGGGGCTGATGGTGGTGGCAGTGGGCGGAGTCGGATGTACAAGGATGGTTTCTTCAGGACTTCCAATGGCGAATTCAGTAATTCGCAGCCGTTGAGGAAGCCGCCGCCGATTGAGAATATGCTTCTGTGCAGTCTGGAGGAGCTGTACAAGGGTTCGAAGAAGAAGATGAAGATTTCACGGACGATTTTGGATGCTTCTGGGTATGTTTCTTAGTCTCATTTCTGGGATGTAATATGGTTATAACAAGGTTGGCTGATTTAGGGTTTTCTATTTGATATATGTGGATAGCTATTTGTTTGGTGTTGTTTTCATCATTGGGTGGAATGAGTTAATATGATTGGAAGAGACATGGAAAGATGTGATAGTGTTTTCACTCTGCATCAGGGTTGAAAAGAACCGTAGTTTATTCAATCCCCGAAAGGTATCGATTTGGAGTGCATGGATTATTGTGTTTTCTGATTTGGGGTTGCCTTGTTTTTGGTGTTTATATTAATATTGAGAATTAGGAGTTCTGGATGGAAGGTGCATGGGTAGTGTTATATTTGATGTTAGTGACCTTATGGTGTTACCCTTTGCGCGTTGCATTGGTGCAATGTAGAATTGATGATCAGAAATCGCTAGGGATGATAGTAATTACCTGTCGTATCAATGGGAGTATAGCCTGGCTATTCCTGTTCCCGAGGCAGCAGCAGGAAGAGTTATAATAATGTATGATTATGGATAACAACCAGTTATTGACTGCCCACCATATCATCTGTGATGATTAAAATCAAGAGAAAAACGACTCGGTTAAAATTGTAAAATTGATCATAAGCATTCTCTCGCATGACCATTCCCTAAAGAGGATGTGAGGAAATTATGCCACTTAATTATTTTGGCTGTTCATCGGAGGGTCTGCATGCTAGTGGTTCACACTTTTAAGATACACGCTCCTTCCCTAGCACACTTGGACATTCATTCATCATATCTTGTTTTGCAACGGCTTCTTTTCCTGTTTAGTGGGCCTTTTGCCTCTTGGTAAGGTAGTTCTCAAATGAAGGATGAGTTCTATATAAAGTTCGTATCTTCTTATTTGGCTCAGAGGAATATGTTGAGGTAGTGGTGGTTTAGCAGAGAGTTGAAGTCAAATAGAGTTCCTCTACTCTTTTCGAATCCGAGACCATTTAAAATTTCACTTTCTGTTTCTAGAGTGGAGGCTACCTTATTAAACATTGGCATCTAGAGTATAGGTGGGCTTGACTGTATATTGATAAAAAATGGAAGCTGTAGTAGTCACTTGATCTTCTAGTTGACATGACCTTTGAAATATCCCCAACTTTTGGTGTTCTTTCTCTCTCTCACTTCTTTTTTATCTTTCGAATCTATTGATTTGAAGCGAGGTAATATTGTCCTCAGTAGTCAATGACTTGGTGTATGACTTGCAAGTTCATCTAATGTCAAGGATAACATCTACAAAGACCTTTGGACATGTAAATGGGCTGCAAGAAAATTGAGTTGCTACCTACCAATCACCTTTGATGTCAGCACATCATTTATATGTTGGCCACTAGTTGCTGTTTGTAAATTATTTGTAAATCTCATTTAGGCATTCATCTTGATGTGTTCTGGCATTTGGGAACCTTTCTATATTTTGTTTGTTGTTTGTGTTCAGAAAGAGCTGCGGCGAATGCTGTTCCTATATTTGACTTGGTAAGGCCTAATAATGCAGACTACAATGTACCATATAGCAAGGGACATTACTGAGTCAAGGTGATTCCCATACAGGTCCCATCTGGGCTGGATTGGAGATAGTTTTTGGTTCTAACTTTAGTATTTCCAAAGAGTGAAGTTGTTCTCAGTAACCAACCCATTGCATTTGTGCTTGTCAATGTCAGCCAAAGTTCTTACCCCACAACCCCCTTCTTTTGCAGATGCCAGCACCCAAGTAGTTTCTGAACATTCAATCATCTAATCTTAGCAGCAAAATCTGTATTTATTGTGATATACTAATTAGTTTCATATTAAAAATTACAAAATCTGGAGTAATTGCTATATGCGCTTGTTGTGTTCATTGGATACTCATTTGATAAGTCTCTTTCCGGCTTGGTTAGTTGTGCTTATCCTTTACCATGATGTCCTTCTATGCTGCTTTGTGCCAGCCTAGAAGCTTTCTTTTATCTTGGCCTTTTGGGGCATTAATTTGGATAAAACATTAATTTATATAGCACCAATGGGCTTGTTGCTGTAAAGGAGTGGAGTCAGAGATGAGTAAATGGTCTTCATACACAAAGCTCTCTCTCTCTCAACAAAAAAAAAAAAAAACCCCCACTGTATCACCATCTAAGGAGCAGAGTTTTGAGGGTAGAATCTATGAACGATAATGAAGGCCTTGGGAACTTTTCTATTATGTTACTTCCAAACCAATTTGTAAATGGGAGTTACTTCCACTACATTTGTACAACATTCACCTTGCCAGAAATTCATTATTGATTGAGGTTAAAATTCATGTCACTTTTGTGATGGAGTAGACGATTGCCAAACTTTTCCTTGTGCAATTGCATGATTGTAGAAAGTGATCACATTTTTCTTTTTCTATTGTAACTGAAGTTGTTAAAGCCTGAAAATTTTAGCCCTTCCACTTGGTAGTAGTAGAATGCAAACCAAGTGGCGTAGAGTATAGTTTTATGTTTATTGGAAAACCTTTTATCAATTGAATGAAAATGTGGTATTTCTCTTTCACCTTTATCTTGCCTGTAAGTCAAAATGGTAAAGCAGTTAAATCTCTTTCTAGATTGTTTTGTTTTGTGTTGATAATAATGTGCTATGCTATGCCCTGCATGGTCTTGTTGATCCTGAGTTCCTATTTGCTGCATATGATGCATTAAGATAGTATTAATCTCTTGCAGGAAATTAAGGAACTTAGAAGAAATCTTGACCATTGAGATCAAACCTGGTTGGAAGAGAGGCACAAAGATCACTTTTCCTGAGAAGGGTAATCAGGAGCCTGGTATCATTCCAGCAGATATAGTATTTGTGGTTGATGAGAAGCCCCATCCTATTTACAAGAGGGTTGGAGATGATTTGATTGTCATCCAGGAAATATCACTGCTTGAGGCTCTTACAGGGAAGACCATTGAGTTAACAACCATGGATGGAAGGAGTCTGATGATCCCACTGACAAAAATTATCAAGCCTGGCGATGATATGGTCATTCAGAATGAAGGAATGCCTATCTCAAAAGATCCTAGGAGGAAAGGAACTTTGAGAATTAAGTTTGATGTGAAGTATCCATCTAGACTTACACCAGATCAAAAATCAGAATTGAGGAGAATACTGGGAGGAGGCTTTTGATGATAGCAAAGTGATCATTACAAATCTTAATACTAAAGTGCTGTTGCATGTAAATAATCTCTCCTTATTGAGGAGTCAAAAGAGGGAAGCAAGTATATAGGGTTTGAAGAAAAGCCAAGTATTTTTAGAATGAAGCGAGTGTCGAGACTAATGCCCTTTCATAGTTTTGAGTGGTACGGTGAAGCTCGGCTGGTCTTCCAATTGAACTAGATAATTAGAGCGAATCCAGCTTCATCTGATTTGTGGTAGGATGGTCTGATGTATAGTTGCTTGTATTTTTGCCTTTGCTTGCCTTTGCCATGAATTTTGGTCCCCAATACTGGGTCTTTGACAGGGGAAGATGCATTGTTATGGAAGGTTGAGTGATTAATTTTTGGTTTTAGTTATTTGTATCAATTGGTTGTACATTTAACCGGGGTCTTTTATATTGGTTAGAACTCCAATGGAGTGGAGGTTTGTCAACTTTCTATGCTATGCCTTATACTAAATGGTTTCATATCTTCATAGAAAAAAATTGACGGGGAAATTACATGTAAAGTTCTCTCTCTACAACAGCACTCCCCACATAAACATCAATGTTCCGACCACCCTCGACACAAAATGCATAAACCTGCCTCCCATGGTCACAATCTGGCTCAGTCCCTCCGCCACATGCCTTGAGAACACTACATAAGCAAACCGTGTAATTCTAAGGCATTTTATCGGACACTTGGAATATTAGGAATATGTATTGAGTGAGAGAGATACGATGAGCGAAGAGAGAGAATGTGTCGGAGTACCAATTTGGGTTCTCATACCGAGATCTTCATCTTTCACAGCAATGGCTTCACGGTTGAAGTTGCAGAATTTTAATAAATTGGGCCTTGAAACTCATTTTGCATCTTAGAAGCTATGTTTAAATGTCATTATGAACTCAATTTGAGGTTCCATCTTAAAGAATTGAGAACTCAAAACTTTCATTTTCTTGATACACACACACTCGTCCAAGAGAAGCTCCAAAGCTCTCCTAATTGAGTAGTTTTGATGATGATCATGCATCCACAACATGATCTGCTTTAGGATTTTGGCAACTGTGTCCTCTAGTCCTGAAAAGAACAGCAGAGAAGAGAAAAATGAGTATTTTATTTGTTTCAGGAGATAATACAAGACCAAATTTCATACGAAATTTAAACAAACGAAGCAAGGGAAATCTGTAAGCTGTGTTTGAGTTAGTAATGGAGTTTTGAAAATCCCATTCTCAAATATCTTTAGCTATTCAATAGAAACTTGGGCATGGTGTATATCATCTTCTATAAATATGTATCACAAACAAACGAACATCACCCTATGTCTTCGTGATCTTGTTTTCCTATAAAATTAGTGAAGGGTCGGTGATTGAATACCGGTGCCTCTTAAATGAGATTTGATTTCGGATTCAAGTTGTGTGTATGGAGAAAACAGGTGTTGGGAAAGTTATTTTTTTATGCTTGATCGATCGGTATTCGATCGATCGGTATTCGATAATTTAACCTCTTCATTAAAAAAAATTATTTTTTTTATGCTTGATCGATCGGTATTCGATAATTAATTTATTGGTTCCGAATAATTCAATTTCAATTAACCGTCAGATTCATTATTAAAAGATAAGCTCTTTCAAAGCTCAGGAACATTTGATTAATATTGTTGGTCCATTACAAAAAATTATCTCGCATAGCTATTCATCTTCCGGCGAAAGCAAGGACAGCATCCAAACATGACCCTGACAAAATTTTATTTAAAAAAATGGGGTGTGATTAGTTCTTGACTTTGGCTCCTACCAAGAGGCAACTGCTGGTCTACAGCTTGGAAGGTAAAATTTCTGGGTTCTGAAGTTTGACCGGTAGAAAGAGAAACGAGGCACAAGGGGTGCTACGGAACAGTACGGATTTGTACGTTGTGTGGAAGTGGAAGCATGACTCATGTGAATCTGATCTTTTTGGGTGTCCGGTTGGTCTTTTAATGCATGGAATAGTTAAATAAAGTTTCTGGGGGGTGTGTGGCGCAAAACACTGCCACATGGAAATGGCGTGCTTTTTATGTCATTCCCCACTTGTGTTTTTGTACCCACATGCATATGCTTCGTTACCAGACGTCCATTGCCCTATTATATATATATATATATATAACTATAATTCAATTCAAATATTACCCTTTATTAATTATAGATATTAAATTCGATCTATAAAAATAAAGAATTAAGATTTAAGAGAGTTAACCCAATCACAAAAAATCTCATAATATTCAGATTACATTAATCAGACAACTGTTAAATATCTATCGATAATAAATTATCCACTTATACAAATATATATATATATATATTCTATGAGTCCACTAGACTATAAAAAGTTTATAAAAATATGAGTCCATTGGATGATGATATTTGAAAGATGATATAATCTACTAGTTTTTTTGAATATTATTCATCAGAGTAATTTTACCTTAATTGAAATATCAATTGCTTACCGAATAATTAGACTATGTTCAAATAATTAATATGAATGAGGGAAAATAAGATTTATTATGCATGTTGGAGAGCTAGAAAATGAGGGACATCATACAAATAGGTATAATTTGTTAGTTCTATACTTGATTAATTTTCTTTATAGAATATTTTTGATTTCTAATGATTAATCTAGTATTTTCAGTGAATATATTAAGAGAGTTATCCCATTTTACGGAACTCCTGATAAACCAAGAAAAAAAAAAGAGAAAAAATTAAATTAAGAAAGGTACAAAGTGGTAATCACTACCCCTTGAGCCGCCCTGATACCACAAAAGTGCTGATCAATTAGGAAAAAGACACCCACAAGCACATTAAAAAAATTATATAATATATTCATAAGATAAATGTGGGGAGTTTTGGTAGAGATCATGGAAAGTGATTGAGGAGGCATTTGATTTCTGTAAGGCTTTGCCTCTTGTTTTATTCTTTGGTGTGATTTAACTTAAAGCTAAGGCGTAGGGCATGAGTTCATGATAAAACTAAGATGATCTGCAGTCTGTTTAGGACTTGAAAAGGCTTTCTTTTTTACCTAATCTCTGTCGAATCAGGTAGATGTCACTCACCCACCCCCCCTCTCTCTCTCTCGTTATGAGGTTTGACCATTTGGCTCCCACTTTTCTTTTCTTTCTTAGATTTGGTATAGTGAGAGAAATTCAGTAAGTGGCCCCCCTTTTCCCTTTTTTTTCCTTTTTATTTTATGATTATAAAAAAAATTAATTAATTCGATTCAAATAGTTATAAAATTGAATCATAGAATGACTCTTTCAATATTTATTAATACATTTTTATTAGATCAAGAGGTTATCGATAAATTTGATTAGCTTTACAAGAACCGATGAGGTGATGGTTTTGACTAATCAGGTATGAAAAAAATTATTTGAATATGAGATATATAATATGAAATCTATTCAACATGTCTAGAAAATTAATATCCATATAAATGTCTAAAAGAAAAAACATGACGAGGATAGCAAATGCAAATTTAGGTTTATTTCGATGATTGATGGACTAGGTTTTCCCGCAAAAAGTTGATTCCATCGAGCTTTAGAAAAAGAAAAAGAAAAAGAGAAAAAGGTAGCCTCTGCCCTACTGCGGTCTTAGCAATTGAATTAGAATTAAAAGTTTCAAAGATAAACCCTTTGTGTTTAGCCTTTTCATTTCATTGAATTCATTTCTTACTCTTTCATCGACTGAAAAAGCAAGATGCATCGATTATATTGTCTAGTATTAGAGTATTAAACTTTTTTTTTTTAATTCTTGAATTTAAATTTTAATAATAAAAAAATAGATATCAACAGAGTCAGTCCGTTAATTAAACTTTACAATTATTCGAATAGAATTAATTAATTTTCAGTTATGTTAAAAAAAAAAAGAGTGGAGCTTCATTAATCATTTTTGCACCGCCCTTAATTCAACAATCTATTATTCTTAATAAATTCAAACTCGTAATTATATAAATATAAAATATTAGTACCTTAGCGGCCCTACGACATCTATTTTTTTTTATGATTATATAAAGGTTTGAATCTGAAATCACCAGATTAAGAGAATAGAGTTTGTACCACTAAGCTGTTTTCTTGGGGATCTACGATATCAATAGTATTATTTATTTTCTCTATTTTTTATTTATTATTATAGTTTGAATCACAACTATAATTGTCAAAGTAAATACCAAAAAACCCATTGAGACACAAAGGTTTTTGGTCCCTACGTAGGGATGTACCAAAATATTGACAAAAAACATCTCACACCCTCAAATACTCCCACCCTTTGGGTAACAAATCCATAAATTAATATTACTACATAGAAGTTTTTACCTATGTATGAATATGAATAGGGTTAAAAAGTTTTTACAGAGTGGAAGTATGCAGTATAAATGAGAGATAGATTTTGGTCATTATTCCTCTTTCTTGAGAGATCGAAGAAACCAAATTCAAAACTTTACCACCTTCTTTATTTCTCATTTTGAGCCAACAATGTGGTTGATTCCATTCACATGCCATGCAAAAACTCCATTTATATACTCTTTTTGCTTTTTTGCTTTTGTTTCATGCGCCTTGTCGTAATGAATTATTACTAATATAGGATTGTGTACGTACTAAATTTGTGTATTCAGATTATTTAATTAATTTAATTTGAATATTATAAAATCTAATTTATAAATAAAATTTTTGAATATTTGTTTTTTCATTATTAAAATTTGAATTTAAAATAATTTAATTTCATATCATCATTAGACCCACAAGAGGGTGATACGGTGTTTCTTGAAAGGTTTACAAGCTTCCCTTTTTGTGGATCATGTGAATGACAACCCACCAAAAATCTTCTATGGTGAAGGGACGATGTTAAGGTCACATGCCCACCGACGTAGGCTTGTTTGGATGTATTTAACTTGCTTTAGCTTAATTTATTTTGTCTCTACTAATTAACATTTTATTTTTTAAAAAATATAAAATTTTATAAATAAAAATTAGTTTTTTTTTTAAATTATTATTTTATTAATAATTTTTTACATAAAAATCCTCTTACCTCCTTTTTCACAAAGGGTCATAAAGTTAAGGGTAAATTCTAGTCCTTTATTAGTTTACAACCAATTTTGTAATCTTTCTTGAAATGATTTATTTATTAATCACTTGTTCCTCACTCACTTTCATACAGTCGATTTAAATTTTAACTATTGTCTTTTAGTCGAATCTATTACTATGAATTTATCGGTTTTAATAGTTTATTACTAATCCATTTTATTGATAAATCATTGGTATATAATAATTATATTGGATCAAACTAAATTTGATTCGAGAGGATTTAGTGCTTGAAGGGTAAAACTCTTTTTTGCAATAAATATTCGAAATCGCCATCTTATCGAAGGAGTAACAACTCCGGAAAATGTTTTGTTTACAAAACTAATATAATAATTAGATTTTAACTTGTATTTAAAGCACTTTAAATGAAAAATATTTTTTTATTAAATTGAAATGAAGAAGTTACTTTTGGAAAGAAAAAAAAAAGGAATACGTTTGAAGTAAATTTTCATAATTTTTTGTTAGGAAAAGTCCAATGTCGCTTTATAAAATTTAATTTGTGGTTTATCATTTCATACTCTTTGTTGGATTACAGAAATCATGAAAAGAATAAAGAAACATACGCACGACAAAGGCACCATGCCTGAGATATTCTTGTGGGTGTGGACCCATATCCCATATCACCTGATTTAACCCTGTGGTACGGTAACGTGATAAAGATTCAGTGGTCTGGCAAACAAATCAAAGCAACATGGACATAGGAGAGAGAGAGAGAGAGAGAGAGAGAGAGAGAGAGAGAGAGAGAGAGTCACACTTTAACTTATAAGCTCTGGTTCAATTTTTTAAATTTTGAAATCAAAACTTTGATAAGTGAATTAATACTTTTATTTATTAAATTGACTGTAGTGCTTAACATCATCATGTTGAATGAAGGAAATGTTGCCCAAAACGTTGGCCAGAGTTCGTTCCTGAATTTATCTGGTTCAATTCCAAGTTAGTTCTAGGCCGAACTGGTCTGGGCGAGGACCAACCCAATTAACAATCCACACCCTAAGGTATACCGGACTAAGGGGTCATAGTACTCGGGTCTAATAATTGGAGGTCACACACACTTGCAGTGTTTGGTGACTGTCTTCGTCATCAGAGTCTTGTAAAGGAATCAATGCATATAATAACAAAAGTAAGGGCTAAAAGTATTGAAAAGAGATAAAGGAAAGGGCATACAAAGGTCAAAAGCCGAGATCAAGGAAAGTGTGGTCATCACACTTACTGTAATGACTTTTGTTGATGCCCTCGAATGTAAAGGAGAGAGAGAGAGAGAGAGAGAGAGAGAGAGAGAGAGAGAGCATCAAGGCCATGTTGCATTTTTCTTCATCTAAAGAGAATGGGTAAGCATGTGACTCTTTGCAACTACGCCTTTGTAGTTTGCTTTATTAATTCAATAATTTATTTTCTGAAGTACAAAATAATACCGTAGGCACACATGAAATTCACGGAATAGAAACCAAAATTTGAAAATGAAGTACCCCTAATAACATGCTGTGATTTTGTATTATTGTTATAGCTTTTTGCTTGTGTCTTTATTCCACTATTATCTCATTTACCATATATAGATGTATTTTAAGTTTATATTAATTATTATTTATAATTATGTTAAATTGATTTAATGTTTAAGTACTGATTTTTTTCAAATAAAATTTTAAATTTGAGTCTAAACAAATGTCGAGAAAGATTTGTCTCTTGAGTTTTAATCTGACTTGAATCAAATTTAATCAGAGTATAGAAAATTTCTAATTTTGAAATTAAATTTTATGGTAAAGTTTTTTTTTTTTTTTGTTGCATTTTCTTTTATAATAGAAAAAAATATTCGGTATATAAGATAAAAAAAGATTCCTTCATTCAAAGCATTTAATCAATTCTTATGTTCTTTTTCTTTTTTCTTTTTTTCTTGTTGCACTATATTTCCTTTTATCCATAAGACTCCACATGCTATCTTACCCATATATCTTTTAATGGGAGATTCATATATTAGTTTCCACAACCACAAAGGAGAGTAGGTATAGCAAGTGCAAAAGGGAAATCAGCATAAATGTGATCTTCAATTCAAGAGATTAAACCCCTTATAGATATTATCATGAAACATAGGACACCAATGGTGAAAGGACAACAATGGAGTACCATTTTTTAAGAATCATGAAATGTTTGGAGCTTATTGGTGAAAAATGGGCATGAATTAATTGTCCCAAGATGCTTCAAAATGGCATATGACTAGATAAAGTATTCTAGAATGGGGAAGAAAAGTTGAGAACAAGTAGATTGGAAGGCAAACATTTAAAATGTCATAAAAAAGTAACTTGGTAAGAGAATTTAATGAAGGGTAATTAAGTTTAATGTTTACAAAGTCCTTCACTTAATTAAAATCACTTTTTTTTTAAAGAAACTTAAGATTTTTTATGATCTTATTTATCATTAGGAACAAGTGCCTCCATTAGAATTTTAAAAGGGTTGTTGAACTAAACATTAGCTATTTTAGGATATGTACCAAATTTCTTTGACAATACACAGAAATCATATTCTAGAGTATGATTTGGTGCATAGTAAAAACAAAGAAGGTAATTATTAAGTTGGATCAGTAATTGAACACTGATATCTTTTAAATTAAATCTCGAATTCGGATTTTTTGTATAATAGAGGAGAGTTTTATCTCTTAAAAATCTAATTTAATTTGAATTAGATTTAATCAAATTTAACATAATTATCGGATACTAATAGTTTATTTTAAAAACAGTAATTATAAGTGGGTTAGTGCCTTGTACAAGCCTGTTAAAAATACATAGAAGGGCATGTTCCCATGACCAGAAGATTAGCTCCCAATGAGCTGAAACTACAAAAATTTGCAAGTTATACAATCCAAAATCCAGTATAAATAACATATTAATGAAATAACTAATTAACATAGATTGATTAATTAGTATAATTTGATTATTAGACGTGCCTTAATCCTTGTTTAGGATCCTCTTCTGATTTTGTTCATATTATGTATGCCCCGTTCATCAAATCCCCTTATATGCCATCACATTGATAATGTACATATTGTCATTTTTATTGTTAATATTATGATTTAATTTTGGATTGGTTAGTGTTCTAATAATTATTTTTATGGCCTTTTTATTTTTAGAAACAAAAAATTAGAGATTGAATCAAAACCGATTTAAAAAGATATTTTTGAAACTAAATAGTTCAAGATTTCAATTGACCCTACAAAAAAAAGAAAGAAGCCTCTAAAATAGAAGATTTATTTTAGAAATTTTATTTCAAATAAAATTGTTCAACAAAGTTAATTGTTTTCTATTTTTGAGAGGAGAATCATTTTGAAATCCACGCCACCACAAGAAATTTTCTAATTTGCCTTGGGAGCCTCACACCTATATATTTGCCTCTCCAATGTGGCCGGCAACATAAAGGAGGACTCCAATAACAAACACAAGCAAAATTCTTTTTCTCCTTTTAGGTTTTAGGTTTTGTTTTTTTTCTTTTCCTTCAAAAACATTTTTTTTCTTTTTTCTTTTGTTTTCAGTATGAATGATTAGTTTTTTTTATTCTGATTCAAGGAGAATTTCATTGATTGTCTTCATTGTGAGGTTATATGCCTTATTTAATTTCTTACATTTTTAATTCAAGTATTTATCGATTTTTGGTTTATTCTTATGAAAAATTAGTATTGGTTAATCTGACAATTTAATTCAATATCAAATTTTCTACTGCATCCAGGATTTCAGTGATCCGTAATTGTTATGAATGAATGGTACAAGTAACAAATATGTTATCCATATTTATGGGTCATTGTCGATATTCATTTTAATTTAAAGAATCAATAGAACAAAATCAAATAATTGTACGAGTATTCTGGTTATTTGTATTTTGGTTTAACTGTTTTCATAGATCTTAATACCATCATTATATTGATATAGAACGCTATCGTATCCGATCGATTAATGATAAATTTTGATTAGATATTGGATTTGATTAATTATTTTAGGAAAACGCAAAATTTATTACGACTATTCTAATAAATCTAAAATTAAATACTTGAATCGTAAGAATAACATTTTTTTAACCAATGATCAGTGAAACAATCAAATGTGTGAACTCTTGGATCAGATGTTTAGCATATTGAATTTTTTCTCCAAATTTTAGTATTTTTTACATATTTGAATTGTGTTTTAATTTTAGGTTTTAATTTTTGATTTAAAAATTTATTTTATAAACCTCTATTTTATTTTGACATTAGCTAAGAGTTATGTCACTATCGTTCCTGTGGAATTCGACCTGATACCATTATTGCTATAAAATTATTGCATTGAGTGTTCAGTATTAATTTGAGGGTTTCGACGGCCCGATCACACACATTTTGGGTGATATTTTACTCTTCAATCTCTTTACGTTTCAATTTGATAATTTCCTTGTCCCTCTCAAATTCTACTCAATGAACCAAAAACTATTTTCTACGTGTACCCACCAAAGTATCTCATGAAAACACATAATCTTATAGTTATGTATTTAATTAACTTTTTAAATTGAATATAATTTTAATTTATTTAGTAATTATATGTGAATTGGTATCTCGATTGATTATATAGACATAAGAATTTTCTGGATAATCGAAACATATTTACTTCTAATTATTTTTATTAATAATAGTGAGAAAAAAAAATGTTTACGGGTTTTTCATGATTTAGGAGGGAAAAAAAAGATTAATTTGTAGTTAGTTCGGTGATTAAACACTGATTCACTTTAAATAATGTATTTGATTCGAGTTTTGTGTATAGAGAAAATGTACATTAAAAAAAATTTCTTTATTAATAATAGTGAGGGAAAAAGAATGTCCACCGATTTTTCATGATTTAGGAAGAAAAAAAATATTAACGTACAGTTGATTCAGTGATTAAATATTAGTTTATCTTGAATAATAAATTAGATTCATACGTTATATATAGAAAAAATAAATATTAAAAAATTTTATCTTATAAAAATTTAATTTAATTTGAATTGAATTTATTTAGATTTAATATCACGGTGGTTTATATTGAAATGAGGGAGAAAAAAAGAAAAAATATAAAGAAGCGGATTCCCACGTGAAATGGGACAAATCTTCGTATTGTCGCGACCCCAGCCCACCAAAGGACAGCTGTCATTCCTAGAAGGCGAGTTCAAATCTAACCCGAGAAAATTAAGAGTAATCAAACTATTTTTATTTAATTGTTTAATTAAATTATTTTAATATTTTTAATTAATTAAAATTAAAATTTAATTAAAATTAAATAATATGTAATTTTTGTTATATTCAATCATTTACTTGTTTGGTCACATAGCCCGATTTAAAAATAATGAATTTTGTTTTTCTTATTTGTTTCCTTGAAAAATATTTTTTTAGCTATTTATTAAACAAATCTTATCTTTATCCATAAATTTCATCAGTTGAAAATTTAAAATTTTTTCCTTTTTCTCTCCCCCATTTTAATTTATATATTTTATATTTTAATTAAGATATTAAAAGTCTAATTAATTAACACAAATTAAAAAGTATTATTTATTAAATATAAAATATTTTATTTCTAATTAACCCAACAATACTTAATTTCACTTTCAAGGTAGAAAATATCAAATAAATAGATCGATCGGCTAAAAATTAAATAATGCAGAATAAAAAATCAAATTAAAATTCATACTATTTATTTGTATTAATAGAATAGAGACGAGTTTTAAAAATAAAATAATATATTATGAGATCTCTGAAATGAAGGGTTGGTATGAATTTATAAAATTTATTAATTTATTTTAAAATTCAATTTGTATATAATGGTACACTTGCACTGTAGTAGAATATCTGTAAATATTACTTTTGAAAATTTGGATTTTTCTCGATTTGTTTTGATTTAAAAAAGGGGTACGGAATTTAATGCGGTGCCATAAGGTAACAGGCCGTGTTTCTCGAATCATGTAAGTGCAACGTTATTCAAAAACCGCTTGCGTACAAAAAAGAAATATGAAAACACTATCCAATAAACTATCAGAGTAAAAAAAAAAAAAACAAGAAGAAGAAGAAGAAGAAGAAGAAGAAGAAGAAGAGAGAGAGAAGAGAGAGAGAGAGAGAGAGGGAGATCATGGATGGGAGGGCATTTATAGAGTAGGTCTGAGCAGCATGTGCAGTTTATGGTACATGGCGTTGGTTGGTCCTCCTCATCTTCAACAACAATAAATACAGAACAAAATTTCAGAGTTAAGAAAAAGATTTATTTTTTTTGCAAATTAAAAATAAAAAAAGGAAGAGAGAGAGAGAGAGAGAGAGAGAGAGAGAGAGAGAGAGAGAGAGAGAGAGTGAAAGAGAGCGAAAAGAGGGTTGTGGGACTGTTATGTTACTTGCAGCCAGTACTACCACTCAATAGCGGTTGAGGTGAGGCGGATATGGTGTTGGTATAGGCTTTTTACACCTTAGAGAGAAGCCTTTTGTGGGTCTCCAAGCCCTCCAATTCCTCTTCCATCTGAATTTTCAATTATTTTTTCTTCTGGGTTTGTTCTAAATTTTGAGTTTGTCTATATTTGTGTGAGTTTCTTGGGTTTTTTGAGGTGGATTTTGCCTAATGTGGTATAGACTTCTATAAATTCTGTGAGAGAGAGAGTAGAGAGAGAGAGAGAGAGATGGGTGAGAAGTCTGAGGTTTTGGAGGCTGTGCTTAAGGAAGCGGTTGATTTGGTACAGATCTGAAACTTCATCCTCTGTTGGCTTTTTGATTGGACACTATGCTTTTTGTTCAAAGCATGATGTTTTTCCTTGTGGGTTTTCTTTTGTTTTCTCCAAGGTTAATTGAGGATGCTTTTCGTTTGATGATTTCAGGAGAATATTCCTATTGAGGAAGTTTTTGAGAACTTGAGATGTGGCAAAGAAGGTCTAACAACCGAAGCTGCTCAAGAGAGGCTTGCACTCTTTGGACACAACAAGCTTGAGGAGAAAGAGGTTTCTTTCCTATAAACTTCCGATTTTCAATTCTTGTATACCCTCAAAATTTGTCATGATGATGTTGTGACTGTTAATTCTCTGCACTTGTTTTAATGATTTGATTACTGGGTCTGTTTCAGGAGAGTAAATTCTTGAAGTTTTTGGGGTTTATGTGGAACCCTTTATCATGGGTCATGGAAGCTGCTGCAATTATGGCAATTGCTCTTGCAAATGGAGGAGTAAGTTTTCGTTTCCACTTCATATTCTTATGTGAAACACAGTTTTGTCTTTTCATGTATTTCGTTTTGTTTTGGTTTCCTATGTTGAATTCTGTTGGATTTACCATAATAACCTCCTTTTTCTCTTTTCAGGGAAAGCCTCCAGATTGGCAAGACTTTGTGGGTATCATCACTCTGCTCCTTATCAACTCTACAATCAGTTTCATTGAAGAAAACAATGCTGGTAATGCTGCGGCGGCTCTTATGGCACGTCTTGCTCCTAAGGCAAAGGTATTGGCTATGATGAATTAAAGATGTTCTATGTTGTCACTTATGTTGTGTTAGTTGTCTACTGTGTTGGTGCAATTTTGAACTATAGAGGAAACTTGTCTTAAGAGGTAATTTTCCGTGTGATTGATGTTTTTCTAAGGTTCTTAGAGACGGACGATGGAGTGAGGAAGAAGCTGCAATTTTGGTGCCTGGTGACATAATTAGTATTAAGCTTGGTGATATTATTCCTGCTGATGCTCGACTTTTGGAGGGGGATCCTTTGAAAATTGATCAGGTGAGTTTTTGTTTACAATCAATTTGGATGTCAATGGTTTGAAATATTCAACAATTGTTCAATGTACTGCAGTCTGCTCTTACGGGTGAGTCGCTTCCTGTCACCAAAGGCCCTGGAGATGGAGTGTACTCTGGTTCAACTTGCAAGCAAGGAGAGATTGAGGCGGTTGTCATTGCCACTGGTGTTCATACTTTCTTTGGGAAGGCTGCTCATCTTGTTGATTCGACTAACCAAGTGGGTCATTTCCAGAAGGTAAGGTGATTGGTGATACAAATTTCAAAAACTTTGCTCTCTCGACCCTGTATGTAATTTCAGTTGTGTGCTTATCTCCTCTTTAAATATGTTTTATAGGTCCTGACTTCAATCGGAAATTTCTGCATATGCTCTATTGCTGTGGGGATGATAGTGGAGATCATTGTCATGTATCCAATTCAAGACCGGGAATACCGTCCTGGAATTGACAATCTTCTTGTGCTTCTCATTGGAGGAATTCCCATTGCCATGCCTACTGTTTTGTCAGTGACAATGGCTATCGGGTCTCATCGCTTGTCTCAGCAGGTTGCCTATCTTCTCTTGCATGTGTTAGTTGATTTGTAGAGTACAATATTTGTGACAAAAATGTTAATAATGATTCCAGGGTGCTATTACGAAGAGAATGACTGCAATCGAAGAGATGGCAGGCATGGATGTGCTTTGCAGTGATAAGACCGGAACTCTAACATTGAATAAGCTTACTGTTGACAAGAATCTTATAGAGGTCTTTTTACAGAAACTTGTTGGCACCATCTTTATCCTCGTTTTATGGCGTCTATTTTCTTCATAAAGTCTTACTTATACTCAACTTGTGTCTACATTGAGCTTTTTCAGGTTTTCCGGAAGGGAGTTGATCCAGATACTGTTGTTTTAATGGCAGCTCAAGCATCCCGAACTGAAAATCAAGATGCTATTGATACTGCCATAGTTGGAATGCTGGCTGATCCAAAGGAGGTACTTTTGTGCTCAATGAAATCCATTTTATGGTTTTCTTGATTTTCTATTCTTTGAAAATGTTTATTTTGTCTCTTTTAATTTTGCAATCTCAAGGCACGTGCTGGTATTCAAGAGGTGCACTTCCTCCCATTCAACCCCACTGACAAGAGAACGGCTTTAACCTATATTGACGGTGATGGCATAATGCATAGGGTCAGTAAAGGTGCACCTGAGCAGGTATTCTCCTTGTTGACTTCGGTTTATATGGTTGCTGATGGGCTGGTTGCTGGTTCCTGGTCCTAATTTGTAGCTTTCATTTTGTCTATATAGATTCTGAACCTTTGTCACCACAAGTCAGAGATAGAGCGCAGAGTTCATGCTGTGATTGATAAGTTTGCAGAAAGAGGCTTACGGTCACTTGCTGTAGCATATCAAGTAATTCTGTTGCTGTATTGTTAATATATGCATTTGGATTCGTTACCTTTTCTTGGGTTTTATACTGTTTCTGATTTGGTATTGACCTTATGCAGGAAGTTCCCGAAGGAAGGAAGGAGAGTCCTGGAGGCCCATGGCAGTTTGTTGGTCTCCTGCCACTTTTTGATCCACCTAGGCATGATAGTGCAGAAACCATAAGAAGGGCTTTAAATCTTGGAGTAAATGTGAAAATGATCACAGGTTGGTTTGTTTTTTGGAGAGATTTTGCTTATGTTACATTAGTATCTATTTTACGACAGTTGTTTTAACAATTCTAACAAGTTAGTCTTGTAGCATCCTTCACATGTTTCTTGTTTGCTATTCATATGAACATCAATTAACGAAAGTTCTATAATTAGCAAACTGTTGCTTTTGTCTATGATGTGATTCGGTGGGAGGGAATTCATTCCTGATACTGTGAGTTTTGGGTTCTGTTTAGACCCAGCAGAAGGGGATTTGTCCCTTCTTGTCTGTTCGGTCAGGGCCACAAATTCCCCCTTTCTCTGTTATTAAGAAGAATTCAATGTCAAGTGTGCCCAATATGCACACACACACACACACACTTAAAAGCCTGTGGTAAATTTTTTGTGAAATCAAGTGGTGTCGAACTCTTTACTAGTAGATTTTTGCATTGGTCAAAAACCCAGGTAATCTGATTCTTTGAACTGCTCTCATATTTTCCTCTGGAATCGACAGTTCTTCTCTTCATTGCTTCTGCAAGGTCTGTTGGGTCAGATTATATCAAAACTCGTAACTTTGTGCAAATTTTATCAGGGGATCAACTAGCTATAGGAAAGGAAACTGGTCGCCGCTTAGGAATGGGAACAAATATGTATCCAGCTTCAGCTTTGCTGGGACAGAACAAGGATGAGTCAATAGCTGCTTTACCAGTTGATGAGCTAATAGAAAAAGCTGATGGGTTTGCTGGTGTTTTCCCTGGTAAGTTCTTGCATGCTAAGTATATTATATGGTTTCATGTTCTACAATGGATTCCTTTCTGAGTGAACTCATATAACATTCGGTATGTTTCTTGAGTTGTCCTTTCTCTTGCTGATTGTCTTCATATCTTTTCTGGTTTAGAGCACAAATATGAGATAGTTAAACGCCTTCAAGCCAGAAAACATATCTGCGGAATGACTGGTGATGGAGTCAACGATGCTCCAGCTCTGAAGAAGGCTGACATTGGAATAGCTGTTGCTGATGCAACTGATGCTGCCCGCAGTGCTTCTGACATTGTCCTCACTGAACCTGGTCTCAGTGTCATCATCAGTGCTGTTTTGACCAGTAGAGCAATATTTCAGAGGATGAAAAATTATACGGTAAGTTGAGATTCCGAAAATGTTGCAACATTGTTTAGTCTTCGTTTACTTTTTAGTTTAATCCATTTTTGATATCTTGTTTACATATTTTACTTGGCAGATTTATGCAGTTTCAATAACAATTCGTATTGTGGTAAGTTACTTTGTGGTCCACCTTCCTTATTCATCCATTTCTCTATTTACTTTCCTCTTCCTTCATTTTAAACTTTTCTGTGTGTAATGGATCTGAGATTAGCTGGTTTTTAATCCCCAGTGACCTTAATTTTGAGTATATTCTTTACTTAGCATTCACGCTTTAGGGTTGTTCTAATTTGTGACAGCTTGGTTTTATGCTGCTGGCTCTCATATGGAAGTTCGATTTTCCACCATTTATGGTGCTTATTATTGCCATTCTCAATGACGGTTTGTTTCTTTCCTGCCATTCTTGAAATTCTTTGTACCAGATAGCTATGTGTGTGTTTGTATCAGTACATTTTATTCTTTGGGAGATGTGCATTATTTAGTTAGTTCTCCTGGCCATGTTCTACTGAGACATTCTGCAAAGAATAAGATGACACTGGATGAGCAGCTATCATGGTTTGAAGATTATATAAAACCTTGAATGATATGCCACTTATTTGCATCCCCTGTAATATTGCAACTTAAATTTTTGTCTCTACATTCAGATATGACCCTCATATATTGCTTAAGCAATCCACAATCTCTAAATGTTTTACTTTTGAGAGGAAATATGCTTTTGCTAATTTAATGGTACTTATAACACTCCAGGTACCATTATGACTATATCAAAGGACAGAGTTAAACCATCTCCTCTCCCAGATAGTTGGAAGCTGGCTGAGATTTTTACAACAGGCATTGTTCTTGGTAGTTACTTGGCAATGATGACTGTAATATTCTTTTGGGCAGCATACAAAACGGACTTCTTTCCGGTAAGATCACCTAAATCTGGAAAGAAAATTGGGGAATGAATTTGGTATGTGGGAAATCTCCAATGGATGCACTTGGAAGAGATTTTTAATCATTATAAAACCATTAACCTAATTTGCATGCATATTTGTTGTGTTTTTTGAAGTTGTGATTGAATTTGATTCACCTGAAGCCTCGTAGTTTATAATTATTTATTTATTTATTTTTTCTGGATGTTCGTGACCAAATGCATGAAATTTTCTAGTCTATTAGTGCAGAAGATTTGGATATTGCAACTTATTTCATTTTTTTTTCACACTCTGTTCTGTTTCTCATATCAAACATTTGTTGGAATGGTCTAATGTTGCCCTGATGAGGATGACATTTTCAGCCATATTCACTTCACTCATTAGTCTGGTTATCTGAGTGATGTTATGAGAGTGGGCTTTTTTGGCTTTTGTTTGAAGGTGAGAGGTTTTTGATGGATTATTAGATTCTTGACTTGGCATTCCTCATACTTCCTCAGCGGATATTTCACGTGCCAACACTTCAGAAAACTGCTCACGATGACTATCGAAAGCTTGCCTCGGCAGTATACCTGCAAGTAAGCACTGTAAGTCAAGCCCTTATTTTTGTGACACGTTCTCGAAGCTGGTCTTTTGTTGAGCGTCCTGGAATGTTGCTTGTGGTGGCTTTCGTGGTTGCTCAGCTGGTGAGATTTACGCGTCATTTCCATTCCATTTGTGCTATTTCTAATTTGCAGGTGGAATATTAATATTTAATGCTTCATTTCTTCCAAGCAGATTGCTACCCTGATTGCTGTCTATGCAAATTGGGGCTTTGCAGCAATTGAAGGGATAGGATGGGGCTGGGCTGGTGTGATTTGGCTTTATAACATAATCTTCTACATCCCTCTTGACTTCATTAAGTTCTTTATCCGCTATGCTCTGAGTGGAAGAGCATGGGATCTTGTCATCGAGCAAAGGGTATGATTAACACTGTCCTGTTGAAGTAATTCATCCATCCCGAATTATCGAAGTATTCTGATTGAGACCATTTTTAATGCAGATTGCATTCACAAGGCAAAAGGATTTTGGAAAGGAAGCACGTGAGCTCAAGTGGGCACATGCACAAAGAACCCTTCATGGGCTGCAGCCACCTGACACCAAGATGTTCAATGATAGGACCAGTTTTACTGATCTCAATCAAATGGCTGAAGAAGCTAAGAGACGGGCTGAAATTGCAAGGTTAGCATTGCTATTACTGATCAACTAGTTATATTAAAGTTTGATGCTCTTATTGATGCCATATTCTTCTGATACACACACTTAGAAATGGCCAATCATAATTTTCAAAAATAATGAATCGGGAAACAGAGGGCGAGACTGGGTGCAACGGTTGAGTTGTTCCTATGGTGACCTCGAGATCAAGGGTTCGAGGCGTGGAAACAGCCTCTTTGCAAAAATGTAAGGAGAAAACTGCGTATATATACACCAACCCTTCCCCTATCCCTGCACTGAGTCGGGGAGCAATTTGTGCACGGGTGAGCCCCATGAAATGGGAAACCCCCCCCCCCCCCCCCAAACAAAAAAAAGAGCCATGACACATAAAAAGGGCATATGATTCATCTGTCCTCTACAAACTTCTTTGCATATTGGTGGGAAGAAAATGGCCTGGCTTGGTAGCACTATTTCCAGAATAATAGATGGATGTGAGAGGGCCTGAATTTTATATCTTTGAATATAATTTTATTTTTTTGGTTTTGATTGTTATTCTTTATGCTCTGTATTATGTGTACCTTATCCCTCATTGAAAAACTTGGGCAAACTTTGGTGCAACGGTTTAGTTGCTCCTTTGGTGACCTCGAGGTCATGGTTTTGAGGTGTGGAAACAGCTACTTTGTAAAAATGCAAGGGGAATGCTGCGTACATATACGCTCACTCTTCCTCTACCCCCGCACAAGCCGGGGAGCACTTTGTGCATGGGGTGAACCCTCATCCCTCATTGAAAAACTTGTATGTTCGGTCTTTGGCTAGGATCCTGCTTTTGTTGGATAATTAAAGATACTATTCCTGGTCTGGACCACTTAAATGGAAACGATGTTCTTTTTGTTTTTTGATAGTTATATAAACAATCAGTTGCTGTTTTGTTGAAATTTTTCATGGTTTTTGCAGGTTGAGAGAACTACATACCCTAAAAGGCCATGTAGAATCAGTGGTTAGATTGAAGGGTCTAGACATTGATACAATTCAGCAAGCCTATACAGTCTAGAGAGAGGTTCTACATGTTATAAAGAAGCATTTTAATGGTGATGGGAGTAAAGACATGAAACAAATCATGTAATTGTGAGTTACCCTTCAAATTAGCGTTTCTCTGTGAAATACGTCCCATATACTGCACTGAGGGTGCTGTACCCTGCTCTTTATTCTGTTTCTTCTTCTTGAACTTTGCTGACTGATTCCTGTAATACCCAAGTTGGGGGAAAAAGAAAAACCTTAAAAGCTTTTGTCCAATTGATCCCTCTTACTTTTATTGCTTCATGTTGTCTCTTGTTTGTATTAGAATTAATCTTGCTGTCTGGATAATATATTAGGCAGGAGTTATGGACTTGTTACAAAATTCATATACCTTAATTTAGGTGATAATAGAAAAATATTCCATGGTGTTGGATACACCAAAGGGATCAGAGCTTGAAGGCCTTGTCGATTTCGCCAGTTTGATTAATCTTATGCCTTTCCAAGGCCAGGAAGGGTTTTTCATGGGTCTAATCACAAAATTAGGGTTGCAAACATATTGACCCATTTATGAATAACCCGTGGAATTGCCTGTTAAGAGCTCAGTTTAGCTCTTGTTCACATCGCTAAACCGGTAAGGAGAATTGCAAATTTTAAAATCGTGTATTAAATACATAATTTGGTTTATTTTTGTGGGTAAACTTATCTAGAATTTGATTTTAATAGGTCCTAAATTTTACCTTAAATAAAAATTAAAGCTGTACTTCAAAGTTTTAAATTTTGAGTTTTAAACTTTGGACAATAATTCCGTTACTTTCTAAATATTGGCCGTTAGGCAGTTTTTTTTTCCTTTTTTAATTATCATCTCGGTTGATCGGAAAGGAAGAAATGATGATGATGATGATGATGATGGCGGCGATGGCTTTTTTCAAGTCTGTGACCTTTCCTTACCATCTCTGTTATCAGTCTGTCCGGTGTTAGGTCTAATCACCCAACAGTCCGTCTGCCCAGGAAAGACAGGATGAGTTTGGCACAAAGAGCTAGGAAAGCCCAGGTTAGACCCTGCCCAGACCTGCGTTAGGTCCAGGCTAGGGTGTAATTTCTAGGCTCAACTTTCGAGCCAGGCTCAAACTTTTCCTTACCATTCCTATTATCACTGTCTGGCCCTACTCGGGTGAGGCGTATATGAACCTCTAACCGGTCAACAGTAGAAATGACTAGGTTATTTGATTGAACCTACGTGTAGGAATACCTTTGCATTATGCACTAGGAGAATTCTAAAATGATACGAAAATGCGAAGAAAACTACAATCCAGAATATAGCTGAGCCATCTGCTGAAGTTTACTACTTCTGGCAGCAAAAGTTAATCCATACTTGGAAGGAGTTGCGAAAACACAAGCTTCTGCTAATAGATCACAACGATACATGATTCTAGGACTATTGAGTATTGGGTTAAGAATTAGACATGAGATTTTCCATTTTCATGACTCTTTTCCATGTCCACTTCTGCACTTTCCTGCTGGGCTGTGCCTTTGTACTTGTACCGCTTTGTACATGCTAAAAAGTCTAGCAGATTTATGGCTTCCAGAACTGCAATCATGTAATAGAAATAATCTAGTTTTCCCTTATTGAGATCTTGTGCCATCCAATTTCCATTTGTGCCTCCTCCTGTTATCTGGTGAGTTATTGAGACAAGGAAACTACTCAAGTAACTAGCCCCTGCCATGCCACAAAAGAAGACGGAGGCGCCGATGCTTCTCATGTTTTATGGGAATTGTTTGTGGAAGAACTCAATTTGCCCTATGACGGCAAATGCCTCTGAAAGTCCAGATAGGGTTAGCTGGGGAATTAGCCACAGAGCTGACATGGAAGAAATAGCACCCCTTCTAGGATCTATTCCTACTATGGGCTTTGTAAGAGCCCAGGTTCGTCTTCTCTCCTCCACCAAGCCAGATGCAAGCATGGTGATTATGGAGAGGAATAGGCCAACACCAATCTTTTGGACGATGGTGATACCACTTTCTTTTCGAGTTAATCTTCAAAGAAGTGGTACGATGATTCGGCCATAGATAGGTACCCAGATAGTCAGGCTAAGCATGGAAAAGACCTGGTATGATGCAGCTGGTATCTTGAATCCGCCATTTCCTAGACTCCTGTCAGATTGAAGAGCTTGGAATACTGCATAGGTTAAATGTTGAACAACAGTTAATTGGTAGACAATGCCTGCAACCCAGATGGGTATCACTCTGATCAAGCATTTGACCTCTTCTGCCTGTTGTATTGAGCAAAGTCTCATGGATTGGCTGCAGAGCCTTCAGGGTTGATTTCATCTTCTGGGGATATGATTGCTGCTTTACCGACAAACCTGATAAAAGAATTAGAATAGCATAGTGATCGATAATAGTCACCATGCTAACTAAACTTTTGGAGCAACATGAATTGGTACCTGAATTGATTGGTGTAACGGAGCTTAGAGTTTATAGATTAGGGGCGAACATGGTCAAAAAGGTTTTTCTCTGGCTGTTCTGGTAACTTCAATTGCCTCTTCTTAATTGCAGCCACTAGGACTTGTGCTACGCTTGTCAGAGGACTTCCCTCAGGTTTCACAATTACATATATCCTGGTGCCCACAAAGAAGAAGGCTGTTGATAGGAACATAAGAAAGGCAGGAATTCCAAAGCCTGTAGCCCAGCTCACATTGGATTGCACGTAGACAATTAGTGTAAAGGAGATCATCACTGCAAAACTGAAGGTGAAATAGTACCAATTGAAGAAGCTGTTCATTCCCCTCTTTCCAGACTCGGTATTTGGATTAAACTGATCAGCCCCAAAAGCCAAGTTACATGGCCTGATGCCTCCACCACCAAGTACTAGTAGTCCTAATCCGCTAATCAGAAAGGTCATTTGCCATGGTGTTGGTGCAGTGCATGTGTCACTCTCTTGTGATCCACAATGAGGGGGATGGAGCTTCGATATTGCAGCTGTCAGTGTTATTACAAGCATACCCTGAATCATAAGGCAAAATATTAGTTGAGAACTATTTCCTATTTGCTGCCTTGAGCTGCCTTGAGCTCTTGTTCCTGCTGAATTCATTTTCAGTGAATTTAGCTCATTATTGGGTATTTAGCTTGACCTCATAACTTTTTCTGTTTTCCATCTTCATTATCTTTTACTTATGAACCTTTTTCTTAGTTTTTAATACTCTGGAAATTAGCTAAAGCGTTAAGGGGAGCAAAGTACCAGAAAAGAAGACACTGAAGCAAAACCAAGTGTTGCATAGCGCCCAAAGTATGTATCACAGAGGAAGGCTCCCAGCAAGGTTGCAAAATTGGTTGTGCCGGTGAAGATATTTATAAGGTTTGTAGCTGCAATACTCTTCATGTTAAAGACAGCAGTCAGATAGACCAAGAGATTCGTGGAAGTACCAATTGTCCCTAGCTTCTCAATGGTCTCATTTCCTACATTACATCAATCATAATAACCAAAAGTTAGGAAGATAAGTAAGAAACACTCTCTGTCACATGCACACGCACATTGAACACTTGCCAATAATAATAAAGCGCATGGCTTTAATTCCACTGTACTTGATCTCTGTCTCACTTTCATCTTTCTTTTCTTTCTTCTCCATTGTTTTTCCTTGCGGAAAGCTTATCTCCTTTTTGGATTTTTGATTTGGTCTTTCACTCAGTCAGTGCAAGAGAAGATACTGTAAAGTTGATGACTGAGATGGCTATATAAGCTCCTTGTTCCTTGCTTATCCTTTTTACATGTTCTAGCTTAGTGATTGACAATGATATCTAGGTAGACTTGGTCAGCTTCCTACATATTTTAGCTTGCCGTTTGATTGATCCCCTCGACTACCATCAGCTTGTCTCCTATCAGTTGCAATTTGTGCGGCCATGCAAAGTTTGTATTGTCAGCCGGTTATTAATCATGGCTTTACTGTTTCAAAGACAGACAAAAATGGTTCTAAGTAATCAAAACGTCATGCTGTGCCTAATCTTTTGCTTCTGTGTCGGTTCCTACTTGTTAGATGAAGGATCTGAAAAAAGTTCTGAGTTCAACTAATGGAAGACAGCCTTCCAATCCTCAATCATTTGATAACAAGGCATTAAATATAAAATGTTGGCCTATCACATGAACATTGAACAATTAAAGCTGATTTACTCAAGCTTTGGGAAATCTGTTTTTGGAAGACAGTAATCTTCAACTTCATTAACGCTGTGCACGTGAAGGAAATATGTTTTGTTTGATTATGATATTTACTAAAGTTTTTGGAATTTCTGGAGTTGGATGATGCAACTTTGTTATATAAAATGTTGGGCCTATCTCATTTATTTATTTATTTTTTGAATGACATCGAACAATTATTGCTGCATATACTTTGTAGATGCACATCAGAAAAATGGCTGATTCCTGGGAACATAAAATACTATGGAAAGTACCAGCAATGTTTAGGTGTGCTATGGGGAGGAAAGAATTCAAGGTTCTCGAGGTAAAACTAGCCCTTGGGTGCAATCCTTTTGGAGAAAAGAACAATCTTCGTCGTTACCTACATATGTAGATTTGCTATTGGTGCTACACAAACATGTGCAAGCATAAACATGTGTAAGTATGCCATTTGTGTAGATGTGAGGGCTTTTGAATGTAGGGAGAGAGCACAATCACCGTTCACCATGCTCATTCTATAATTAGAAATACTTCTCACTCTTAAGTGTGCCGACTTATGATAAACTTCCCTCTTATGAAATCCAATTTTTTGGATATCATATGCACTTTTTCATGACAAAAGCAATTTTCAATTGTAGATGGTGAAGATTGTTCAAAATTTGACGGATGCCATTTTTATTGCATCTTGGAAGGCCTAACGTGGAAGGAATATTAGGATTGTTAGATGACATGTTTAGGATTGCTGATGTGGGTGGTTATTTTTAGGTGTTGGTTATTTTTTATTCATGCTTGTGATCATGGCATAATCTTAGTGGGATAACCATGATCTTAGTGGATAGTTAGTAATCGAGTTTTAAATTGTAATGTTTCTAATAATCAATGTAAGTTCAGTTTTCTTTGTGTTTCAAAAAATTTTCTTTGTGTTTCAGAAAATTAACTTCAATTAGTATCAAAGCTTTCTTCTTAAAGGACTTGTGTGTGAGTTTGACATGTCATGGAAGTCGAAGCTAGTTTCTCCTCAATTGCTCCGCCAAAGTTCGACGGAGACAACTACCAGATTTGGGCAGTACGTATGGAGACATATTTGGAAGCTTTGGATCTTTGGGAAGCAGTGGAGGAAGACTATGAAATCCCTGCACTTCCGAACAGTCCCACCATGGCACAGATCAAAGCGCACAAGGACAAGAAGACAAAGAAATCAAAGGCAAAGGCCTGCTTGTTTGCTGCAGTCTCATCCACCATCTTCACTCGTATCATGTCTATGAAGTCAGCAAAAGAGATATGGGATTATCTTAAGAATGAATATGAAGGAGATTAAAGAATTAAATAAATGCAAGTCCTGAACTTGATCAGGGATTTTGAACTTCAAAGAATGAAAGAATCCGAGACGATTAAAGATTACTCCGACAGGCTTCTTGGTATCACAAACAAAGTAAGGCTTCTTGGCTCTGAATTTACTGACTCAAGAATTGTAGAAAAAATTCTTGTTACAGTACCTGAAAGATATGAAGCAACCATCACTATCTTGGAGAATACCAAGGATCTGTCAAAAATTTCCTTGGCAGAATTGTTTAACTCATTGCAAGCACAAGAATAAAGAAGACTAATGAGGGAAGAAACAACAACCGAAGGAGCTTTGGCAACCAAGCATCAAAACGTGGTCAAAAACAAAAAGAAGAAGGATTTTGAAGGAATTGGGACAAGTACAACATCAGCTAGTGCAAAAGGAAAGGATGAAAATCAAAAGAAATCTTATCCACCTTGCAAACACTGCAAAAAGAAGGGTTATCCTCCATTTAGATGCTGGAGAAGACCTGATGCAAAGTGCACTAAATGCAGTCAGATGGGGCATGAAGCTGTTATTTGCAAAAACAAAATTGAAGTGAAAGTTGGTTTATTGACAGTGGTTGTACTAACCACATGACACATGACAAGGATCTATTTAGGGAACTAAGCAACGTAAACTCATCGAAGATTCAAGTTGGAAATGGCAAGTACATAGCCGTGAAAGGAAAAGAAACGGTTGTAATTTCAACCTGTTCAGGTACAAAGTTCATTTATGATATGTTGTATATCCTTGAAATTGATCAAAACTTGTTAAGTGTTGGACAACTAATTGAAATGGGTTATAAAGTTGTGTTTGAAGACAAAAGTTGCTTGATTAAAGATGCAGTTGGTCAAGATATTTTCAAAATAAAAATGAAAGGGAAAAGCTTTGCTCTAAATCCATTGGAGGAGGAGCAAATTGCCTTTCAAATCAAAGAAAATATCATTGAAGTATGGCACAAGAGGCTTGGGCACTATCATCATCAGGGGCTATTACAAATGAAATCCAAGAAGATGGCAAATGATCTTCCAGAACTTGATGATCATATTCCAACCTGCAAAGCATGTCAGTTTGGAAAGCAAAGCAGGAAACCATTTCCCAAAGCAACATGGAGAGCATCAAAGAAGCTACAATTGATTCATACTGACATTGCAGATCCACAAAGAATGCCTTCTCTGAAAGGTAGTCTTTATTATGTTATATTCATCGATGATTTCACCCGCATGTGTTGGATATTCTTTTTGAAGCACAAGTCAAAGGTGGCTCAAGTCTTTTGGAATTTCAAAGCCAGAGTTGAGAACGAGAGTGGCTGTAAAATTCAAACTCTTAGATCCGACAATGGCAAGGAGTACACCTTTAAAGCATTCAATCGTTTTTGTAAGGAGGCAGGCATCCAACATCAATTAACCTCTCCATACTCTGCACAATAAAATGGAGTGAGTGAGAAATGGAATAGATTCATATTGGAGATGACACGATGCATGCTACATGAGAAGAATCTGCCAAAACAATTCTGGGCTGAAACAGCAAACACTGTTGTTTTTTTTTCAAAACAGGCTTCCCACAAGAGTAGTGAAGGATCAAACACCTTTTGAGGCATGGTATGGTTATAAACCATCTCTGAATTTTCTTAAAATATTTGAATGTTTGTGCTTTACTTACATTCCATAGATCAAGAGGGATAAGCTAGATAAAAGAGCACTTCGAGGCTTCTTCATCGGCTACAGCTTGGTTGCAAAAGCTTATAAAGTTTTCCAACTACAAACTGGAAAAATTATTATAAGCAGGGATGTGCACTTTATGGAAGACGAAGAGTGGAGCTGGGAGAAAGTGGATCCAATCTCAAAAGAGTCAAATCTCAAGTTTCCTGTCTTAGACACAACAACACAAAGCTTTGGAGATTGAGAGAATGAAATGGTGGATGATAGTCCTATTAGAGGCACAATATCACTTTCAGATGTTTATCAAAGATGCAATATTGCTGGGTGTGAACCTTTAGATTATGAAGAAGCCAAGACAGATCAAAATTGGACTGCTGCAATGAAAGAGGAGCTATTCATGATTGAAAGGAACAAAACATGGGTGTTAGTTGATTGACCCCAAGATAAAAAAGTAATTGGAGTCAAGTGGGTGTACAAAACCAAACTTAATGTTGATGGCACAATCAACAAGTATAAAGTTAGACTCGTAGTCAAAGGATATGCTCAAATACTCGGTGTGTACTACTCAGTTACCTTCGCACCAGTCTGCTAGACTTGACACCATCAGGCTCCTTCTTGCTGTTGCAGCGCAAAAGAATTGGAAGGTGTACCAGTTAGATGTCAAGTCAGCGTTCTTGAATGGTTTTTAGCAGGAGGAAATTTATGTAGAACAACCGGAAGGCTATGTAATGGAAGGAGAAGAAGACAAGGTCTATCTTCTTAAAAAGTCACTTTACGGATTGAAACAAGCTCCAAGAGCTTGGTATAGCAGGATTGATAAACATTTGCAGAACTTGGGATTTGCTAAAAGCTTATCTGAATCAATATTATATGTCAAGGACAATGGAGCTGACATTCTTATCATCTCATTATTTGTGGATGATTTGCTAGTGACAGGAAACAACACAAATCTTGTGGAAAAGTTTAAGCAAGAGATGATGGAGGTTTTTGAGATGATAGATCTCGGATCGATGACCTTCTTTCTTGGAATGGAAATTAAGCAAAATGAATTTGAAGTCTTCATCTGTTAGAAGAAATATGCCAAGGAGATTCTGAAAAAGTTTAAACTTGAAGAATGCAAAGAAATGAGCACCCCGATGAACTCAAAGGAAAAGCTCTGTAAAGAAGATGGAATAGAGAAGATTGATCAGGCATATTTCAGAAGCCTGTTTGGTTGCTTAATGTATTTCACAGCAACTCGGCCTGACATTTTGAATGCTGTAAGCATTTTGTCTCGGTTTATGCACTGTGCAAGTGAATGGCATCTCAAGGCTGCAAAGAGGGTGCTTAGATATGTGAAAGGCACATGTGACTTTGGCATTAAATTCACAACGAGCAAAGAGTTCAAGCTGATTGGTTTCTCAGATAGTGATTGGGGAGGTTCCATTGATGATATGAAGAGTACTCCAGGCTATTGTTTCACACTTGATTCTGGTATTTTCTCATGGAGTTCAAACAAACAAGAAATTGTAGCTCAATCCACTATTGAAGCAGAGTTTATTGCTGCAACAGCTGCTGTTAATCAAGTTTTGTGGTTGAGGAAGATTTTAATTGATCTTAATTTGAAGCAGCAGGAAAGCACTGAGATTCTTGTTGACAACCAAGTTACAATTGCTATCATTCATAATCCTGTGTTTCATAGGAAAACTAAGCATTTTAATATCAAGTTATTCTTCTTAAGGGAAGTTCAGAAAGATGGAGTTGTTGAACTTGTCTACGGTAAAACAGAAGATCAGGTTGCAGATGTTTTCACCAAGCCACTGCCAATTAGTAAGTTTGAATTTCTGAGGACAAAGCTTGGTGTTTGCAGTTCCTAAAACAAGGAGGAGTGTTAGATGACATGTTTAGGACTGCTGATGTGGGTAGTTATTTTTAGGTGTTGGTTATTTTTTATTCATGCTTGTGATCATGGCATAATCTTAGTGGGATGTCCATGATCTTAGTGGGTAGTTAGTAATCAAGTTTTAAATTGTAATATTTCTAATGATCAATGTAAGTTCAGTTTTTTTGTACTTCAGAAAATTTTCTTTGTGTTTCAGAAAATTAATTTCAAAGAAAATTAACTTCAAGGATCATCGGCGTTTGAGGTCTAATGATCGCACTTCATGTTTCCAAAGTTGCTTTCTTTCATGTCGACTCCTCTTAACAAATAAATAAATTTGAAAAGACTCTCATTACACTATGTCTTCTGTAAACCAGACTCGGCTCACCCTTATGTGTTCGGTCCGGGCTCATTGCTAATCTCTATGCTAAGTTCAGAGCCAGGCCCGGACTTTCCTTGATACCCCTTAGGTCTGCCCGGCCCTAGTTGAGTGTATATGAACCAATAATTAGTCAAAAACTAGAATCCGCTTGGTTATCTGAATATACTTACGTGTAGGAATATGTTCGCATTATACCCATGAGAATTCCAAACTGATACGAAAATGCCAAGAGGATGACAATCGAGACAGTATGACTGAGCTAACTACTGAACTTTGTTACATCTGCGGGCAAAAGTTTATCTATACTTGAAAGAATCTTCTACTAAATTAGGTGACAAGCGTACATGCTTCCAAGATAATTGAATAGTAATATAAGAATTAGACATGAGGTTTTCCAGAATGACTCTTTTCCATGGCCACTTTATCGTTTTCCTGCAGGGCAGTGCCTTTGTACTTGTACCACTTTGCACAAACTAAAAAGTACAGCAGATTTATGGCTTCCAGAACCGCAATCATGTAATAGAAATAATCTAGTCTTCCCTTGTTGAGATCTTGTGCCAACCAGTTTCTATTCGGGACTCTCCCTGTTATCTGGTGAGCTATTGAGACAAGGAAGCTACTCAAGTAACTAGATCCTGCTAGGCCAGAAAAGAAGATGGAAGCGCCAATGCTTCTCATGTTTTCTGGGAATTGTTTGTAGAAGAATTCGACTTGCCCTATGATGGCAAATGCTTCTGAAAATCCAGATAGTGTTAGCTGAGGAATTAGCCACAGAGCTGACATGGAAGAAATAGCACCTCTTCTAGGGTCTATTCCTACTACGGGCTTGGTAAGAGCCCAAGTCCGTCTTCTCTCTTCAACCAAGGCAGATACAAGCATGGTGATTATGGAGAGAAATAGGCCTACGCCGATCTTTTGGAGGACAGTGATACCACTTTCTTTTCCAGTTAATCTTCGGAGAAATGGTATGATGATTTGGTCGTAGATGGGTATCCAGATGGTCATGCTAAGCATGGAAAAGACCTGGTATGATGCAGCGGGGATCTTGAATCCACCATTTCCTAGACTTCTGTCTGATTGAAGAGCTTGGAATACTGCATAGGTTTGCTGCTGAACAACAGTTACATGGTAGATAATGCCTGCGACCCAAATGGGTATCACTCTGATCAAGCATTTGACCTCTTCTGCCTGCTGCATGGAGCAAAGTCTCCATGGATTGGTTGCTGAGCCGTCAGGGTTGATTTTATCTTCTGGGGATATGATTGCTGCTTTACTGACAAATCTGATAAAATAATTGGATTAGCATAGTCATTGGTGACATTCACAATGCTGACTAAACTTTCGGAGTAAAAGCAATTGGTTACCTGAGTTGACCGGTGTAAGGGAGCTTAGAGTTTATAGATTTAGGGCGAACATGGTCAAAAAGGTCATTCTGTGGTTGTTCTGGTAACTTTAGTCGCTTCTTCCTAATCGCAGCCACTATGACTTGTGCTACACTTGTCAGAGGACTTCCCTCAGGTTTCACAATTACATATATCTTGGTTCCCACGAAGAAGAAGGCTGTCGATAGGAACATGAGAAATGCAGGAATTCCAAAGCCTATAGCCCAGCTCAAGTTGGATTGCACGTAGACAATTGCTGTCAAGGAGATCATCATTGCAAAAGTGAAAGTGAAATAGTACCAATTGAAAAAGCTGTTCATTCCCCTCTTTCCAGACTCGGTATTTGGATTAAACTGATCAGCCCCAAAAGCCAAGTTACACGGCCTGATGCCTCCACCACCAACTACTAGTAGTCCTAGTCCGCAGATCAGAAAGGTCATTTGCCATGGTGTTGGTGCTGTGCATGTGTCACCCTCTTGTGATCCACAATGAGGGGGATGGAGCTTCGATATTGCGGCAGTCAGTGTTATTACAAGCATCCCCTGATTCATGAGGCAAAATATTTGGTAACAACTATATTTGCTGCCTTGAGCTCTGGTTCGTGCTTCATTTTCTCAGTGAATTTATCTCATTATTGTGTATTTTTTCTTGACCTCATCACTCTTTCTGTTTTGCATCTTCATTATCTTTTACTTATGAACCTTTTTCTTAGTTTTTTAGTACTCTGAAAATAAGCCAAAAGCATGAAGGGGGAGCAAAATACCAGAACAGAAGACACTGAAGCAAAACCAAGTGTTGCATAGCGCCCAAAGTATGTATCGCAGAGGAAGGCTCCCAGCAAGGTAGCAAAATTGGTTGTGCCATTGAAGATATTTACAAGGTTTGTAGCTGCGATACTCTTCATGTTAAACACAGTAGTCAGATAGACCAAGAGATTCATGCAAGTGCCAATTGTCCCTAGCTTCTCAAAGGTCTCATTTCCTGCATTACATCGATCATAGTCACAAGTTAGGAAGATAGGTATGAAACTCCTCCACTCTCTCTCTCTCTCTCACCCCCCCCCCCAAGCACGTACCTATTACAAAGGGCATGGCTTTAATTCCACGATACTTGATCTCTGACTCACTTTCATCCTCCTTTTCTTTCTTCTCCATTGCTTTCTTGCGGAGAATTTCTCTCCTTCGGTCAGTGCAAGAGAGAACAAGACAAGTGGAAGACTGAGGTGACTATATGAGCTCCTCGTTCCTTGCTTATCCTTCTCACGTGGTCTAGCTTAGTGATTGAGACAGTAGTACCAAGTCAGCCACTTGCCACATATTTTGGCTTTCCTCTTGATCGGCGCACTCGACTTCGACTTCCATCCCAGTTGTCTCCTAGCAATTGCAATTCATCTAGCCGTGGAATTGTTTAATTTTTCCGCCTACCAGACACAGTCATGAATGATGGCTTGGCGTTTCGACGGACAAAAGTGGTTCTAAGCAATCAAAACGTCATGCTGCCGCTACTCTTTTGGCTCTGTGCCAGAGTGGGTATGTGTTAGAAATAAGATCCGACCGAAGCTCGATTTCAACTTGTAAAAAGAAATTTTAATATAGAAGGTAGATTAACGTAATTGTGATACCATATTAGAAATGAAAAAAAAATATAAATCTTATCGTTTTATTGTTTTAATAAATTAATGAATGATGGCTTGGCGTTTCAAAGACGGACAAAAGTGGTTCCAAGCAAATATAAATCTTAACGTTTCATTGTTTTAATAAATTATTAAAATAAATTGAATTTATATAGAAAGTCTATTATTATAAATATAAAAACAATTATTACAAAGAAATATAAAAATAAAAAAAAATTAAATATTTATCAAAATCCATTCGTTTTTTACGTATAATATTTTCTAATATAGCTAATTAATGGAAGACAGCTAGAATCCTCGATCATTTGATAATGAGGTATCGAATATTAAAGTCTTCATTGATACTATGCACGTGAAGGAGACGTTTGTTTGATTGTGAGCTTAAATACAAAAGTTTTCATTAAATATTGTAGACGGCTTATATGATTTGTTATGAAAACATGTTGGGCCTATCTATCACATGTGTTTTCGTCGACGTTTGGATTACATTGAAGAAGTTTTTGCTGCAGATTCTTTATAGATGCTCATCGGAAAAATTGCTAGTTACTGAGCAATTAAAATACTATAAAATTTTTAGGTGTGGTATGAGGCAGGGTCGGGAAAGACAAACATAATATGTATTTTAGGATTATAATTTTAGCGGATGAAGATTATAAAATTTAAAATTAAATATGTTTTTCTTAGATTTCATTTTTTTTTGGGATTCCCACAACCGGTATCTACTCTGACTAATCTGGTTCGAGTTTCTACAACGTTCTATTTATGGAAGACTTTCTCAGCGTAATTTTTTTCATTTTCAAGTTTCGAATATGAGATTTGATTAAAAACTCTAACATCTCATCGCATTAAGCAGTGTTGGCTTTTTTTGAGACCGGGAAATCAAGAGGGATGACAAACACTCTGGAAGTAAAACTAGGTTCTAGGTGCAATTTATTTATTTATTTATTTTCAAAAAGATCAATCTCAGACGATATCCACATATATGGATTTGCAAGTTTAGGTATGCCTTTTGTGTAGATGTGAGAGCTTTTGAATCGTAAGGAGAGGGCATAATCACCTTTCATCACTCTCGTTCTAAATTAGAAATACTTCCTTCTCTAAAGGGTACTGACTTATGATAAAGTACCCTTTATCTCTAGATCGAATCAGAGAACGTCTACCCTTAACATCTTTTTTATCATCTCAATTGATGTCATTACCTGTGAACCACATAATATCACCCATCAATTGAATTTTAGGCCTAAATGCTAACCCTTTCACATGTTACTCTGGGACCACAATAACATGGGGCTCAGTCATGCACCCTTCACTCTCTTCCTACTGATTTGATTGCTTGTCTTTAACCTTCAACTTGTATTATACTTGTGAAATAATGCTGGTTGGGAAGATGACAAAGCATTTGTTGAATGGAGTTCAGAAAAAGGAAAAACCTCTTATCGCATGAAGAAATAATACTTATTTGATATCTCTTATTTCAAAACACCTTTAACACGTGAAAATGTCATAGGCACTTTTTCATGACTAAAGCTTTTTTCGATTGTAGACTGGTAAGATTGTTCTAAATTTGACAGCTGCAAGTTTTGCTGCAACTTGGAAGGTCTAAAAATTTTAGAATTGTGAGGCTTTGATTGTTTTGTTTCTTTCCTTGTAGATTTTGAAAGATTACCTAATTGGTTTTCTAGTCTTACATCATTTTTTTTTTGGGAGATAAAGACAAGGTGGCTTTACAGTTTAGTATACAAGATGGTTGCCTTGGCACGGACCCATACTATTCAAGACGGTGAGTTGAATATTGGAGTGGAGTGGCTCTCATGCAGAAAGGTATGCTTATGATAACATAGAAAACAGATCCATTGTCATCATTCTGCCAGAATTTTCAATGGAATCGAATCTTGGCTCTGTTATATAATAATTAATTCTTTGTTAATGGGAATTCAGAAATAAGAAGGAATTAATAAGAGTGCTGTCTTATTCATGTAGCCCAAGAAGTTTACCCTCCACGCAAGATCTTGAATAGATCACAAGCCGGTCGGGAAAACATTATTCATTTTCAAATACATTTTTAAACGATAATCAACCATGAGTAATTTTAGTTTTAAATATACAGTTTCATTAGCCACGTGGTGCTGAAAATGGGTCTATTTTCCCTGGCATTGAAGTATCTTCCTTTTTCTCTTTATTTTAGATGTAAAGCAGGGGTTCATGTTTTCATGCTGATAGCAAGGTTTTTCATTCCTATTTAGGAGAAAATTGAAGGGCAATAGATGAGCTATTTATCAGCTTGAAGATGGATGGTATTTTTGTGGGGAGAAATTCGATCATATGTTGGATCAATAACCAGAAATGGGGTTTTCTAGAAATCTGGTATTGACCATGATCATAGCACAAGCATCAAGCTAAATATTCATCTAAGACAATGGTCACAACTCTGAGCTTACACCCCCGAGCTTAACCTTCATTCTAAAGTCCTAGTTCCTATTTACACTGTCAGCATTAAAAGCCTCTGTGGAATCAATGATATCTCAAGCTGCTCAATTGGGGTCTAATCGTAGCACCTTGTGTTTCCCTAGTTGCTCTCTTCGTATCAACTTGACAAACAATAAATTTAAAAAGACGCTCATTACCCCGTCTTCGTCTAAACCTGGAAATATGACCACCTGATGCGGGAACACATTCATTGCTCATGTTCATGCCAAGTCCATGTTCATCTGTTGGTCAATCATTAATTCTTAGAGGGACGCAAAAAAAAAGGGTTTATCTGTCTCTAGCAACTCGAACTAAAAATTTCCCATTCTGAACCCTGTATGCTTGTTTTACCCTCCTCTTAATCTCTTTTCTAAATCTAGAAAAGGTCTTGAGTGAGTGGTCCCTTTCTTTTTCCAAGCATCATAAGTATGCAGTGCAAAGGGATTTTAGGCACTAGAATTCCATTCGATCATAGATAGCATCAGAGTCTACTTTGAGACTGAACACTGCTTCTAAGCCCAATTTCCATTGGTAAATCTAAGGTACACAAACAACATCAAATCTGTCATGGGATCAGCGTATACCTCATCCATGGTTCCTATGGAAACAGTTGAAGTTGTTTTTCTCTGTTTATTATATCCTGTACTCAAAAAAAAATAATCACAGTGCATGTTTTTCAAGTTTCTTTCTTTCCATGCTGACTTCGCTGATGTTATTGCCAGCTCCTTTGTTCTTGTACCCATTGGCCATCACTAAGAAGTAAACAAAGTCGATCACGCCCAAACTAGCGATGAGGTAATAAAATTATCCAATCGTCCCTTGCTCAGATCCTCTGGCAACCAATCGTGGTTTGCAGCATTCTTTGTGCTCTTGTGAGCGATTGATATAAAAAATCCTCTAAAGTAACTCGAACTTGCTATTCCAATAAAAACAAAGCCCCTGCAATGCTTCTCATGTTCTCCAGGAATTGCTTGTGGTAGAACAATCTAAGGTTGTTGCCCAACTCTCTCTCTCTCTCTCTCATTGCATGGTAGACATGCACATGATCCAAGAACAATCTAGGAGAATTATTTAATAGAGATACTTAAACACACGATTGCTATATCCAATAGCAACCAAGGGATTTCTAATGCAGCTTGAATCTACTTTTGGCTTTTTTTTGGTGGGAAATTTCAACGTCAAAGAGAAGAACAAGCTAGAAAAATAGACTTTTCCTCTAAGATATGACTCAAGATTGGCATTGTTTGCACCATACCATACTGAAATGAAAATATTTAGATTTTAAAATGCTATTTTTCATTATTTTTTCCCGCAATGTAAAAAATTTTTATATTCTAAAATTGGCGGTAGCTACCAATTCATTCATAAAATTTATTTTGAATATTTTCTCATAGTAAATAGAATATTTTATTTGATTTTGTTGTTTATAATATGATCAAGATGAAGTTAATTTGATTTTTCCCATTATAACAAAAATCATTGTACTGCATATTTATCATTGTACATGTAAATCATCCATAGAAACATTGAATTGAGGTTGATGCACTCTATACATAGAAACGAAAACGAAGAAAATGAAATTGATACAAGATTATATGAAAAAATGATATATTTTTTTTAAAATATAGAAATCGTAAATATAAAAAATATATGATTTTTATATAAATATTAATTAATTTAATATACATTAAAATTTTATACTATAATTTTCAACCACGGAAATTAAATTATTGTACTTCATATTTACCATGTTGCTCTATTTCCATGACAACGTCACTGATTTCCGGTTTCTTTGTACCTTCTGCCACCCGGGGTAGGTAATGAAAGTAGACGCATGGCGTGGGGCGGACCTTTGAGCAAGATTTTAAAAATCGGCCGACCCATTTTAGGCTCCGATTTTTTTTTTTTAATTACTTATATTTGAATCTCATATCATAGAATTAAAGGAGAGAGTTTGAAACCCTTCAATTGTTTTCTCGAAAACTTTTAACTCCAAATTTGACTTATTTATAGAAACCTAGCCCCAAAGGACGCCATCGAAGCCTGTTCGCCTTGGGTCCAGCTTTTATTTCATGGCAATTCTTGGATTGTGCTTGGGCATCGTTACGAATCCTATATCTAATTCTTAAGAAATCATAAATTAGTATTTAAATCTAATAGACTCTTTCACTCAACAGATCGATATTTTAGACTGAGTTCTCCTATTGAGTTTAAGTCTATCACTTGGGTCCATGATAAATTAATATTAGAATCTCCGGTTTAACATGGAAAGGAGAGTAACGTTACAAATCTCACGTCGGATTCTCAAAAAATCATAAAATAGTATTTAAGTCCAATAGGTTTTTTTACCGAAGAAGTCGATCTTTTGAGCTTGAGCTTGAACTTATCCTTCTTATTCCTAGTGATTTTAAATTTAGACCTTACTTCGATTGGTTTGACTAGAAACCATTCTATAGTCCGACTCTTTTCATTCCATCCATTCGATGATATGTTCTCAAATTCATATGTGAATAGAATAAATTCATTTTCTTTTATAAAAATATATAGATTTTAATTTATTTTAAAATATATAATATATAAATTATATATATATATATATATCATGATAATGTTATTCGATTTTGTGAAACAGTTTAACTAATCTGATCAATGAACCAATAAATTGGTTTGGTTTTGTAAGTCTCGGCTAATATACACCAACATTGACATTTACAGCATCAAAGCAGTCCTTGAATCAGTGTTATATCTCACCTTTGGCCTCTATGGAACCATTAAATTGAGGCTGTTCTACTTTTTTAAGTATATTACTTTCCCATAGTCTAAAACAAATCATTACACTGTATGTTTATCATGCTGCTTTCTTTCCCCGTCGACTTCACTGATTCTGTTGTGAGTTTCTTTGTACTTGTACCACTTAGCTATAACTAAGAAGTAAACTAAGTCGAGGCCACCCAAACTAGCAACTAGGTAGTAAAAGTAATCCAATCTCCCCTTGTTCAGATCCTCCGGCAGCCAGTCCCCCATTGCTGCATTCTTGGTGGTTTTGTGAACGATCGATATCAGAAAGCTACTAAAGTAACTCGAGATCGCCATTCCACAGAAAAACAAAGACCCTCCAATGCTCCTCATGTTCTCCGGGAATTGCTTGTAATAGAACTCAATTTGCCCAATTGCCATAAATGCCTCTGCTAGTCCAGCAAGTGTGAGTTGCACAATCAACCAAGAAGCAGACAGAGAAGAAATTGCTCCTCTTTTCGGTTGGAACCCTAGTGGATTAGTAAGCCCCAAATGCCTCCTTTTGTTTTCAATAATGCCTGATATGAGTGATGTTACTACAGATAGAAAAATGCCAATACCCATTCTTTGTAGGAGTGTAATACTGCCTTCTTTCCCTGTAACCTTTCGAAGGGTTGGAACGACGACTCTATCGTAGAACGGCACCCATAGAGTGAGGCTTAGCATGGAGAACACAGGGTAAGAAGCTGCCGGGATTTTGAAATTTGTGCCAGCGAACTTTCTGTTGGATTGGAGTGCTTGGAAAACTACATACGTTTGTTGTTGGATTATGGCTGTGAAGTACAAAAAAGCCGAGGCCCAAACAGGAAGTACTCTTAGTATGCATTTAATTTCTTCAACTTGTTGCATACTGCAGAGTCTCCAAGGATCAGCTGCTGACCCATCTGGATTGATTACATCTTCTGGCGTAATGATTGCGGCTTTGCTGAGGAACCTGTCGAACACAAAACTTTAGTTGATCAATGACTGATTGGCGTAATGAATGCCATTGCTTACATTGAGACGTCTTTCTTCATTCAGAGGGAACTATATGTATTCTTTGTTGACCGGTAGTTTCCACAAGTTTGAACAACAGCTGACTTCAAGTTACTCAATTTTGTGGTCTGCTTACCTTAAGTGTGTGCTCTTCGATTGCTTAGATTGATTGGATCCCATCTCCTTAGAAGTTTTGACAAATGGCCTAAAGTACTTTATCTCACCAATCATTGTTGGTGAATATTTTGTGTGGAATACCTTACATCACTCGATTTGCAAGATTTCCAAGGTTAAAACTATCTGCATAATCTTTGTTTGAAGACATAAACTGTGTTTGCAGATTGACATAAACCATGGCAATGTGGCTTTACTTGGCACATTGACGCATCCGATTCTCTCTACTAGATAAGTTATCAAAGGTCTATTAGAAAGAAACCTTTAGTTGAGCTCCTTATGAGTGCCTATCAAGAATGTCAAGAGGAAGTCCCAAGTACAATCTACAATAATTTTTTTCTCTTATAATGCATGTTAAAATATGACCAGAGAAATTAAGGATTAAGCAAGACTTCCGCATATATGGGAAAACCCTATTTAGCCTAGTCAAGACAACTATTACTTTTCTCATGGTTAGTGAGTTTTATTTCGAATTTTTAGTTTTATAGACGCATCTATTCAAACAAGCCATCTTGACTCATGAGAAAATCATGACTTCCTTAACCACTATGAGTAGGATGTTGTTCTATAAATGAAAATAGGTTATTTACCTGAACTGATCAGTGTAAGGAAGCTTGGAGTTGATGGACTGCTTAGGCACGTAATCAAAAAGTGACATCCATGGTTGTTCAGGAAGTCTTAGCCGTCTTTTCTTAGCTGCGACCACTAAGACCTGCACAACACTTGTAAGGGGACTTCCTTCGGGCCTCACCTTCACATAGAGTCTTGTTCCCATAAAGAAAAGTACACATGACAAGAGCATAAGCAATGCAGGAATAGCCAATCCGATAGCCCAGCTCACATCAGATTGCACGTACACAATGGCGGTGAGTGATACCATTTGAGCAGAAGTGTATGTAAACACATACCAATTGAAAAAGCTATTAGCTTCCCTTTTTCCAGACTCTGTTTTAGGATTAAATTGATCAGCCCCAAATGCCAAATTACATGGCCTAATCCCTGCAGCTCCTAGTATGATAAATCCGAACCCACTTAAAAGAAAAGCCATTTGCCATGGTGTCGCGCTCTCGCACTCAGAGGCCTCTGATCCACATTTTGGCGGATGGAGTGATGGAATTGCCGCAGTTAAGGCAACAAAAGCTAACCCCTTCATCAAAAATAAATAAATAAAAGGTTAGACCAACTGAAAGTGTCCACGTTATGTTGGAAGTTGATTGTTTTTGGTGGTATTTAGTACCAAAAATGATGCTATTGAAGCAAAAGCTAGTGTCATATAGCGGCCAAGGTAAGTGTCACAAACAAAGGCTCCTGGTAGAGTTGCAAAATTGGTGCTCCCTTGGAGGACATTTAGAAGAGTGGTTGCTGTGAGGCTTGACATGTTGAAAACTGTTGTGAGATACACTAAAAGGTTGGATATGGTGCCTATGCTTCCTAGTTTTTCAAAAGTTTCATTGCCTGAAAAAGCAGGGAAGAAAAAAGAGAGATGAGTAAGAAGTCAAAGTGGAAAAGAAGAGATGGAGAGGAAAATAGTATAATCAAATCTGTTTTGTGTTTACCTATAATGAAAGGCATGGATTTAATTCCTCTGTAATTGATCTGAGGTTCATCATCGTCACACTCACTTGTGATGGTAGCTTTCTCATTTTTGTCCATTGGCATGGCCTTTACTTCTGTGTGATTGTTCTCTGATTCATTTGGGATAGCATCTTTCTCACTCTTCTCCATGCCTTCTCTCTCTTCTTGGCTTTGGCTTCCTGTTTTGTGGTTCGGTGGGTTGTTAAACAAGAGGAGATACACAAGCAATGGAGTGGTCATACAAAAATAATTAATGCTATATATAGACCACCGCCTCTTGTCACTATAGGATGTAGAAAAGGAAAATCTGCCTCTCAAAATTCCCCTATATACATAAGTATTTATATTCATGGATGGTGGTAAGGGTTTTGAAATCTGAAAAAAAATTATTATATACACTTTTAACGTTGTTTTAAAAAATTTACTGTAAAAGTCATTAAAATTATAAAAGAAACATCAATAAAACTCTATTTTTAAAGGTATTTACTAAAAAATATCATTTAAAATCATAAAAAAATATTGATAAAAATCTTTAAAATACTATTAAATTTCTTTATATTGCTCTTTATTCTAAAAAATTATAATATCAGTCGTTTTCATCCTACTTCTAGTATTTTGTACTCCATCAGCCCTCCATGTAAGTTTTTGATCTTGTCTCTAAATTTTTAATAATAAAATTTTAGATAACTCGGATTCAAAAGCCATTACTCCTGGGAGTTCCGATGCGCAAGGATTCTTGGTCGGGAATTTGAATGGACTTGTACATGAAATGATCACTATTTTTAAGAAAATTATGCACTTAGGTGGTTAGATTAATAGCAAATTCTTACGAGATATACAAGCCACAAACATAAGGGATAGCAAAACACCAAGAACGAAAAGAGATTTTCATGAATTCTTTTTGTTAATGATGAGAAAACATAAATGATTTTTTTCGTTGAAGGGAATGGGAAAAAAGATACGATAGGAAAAGATCTATCGATTCAAAGGACAAACAAATGGACATAATTGCTCACAACTATTCAAGGTTGCGTTTGTTTGCTTACAATAATAGGCACGATTTGTATCTTTTTTTTGTTTAATTTTTCAATTAAAACTATTCGTTGATCCTAATAATAATTAATTTTTGAAATTAAATTATTTTTTAAAAAATAAAATTATTATTATTGAATCAGAAATGAATATAATCTCAAATTCATGCCACCAATCAAATTCAATTGGTTTGATATTTGATGGATTATAAACTCGTATCTTTTCTTTTCCAACGTGGGATAAAAGACCATCCCCATTTAATTTGTAATATTACAAACTACAACCGGTATAAAGTCTTGCTACGAGTAGCATCACCATCATTCGTGGGAAACTAAAAATGCATGTGCATTTGAACAATGGGAAAAGGCTGGTAAATTCAAATGAATTAAATTCATTTTTGTCGACAACGCTAACAGTCAAAACCCCATGCCAAGACCGTTCACATGGAGATAAAAACAACAGCTCGACTACTCTTAGAATCCATGCATTTGTATACAGAAATTTCTGCTAACCTCTGTTCAAAGTCCAATGCCTAATGTACTGGCAACCAAAGTAGGACTTTCAGTTATTGCTACGTCGTTGATTCTGATCTGCTAATCTCCACGTGCATGGTATCCATCAATGGAGTCTACACTTCACCTACTGGTCAGCTCTAAATGAAAGGGCAATATTGCACTAAATCTTTCAGTTCATGGCGGACTAGGAAAATTCAGAATGAAATGCATGTCAGAAGACAGCAACATATGATTTCAATGTTCTTGGATCATTCGAAGTTTTCAACGTGGTTGTCTGTTTTACAGATCTAGAATACGTGTTAAATGGGCCCACTTTCCCCTGCAATGCACTGGAAAAGCAAAGTCGAAACAAGTGACTCCCATTCATCGTTTGGATAAAGTTAGCTTTGCTTGGATGCTTTTGGATTGCTGGACCAGATTTGATTGCTTTGTTTTTGTTTTCTCTACGTTTCTTCTCTTCCACTTGTAATTTCTTTGGTATGATTTGAATAAGAAATGTGAACGCTAGGTTTATCTTTCTTTGATTTTTCACAAACGTAGGACAACAATTTCATTGTTACAAAATCATATGATAATATAATTCCTTTATGAATTTTACATTCAACTATTTAGTCTTGTATGGACGAAAAATTTTTCTTAATATGTTTTATATAAATTTTGATATTTTCTATTTTAATAGATAACTATATCACAGGAAAACGATATTCATTAATGTCACATCAGAAACTGAGTCCAATCAATTTTGTTCTATAAGTTACATCTAATATGATCTCAAACAAACATGTTTGCATACAATAGATTAGAAACAGGTTTGTTCTGTCGTGCCACCCCATCCCCTCCAAATGATCACAGACATCCCAAGGCCCCTACTTGTAGCGCCAAGGGAGGAGTGTCAGATGGTGAAACCCCACCCACATAGTTGATCATGTGATCCCAAGGCCATCACAATCCTCGAACAACATCTCAAACAAGAGTCACTACAGTGAATTCATTATATGTGTCAACCCATCTCATGTTTATCCCATTACAATTCATCACAATCGAGTTAAGAAATGAACAGAATGCCTTTGCTAACATAACTATTTTGTACACACACACAACATATATACCAAAAAGACCGTTCATACATGGTCAAAATAAGCCACGCAAGACCAATTTCTTCACCTTTTAAAGAATGAGAGCACAACTTGAGCCCAAAAGTCTCAAAATCTGCTCCGAGCATATCACAACATGCTCATGATAATCCTAACAGTAGGAAAAGCCATAGCTCAATCGACATCCTTTGGTTCAAAACGATATAGTCTAACATCCAACCGCTAAAACGGAAATCAATAGTTCCATGGGCCCAAACGGGTCAAACTAGGCCAACAGGCTAAATGAGCCAGCAGCCCAAATGGGCCTAGGCGGGTCAGTGGGCCAAACTGGCCCCAATAATTCCTTGCCCAAGCAAAAGCCTGCAGTCCAGCGAACTGCAGTCTGCTCAATAAGCCAACACTTCAAGGCCAGACCAAAGAATGCAAGTTTATTATGAAGTTCATCACAGCCAACTTCCAGCTCCAAATTAGAAAACAACAAGGTTCTGGATTCTACAACCAAAGACTGATGGGAAAAATTAGAATTCAAGGCAGAAATTATGAAGACTGAGAAGGGAAAGAAAGATTTTCTTGGCATAGAAAAGGATGGACATCTGAAGGCCCCAGCCGATGTATGCCAAGGAAGGAGTGGCTGAGGGGGCAGATGTTTATGATTCAGCTGATATCCTTCACCTTGAGAGGATTGGATACGCTAGCATGGCTGAATGAGTGAGGGAATGACGAACCACATTAATTACTATTTCTTGATTTCTTATGCTGTTCATTGGAAGCATGATATGGTTCCATGCTTGAGTAATCTTTTTTTGAAACTGCTCCATTTCTATAAAGCTGAATATGCATGATAAACTTGTTTCAAATCCATTATATGAAAACATATCATGGATGGTAAATTTTCGAACTAAGCAAGTGATTCTTACCATTTATTTTTTTTAATATTTTCAGACTTGAGGAGGATGGGGGAAAATACAGATTGGGTAGTGGTGAGGTTGATTGATGCGAGTTCAATATTATGTTATTTCATTTATCTCGTCTGGATTGGGAGTTCCACAATTTCTATGTGTTCTGGTGCAGCAAATTATGATCTCTGGAACTTCTTTTCTCTATCTCGCTTTTCAGTTCAAAATGAGTATCTTGAAAAGGAAAAAAGAAAAACGGAAACCTTAAAACTTTGGGCTCCTGCGTCCTGTTATGGTTTGTGCATAATAGGTATTTAGGCATTTAGTGACATAATACCACATGAAACGCCTTAAAGGAAAAGAAAGGGAAACAAGAAAGAGAGTACTATGTCTCTTGCTATTATATATTTGAACACTCACAATCTATACACAAAATTTTGGGGATTGATCATAAACGAATAAACTATAGGTTACACTAAGATGATCAAAAATTAAAATTCTGAATCACTCTAAGGTGGTATGTTCATTTGTCTTCATTCCTATGTTAATCGGTGACCATCCAAGTTTTCTAGCTGCACTTCACTGCTAACGTGTTGAACATTAGTCCTTAGGCCATAATGGCTTGCGAAGAAACTGAAGTATATAAAATTCAAAGCTCCTATACCGGCAATGATGTAGTTGTAGTAGTCAATCCTATACCCCTTCGTTTTCTTTCTACAATACCAGCTACTGTCATACACAAAATTGACATTATAATTCCTACTCTCACCTTTTGTTTTATGGAAAATCTAGCCGGCTTTCTGGTGATCATTTTTTGGACTGTAGGTATGTATATGCACTCATAGATGAATATCCATAATGAGAGAGCAAGCATTGATGTGATGCCCATCCATCCTGATGGGACTTTGAAAGAGGATCCAATCCGTTTGTTCATCTGAATTGCTTGAAGTAACGCATATGTGTTTTGTTGATCCATCACAAGGAAACAAGCGATTCCTGATAGCCAAACGGGTATAACTCCAACTAAGCACTTTAGATGTTCCACTTGTTGGACACTTCATAGTCTCCGATTGTTTTTTGGTACTCCTTCGCCACTCAGTTCATCTGGATTGGTAGTAAGTGCTGCCCTATCGAAGAACTTGAACCTGTCAGTCCTAATGAGACTGGACAATGGTGCGCTTGATTCATTCATTGGTGGATCAAAGAAAGAAAGCTCACTACTTTGAGTTGGAACTTGTCTTCCTTTACTCAAAGCAGCTATGATCACCTTAGCTATGTCAATGAATACACTTCCTCGTGGCTTCACATAGATACACGTATGTGTACCCAGCAGGAACACTAAAAAAGACAAGGCAAGGCAAAGAGTGGGAATAGCATAGCCGACTACCCAACTCACTTCGGTTTGGATGTAGACAACCGCAGTCAGGGCTATAATTAGAGCTACAGTGAAAGAGAAGTACCGCCAATTGAAGAAGCTGTTGAGTTGTGATTTCCCTTTCTTTGTTGTAGTGTCAAACTGATCTGCCCCAAATGCAATGTTACATGGCCTAATGCCACCGTCTCCTGTAGAGATTAATCCTAAGCCGGCGACAAGCACACCTAGCTGCCATTTTTGAGGCTGTTGGCAGTCAGAGCGGCCTTGGCAAGCCGAGGGTCTTAGCTGATGTATACCTGCAGTCAAGGTCATGGTCCCCATGCCCTAAAAAAATGGAAAGCATAGCAATGTTCAATTCTTGTTTAGACTTAATCTGATATCATAAACAAATATGCAGATTCTATTTTTGTGGAAAGATCAATTCTACTTTTTGAGATTGGTAATGCAGATAAAGTTATTGTGAGTACCGGAAGAGTAGCAAAAGAGCCACAGAGGAGGGTCTTGAATCTGCCAGGGTAGGCATTGGAGAGAAAAGAGCCAATGATGCAAAGTTGGTTAAGCCAGACCAAATGTTGACAACATTAACCAAAAGCAAACTACCCATGTTGTATTCAGAGCGCAGATACACTGTTATGTTTGATTGTAGGCCCATCGACACCAACTTCTCAAATGACTCATTCCCTGATTCAAACTACCAAAATTAAAAGTTGTTAAAGTAATTTGAAAGATAACAAGCGAATGCTAGCAACATTTACCAATTATGAGTTTCACAGCTCTCCAGCCTCCTGCTTCTCTTGGAGGAGAGGTTTGCTCCACCGATGAAGAATAATGGCTTCTGCCTTCCATCCCCTCTCTCTATCCCTCTCTCTCAAAAAATTCTGAAGATGCAAAATATTTTGGAAGGTGTCATCTAGGTTTGGTTAAAAATGACACAACACAGAGGATGTGAACGCCTGATTTATGGAGTAGGACTCCGCACCTGAGGTACACGTAAATGCTTGGATTTAGGAGATAAGTATTATGTCACATGCCCTGAGACAATGAATAGTGGAGAAAACTTTGGATGCTGCCAATCCGATGTGCGGCATCTTCCCATTGCACAATGAAAAAAAAAAAACAACCTTGTATGTTACAGTTGCACTGCATTACTGCAGAATGCTCTCAATTAAACAAAATAAATTTAATAAGGATTGTTGAGTTCTGCACATTTATGTGTACTTTTTTCTCACTAACAAGTTTGATATTTCAAAAAAGGGGGGAGGGGAAAAGGATAGGAAGGATTGATGGGAGTCATTTGTCTTTCCTTATATAATAACACATGATGTATTAGTAGGAGTATTTATCATGTAGTATTCAACATCAGTGGACTCCTCACCACTAATCAGTCCATTCCAAAGATGTAATTTTAATGCATGATGTATTAGAAGTAGTATACAACAACAGTGGACTCCTCACCACAAATTAGTACATTCCGAAGATGAGAATTACATAGAATTTGCTTCCGGTAATTGTAGTAGCTTCTTGGTTTTTATTCACCCAGTCTTGCTCGAATCCTCTAGCCGCACCTCATTCTTGATCCACACTTTGCTTCTTCTAATATACCGGGCAGCAAAAAGATTAAAGTACATGAAATTCAGAACACCAATGCAGGCGATGATGTAGTAGTAATAGTCAAGCCTATTGTTGTTAAGGTCTGTATGACCTAACCAAGGAGAGTTTCCATTCAGCTTTGTGAGGCTGTGAATCATATTGACAAGAAGCGAGCTTAGGTAGCTAGCAACAGACAGACCCAAGAAAAAGATTGCTCCGCCAACAGTCCTCATACTTTCAGGCAAGTGTGTAGTCAAGAACTCCATTATGGCAACAGGAGCTAATGCTTCTGTCAATCCAGACAACATAAACTGAGGCAAGAGGTATAAAATGCTCAGAGGTGACTCAAAGGAGTGATGTGCCAAAGCTAAATCTCGACGTTTTTTCTCCAAAATTCCTGCTTCCAGCATACATATGACTGACGATAGGATGCCTGCACTTATTCTCTGCTGTGTGGATAACCTGGATTCTTTCTTGGTCAATAACTGGACATAGGGAATGTAAAGGCACTCATAGATAAGAATCCACACCGAAAGGGCAATCATTGATGTGATGCCCATCCATGCTGGTGGAATATTGAAATTTGATCCAATTGATTTCTTCATCTGAATTCCCTGGAGTATCCCGAATGTGCTTTGTTGATCCATCACAATAAAGCAAGCGATTCCTGATAACCAGATTGGTATGATTTCTAGCAAACACTTTAGTTGCTCCACTTGCTGCATGCTACATAATCTCCATTCATTTTTGGGTACTCCATTAGTCAATTCACTGGGGTCAACTATAATAGCAGCCTTGTCAAGATGTCTGAACCTGTCGGTTCTGATCAGCTTGGCTGTATGTGATTCTTTTATTGGAGGATCAAAGAAAGTGGGCTCAGAATCAGAACTCCGGACTTGCTTTCGTTTCTTAGAAGCAGCTACAACAACCTTTGCAATGTCAACAAACACACTTCCTTGTGGCTTGACACAGATATATGTGTGTTTGCCTAACAAAAATATGAGAACCGAAAAGAGAAGGCAACTAGTGGGAATAGCAAACCCGAGTACCCAGCTCACATAAGTTTGAATGTAGACAACAAACGTGAGAGCTATAAGGAGAGCTATTGTGAAAGAGAAATACCACCAATTCATGAAGCTCGCTAGTTGTAATTTTCCTTCTTTAGTTGTGGTGTCAAATTGATCAGCACCAAAGGCAATGTTGCACGGTCTAATGCCGCCTGCTCCTATAGATAGCAGTGCTAGCCCAGAGAAAAGGACTCCAAGCTGCCATACTTGAGGCTGACCACAGGAATGGCCATCACAATGGGATGGTCTTAGTTGGGATACACCTGCTGTCAAGGTCATGATTCCCATTCCCTGTTAAAAGGAAAAACATATATAGTTTACTCATTGGACCTTTTAATTCCATGCAATTCAAGTTGCAGTTGTCCTTGGTTGAGTTAAGAAATTCAGTTCTTGGGGGGTGATGTATTCTTTTCTTCTAGACATGATGATTTGAAATTTAGATGCCATGTCTTTGTTGCGCAAGTATTAATTCTTAAAACCAAATGGCTATAAGCAAATAGGCGTACCAAATCTACTCAACCCAACACAACAAACTAACCCCTAATCCCATCTTAGTAAGGTTTGGCTCCGTTGAAAGTTTTTATCAAGTCAGACTGATGTTAGTAATATCATGTTTTATCACCTCTACTGGACTTTTCTTAGGCTTTCTTCTTGTTCTTCATGCACCTTCATCTTGTATGCCACAATTGCTTCCAATAGAAGCAGTAGGTGGTCTCTTTTGATCATGTCCAAATCATTTTAATCTATTTACTCTGATGTTATCTACAAGTGATGCTACTCCAAAGTTTAATCTGATGCTTATCTCCAATTCTATCTTTTAATTTTTGGTACTCCACATGGCCATCTTAGCATTTTCATCTCTTCAAACAAAAACATATAACAGGTATTTTTCACATTTGCAATCAATAAATACACGGAGATACACAAAAAGAAGGGAAGTCGGACATGTTTGAGAATAGAGTCTTGGTGTTTATGCACAATGTTAGTACATTTATAATATTAATACAAACACATGGCAGTGGGTTCCGGGTGTTAATTTAAGGAAACTAATTCAAACATAGACATTAGGATCGCCAAATAGGAGTGCAAAAATTGGAACAAGAAAAGTGAGTCTACATTGATGTCCCATTGCAGGCATATTGGATTGCTGCTGAATAAAATGGTCATCAACGCAAATGGTAGAAAATATGGCAGATTTAGTAACAACTGAATTACTACTGGCTTTACCCAAATCATCAAATAAATATACACTATTCAGCCAAACACAGAGAGAGAGAGAGAGAGAGAGAGAGAGAGAGAGAGAGAGAGAGAGAGAGAGCTTACAAGGAGAGAGGCAATGGAGCCAAAAAGAAGGGTCTTGAACCTGCCAAGATAAGCATCAGAGACAAAAGCACCAGCTAATGGTGCAAAATTGGTTGACCCAGACCAAATGCTAATGACATTGATCAAAAGCAGACCACCCATGTTGTATTGGGTCTTCAGATATACTGTTATGTTTGCGATCAGGCTCATTGATGCCAATTTCTCAAATGATTCGTTCCCTTCAATCCACCCCATGAAAAATATTAATAATTATATGTTAACCAAACAAAAAATAATTTTTTTTTTTTAAAAGGTAGAATGACCCAGATAAACAAAATTGATATATAATGATTAGGGCAGGGAGATTTATCTACCAATGATGTATTTGACGGACTTCCAGCCTCCTGCTTTTCTAGCAGGATGTTTTGGCTCCAATGGTGAACAAAGGGTTCCCTCTTCCATCTCTTCCGCCTCTCTTCGATCTGTTTCTATTATGAATGATGGGGTGGTTGTTTAAAAAGAAAATTTGAGAAGACAAAGAAAATGTTGAAATAAAAATTTCAGTTATAGCCTTCCTACTCCTTGGTACGAGAAGGGCGCTACTTGTGATATTTCGATTTGGATGTATTTTATTTGGCAGTTTTTTCGATGTTAAATATGATTGCATGGATTACTTTATATAGGCGGTGGAAGCATATTATTAATTAATTTTTAAATTTAAAATTTGAAAATGAAAAAAATCATATTATTTTATAAAATAAGTTTGACAAACGTTTAAATTATATTAATTGAAATATAATTTTAAATATTAATCGATAAAGGAACACGGAGGAAAAAGAAAAAAAAAAAGGCATCGGAAGCATGTCATGTTACGGCAGTGTGAGGTTTGACGTGTGGTGGAAGCATATCACATTCTGGCAGGGCGCAGGGTAAGGTTTCATATTAGGTGGAAGCATATCACGTTATGGGAGGTAAGGTTTTACATTAGGTGGGTCAAATAGTAACCAGCCTGCGCACTGTGAGAACTAAACTCCGATGTATAACATTTAGCAGAAAATTACGTTGATGCAACCTATATCCCCCCGTGTAAACAATTCATGAGCAGTTGGAAAAATTAAGGATGATATAGCTTGTTAGCTTATTACGTTTGACCTTAAATAATATAGGTATTATTATGTAATATAAATTACATTTAAAATATATCGTATATATAATTATTTATAAGATTAATATGTCAAATTAATAAACCAGAACAAAATAAATAAGGCCATAAATAATTTACAAAAAATCTAAATTATTTACACCCCCTTATCCAACTTCAAACCACCAAACTACCTTAATTTGATTTTTTTATGTACTTATTTTATTTTATTTTTTATGTATTTTTTTTATAAACTATTAATATCCGTTAATTATATTGATTCAAATTAAATCGAATTTGAAGTGGAGTGACGTTTTGGGGGCAAAAACTCTCCTGATGTATGTATTTTCAATATATAAAATTCGAATTCAAAATTTTACTTATAATTGTACTTTTATTCTACTACATGAGATATTTTTATATAATTATACTATATGTTGTATCATATATTTACTTATATTTAAATAATTTATTTATATTTAGAAGCTCAAAACTGTTTTTAATTAAAAAGGAAGTTTGTATGGTTCACATGGTGAACCATCACACTTTAAAATTGCATATTTCCATATCAGCCGGTTAATCCCTTTGCCATCGCCAGTGTCGCTCCAGGTCTACCCTCCCCAACCCATCCCACCACCATAAAATGTTGCCACCTCCACATCCACTCCACCAGTTTCTTTATATAATAACTTTTCTGGGTATTTGAAGGGATATATAATTCACATGTTCGATTAAGAAGGATTGCAGAGCAATTGGGGTTTCTCTCAATGAAACATTGCTCGGGAATTTGGGGGTTTAGATTCCAATTTTGGTCAAACAAGACTCCATAGAATGAATTTCTTCCTGCATTTGCTACACTTGTTCCTTTAAATTTGATCGTATTTTTTAATACCCATATGTTAATTTGATCCAAATCGAAAGATCCAGACGAGAAAAACAGAAAATTTGATTGATTTTGATCAAATTTTGATTATTTTGGGATAGGGAAAAATGGTCGGAGTATATTGAGAGACAGGAAAGAAGATATTAGAAGTTGGAGAGAGAGAGAGAGAGAGAGCGAGAATGTGGGGGGGGGGGTTTCAAAAATGAAAAAAGTTGAAATGAGGTGGAATTTTTTATTTTTAAATCAAATTTTGATTAAAAAATGTCATTTGATTGAGTCCATTGTCCTTCAATGTGGCAGCGCATGACCATGATACTAGAGGACAGAATTGGGGAGACGGTGGTGGGGCTGGGGGCTGTGGCAAGGCGTGATTCGGCGATATGCAGTTTAAGAATGTGATGTTGAGCTATCCATGTATTATGATTTGATGTGAGAACTTGATAGCAATCACCTGATGACATGAGGAACGAGACGTAAGAAACTAGAATTTTGTATTTTCCAATATTATTTATTTTTTCTAAAATTTATAATCTCACTTCTTAAAATTATAATTATAAATAAATGTCATATTTTGAATCTTGACATAAATTTTGGGTTTCACTCTCTTATAATTAATTTTTATTTACACATAAAACCCAATCTTGCAAAAACTTAGCCTCCATTCTTGCTTTATTGTTGTTGTGATTATAGGAAACTAAGCCTTATGTTTCAAATTAGAAGTCAATTTTACTATTAGTAACTTCAATTAATATTTGGTTTTTTCACTTTGTTTTATGTTTAACAAATTTGTTAATATTCAAAATCACGTAATTTATGAACAAGTCGAACAAAATTAATTTATCAAAATTTTGTGAGCGTTGATTATTTGATATAATTATTGAATATCCTTTAACCAGATTTAATTATTTGATATAATTATTTGATATAAGTATTCCTTCTCCTTAAGTGTTAAATCTCATTTAATCAGATTTAATCTGATTTAATATAATTACTGAATATCATTGACTTATAAAAGAATAATTAATATATAAAAATTTTTATCATTAAAAAAATTAATTAATTAATTGGATAAAATTCAAGTAACCTTATCTTATCTAATGAGTAAAAATGTAACATTTTTCTCAAAATTTAAAAGGAAGTACTATAATTTATTCGTAAATGACAACAAATGGTCATATTTCTAGTCAAATGTTCAATCATATTCCCAATTTTGAAACAATAAACCCTCGGCTTGACTGAAATTTGGACTTGACGTTTAACGGTCTAGTCCAAAGAGCACCTGGCTGCTGCCGTGCAGCGAGGGCTATTTAGAAGACTTATCTAAATTTATTTCTAATTTATTTTATTCTACTTATTATATTTTTTAAAAGCATAATCACATTCCGGTCCTAAATCTTTAACCTAACTTACTTTTTTTTTTTTTTTTTACTTTAATTCTAATTTTTTTAATTTTTAGTGATTTAGATTTAGTCAAAATATTGATGGTGCGATGAATCTTATGACAGAATTATTCTTTTTTAATTAAAAAAATTAGGATTAAATAGAAAAATGGTTAGATACTAAAAACTTTACATGTAATGATTATTTTTTGAATTAAAATTATTTTTTATAGTAAATACAAAGGATTTTGTTAGTACAATTCAATTTTTTTAAAAATAAGATTTTAATTTAATAAATTTTAAATTAATAAGAGAATTTAACTTTTCCAAATGGATGACATTGTCAGGCCGTGGGAACTTTTGAAACTCGGACCATGTCCAATTGTGGGACACGTGGTAGACGACATTTCAAAACCCTCGAGGAAAATTGGGACAAGGAAATTGCAAAGAAACCTTCACGAGAATAGGTAGAACTTTATAAAATTATTGGACTAATAATAATAATAATAATAATAATAATAATAATTTTGATTTTTTTACTTCAAATATATCATATTTATTTTAATAAAAAATATTATTCATAAAAAGAATAAAAATAAATTGAAACAAACAAAACTTACACAAATGCGACTGGGTATTGTAATTGGCACCGGGGCCCTCACTCTGTGAGATTTTTTTCTCCATTTCAAAAGGATCAAGCAACCTTAAATGGCTAGAAATGGAGGTTCTGGATGCAACTTCTTCTAGAATAGAAGAGAAGAAAAATTGGATTAATATTTAAATTTACTATAAATATTTTATAATTTTTGTAGAAAATTTTAATTTTTTTTTAAATCGCCATGTTTTTCAATTTTTTTAAAAAGAAATGTTATAAATAGAATAATCTAAAATCAATTATTTAAGAGAATTGAATAACGTAAAAGAGTCAACCCAACATATTGAGTAACAACCAATTTTTTATGGATATAGCGGTGGAATATTACATTTTTTTAATCATAAGTCTCGGATTTGATTAATGAGAATGAAAAAAATGAGATTTATGACAGTCAACCTCTTATATGGGTCCTAAAATTCAAATACTGATCAGTGAAAAAAAAAAAAACGTGTTGAGTAACAAAATTATAAGTGCCATAAATCTCATGTCTACTTGCTAATAAGCAATTAACCGGAACATAAAAATAAGTAAATTTTACAAAAAGAAATTTCTTTTCTTTATCAAAATATTTATTTTTGATCAAACTTCACATATCAACTCACTTGAACAAGACCATCCAAATTACCAAAAAAAAATTATTAAAATTAAGAGATTTATGTCTTCTAAGAATAGAGATAGGAACAAATAATAAGAAATTATTTACTTTTTTGGATTTAATTAATTCGACTCATTTAAAATATTATTAAAAATCAGTGTATATACAAGAAATTTAATATTGTATATAAAGGGGGATAGATGGGATAACCAAACTGAATTAATACTTAAGAAGTTAAATTTTGAGGTGAAAAACAAATAATTAATTGTGTTTAGTGGGTAATTTTTAAAAATATTCGACTGATCCAATTCAGGGAAAAGATCAAGTTCTAGAAAAAATATATAAAATTATTAAATATTAAAATTTTTTAATTAATATCTTGAGTTTAAATTTTATATATAATGAAAAAAGAGGTAAAAGAAAGATTTGTTTTTCAAATTTTAACGGATTTGAATGGTTAATCGAATCTATCGAAAATTTTATTTTAAAAATGAAAAAATCAAAGTTGGCTGCCATGGATGGTGAAAAGTAAGAGTTCTGGAATTCTGCGTCACTTGAGGGGGCTTTTTACAAAATTCAAACTTATTTACAAAATTTAAATCCTTGAATATTTTATTTACAATTTTTTATTATATTAATCGATATCTAAAATTATATTTTGATTAATTCGGTTTAAAATTTACAATAATCTATTTAAAAAAATTACGTTCCCAATATAATTTTTTCTATATTTAAGTTACGAGTCAAAATCATAAATTTAATTAAATGATCTAATATTATATTCCATTATATTAATTGTTTATTGATTATTTATTTACTACTTCTTGAATGCTCAACAAACGTGCAGCTTCGCGGTCAAAAGGCTTCTTTTAATTTAATAAATTTATAATTTTAAGTGCGCATCCCCCCCTCTCTCTCTCTCTCTCTCTCTCTCTCTCTCTCTCTCTCTCTCTCTCTCTCTCTCTCTCTCTCCAAATAAAATATTAGATTAAAACCATAAAATTTAAAACGTGAAGTTTTTCGGCCCGGCGTGTGATTGCTTTGGCTACTTATTTTTAAAATTATTTAGAAACAGTACAATATTTTATTTGATCAAACATCATAAGTTAATAATCTAAGCTGAATCTTACCTTTTCTGTTATTTGGCTTACTTATAATCCAAAATAATTATCTTTTCCACTTCTTATTTTAACTTAAAAGTAGATTTAATCAATTTATAAATCAAATCAAATCAAATACACTCTACTCTTATAATATATCTGTCAATAATAAATATTTTGACTTTATTTACATAAATACCCGTGAAAGTTTATAATGCATGCCCATAAAATAATTATTTATTTTTGGGAATTTATTAAGTATTATATATTTGACAAATTTTATTCTTCATAACTTTTTTTTTTTTTTTTTTTTTGTACAAGGAAAGACTTTATTCTTCGTAACAAAAAAGAGATCCTAAATTTTTAATGTTGGAATGTGAAAAATTTTATATAAATTCTAAAGAAAAAAATCAGAAATACTTTGTGTCGTAATCAATAAGACAATCTTACCATTTGTGTTAATAAACATGATTTCTTTTATGGAAGATTGGGTCCAATGTACCAAAGACCAGAACGGGACTTTTGGCGTTCAGAAGCGTAATCGTCTGACTAATAGATTTTTTTTTTTTTTTTCGATTTTCATCGTCGATATCTAAATTTTATCCGATTAATTCGATTCGAATATTATAGAACCTATTTTATAGGTTGACTCTCTTAAATTTTTTTCGTTATTTTCAGAACTCGAAGTCGAAATGTCTAATTAAAAAGATAGATTATCTGATTACTTAAGTTAAAAAATTGAGTATTTGATTGATAGATTTAAAGATATGATGCAGATTTTAAAATATCTTAAATAAAAAAATATATATTTACTTTACTCTATTTATTTTTTTTATATGGATTGTCAAGTCAGAGAATGGTTTTACAAATGGAGGATTGTGACCGGCGACCTTTTGCTTTATTTATCAGTTGAATTGAGAGTGGGACAGTCAGTCAAGCCAATAAAATCACATGTGGCCCACAAGCACTATACATTCTTATTATTATTATTTTTATTGATAAGGGTTGGTAGGTTTAAAATAATTATTTTTATATAATAATTAAATAAATCAAAATTATCATTAAATGTATTTCATTAAAAAAAGTTATTTTGATGGATCATGTATCCAATAATTATGCTAGATTTGATTAACAATTCGAGTTGGTTTGAAATTTAGATTTTTAAAAATAAAATTCTTTTAATATCTATTCTTATTATAAATAAAATTTGAATTCGAGATATTGATTAAAAAACATTATTGATCAACTACCGGATCAACGAGACATTCAATAAGAGAAAAAGTTGTGTATATAATTATTAAATTATGTCTACTTCTATATGTTAGTGGTATTAAATGTATGAAAGAATTTAATACTCATGGGATTACATATATCTAATTTATTTTTTATAACATTAGAATTTTAGTCTTATGGTAATTTTATTGAATGGTAATTGCCCTTACAAGCATGCCCATCAAGTAAAGTTTATTTCTTGGGAAAATTTTAATATTTTGTCACTTGTATTTTTCCAATTGCATGCAGTTGTGTTTCCGTAGGAAGTTTTACAGGTGATGTGAGATATTTGAAAGAGTTTGAAGACGCTTCCTGAAGAGGAGATAATTAATAATATCTTGTCACATATAGTCATAGGAGAAAACGACACATATGGTCTCCTTGTTCTCCTCTGGTGTGCCATAGAACGAATCATATGGTCTCCTCTGGTGTGCCCCAGTTATCCATGGAGGCTTGGCTTGTGACTAAAAAGTTACATGATCTACCATCAATGAATCTAATAGTCGTGATCTCAGAATTTGATTTTTCTTGGTCTTCACTATTTTTCTTAGTCTAATAGTTGTGATCAAAGACTTTTTTTTTTTTTTTCATGTTATAAATTACTAATATGATTTTCGTGTGAAGTTGGAAGTCCCCCAAAGTGACTTTTTTGAATACAAAAAAATCACTTTCAAACACCCAAATTTGTCCCAATGGCTCCCTATTTATACCTTCGTCCTCTCTTAGCTGAAAAGCACCATCTCTCCTATCACAGAGACAGAGAGAGAGAGAGAGAGAGGGTGAGATGGAAGCTACATCGCGCATGTGGGGGTTGACATGGGTTTTAGGAGCTTTGCCTATAGTAATATTAATGATATGGTGGTGGAATGAGATATGGTATGTGTTTAGCTCCAAGGACAGGGCAAAACTCCCTCCCGGTCACATGGGATTTCCCTTCCTTGGAGAGACTCCCAAATTCCTTTGGTACTTCAAAGTTCTTCGTCGCCCGGATGATTTCGTCAATTCTAAACATCGCAGGTCTTGTATCCTCCTTCTCTCTGTCAACCTCTTTGTGAAAATACAATCTATTTTACTTGTCTGGCCTAGGTTTATTTTATTTTGTTACACAAGAATTTAAACTTGATATTACTAGATTAAAAGAACAGATTGTGATCACTAAACTGTCTATTTAGGATTCTGGCCTAGATTGAATGTCATAGCTTTTGATTGCTCAAAATACTAAATTAAAAAATAAAAAATTCGAAATGTTCATTTTATATCAATCATTTGTTGAAAATTAGATTAATCAGTAGAATTCCTGATAATTTATCGGTATAAAACATATCCGACTAGTGATGCCATATGTATGTATAAAGTGTTGTTTTAGCACATCGGACTTCATATTACGATACACTAATCCTTTTTTTATTGAATGATTAGGTACAAGAATGAAGTAGGGCTGTATAAGACCCACCTATTTGGATCACCATCCATCATTGCATGCTCTCCGGACACTACAAAGTATGTGTACCAAAATGAGGGGATTTTCATGGCCAAATGGCCAAATGTTGAAATTATGGGTGAAAACACAATAATATCTAAGTATGGCAAAGGACATAAGAGACTTCGTGGTGCCATAACCAGTGCCATCAACCAGCCACAAGCCCTCCGCCCCATCGCGCTCCTTGTCCAACCCCGCATCACGGCCGCCCTTGAATCCTGGGCCCAAAAGGGTAAAATTGTAGCCTTCGAGGAAACCAAGAAGGTAAAATCAATTTTACCAAATTCCTTATTTTAACGTTGAAAATATAAATGGTCTCCAAATTATTTTCTGGTTAACTAAATTCCACTAATATAAATACCATGTTAGATTTCTAACAATTGATTGTTAGGAATAATATTGATGTAGGCGGTCAAAACTTTTTTAATGTCTATTTTTTTATTCTCAAAATTCAAATTTAAAATTTAAGAATTCTAATATCATGTCATTAAACTTAGAACATTGATATATTTTGTCTATTATATTTGATGCGAGAAAAAATTTAATGAACTAATTTTTGGTCCAAAAGATTTTCTCTTTCTCTCTCTATTAAACCTAGATTTGAGTTAATAAGAATATTACTAAATTTCAAATTTATTATTAGTAAGAAAAATCATAATTTATAGATATGCATTAAAGTTCTTTAATTCAATTATAAAAGGCAAAATGTTCTGAAATGAATTAAGAGTAAAAATTCATTGATCTTGACATTTGACAAAACTTACAAATTTTTATGGTACAACGATCGTTATATTTTTTTAATTAAAAATTTTGTATTTTAGTCATGAGAATAAAAAATTAGGATCTGAGAGAGTTAATCACTCCACGAAGGTATTATAATATTCAGATTAGATTAATTAAAAAAATTTCAAATATTGATCTAACACAAGTAATTCACTTAAAAAAAAAAAGTCTATTTACCATAATTCTCAAATAATAAAATTCAGATCTTTTGACCAGTTGAACAATGACTCAATTGGAGTCTTGTCTCTAAATAAACTGTACATACATACACGTATGATATTTGTTGTGACAGGTGACATTCGAGAACATTGGAAATTTGTTCGCCAACATTCAACCGGGCCCACTTTTGGATACTCTTGACCGGTTGTTTGTCGGGCTTGTCAATGGAATCAGAGCTCAACGTTGGTACTTTCCCGGAACAAATTTCTACCATGCCATTCAGGTACCTCCGTATCCATATCTCTCGCTCACAATTTGGAATATGTGCCGTAATTTTAAATATTTTTTAAGTAAAATTTTATATTATCGTTTAACGATCTAATCCGATTTAAATTAGATTTAATCAAAACGAATATAATTATTACATATCACTAATTTACACAAAAAATTAATTTAGAATATATGTTCGTCTCACCTTAAAAACATATTCTTATCGTAATCAATTATTATGTTATTAAAGACCATATAATTCCATCACCAATGATAAACAAACAGTGTACTTCGAGCAAACTTATTGTTACAGTTCTACTAACAAGCAAACAGTTGCAATACTCTCCATCAATGATTTGGATGTGTTTTTGCAAATGATTTGATCAATTATGCTAAGCAAAATCATTTACGATACAAGCTCGATTCTATCAAACCTGGGATAAATTTGTCGGTACGAAAATCCGTATTTTCCCTTGTGGAAACTTAGGAAGCTTTTGCTAAAATGGCAGTGTCGAAGGAAGCTTAAAGAAATATTTCGAGCAGAGCTAGAGAAGAGGAAGCAGGACAGACTTAAAGGAGTTGAAGCAAGAAATGATTTGATGGATGGGCTGATGGGAATTAAAGATGAGGAAGGAAATCAATTGAACGATGAAGAAGTGCTTGACAACATTGTTAGCCTTGTTGTCGCGGGCTATGAATCTACTGCTCTTTCATCAATGTGGGCAATATATTTCCTTGCCAAGTCTCCTAAAGTCCTCCAAAGGCTCAGGGTATTATATTAAGTTAAAATTGTTCTAACCTAGTTGATTCTTCGCACTCAATGGACAGATTTTTCTAATTAGCATTAAATTGCAGGAAGAAAATCAGGCTCTTAGTCAAGAGAAAAATGGAGGATTCATCACAAGCGAGGAAATTTCCAAGTTGAAGTATACAAACAAGGTATGTGTGCACTAGAGTTATGTGCAATTTAACTTTGTGCATTCAATAGATACCGGTTTTAGTAGGTATGGGTAGTAGGTCATTCACTATTAAAAAACGGATTTTTAACGACAGAAAAATCCGATACTGAAAGTCTCTTTTCCGTCGCTAAATCTATCATAAAAAGTGACCCCGCTAATTTTCAGCGACTGATTTTTTTTTCACTGATTTGAGTTATGGAAAAAGAAAAAAAAAAACACAACCAACCATCCCCTTCGCCCTGCATTTGCTGTTGCTGGAGGTGAGAATCGAATCTGTGCTCACAAAATGGTGTGAGAGTACTTTTGCCACTAAACCAAACAAGCTATTTACTTATACATTTTTTTTTTTTACTTATTATCTATATTTCTTATTTCTTAATAATATTAAAATAATATAAAATTATAATTTATTATAAAATAATAAAATAATTTTATTATTACTTAAAATAAAATAATAAAAAATTTTTAAAAATAAAATAAAATTATTCTTTGCAAAATAAAATAAAAATAATAAGAATTATTAAATAAAATTAAAAATTAAAAAATTAAAAATAATTTATTATAAAATAATAAAATAATTTTATTATTACTTTAAATAAAATAATAAAAAATTTTAAAAAATAAAATAATATTATTCTTTGCAAAATAAAATAAAAATAATAAGAATTATTAAATAAAATTAAAATTTTAAAAATTAAAAATAATTTATTATAAAATAATAAAATAATTTTATTATTACTTAAAATAAAATAATAAAAAATTTGCAAAAATAAAATAATATTATTCTTTGCAAAAAAAAAAAATTAATAAGAATTATTAAATAAAATTAAAAATTAAAAAATTAAAAATAAAATTAAAAATAAAAAAAATAAAAAATAAAAAAATCCATCGCTAATCCATCGCTAATTTTCCGTCGGTAATCCGTCGCTAATTTTCCGTCGCTAATCTGTCGCTAAAGGCTGTACATATTTTTTTTAAATTTTTTTTCCTTCACCAATTCACCGACGGAAGTTAGCAACGGAAATATTTCCGTCGCTAAAAATTCCGTCGGTAATTCGTCGCTGATAATTTTATAATTTTTTTAAAATCTTTTTTAAGATTTTAGCGACGAAAATATTTCCGTCGCTAATTTCCGTCGATAATCTGTCGCTAATCTCTCGGTAAAAAATCCGACGTTAATCCGTTGTAAATCCGTTGCTATTACCGACGGATTTTCCGTTAGTAATTTTCTGTCACAGAAGTCGTGTTTTCTAGTAGTGATTTAATCAATTTCAAATTCAAAACTTAAGAATGAAAAAAAATATATTTGGAGAGTTATCCCTAAAATAGGTCCGACAAGCGCTCAAATTGGATTAACCAGTGTGTTACTCTATATACTAATTGGTATAGCAAAAAAAAAAAAAAAAAGACTTTGTGCAAACCTGCGTGAGATTGCCCAATGCCATGTGATCCTCTTGTTTGGCAAGGCTTTAGACTAGGTTTCAGCTTACGAAAATAATTGTAATGGAAACTTAATGCAAGGTTAGCATAGGAGGGGCATTTTTATCCTTAAAATAGCAGAAAAAAGTAGTATCGCTTTCTATAAATGCCTAGAATTACTGTCCATGGTAGGTTTAATTAGGTGTTGAGACATAATCTTATTCTTGATCCATCCAATGGCCCATTGACCACGTGTCAGCCTCGTTCACTGGCCTGGTTCATGGCCAAACCCCGCCTAGGCCTGTTATGACACCCGGGTAGTGTCACGGGTACCCGTGACACTACCCGGTCAAAGCCCGAGCTCGAGCTCGGTCAACTCGAGCTCGGGTCGAGCTCGAGCTCAGTGATTCCTCTCTCGAGCTCGAGCTCGAGCCTACATTTCTTCAGGCCCGAAGCTCGTCGAGCTACCCGTCCCTCTCAAAACCTACTTCCTTCTTCCTATTCTCATTTCCCGCACACCTGCATACCCATCTCTGTTCGAAGGGCGAAGGCGAAGGCGAAGGCGAAGGCGAAGGCGAAGGCGAAGGCGAAGGCGAAGGCGAAGGCGAAGGCGAAGGCGAAGGCGAAGGCGAAGGCAAAGGCGAAGGGCGAAGGGCGATCGAAGGTCTGCTCTCTCACCATCGCGATTGTAGGTCTCTGCTCCTTCGCCATCGCGATCGCTTGCTTCGATTCGAAGGTCTATGCTCCTCTCACCATCGCGCGATGGTCCTCCTCCTGTCACCATCGCGATCGAAGATCTCCTCTTCATCTCACCATCGCGATCGAAGGTCTCCTCGAAGGTACTCTGTCTCTCTTTGTCTCTCTCTCTCTCTCTAGGGTTAGGGTTTCATGTCTCTGTCTCTCTCTGTCTCTCTAAGATCTCAACTCTCATCGGCTTCGAAGGTCTCCTTCAATTTCTGTGTGCGACGATCATCTCCTCGAAGGTAAAACTCTCGCTCTCTCTCTCTCTCTAGGGTTTTTCAGATTTGCTCTCCTTCTCATTCTAGGGTTTTCCAGATTTGCGCTCTCTCTCTCTCTCTCTCTCTCTCTCTCTCTCTGAGTTCCGCCTTCCGCCTTCCGGTTGTCGTGATCCCGGTTTAGGGTTTCGATTTGGGCTCGGGTTTGGATACGGTTTTGGGCTCGGGCTCGGGCACAATCTTGTCAGAGACCCGCGACACTCGAGCTCGAGCTCCTCGATGACACTTCGAGTCGAGCTCGAGCTCTAGAATCACAGGCTCGACGAGCTCGAGCCCGAGCTTGAGCTCACCTCCCGCAAACTCGAGCCGAGCTCGGGTATTGTGATACCCGGGCTCGACCCGGGTGTCATAACAACCCCGCCCTCGGCGTATATCTAGACATTGAATGATGGACTTTACTTTGTGAATATCTCTTCTTGTTTGGACATGGTGCAGGTGGTGGAAGAAACACTAAGAATGGCCAACATTTCATCATTTAATTTCCGAGTAGCTGCCGAAGATGTTGAATACAAAGGTGAGTATAGAAAGAAAATTGAAAATTTGTGATTCAAATTGCAGAGCTGCTTCTTTATTTTAAAGAAAATTGAAATTTTATGCAGGGTATAAAATACCAAAAGGATGGAAAGTACTAACTTGGATTAGATTTATCCACACAAACCCAGAACACTTTGATGATCCTTTGTCCTTTAACCCAGATAGATGGGATGTAAGTCACTTTTCTGGCCACCCAATCTTACTAACAAGCCATCAATGCATTGCCCTCAAATCATTTACTCTTGTATGTCTTTTGGGTCAGCAACCGATGAGGCCAGGAACATTCCAAGCCTTTGGTGGAGGAACAAGAGTTTGCCCCGGAAATTCGCTTGCACGGATGCAACTCGCAATTCTCATTCACCATTTGTCTGCAGGATACAAGTAATGCCATCTCACAAAACCCTAGATAAGACTTCTTCAGTGGGACCCACCCCACTAATAAAATAGAATATTGTGATTAATATTAAAAAGAGAAATTTTCAATTTTACAGATGGGAACTGATTAATCCAGATGCCGCCATTGCATATCTTTCACATCCAAAGCCAGTTGATGGGGCTGAGGTCTATTTCAGCAAACTTTAAAGCAAGTTACTCTGTAGGTACTCAGTTGATGAATTCAGAGTCATTTTCTACCAATACATGCACAAAGGGTTTATGAAGAGATTAGTACTTTAATATTATTTTAATAAAATTCAAAAGTGGTGTTAATTTTATGGGCTTGGACTGGATTATATGTTCCAATCCCATCCCAAGAAACAAGAAGTCATCTTGTATTACCTGTAACCTACAAAGATTCAAGATTGAGTTAATATAATTATCTTACCATATCCTTTCTTCAGAGGTCCCATCATGAGAATAATGTTGATGCTTTGATGGGTTTCTTTTTTTTTTTTTTTCACAATAAAATGTATAAAGAAAGAATAAGAAAAGAAAAAACAAAGATATATGGTTATTTATAAAATATTCACTCATATGATAACAAAGTTGTTGACTCTTAACTCTCATCAATCAATTCATGATCACGCAGAAGGTTACTTAGAACTTGGGGCGAAGGGGGCCCTACAATATTAAGAAAAATTAAATTATAATAATAAATATTGTTTATTTTTAAAAATTATAATATTATTTCTTATAAATTTTTAATTTTGGTCCCGGTTAGATGTGCAGGGTGAGTGCACTATTGCACAAAGACAAATGGGGGACAATGTTACAAAATGTCCTAATTTTGAATGATCTAATTTTAATAAGATAAGATAAAAATATACCCACGCGAAACATGATTGTGGCTTTTTCTCCGTACATGCCATGAGCTATTGTTGTCTTATTTTATTTTTTATTTTTTATTTTTTGGTGAAAGCTATTGTTGTCTTATAAATAATACAAAAATTCACTGGACCTTTTTTAATTGAGTAGTCAGGTATTCTATTATTTAATCAGTGATTTCGAGTTGAAATTTTGAGAATTATAAAAAAAGATTTGGAAGAGTCAATCTTTAAAATGGCTCTTACAGTACTCGAATTAGATTAATTGAGTAAAATCTAGATATCAATGGTGCTGTAAAAAAAAAAAAAAAAAACAAAAATTCATATTAAGTAGATAGATAAAAGTATACTCACACGAAACACGATTGTGGCTCTTTCTCCAGAGATCCCGTGGTTCATGGAATGAAACAGAAACCAACTCCCACCTGTGCTTGTGTTTGTCTTATGAATAATAATTTTGTGCAAAAAATGGTATTAGGAAAAGATAAAAGTATACTCATCTTAAATTCAAAAGAATATTATTCAAAGTAAAAATATATATATTAAGCTTAAAATATATTTTTAAAAAATAAAAATTACAGAGAAATGCAAGTGAAAGGAAATATATACATATTGGGAAAATTATGGAAAAATTAAAAAGAAAATAAGATTGCTTATGAAGAAAGAACAAAAGCAAGTATGGAAATAGAATATAGGAGGAAAATATTGAGGAGATCTTATGAACCCTAAACCATCACGTTTAAAATCAGAACCGAACCAAAATCATCCGGTTCTAATAACAAAATTAGAACCATCATCTCAATTTCAATTTCAGTTCTTTTTTTTTTTCGTTAAATCAGAATGATCTAATTTTAATTTGGTTTTAATTTGGTTCAAAACCTTCAACATATCTATATTTAGTCATCCTTTAAGACACGATATGGTAGATATTTAAATCAAACATTATTCAAAGTAATACATTCAAAGCAGTAAATGTTGAGAAAAGCAGTGAATTCTCCTCCTGATGGAGCCAAATTTAAGAATAAAATAATGATTTGAGTTCAATTATTTTTGTGGAAAATAAATAGTTGCCAAATAGGTCCGTTACTGCGGTGTTAGTCAATATTCACAATCTGGGGGTCATTCAACATGGACCACTAATTTCAATAGAAAAGAAAATTGGGGAAAAGGAAATTGCCAAGGGGCCCTCACAAGAGTTGGAAGACTTTCACAAGAATAATAATAATTTTCATTTTTAATTCCAACATTATATATGTTTTAATAAAAAAATATTATTCATAAAAATAATAAAATGTTCTACCGATCCAATTTAGAAAAATTCTATACCAAAATTTTTGATTTCAATTCCGATTTTGATTTCTGAATACAACCTAAACGATTTGATAATATCTTGAAACATATAGTCATGGGAGGAAACGACACGTGGTCTCCTCTAGTGTGCCCCAATTATCCAAGGTGGGTTGGTTTGTGCCCTTTTTTCAAAAGTCTAATAGTTGTCATCGCATGGTTTGATTTTTCTTAACCATGACTGTTTTTCTAGTAAAGACCGTTCTTCTTAGTCTAGTAGTTGTGACAAAGACCATAGACTTTAATAGCTAAAAAACACTATTTGTGGGGGAAATTAAAGTTAACCATAAATAAAGCTGTGACAATAATTATGCTTCAAAGCTTCGGAACCTTGAATAAGAGTTCGGGAGGATAAAGATAGATATTGAGAGAGTTAACTATTTAATAGATTTCACGATAATTGATTGAATTAATCAAATAAAATCTAAATATCGATTAGTTGTAAGTATCCATTTGCACCCAAAAAAATAATTATTCTTCAAAGTTTGATTTTTGCGTGAAGTTGGAATTTTTTTTTTAGTATTATATCAGTATCTAAAATTATATTCTGATTAATCTGATTTGAGATTTATAGTAATCCATTAAGGGGTTACTCTCCTAATATAATTTTTTTCATACCCAAGTCATGAGTCAAGATCAGAAACTTGATTAAGTGATCTAATACAATATCTTACTATATTAACTGTCCGTTGATTCCAAAAGTGACTTTGAATATAAAATATCACTTCCAAACATCCAAATTTGTCCTAACGGCTCCCTATTTATACCTCCGTCCTTTCTTAGCTGAAAACCACCATCGAGAGAGAGAGAGAGATGGAAGCTACATCGTGTATGTGGGGGTTGACATGGGTTTTAGGAGCTTTGCCTATGGTAATATTATTGATATGGTGGTGGAATGAGATATGGTATGTGTTTGGTTCCAAGGACAGGGCAAAACTCCCACCCGGTCACATGGGCTTTCCCTACATCGGAGAGACTGCCAAATTCCTTTGGTACTTCAAAGTTCTTCGTCGCCCGGATGATTTCATCAATTCCAAACATCGCAGGTTTTGTATCCTTTGTCAACCTCTTCGAGAAAAACAATCTATTATACTTATTTGGCCTAGGTTTAATGTAATAACTTTTGATCGCTCAAAATACTGAAAATAAAAATTCAAAATGTTTATTTTAACCCATCAAAGGCCGGAAATAACTCAGCGTAAAAAATTCAAAATGTTTATTTTGTATCAATCATTAATTGAAAATTAGATTAATTATTAGAATTCCCAATAGTTTGTTGATGTAAAACATATCCCACTAGTGATACTTTCTTTTTTTTTTTTTTAGCACTATCACTTATCGGACTTCATTTTTTTTTTTTGGTACCAACTTATCGGACTTCATGTTGCGATATATTTTGGCCTGAGTTTGAAATATTATATTCTTCGTGCTTCACTATTTTTTTTTTCTCGAAATGATTAGGTACAAGAATGAAGTAGGGCTGTATAAGACCCACCTATTTGGATCACCATCCATCATTGCATGCTCTCCGGACACTACAAAGTATGTGTACCAAAATGAGGGGATTTTCATGGCCAAATGGCCAAATGTTGAAATTGTGGGTGAGAACACGATAATATCTCAATATGGCAAAGCCCATAAGAGGCTTCGTGGTGCCATAACCAGTGCCATCAACCAGCCACAAGCACTCCGCCCTGTCGCGCTTCTTGTCCAACCCCGCATCACGGCTGCTCTTGAATCCTGGGCCCAAAAGGGTAAAATTGTAACCTTCGAGGAAGCCAAGAAGGTAAAATCATTTTTATGGACACCTGCCAAATTCCTTATTTTAAGGTTGAAAACATAAATTACAATCGTTCTTGGCTTAGGGGTGAGAATTATTTGGTTAAAATCGAAAATACCGTTTTTCCCCGATCTCTTCTTATTTTTTGGATGCTTTATGCAAGTTTCAGTTACGGTTTTATGTAAAATTAAAATTTAATTTGATTATTTGAACGATTATCAGTTTTAATAATTTTTATTTCGATCAAATTAAATTAATCAAAATAAGTAAAATATATATATTTTTAGATAATTTTTATTCATATAAATATTAAAATAATATTATAACTACAAGTTAAAAGAGAAAAAAATGTTATAACTAAAAAAATTCTAAAATAGATGATACAATATTATAATTAAAAGTTCAAAGAGAAAAATATTTATCATTTTACTAAATGATCATGTAATCTTAGTTATTTTTTATTTTATGAACTATTAGTAGATTGGTGGAATTTTTTTATTTGAGATTTGAAATTTGAAATTATTTAGCGAAATTATAATTATCAATGAATTTTAAATTTTAAAATTATAATATATAGAAATGATATATATTATATTTATATAGATAGGAATAGAATGTATCGTTATTTAAAACTCTTTTAGAGATTTTAATAATTCAATCAATTTGAATAATCGAACCGAATTAATTATAGAATTTGGTCAAACCAAATTATCGATTTTTAGTATATTACATTATGTTATGGTTATAAAACTTGAACAACTGTATTAAATCGGTTATTTCAATTTTAATTATTTTATTTACGATTTAATCGAGCACTAACCCCTATTTAGAATCAGCTCAAAATTATTTCTAGTTAACTAAATTTGATTAATAATATACATCATAGTAGATTTCTAGATTATTTTTCAATCGATCGTTCTGCATAGTATTGCCATGGACAGTTAAACCCCTTTAATCAAAAATTCTAAAATAAAGATTATTTATATTTTAATTTCATTATTAAGATTTTGCTCTAGGAGAAAAAATTTAATGAATTGTTTTCTGGTCCAAAAGATTCTCTCTTTCTCCCTCTATCAAACCTATATGCATTAAAGTTCTTTAATTCAAGCATAGAAGGCAGAATTGATCGTACATTTGGCAAAACTCTATTTACCATAATTCTCAAATGATCGGACTCGGTCTGATCTTTTGACCGGTTGAACAAAGACTGAATGGAAGAGTCTGTCACTTGGTAAGTGTGCATACAAACACGTGTGAAATTTATTGTGACAGGTGACATTTGAGAACATTGGAAATTTGTTCGCCAACATTCAACCAGGCCCACTTTTGAATACACTTGACCAGTTGTTTGTTGGGCTTGTCAATGGAATCAGAGCTCAACGTTGGTACTTTCCTGGAACTAACTTCTACAATGCCATTCAGGTACCTCCACTTCTACATCTCTCACTCACAATCTAGAATACGTCTATCAGCCTAACTGATTGAGTTGTTATGTATTAGTATTCTTTAAATAAAATCCTAAATTTGAGTTTTATGCATGATAAAAATAGATATCAAGAGATTTTACCCCCTTAATGACACAATTTGACTCAGGCCGGATATAGCCGGACCCAACACCATATAATTCCATCCCCAACTTATCAAAATTATAAAGACTGCACTGCACTTCAGGCAAATTCATTATCACAGTTCTACTAATAAACAGAGAGTTGCAATACCCTTGATGCATGGTTTAGACGTGTTTACAATACAAGCTCAATTCTATCAAACCTGGGCTAAATTTGTCGGTTCGAAAATCAATCTTTTCCCTTGTGGAAACTAAATAAGCTTTTGCTAAAATGGCAGTGTCGAAAGAAGCTTAAGGAAATATTTCGAGTGGAGCTGGAGAAGAGGAAGCGGGACAAACTTCAAGGAGTTGAAGCAAGAAATGATTTGATGGATGGGTTGATGGGAATTAAAGATGAGGAAGGAAATCAATTGAAGGATGAAGAAGTGCTTGACAACATTGTTACTCTTGTTGTCGCGGGCTATGAGTCTACTGCTCTTTCATCAATGTGGGCAATATATTTCCTTGCCAAGTCCCCTAAAGTGCTCCAAAAGCTCAGGGTATTATATTAAGTTAAATTGTTCTAACCTAGTTGATTCTTCACACTACATGGACAGATTTTTCTAATTAGCAGTCAATTGCAGGAAGAAAATCAGGCTCTTAAGCAAGAGAAAAATGGAGGATTCATCACCACTGAGGAAATTTCCAAGTTGAAGTATACAAACAAGGTATGTGTGCACCAGAGTTACGCACGATTTGCCTTTGTGCAAACCTGCGCTGGAATGCCCAATATCATGTGACCCTCTTGTTTGGCAAGGCTTTAGACTAGGTTTCAGCTTACGAAAATAATTGTAATGGCCACTTAATGCAAGGTTAGCATAGGACTAGGAGGGGCATTTTTATCCTTAAAATAACAGAAAAAGTAGCATCCCTTTCCATAAATGCCTACAATTACAGGTCATAGTTGGTTTAGTTAGGTGTTGAGACATAATCTTCTTCTTGATCCATTCAATGGCCCATTGACCACATGCCTGGCTCGTTCACCGGCCGGTTCAAGGCCAAGGCCCCGCCCCGGCCCGGGGGGAGACTTGTATCTACATCTAGAGCCTATATTTTTGATGCTATGTAGGACATTGAATGATGGAATTTACTTTGTGAACTTCATTTTTTTTTGGGACAAAGTGCAGGTGGTGGAAGAAACACTAAGAATGGCCAACATTTCATCATTTAATTTCCGGGTAGCTGCCGAAGATGTTGAATACAAAGGTGGGTATAGAAAGAAAATTGAAAATTTGTGATTCAAATTACAGAGCTGCTTCTTTATTTTAAAGAAAATTGAAATTTTACGCAGGGTATAAAATACCAAAAGGATGGAAAGTACTAACCTGGATTAGATTTATCCACACAAACCCTGAACACTTTGATGATCCTTTATCCTTTAACCCAGATAGATGGGATGTAAGTCACTTTTCTAGCTACCCAATTTTACTAACAAGCTATAATGCATTGCCCTTGATTAAATCATTAACTCTTGTATGTCTTTTGGGTCAGCAACCGATGAGGCCAGGAACATTCCAAGCCTTTGGTGGAGGAACAAGAATTTGCCCCGGAAATTCGCTTGCACGGATGCAACTCGCAATTCTCATTCACCATTTGTCTGTAGGATACAAGTAATGCCATCTCACAAAACCCTAGATACGACTTCTTATTTTACCTAGTTTTATTCATTGGGACCCACTAATAAAATACAATATAGTGATTAATATGCACATATTAAAAAGAGATTTTTCAATTTTGCAGATGGGAACTAATTAATCCAGATGCCGCCATTGCATATCTTTCACATCCAAAACCAGTTGATGGAGCTGAGGTCTATTTCAGCAAACTTTGAAGCAAGTTACTCTATAGCTACTCTGTTGATGAGTTCAGAGTCAATACATACACTAGGGTTTATGAAGAGATTAGTACTTTAATGATGAAAATTATATTAATAGAGAAGGTATTGAGTAAGCCCAAAACTAGAGATTTCTGAATAAAATTTAAAAGGGGGTGTCGACTTGACTGGTTTGGAATGGATATTATGTTCCAATCCCATCCCAAGAAACATGATGGGATCTTCTATCATCTGTAACCTACAAAGACTCATGATAATGTCAATATAAATATCTTACAATATCCTGTCTTCAGAGTTCTCATGATGACAATAATGTTGATGTTTTGATTGGATTTTTTTTTTCACAATAAAAAGAACAAAGAGAGAATAAGAAAAGGAGAAAGTTGTTTGTCTTTTCAAGATCTTGAATCTGATTTTGTTGGAAATGTTATTAAAAAAACAGGTTCTTATAAATCAATTCATGATCACAGAGAAGGTTACTTGGACATTGGGCGAAACGGACCTAAAATATTATAAAAATTAAATTATAATAACAAATATTGTATTTTTTAAAATTATAATATTAATTATTATGAAATTATAACATGGCTAATGAGTGTTGTACTTCAGCAATAATATAAAATTAAAAATTTTAACCCTACTGGACGAAGACAAATAGGGGAAAATGTAACCAAATGTCCCAATTTTTAAAGTCTTTTGCAATTACTTTTTTTTTTAATCTACTCAGTTGAGAAAGAAGCAATTTCAGTTCATGAAGAGCTAATACCTGGAAAAGTATCGACATGGTCATGTCCATTTCTACCATTAACCGGGACGTGTTCAAGGTTTCAGTTTTGAATTAAAATTGAACCGGAATCAGATCTTGTACAACCGTATAATAATTGCGAAAATAATTTGAATTTATTTCTCAAACCAAAACCTCCAAACTATTACTTCGGTTCTAATTCTGCTTAATTGAACTAGAAAGTTTAAGAAACTTTGGAACCGAAATCACAAATCAAATCTTGAATGATCTATAAAAACTAGTGAGACCCGTAAAAAACTATAAAAACAAATGAATTAAAATCATAAAAATATGAATCAAATAACAAACGAATTGGAACAATCATGTTTAAAACCAGAACTAAATCAAAATCGGTTCGATTCTAAACCGAAACCAAAACCATCATCTCAATTTCAATTTTGGTTCTTTTTCTTATCAAATTAGAATGGTCTAATTTTAGTTCAATTTTAATTCGGTTCAAAATCTTAATAACATCTGCATTTAGTCATCCTCAAAATGTGGTAGATATCTAACTCAAACATTATTCAAAATAGTAAATGTTGAGAAAATAGTGAATTCTCCTCCTAATGGAGCCAAATTTAGCAATAAAATAAGGATTGAGTTCAATTTATCATCTACTTTACGTTGAAGAATAACTTAATAAAAAATTTGTCTTTTGTAACTCCTTACCAATTTGAATTTTCCTCCTAGTTAATGAAGCCAAATTTACCGATAACACCGTAAAAAAATGGCTTTTAGTAATCAAAAATTAAAAATCGTCACTTAAATCTGGTCACTAAAAGTACCTTTCAGTAACGAATACGAAAGTTGTAACTAAATACTGATCACCATTAAGTTTAATGACGAGAATGAAAAAGTGATTACTAAAAGGTTTTCTAGTTACATTTAGGGACGATTTCATTAGTTAATAAATATGTATAATTGTAATCAAACGAATTTGTGGTTACTAAATGTGTTTGACAACTTTTACAGATGACTTTTTTTTATCACTGAATTTGTGGTCAATAAATTTATCTGGCAACTTTTAGTGACGAAAGTGGTCATCACTAAATATGTATAATTGTTGTCACTAAAATGGTCATGGTAATCTTCTTACACCGGTTAACAAAATAAAATTCCTACAACATATAATTATCCTTGAAACTATTTCAATTTGACAGTCTGGAGACTGACCCAACCACATTATTAAGCCCTGGCCTGGACCGATAGACTCCCGTCGGTTCTCGCGACTCTAATGGCTTCGATGGTGGTTTTGCTGGTTCAGGCTGGCGGGGCCTCTGAGTCAGCCTGCTATCGGTGAGACCATCGGTCGGCATATTCCTTGCTAGTTTCGGTTCACTTTTAGTGACTACTTTTTTTATTACTATATGCCATTATTAGAAGGTATTGATCAAACTATTTTTAGTGATGAAATAATGTTTTTTGGTCACTTTTTTTAACTAAATTAATTTTTTAATGATGACATTTTGTATTTGATCATTAAATACTTTTAGTGACGAAATATTAGTGTCGAGTGATGACTTTTTTTGTCACTAAAGGTTTTTAGCGGTGAAAATCGGGTTTTTAGTGATCAAAACACTTCCATCATTGAAGGACTTTTTTTATAGCATGAAATAAGGATTGAGTTGAATTAATCTTGGACTTCACGATGAAGATTAATTTAATAAAAAATTATATCTTTTGCAACTAAATTAATCAATCATAACATATCATTTCAATTTTAAAGTAAAATAAGACCATCTCTTGTAAATAGTAGGCCCTTTCAGATTAAGCTCATGAGTGGCTAGAATTTTTATTAATTTTTTTTTTTTTTTTGTCTTCTGTCCAGGCTTGAGCTTTCCAGATGGGAAATAGTAATAAATAATTGCCAAATAGGTTGGTTGCTGTGGTGTTGGTCATATTCACAATCAGGGGGTCAAATATGTTCCTACGCAGTCAACATGGACACTTTTCCTTGGGACCATGCTTATCCCTAGCTATTATTTAATCCCTTTGTCATGCAATTTGGGACCAATCAACTTCTCTAGGGCGCCGCCAAACCGGGTGGGAGGAGGGGGTGGGGGGATGGAGTACGAACCCGTTCATAAAAATTTCCATTTCAACATTATGGTTCCTTTCCTAAATTCAAGCTCCTTGTGTGATTTTTGGTAAAGGGCAAGACCACTCTCTAGTTTCTCACAAGGAAAATTGAGAGATGTTAACCAGTGATCTAAATATCCTTCCAGACCTTGAACTCATGTGATGAGTGATACATGTTTTAATCAACGATTAAATGATTTATTCGTTCATTTGTCGATCCGGTTATAAGTTATAATTATACCGACATAATAAATAATTATTTAATAATTATAAAGAAAGAGATAATATATTTTTCTAATTATAATCTTCATTATTATAAATAATGGAATATCGAAAAAAAACAAAAAAATAAACATGAAAGGAGGGAAGAGCAGAAGACTGAACAACATGTCATTATTTGAAGCAAATATGACAAATAAGTGTCAATTAATTAAGAAAGAGGAGATTTGGAGAGTCAGTATTTATTAACACTTTTTATTTTTGAAAATTCTGAAAATTTTTAATTTAAACATTAAATTAAAGAAAAAATAATCATGTATACCATTTCATAAAACTCTTTGATTTTCAATTAAAATTAATTAAGTTTCTCTAAATAGAATTAAGTTATCATTACATTGACAGATCTTCATATATTAAAGTTTGACATAATTTCAATTAAAATTAATTTCACCTTTTCCAATCCAAATGGTCCGGTCAGATGCACTCCCACAGGATGTCTTTGAACTGCTCCTTGCCCTTTCTTTGAAATCTCATTCAATAATTTTATGCTCCTTTAGGAATTTTGTGGTCAAGAAATGTCACGCATGCAGACTTTAGAATAATGCTTTTTCGAAATTAGGAAAAAAATTGTCATGTATGGCAATATTCAATTGAAATGATTGGACCAAAAGATAAGGCTTATCCCAACAAAAGAGAAGACCATATTCTAATGAAGCAAAAGTAAAAATTTTATGTCAAAATCATAATACTATTTATTAGAATCAACATTTCAATTTCTTTGTCCCACAGTTTGTACCTACTCCAGTGATAATTCATTTGCTTTCACCTTTCTCTTGAATCTGTCACAGTTGAGCTTTTATCAGCTAAAAAATATCATATGATTTTGAGAATATTTGATTTTCATTGTTTTTATATTTGTAATAATATATTTTTTTATATAACTCCAACATATGGTAATACGTCAGCTAACCAATGGATCATTAGGTTTTATGTTATTATTGTTTTTATGTTCAAACATCTTTAATAGAGTATCAGAACCATATTAAAATTATTCTAACATGCATGATATTAAAATCATACTCAGATTTATAATATTATTAGTGATGACTATAATAAGAGTTTTGAGTTATGACCCCCTTAATATGTTTTTATTTCTCTCACTATAATTCCTCATAAAAATGAACATTAGAAAATGGATTAAATTGTCGAAACAAGGGAAAGGCTAACATTGTGACATATGATAAATAGCATCACTTGTGGATTAAAAAAAAAATAGTATGAATGTCATAAGACTTTGGTGCAGTATTTCATAGTTATGGTATCTTTTTCATCCCTCCATACTACATTTAACATAAATATCATAATTTTGAACATGAAAATGAACTCTTATTTTTGAGTGTTAGATCAAAAAATGAATGCTTGAGGGGGCTTGAGTGGATTTTTTTTGGCTAATAACAGCCTAGAATTTTTTCCCCCTTTTTTGCTTTTGTAGTCGTTCAACAGAGACAGAATAAAAAGCTACAACCTTCATTACAATCAAGGGTTTCTAATCGTTCATCAAGTGACCATTTGAGCTAAAAACCTTGGTATATCTAAAACTTTTTGTTGGTACTGTAAAACTGAGGGCCCAGTATGCAAATTTTTCAAATGATGGAAACTTGTATAGACTTTTATAAAGTAGAAAACGGGTGTTTTCTATCAAGATCAATTTTTCCAAGTCTTATATGGTAGGTTTTGAAATTGCAATCAAATCCTGATTTATGTTATATATAAGAGATACACATGTTTGAAATAACAACGTCTGGTTCGTCCAATGACTGAATACCAATTCTTTTTAAACAAGATTTTGAATTTAAAATTTGAATATAAAAAAAATAGACGTTAAGAGAATTTTATTCTTTAAAGGTTCAATTTATCTCAAATTAAATTTAATCAAGTTTAATATAATTATCAGATACTAATAGTTTATTAAAAAAATATATCTTTCAAATATGGTATAAAAATATATCTCAAATGATGGAAATTTGTATAGACTTTTACAAAGTAGAAAACAGGTGTTTCTTTTTTCCCATCATGAGCTAGTTTTGTGCAGTCTAATGAAGCTGTGAAGAGCTCATCTTATATCCATGCAATTCTGTATTCTTCAATTGAATCCAATTCTATAAACACCGTAATTTGAATTTTTTATAGTTGTAATGGTAATGTGCAAAGACAAAACGATACTTTCAACTCTGTTTTTTTTTTTTTTTTTTAAGGCCATATCTTGTGATACTTTTGTTCACAATTTTACAGATTATAATAGTTTAATAAATTATCTATCAAAGCAAGGGTTGGATACGTGTGAATTTAATGATAGGATATTAAATTCCTTTAAGATTCAGGAGAACAGGTAATCCTAAAATTGGATTTTATAACTATTTAAATTAGACTATTCAAATTTTGGATATTGAAAGTTAAACAAAAAAGCAAGGGTTATATTAAAAAAAACAAATTGCGCGTTTGATTGGAACTCTTTTTCTTATTTAATCACTATTTTATTGACTAATTAATTGTTTTAATAAAATATAATACTTGTACGTAGAAAAATACAGTAGAATGAAAAGAACACAAACGGACAAGAACTAGGCCAGAATAAATGCTAATTAAGTAATGGGAACAAATTTCTCCAATCTCACGTAAGGGAGATACAGTAAAGTACATCCATTATGTATTTGGCTTCCCCTATATATACCTCTCATCCGTTCAAGGGAAGATCATCGTGTGCTTTAAACCAACCCCCCCCCCCCCCCCCCCAAAACAATCCACAGAGAGAGAGAGAGAGAGAGAGAGAGAGATGGAATGTTCAATGTCGTGGTGGACATGGGTGTTAGGAGGTGTACCCGCAGGGATTATAGTGATATGGTGGTGGAATGAGGTATGGTACGTTTTGTGCTCTCGAAAAGGCAAAAAGCTTTCACCAGTAGAAATTCAGACATTAGCGATGGAAAATCACTCCGCTAATTTTTACTGACGAAATATCATCCGTCACTAATATCAGTGATGAAAAAAAATCCGTCACTAAAAATATCCGACGGAAAATTCCGTCGTTGATTTTTGAACTCTCATACACATGCACGCGTCTTCATGTGCTCCCGCCAAATCACACGCGCTTGCACATGCCTTGCCCGCGGACCAACTCGCCCCCACCCCGCGCTCGCCTGTGCCCGTAGGCACCCCACCCGCCCCCGCCCCGCCCACCCGCGCCTTGTGCTCGCCCGTGCACTGCCTCCTTTAATTTGCGAAAATTCCCTCCAATGCTTCAAACCTGTGCATAGGAAAAATATTAATAACGTCACAACTATCGGACCACAATGATCCATCCATTCATATTCTTTTTTTTTTTATTTGTTATCTTTATCTCATAATTTTTTTAATAATAATAAAATAATATAAAATAATAATTTATTATAAATTAATAAATTAATAAATTATTAGCTTAAAATAAAATAATAAAAATAAAAAAATAAAAGAAAAAGAAAAAGAATTATTAAATAAAAAATAAAAATAAAATAAAAATAAAAATAATCCGCCGTTGCTAAAATTTCCGTTGGTAATCCGTCGGTAAAATTTTCATCGCTAATCCGTTGCTAAAATTTCTGTCGGTAATTCGTCGCTGATAGCTGTACATTTTTTTTTTACCGTTCAGTACTACATCAACGGATTAGTGACAGAAAATTTTCGTCACTAAAAATTCTATCGGTAATCCGTTGCTAATAGATTTACAGAATTTTTTTTATCACGTTAGTGATGGAAATATATTTCCGTCGCTAATTCATCACTAATCTCTTTTTATTAAGTTTGACATTAATTTGTCATTATTATCGTTGATTTTTTTTCGTCAATAATTTTTCGTCACTGATAACGTGCTTTCTTGTAGTGATTCCATCGGGACACATGGGTTTCCCTTTTGTTGGAGAGACTCTTTTACTCCTTTGGTACTTCAAAATTCTCCGTCACCCCGATGATTTTATCAATTCCAAGCGTCGCGGGTTTACACAGATGCACCCTCACTCCCTCATAATTTTATTTTTTTTATATTTTATCATTGTTATTTCTCTCTTTTAAAAAAAAAAAATTGCTCGAAAATTTTCTAACAAATAACTTATTTTTATAAATACATTGAAAATACAAATTTGTTGAATTTTTTCTTAATAGAATAAGCAAAATTATAATGCAAATCATTTTTTTCTCCGTAGAGAAAAAGTATTTGTTAAAACAAACCCATATGAATAACAAATTAAATCACTTAAATAGATTATGATTTATATCGTTGAGTTACTATGTTTATAGACGAAGGTATAAATTCGTATATTGAAAAAAAGATGTACAAAACTATAAAGAGAACAAGAGAATAGTTACATAAAACTCCTAATATATATATATAAAAAGTTCAAACGTGTTGGAACCAAAATTCTAAAGGGATATATTTCTGCCCCCTAATCTTGGCCTAAAATTTCATTCTTTATATGATAGTGTATATATATAAATTCAAGACACAAATATAATATATATTTTTTTTTTGTACAAGAATTTGAATCTGGTATCATCAGATTAGGGGAGGAGGATTTGTACCACTAGATTGTCCCCTTGAGGACGCAAATATAATATTTATTGTATATGTTTTATATATTACTTTTCAATTAATCATCAAAGTGACACAAGTCCTTTTCAAGTTACAAAAATAGTTCTTCAATAAAGAGAAAAATAAAATATTTCCACTTGTGAACTAGAGACCTAGTTTACAATGGTAACCAACTCCAATACATATACTATTGAATGAACATTGCAGTCGCAATCCCTGTACATATTAAAACCCATAGGACTTATAAAAAGTTCCAATGATTTGTATATTCCTCTAGCTAAAATTCCTCTTACATTTTTTTCCCCTCTTAATCAGGTATGGTGATGGAGTAGGCTTCTACAAGACCAAGCTCTCCGGGACCCCATCCATCATAGCCTACACTCCAGAATCAACCAAGTTTGTGTACCACGATTCAGAGACATTCATTCTTCAATGGCCTAATCCTGAATTATGGGCAACAATGCCCTAGTAACCGTGCATGGCAAAGCTCACACCAGGATCCGTAATTTGGTTACCAATGTCCTTAACCGACCACCGGCTCTCCGCCACGTCGCGCTTCTTATACAACCCCCCGTATTGCCGCCGCCCTCCAATCCTGGTCAATTTAAGGCGTATACTGAAATTAAGAAGGTAAAATAGTGTGCATTGACATGTCCCACTCCCACTTTAGACTGTGAAGTTGATATGAATTGCACTGTCAATGGGGTCCTGATTTGTTTGACCCAAATTCGTAGTGCAGATTTATTTGCGTCAACTAGGGTCGACAACTATCGGATGAATAGTGCGTAAACAAAAGATATCAAAATGGATTTAACCTCTAAGATTAGAGTCTCTTTCAACTTCTACCTTGATCACATTAATGTGTCAACGTTTTGATTGAAATTATATATAGGCTGAAGGATGGGGATGAGGGTGCACACTACTAGAAAACGGACTTTCAGTGACGGAAAATCCGTCGCTGAAAATCTCTTTTTCATTGCTGAAAGGTATCAACGACGAATTTTTTCCATCGCTAAATCCGTCGTAAAAAGTGACCCCGCTAATTTCAACGATGGAAAAAAATCCGTCGCTGAAACAGAAAAAAAAAAAAAAAAAAAAAAAGGAAAAAAAAAACAACAACGGATAGAGATCCGTCGCTAATTTGAGTTATGGAAAAAGAAAAAAAAAATACACAGCCAACCACCCCCTCCCCCCTACATTTGCTGGAGATGAGAATCAAACTTGCGCACACAAGATGGTGTGAGAACACTCCTATCACTAAACCAGGCAACCTATTTACTTATACATATCTATATTTCTTATTTCTTAATAATATTAAAATAATATAAAATTATAATTTATTATAAAATAATAAAATAATTTTATTATTACTTAAAATAAAATAATAAAAAATTTTAAAAAATAAACTAAAATTATTCTTTGCAATATAAAATAAAAAATAATAAGAATTATTAAATAAAATTAAAAATTAAAAAATTAAAAATAATTTATTATAAAATAATAAAATAATTTTATTATTACTTAAAATAAAATAATAAAAAATTTGCAAAAATAAATTAATATTATTCTTTGCAAAATAAAATAAAAATAATAAGAATTATTAAATAAAATTAAATTTTAAAAAATTAAAAATAATTTATTATAAAATAATAAAATAATTTTATAATTACTTAAAATAAAATAATAAAAACTTTGCAAAAATAAAATAATATTATTCTTTGCAAAATAAAAAAATTAATAAGAATTATTAAATAAAATTTAAAAATTTAAAAATTAAAATTAAAATTAAAAATAAAAATAATAAAAAATAAAAAAAAATAAAAAATAAAAAAATCCGTCAAAAATCCGTCGGTAATCCGTCGCTAATTTTCCGTCGCTAATCCGTCGCTAAAGGCTGTACATATCTTTTTTTTAATTTTTTTTTCCTTCACCAATTCACCGACGGAAGTTAGTGACAGAATATTTCCGTCGCTAAAAATTCCGTCGGTAATCCGTCGCTGATAATTTTATAATTTTTTTAAATTTTTTTAAGGTTTTAGTGACGGAAATATTTCTTCCGTCGCTAATTTTCGTCGCTAATCTGTCGCTAATATCTCGATAAAAAATCCGACGTTAATCCGTCGTAAATCCGTTGCTATTACCGACGGATATTTTTCCGTCGATAATTTTCCGTCGCTGAAGCCGTGTTTTCTAGTAGTGGCAGCTTTCCCTTGAACTTTTTTTTTTTTTTGAAAAATTTATCTATATATATATATAACATATTTTTGGTACTATCCATCGGAATCCAAAACCATACTCCGATCGGTTTAAACGCTTGTCGAGTCTATGTTAGGGGATAGCTCTTCCAATATAGTATTTTCCATTTCTAAATTTCAAAACCGAGATTTGGTTAAGAATTCTAATATTTTTACTCATTAGATCGACTGTCCATTGGTATATGCATTTGTTTTTGTGTGTATTATATGTCTTAAAATTATAACTATAAATATATATTTACCCCTAAAAATTTTAACATCGTCCCTCAAATCATAATATCAAATACATGGTATATTTTGATTTTCTAATATAAAATTTTGACTTCCTCATATGCCAGATTCAGAGTCGTATATGTAAATATATATATTATGTATTGATTAGTAAATTATGTTTAGACATTACTCAATAATTCCACTATGAATTGGAAGTTTGAGTATCTAATTGAACAACTATTGTTGTTGCAGGTGACATTTGAGAATATTGGCAATTTGTTTGCGAATATTGAACCAGGGCCTCTTTTAGATACACTTGACAGACTCTTTGTCGGGCTTCTTGCTGGAGTTAGAGCTCAGAAATTATAGGTTCCTGGAACTACTTATTGCCATGCCATGCACGGACGTTGAAATACTACAAAATTTTAGTTTTAAATGCCGTCTGGTATTTGAAAAATCCCAATTTCTCTCGATTGATTCATAATATTATATTAATTTTATGAGTACCAAATTTTTGGTTGCAATCTATCAATTATTAAAATCTCTTTTTTAATTTTTTTATAAGAAAAAAAGAATTAAATATTTAAGAATTTAGACCAATGTCTATATAGCGATCACCATTCCTATGAGTATCTAATAGTAGAATATTACTGATTCCCGCACACTGCAGGAAGAAAACGTAACTCTAAGTGAAGAGAAAAATGGGGAATTTATAACTAGTGATGATCTTTCCAAATTGAAGTATACATACAAGGTGTGGCTTTTACTCACTGCATATGTTCTATGTTCAAACAATAATGAAATTATTTGATGGTGGATAATCATTTATTGTAATTGTAATATTATTAAATATATACATTTTATTAAGATAATATAAAAATATTTTTATTTTTAGATTTAATACTTTTCTCTTTTTCTCGTTAATTTGCATAATCTTTTTCTCAGTAATCTACCATTTAAATTTTATCTTTATATAGAACTCTATAGTCAAAGTCCCTTTATTTCACCCCATGGCAAAAACAAAAAAAAGTTGTATCTTACAGAAATTGTAGGGAGCTCCACCCTGGTGATAGGAATAAGAAAATTTTAATTGGTAAAACACTCTATATCACAATTAGGTGATCTACTATTCTATTTAATTCTATATCACTGATTTATTTAACTTATATCCTATGGTAGGAAGTTTCACCCGCAGCATAAGAACAGGCATGTGACCTATTTATTTAATATTAATATCTTATGCAATGCAATTACACTTAAATAATTGAAATTATTGGACCAAAAGATAAGGCTTATCCAGAAAAAAGAGAAATGAAGCAAAAGTGAAGATTTTATGTCAAAATTATAATGCTATTTATCAGAATTAGCATTTCGATCTCTTTATTCCACAATTTGTACCTGTGATAAATTTGTTTAATTTCACATTTCTCTTGGATTCGTTAGATTTTGAGAATATTTAGAAAATGTTGTGTTTGTGAATATTTGATTTTTTAAAATTTTTATATTTGTAATAATATATTTTTTATATAAATCAACATATCGTAATACTTCATTTAAGCAATAGATTATTATGTTTGATATTATTATTGCTTTTATGTTCAAACATTTTTAATATGGTATCAAAATCATATATTAAAATTATTCTAACATGATATTAAAGTAATATTTAAATTTATTCTCTTATTAGTAAATGACCATAATAAGAGTTTTCAGGCCCCTCATTATGTTTTTTTTTTCTCTCACTATAATTTCTCATAAAATGAATATTAGAAAATGGATTAAATTGTCGAAAGAAGGGAAAGGCTAACACTTGTGACATCTGATAAATAGCATTACTTGTGAATTAAAAAATAATAATATGAATGTCATAAGACTTTGGTGTGGTATTTCATAGTTTGGTATCGTTTTCATCCCTCATACTATATTTAACATAAATATCTTCTTATAATTTTTATTTTTATATTATTTTTCTTATGATTATTAATTATATATTTGATCATTTTAATTTTTATTATAAAATATAGTTATTCTACTATTTTCATAAAAATATTAATATTTCTATAAAAATCCTCATGTTTTCGTATTTATCCATTTTCTAACGTTTTCATTTTCTTTATTCTTATAAAGTGATGTTTTTCAGCATCATTTCGTATCTATTTTCGCTTCTCATTTCCGTTCCTGTCGAACCTAGGATATTCTGTGCCAATTATGTACAAAAAGCTTCTTTTAATTGAACAACTTTGGGTCATAGTCTTTTAAGCTTATGCAATGATTGTATGGGATGATTGCCCTCAATTGTTTAACTCATCTTCTCTCATAATCGATCAAAATGATAAACAATATAAACGTTAGGATGGGGCGGGGAAATAGAAAATCTTCATGAAGATAACAACATGCCGAACATGAATCACGAGAAATATGTTTCTTTCCATTCTTAGCTATATGTTGCAAGTGGCCAACAAACCGACTTCATGCTAACAATTAATTAATACCCTCTCCTTAATTGTAGTATATCCTAGGTAAGATGGGAGAAAAAAGATTAAGATAGATTGGGTTTGTTCAAGGAGACCAGCTAGCTCTCCTCTTAAAAGAAGTGAGAGTATGTTAGTTGAAAGTATATCAAGAGTGGTCAGAAAATACTAACAAGGGGTGATAGAACATAACATAGCTGAATTAACAAGTAACAAGGGCTTTTAAAATAGTAGAATGGAACATCGATGGCTCCCCTTCATGCTTGCCTCGTCGTTCTCTAGAATTAGCAGGATGTTGAGGAACCATTATGACAAGTTCGTTTCTCTTTACTCCGCATGAGTTAGTTTTGTGGAGTCAAATGAAGCTGTGATTCTTGCAATTAAAAGAGTTGTACATTTCATCTGATCTTATATCCATTTAACTATGTATTTTTTAATTATACCAATGTCCTGTTAGTGCAACAGTAGCACAATATTAAGTTTTTTAAATCAAAATCTCGAATTCAAATATTAGAAATAAAAAAATAGGTACCAGGAAAACCAATCTCCTAAATTGAGAATTGTCATATTCAAAAATTAGTCTATACTTTCAAGTCTTATCATTGTCTTTTTAAAGTTCATATAATAACATATAATAAATATCGTTTTCATAGATGACACCAATCTATTGGAATCAAATTTGACTTCATAGCAGATCATCCTTCTGACTCAAATGGGAACTGAGAATGTTATGCTTGTTGGGTGGTCTCAGAATAACGGGCTTGCAAAAAAACCCACCAAAAGTAGCTTCAACAAAGGTTGTTTTGATACTCAAGTCAGAAAGAACGATAATAGCGAAATATTAAAAGAGTTTTGACCTTATGTAGTCTTTGTTGTTGTGTATAAAGCAAGATGTGAGTATTTGACAAGTTGTCTCTACTTAGTATATAGGATGTGTGGGGAATCCTATTTGTGTTTAAAGGTATAGAAACCCTATTTTCTTTCCGGGAAGATCACTGCAGATCTTTCGTGACAGCAGCAATCATAGTTGTAGTCTTCGTGTAGATTTGAACTCTTCTGAAGAGGGAAAGTTTCAATCTAGGTCGCAGAGATCGGTGAAAGTGTAGATCGCTAAGGATTTTACTTTCTTATGAGGAGAGATTACAATAAATTTGTATCGGATTATGGAATGTTTAAATTTGTTAAAAATTACTTTTCTTATCGGATAACTATGATCGAGAATCGCTACGTAATAGAAATTATATCTGTAAGGATCAAGAGGTTAGAGAGTCGAGAGGTTAAAGGATCTAGTGAGTAGGTTGTGTCGAGAAAGAGAGAGTGATCAAGCAAAGTGTGTAGGACCGAGAGGATTGTGGTTCCGGTCGAAGGGGGCTTCAACAGGGAGAACATCTTCCCATGAGTGTAATAATATTCACCCAAAGACAATTGAGCGGTTCATGGGATTTGTGATCGTGGCCGGCTCATGGGTCGTGGACCGAGAGAGCATGTACCATCAGCACCTATGCTATTAAGTTTCAGCATTTGAAGAAAAGCTTAATAGAAAAGCTTTGACAAGTCTGTCTTTATGATGATTTTTACTAAAATAAAAAATATAGAATTTAATTAATAGAAATCAAATTTCTCTAAATAAATTTTTTTATAGAACGGGAGTGAAAGAAATTAACTTTTAAAAGAAATCATGTCTCAAATATTATGTTTCAAAAAGCGTATGGCCTATTAGGCGGAGAGAGTAACTTATGAAATCCCTGAGAGACTATTAGTTCCAATCTCACAAGAATATCTACACAATATTCACTTCTTAATGTATAAAAAGCAAATGGTGAAGCGCAGATTCACAAATAAGGTGTTGACATTCACGGACGATAACTTAATATAATTAAGTTATCATTACATTCACAGGTCTTCATGTATTGAAGTTTCACATAATTTCATCTTTTCCGATCCATGGTCAAGTCAGGTGCCCCCCCCCCACACGATGTCTTTGAACTGCTCCATGCCCTTTCTTTGAAATCTCATCTTTGAATCTGGTCAAGTGTGGATTGCGTTGCATCCTCATTCAATAATTTTATGCTTCCCTTTGGAATTTTGTAGTCTTGAAATGTCACAGATGCAGACTTTAGAATAACGCTTTTTCAAAATTAGGAAAAAATGCCATATACAGCGAGAGGGCCTGCATATTTTTTTAATATTAATATCTTATGCAATGTAATTACACTTAAATAATTGAAATTATTGGACCAAATGATGAGGCTTATCCCAACAAAAGAGAAGACCATATCCTAATGAGATTTTATATCAAAATTATAAAACTATTTATAAGAATCAGCATTTCAATTTCTTTATCCCACAATTTAATAAATTCATTTACTTTCACATTTCTCTTGAACCCTTTCTCTTGTGCCCTTGCCGTGCTTTTTATTTCAGTTTTAGCAATTGTTTGATCAATTTTTTTCCTTACACAGGCAGGGCATTTCCCTCCCCTGCATTATATTTAGTGATAGGCAGTGTGAGATCAGGTTGGGGGCTTTCAGGGCTTCCAGTTTTCGATATTTCAGCATTTATTCACCACTATTATCATAAGGGTTGTAAATATTTTACCATAGCAGCGTATCCCTTTGTACGACAGCATAGAGAATTTGAATAAATAGCTCTTCTTTCTTCCTATAACCAGCCTTGTGAAAAAGCCCTTTTTCTAGCTATGAACCCGTCAGAGCACACAAGCCCTAACGGTAAGATGCAGCCAAGGGATTAGCTCTCAAGGTTGAAAACCAAATGCATTTTCTTGCGACATCACTCTATGCAAGAAACAAACCGATAAGAAATTGAGCCAACATTCTAATCTAAGGGTTAGAAATACAATTAATCTATATTTTGATGTTAATACCAAACTAGTTTTAATTAAAAAGATTTGATCGGTTATACCAACACTGTGGTAGAAATCCCTTTTTTTTCATATACAAAACTTTGAATTGTTACGGTTTTAAAAGTATCAGTTACGTTAAAACCTCTATAAAAGAGATTTGATCGTTAAATTTAGTGACGGATTTCGAAATTCATCCCTAAGTCAGTGACGGATATCGGAATCCGTCACTAAACGTAATTTTTTTAAAATTAGCAATTTATATTTTTATATTTTATTAATTTATATTAACTAATCATATTTATTATTTTATAATATTTTAAAATTTTAAATTAACATTTTATTTTAATATTTTATATTTTTATTTTTAAAAAATAATATTATTTTATTTTTAATTCTTTTATTATTTAGCGACAAATTCGAAATTCGTCGCTGACAAATTCAAAATACGTCACTAAGTTTAGCGACGAATTCCAGAATCCTTCGCTAAGTTTAACAATAGATTTTGAAATGAATCATTAAGTTAGTGATAGATTCCAAATCCATCGCTAAATTTAAATTTTTTTTAAATTAGTATTTTATTTTATTTTTATTTCATTAATTTATATTAACTAATCATATTTATTATTTTATAATATTTTAAATTAGTATTTTATTTTATATAATAATATATAATATAATTTAGCGATGGATTTCATAAATTTGTCACTAAATTTAGTACGGAAATATCAAATCCATCGCTAAATTTTAAAATAACGTTTTTTTATATTTTATTTTTTTAAAGAATAATATTATTTTATTTTTATAAATCTTTTATTATTTTATTTAAATTAGCATTTTATTATTTTATAATAATTATTTTTTATTATTTTTTATTATTAATAAAATGTGAAGGTAAGTTAACGAATTAAAAAAAAAATCATATTAGTAAATCATATTTTAATTTTTTTATTATTTTATATTAGCAAATCATATTTATTATTTTATAAAATTTTAAATAATATTTTAAAATAGCAATTTATTTTATTTTTTATATTTTATATTTTAATAATAATATTGATTTATTTTTTAATTCATTTATTATTTTATTTTAAGTTAACATTTTATTATTTTGTTATTTTATAAAGAATGATCATTTCTTTTTTAATTAATATGTTCTATATTGTTTTTAAATAATATTATTTAAAATCTTTTATTATTTTATTTTAATCTAACATTTTATTATATTATTATTTTAACATTTTATTTAAAATGTGAGAAAAAGATAATAAATTAAAAAACAATGTACAAAGACGAATTACTCATTGTGACCCGATGGTTATTGTTACTCTAATCTCTTTCTCGTGCGCAGGATCGAACCATGCTGGAGGTGAGCACGGAGGCACTTTTGCACAATTAAAGTTGTCAGCAAGTGTGAGCTTGCGGGCGGGTGTGGGTGCTTGTGCTGGTGTGGGTGCGACCGTGAGTGGGAGCCAGCAAGCAGGGGCATGTCCGTGCGGGCGTGGGAGCCGTGCGTGTACCCTAGTTAAATATAATTAAATTCAATATATATAATAAATAAATAATATAATAATATAATTAAATTTAGCGATGGACACAACGGAAATTCGAAATCCGTTACTAATTAAATATAACTAAATAAAATAAAATACTAATATAATAATATAAAATAAATATATAATAAATAAATAATATAATTTATTGATGGACTCCACGGATCCGTCGTTAAATTTAGCGAAAAAAATCTGAAATCCGTCGCTAATTAAATATAATTAAATAAATAAAATATTATTATAATAGTTAAATAAAAAATATATAATAAATAAAAATATAATTATATATAATATAATTTATCGACGGATACCTTAGATCTGTTGTTAAATTTTGCAACGAAAATCTGAAATTCGTCGCTAATTAAATAAAATAAAATATTAATATAATAATATATATAATATAATTTAGCGACGGATTCCTCGGATCTGTCGCTAATTAAATATAATTAAATAAATAAAATATTAATATAATAATTAAATAAAATATTAATATAATAATTAAATAAAATATATATAATAAATAAAAATATAATAATATATAATATAATTTATGGACGGCTTTCTCGGGTACGTCACTAAATTTAGCAACGGAATTCGGAAATTTGTCGCTAAAATTGACAACGAAAATTTTTTCATCGTTAAATTTTTCACTATTTTAGTAACAGATATCTATTTTTCGTCGTTAAATTTTTCCGACGCATCAATAGTGATGAAAAATTTTTGGTTCCTAATGTTTAGCGACGAATTTTACTAAAATTTTCATCGCTAATGTTGTATTTTTTTGTAGTAGATTGTATGGGATGATTGCCCTCAATTGTTTAACTCATCTCCTCTCATAATAGATCAAAAATAACAACATTAGGATGGGGTGGGGAAATAGAAAATCATCATGAAGATAACAACATGCCATACATGAATCACGAGAAATATGTTTCTTTCCATTCTTAGCTATATGTTGCAAGTGGCCAACAAACCGTCGGATAGAAAATAAATAAATAAATAAAATATAAATGGCATTGTTCATGCTAACAATTAATGAATACCCTCTCCTGAATTGTAGTATATCCTAGGTAAGATGGGAGATAAGAGATTAAGATAGATTGGATTTGTTCAGGGAGACCAGCTAGCTCTCCTCTTAAAAGAAGTGATAGAGGAAGGCCTCAGAAAATACTAACAAGCAACATGGGCTTTTAAAATAGTAGAATGGAACATGGATGGCTCCCCTTCATGCTTGCCTCGTCGTTCTCTAGAATTAGCAGCATGTTGAGGAACCATGTTGACAAGTTTGTTTCTCTTTACTCCCCATGAGTTAGTTTTGTGGAGTCGAATGAAGCTGTGATTGTTGCAATTGAAAGAGTCATACATTTCATCTGATCTTATATCCATTTAACTATGTATTGTTTAATTTTCATGCCTTGTCAAACTTTTGTTCATATTTTTTTCAAAGTTATAATAGTTTAATAAATTATGTAGCAAAGCAAGCGTTAGATAAAAAAACAAATTCCGTATATGATTTTAACTCTTCTTCTTATTTAATCATTATTTTATTGGCTAACCATCTGTTTTAATAAAATATTATATTTCTATATATATAAAAATATACATTTGAATGAAAAGATCATAAACCGACAAGAACTAAGTTAGAATAAAGGCTAATTGAGTTGTGGGGACTAATTTCTGCAATTTCACGCGAGGGAGATACAGTAAAGTACACCTAATAAAGGCTGATGAATCTCATTTGACTCGCATCCTTTCTAAATTGGCTTCCCCTATATATACCTCTCATCCGTTCAAGGGAAGATCATCGAGTGATGTTAAACCCCCCCCCCCAAAAAAAATCCAGAGAGAGAGATATATATATATATATAGAGAGAGGGTGGAGGGAGAGAGATGGAATGCACAATCTGGTGGTGGACATGGGTGTTAGGAGGTGTACCTGTAGGGCTAATAGTGATATGGTGGTGGAATGAGGTATGGTACGTTTTGTGTTCTCGGAATGGCAAAAGGCTTCCACCAGGTCACATGGGTTTCCCTCTTGTTGGGGAGACTCTTTTGTTCCTTTGGTACTTCAAAATTCTCCGTCGCCCCGATGATTTTATCAATTCCAAGCGTCGCAGGTTTACAACCCCCCCCCCAAAAAAAATCTCTCTTTCCCCTCGTAATTTTATTTTATTTTTATATTTTATCATTATCATCGTTATTATTATTATTTTACAATTACTCAAAAAGTTTTAAATAAATAAGTAGAATGCATTTTAAATTATAAACACATTGAAAATACAAATTTCTTGAATTTTTTCTTAACAGATTAAGTGAAACTATAACGAAAGTAATTTATCGTTGTGCTTGGGGCAATGACATAGCTAATGAGGTAATAACCGAGTGACGTCAATTGCTGGTTGAAAATTATAATGAAAGTAATTTGAATTAAAGTTTTTCTCTATAAAAAAATGTTTAACAAAAGTAATTTGAAGTCACAGTCTGTATATATATTAATACTCATAAGAATTATAAAAAAAATCAATAATTCCTATATTCCTCTAGCTAAAATTCCTCTTATATTTTTTCCCCTTTTAATCAGGTATGGTGATGGAGTAGGGTTGTACAAGACCAAACTCTTTGGGACCCCATCCGTCATAGCCTACACTCCGGAGGCAACCAAGTTTGTGTACCAGAATTCAGAGACATTCATTCTTCAATGGCCTAATACTGAAATTATGGGCAACAATGCTCTAGTAACTGTGCATGGCAAAGCTCACACTAGGATCCGTAATTTGGTCACCAATGTCCTTAACCGACCACCAGCTCTCCGCCACATCGCGCTTCTTATACAACCCCGTATTGCCGCCGCCCTCCGGTCCTGGGCCCAAAAGGGTCGATTTAAGGCCTACGCTGAAATTAAGAAGGTAAAATATTGTTTTTCTTTTCTTTTCTTTTGTATAACCGACTAGTATCTAGAACTATATTCCGACTAATACGTTGTCTGACCCAATTTAGAGAGAGCTCTCCCACTATAATATTTTTCATCTTCAGTTTCAAACCTGAGACCGGTTAAAAGATCTAGTACCCTTAGTCACTAAACCAATTAATCCTGTTTGAGCATTGTCAGCCTAATTTAGAGGGAATTCTCCTGACACAATCTTTTTTCTTTCTAGTTTTGAAACCAGGAATTTGTTAAATAATTTAGTACTCTTATCCCTCAGGTAATGGAAAAATATTGAGCTTTTTGTTTTCACAAAAAAAAAATGGAAAAATATTATGCATTGACATGTCCTACTCCCATTTTAGGCTTTGAAGCACTGTGGCCCTGATTTGCTTGGCCCAACTGCAGATTTATTTGAGTCAACTACGGCCTACAACTATCAAATGAATAGTGCATAAACAAAAGATATCAAAATGAATTTGAACCCTAAGATTAGGGTCTCTTTCAACTTATACTTTGATCACACCAATGTGTCAACGTGTGATTGAAATTCTATATAGGCTGAAGGATGGGGATGAGGGTGCAGCTTTTCCTTAAAACTTTTTCTTTTTTTTTTGAAAAATTTATATGTATGTGTGAATGTATGTATGTATTATATGCTTTAAAATTATAACTCTAAATATTTATTTACACTTAAAAATCCTAAAATCATAATATTAAATAAATATTATATTTTTATTTTCTAATATGAATTTTTGACTTCCTCGCTTGGAGTTGTGTATGTAAATATATATATATATATATATATATATATTATGTATTAATTAAGAGTAAATTATGTTTAGCCATTACTCAATAATTCCACTATTGTTGTTTCAGGTGACGTTTGAGAATATTGGCAATTTGTTTGCTAATATTGAACCAGGGCCTCTTTTAGATACACTTGACAAGCTCTTTGTCGGGCTTCTTGCCGGAGTTAGAGCTCAGAAATTATACGTTCCTGGTACTGCCTATTACCATGCCATACAGGTATGTTGAAATACTACACAGCTTTATTTTTAAATATCACCCGATATTTGAAAAATCTCGATTTCTCTCCATTTGTTCATATTTTTTTAATTTATTTTATGGGTACCAAATTTTTGGTTGCAATCTATCAATTATTAGTGTATGGTATTACAATGATGCAATTGTGACAGTGTCGGGAGGAGCTGCTGAAAATATTTAGAGCAGAGTTGAAGCAGAGGAAACAGAACAGACTGGATGGAGTTGAGTGTAGGAATGACTTAATGGATGGGCTTATGGATATCAAAGATGATGAAGGAAATCAATTGCGCGACGAAGAGATACTTGATAATATGGTTAGTCTTATTGTTGCCGGCTATGAGTCTACTTCTCTTGCTCTAACTTGGGCAATCTATTTCGTTGCCAAGTCTCCGCAAGTCTACCGAAAGCTAAGGGTTGTTACTTCTAACTCAACTTGTCTAAAATCTCTTTTTGAAATTCTTTTAAAAGAAAAAAAGAATTAAATATTAAGAATTTAGACCGATGTCTTTATAGGGATCACCATTCCCACGAGTATGAATATTTACAGAAATAATAGAATATTACTGATTGCTGCACACTGCAGGAGGAAAACGTAGTTCTAAGTGAGGAGAAAAATGGGGAATTTATAACTAGTGATGATCTTTCCAAGTTGAAGTATACATACAAGGTATGGCAATTACTCACGCATATGTTCCATTCCATGTTCGATTACAATCTATTCAATCATGTGAGATTACTATATATAGTATTGGATACTTAAATTTTCTCCTTTTCTTTGAAGGTGATAGAAGAAACACTAAGACTTGCCAACCCTGCAGCATTTTCATTCCGATTGGCTACCAAAGATATGGAATATGAAGGTACATGCCTAAACAAGGAGCAAAGAATCATTTTTTTAATGCTTGATCCGGTATTCGGTAACTAATTTATTTATTGGTCCTGATTAATTCAGCTTGAGTTAACTATCGAACCCATCAAGAGGTGACCTCTCCCAATGTCTATTTTTTTTCTCAATATAATATGAGAATTTGGTTAAAAAAAATGAGAACCCTAACCATTGGACCAACATAGTGTTGGTTTTACATTACATTTTTTTTTTTACAAATCCTCTTAGTATAACACCCCTAGAATTTTGTGGCTGTTTGATCTTCATCTAATTATTATTTATTATTTTCCTTTTATCTCATGAAAAATAATAATTTTAAAATGATAGTCTTACGTGGTTATTATAAAATGATATGCTACGCTAATGATTTTTGGATAAGTGATAAAATATTAAATTATTTTAATCAAAATTTTGAATTCGAGTTTTAAAAATAAAAAAATGGGTGGTGGGGGAGTTAATCTCTTAATTGAATTCTATAATTACTTGAATCAGATTTTTTAAATTTTTATATATTGGTAGTCAAGTAATAATAATAATAATAATAATAATAATAATAATAAATGACCTACTAAAATCAATCAAACTTGGGCGGTTAATGTGCACAGTTTTAAAAAAAAAAAAAAAAAATTGGCCCAATCAAGCCCGGAGCTTTTATGGAAGTGGGCTGAAGCTTTGGGACCCTCTTTAAAAGCCTAGCCCAGTTCTGGTCTGACCCGGGCATCTTAGGCACAATTCCAACAATCTGGCCAACTAAATCTGGCTCGAAAATTTTCCTTAATATCTCAAAAAGTCTGGTCCGATCCATACTCAAATCTGTCTACAAGCGTCTTAATGTCTTATATATAAGACATTTAATTCCATATATGTATACACTTTTATCATCTCAACACATCAATCCTCGGCCATCCTTCTGAATTTGAAATTTGATGCAGGTTATAGAATACCAAAGGGTTGGAAAATACTTCCTTGGGTTCGGTATATTCACACAAATCCGGAGAACTACGAGAATCCTATGTGCTTCAACCCTGATAGATGGAATGTAAGGCAAATCATAATATCCAAGTCAATTATATTAATTAACCATAAATACAAAATTAATGCCTTCTTTTTTTTTTTTTTGCCCGTTAGGAACCCGCAAGGCCAGGAGCGTTCAACCCATTTGGTGGGGGAATAAGATACTGTCCTGGAAATATGCTTGCCAGGCAGCAACTTGCCATTTTCCTTCATCATCTCTGTGCTGCATTCACGTAAGTAATCAGCAAAAAAAGATTTACTGATCATGAATAATATGTAATAGTTATTCTAAAAAGTTGTTTTCATTGAATTTGCAGATGGGAATTGGTTAATCCGGAGGCAGAGATAAGATATCTTTCGCATCCGAAACCAAGCGATGGAGTTGAAATCACTTTCAGTAAATTTTGAAATAAGAATTATTGGCTTCTTAGACATAGATAATTTCAAATTTCATTTTAGCTTTATTATCATTTGTGTCTCCTCGAAATATGCTAATAGTGTTTCACGTGTCTCTAAATTTAGCATGAAGAAGAGCCGCAAAAGTTTGTCTATTTTATTTTTAATTTGAAAAACATTTTACCTATATAATAATAGTATTTACCCACTTTGATTCATAAAGTGATTTTTGTTCCCGTGAGTGTAATACTTGGTGCCAATGTTCTTATCAAGTTAGAACAGTCGTTTTCTCCCTAACTTTATTAGTTCTACATAGTCAACATGGAGACTTTCCTTGGGATTATGCTTATCCCTATCTACCGTTTAATACCTTTGTCATGCAATTTGGGAGTATGATTATTCAACTTCCCTTGGGCTCCACCCCACCGTGTGTTTGGGGGGGTTGGGGGGAAGAAAAGAGGACGAACCCATTCTTAAAAATTTCCAATTCAACATCATGGTTCCTTTTCTAAATTCAAGCTTGTTGTGTGATTTTTGGTAAAGGGTAAGGCGATTATGTAGTTTCTCGCAAGGAAAATCGAGAGATGTTAACAAGTGATCTAAATATCCTTCTAGACCTAGAACTGATGTGATGAGTGTTATGTGATTTAATCGGTTTGTATAATTTATCCATTCATTTATCAGTCTGGTTATAATTATACTAACATAAGAAATAATTAATGAATTATTATTTAATGATTATAAAGAAAAAGAATATATTTTTATAATTATAATCTTAATTATTATAAATAACATAACATCAATAAAAATAAAAGAAAAAAAAAATAAAGATGAAACGAAGGAAGGGCAGAAAACTGAACAACGTATCATTATTTGAAAGAAATATGATAAATAAGTGTCAATTAACTAAGAAAAATGAGATATGGAGAGTCATTATTTATTAACTCTTTTTTATTTTAAAACTTTTGAAAATTTTAATTTAAATGTTGAATGAAGAGAAAAATAATTAAATTCAATTTTATCGGATTTGCTTTATTTTTTCATATATTTGTCGAATCAGATATCTTGTATCTACCATATCTTGAAATTTTCATAGCTTTGACAAGTCTTTCTTTATAATGAATTTTACTAAAGTAAAAAATATAAAATTTAATTAATAGAAATCAAATTTCTCTAAATAAATTTTTTAATACGATGGGAGGGGAAGAAATTAATTTCTAAAATAAATTATGTCCCGAATATTACATTTTAAAGAGAAATATACCTCATTACGCGGAGAGAGTAAACTCATGAAACCCGGGACAGTCTTTCTATCCGATTCTCACAAAAATATTCATACAACTATTTCCTTCCTAACAAATAAAATGCAATTGATGAACAAATGGACGATAATTTTTTTTTCTCATCTATCACTATTCGAGTTTTCTTCGATTAACTCAGTTTAAGGGTTGTAAGATTTATTAAAGAATTGACTCTTTATCAACGGTCAGTTGATCTAGTGGGATATAACTCTAAATCCCTTAATCAAGATCACAAATTCAACTCATAATTTGGGTATAGAACAAACTATGTTTAAAAAGTTATCCCCTTAAATAAGTCACTATAAATATTAGATCGGATTATTCAGAATATAATTACAGATATCAATTTGTATAGTATTAAAAAAAAGATTAATTTTTTTAAATTTTATTTCTTTATTTTTATAACTTGAATAAAAAATTTATGATTTAAAGAGATTACACTTATGAAATTTGGTGAAACGAAAGTTATCTTTACAATGACAAGTCTTAAAGTTTCACGTAATTTCAGCTTTTCCAATCCAAGTGGTCCGGTCAGATGCACTCCCACACGATGTCTTTGAACTGCTCCATGCCCTATCTTTGAAATCTGACCTTTGAATTTTGTAAAGTGTGAATTTGGTCAGGTGCGCTCCCTTTGGAATTTTATAGTCGAGAAATGTCACACATACGGACTTTAGAATAATGCTTTTTCAAAATTAGGAAAAAACAAAGGACATCTATGGCAAGAAGGGGCTGCACATTTATTTAATATTAATATCTTAACGTAATGGCACTTAAATAATTGATATTATTGGATCAAAAAATGAGATCACTATAAGTCTCGAATCGAATTAATTAAAATATAATATTAGGATATCGATCGGTATAATATTAAAAAAATTAATCCAATGAAACAGCTGATCTCACTGGGTTGGGCGGGCCACACAACTATGCTCGTACCGAGGTGTGGATCTGATCTAGGCCCGATTAAGACCATGCGACACATCTATTGCTTAGGTCTACAGGTGAATCCGAACTTCGTCGCGGCTTGCATATTGGCTTTTTATTTTTTTTTGTTGGTTGCTTATCGGCTTCCGCCACGTCGAGGTGGAGACAATATCGGACCTTTTACTGTTGAAGAAAATGAACCATGGGCCCTTTTACGATAATTTAAGATCTTTCCACGGAAAATTTAAATCCCTTTTATAAATATTGAAATTAGTAACTCATAAAATCTCAAATTTATTTATTTTTAGTGAAAAACCTCCATAAGATTGGGAGCATATTTAGAGTGGAAACCGGGCCGGTTTGGGCCCGAAACCGGCCCGGCTGGCCCGGGTCAAGCCCGAAACCGGAACCGGCCCAATGCTACAGTAAACCGGCCGGCCCGGAACCGTTTCCTGTAGCGGGCCGGACCGGTTCAAAAAATTGAATTGGGAATCGGCCCGGTTTTGGAAAACCGACCCGGACCGGAACCGGTCCGGGCCCGGAACCGGACCTGAACCGGCTGGAACCGCCGGTTCCGGTTCAAATTTCCCCATTTTTTTTGAATTTTGAAATTTTTTCCAATTTTACCCCTCCCAACAGCTATAAAACGGTTACTTTTGAGGTTATTTTGGTCCATAGGGGCAAAAAATTTTCCTATAAATACCTTATACCCCATTTCCAAAATCTCCACAACAAAATCTCTCTTTCTCTCTCACATCTACATTCTCTCAATATTACTATATTCTCTCATTATTATTTCCTTTGTATTACCATTTTTTATATCATTTCCATCATTTTCTACACTATTATCTACACCATTTCCATCAATTTTTACACCATTTCATCACCTTATACACCATTTTCATTTTCTCCATTATCTACATTTCCACAATTATTTACATTTTCACCAATTTCTACACCATTTCTATTCTCTTATACCACATTATCTACACCATTTTTTATACCATTTCCATTAAATTGTACATCATTTCCATTAAAATTTACACCATTTCACCACCTTATACACCATTTTCATTTTCTCCATTATCTACATTTCCACAATTATTTACATTTCCACCAATTTCTACACTATTTTTATTCTCTTATACCACATTACCTACACCATTTTTTATACCATTTCCATTAAATTCTATACCATTTCCATCAAAATTTACACCATTTCATCACCTTATACACCATTATCTACATTAATCAAGATTTGAGAAGATTTCAAGATTGGGAGCTCATTCAAGATTTTGCGAAAAATAACTGCGGTATTCGTCAAATCGGTATATTTAAATTTTTTACATATTTATTTTTTTGCATTTGCATTACATTTGTATTATCTTTTTAAAAAATTTAATTTTAAATTTCCTTTAAAAAATTTTATCGTATATATTATTTTAAAAATTTTAATCTTAATTTTTTTTATAAAATGGCCGGAACACACTCTTCACAATCTTCTCAACAATCTCCTCTTCCTCCTTTTTTGAAATTCCCGATCATATAGATATTGAAATTTTTTTGGAAGAAACCGAATCTAGTAACACTGAATCTAACGCAACACAAACTAAAAAAATGATTTTAATATATGGAAATTTTTTGAAAGAAAAAATGATGAACAAAAAGCAATTTGTAAAATTTGTTATCAAAAATATAAATTTTTAAAAGGTTGGGGGGTAGGCATAGTTAAGAGACACTTAATTAATAATCATCCAGATAAATTACCACAAACAAAATAAACACAAATTTCTACAGGGGGAGGTAATATAACTGGTACATTTAAATATAATTCGAATAAAGAAAAAATTGGTCAAATAGAATGGCTAGCAAGAAAAGAATTACTACTTAGTATAGTTGCATGTCCTGTATTTGAAGAATATGTCCAAAAATATTTATAACCCGGTTATAAAAAAAGTAGTAAAAAATCCGGTACGAGGAGATCATTAGATAGATATTAGGAATTAAAAAATGGTATACTTACAGAATTTATGACTAGTCAATGTAAATTTTATTTAATTTCGGATAGTTGGAAAAGTGAACATAAAAAAGAATATTATATTGTAATAACATGTCATTGGATAAATAATTTATGGTCTTTACAAAAAAGAATTTTAGCTTTTCAACGTTATGAATTTTCACATTCTGGTACACATATAGATAGAATAATTTCAAATATTGTTTATGATTATGGAATAAGTGATAGAATTTTTTCTATTTCTTTTGATAATATTTCGGCTAATACTACTGCGGTTAATAGTTTAAAAAAATTTTTAAAAACAATTTTAAATGGAGCTTTTTTTCATGTTAGATGTGCATGTCATATAATTAATTTATGTGTTAAGGATGGTTTAGCAATGGGGGAACTATTTTTACAACCTATTCGCGATTTAATTCATCAAATAAGAAATTCTGCTGTAAAAACTCAAGAAATGAGACAATTATATATTTTACATAACAAAAAATATAAAAAATTTAAAATGGAATGTGACACTAAGTGGAATTCAACATATGACATGTTACAAGGCGTTCTTCATTTTCAAAATATTTTAATTGAATTTGTAAATTCAAATTACGAATATGGTTTTATTGATAATACCGCTTTTGAATTTGTGTCTACACTTACAAAATTATTGAAAATTTTTTATTTATGTACAAAATTATTTTCTGGATATTATTATCCAACTACTCATTTAATGTTATCAAATTTTTGTAAAATTATTTATGTATTTAATGAATTTGAAAATGAAGAAAGATTTGGTGAAATTGTTTTTTCAATGAAAACAAAATTTTTAAAATATTATGAAGAAATTCCAATTTTATATTTAGTTGCAAGTGCATTAGATCCACGTGTTAAGGTTGAAGGTGCTGAAATGTTAATAGATTGTTTTGCACAAGCTTTTCCATCTGAAATGTCTATTAACCCACATTTTTTAAAACAACAAACATCTCATACTTTACAATCAATATTTGAATTATATGAAAAGGAAATTAATAATTTAAATACTAATAATATAGCTAGTAGTAGTAGTAATAGTATTTAATCATTTCCATTTTCATTTAATCCCTTACACATGTTAGGAAAAAAACAAAGAATTTCTTCATCATCATTTAATGAATTACTTTTATATAAACAAACATTTAGATTAGAAGGTTTTGATGATGTAGATTTATATGATATATTAGGTTGGTGGAAAAATAATGCATCATATTATCCAATTCTGGCCCAAGTGGCTAAAGATGTACTAACCCTTCCGGTATCTACTGTACCATCCAAAAGTGTTTTTAGTGCAGGTGGTCGAGTGTTAACCGAAAAAAGTACAAATTTAGCGGACAACACTTTAGAAACTTTAATATGCATTAAAGATCGGAAGGATGCAGAAAAAAGAATGCAAGGAATTATCAAAGTCTCGGAAGATAATGAACAAGAAGTTGAAGAAGAATAATAATAATAATATTAATATTTTCCTTTTATTTACAAGTTATTTTAAATAGAAAAAAAAATCAAAGTGATGTAATTATCAAAATAATGTAAAAAAAAATAGTGGATTTAAAAATCCAAGTGATGAGCTTGGTAGTGGACGTACACCGAATTCGGTGGAACCACTCTAAAAATTTTGTGTCTCTAATTTTTAATTACAAGTGAATTATCAAAAGTTAATTAAAAAAAAACAAAGTTAAAAAAAATAGAGTTATAAAATTAAAATGGAATTAAAAAATATAGTTAGAAAAAAATTTAGAAAAACGCAATAGAAAAAAAAAAACCGAACCGGGCCCGGCCCTGAACCGGCCCGGCCCTGAACCGCCTGTTCCGATTCAGCGGGCCGGGCTGGTTCCACAAGAAAAAAAATGGGAACCGGCCCGGTCTAGCCTAGGAACCGCTGCCGACTTGGCACGCGGTTCCTCGAACCGTCCTTGAACCAGCCCGGGCCCGGGCTTGCCCGGCCCGGTTACTTCACTGGCAAAAAGCTTCCACCAGGTCACATGGGTCAATTTCGTCACCCCGACGAGTTTATCAATTCCAAGCGTCACAGGTTTACACACACACACACACACACACACACACACTCTCTCTCTCTCTCTCTCTCTCTCTCTCTCTCTCTCTCTCTCTCTCTCTCTCTCTCCTTATTATTATTTCTTTTTTATTTTTAACAATTACTCAAAAAGCTTTAAACCAACTCCTGAATTCGACTCGCGAATTGAGTATATCTTTTTTATTTTTTATAATTGCTCAAAAAACTTTTAACAATCGCTTGAATTCGACCTGCGGATTGAGTATAAAAAAAACTACGTTAGGAAAGTGGTCCCTTAATGGGCCACTACAAGTCCCGAACCGAATTAGTCAAAATATGATTCCGAATACCGATCGGTATAACATAAAAAAAAAAGCTTTTAACAAATAATTTATTTTAAAATATTTTAAATTACAAATGCATTGAAATTTCAAATTCGTTGAATTTTTTCTTAACAAAATAAATGAAATTATAATGCAGATCATTTGAGTTAAAATTTTTTCTCTGTACAGAAAAAGTGTTTGTTGAAACAAATTCACGTAAATAACAAATTAAATCACATAATTTGAACATGAACATGAACTCTTATTGTTGTGTGTTTGATCAAATAATGAATGCTTGAGGGGGCTTGAGTGGATTTTTCGTCTAATAACAGCCCATAGCCCTTTCTTTTTCTTTTCCCTTTTTTGCTTCTGTAGTCATTCAACAGAGACAGAATGAAAAGCTACAACCTTCATGTACAATCAAGGGTTTCTAATTGCTCATCATGTGACCATTTGAGCTAAAAACCTTGGTATGTCTAAAACTTTGAGTTGGTACTGTAAAACGGAGGACCCGGCATGTAAAATTTTCAAATGATAGAAACTTGTATAGACTTTTATAAAGTAGCAAGATCAATTTTTCCGGGTTCTATATGGTAGGTTTTGAAATTGCAATCAAATCATGATTTAAGTTACATATAAAAGATACACATCTTTGAAATGTCAATGAACGATTCATCTAGAACACCGATTCTTCTTAAACAATATTTCGAATTTGAATTTTGTATATGAAAAAAATAGATATCATGAGAAGTTTTATTCTTTAAAGGTTCAATTATCTAACAAAGTAAGGGTTGGATACCAATGATTTGTGATGTGGGTACTATATTTTCTTAAAATTCAGGAAAGTCAATTTCTTAAATTGGATTTTATAACTGTTCAAACGTATTAGTTGGATTTTTGAATATTGATAGTCAAGTTAAAAAAAAAAAAAAAAAACCAAGGGTTAGATTAAAAAAACAAATTAGGTGTTTGATTGGAACTCTTTTTCTTATATTTCTAGATAGAAAAATACTGTAGAATGAAGTGAACATAAACTGACAAGGACTAAGTTAGAATAAAGGCTAATTGAGTAGAGTTGTGGGGAAATTTTTCTCCAATTTCACGTAATGGAGATACAGTAAAGTACACCTAATAATGGCTGATGAATCTCATTCGGCTAACCCATTATATATATGGCTTCCCCTATATATACCTCTCATCAGTTCGAGGGAAGATCATTGTGTGTTGTCCTTCCCCTCCCCCCTCCCCCAAAAAAAAATCCAGAGAGAGAGAGATGGAATGTACAATGTGGTGGTGGACATGGGTGTTAGGAGCTGTACCTGTAGGGATTATAGTGACATGGTGGTGGAATGAGGTATGGTACGTTTTGTGTTCTCGGAATGGCAAAAGGCTTCCACCAGGTCACATGGGTTTCCCTTCTGTTGGAGAGACTTTTTTATTCCTTTGGTACTTCAAAATTCTCCGACGCCCCGACGATTTTATCAATTCCAAGCGTCGCAGGTTTACACACACACACACACACTCTCTCTCTCTCTCTCTCTCTCTCATAATTTTATTTTATTTTTATATTTTATCATTATTATTATTTCTTTTTTTACAATTGCTCGAAAAGCTTCTAACAAATAACTTATTTTAATATATTTTAAATTACGATTGCATTGAAAATGTAAATTCGTTGAATTTTTCTCTTAACAGAATAAATGAAATTATAATGCAAATCATTTGAATTAAGAATTTTTTTCTGTGTAAAGAAGTGTTTATTAAAACAAGAGAGTATATTTAAAAAAGATGAAAGAGAAGAAGAGAATAGTTGCATAAAACTCCAAATATATATATAAAGTTCAAACATGTCAAAACCAAAATTCTAGAGGGATATATTTCTGCTCCCTAATCTTGGCCTAAAATTTCATTTTTAATATGAGAGTATATATATAAATTCAAGACACAAATATAATATTTATTGTATATTTTTTATATATCACTTTACATGCAATCATTAAAGTCACACAAGTTCTATTATCAAGTGACAAAAATAGTTCTTTAATAAAGAAAAAAAATAATATATTTCCACTTGTGGACTAGTGACCAAGTTTACAATGGTGAACCAACTCCAATACATATACTTCACTGAAATCATTCTTGCGGGTTTTGTATTATTGTGAAATAAGATACCATTGAAGTCGCAATCCCTGTACATATTAATACCCATAAAGTCTTGTATATACCTCTTGCTAAAATTCCTCTTACGTTTTTTCCCCTCTTAATCAGGTATGGTGATGGAGTAGGCTTGTACAAGACCAAACTTTTTGGGTACCCATCCATCATAGCCTACACTCCAGAAGCAATCAAGTTTGTGTACTATAATTCAGAGACGTTCATTCTTCAATGGCCTAATCCTGCAATTATGGGCAACCATGCCCTAGTAACTGTGCATGGCAAAGCTCACACTAGGATCCGTAATTTGGTCACCAATGTACTTAACCGACCAGCAGCTCTCCGCCACATCGCGCTTCTTGTACAACCTCGAATTGCCGCCGCCCTCCAATCCTGGGCCCAAAAGGGTCAGGTTAAGGCCTATGATGAAATTAAGAAGGTAAAATATTGTGCGTTGACATGTCCTACTCCCATTTTAGACTGTGAAGTTGATAGAAATTGCAGGGTGAATGGGGTCCTGATTTGCATGACCCAATTCATGGTGCAGATTTATTTGCGTCAACAAGGGCCTACAACTATCAAATGAATAGTGCGTAAACAAAAGATATCAAAATGGATTTGACCTCTAAGACTAGAGTCTCTTTCAACTTCTACTTTGATCACACTAATGCGTCAACTTGTGATTGAAATTATGTATGGGCCGAAGGATGGGGATGAGGATGTAGCTTTCCCTTAAAAACTTTTTTTTTTTTAAAGTTTAAAATTATAACTCTAAATATTTATCGACGTCTAAAATTTTACCTTCTTCCATAAAATTATAATATTAAATACATATTATATTTTGATTTTCTAATATAAATTTTTGACACCCTCATATGTCGGACTCGGAGTTGTGCATGTAAATATATATATATGTCATACATTGATTAAGAGTAAATTATTTAGCCATTACTCAATAATTCCACTGTGAATTGGAGGTTTGAGTATCTAATTGAACAACTATTGTTGTGGCAGGTGACATTTGAGAATATTGGCAATTTGTTTGCCAATATTGAACCAGGGCCTCTTTTAGATACACTTGACAGACTCTTTGTCGGACTTCTTGCTGGAGTTAGAGCTCAGAAATTATACGTTCCTGGTACTGCTTATTACCATGCCATAAAGGTTTGTTGAAATACTACAAAGTTTTATTTTTAAACGCCACTCGGTATTTGAGAAATCTCAATTTCTCTCGATTTGTCCATAATATTTTATTTATTTCATGAGTATTGAATTTTTGGTTGAAAAATCTCAATTTTTGTTCATAATATTTTTTTATTTGTATGATGTTACAATGATTGATGCAATTGTGACAGTGTCGGGAGGAGCTTACGAAAATATTTAGAGCAGAGTTGAAGAAGAGGAAACAGAACAGACTAGATGGAGTTGAATGTAGGAATGACTTAATGGATGGGCTTATGGATATCAAAGATGATGAAGGAAATCAATTGCGCGACGAAGAGATACTTGATAATATAGTTAGTCTTATTGTTGCTGGTTATGAGACTACTGCTCTTGTTTTAACTTGGGCAATCTATTACATTGCCAAGTCTCCACAAGTCTTCCAAAAGCTAAGGGTTGTTGCTTCTAACTCAACTTGTTTGGGAATTCGCATATCTATTTACTACATTGGAACTTTTTGAAATTTTTCAAAAGAAAAAAAAAGAATTAAATATTCAGAATTTATATTGATGTCTATACAGCGATCACCATTCTTATAAGTATTAATATATACAAAAATAGTAGAATATTACTGATTACCACACACTGCAGGAGGAAAACGTAGCTCTAAGTGAGGAGAAAAATGGAGAATTTATAACTAGTGATGATCTTCCCAAATTGAAGTATACATACAAGGTATGGCATTTACTCACGGCATATGTTCCGTGTTCGATAACTGTCTATTCAATCTGTATGGAAAGGAAAATGATCACATGAGACAACTAGATACAGTATTACAAAAAAAATGTTTTGATGGAAATTTTGAGCTTGGATACTCAAATTTTCTCCTTCTCTTTGAAGGTGATAGAAGAAACACTACGACTTGCCAACCCTGCAGCATTTTCGTTCCGATTGGCTACCAAAGATATGGAATATGAAGGTACATATGCAACTTTAAGATGGCTACCACATAATATTCAAGGAGCAAAGATTTTTTGAGATTTGATAGTTAATTTCTCTTTTCTTTGATGAGCAAAGGCAATATACTAAAGAAAGCACAAAGTTGCAAAGCCCCGGTGATATTGAAAACTCCTCTGCACTACAACTGAATTTTTTTTTTAATTTTTTTTACAAATCCTATTAGTATAATATCCCTAGAGTTGTATGGATGTTTGATCATCATCTAATAGTTATTGATTATTTTCTTTTTTTCTTATAAAAATAATAATTCTTGAATGGTGATCGAACAGATACAACACATGGTCATGATTAAATGGCGAACCAAATTTGGGCAATTAATGTGCACATTTTCAAAAAATTAGCCCAATTAAGCCCAGAGCTTTTAAGGAAGTAGGCTTAAGGTTCCGATCCAACCCAGACCTCTTATGCACAATTCCAACACTTGGGCCCGCTGAAGTCCGCTCGAATTCTTCCTTTCTTCCCTTTTTTTTTTTTTTTAAGTTGATTACCAATATTCAAAAACCTGACTAATTTAGTTCAACTAATTATGGAATTCAATTAAAGGATTAACTCTCTCGATTCTTGTTTTTCTATTCCTAAAACTCAAAATCGAGATTTTGATTAAAGAACCACCAAGCTCACAGGTCATTGGTAGCAGAGTTTTAAATGTAATATCTCAAAAAGTCCGATACAATCCATGCTTAAGTCTAATTTCAAACGTTGTAATGTTTTATATAAAATACATTCAATTCCGTGTGTTTTTTATCATGGAAACACACCAATTCTCAGTGGTCTTTCTGAATTGATCGAGAATTTGAGATTTGATGCAGGTTATAGAATACCAAAGGGTTGGAAAATTCTTCCATGGCTTCGGTATATTCACACAAATCCGGAGAACCATGAGAATCCTATGTGCTTCAATCCTGACAGATGGAATGTAAGGCGAAACATATTTATCCAAGTCAATTACATTAATTAACCATAAATACAAAATTAATGCCTCTTTCTTTTTACCTTTTTTTTCCCATTAGGAACCGGCAAGGCCCGGAGCGTTCAACCCATTTGGTGGGGGAACAAGATTCTGTGCTGGAAATCTGTTTGCTAGGCAGCTACTCGCCATTTTCCTTCATCATCTCTGTACTGCATTCAAGTAAGTAATTAGTAAAAAAGGATTTACTTATTATGATTAATATGTAATAATTATTCTAAAAAGTTGTTTTCATTGAATTTGCAGATGGGAATTGGTTAATCCAGAGTCAGAGATAACATATCTTGCACTTCCGAAACCAAGCGATGGAGTTGAAATCACTTTCAGTAAATTTTGAAATTCACTTCTAGCTTTAGCATCGTTTGTGTCTCCTCGAAATATGCTCACAGCGTATCATGTATATCTAAAATTAGCATGAAGACGACTACAAAAGTTTATCTGTTCTATTTCTAATTCGAGAAACATTTTACCCATATAATAATAGTTTTTGCTCCACTCTTATTCATAAAGTCCTTTTTGTTCCCCGTGAGTGTAATACTTGTGCCCGATATCTTTGCCAAGTTAGAACCATCGTTTTTCCTAAACTTCATTAATTCTACTCTTCTTGTTATTTCGTTTCTTGATGCATGATATTTGAGATATAATTTCTTTTAGAAACTAATTCTTCCTCACTCCTATTTGTCCCAAAATAAAAAAATTAGTATTTACCCTCCTCCCCTCACACCCGATTTTATTATAATTTGTTTAAAAAATTAAGTAAAAAGGGAAGAATATTAGGAAACAAATTAAATATTGATTTGCAAAAATTTTAGATCAACTTAGGTATATATAACTTGTATTTTTTTTTTTGAAAATTTCATATCAACATATTTACAAGTATGATGCCCTGGAAATAGGACCGGAGGCTGAGCTTGGCTTAGGACTAAGCCCAACTTTGACCTATTATTTATCCCCGTTTTAATTTCGAGCTGAGTCTGAATACCTGTAGGCTCAGCCCTTTGTAGGCTCGACCCGATTAAAATCAAATATTGTAGTATTTAGTGGTTATTTTAATGATTTTAATGTATTACTCTTAATATTCTTTTTTAATCTTTTATAAAATTATTATTATTGATTTTAATTTGGTATGATAATATTTGTTTTATATTTTATTTTAAATGATTAATATTTTTTATTTTGTATTTATTATGTTATAAAATGGGTTAAAAATAAAAAAATAAAATTTATAATTCTGGCCTAGCCTGGCCCGAAACAGGCCCAAGAGCCTATTAATTTTTTGGACTGAGCTTGTTCCTCGATTCTTCAAACTTTTCTGAGTCGGGCTCGAGCTCGGGACTAAACCCATAAAATTTAACAGAACGAACCGGAGTTTCGTAAAACCCATCTCAAAAAGCTTGAATGCCTGCACTACTGGGAAATGATAATTTTTTAATTTATATTTGATCCTCTTTTAAATACTTCAAAATATTTGATACAAAGAGATAATTAACACATTTAGAAAAATAAAAGTTGAGCTTTTACATTTTAACAAATTTAGAAAAATCGAGGAAAATAGAGTAAATTTTTCAAAATTGAGAACCCTTTTGTCAAATATGTTCTCTCTTCCAAAGACTCCTTTTCCCTATTTTAATAACATTAGTCAGTTAGAGTAAAAGTATGAAGTTTAGGAAAAATTATGGATTTTTATGTTAAAGAAAAGATTTTTCTATAACCCCTTTTATCCTTTTACTCTGAACATTTAAGAATTATGGCAAAAAAGAAGGGACCCTAAAGCTTTTGCTCTAGTGCCCAAACAGAGACCCAAGTCAGCTGATGTGTTCTGAATTTGTCACTCTAATGGGTTTCTTCTTTCTTGTTTAACAGGGCTCTCATGAGGCTTGACATGGATAGATAAAATAAATCGTCAGGAATCTCACTGGCTCTTGACAAGTTCCAGTTTTGTTTGGGTCTTCTTCCCCGTCCCATATGTATTTCGTACTAGGAACTTCCTTCCTACACACAAAAGCACCGACACATAGTGAGAGAGAGAGAGAGAGAGATATTCCTCGTCCTTTTTTTTTTTCATTTGAGCATCGTATCCAAAAATTTAATTAATCCGATTCAAACAATTCGAAAATTCAATTAAAGAACTGACTTTTTTAACACCTATTTTTTTATTTTCAAAACTTAAATTTAAAATTTTGATTAAGAAAATTTAATATCCTGTCACTAGATTCACTAGTCATTAGTGGATTTTTTTTTTAATTTTAAAACACACTTATTTTGTTATGCAAAAACAATTTAATATGTTTTCCTGAATTAGGTCTTGATTCTCCCCTGAGCACATTTGTGGTATGAGAATAATAATTTGAGAATAAAATTACTCTAATAAAATTTACTCTAGTAAAAATATTTTTTTCCCTTTGCGTTTTCTCGTTTGACAGATGTCTTAGTAAGAATTTTCACTTCTTCCTATTTGAGAGAGAGATATATATATAAGAGATTGAAAACTCAAGAGAGAGAGAGATCTATAGAATTGTTAAACCAAAAGAAAGAAAATATAAAATTCTAAATGGTGTTAGATGCATTAAGAGCGGAATTAATAATATACTTGTAAATGATGAAAACATAAGAAAACACTGGCGTGATTACTTTGACGATTTATTTAATATTAAGAGTATAACAGATATAGAAAATATCGAAATACCTATAGAAAAAATTAATAGAGATTTTAAACGTAAAATTCGCTCTCTTGAGATGAAAGAAGCTTTGAAGATAATGAAAAATAATAAAATCATAGAACCTGATAGTATTCTTATAAAAGTATGGAAATATTTAGGGGAATTTAGTATAAAAGTGTTAATAAATATTTTCAATAAAATTTGACAAATTAAAAAAATATCTCAAATATGGAGGAAGAGTACAATTGTACATCTATATAAGAATAAAGAAGATATACAGAATAACTCCAACTATAGAGAAATTAAACTTATGAATCATATTATAAAATTATGGAAGAGACTAATAGAGTATATATTGAGATTGGAGATAAATGTATCTCCAAATATCCAAAAAATGGATGTCAATATGGGAGAATCAAGCTCCTAAATTGGCCCTCCCAAACCGGTTTAATTGGATTTGAGATATCGGTGATAAAGTGTAAATATATATATATATATATATATGTATATTTATCCAAGACCAAAAGTTCTGCTTCTATACGGCTCAATTTTGAATCTGTTAATTAACTTAATAGTCTATTCTAACCAAGATTAGACAAGCAAATGATACCAAACTGAACGACATTATGAACCAATGAATGTAGAACTAATTGAATAGAGTGTTAAATTTTTTAATTAAATCTTATATTTGAAACTTGAAAATAAAAAAAAAATAATTTAAAAATGCTACCTCTTAAAAAGAATATAGATACTTAAACCAGATTAACAGAAGCATTTTGGTTTTTAGAAGCATGACTTTACGTGCTAATAGTTTGGTAACCGTACCTCTTCATTCTTGTCATAGAAAGGCTTGCCTACATGATTCAAGAGAAGGTGAGGAAAGAAAGATGAACTCCTATCAATCTTTCCAAACGTGGCCCCAAGATCTCTCACCTTTTTTTTGCTGACGATCTAATCCTCCTAGCCGAAGCCGAACACTTAAATCTAAGTGTTGTCATGACCTGCCTCAAGGATTTCTCTACAGAGAGCGGCCTTCACATAAACTCAATAAAATCTAAGTTGTGGATCTCTCCTAGAGCTCATCGGTCCCTAAAGCACTCCCTTTCTGTTGTCAATAAATTCCCTTTGGCCGAAAATCTAGGAACTTACCTCGGTGTCCCCATGGTTCACAATAGAGTGGACAAGATGTTCTACTAGCAGCTTCTTGATAAGGTTAGAAGGAAGCTGAGTGCTTGGAAAGCCAACCTGCTGAGCATAGCAGGTAGGAAGACCCTCATCCAATCAGTCACCTCTTCTATCCCTGTCTACACTATGCAAGTCGCTTGGCTTTCGACGGACCTCTGCAACAAATTGGACAGCTTGAACAAGAATTTTTTGTGGGGCAGAGTGAATGCCGAAAAGAAAGTTCACCTGGTGAGGTAGGATGAGGTCTGTAGAGATAAATTTGAAGGAGGTCTGGGCCTAAGGAAGGCGAGAGAAACTAACGTCGCAATGCTTGCTAAGTTGGGGGTGGAATCTCATGATAGGTAGCAAAGCCTTGTGGTGTGAAGTCATGAAAGAAAAGTATCTCAAGGATAATAATTTCCTTGACTATCACAGGACAAGTGGGGGATCCAATCTTTGGAGAGGAATCCTTAAGACGAGAAATTGTATAAGGAGAGGCGTCAAGTGGAGGTTAGGAGATGGCAGCCGCATTAACTTTTGGAGGGACCTTTGGGTAGGGAGCAAACCTTTGATAGAATGCATCCAAGCTAGTAGACAGCAGGGTGATCTCAGTCAGCATGTCAATCACTTCATCTCTCCCGAAGGTTATCAGAAAGATGAAGAGTTTAACCTTCTTCTTCCCAGTGATAAGGTGGAAGAAATTAAAGGCATCATGGTGCCTAAGTGTGTGGAAGCCAAGGACTCAGTTGTTTGGAAAGAATCTAGCAATGGAGTCTTCACGGTTGCCTCTGCTTACAAGTTAGCTTCTAGCATTCAGAGAGCTCAGCATGACAGTCAGGAGGATCAGAGCTGGATTTGGATTTCGAGGTTCAAGTGTTCTGAAAGAATCAAGATCTTCTTTTGGTTGGCTAACCATCACAAGCTCATGACAAACAAGGAAAGATGCAAGCGGAAGTTTTGTGAAGACTCTACCTGTCCTCTCTGCAGAGAGAAAGACGAAACTGTTCTCCACTTGTTGAGGGACTGCATCAGAGCTAAGCAAACTTGGGAAATAGTCTTCCCAAGGCTTGGACAGAACCCAGAATTCTGGACCAAGAATCTTCACAACTGGCTTTATTCAGGAGCCCATTGGAAGGGTCTGCAAGGTCAGATTCCTATGAATCATCTTTTCATACATACGGCATGGTCCTTATGGAAGGGAAGATGCTACGAAGTCTTCCAAAAAATCAGAAAGACTCCCCAAAGTTTGGCTTCCTATGCCATCAACCTATCTATGGAATCTCTTCCCCTCTTGAACAATCCAATCTCTGACAAGAGGTCCCAGATGAGAAGGATCAAATGGGAGCTTCCTCGTGAGGGTTACCTTAAGCTCAACACAGATGGAGCAGTGTCCCACCCTTCTGGAAAGGCCAGTGCAGGCAGTATCTTCAGGAATAGTATGGGCGATTGGGTAACAGGGTTCACTATCAACATTGGGAGGTCCTCAGTTATCCTTGCTGAACTCTGGGAGCTTAGAGAAGGTCTCTATCTCGCTAAAAAAAAGGCTTCTACCAGTTGGAAGTTGAGTCCGACTCTGCCGTGCTGGTGGACTTACTCGCGGACCATCCAGCTCCTGAACACCCTTTAATTTTCATTCTTCAAGAATGCAGAATGTTGATGGACCTTCTATGTGTGCAAGCTATCAATCATGTTCTTCGTGAGGCTAATGTGTGTGCTGACTACTTAGCCCAGCTAGGTCGTCGAAATGGGGTCGGTCTTCAGGAGCTGAGTGATCCTCCTACCTCGTTGCTTCGTCTCATTTAGGAGGATAGCATGGGTCTAGAAAGAATTAGGAGTGATTCCACCTCTAAAATTTAGTTTTTGTTATTGCGTTCTGTTGTGTTTTTTCTTCTCCAGCACCAAAAAAAATAGTTTGGTAAAAAAAGGGGACACTGTGAAGACATTTTTCAAATTGGGCAATCTATTCTGATGCTTGGACCCACTGAATCGCTTTGAGGGGGCCATTTTTAAGCCCGCAAATTCGATTTGGTATCTAACCTTACCTTCCAAGCTTTTTTCTTGAATTTAACCAGGCTCAACACTACAGAAAGCAACATTTAATCCTATTTTGTATTAATGGCTCTAGAATGAATGAAGAAGATGGCTTAGTTTTTGTGCATAGGTACACAAAAGACAACCCTAGACATCCCCAATTCTGTTGGGTACGTGCCGACTGCAATCTTTCTACGAGGACAGACTCATAAGCAGGTCCAATATAGTGGGTATTTTGAGTAACAATTTACTAAGAAGTGGAAAGCATATTTTAAGAACGAACTGAGAGAGAGAGAGAGAGAGAGAGAGAGAGAGAAGAATGTTGCATGAGTGGTGTGGTTGGCATCATGGGTGGTTGGAGCAATTCCTAATATTTGCACTAGTATGGTGGTGGAATGAACTTAGATACGTGCTTCCATTAAAAACTTGGCCCAAAGAATAGAATAAAACTCCCATCTGGTCACTTGGGCTTGCCTTTTATCAGAGAGACACTCACATTTATTTGGTACTTCTAAATTCTTCTGATGACTTCATCAACTCCAAGCGATGAAGGTAAATCCAAACCTTACATTCCCCCATTTTCACATATCTCAAATATTTACTAAGAATTCTAACATTTTAGGCTTTTCTTTTTGCATGGCGATGCAGTAGGAATGCATAGAACACATTTGTTTGGATGTCCATCGATCATTGGATGATTCCCTGAGATTGTCAAGTTAGGGGTGTGATCAGATGACCTCTTTCCTTATAGTTGGCCCACTAATGACCTTGTTGGCCGTCGGTCCTTTGTAGCACTCAGCAGCCAAAATCACCTCAGGCTCAAGAAATTTGTAACAGTAGCAATCAACAATCCGAATCTGTTAAGCAAATTGCAGCTGTAGCTCAGCCACACATTAAAGCTATGTTTCAGTCATGGACTGACAAGGGAACTGTGGTGGCATTTGAAGAAATAAGAAAGGTAATTATGCTTGATTTTTCTCTTGATTAGGATAACTTTTCCCCAGCTTCCACCAAAGATCCCCCAGGCGTTTCTAGTATCTGTAGTTGTTAAAATCTTGATTTTGCCTAAAAACTAGTCAGGTAGAGTCGCTGCTAGTAACCAAACACTGCATGGACGTGAGATTCTGAAAAATGGGACCACTTTGATTGCATAAACTGTTGGCAGGTTTCATTGGCAAACGTTGCACAACACTTCATTAGTTTGGATTCAGAACCTTTTCCTGACAGAATTGGTCACGAATACATGGGCTTAATGAATGGTTTTAGAGCAATGCCTCTCAACATTCCTGGGACCGCACACAGAGGTCGCCTGCAGGTTCAGTATTCCACCCTTTATTCACAACATTTTGATGTTTTCTATGTGAGGTTATCCTTAGAAATGATGTTAATGATTATGCAGTGTCGTAAACAACTAGGGGAAATATTTAGGACAGATTTGGAGGAGAAGAAACGGGACAAGAAGGGGACCGAAACAGGAAATGACCTAATGGATATGCTAATTGAGATTAACGATGAAGAAGGAAACTACTTAAGTGATCAAGATGGGATTGATAACACTCATTGCAGGCTATGAATCTACTGTCATCGCGCTACCCAAGGTTCACGAGTGAGTTAGTCATTGCCCTTCAAATTTAGGACTAATGGTCTATTTTATTTGTTTGATGTTGGCAATATTGACTTGAAATACAGGAGGAGAACATGATCATGAGCCCGAAAAAGAAAGGAGAATTACTCACAATTGATGATGTTGTAGAAATGCACACAAACAGGGTCCTAACTCTTAAATGTTTCGCCTTTTGTTCTGCGGGCTAACGACAAGGATGTGGAAATCCAAGGTCTAGAACTAGAATGCTACATTTTTTCTTTGGAAGAATTCCAAGTTCGCGATATTTACAAAATTACTAATGAAAATTGCAGGACAAACAATTCCAAAAGGTTGGAGAGTTCTTCTATGGATTCGATACCTTCACACTGATCCAACTAACTTCGACAATCCTATGTGTTTCGACCCGGACAGATGGGATGTAAGATGCTAATACCTTTTCAGCTTATTGTTAAGTTATGAAAATAATATAAAATACCTCTATCCACAGGTGTGAACATTTGAATGAATAATTATTTCATAAAATTTAAAATGGTATCAGAGTTAAAAGTTCGCTCAAATCTTATTAAACTTAGGCCTAATATTTCATAAGTTGAGACCCCCTTAAATTGTCACAGCCATAGGAGAGAGGTGTGTTATAAATGGTTGACACCTGACAAAGTCTTGTCCCAGAATCCTGCGAAGCCTAACACATTCATGGTATTTGGCGGGGGATCAAGAATTTGTGTAGGAAACATGCTCACTCGTCTGCGAGTTGCTCTCTTTCTTCACCATTTGCCTATTGGCCACTCGGAAGAAAAAATTTTCACCCTTTGCTTGTATGCTTTTGCCTTTTTGCTTTGTCCATTCGATTCTCATTTTATGTTTGGTTTGTGAATTTCAGGAGGAAACTTACTAATGAGAATGCTAAGATCAGTTATCTACCTCATCCAAAACCAGAAGATGGTACCAAGATCACCTTTAGCAGAATTTGTAAACAATTTTTTTTGTCTGTTCTCACTATGCATAAGGCCTTAATTTGCACACAAGATTTGTTCTGATTGTCTAATAAACTCTAGCCATCTAATATGGTGAGAGCTATTTAGTCTCTGTTTTTTTTTTTTTTTTTGTCTTGACCCATCAATATTCAGGTCATCGCCGATTCGAGTACCGTAGAATTTAATTTAGAAATTGATTCTCTCTGCATCTGTTTTTCCTTTTTTAATACTCAAACTTGAGATTCTAACCAAGAAAATCTAATGGCCTGCTACCAGATGTCGGTGCCATTGTGGGTTTCTAAGCATGTTTGCATTGTAATATAGACATCCAGGTTAAGTCAGTCACATAGTCAGTGCTTGATATCAAGGCCCGTCCCAGCTAGCCCAGCCTTGCCCACAATGTACATGTGCCGTTCAAATAAACGACATGAACATAACCCCTGTCAAATCATCGATTTTCTAAGCACCGGCCACCGTGGATAGGGTTTATATCAAGTTGACAAGAAATATTAAGAAATAAAAGTGAGACTTGACTAACCATGTTGACGTTGCAAGTGGACCTCTTTGCAAGTGGTTAGTCATCATTTTTATTTTATACTAAAACTTTAAGTCGAGTGGACCTCTTTGCCATCTTTTCATTAATAGAAAGAGGGTTTATTTTTATTTTATATACAGATAATTTGAAAGAAATATTTAATATAATTAATGAATTATAATTCAATTATTTTCATCATTTTTCCTATTAGAGATTTTAAATTCAAATCTCATATATATATATATATATATATATATATATTAAAAATAGAAATCTTTAATATAATTGACATTAAAAAAACATAAATTATTCTGAAAAGAAAAGTAATACTTAATGTCTTTTTGTTAAATGATAGCTCTGGATGACATGCCAAAAGTGTTAAACCAGATATTAGACACTGATTCATTGATGGGATAAAAACAATTAAATGGAACAAAAAAAGCATCTCATTTTAATTATTGAATTAACCCAACTAGTTACAATAAGGTACTGTATTGCAAAATTAAATTAGGTGCTTTTGCATAGTTTTGGCAACAAGCTCACAATAACGACAGATGCAACGCTCCAAAAATGGGAGAGTGGCTGATTTAGCAATTCGGCGTGCAAGAGTTTGTATAAATTTTGGGTACCTGAGAGAGTGTGTGTGTGAGAAATAAAGGGAGAGAGAGAGAGAGAGAGAGAGAGATGGATGTCATATCTGTATCGTGGTGGGCATGGGTATTGGGAGCTCTGCCAATTCTGTTCCTGCTGCTACGGTGGTGGAATGAGCTGAGGTATGTCGTTCCATTAAAAGCAAGTTTCAGGAATGGAATCAAACTCCCACCAGGTGACGTGGGCCTTCCTTTCATTGGAGAGACTCTCAATTTCATTTGGTACTTCAAAATTCTCCGTCGCCCTGATGACTTCATCAACGCCAAGCGCCGTAGGTAATTTTGTTTTTATCTCTTCTTTTCCTACATTAAAATCACATGTTTAAAATGAATTTCTGGATCCGCCACTAACTCGAACATTGTTCATACGACGTGGGTTTTTGCACGTTGACATGTCTAATTAGGTATGGTGATGGAGTAGGAATGTATAGGACACACCTATTTGGGCAACCATCGATCATAGGATGGACCCCGGAAATCCACAAATTTATGTTGCGGTCGGACGCGGTCTTCACACATAGTTGGACCCCTAATGACCTTGTTGGCCGCAATTCTTTAGTAGCAAATTATGGCCAGCGGCATCATAGGCTCAAGAAGTTTGTAACCATGGCAATCAATAGGCCTAACGCTCTTCGACAAGTTGCTAGTCTTACTCAACTGCGCATTGCGTCTGCCTTCCAAGAATGGGCTCATAAAGGAACTATTGTTGCATTTGATGAAATTAGGAAGGTGAAAATTGAAGTGCTCCAAGTGCACGACATTTTATCCAAAAGGACTTTTAGTGTAATTTATTGTTTCATTATGAATAATGTGATAATTTTATATTAGTGTGTGATATTATTATTATTATCTTTTTTTTTTTTTTGTAGATGACACTGGAAAATATTGCCAATCAATTTGTCAGCTTAGGGCCAGGACCTCTTCTTGACAGAATTGGTGTTGAGTACAAAGGCCTAGTGGGTGCATTTAGAGCAACTCCTCTCAACCTTCCAGGAACTGCATACAGATGCGGTCTGAAGGTTCGATCCTTTCACTCACCATTGGCATTAGCATTTCAAGATATGTTTGTCAAATCATGGTTTCGCATGAAAAATTTGCTGTCAATGATTACTGGGACAGAGTCGAAAGCGGCTTATGGAGATATTTAGGAACGAGCTTGAGAAGAAGAAGAATAAGCAAGCAAAGGATGGTGAGGTAGGACATGATCTAATGGATGGACTAATGCAGACTACAGATGAGGATGGCAAGTACCTGAGCGATGAAGAAGTGGTTGAGAATATTGTCGGTCTTCTCATAGCAGGTTATGAATCAACTGCCACTTCACTTACGTGGGCCGTTTACCACCTTGCCAAGTCGCCGGACATTCTTCAAAGGCTTCGGGTAAACCTGCGGTTGACAATCTGAAATGGGGTTAATTAGAAGTATGACATCCTTTTTCTTTATGATGATGTTCTTGTTTTTGATATGCAGGAAGAAAACATAAATTTAAGGCACAAGAAGAATGGGGAATTACTTACAGTCGATGATGTTTCCGAACTAAAATACACAAACAAGGTCAAATTTTGATACACACCTTTCTCTGAGCCTAGTTTGGGGCAAAACCCATGTGCTTATTTTCTTTATTTCATATAGGTTGTTGAGGAAACAATAAGAATAGCCAATCTCACACCTTTTATCAACCGCTCAGCTGATGAGGATGTTGAATATCAAGGTCTGCAAACCAAGTACTTCAAATAGAAGAGCTAAAAACAATGTCACGAAGTTCAGCTCATGAAACATTAATCACTAAAATTTTGCAGGTTACACAATACCTAAAGGATGGAAAGTACTATTATGGATCCGATACCTTCACACGGACCCTAATAACTTTGATGATCCTATGAGCTTCAACCCTGACAGATGGGATGTAAATTACCATGTCTCTTGATCTCAGTTTGTAATTATAAATTAAGTTGAGTAGAATACTTATGAATTGAGAATTTTTTAGAATGCTGCGAAGGCCGGTACATACATGGTATTTGGTGGGGGATCAAGAATTTGTGCAGGAAACAATCTCAGTCGATTACAAATCGCGCTCTTTCTTCATTATCTGTCTGTAGGATACAAGTAAGAAAAGCACTTTCAGTTTTGATGATCTGCAATCAACTTTTTTCCGCTTTTTTAATCTTTTATGCTCATAATTGTTTCGATTTCAGGTGGAAACTTTTGAATCCAAATGCCAAGATGAATTACCTGCCTCATCCAAAACCAGCAGATGGGGTCAAGATTTCCTTAAGCAGAATTTAGAAGCAGATGTAATTCTGCTGAACTGCAAAGATCTGTATGTGTTCTTTCACTAGGCAAAGCTGAGTATCAGGACTCTGGTTGCTTAAAAGTACTACTTTAGTCCAATCTTCATTTATCTGTAAAGCTTGCAGACGGCAAGCACTGAGGCATGTTTTTGTCTTTGTTCAATAAATTTTTTTTTTCTTCTCATAGCCTAAGCTTGTTGTGCTTCTATTTTATGGTTCACTATGACCACGTGAATTTATAGGCTATGCTTATTGCTTCCCAAATCTTATATATCCACTCCCCCCCCCCCACAAAAAACCAAACCAAGAATTTTCATTCTTTTTCTCGTAACCAATTCCAACCATATATGAAGATAGCGATTTAAATTGCACAAGCAGGCTTAACTTTCACTTATTGTCTAAATATATTTATGAGTAGTGACCAAGAATGAGGAATTGCCTAAATCATGGAAGACAATTAGTCATTGTCTTTGTGGTTCTTGATTTAAGAGGGAGGTGAGAGGGGGATTACAATGGGATGGGAGGAGCGAATAAAAAGTCAATTTAGTAGGATAAGATAATAAATATTTTAAATTTCGAGTTAGAAATTTAAAAAAAGAAAAACTATGTCAGGAGAGTTGTCCTTAAATAAGACCCATATAGATATTCGAACCAGATTCGTCAAATGATACCAATGGCGGTTTAAAAAAAAAAAAAAAAAAAAAAATTGGGCAGGAGGAATATGAGATTTCAAAACCTAACCTTTGGGTGTGGACAAGAAACTAAAGTACCAATAAATGTCAGTGGCATTCAAACCGCAGATCTTTACCTTTTCCTTTGGCAGTAGTCATGTTCTAATTTGTATGTTTCTATGTGGAAGCTTCTGAATTCGGCATACCAAGATCACTTGCCTTACTTGCCTCTGTTAGATCTTTCTTGTTTCATGATGATGATGGTTTTGACAGGATATTGTGACGGGTGTTTCAGTGGCCCTACGACCTTGGGTTTTCCTGTATTTTGAATTTGAATAGCCGGCAAAACCCTTGGTTCTCGTCCAAATTGCGTGATCCGTGAAGTGATCGGCTAGTTTCCAAACCCTCAGCTTCCCTTTATCTATGATTTTATTTTATTCTATCTATGATTAAATTTTTCAATAAAAAATTAAAATAAATTTTATTTAATTTTAATCAAAATTAATCTGAATTTTTTTTCAAGTTTATCATATCAATATAAAACTTGCCTCAGGATCATTTTTCATCCCACAAAGATAGCAACGCCTGTATATATCCTATGTTGCACAGAAATAAAAACGACAAACGGATATGAAAAATAAAAACATATACAAAATAATACAAAAAAATAACATTATATAAGAATACATAAAATGAAAATACAAGAAAATGTAATAAAAAATATAATAATTTTTATATAAATATTAATTATTTTATAAAAATAATAAAATAATCATACTTTATAATAAAAATATAAAATGATCAAATATGTAATTATTAATTGTAAAATAAATAATATAAAAAATAATAATAATAATTAAATAAACATAAAATTTTTATATAAATATTAATTAATCTGGTATATTAAAATATTTCTAAAATAAAAAACGTTTTAAAAATGAAATAACATTGGTGTCATCATACTATATATCAATGTATCTGCTTCCAATCAAGGGTCGACACAATGGGAAGGGTTCTATATCCCTTAATCAAGTATTTGGATTTGAGTCTATTTTGGAAACAAAAAAGATTAGTTTAAGAGACCTTCCTTTCTACAGGAGATCAGATAATTAAATCGACTTGTATTAATCAAAACGAAACTCAGAATTCATATACCAAAAATAAAAATATCCGCTTCCATAAACTGGTGCACTCAAGCCTGTGGGAAGGACTCGCCGGCTTGCACTTGCTGATGGGCCGAGACTTGAATGTGGGTCACCAACGCAATAAAGATCGAACCTTAGTATCATATCATTTTAATGAATATTTAGTTAGTTCAGTAATGTTGATACTAATTAAATAAAAACTCAATTTTGAGTATTGTATGATTTTAAAAACAGATATTAATAGAGATTTGCTCCCGTTCGATCCGACTCAAATGAATTAGTTTTACTCAACTTTTGTTATTATCGTTTACAAAAAATATATATATATATATATTAAAAAAATTGATATTAAATTCAATGTTAAATATTTTTTAACCAATTATTAATATAATTATTTATATTATTTTTATAAATAAATTTGATTTTTATATGTAAAATCTTTATTTGTTAAAAAATTCAGAGAAATTAAGACAAATTGAACTTTTTCGTATTCTCAAGTTTTCTTAATTTGAAAACGGATTCTATATTTTCCCTTTAGTATGCGAAAAATCCTAAGTATATGGTTACAAATTAAATCTATTTTTGGAGTCATTTGTGCTAAACCTCCAAGACCTTAAATAATTAGAAATCCGAACTCTTTGATGCATGAAAACTCATCGGTACTAATATTTTCCCATTTTGAAATATTTCATGTTTGTAAAATGTGTCAACATATTAAATTAATCAATATTTATATAAATTTTTTATTTTTCATGTTATTTTTGTCATAATTAATAATTATATATCTGATTATTTTAGATTTTTATTATAAATATGGTTATTATATTATTTCTCTAAAATAATTATTGATATAAAATTATTATATTATTATATTTATATTTTTTTTTATGTTTATGGATCTTTTATTCTTATAAAATGTCGTTTTCTCTTATCATTTGATATCTGTTTTCGTTTTCGTGCAAGTTAGGTGGAAGTTATGTGATGTTAATAAGATCGATTATTATCTAAAATCATAAATTTAGAAATGACCTGAAAATTGCAATTAATTAAATTCTAAAATTATGATGTACCAAAAATAAAATTAAATAAAACCCATGTTTAGTCGGGCCCACATGCGATTTTATTTTACTCACTCGGCCCAGGCCCACCCAAGGAGATAAAAGACGTGCATGATAGTGTAAGTGCACCAGAACGCAGGTGAATATTTCTTAATGTCTTGAGAATCCTGAGTGAGTCAGAAGTGCAGTAAAGCCTACGGCTTTTTCGAGCAGGGAAAGTGGAGATCCCTATCACTCGCCCATGTACAAAACTCGCTCTACTCTCCATCCCTTACTGGACACGTTTCGATAGTCGCCATGAATCTCTGCTGACATGTCGTCACAGCTAAGCAAATTTGTGTAAATGCATAAGACAAAGGGAGTGGGAGAGTGTTGTCTGACATCTGAGAGTGGGAATGAAGGAAGCTTAGTTTGAAATTAACTGGACAACGGCTACCCATTTCTTTTTGCACTACTTTCTATACTTTCCCTTCCCCTCTATCTTTTTCTTTAGTTTTTCTTTTTTGGTAAATCCGACCAATTTCCCCTTCTTTTCCTTTTATTAATATCTTGCAAAGAGTTTTCTTTTTTATTTCTCAAAAAAATAAAAATTATTGGTTTCTTTTTAATTTTTTATTTTCAAAAATTTTAAAATAGTGTGAATATCTCATAATATTTGAATAAATTTTAAGAGTTACCTAAAAATAGACAAAGTTTTATTTTTTAAATCCTAATTCGAATCAAACTATATTTATTTGAATTCAAAATAATTATTATATACTAATGATTTATTCTAAAAAATCAACTATTTGACTTTTAAATAATAATAAGCATAATTAGTATTATTATCTTTTTTAGTATTTGTTTCAATAAAATTTGAATTATAATATACATTTTCAATGAAATTGGTATTTTACTAACCTAATTGTGAAGTTGTAGAATAAGTTATACATGGTTCTAAAAAACATGGAATTTATGAAACATATATAAGGTTTGTTGGGCAACTAATAACTTGTTAGTTTAAGCGTTTTCAATATTCTTCTAAATAATTTTTTTAAAATTTATTTTCGACACACTCTCTCTCTCTCTCTCAGCCCATTAAATGAAAATTTTCTCTTTACTCGGAGAACCAAAAAAAAAAAAAAAAAAAAAGTCTTTCCCAGTCTCCCAAAAGTTTCAAGACTTCAGCTTTTAATAATTAGATTTTTTACCATACTCATTTTTATATCTTTCTCCCTCTCTCTCAAAAGTTTCAAATTTCAAGTCTTCCGACTTAATTATGAGAATTTCCGTGGTGCAGCACTACCATGATGAGCCATGCCCTACCCATTCCTCACACAAAACAAAGACACTCTCTCTTTCTCCCTCTCCTCGGAGAGTTCAGTGACCAACTACAACAGAGACATAAGGAAGAGAATAGCTTCAGGTTGAAGAAAATGAAAATGGGTATGCAAGTTTGGGTCTTTTCAGCACTTTCAGTGACAACCCTTTTGAGCACTTGTTCTCTTGCTCTTACTCCTGATGGTAAAAAATTCAAACCCCTTCAAAACATACTTCTGTTTTTTCTTTTTTCTTGTTTTGATTCATTTATGTACGATGGTGGTCTTTAGGTTTAACTTTGTTGGAAGTCAAAGAGACATTGAATGACAGCAAAAACCTCCTCTCTAACTGGAATGCTTCTGATTACTCTCCCTGCAAGTGGACTGGTATCTCTTGTACGCCTAATGACCAGAGAGTCAATTCCATGTATTGCTCAAACCCTTTTCTTTATTTGAAACCATTTTGTTCTCTTTAGGTTTTTTCACCTTTTGATTTCATTTTCCTTAATGGGTATTTCAGAAACCTACCTTATATGCAGTTAGGAGGGAGTTTGTCTCCAAGCATTGGAAAGCTCAGTAGATTACAAAGACTGTAAGTTCCCATCTTTCAATTTGGCCAAAAATTTTAGACCATTTTGTGATTTTTGTCTACTTTGTATTTCCATTTAGGGCACTTCATCAGAACAGCTTACATGGGGTTATTCCTAATGCAATTGCTAACTGTACGGAACTCAGAGCACTGTAAGTGAAAGATCCTTGATTCTTCTCTGTAAAAGTAACATTCTTTTTTTACCCTATTTGTGGCACATGAGTGCCTTTTATGTCAATTAAGTGACTTTGTTCTGTTTTACTATTGACTTAGGTATTTGAGGGCTAATTATCTCCAAGGAGGAATCCCATCTGAGCTTGGGAATCTTTCTATGCTCACAATACTGTAAGTCATAAAAAATCCTCTATTCTTTCTTTCTTCGCAAAAGTTAAAACAATCAATTAGTTATTGCATTTTTAAATGTAATCGACATTGAGCTTTCCTTGTGCTTAATCTGATGTACCACGAAAGATGCACCTCTTATTTGTTGTGTTGGGAATCGGATAAAGTTGGTGAATCTTGAATGCAGTGACTTATCAAGCAATTCCCTAAGGGGTAGCCTACCATCCTCTATTGGACGCCTTTCCCGACTTCGATATCTGTAAGCTGAACTTATGCTTCTGGCAATGTTGCCTGAAGGAATTTTGTTTCTTTCATGTTATGACATTTTTGTTAATGACCTTTTGACTGGGTTGGATGATGTTTTAATGGTGCTGTATTGGTGGAATTTGTAATAGGAACTTGTCAAGCAACTTCTTTTCTGGTGAAATCCCAGATATTGGAGTCCTGAGCACATTCAAGAACAATTCGTAAGTATACTTGACTCCACTTGCTATGGCGCTGTATGATTTTTTGGCATGCAAGTCTGGCTGCCAAGTTTTGGAACTGAATGTTAACTAAATGGTTAATCATACATAGTTTCATCTCCTCTTTGAACTTTTGGACATGTTATTTGACAGGTTTAATTGCATGTGAAATCTTGGTGGAGTGGGAGTATAGTGTTTTAAGTGTTTATCTTTCCGTTTAAGAACCGTTTCTAAATGATGTTGACATCAATGTGCAAATTCTTGATAATCCATCAATTATGGGTAGGTTCATTGGCAATTTGGATCTTTGTGGTCGACAAGTGCAGAAGCCATGTCGGACTTCTATGGGCTTCCCTGTTGTGCTACCTCATGCAGAAAGTGATGAAGCTGCAGGCAAGTTGCCTATTGCGTTATTTCCTTTCTTTTTTGGTTGGGCTTGCATGCATTAGAAAGGAATTAACTTAATCTCTTAAGTACATACCATTGATCATATATTGCTGAGTTTCATCAGGCCCCAGCAAGAAGTCCTCACATTATGTCAAAGGGTTGCTTATTGGTGTCATGTCCACTCTGGCTGTTGCATTTGGTATACTATTTAGTTTCATTTGGGTTTGGATGCTATCAAAGAAGGAAAGAGCTGTAAAAAGGTACACAGAAGTCAAAAGGCAAGTTGAACCAGAAGCAAGTAAGTTGATGCTTGTTGCTCCGTTTATGGAATTTTTTGGTGTCTCTCCATCTATGGTCTTTAACAGTTGCAATTCTGCAGGCACCAAACTTATTACTTTCCATGGAGATCTTCCATATCCATCATGTGAAATTATAGAAAAGCTTGAATCTCTGGATGAAGAGGATGTTGTGGGTTCGGGAGGTTTTGGTACTGTGTACCGCATGGTCATGAATGATTGTGGTACATTTGCCGTTAAAAGAATTGATCGCAGTCGTGAAGGATCTGATCAAGTATTTGAGAGGGAATTAGAGGTCTTGGGTAGCATCAAGCACATAAATCTTGTCAACCTACGGGGTTATTGCAGGCTTCCTTCTTCCAAACTTCTTATTTATGATTACTTGGCAATGGGCAGCCTGGATGACTTTTTGCATGGTATGTGTGCTTTATAAGACTAAGTCTTCAAATGACCACATTGACTTGTTCATGCAAGTATCCATTTGTGACTAGTATTTCCTTCTGCTATATGAATAAACATGATTGAATGATTGGGAGAAAAAAAAAATCCAAAATCCAAAGTAAACTCTAGAGGTAGCTCTAGAGGTGTTGTACAAAGAATCCATGAAGAAGTCATTTAACATATCACTGCACATGAATTCATTCAAAACACGGATATTTTGTATCAATATTGACAGAACTCCTGGATGAAGGTTGATCATACTTGCATGTTGCTCTTGTGATTCTTTTGGTTTTCCTAGTGGATCTTGCAATGTATTTTGGTACAAAATCAGCATGCCTCACTTGTGCTGCCAGAAAGTTCGGAGGGGAGATGCTGTAACACAACTGCATTTATGTAGCCTTGTTGCTTACAGGATTCTTCATTAGGTGCCACCATTGATTGCTGTTAGATGATGCTAAAACTTTAGTACACTAATTGTTTGACCTATGTGTTCTAGGCTAGCTGCCATTCTGCTTAAACTCTCTATATAGAGAGAAATTGTGGAGCTTGTTGAGAACACTAGGGTGTGAGAAGAGCAGAAGAAAAGAATCCTTTTCCCTCTCTGGCACCAACTTACAATCAAACCTTGGTTCTTGTCCTTAGGTTTTGGAGAGGCACAAAACTTCTGGTTCCCCTCTGCTCTCAAGCCTTAGACTTTTTTCCACAAACTCTACTAGTTCTCCCTCTACACCATTCACGTAAAGACTTTGCATAATTGTCCTAAGCCCACAACACGAGACACATATACGCAATATATAAGACTTCGGGCTTTAAATGCCAAGTGGACCCACCTAAGGAGGGAACCAAATCTGAAAATTTTTCTATGTAATTCTATTGACTATTATGTTGGCGTAATGAAAATGGATTTGATGACCTGCATTGAGTTCTTCCTTACATGCTTATGTATATTTTGGACTGTTGCACCGGGGTTCAGCTATCTCCCATTCATGGAAGAGTTAGACGATGAAGATGATTAGTTGCTGAGGTGGGTAATCACAATTTGCCATCTTCACAACTGTGGATTCTACAAAACAAAAGAATGGTTTTGTTGTGGAGTTAATGGTTGTTGAGATGGCAGTATGATTGCACTACCTCAACAATTGGTCATTTGGCTTGCTCTTTTACTGTGCCACCCACTGTACACTTAACAAGATGGCTAAAGGCTAGAGATCTGACACCAGGATGCTTTTTAATCTAGTCTGTTTCGCCTCCTGTCAGAACATGGACAAGAAAGCACCTTGAACTGGAATGCACGCTTGAAAATTGCACTTGGTTCAGCACGAGGACTGGCATATTTGCACCATGACTGTTGTCCAAGAGTAGTGCACCGTGACATCAAGTCTAGCAATATCCTTCTGGATGAAAACCTGGAGCCCCATGTTTCAGACTTTGGACTTGCCAAACTTTTGGTAGATGAGGATGCTCATGTGACAACTGTAGTTGCTGGCACTTTCGGCTATTTGGCACCCGGTATGTTTTTGTGTTATTTGAAACTACACTTAGAATGGTGATGGGACAAGTGTTCTACAGTGCAGTTATTTCTTGTTAAAGCACTTCCGATATTTATTTTGGCCTTGGAATCTCAGAGTATTTGCAAAGTGGAAGAGCCACAGAGAAGTCTGACGTGTATAGTTTTGGAGTTCTCCTAATGGAGCTAGTTACTGGAAAAAGGCCAACCGATCCTTTATTTGTGAGAAGGGGATTAAATGTTGTTGGTTGGGTAAGTTTTCGGAAATTTCCTTTTTTGTACCACTTACTGCAAGGTTAAGTTGCTAAGGAGGCTTCATTTGATTTCAGATGAACACCTTGCTGAGAGAGAAACGGTTGGAAGATGTAGTGGATAAAAAGTGCATGGATGCGGATGCTGAAACTGTTGAAGCTATTCTGGAAATCGCTGCAAGGTGCACAGATGCAAACCCCGACGATCGTCCAACAATGAACCGGGTCATGCAATTCCTAGAGCAAGAGGTCATGTCACCATGCCCAAGTGACTTCTACGAGTCCCATTCCGACTATAATTGATTTGGTATAGGCCAAAATGGCATACCCTGCTATAATCAGTTCCCACTGTTGTTTTGTTAGAGTTCTATGCCACCCCCATCTCGGGGGATCTGTGTATTATTGACTGCTTCTGGGTAAATGAAATTTTGAATTCCTTGCCTGAGTGCTCTTAGTAAGAGACAAAAGAGATGATTAAAATGTAGTGTTAATTCCTGCCACTCGATTTCAGGTCTATGACAATTTTGAGAATACATAAAAGTAGGCTCATTGTCTTATAAGTTGTCAATATGAGGTGGTTAACTAGACAACTCTGTGAGTATTTACCCTCAGGTATGATGTTAGATAAGGATTAATTTATGTCAAACTTGGGCCTTGTGGACCCAGTCTAAGCTCAGGTTTACATAATTAACCATAAAACTATTACCAATGCACCTTTTGCTTTTGACATTGATTTGTGGTATAAAGTCTTAGCTTTGCCATCCCATTTAATGAGATTGACATAAAATTGTTTTATGAACCATATTATTAGCCATTTTGAGATTGACATATGTGGTCTTCGTTAGATGAAGCAAGTGATTTAGGTCTTAATCATAATTGAATTATTTGTGTGTCTTAACGAAGAAGCTAGACAAAAGTGGTCATGAGCATGATGAGCAATGCCTTTCCGGTGACTTCACAAACAAGGCAAAATAATGGAATAGTCCATGATGGTTTGCAAGAATAGAAAATTAGGGTCCATCATTTGGTAGGTGAATTGGAGATAAGTTGGGAAGTCATCTTCATAAATTAACGGTGCCCGAAAAACGGATAGTCGATTTAGTAGATAAAATATTAGATGTTATTTAAATTTCAGTTTTAAAATTTGAAAATAGAAAAAATTATGTTGAGAGAGTTATTTTCTAAGTTGGGTCCAACAATGCTTACATCGAATTAATTGAGGTATGATATTTATTACCGATCGATTATTTTAGAAAAAATAAATAATAGTACCCGAGGTGGGCTTTCTTTCTATATTGGTTCTTTATATTTGGTTTGAATTGGTAGCCTTCCTGTCAAAGTCACAGCTCAACTAATTAGAAAAAACCAAGAATCAAGATATGCTTATGCCTGCCTAATGTTCCAAAAAAAAACAAGAATCAAGATATGCCTGTGCCTGTCTAATGTTCAAAAGCTAAAGCGTAGCAAACGTGGTCTTGAAAGTCACAGTTCAACTGCCTCGTAATCAAATGGTGATATATTGCACCTCAACTCTTTGAATATGCAAATTATTCTGCTTTATCTATGCACGTTTACCTTATTTTATTTTTTTTATAATTAGTTGATATTTAAAATTATATATCGACTAATTTGATTCGAATATTATCAGATCTAATTTATATATATATATATATATATATATAAACTATCTCAATGCATTTTTTTTCATTCCCAATTTTGAATTAAAGAATTAATTAAAAAATTTAATACATTTATCCATTAAATTAATTATCCGTCGCCCGTTTACATCAACTCGTGTTTAACAATAGAAAAAACATAGTATAAAATGTAAAAAGACAAATTTGCCACAATGTGGCATATTATTTTGTGTATGAAAAAATGGAAATTGATGGGCCAAAATGGTCATGATATTTTTGTAAACAACGGGCCCTTGATCAAATCCTTTATGCTCAAATTCCAACGAGCAACTTCGTCCGAAAGAAAATTAAATATTTTTATGAGGCAAAAACAATAAAAATTGCCTTCAAATTTGTATTTATTTTCAAATATTCTATAAACTTCAATCATAATCAAATAACTCCCAAAGTTTTAATATAATAATCATTTATTTCACAAAATCATTTATTTTCATAAGTAAATAGTAGAAGTGGAAATAGGTCAGTAGCGAGAATTTTGACTTAAATAAACTAGGCCTATATGGTAAAAAAAAAAAAAAAAAAATCACTGAATTTAGCTAATGAGTTATCTTAGAAATTTTGAATTCTAATATATAAAAAAGAACACTGTCCCGACAGTATAATGATACAAATCCTTCTCCTCAATCTGGTGATCTCATGTTTAAATTATTATATAATAAAAAAACGCTTAATTTAACCTGTTTGTCTGGTTTATATAAAAATTTAGACTGACCTAACCTGTGGAAAAAAATATGATATCGTACGATAGTTATTTAAAAAATTTATTTCAGAAAAAAACTTTCAAATAAGCCAATAATTTTAAGGGCTCAAAAATGTTAATGGCACTTATGCCTATATAATTAGTATTAACATAAGTTTAATCCGATAACCATATTATAAAATAAATTAAGAAAGACATTGATTTTTGTTTCTTCCGAGATTTGGGCCTGAAACGTTACCCTATATATATGGCGGGAGTCGGGGTTATTGTTCATGCACTTTTTTTTGAATTACCAAAGTACCCCCAGGTCCCTCGATGGTCGTGTCGTATTTTTTTGAACCCTGCTATCTTTGTTTTTTTCAATTCAAATCCTTACATTTATTTTTTGCCCGGTTTCTTTCTTTTTTTCGGCTTGGGTCCTTCCACTTTTGGAGGACTCTGCTATGTTTTCTTTTTTTTTTTTTTTTCATTCGCTACCCTACAATTTTATCCCATAGATTTTTTCGTTTTTTTGTTTGAGTTCTTACCCCATTTTTTTTTCATTTAGGTCCTTTGACTTTTGGGAGACCCTTTTTTTTTTTTATTTAGGACCTGTTATTTTTTATCTTTCAAATCCTTTTGCTTGGGTCCTTCGTCTCTTTTTTGCTTGTGTCCTTCGTCGTTTAGAGGACCGCACCTTTTTCATTCAGATTTTTGTACTTTTTTTATCATTTTTCTTTTTTTCCATTTAAATTCTTCATCTTTTTTGAATCGTACTTTTTTTTATCATTTAGGCTTTTCAACTTTTTTAACCCTTTTTTTACTTAAAATTTTCATCTTTTTGGAATATACGTTTTTATTTTTTGGCCCATGGATGGTTATCCCTTTATATTTAGATTGTAGTTTTTTATTTTTTTCCCTGTTGAAGTCCTTACTCTTGTTATTTTTTAACCCATCTTTTTTTCTCTTAAGTTCTTCGTCTTTTTCGGATGTAGATTTTTCCCCTTTTGGTTTTTTGAGTCTTGTGAATAGTCATCCATTTATTTTTAAATCACAACTTTTTTTCTCATTTTGGCTATCGCTCTTTTTATATTTTACCTTTTTGTTCTCTTATGTCATGTCTTTTTTAGGTATAAGTTTTTCCTCTTTTTGGACTCTACTTATCCATTCAGGTCATTGGGTTTTTTATCCATTTTTTCATTTAATTTTAGTCTTTCAACTTTTTTGAGTAGAGATTTTTCCTTTTTAGTTTTCTTTGATCCCATAGATAATCGTAGTTTTTTATTTTTTAACCATTTTTTCTCTCTTAAGTCTTTTGATTTTTTTTAACATAATTTTTTTTCTTTTTATTTTTTAGAACCCCACGAATGATAATCTCTTTATTTTTTTCACTTTTTTCCTCCACGTATTACCCTTTTTTTTATCTTACTTCTTCATCTTTTTTAGAGTTCTAGTTGTCAGACTCTTTTTTGTCCTGTCACTGATATATATCGTATTTTTTATTAATTTAGACAATAATTTAGTTCATATATTGAGTTAATTATAAATTTAATAAATTTTTATACAATGAAAAAATATAATCCACATCTTGTGGGCACCCAGTGCGTTAAAGTGAGCTGATCGTTAGTATATATAAATATAGTGGTAAAATTTTATAATATATATTATTTTAGTTTTTATCGATCGATATCCAAATTTTGTCTCATTAATCCGATTTAACTATTACGAGACCAATTAAGAAATTGATTTTCCTAAATCTTATTTTTTTTATTCACGCGATTTGAATCTAAGAATTATAGTTAAGGAATTATAATATTTTATCATTATATCTAGATAAATTTTATAATATATGCATATTATATATAATATATATGAAACAAATATAATATAATTTTGAATTATAAAAGTCTTATATAGACCGCCCTCTCAGACCTACACGTCAGGTTTAAATATTTTAAGGCCTGCCTTACTTATCTAAACACGCCTTGATACGAAAGCAGACCATATGCCCCTGGTTGGCTAGTTGGTCGATTTCCATCGCTGGGGATGGCGTCCTGCCTGCTCTCAATCTTCTTCCTAAATTGCCCTTTATATATTTGTTTTGATGCTCTTGGTGTTGCCAACAAAGACGAAGATGATCGACGTGCTCTGATTTTAATAGGTTTTTTGTGTGTATTTAATAGGTTAATCTGTTCGCTCTTTTACATTCTTTCGATCTCTCTGTCGTTCTTTCTCCGTCACTCTCATTCACCTTAGATATTAAATAATAAATTTATAAAAAATAAATAAAGAAAACTTGTCAAATAACTGGTTCCATCAGGACTCGTGAAACATGTTATAGGGAAAAAAAATCTTTTTTAGATGGTATTTTATTTTATTAAAAAAAAGCCTACAATGTTTGAAAAGCACCTGCCCAAGACAATTTCTGACCCGATACTGAGCACAGAAGTCGGCACATAACCAAAATCAAGTAGTACAAATATTCGCAAATGAGAGACCTTACTTATCAATTCACCCACTTTATTATATGCCATTCTTATTACCCACCAAAATTTCAAGATGAACAATTGCACAAGTACTGAAGGCAAGAAACTACAAGGCAAAGTGGCCATCATCACAGGAGGCGCGAGTGGTATCGGTGAAGCCACCGCCCGCCTCCTTGCCATCCACGGCGCCTCTGTGGTTATTGCCGACATCCAAGATGAGAAGGGTCAAGAAGTCAGCGAGTCTATTATCGTTGAGCAAGGCGTTGACAGATGTACCTACATGCACTGCGATGTAACAGAAGAAAACCAAGTGAAAACCATGGTGGACAACGTGGTTCAAACCCACGGCCGTCTCGACATCATGTTCAGCAATGCAGGCATCCTAGGAACTCACGAACAAACCCTCCTTGACCTCGACCTCAACCTCTTCGACCGCCTCATGGAAATCAACGTCCGAGGGACGGTCGCGTGTGTCAAGCACGCTGCACGTGCTATGATCGAAAAGGGGATCAAAGGAAGCATTGTGTGCACTGCAAGTATTATGGCGAGAAATGGAAGCGTTAGAAGCGTAGACTATACAATATCAAAGCATGCAGTGTTGGGGTTGGTTAGGTGTGCGAGTGTGGCACTTGGAAAGCATGGGATTAGAGTTAACTGTGTGTCGCCATTTCTAGTCGCGACTCCGATGACTTGCGCAGCATTTGGGATGGAGAAGGCGGAGCTGGAGAAGGTCTTTGAAGGGAAGATGACTTTGAGAAACGGTGATGTGTTGAGTGCTCAACATGTTGCTAACGCTGTGCTGTTTCTTGCGTCCGAGGATTCTGGTTTTGTTACCGGACATGACTTGGCAGTTGATGGTGGGTTTAGGCCATGACACTGGGAAATGCTGTCTGTCGGTATCACTTTTGCTCTTATGCCAAAATTAGGAGCTATTGTGAGTAGGTTAAGGACAAAACATTAGAGCATTTCCCTACTTACAAGCTATTTCTTGAGAGAAAAGATTAAGGGTGCTTTAGTTATGTGTGCTATGATACACTCATTGTGTTAAGAGAAATATGCATGTTACTTATGCCAAAATTAGGGGCAATTGTGAGTAGGTTAAGGACAAAACATTAGAGCATTTCCCTACTTACAAGCTATTTCTTGAGAGAAAAAGATTAAGGGTGCTTTAGTTATGTGTGCTATGATACACTCATTGTGTTAAGAGAAATATGCATGTTAGTGATCAAGATGATTTTTATGTTGTAAAGTCAGAAAAGCAATGTGCTTTTTTTTTTTTTTCTGGTAAAGGAGAAAGGGGGTAACCAGCATACTAACCCCTTCTTGGTGTTGTTATAACTTTCATCCATTGTGGTATTCCTAGTTTGAATTATAGCTATGAGCGAGTATGCTATTGTTTTTGTGATTTTTATTGTAGTATGACCAGAGTTCTTGGGTCTCATGTTTTAGGCCTGAGATTCAATTTCGTTTGGGCCTGTGATGACTTGACAATAATGCACTGACAGGGATTGATCGATGAACTGGCTTGAATGCTCACATTTGAGTTTTGGGGTTACTTCCTGGTAAGACCACACTCATCCTGTAACTAGCCCGATTAGACTCAGCCTGAGGATCCCTTGTTATAGGCCTAGGCAAAAAACTTAGGCTCCACTTTTGAGCTGGGTGGAGCTCAAATTTACATGTGCTTGGCCCAATCTAAGTTCCAGCACTGACCCCATTTCCCGGCATGTTAAAAAAGTGCAAGGCAAAGCCCAAACTCCTGCGGAGGAAAGGACCCCTAGCATGCGACAACATTACTTTTTTTTTTTTTTTTTACTTGATCGCTATTATCTAAAAACTCGACTAATTCACTTCTAATAGTTCTAAGACCTAATTTAAGAGCTGACTCTCTCAACGTTTATTTTCCATTCACAAAATTTGAATTTGAAATGTTGATTAATGGAGTTTATTGTCATTTCTCTAAACCCACGTGTCGTTGGTGCAGCGACAATGTCACTTTGCAAAGACTGGGTTCGTGGCATTCAAGGTTAGCTTGCCCTAGGTCTAGTTAGGCCAAGTCCAGGAATTTTTTTTCCCGTCAAATGGTATCTAGATTTTACCAAACTAATTCGATCCAAACACTGTGGGGTCCATTGAGGGGTTGGATCTCTCAAATCCTTTTTCTCTATTCCCAGGGTTAGAATTCAAGACCTCTGTTAAGGAGATAAAGTACTCAACTATTCAACCCAAAGAGTTTGGTCCAAGTCCACCAAGGCTAACGCATATATATTGAACTTAACATTTTTCCTCGGACCCACAAAAAACTTTTTCCCCATTGGATCTACAGCTTTATGGCAATTTTTGGACTGAGCCGAGATTTTCTCCAATATGCCCGATGGCAAAAATAGGATCTGATTTGATTGGGTAGCTTGATGTTTGGGCCCTATTTGGTCCAGCGCACCCAATATTAGGCCGGATTTATGAGGAAGCCAATAATCCATGTCGGGGTCCCATAACAACTAAGCAATAATCAGATTATCTCACTTGACCCAAAGCATGTCAAAAGACTTGGCCCATTAAATTTTCTAAATTTTTTTTTGGTACTGTTCTGACTCGTATCGAAAGTTATACTTCAACTAATCTAATTCAGAAGTTGTAGTAGCTCATTTATGAGGGCTACTCTCTCAATATAGTATGCTTTATGCCCAAGTCACGAATCGAATTCGTTGACGCTCAATATTAGTCATTAGTCATACCATTGTGTTATAAAGAGAGATTGGGCTACCATTTTAAAAAAGATAAATAATGTTTAAATTTATAAATTTTCTTAGGATTCAAGGGACAACCGCATACATCTAATACCCAACAGAGTGACGCTCAATATTTTCAATGTGTTATTGTGAAAATTGAAAAAATTATAAAGAGAGGTATGGAAAAGCAAGTACGGAGAGAATCGGCCTTCAAATTGAGGTCCATGATTATTCGAACTAAATTTGTTAGATTTTTGAACACTGGTGGTCTAAAAAAAATTATAAAGAGAGTGTGGTAAAAAAAATTAATAATGCATAATTTTTGAAAAAAAAATGATAACTCTATAAATAACAAAGAGAAAAGTCCACACAAGTGTAGGACAAGACACTGAGGTGATGGTTTCCCATTATTTTATAATTTTATAATCCAAAATTGTGTCCCTTATCAACCACTGCCTCTTCGAGCTCTCCGAGAGTCGACTCTCAACCTTGCTCCACCTGCCCTTTTATCCTCTCTCTCTCTCTCTCTCTCACTCACAACATGAGACAGACACAAGTTTGAGGAACCTAATTTGGAAATGGAGTTGCAGCCAAAGATCAACTGCCATCAAAATAAATGGGATGGCAGCATTTTTATGCCATTATCATCATCTTCTTCATCTACCTCATTCAATCTCTCCGATCCGACGACTTTCATACGGTTTCACAAGCAAATTGCTGGAATCAAGATTGACCCAATTAGGACATATGTTAAGAGAAGAGGCAGACGAGTGGTTTTGGCCTCGAGCAATGTTGGAAGTGGTGAGCAACTTTGGGATGCTTGGAAACCCGTCAAAGGCTATTCTGCTCCTTCTCTAAGCGACGTCATTTGGCCTTCTGCAGGTACATTTTTGTGTATTTATTCTTTTTTTTCCCCCTAAATTCTCAATATTTGGTGCAACTATTTTGACCCATTTTATGGCATATTTCAATTTGCTAAATTTTTTCCTGGACATGCTTTTACATCACCAATCGGAATACGCCACCTAGACAGCATAATTCTCTTCTGTCTAACAATGGTTGATCAAAAAGATCCATACAACTCATCGAAATGTACTTTTGTTCTGAACATCAATTTTCTTTTCCTTATTTATTCGGTGGAATCAAACAAAGAAAGAATCCCACTTTTTTGTGACTAATGATTACAGAAAATACTAATGTGAGCAGATCAACGTAGTCCAAGTGTGTCCAATGGTGGGTTTATGGAAATAATGTCATGGATGTCTTACATATTTCTAACTTTCAATTTCTTATTTTCTTTTGCCTCTTATTACTTGTTAGTTTGATGAGACACTGATATAGGGTTGTGAATGTGAACAAAAATCAAAAGAACAGGAGCATTTTTGGCTATGGCGATGTTGGGAAAGATTGACCAAATTTTAGCTCCAAAAGGAATTTCCATCACAATTGCTCCTCTGGGTGCCGTCAGTGCCGTTCTCTTTGCCGCTCCTTCTTCCCCTGCTGCCAGGGTACTATCTCTCTCTCTCTCTTTCTCTGTGTCTCTTACGAGATACGGTGTCTCCCTAGGCATTCATGGTTTTGGACATAAAGGGTTTATTCCTTTTGGTCCATTCTGTCTTATGAAGCCATTGATTTGATATTTTGTTCTTTAGTTATTCTCTGTGCCTGGCAGTCGGAGGATCCGTCATGAGAACATCTTTGTCGCAAGTCATACATTATTGTAATGACTTCCTTAACCTCCTCACTTTGTAGTTTTTTCAGACACTATGAATTCAACTATGGTCTGTTTGTGTAAATTTGCAGAAATACAACCTGTTCATGTCTCAAGTTGGATGTGCAGCCATAGGAGTTGTAGCGTTGTGTCTCTTCGGTCCAGGCTGGCTCGCCAGGAGCACTGCGCTTGCAGCATCCATTGCTTTCATGATCTACACGGGATGCACACATCCACCAGGCAAAGCCCAATTTTTCATAATTCCACTAGATCAAATTTTTGCACTTTATACTAGTATAGGAAACTTAGATATATAGAAAACTCATAAATATTGAAAGATTGCGAATGTTGTCTTGCAGCTGCAAGTTTGCCAATACTCTTCATTGATGCAGCCAAGTTGCATAGACTAAACTTTTGGTATGCCGTGTTCCCCGGTGCTACCGGATGTATTCTCCTTTGCCTCATTGTAAGTTTGCTTCATATTAAACCTTCCCTTTTCAGCTGATGAGCAATATGCTTTAGTTAACTTTTTTTTCTTTTGGCAGCAAGAGATAGTGTGCTACCTCAAGGAAAATTTCAAGTTCTGATGTTTTGGGCAAATGCATTTTGAGAGAATACATCATGGTACCTTTTGTAGAAAGAGATTTTAAGGCTTTAAGGAAGAATTTGAGTATGCAGACGAATGAATAGTTTGCCACACAATGGTACCCCAACTATCATAACATCGACATAATGCATAGATTGCCATACCATTGTGTGAAGATTACTTTCTGGCTAAGGAAGAATAAAAGAATTGATTGGTCGTCTCCTTTGGATTGTAAATGATCGAAGAGAATTGTTTTGTAGAACTCATTTTTTTTCCTGCTAAAATTCAAGAAAATAAGATGTAGTAGTACCATCTACAACTCAAGGAGAGTATGCTGCAGTTACTGGTGCTGCAAATTAAGCTATTTGGTTGAAAAATAATCTCAAAATGGAGTAAAAGGATCCTACTAACCTATTTTGTGTCAAGAAATCAGCAAATTAAACACATTAAAGTTTAAGTTTCATTTTCTAAGAGAAGTCGAGAAGGATAAGGAAATCAGTATACTGTATTGCAAGTCTGAGAAGTAGCTAGCAGATATCCTAACAAAAGCCTTGCCCAAGACTCACTTTTAAGATCTAGGGATGGAGTTTGGTGTCTGCATAAAAAATCTCCAAGGGAAAGTGTTGAAATATGAGATTTGGAGATTTTTTAATATATCTTTTCTATTTCTTTTTTAATTATATTTTGTAACGGTAGATAATTATAGTCAGGGTTTTATTTTTGGAATATCAGGAAAATGATTTTTTTTTTAGGGAAAAATTATAGTTTTCGTATCTGTAGTTAAAAAATAGAAAATAATATGTTTTCTCTTCAAAAATTTATTTTTGACCAGATTTTTTTTTTATTTAAATTTTTATTTTAGGTATTTCAACACATTTAATCTTTTTCGATAAAAGATAAGAATTAAGTTTTTGAATACATCATACTCATTCCAAAGCCATGTTCTTCTCATCGGACTCCATCCTGTTTTAGCTCATGTTTTTGGAAGTTCGTTAATGGTGGGTATTGGCGCGAGAGTTATTTGGGCATGGGTACCAAAGAGACAAGATTGCCGCCGAATGGATGTTGAAGCGATATCAGCATTGTTAGCCTAGTTATTCCGGGTAAGACGAAAGGAAGTATTTTTTTTATTTTTTTGATTTGGATATCTGAAATCATATTTTAATTAATCAAATCTGAGTTGCTGTCAGAATTTTTTTATAAAAGAGTTTTTTTAACATAATTTTTTCAATTTTTAAATTTTGAATTAAAAATTTTAACATTTTTCTCGTTAGATCAACTGTCCATCATTAAAATCAAAGGAAGTATAGAAGAGATTTGTTTTTGCTGCACAAGAGGGAGAGATATGAATATCTTCGGCAATTTTGTGGGATTTAGAAGCAAAGGAAAGCCCAAGAGTCAGATATCGTGCTGTATTAGGGTAGATGTAATCACCAAGGGAGGTTTGATACCAAGTTGCCCTACGCGTGAACATAATGTGGGGGCTCTTGACTTTAGCATATGGAAATTTTCCTAATTCTAAGAATGAATACCAACTTATCTTTGACATCTTACTACCATCCACCTAATGCAAGCATTGTGGAAAGACGATAAGGTTCTGAATTTCCTCACTTGGGTGTCCACGTTTTGCTTGGGTCATATGCATCAATTGACCATTTTAATGACAAATCTATTCCAACATTTGGAAAATGCCAATTTAACGACAGAAACGCTTGTTAGATAAACATAATTTAGGTTATGTCACCTTAGTAATAAGTTACTAGATTCTTCTTATTAAAATCGGTTCAAATTTTGAGAATGAAAAAATAGATACTGAAAAAATCAATCCCTAAATCGAGTCTCACAGTGGTTGAACTGGATTAGTCAGTAACTCAGATGCTGATCGGTCAAGATAAAAAAAAAGAAAAAAAAAAGAAAAAAGAAAAAAATGAGTTATGCCGGTCTAGGGTGTTAGTTGGGTTTATGGAGCCAGCCCAGGTCTGATCCAACTCATTTTTGTTTTGAAGGATCAGTGCCATATATATAAGATGATACCAGGCTCTTTGTTCTTTGTATCAGAGCAGGGACGGGCCTGGCACAATTTAGGGATGACACCCCTTCTAGGTCCCAGTCAGGATAGACTCTTTTCGAGGGAAAACCCTTTCTTTTTAAGATCAAAACATGGATGATTTTTTACTAAGCTTGATTGAGCTTGAGCTAATGCTTAGATATATTCTTAACACAAGCCTATTTTCAAGTCCTAAAACCTTTATATTTTTCTGACCTTCCAGCTGCGTGAAATTCTCCTATGTTGTCGTGAAAGTTGACGATATCTATCAAACTCTTTTGAATTGAATGATCGGACACTCTATTCTATTAACAAAAAATCTTGAGTTTAAATCCTGAAAATGATGAAAAAAGATTTAAAAGAGTTAATTTCTAAAAAAATGTTTTATAGTATTTGAAACGGATTAATAAAATAAAATCTGAATACAACTAGAAAAACCAAAGAAAAAAAATGTTGACAATGTCTCGGCCGCCGGTAGATTGAACCATAAAACAAAAAGGCACTCTTGTTGGTGACTACTTTAATAAAATGCCCAAATATAAGCTATAAGCCACACAACCCCCCCACCTTAGGTTTTCACCATCAAACAACATCCGCCTGCCCATTAAGTCCATCCATCAATCAGAAACCTGCAGCTGTTAGAAGAGAACAGTACCTCAAGTATTAGAATAACCATAGTTTTATGGAAAAGAAAGACTAAGAATTGAAGAAGACATAGGAAAAATTATAATTAATCCTCAACCCAAGATTTGCAACCAAAAGTAGATGTTCACCTTTGCTAAAAACGACCCTTTAAAGGGCCACTTAGGTCACTTAATATTGAAATTGGACATTGTTTAATATTGAAATTTTGTTGCTTATGTTACGTATTTGACATTCATCCCCCCCCCCTTTCCATGGCAGGGAAATTTCTACCATAGGCCGGCGCCTTACGTTTTGAACGAGAGAATAGTGTCAATGTCACAATCTAGCCTTAAAAAAAAAAAAAGGATATGTATTATTTAAAAAAAGGGGTGGGTTTGAGAGTAATTCTATATTTCTTTCTTTTTTACTTGATTGTTATATGCATTAATCGATTAATTCAATTTGAATATTGTGAAACTTAATTTTAAAAAATTTATCATGATATCTGTTTTTCTATTTTTAAAATTCAAATTCGAGATTTTAATTAAAAAAAATATAATATTCTATTACTAAATTCATAAAATGTTGATAAAGTAACTTTATAATCAAAATATATCAAAATTTTTAGTCTCCTGCACAAGGGCCATAAGAAATATTATAGTTATTCCTCTTTAATCTTTTTGGCGACTCATATGTAATTATTGATGATGGTCAAGAATCAATGAATACAAATTTTAGAGTTGATCAAATGAATAATTACTTGAGAGTACTACGGAAGAACTAAAACATTAATATTAAATCTAGAGGTTAAGGATAACCTATCATTCTAAGATCCCATTGATCATCTCCCCTAAAATTTGAAACATTGTTACATAAACGTGTAAAATTGTCATACAATACTAATAGAAAATGTAATCTAACGTCCCTATTTTTTTGGTGTTTTACTGTCTGACATTCAAAAATCATAATCTGATTAATTTAATTCGAATATCTGTAAAAATCATATTTAGACATAACTCTTTAATATAAATTTTTTTTATTTTTAAATTTTAAATCTAATATTTAATTAAAAAAATTTAATATGTTATTCTATGAAATTTACTGTCCATTATTATTCCACGTTTTTTTTAAGTTGTAAATGGTAACACCTGGTAGGACGGTAAATGTGAATGGAGTTGTGTAGAGCCTTCTTGGCAGCCCTTCGGAGTCCTTCATGTGGGGGGACGGGGCGTTATAGGGGCATCAGAGCCGTACCTATCGGGGCACAATATCGGGAAGGTTTCCCTTGTACTGGGGCAAATGTGGGGACATGAAATTGGATCAAATATAATGGTTTTCAACCCTAAAATCTTTTATCAAAAGTCTCCCCACTAAGTGAAAAGGCAAACAACTCATTCAGTGGGGGATCAAGATTTTCTTGAATACAACATATAATTTGGCTGTTCTCCGAAAAAGTTTTAAGGAGAGAATGTAGCTTTTGCTTTAGATTTTAATTAGTCTAATAAATCTAAAAAAATAATAATAATGAAACTCAACAATAAAGACAAGTAGGGCTCAAATTTAATTTAAAATTGTCTGGAAATAAGCTTGACCATGAATCAAGTAGAGCTCTAATAGCTTATCAATGTAATGCTCAGACTTAATTCACTTAATTGAAAAGTTCCAAATTAAGTTCGAGCTAACCTTGTTTTTCAACCTCATTGCACTATAATAACCTAAGCACTAGCTGGGTTGAGTTAGGATTGGGTCAAACCTTGCCGAGCCTTTTAAAACAGTCTTAATATCGCTCATCATATTCTAATATTTATTTTATAGAATTAATCAACGATGTTGATCTAATAATAAAATAATAAATTATTTTAATTAAAATTTAAATTTTGAGTTTTAAAAATAAAAAATAGGTATAGAAAATGTTAAATGTAAATTTTTTTAAAATATACGTGGTTATATAAAAAAAAAATAGCATTAATTAATTTGTACGAAAGGAAAAAGGATGGCTAAAAGTTTGTCCCAGGCCTGCGCCCACTAGGAAGCTGGGTTGGGGGACCGTCCAACGTTCAGAGTCCATGTGTGCACGTCTCTTGTGGGTCCCATGAAAGTGACACGTACACGTGTGACGCCAGCCTGGTGGAAAAACTTGGACATGGGGCATTCGTTCTCTCCTCTCTCTCTCTCTCTCTCTCTCTAACCTGACTTTCTGTCAGGCCCAGCCTGGCCCACGCCCCACTCCATACGGGCCCCACCTCTCCAGATGCTTATCTGTTCCTCTCCCAAGACCCATTGGCCCCACATTTCTCAAAATTAAAATTAACAATTATTTCAAAATTGTCAGAATTTTTACTTTTAAAAAAAAAAGCTATAAATACAACAACCCTACGAATATATATATATATATATATATAACTAACGTTAGAATTATTGAAACAGGTGAATTATATAAATCTTATTGAGGGGTTAAATAGAAAAATATCTAATTATCAAAAAATTATCCAAATCCTAATAATAAAGACAAATTCATAAAAATCTATTATAAGTAATATAAGATTAGTTTATTTATCTTATTATAGTAATTAATAATTATTAAAATTTCTAAAATTTATCAAAATAAGTTTCATTTCAAATTAATATTCCTTAAAAAATTAATAAACAAAAGATCATCCACCATTTTTTAAGCTATATCATACTTTATTTAAAAAAAAAAAACAATTGTATTTGAAATCTCATTAATTGTAGGAATTAAATAAAAATGCTTGGAAAATTAGCATGTAGGATTAAGAATGTTCCCAAAAACAATATCTTCGAAATTGAATTTATTAAAATTTATCAGTTCCAAATATAATTAATTTATAAGAATTTCTTTTTGTATTTTTTTTTTTTTTTTTTAGTGAACTCAGCTAAATTATATAGTTTTAAATATCTCAGAGACATTAAAATGACTTTTCGGTGGTGGGTCCCACCTCCATTTTGTCTTGGTCTGATCCACTCAAAAAATTTTGAGCTCACCATTTGGATTTTGACACGTAACCGACCATGTCAACATCACTGCCACGGGTGGGTCCCACATACTTTCTCAGATCCGAACGTCCGATTGGTGAAAGTTTTGTCTTTTGAACGCACTTTCATAGTGATGCTAGTTGACGAGACTTGGCTTCAGGAGGGAGATCGACGCGTACAGTCACGGATGCGACACGTGGCTCTCATCTGTTGTGGCAACTGTACATGGTCAATTTAAGATTGTGGGTGTAAAATAATATTCGATATTTTTTGTCTCTAGTAAAAAAATAAAAATTACACGTGGCATTTTGTCTAGGTACGAAAGAAGTCCACTAGACGGCTACCCTTGAATACAAGAACAGCATACCATTTTTATTGTTGATGTTTAAATATCTAAAATGCTAAAAAAATTGCAGATTTAAAATCTTGAAATGTATATGACAAGCAATTTCTTTTTTTTCTTTTTTTTTTTTTTATTACAGAAAGAACTGATTTATATCTCAAAATTTTATTTTAATTTTTTGAGTAGGGTATTGTTTACTTACATATGAGATCTTATATTATATTATGGGTCAATTTATTTTTTCTCCAGGTCTTTGCCACCTCACTCTACCTTTTGTTTTCCATCTTGAATATGGCATTGGCATACTACATCAACTTTTGAATGGAATGACTTTCCATTTTGATATCATTTTTAAAGTTGAAAACTTATTATGGACCAAATTCGTCTATATTTTTTTTTATCATAATTAGGTCATCAATCCAGTATTCATGATTCACCCCGACTAATCTGAGTCGACCGTTTACAGGGTCCAATTGAGGGAACATGTCTACCAACGCTGATTTTTCCGTTCCCATAGAAGATCAAACTCCCGACCATGTTTAAGGGATATCAATTCCCGAATTAACTGAGTCATCAGACGTTGATAGACCAAATTCATCTATATGCATAAGTAGATAATGCGAATTATATAAAATTGGTATTTTGTGAGACTATTTTTAAAAAAGAAGTGAAAAACAAAATGCACCGATGGAATATAACTCTTTTTTCTTTTTTTCTTTTTGTAATTTTTTTTTGTATTTTCTTTTCTCTTATGACTTTTAATCTACGTTAGAAGAATTTTTTGGTGCAAGGACCAGTACCAACAAGTGATCAAACATTTGGAGAATTCAAATAGAAAATGAAGAAAAAGAAAAAAGGAAGAAAAGAAGAAAATACAGACTTTCGGTGGCAAAAAAAAAAAAAAAAAAAATCAATGGTTGACCTCATGCTCTAAAAGCATTAATGGCTTCAGACCATATTGGGCGTCAAATTGCACAAGAGAAAGAGTATAATGATGTTATTTATTTATTATATGTGTATATATATTATATATAAAAATTCTTATATTCTTATATTTATATATTTTTTATTTAATTATAATTTTTATTTTTTATATCATTTATCTTATAATTAATAATTACATATTTGAATATTTTAAATTTTTATTAAAAAATATGACTATTTTATTATTTTCATAAAATAATAAATATTAATATAAAAAACTTATCTCTACCATTAAATAAAAATAGTATCTTATAAAAGTTGTTGGGAGTGTCGTATAAGAAAATATGAATATATATATATATATTTTAATTTTTTTAAAAAATTAAAAATTTAATTATCTATTTTTGTAGATGTACAATTAATAAAATTATTTGATATTATAATAATAAAGTTATTTGATGGTTCGCTAATATTTATTATAATTTTAATATTATTAGATATATACAATACATTAATATGATATAAAAATATTTTTACTTTTATATTTAATACTTTTTTCTTTTCTTTACTAATCCGTATCCCATTTCTCTCAATAATTTACCTCTTAAATTTTATCTTTATATAAAACTATGGTACTAAAAATCCTTTTCTTCCATTCCTGTGGCAGGAACAAGAAAAATAGTGCCTTATTGAGATTGTAGGGAGTGTAACGTAAAAAAATAGTAATACTTTTTTTTTTTAAAAGATTAGAAATTTAATTATATATTTTTCTATAGTGCCTTGTGGAGATTGTAGAGAGTGTCACGTAAGCAAAAGATGTATATTTTTTTATTTTTAAAAAGATTAGAAATTTAATTATCTATTTTTCTAGAGATATAGTTAATTATTTGATATTACAATAATGAAGTTATTTGATAGTGGAATAATATTTATTGTAATTTTAATATTATTAGTTATATACAATACATTAAAACAATATAGAAATATTTTTATTTTTTATGTTTAATACTTTTCTCTTTTTTTCACTAATTTATATTTCCCTTTTTTTTTTAGTAATATGTCTTTTAAATTTTATTTTTACATAAAATTACAATAATCAAAATCTCTTTCTTCCGCTCTTATGACATAAATAAGAAATTATTGATCGGTAAAAATCAACTCTATATCACAACTAGCTAACTGACTATTATATTTAATTTTATATCACTATTGTATATTTATCTCCTGTGGTAGGGAGTTCCACCGGCGGTGTAAGCGTAGGCATGTGACCTATTTTTCTTTTTAATATTTATGTTTTTTTATATATTTTTATTTTCTGTATTTTTATAAATTATCTTTTTTTTTCATCGTTTGATAACTTTTTTTGATTCCAAGTTCCAATATATATATATACGTGTGTGTGTGTGTGTGTGTGTGTGTGTGTGTGTGTGTGTGTGTGTGTGTGTGTGTGTGTGAAATCATGGATGTCACTGTATGCTAAAAATTTCAATCCTTATGTGCTTTAATAGCTTTGCCAAAAAGCTATCTCAAGATTTGCGTATTTCAACTCTGCAAGCAAACATCTATCTCAAGAAAAATGCTCCCTGATCTCAAAGGGGGTCAAGGCCAGAGGAGTGAAGAGCAGTGCCATTAAATTTTAACAAAATCAATTATATATATCACTTTGAAAATTATAATTCTAAATATTATTTATTTCTTATAAAATTTTTTGATTTTGTACCAGATCCAAACAAATCTTTCTCGATACAAATTTGAGGATACAGTCTTGCTCTACACATAAAGATCATAAATTATCCGAAATTATGGATTAAGAATTATGGATTAAGAATTTTGGTTACCTTATGTCCCAAAAGAAAAAGATATCAATTCAGCTATGAGTGTTAAAAGAAACACAAATTTTATCAACAAACAGCCAATCGATCCAGTAAAATAAATATTTATTCCTTAAATCAAATTTTGAGTTCAAAACTTAAGAATGAAAAAATTAAACTCGAAAAACTACGTACACTCAAAATAAAATCCACATAAGCATTTAAATCAAATTAATTGAAATATGACGACAAGTATCAATGGTGAGGGAAAAATAAATGGGAAAAAGAAACACAAATTTCAAATGTACCCAAAACCCACCACCACAACTGGATTGGGGTGCCATTGACATTGATTTATTTGCTTTGTCACAGTCATTTTATTTGTAGCAAGCTTGGTACAAAGGAAATAAAAGTAACATACATAGGAAAGATGTACACAAAAGACACTTAAGGCCAAAACCAAAAGCTCTGATCTTCAACAGTGAATCCAAAGTTACAAGAATTAGAATGGGCATCCCCATATTCACATTCTTCAAGCTTAGGAAATATGTAGGAGTGATGCAATATGCTGTTGCTTGAATTGTCGTCTTCATCTGATTGTTCAGCTTCGAAGACATTAGAAGAATCACCATTCTCAGTCAGGCGCGGACTACCCGAATCCGAAACATTGCTTTTGGAAAAGCTTTGATCTTGTTTACAGGCCAATATTGAAACTTTGGATGCTTCATCTTCGGAAGCTGAATCATGAATGTCTTGTTGTGGCAATGTTGGCGACAATTTGCAAGTTTCGGAAACTTCTAACTTTTTCCCATCTTTCTCTTTCATAAGCAACTTGTCTGTGAGGTTAAGAACCTACAGAAGTAAACAGGATATGTTAACCAAACTTAAACACTAACATAGCATTAGATGGTAGAAAAAAGGAGATTCATATAGCTGGCCCCGACCTCGGTTTTAAGCTTATCTTTGTCCTTGAGGAGATTCTCGTAGTCAGCCTTAAGGAGATTGTAGCTTGCTTGCAAAGCCTCATAATCCTTCTCTAGCTGTTTGGTCTTCCACCTTGCGCGGCGGTTTTGGAACCATATTGCAACTTGCCTAGGCTGCAAGCCAAGTTCCTTTGCCAGCTGGACTTTCCTTTCTGGCTCAAGCTTGTTTTCCTCTTCAAAACACCTCTCAAGGTATTTGACTTGATCAACAGTTAGCCGCCTCTTTTTCTCTGGTTGATGGAAGTACTCATCGTACTCCTCATCGACATTTTCTTCTTGATCGAAGGAGCGAAACAAGGACAGGCTTGATCTTTTCGTACCATGAACATCTTCAAAGCTAACCATGGATCTTGAACCTAAAACATAAACATCAACACTTTATATGCCATTGTTTTCATTAATTACAACAAAACTTCAATGTTAACACATGTTTTCATAATCTGATATCATACAATGTTGTCTAACAACTTACAAGATATTTAAGCCCATAAAAATTCAAATTCAAATAGCATTTTCCAAATTAAATGACATGGGACAGATTAGAACTTCAATAGTATCATATATTTGGAAGCATCTTCATTTAAATTCAAATTTCTGGTCTATAAAAATTTATAAAATTCTACAACAGAGAATGAATCCAATGAGCCAAGTTGTGGGGAACAGCCCATCTGAGATGCTACTGTGCTTGATCCCCTATTGGAAAGGGCACCAGATCAACCCACTTGGATAGCATCCACAATGAAAATAAAAATTCTACAGAGAAAGTTTTCTCAGGTAAACCACAAAAGTACACAATACAAATAAGAACCGTGACTTGACTAAGTAAATCCATCCCACAGTCCAATCTACCACATCACAAACTGTTGAGCCATTGTGAATTAAACCAAAATATTTGACAGAAAAAAAACTGTAGCAAGTCAGGAAGAATGAGATGCAAAAAATAAATATATATATTAATTTAGTACTTGCACAAATAAAAAATTCAGCAAAAATCCAAATTACCCAGAAAAGGAAATGAAAACCCTGCAAAGTTAGACTCCTCGTAATTGCAGGAAAAGGCAATTGGATCAACAAATGGTTTATTCCATTTTTTTTCTTTTCCCCTTCAAAGCCATAAAAACCAGAGCAATTTCAACATGCATAGATGCAAAGAACCAAAAAGCTGAATGATTAACCCTGTCAAAAGGCAATAAGATCAACAGGATGTTGAAACAAAGAACATAGGAATTACCGATTTATACTTAATTCAATTTCTAGCACAGACCAAATAAAAAATTCACTTAAAGCTAGCAATTCAACAAGTTTATAATATGAGAGCGAAAAAGGGAAGAAAATAAAAAGAAATTTTGAGAGAAAAGAAGAGAATACCGGAGAAAGAAGAGGATGACCCAGAAAGGAAAAAGGAGTCAAGAGGGTCCTGAGCAGAAGACGTAGGAAGAGTGGTTTCATTCTGAAGCAAAGCAGTGAGAGTTGAAGAACCATAAACTCTCCCACTAGCCATCTTCTCTTCTTCTTCTTCTTCTTTGAATTCCCTTTTTAAAAAGGTCTGTTTTTTTACTTCTGTTTTTTTACAGTGTCATAATACAAGATTTGATCTTGTATCAGAACTTCGTTTTGGTTTTCAAATTAAAGAGGAAGGGGAAGGGGGCGAGGGTTGTTCACAGTTTGTGGCGAAAGAAGCTGGTGATTATGATTTCTGTGATGTGGGAAGTGTGAGAACACCTGCTGCCCACCACATCCATCACTCAGAATAGAGAGAGACAGAGAGGTGAAGCTGCAGAGAAGAGGAATCTGTTGTCTGAGCAGATGAAGGAAAGGCTAGTCAGAGAGAGAGAGAGAGAGAGAGAGAGAGAGAGAATGAATTTCTTTTCGAAGGAGGAGACTTTGATTGATGGGTTTATAATGAGAAAGAAAGACTAGTGAGTCGTGATAGGCTGTTCTTTGTCGAGGGAGTGGAAGATGGAGAACTAGGTTGATTTTACCATAATGCCCCCGCAGTGCCATGTGATATATTCCTATTCCAAGGGGCCGGGCCATGTGAAAAAATTGACATTAAATTAAATTTTAATTAAATTAAGTAAACTTTTTATAAATTAACTATTTAATAAAAGCAATTAATATAATAATAAATATAATTTTTATAGAAAGTTTTAATTTATACTTACAAAATTCTATGTTTATTAAAAAGAATTAATTAATTATAATTAAAATTTTATTAATAAAATAAAAAAAGAAATAAATCAAAACAAGAGTCCCTTTTCTAATTTCATTGACATGGACCGCAACTTTTTATTGGTACAAATACGTGTTAACTACGTTGAAATCAGTTAAAATTATTTTAAATCAGAGTTAAAGTTTTAAAAAATAAAACTCTTCTGATTAGATTCGACTAAATTCAATTAAAATTAAATTAAACGTTTGATGAATAAAACTTTTCTGAACTCTATTTTCACTATACACAAAACCCGAAACCTTATTTAAATGGTATCAGTATCCAATTAGTACACTAACTAGACATTGGTACATAGATTACAAGTTGTTACATAAGACCGAATTATATTAATATCCTCAAAACTAAAACCAACTTTATATCATAGAATCAAAATTTTGATTTGCATGGAAGGTCGAAAATGGTGATCAACAAGTCTAGTGTTTTTTTTATTAATAAAAACATAATTTTTTACCACTAGCCTTTTAGTTTATTAGCATAAGATACTCATCTCCCCTTATTCATGGACTTTTAAGTAGAAAATTTATTTTTTCCTTAGTTTAAAATTTTGCTCTTAGATAACCTCTCTAGATACATAATATAATGTCAACGCTATGAAAATAATATTTCCTATAAAAATAAGTATCGGTAACTTATGTATCCTTTTATTTTTCATAATTTTTTTTTACAATTGAGAAAAAAAAGATAAAATGTAAAAACATAAAAATGGTATATTCTGAAATGATACTATATTTTTCTAAAAAAATGATAAAAAATATATATTTTTTTATTTTTAAATTATTTATTACTTGATGGAATTTACAACTTTTATGCTCCAAAATTATATGAATTTCTCTAAAAAAAAAATCAATTAAAACAAAAGAGAATATGACTTTTTAGTTTCAAGAACCAAATATAATGCAGTCGTCCCCGTGTCATCATCAATCTCCTCGTTATCATCAAATTATAACTTTAATAGATAATTGATTTAATAAAAAAAATATTAATAAAGATTCGATTCAAGTATTATGTTAAAAGAGTTTCTTATAATACGGAATATGGTAATAATTTAAATTGGATTAATCGAAATATATGTTTAAAAAAAAAAAAGGAAATTATAGGGACAAAGATGGTAAAGAAGGAAAAGAGTAGGGCCCACATAAATGAAAATGGACAGAACCGAAGTTATCGTGTCGAATCCGTCACTTTCGAGGATGGAAGAGCTCTGACCACGAGACAGTTTGATGACTCACCCCTTTTGGTTGGACCTCCTTGGCCCACCATTCACGCTCCCCAGAATGGGCCCACCATTACATTTGGGCCAATTCTGGGCCGTCTCTTCCTCTTGCCTCTTTTGCCAACCTCTTGTCTTCTTCAATTTCTTTTTTTTTTTTTTTTTTTGATCAGACGAGATTTAAATCTTAGATTATGTAGTTGGAAAAAAGGGGTTGTGATCACTAAGTTGTACCCTTGGTGACCTTGTCTTCTTCACTAAGAACAATCTAAGATACCCACATCCCTATCGGAAGATTTGAGGGAGAGTGAGGGATGTCGAGCTAGGAATCGGTTAAAAACAAATTTACAGATCTTTGAGTAGTGTCTGAAATTGAAGTAGCTGGGTGTGACTAATCATGGGGGATGATTTATTTTTCGAGAATTGTGTTTTAGAGAATGGATTAATGGAGAAAAATGATGACCCTATTCTTAAATAAGAAAGAAAATGTCTTTTCCCTTATTAGTTCGCCAATAATGACAATGCTAGATGAGGGATTTTTATTTATTTTTTATTTATTTTTTTACTTAACGAATATGATTTGAGTAGTTGTAGGGTTTAATTTAAAGGCAGACTCTCCTAACATCTGCTTACTTAAACTCGATATTTTAATTAAAAAAATTTAATATCTTGTTATTAGATCCACACGTTAGTAAATAAGGAATATTTTTGTTAAACTCGACTTTGGTCCAAGTAGAGCAAAAGTTAATTGACTAACACGAATTAATTACTAAGTAGAACAAAATCAATCTCATTTTAAGTACTAAGGCTGTTTACACTCCATCCGAAATGGAGGGATTTTGATAACAACAGTCTTCAAGAAAAATGGAAAAAGCTCCTTCCTCCCACCTCTTCCCTTTGAAATCTCTCCCATCCTTCCAACCAAATACTGTTTAAAGCTCATGGTGATATTTATTCACATTGGAATGCAATTCGTAACAGTTAACAATGTGGCAACCCACAATCACTTTCAAACGCGACTTTTGAGATCTCAAATCATCCATCACTTATCAAAAACCTCCTTCCACTGCTATGAGCTATTTCAGCAAAATTAGCAAATGTGCCCAGCAAAGCACCATGCATTATCAAACTAGACATCACCATGGCACTTTTTCAAGTTCATTACCACTGGCATGCAGTCTATGCATGTATAACTTTTGACAAACTCATATTTTGTATCCTAAAGGGGTAACATGAGGATGATCACTTTTCATAATGTCCATTACTTTCACACCTTTTCTTCACCCCACTTATCTTCACTTTTTCTTAAAAACTTTACGCTCATCCTTCCTACCAAGAAATAAATGAACCATTTTCACAAAATAAGTCATATTCACTATCATAGATCAGTAATGTCACAGGATCAAGGTACAACATATCGAGAACTGTCCTATAGGCACCTAGATGATTGAAGGCAAGCCAAAACCAACTGGATTGGACTAATTTTAGCCTAATCCAATCAAGTATAATGGATACCCCTAAAAGGAAATTGATTAAGGTCAAGATATTCATCCCCATCAACTAATGTAATACTATATGTTCATCTTTCATGTGATGATGATCCTTTATTTTGGGGGGGGGGGGGGGAGGGTTAACAACTGCGAGAAGGGAAGACTTGAATCCAAGACGTTTATCAGTGGAAAGGTTTGGAATCATTCAAATGACTATTTGAGCCAATACTTTTGATGGTCTTGGTTGCATCATCGTTACTTCATCAATGTGCTCAAATTCATGAGCGCAAGTCATCAATTCCAATATCTGCATAGCTACAAGCAAAAAGCAGACAAAATCCTTACCACCACCAAAACCATGTGATTTGTAGTTTTCAGTTGACGTCCTTCCCATATAGCCTCAAAAATGTGCCACCGCCCAAATAGACCTGAATATACCAAATTTTATTAGGTTTAGACCTAACAATTGTTTATATTTCCCATTTCCATACGCCAAAATACCAAACTAAATTGGCAGAATGTGAGTACAATCAAAACATCAACTTTGCTAGACACCAACTGAGCACACGATGATTCTTTTCCTCCATCATCTTTAACCAACAGTTTCACCCAAAAAAAAAAATCATCTTTAACCAACAGTATGAAGACACAATGCCATGTACAATTCCAAACAGGTCGGTGTGAACTTACTCAAATTTATTAAGTGACATGCAACATAAAGCTTTGTTCCCAATGAAAGGTGACCCAAATGCAATTTGGTCCCCTCTTAATGAAGGTGACATGGTACACACATGGTCCATAGTCTAACAAGGCAATGTCTTTCCTATAAGGGGTAGCGACCTACTTTAATGTAGTACAAATTGGTCCATACTCTAATTTAGGCACTCGTTGGAAGTTTTCTTCCTCTGGAGCTCAAGGGACAAGTGCATCAGATCAATCATACAATACAAACTACACAAGAGTTTTGTCACGAACAGACAGTTGGGGATATTAGATCCCTTAACCAAGTTTCGAAACTTAGCAGTGAACAAGGTTATGTTAGGAGAGTCGTCCCCTAAATAGAACCTTTGTAGACGCTCGAACCAAATTAGTCGCTCCGTACACAGGTGGTGGGAACAAAAAAAAAATGGAGTTTTGTGTTGGTCGGGTGTGGCTGTGGCTCTTCTCAAGTCAACCCTCATCTACTCAGTTCAGTCGCCCAAAGAGCAGTGAGATTGAAATATTACATCAGTGCCTTGCGAGTTTTAGAGACATTCTTTCAGTGAAATCCACAAGACGTCAATGCCACCCTCATTCGGCCCTCACATGGGCTACCCTCGAGCCCCCACCCCCTTTTGGTCTTTAGGTTTAGATGAACTCTTTCCCAAAGTGTCATGCATTGGGCCTCATATTTTGGGCTGTTGAGAGTTGTCATAAGTTTAAGAGAGCCCATCACATGGGTATTAATCTTCACCGCCAAAAAGGAAAAAATAAAACTTGCTATTAGAACCAGAGAAATTTGTGAATGAGATTATCCTCTGCTAGGGTAAACCAGTCAAAGAAGTCATATGTCCGAATAGAAAAACATTTTAGCTCATATCATAGAATTTGTACACAAGCGGACCTAACAATATTATGTTACCCAAAGTCCTTTTCATGAAATTTATGCATTAAATGCATGGCCGAAATTCGGATGACCCATCTAAGAAGGACCTTGAAGAAACTCCTAGGGATCTAATGGTGGAAGAAGAAGCCCCTAGTCTTGGGCAGAGGAAATGCATGTGGGACAAATAAGAAGACTGAAGATGAATACTTGTACTGGAACGCATCAAAATTGTAACATCCAGAGGATCACTTGTCATTTTGATATCATTGGCTCAATTGCATCCTGACAAAACACACTACAAAAACAAGCATCAAGATGGAAGCTATTTAAGGAATATTAATAGATCGATGGGATAAATTATATTCAGATTCTCATCTTCTCCAAGTGGTTTTAATTGAAATATCAATCCCAACAGAAGACTAAGGAACAAACTATTTGCTTAATCACTTCTGGTATAAGCTTGTATTCCTCACAAATTCTGAGAGATGAAGCAAGCCTAGTGTGAACCACTGAAGACAGTGATTCCATTGTCCAATAAAGGATTGATCATTATCCCCACTTCATCCTAACTTTACATCATCTATCTTGATAAATATGAGCATATTCTTTTCTTTTTTTACTAAAAACAAAATAAGAATAAGTCATTTGATGACCGTGATTCTTTCTGCTGACAAGTCCCTGAGTGCTCATACCGATGAGATTTGATTCCAAAATCACTTGATACCATCTTAAATGCTTTACTAACGCCTAATTGATCCGGTGATCGGACATTAGTACTCTAATCTTTCGTATAACAAAAACATGTACAGGAAAAATTTATCCCTTAAAATACAATTTCACTCGGACCGAATTTAATCAAATTTAACGTAATTACTATATACCGGTGATTTAAAAAAAACATCTTAAACCCTTTTTTTTATCTATTATATAGAATTTCCTTATTCCATGCTTCATTACAATGACAAGGAGCTTCTCCCTGGCCTCTTCTTCAATATCTCTAACTCATTAGACAGCAACGCAATTTGAGCTCGCCTTTATGATTTCACGAATCTAAAAAGTTGCATGGTAATGCGACCGCCACATTTTCATTCATCTCAAGGAATTCAATAGGGACAAGTTTAGAAGACAGAGAACACCACATAGCTCTAGACCATGGACCCACCATATAATTCTTCACCACATAGCATGCAAAATATGCACATTCTTGGTGTAAAATGCATCCACTAGTTCATGTTTATCACCAATGAATTAATGGCATAGTTTTGTTGGGCAACTTATCACATCCAAAATTTGGTTTTTCTGATACACGAATTGCAGAAAATAACAGCACAAACAAGGATAAATGATTCAAACCAAGCTGAAGACAGAATATAATGCCCCAAAGAAACAACATTATAAACTAGAACGATCATGATCACTCAGAAGATCTTACTTCGGGTTTTCTCTCAAAATTTGAGATCAAGGCCGAATTTGTTGTTGTTGTTGTTGTGTGAATAAAATGAATTATGAATCAAATTTTACCTAACAATTTTCATTAACATATTTTGCTCAATTTTTAATCAAATATTTGTTTGAATTAGTTAAAACATTTTGATAATTTAAGTGAAAATAAGTCAAGATATATTGATATAGACTTCACATATAGAATTAGTTCATTTTGTTCATGATTCATTTGGTCTATCATATTATTGTTTTTAGTGATATTTTTCTTTTTTTAATTTGAAGTGACTATCACGTAGGAATATCAAAATTGAAGAGAAGAGGACAGAAAGAATAACAAATGCAGTAAAACCTTTGATCCCTTGAGATTGGAAGCAACCTGGGTGGCCTTCCCACTAGAAGGATCAGGTCAGTGGTGTGGGTGCAAAATGTGGTTGTGGGGTATGTCTAAGCAAGGTTATTCAACTTCGGCTTCAAGCACATTGTGTGGCACCGTGTACTCATTAAATGTTCAAGACACCACTTGCTTCTTGAAATTCAATCTCATCTTGTGATCAATATCATCTGATGCCACAAAGATGTTGACAGGGTGTGGGCATATATCTGTGTTTTAAGTAAAAACAAGGTAGCACCACTGTTAATCTAAATTCCATGACTTACATCGACTCTCTTGAAACCATCCTTCATTCTTACTAGTTTGGCATGCTCTTCTAAAACAACCTTGTACAAACAAGGGCAGGGTGAGATGAGGGGGTGTAGGAGGGGAGGGGACCGCGCGCCCTGAAATTTTGAGGAGAATGCTGTTTAAAGTCTAAGAAATGCTACTAAGTCAATTAGATGTTGTTTGTTCTTTAAAAATTGTAATCTCAGCCTCCTTCACCGCTTGCCCCCTAGCATGGTGTCGCCTTTTAATAAGGAGTTTTTGATCCACAACCCTACAATGATGGAAACATATTCAATTGCATATGTTCACATGCTTCGAGATGGTGTCCACTCTTAACATTTTTATCATGCAGTAGATTTCATATACATATATATATATATGTCTCTGAGAATGAGGAGTCATTTTCATAGACAAGGGTCTAGAGTTTTCTCTTCAAGTTGGTACCTAACCTCACCTTTATATATAAGTCCCAGTTGCTGCTCCCACTTTGTTTCAAAACAAAGAAGAAAAGGGAATAGGATAATTAAAAGAAGGAAAAAAAAAAAAGAAAAGAAAAGAAGGAAAAAGGATGGTGAGGTTTCTTCTGTTTGCTTTTTCTTTCAATATCTTTTTTCCTCTGCTGAATAAATCATAAGTTCCTCTTGGTTTTATTTTACAGGAAGAGCTGAATAGTGAAGAAGTTTGGGAAGGCTATGCTGACTGGAGGGGCAGACCTGCCTTGAGAGGCCATCATGGTGGAATGCTTGCAGCATCCTTTGTCCTAGGTTAGTATTTTATCTTTACTACTACACGGGTAATATTTTGTGGACTTCATTAGACCTACCTATTCAGTTAAGGAACTTGTTTTCAAGCAAGTTCTGTGACAACATTTTAAATCAGCTTATATGGCAACTTGAATTGCAAACGACAGTTGTGGAGGCATTGGAGAATTTGGCATACCTGGCTAACGCAAGCAACTTGGTTCTTTATCTTTCAAAGTTCATGCATTTTTCTCCATCTAGTGCAGCCAACGTTGTCACTAATTTCATGGGCACAGCATTTCTACTAGCTCTCCTTGGAGGCTTCTTATCTGATGCTTTCTTCAGCACCTACATAATATACTTAATAAGTGCAGCAATTGAATTTGCGGTAAGAACTCAAAAGATCACAAAACTCATCTTTTTCTTTTTAACCCCCCTAAATTTGAGAATAGATGAATATGGTTTTACTAATTCTAATCAAAAGACTAATTCTAATCAAAAGCTATCTTACATTATACTTTCTAAAAACCGATGGCCATGATTAAGACAGATAATGAATTTACAGAGTTGAATAATATAGCCTTCACTGGAGGTTCCAGAGGCTTGCAAGTGGTGACCTTCAGGTACAGAGTCACGTGCCACATGCAGGTCTAAATTAGTCATTTTTTTTTCTATTCATAGTCCAGAAAATGATGTCCCTACTGATACTCAATTCATGTGCCCCTTAGAAAGAAAAGGCACAAGATTGATGTCAGTGTCATGTATAAAGACAAAAATATACTCCATCCACTAATGCAGTCCATTAATAGCCTAATAGTGGTTGAGATTGTCCATCAGGTGAAGCAAATGTTGCCCCTTTTCTCAAATTTGATTGGTGGAAACCAACCAATGATCATAAATGTGGGAACCTTAAGCGATAGTGAAACAAAATTTAATTATTTTCATAGTAAAAGCAGATCAGAAAATAATATGGACCAGCATCCACATGACTAACAACAACCTTATCACGATGACTCTTGAGACAGGGTCTATTGATACTCACCATACAAGCTCATATACCTTCACTGAAACTACCAGCTTGTGCACCAGCCTATGCTAGTACTCCATGTCAAGAAATCAATGAGGGGAAAGCAGCAATGTTATTTTCTGGTCTCTATCTGGTGGCACTGGGCGTTGGAGGAATAAAAGGTTCACTTCTTGCACATGGGGCTGACCAGTTTGATGAGACTAGCCCAAACGGAAGGAAGCAGAGGTCCACGTTTTTTAACTACTATGTTTTTAGCCTCTCATCAGGAGCTCTAATTGCAGTTACTTTTGTGGTCTGGATCGAAGATAACAAAGGTTGGCAATGGGGTTTTGGGATTTCAACTGCGGCAATATTGTTATCGATCCCAATCTTCATGCTTGGCTCCACTACTTACAGAACCAAAGTTCCAATTGGAAGCCCTATTACTACCATTTTCAAGGTATAGTCTGAATAAAAAGCTACCAAGGCACTTCAAAATATTCACTACTACCATGCTCTAAAACTTTTATCACCGCAATTTTGTTGTACAGGTTTTGGCTGCAGCAGTGTTCAACTTTTGCATCTCTAGGAACCCCAGCAGCACTGCTGTGGCAGGCATGGGCACAAGCCCATCCTATGCAACCAAAACTGGTGAAGAAGAAAAGGCTAATGGAAAAGGAATAGAGCCACCCACTCAAATGCCATTGAAGAGCCCCAAGTTTCTTGACAGAGCAATATCAAACAAGCCTGTCCACTCAATGCTGGGATGCACAGCCAAGGAAGTGGGAGAGGTCAAAATAGTACTAAAAATCCTTCCAATTTTCATGTCAACAATAATGCTCAACTGCTGCCTTGCGCAACTCTCAACTTTCTCTGTCCAGCAAGCGTCCACAATGAACACTAAGCTTGGTTCTCTAAAGGTTCCACCAGCTTCTCTCCCAGTCTTCCCCGTCCTTTTCATCATGATCCTCGCACCACTCTATAATCATGTTATCATCCCACTTGCTAGGAGAACAACAAAAACAGAAATGGGCATATCTCATCTGCAGCGAATAGGGACAGGCCTCGTTTTCTCCATTGTGGCAATGGCAGTTGCAGCTCTAGTTGAGATCAAGCGAAAGCGGGTGGCTGCCCAATTCGGCCTCTTAGACTCTCCCGAACCTCTACCCATTACATTCTTGTGGGTTGCTTTGCAGTACTTGTTCCTTGGATCAGCTGACCTCTTCTCATTGGCTGGAATGATGGAATTCTTCTTCACTGAGGCCCCAATAAGCATGAGATCTTTGGCGACTGCTCTCTCATGGGCCTCATTGGCAATGGGGTACTACCTCAGCTCCATAATTGTCTCAATAGTGAATCATGTCACAGGGAACTCTAAACATAGTCCATGGCTCTTTGGCAGCAATTTGAATCATTATCACCTTGAGAGGTTCTACTGGTTGATGTGCATACTAAGTGGACTAAATTTCTTGCACTATCTCATCTGGGCCAAGCTCTACAAGTACAAAACAACAACTGCAAACAAGTAGGTGAAGATATGAACTACAAATAACCTCTAGGATATGATTATGTCCCCTATTTATCCCGGATACCCGGAGTCTTGTGTATCTATGTTGTACCTACTAGTATTAGCCGACCCCAAGTTGAGTTGAGTTGTGTATCTATTATGAAATAGTTCTAGATAGTTATATAAAAATATATATAAAAATAACTTAGTTAGGGTTTCCCTTTCCCCTTTTTTTTTTTTTTTTTTTTTTTTTATTTGAACAATTTACAACTGATTTTTCTTAAATCATGACCATCTATATAATAAATAACTAACAAGCATACTAAACAAATATTTCCCTGACAAATACAAACCTCCACACACACACACATGTAAACTCTTAACAATTTAGTATGTTCTACTCACCATTAACATAGTTATAAAACCTAGAGAAGTCACGTCTGCAATAAGAGAAGTTTAGATCAAACAAACTTAACTGAACAAAGATGAATATTGTTTGACAACTACTATGTCATAAGAGTCACAAATTATCAGAAAAATTCCAATTATTTGGATAAGGAGTGGCAATAGCCCAACCTACAGTGACGGACTTGCATTTGAATAATAAAGGGTTCATGGGCTGAACCATAAATTCTTAAGTAAATGAAAGAGAGTATGTTGCCATTGTCAGTTGAGGAGAGACTTTTTGTAATGATTTTCATCTGGGTTTTGAAAAAAAGAAATAAAGCAAAAAGAAAAAACCTTAATTTTTCTTGGGGGTCTGAATTCTATTCTAAATATTCTACTCTGCCAGAGGAAGCCAATTTACAATCCCTAGGATTTCTAGAAAATGTGATTGTCTAATCCCAAAATATATGCCTCTTTGGACAAGAAAAAGGAGAATTCAGGCATAAAACTCCAATATGTTTCATACATTTGGATTATCTTTCACCGGTATGATATCATAAAAATAGATATAACAACAAAAAAGAATGCAAAACAAAGAGATTGAAGGTTAAGAATTTCAAAAAAATATTGAATAGCCAAAATTTGTTGTGACAGTAATTTAATGGCTGATAGAAAAAACGATGGAGAGAGAGAGAGAGAGAGAGAGAGAGAGAGAGAGAGGACCTTAGTAATGCTATTCCTATTCCACTGATGGTAGACTCTCCCACGAAGGACCTGAGGAGCGAAATGTGAAAACGTACGGGTCAGCTCGAGATGGGGCCCCAGGAAGGTAAACGATGGATTAAAAACCCAACTCGGAAGAACCCCCACAAAGGGATGTAGCATGCAAGAGGTCCGGGATCGAAACCCCCATCTCCATCTTGCCCGTTATTTATTTTTTAGGCGTTCTTTTTTACGAACCGCTTTGCGAATCAAGAAACGACATCGTCTATATGAAGCGGGTTTTTCTATTAAAAACAAAAAATAATGCATTTCTTTCTTCGTTTCGGTCTCCACTCCTTTCAAACACCTCTCTCTCTCTCTCTCTCTCTCTCTCTCTCTCTCTCTCTCTCTCTCTCTCTCTCCCTCTCTCTCGCTATCTCAATGCATCTTGTAGAAGACGAATCACCTTGAAAGAGGACTTGTATATGGATTAGCTTTTGAGACTTTCAAAATTAATAAATTTATTTAACTCAATATTAAGGTCAAATACCATTTAACAGCATAAATTAAAAAAAAACGTAAATTTATTTATTAAAAATATACAGGTGTGTAACAGTAAAATTATTTCAAAAATGTAAAATTAGAGATTGTACATAATTTTTTTTTTATAAATTATTGGTATTTGATAAATATATTGAATTAAATTAAATTTAATTTGAATTGAATTGATATTGAAAAGATAAATCTCTCTCTTTTTGCTCTTGTTTTTTTCGTATAAAAAACTTAAATTCGAGATTTTAATTAAAAAATATTTATAGAATCGCTAATTTTAGAATACCTAACTAAATAATCTAGTCTTATTCATAGGAGATGATGTGTTTCATCTATATATATAATTAAATAGAGAAAAGAATAGGAAACTAACTCCTAATTTACAGCCTAAAATAGAAACTAAATCAATCATTCAAAAACTACAATTATTTTCCTAAAATAAATATTTCTAAATAATATGAAATATTCCTAAGTAAACGTATTATTCCAACACTCCCCCTCAAGTTGAAGCATAGATATCAATCATGTCCAACTTGGATAGGTGTTCTTCAAATCTGACTCGTGGTAAGCCTTCGGTTAAAAAATCCATAAGTTGTCGTTTGGATGTAATGTAAGGTATACATACAAATTTTTCTTCAATTTTCTCTTTAATGAAATGTCTATCCACTTTTATGTGTTTAGTACAGTCATGGTGAGTTGGATTGTGAGTAATACCATTGCTGACTTGTTGTCATAATACAGTAGCATAGGATTCTCACATTGAAGTGAAAGCTCATCCATGATTCTTCTTAACCATAGAGTTCACATATTCCTTGTGCAAGAGCTTGAAGTTCAGCCTCAACATTGCTTCTTGCTACCACCGGTTGCTTTTTGCTCCTCCAAGTCACTAGGTTGCCCTATATAAATGTCCAATACCCAGTAGTAGACTTTTTATCACTAGCTGACCCGGCCCAATTAGCACCAGTGAATGCCTCTATCTTTCTTGAATCATTTTTCTTGAAAAAAAGTCTTTTCTCAGGAGTTCTCTTAAGATATCTCAAAATACGTTGAACTGCTCTTAGATGTTCCTCATAAGACTCATGCATAAATTGACTGACCATACTAACGACATAGGCAATATTAGGTCGTGTATTAGATAGATAAATTAAACGTCTCACCAACTTTTGATATCTACCTTTATTAATAGGGATCTCTCCCTTCTTATACCCAAACTTGTGATTCTCTTCAATTGGTGTATCAACAAGTTTATTTCCCAGAAAACCTGTCTCTCTGAGCAGATCAATGATATATTTCCTTTGTGACATATAAATCCCTTTCTTTGATCTTGCAACCTCTATACCAAGAAAGTATTTTATAGCCCGTAATCATTGATTTCAAATTCTTTTGCTAGAACCTTCTTCATTTTTTCTCCTTCGATTGTATCATCCCCTGTAAGTAGAATATTATTAATGTACACAATTAAGACTGAGATCTTCCTACCTTGAGACTTTCTGAAAAACAAAGTATGACCGGTTTGAGGTTGAGTGTAGTCATATTTCTTCACCGTCTTTGAGAAACGATCAAACCAGACTCTAGAAGATTGTTTTAATCCATTGAGAGATTTTTTCAATTTGTAAACTGTATCAGTATCATAAACATCTACAAAACCAGGAGGAATATTTATAAAAATTTCTTCTGTCAATTCCCCGTTTAAAAAGACATTCTTGACATCTAATTGTGAAATCATCCAGTCGAAATTAGTTGCAATAGAGAGAAGAATACGAATAATGTTAAACTTTGTTACCGGGACAAATGTTTCTTGATAGTTTATCTCATAGAACTGTGTTTTTGCAACCAAGTGAGTCTTGAACCTTTCGATTGAACCATCCTAATTATACTTCACTGTGAATACTCACTTACACCCCACTGTTTTCTTTTCCTTCGGTATTGATACACACTCCCAGGTTCCATTTTTCTTCAGTGCTTTGATCTCCTCCATAACTACTACTCTCCATTCTGGAATACTCAATACTTCTTGGATTGACTTGGAAATTGCTATATTGGTCAAATTAGTAGCAAATCCCGATAGGGAGGAGACAAATTGCTATAGCATCTGTAGTCTAAAAAACAGTGAGACGTACAAGTTCTTTTTTCCTTTTCTAAGAGCAATAGGAATATCTAGATTCTCAACAGGTGTTGAATTACTTGGATTTTCATATGTGGCATGAGGTGTAGGAGAGTTATGATTTGATGCATCATCAAGAACTGGTAGATCCAATGACTGGTTCTACTCAAGTTTGTGAATTCCTTTATTTTCCTTTATTTTCCATCTCTTATAAACAAGTAATTTTGGACTTTGAATTTCCTATTCTGTTTCTTTAGTGATTATAGTAGGTATTTTTTAGTCTAGAAGAGGAATAGAAGTAGAAACAAATACAGATAAGGGAGCAGGGTAAGAATTGACAGGGCTGACTGAGTTTGATTGGTCTGATGGAAGAGTAAGAGTTACAAAATGTAAAACTTTCAGAGATAGGAAATGTATCCCAAAAATTGTAAAAACTCTCTTTGTGGTCATATTGTCCCCTTGAATTGAGTTTTTGGTGAAATAAAGCCGATTCTCAAAGAAGAAAATATCCATACTAACAAATATTTTCTTAGTTTTTGGATCGAAACACTTATATCCTTTTTTTGTTGGTAAATATCCTAGGAAAACATATTTGACAGCCCTTGGATCAAATTTGCTGCGGTTATGAGAATGGATATGAATAAAAAATGTACACCCAAATATCCTAAGCGATAAATTGGTAATTAGGCAGTTAGTTAAATAGATACTTTGAAACACTTCTAGAGGAGTATTGTATCTTAGAATTCAGGTAGGCAACCTATTAATGAGAAATGAGACAGTAAAAATAGCTTCCCTCAAAAAAGTTTTTGGCATATTAGTGGTGAACATTAAGGATGTAGCAATTTCAAGTAAGTATTTATTTTTCCTTTCCGCTAACCCATTTTGTTGTTGAGTATTTATACAACTATTTTGATAAATGATTCCATTTCCTTGAAAAAATTCCCCAAGAACATTTTTGAAACACTCGCTCCTATTGTCTATTCTAAGAATCTGATTTCGGTTTGAAATTGAATTTTGACCATTGGATGAAAGTTTTTAAAGACATACTCTGTTTCAGATTTTGCTTTCAAAAGATATACCCAACATAGTTTAGTATGTTCATCGATAAAGATAATAAACCAACTAGCCCCTGAGAAATTTTTGATTTATGAAGGACCCCAAATATCAATGTGTATTATTGAGAAATGGATGAAATGTTTATATGACTGTACTGAAAAAGATACACGATAATATTTAAAAAATTGACAAACCCCACACTGAAAGGAAGAGGGATCTTTATTATTGAAAAGAGATGGAAATAAATTAGTATGGAAAGTTAGGGTGGCCAAGTCTAGAGTGCCACAACATGACGTTATTTTCATATAAAGAAATAGAAAAGAATTTGCAAACCGAACATTATCTATTTGAGTCTTCCTTATCAAGGTAGTAAAGTCCTCCACACTCTTTAGCATTGCCAATCATTTTCCCCAAAACTAGTTCCTGAAATTGACATGAGGAGAAACCAAATTTAACCACACAATTTTGATCATGAGTGAGTTTGCTAATGGACAACAGATTACATGTAAGCAAATGAATATGAAGTACAGATTTTAAGGTCAGATTTCTTGACAAAATAATTGACTATTTCCCTACTACAGTAGCTAATGAACTATCAGCAATCTTTACTTTCAAGTTACCAACACAAGGACTGAAGGTCTAAGAAAAATTACCTTTCTGTGCAATTGAGGCAGATGGGAGAGAAGTTGAATTTAGGAGTTTCATAAAACTTTTCAACTGTTCTTTATCGAGGGAAACTAGAGAATTTTCGGGTGTTAATTCTTTTGAAACCATTTGAAGAGCTCTGCTAGTCACTTGATCAAATTGTCCATTTTTCAAATGAGGAGGCTTTCCATGCAACTTCAAGAAAGTCTCACGAGTGTGACCAGGTTTTTTTTATAATGATCACACCAAGGTTTGTTTCCTTTTTTATTCCGAGTGTCGTTACCTCCATTTAAGGCATTAGAGAATCGATTGCTTTTGGCTGTCAGTATTGATGATTCCATTTCAAGAGTCTCTCGAGTTTCCTTTCCCAATATAACGTTTCTTTTGCTTTCCTCCCTACGGACTTCGGAGAATACTTCTGGAGTGGATGACAAGACCTCGCATCCAAGAATTCTTTCACGAACCTTATCAAGATCATTATTCAGACCAGTCAAGAAAGTAAAAACACGTTCTTTTTCGATCAATCTCTTAAATATGACACTATCTTGTGGACAATGCCATTCAAAATTGTAAAATAAATCCAACTCCTATCACAAAGTTCTGAGAGTATTGTGATATTGTAAAACATTTAGATTACCTTGTTTTGTATTCTGAATTTACATAGAAATTTCATAAATCTAAGTTGAATTTTCCTGATCTGAGAAAGTTTCATTTGTAGCCTCCCAGATTTCTTGGACGGTAGTAAGAAACATTTACGTCTTGCTGATTGACGACTTCATTGAATTTATCAACCAAGACATGATTAGGGCATTCTCTGATTTCCAGATCTCAATTACTTCAGGACCTTCCTCCTGTTTTTGCATTGCTCCAGTTAAAAAACTAATCTTTCCTCGTCCTCTAATGAAGAGATTGACCGACTGGGACCATTGGAGATAATTTTCTCCACTGAGTTTGTGGATGATTGGTTGAGTAGAGAGATTATCATGAGTCAAAAGAGTGGTTTTTGAAGAAAAGGATTTCGTTGGACTAGAACTAAGTGTGCGGTCACCCACATTTGATACGCCAGATATGAGGGCTTGTTCTAGAAATAATAGATGAGAAATGCTGTAGAAAAATGAGAGAGAAAAATAGCAAGAATAATACTCTGTTTTGGGACAAAAAACAAGGCAGAACAAGACACAATAAAGATCATATAAGTTGAACAAGATAATAAAAGCCTATGACAGGATTTTGATTCTAGAAACGAGCTTAAAGCTCTGATACCATGTAGAATTGGTAAATTTTAGAATATCTAGTCAAATAATTATTATTTTATTTATAAAAGGTGAAATGATTCATCTATATATACAATTATATAACAAAAAGAATAAGAAACTAAATCATAATTTATAATTATAAAATATGAATTAAATCAATTATTCAATTATTACAATTATTTTTTTAAAATAAATATTTCTAAATAAAAAAAAACATTTTTAAATAAATACATTATTCCAATAATATTAATATCTAACGATCGAATCAATCATGTATAAAATGATACAACTAAACTACAAGAAGGTATGCATTTCACATTCTCATCATTCATCGGAGTAGAAAATAACATATAATATCTAAAAACTTTTCATCGTCCACATCAAAGGTGGCCTGTTCACATATATTCGTGGAATCCCATTTTAGCACTTCAAACCCCCCGAAAGAAAAACACCAAATTAGAGAAAAAAAATAAAAATTAATTTCAATCGGCTTCTTGCAATCCACCCAACACAATAGACCCAACAAACAAGCCAGCAGCACCAACCACAAGTGCACCCGCCACAACAGCCTGAACCACTACAAGCCCCACCGAATCATCCGGAATCACCACTATCGCTGCCACTGCCGCCACTAGTATTGGCAGCGCCGCCGACGCCAACACCGACGGCGAAACCCCCACTAGCTTCTCCACCAAACTCAATAGCCCCAACTCCTCAGCCTTTGAAAATACCCCCAGTTTCTCTATTGATGATAATGTCAACCCTAGCTCTTCCGCTTTCGTCAGCAATCCCGCCTTCTCCACGTTGCTCAATACCTTCTTTTGTTCTAGTTTCTTGAAAACGTCGAATTCGACTTCTTCGCTTGATTCATAGAATATTCCTGCTCCGTACCATTTCTTCTCCCATGATTCGTCCAATTTGTTAACCTAGAAATTCACAAATTCCTCAATTAAAACCTCAAAATTCCTACGAACTTTGCTAGGCTCAACATAAGACTAAGAAAAAAATTAAATTAAATGAAATTAAATTGGGATCATCGGTAAAAGCTTAAATTCCAATGAACTTGGAATACATATAAGCCAAAAAAAATGAATGAGAAAATTTCAAATTAAATTGGGGTTTTGGAAAATTTACCTTTGTCTTTGGAGCCATGGACGTGATTGTTGTCTTCCATGTTTTTGTTGCGGGAAAGGTGGGTCTGCGAGATTGGATTTTGGAGGGAAATGGGTAACGATTAGAATTTTGAAAGGAGGCTGTGAGGGAGGTTGACGGTGATGGTGTTGCGACCATCGCCATTGATGATTGAGAGAGATTTTTCTTTCTCTGTTCTGCTTACTCTGTTTTTCTGGGGCTGTTTTTTTTCCTCTCGATCATAGGAGCAAGTTGATTGGAAATGTCACGTCGGATTGTTTTAGCCAATCAAATTCAGGACAGCCCTATCTTCTAAAAGCATGAATATCAAAAAGGAGATATGCATAGGCTGACAGTGACAGAACTAGTGGTATGTAAAAATAAATAAATAAACAAATAAAAGAGGTAACTTATCTATTTCAGAAAATAAATAATAAAATTTATTGTGGCAAATCATCGGAATAAAAGATAAAATTGGGATATGGGTAGACACATACACATTACAATGAAGAATTGATTTTTTTTTTTTTGGTTTTAATATTAAGTTTGTAAATTCAAAATTATATAATTGGGAGTATTTTTCATATACAATATGAAATAAATTAAAGATATTTTTAGAATTTGAATTTGATCTCTTGATTGAAATAACTAAACTAACTAATCGTGGGTCTATACTTATTTATGAGATGCTGAATTATTTTGATAGTCGTAATGAATCTCTGTGTATTTTAATAAATTTTGTCAATTATTACAATTCTTTTAATTTTTTTTTAAATAATGTATTGGATGAGTTTACAAATCAATACAAATTGTGTGCTCGTGCAAGATGCGCGGGTGCTTGTCCAACATGCGCGCGGACGAATCCAGGGATTTTGTTGTCAAGCAACCTTAGAATTAATGGTTTCTTCTCTGTAGTTTCCTTTCCAGGACAATGTTTTTGTTAAAGTTGCTGCATCTGTCCAGTACCATGCCAAGGCAGATAAGGCAGATGATGCTTTCTGCAAACTTAGCAACACAAGGACTCAATCCATGCCTTTTGATGGGATGATCCAGAAAACTAAATTCTATATTGCATAGTATGGTCCACAAGAGTTGAAATTGATTTTTTTTTTTTTTGGTTTTCAATCTTTGCAGTGATTAGTGGCAAGTGTGCCTAAGCTCAATCTTGATGATGTTTTTGAGCAAAGGAATGACATTGCCAAAGCAGTAGAAGATGAACTCAAAAAGGTAAATAATTCGAATAGAGGAGAATAACGTATAATTGTGGAGCTCACTTACTAAATTTGCCTCTCTCCTCTTGTTTGCTGGCAGGCTATGTCTGCTAATGGTTATCAGATTGAGTAGACACTCATTGTGGACATAGAGCCAGATGAGCACATGAAGCGTGCAATGAATGAAATCAATGCCGGTAAAAGGCTTCTTCCTTTGTAGATTGTAGAGTGCAGATCATGAACAAATGAGGAACCCAACATTTAAGTGGGTCATAGGAGTGAATTGATTCTAGCCAACTAGATATGCTATGCATGATTTATAGTTTGAGTGGATCATTTTGAACTATGAAAAGCCTCTTTTGGACATTTCAAAATGTCTAAAACACTCAATCTTGTTTCAGCTGCAAGACTAAGGGTGGCAGCAAATGAGAAGGCAGCGGCAGAGAAGATCTCGTAAATCAAGTGTGCTGAGGGTGAAACTGAGGCTAAGTACCTTTCCGGGCTTGGTGTTAAGAACACTAAGATTTTTTCTAAAAGTTAAAGTTTGATTAAATATAATAATGTTTTTAGTATGTGTAATTCATGAATAACTCTTAGTATTCAGAGAACCGTCACTTGGTATTGCCCACCAGCATCACGCAATCATTGATGGCTTCCAAGACAGCATGCTAGGCATCGCGGTAAATGTTCCTGGAACCACTGTTAAAGATGTCATGGACATGGTTCTTGTCACCCATTACTTTTTGATACCATGAAGGAAATCGGTGAACAATCAAAATCCTCTGCTGTGTTCATCCCTCACGGACCTGGTGCTGTTCGCAATGTGGCTACTCAAAATTCGCTATGGGGCTACTTCAGGCTTCTGCAAATGAGCAGTAATCTCTGAGTTTTTTAATTTAAAAAAAAAAAACACCTCCATGTTTATATAGTACATTTACTCGGTACCTAGCATGATTGAGTTTTCGTGTCGATGCTTGCTGTTACCTGTCCATATACTAAAGCTGTAACTATGATCTCAAAGAATTGTAGGTATGTATAGTGACTCGCACGAGCCATGTTTCTTTGAACAACATTTGTACAGTGATATTTGACATGATTTTCTGTCATGATGTCATGTTTTATGGTACAAACTGGGTGATCTTTGACCTTTTCCCTTCAGAGTTTTTGGCATTAGGGTAGCTCAAATAACACGGTATCATCAAGACCCTTCCCTCCAAATCGGTGTCTTAGCAAAATAATGATATTGTGGCTTTATAATATCATTCATTTTCCTTCTGATTTGGAGCATCAAAACAATGTCTCCATTTCACAAACATTGCAATTCACAAATTATTTCGCGCCTCTGAATATCCAAACAACTATATATTGAGGCTAAACTACTATATATTGATAGTGCATGTACCAAACTTTGGGTGAAAAAAATCAAATTCAATTGCAGATTATTCTGCCTGTAAACATACCAGGAGCTGCATTCTATAAATGCGTGATAGGAGGTTTGAAGGACATAGTGACCCCAAATTTAGGCCTCTTTGTCAGGTCTCGGGTGTCTATTTCGCTGGTTACAACCGAAGCAAGATCTGGCTGCACCATAAACTGAACAAGGCCACTTACTACACCATGATTGCTTACTCGAGCCTTCAGCATAGTAGATGGAGAGAATGCATACTGAGTGCCGATGTATATGCCACTCTTTCCTTTCATGATATTATGCCTGAACTCCGCTCCAACCCCAGTTTGAGTTCTAGGATCTAGAGTGCAGAAAGCTGTGGCAAGTAGGGTTTCAAATCTATCCGTGCTGCCAAACCATCAACATGTGTCATGGCATTTGAATATTAGAAACCGACAATTAGGTACTTAGAGAAACACTTACAGTGCAACTGAGGCGTTAACACTGGCAGCAGTGAAGCTAACGCCAGCATCAAATTTAAAAAAGTCTGCTTTCTTGGTGTCAAAGGACATGTCTGCACCAAAAGCAAAGAACCTTGTTCCATATATACCTGAGAAATGTATAAGAGGCTTCGGTCTCAACCCTAAGCCTGCAGTGAATCCAGCTAGGTCATGAAAGAACTGAAATTCCACCTGTTATACAAACCAGGATCAAATGCTTAAGATGATGAACTTAATATACTGGAAAGAACTATAAAGGCTTAGTACTAGACCCGTCAACCACCTGGTCTTGTGCTGGATTGGGCTTGGGCTGGCTCTGGCATTTTGAATAACCAGAGGGCCAAACCCAAGATTTAGGCCCCATTCTAGCGTGCTTAGATCTAAATCTTAAGCCCCAACTTTTGTCTATTTAGTATGGAGGAAAAACCTTGTCTTACAACCAACAGACAGTAAGTTTAGTAGGTTATATTAAATCTCTTAATCATGTCTCAAGTTTGAAATTTGAGAATAATGTCCCTAAATAGGGCATCCACAGATTTTTGAATCAGTTTAATCGGAATATAATTTTGGATACTGATAATAGAAAACCAGAAAAAAAAAGTCTTACCTTGCTTAATCTATGAGGGTCAGGGAGGCACAATTTGAAACGGGTGTTGATTCCCGGTATAACATTGTCAACTACAAAGGTTTTAAGGGGCCAAAAAGAATCAACCAAGTGTATAAATTTATCAGTGTTGGTAAACTTTGTGAAAACAATGTATAGTTACGCTGAAAGATTGAAGTGGTGCCACAGTTCATGTCCAAAAATCTGAATTGTGTCCATGGCTGTGGTGGTTCAAAACCTTTGTGAAGAAGATCTACAAGAAAATGTAAAAGAAATGTGTGAGGAACATCTAAAGAAAACAAAAACACATGGTGTTTGAGACGTAAAAGTTTAATAACCTCTGGCCCTTTTGCCAATATCTCTGTATATCTTCGGATTCCCCGCCATTTCTCTAGGTCTAAAGAGATCAAGAGCGGAGAGGGAGAAAGATAGAAGAGTGAGAGAGAGAGATTTCCTAAGTTTAGTCCTTGGCATAAGGTAAAATTTAAAGCAAGAACATGCCATTTAAGCGTACCACATTAGAAAGTGAAGGACCGTAGAAATGAAACTTCCAAGAAGGTGAACTGAGATGAATTTTGCAGGAGCAGCATTTTTAGCTTCTTATTGCAAATTTCAAAGATCAATTTTCAAGCCATTGAAGAAGAAACTCGTGGAATGCTTCTAGTGAAGGGAATATCACCTTTGAATCCCATGTTTGTGTTAGCGAAGTACAAGATTGTCTCCACTTGGCAAACCTTGTTTTCCTATATGTTCTTCATTTCCATACAGAATGGGCTCGGAAAAAGCCAATTTGTATCCAAATGTTTGGTAGCATCAAATTCATATTTCATTTCTATAAGTCAAGACTATGTTACACACTAAAATAATCATGTTGATAATTTTTTTTTTTTTTTTTGTGTCACTTACAATTCTTAAACACGATATAATACAACATTTTGTAATTATGACAATATAAAATTATTACAGGGTCATTGTGCATGTCTATGTGTCATTTTCCTGTCCTTTATCCGGTCTGTGTTTCATGGGGTCAAAGCTGAAAAGCCGAGTTTCAAGATTCACGGTTAAGCACCTGAAAGCTTATTGTTCGTCACCAAGCTGCACTTTCCTTTGCATAATCAGAGCTTGAAGTATCTGAGATCTTTCAACGTTAATTGAGAGGAAAACATAGGAAGTATTATTATGATTTCCTTTTGTCTTTTGCTATGTTGAAATTAAGCAATCCAGACATTAATTAGCAGTTGGACTATCTTGTTAATGCCCATGTGGGCATGCTAGTGTCTTTCTACTCTACAAACTTAGTTTGGCCTCCATCGGTGACTAAGTACAGACAACCTTGTAGTTTTGTTTAACACTATAATTTTCTGAAAACCTATATTTTTATGTAAAAAAACTTTTAGTATAATTTAGAATTGCTAAAAAAGAATAAAACTACATATCAATCAGTAGAGGAGAGTAGTGGGGAGCAGAGTGCACCCAAACTAGGCCTTAGAGGTCTTTGAAGCATCTGTGTTCAATTTCATTTCAAGTAAACCTTAACCAGAATCTTACATCCATGTTTTTATACAGCTTCATCTTCACCATCCATAACATCCATGAGAAATAGGTGTAAGATTTGCAGATCATGTGAACTAAAGGAAAGTTTGAGACCAAGGATTGTCCTTGTGGCATGTGTGAGTGCTCTGGCCTATAACAACCCAAAAGAGAAAGTCATAGACGATGTGCTTATTATTCAGTATTTTGACAACGTTAGGAAGTTGATCAGGAATTTAGATACTCTCTTTTGTTTGAATTTCCAATGACCTTTCGCCACGCAGTGTGGTTGTATAAATCTGGTCTTGAACTTATTTAGGCTTCTCACAATCCTCTAGTCATCCAGGCAAATTTCTTGGCTTTGAACTATCGTGAGTTCAATATGAACTAAACTTTCAAACATGTTGGGCAAAGGGATTGATGGAGAAAGATCTCTTATCATTATTATAACTTCCTGATAAGATTTGCATATGTTGAAAGCAGTTATCTTTGCCTTTATGCTAAATAAGAAAAAGAAGTGACCAATTGAAAACGATAGAAATTGGACGAGTTGCTCGAATGAGTAAAATGATCCAATGAATTCGAAAGATTGAGCAAAGAGTAGTAGAACCTTTTTTTTAATAAAAATTAGAGTTGGAATGATTTCTCAAATAAGATCACTGATTCTATAGGTGATGTATGTAAAAATTTGTAAAGTTCACTTAAATTTAACCCAAACCATTTTGTAGTAGGAAGTATCAGAAAAATTCCTAAAAAAGAGACAAAACTCGTCTGTTCTCACTTAAATACTTCTTTCATTTGAACAATTATTTGTCACTAAATAGAACTAACTTTACAAAAGTCAAAAACACAAATTTAAATATAGATAAAAAGATATAAGAATGTGACCGAATAAAAGAATGAAAGAGGAGAAATATTTATTAAGAAAACAAAATTAAAAAATGGAGAACTTCTTCTATTCAGTGTGAGAGAGATTATTTCAATATTATAAAGATAGAGAAAGAGAAAAGAGAGATTTTAGAAGAGAAATTATCTTCTAAGTTACGTTTACAAGGAAAGGAAAACCCCTATTTATAGAAAGATAAGGGGAGAGAGAAAGAAATAAAAATTAATTAATAAATGAAGAGAGGGGGGAGTGGACTTTGTGTCCACTCCTTTCGATGCCTACAAATGTTGTCGTTGAATTCCAATGCCTATAATAGCCGTTGGGATCAAAATTTTTTGAATTGAGTTGTTAGATACTCTACCCTCTTAATCAAAGATTTTGAGTTTGAGTCTTGAGAATGACGAAAGAGAATTTGAGAGAGACAACCCCTAAAATGGACTCCACATACTTAAACTGGATTAATCGGTTAAAATCTGAATATCGGTGATAAAATCTTGAAACTACTTATTTTTTCTTGCTTCTCCAAAACACTAGATTATCTCCCACAAACAGGTAAAAGTCTGTTGTAAACCTTCTATTTTAAGAATTTTCAGCTCAATTCACATCACAATATCCGATAATTTTGAAGTTTCGGTTGCACTTCATCTATATTTCATGCCTAGGGGAGCCCTTTAGGTACTTCAAGATCCTTTTGGCTGCTCTCCAATATCCCACTTTTGGATTATGCATATACTCGCTGTTCGGCTAACTACATATGTTATGTTTGACTTAGTGATCGTCAAGTAGACAAGCTTCGCAATGAGTCTCTGATATCTCAAAATGTCGATAAAGTATTGATCGTTATACTAAGCTACAAGTTGGTTTAACTCCCATTTTATCTATTTCCTATAAAAGATTAAACGTATACTTTTTGGGGATAGAACAAACCTTTTAGAGAAATAGGCAAGTTCTATACCTAGAAAAATCTTTAATTTCGAATTTAAACTTAAGAAAATTTTTAATTTGATTTATTTATTTTTATCATTTCCGGTTATGATTAGATCATTGACATAGATAAGTACAATCATAACTTTTTCATTAAAAAGTTTTGTAAATAAAGAAACTGTTGCATTTAGAGAAATCATAATAGAGAAGAGTGGTGTTAAGTTTAGCATATCAAGCTCGGAGAGATTGCTTCAAACCGTAGATGGGCTTATTGAGATTGCTTGCCTGTCCATCTTTGCCCTTGAGGAAGTTGTATGTAAACTTTCTCTTCCAATTCTTTCTATAAGAATGTATTTTTCACGTCCATTTGAAATATCGGCCGGCTCTAGTTTGTTGCAAGGGATAATAAAACTTGAACTATGGTCATTTTGGCGATTGGAGCAAAATTTTAAATGCAGTCTTCTCCATATGTCTAAGTGAAGCCTTTGGCTACAAGTCTTGTTTTGAGATGGTTGATTATTCCGTCACTCTTATGCTAGACCTTATAAACCCACTTGCACCTTACCGTTTTCTTTCCTTTAGGAAAAGTGGTGATTTTCCAAATTTGATTCTTGGTAAGAGCTTCCAATTCTTCTTTCATAGTTTTCCTCCATTCTTGATAAGCATTAACTTCTTCGTAACCAAAGGTTTCTGTACTTGGTCAATGTAATTCAAGAACTCTTGATAACTAGAAGAAATATTATTAGTTATTTAAAAATTAGAGATAGGATGGGATGTGATCTTGGAGTTATAAAATAAATTTTATTTTTTAACCATTCCGAAGGACGTCTTAACTTAGTTAATCTTTTAAGTTGAGGAGGTAGTGAGAATGACTCCATAAGAATTTTCTCATTTTCTTGAACTTGTTCTCCCCCTTATGTATTTGGTTCTCTTTTTCTAAAGTATTTTCTTCTCCCCCTTGTTCCATATTTTTTTCTAAAATTATTTTCTGGAGAGATTTATTTTCAACTCTTGGATAATCCTAAAAAAGAATTTGTAACTCTCAAATTTTTATCTTTTCTATATTTTTTAAAATAGAATTTATTTTCAAAAAATATTATATCTTTACATGTATAGATTTTACTAGTTTCGAATTTATAGTATAAATATCCCTTTTGAAATGATGCATAGCCTCTAAAAATACAACGTTTTCCATTTTTTTCTAACTTATCTCTTATTTGAGAAGGAATATGTGCATAGTATGTGCAACCAAATATTTTAAAATGAGACAAGAACGGTTCTTTCCTAAATATCTTTAAAGGAGATTTTCCTCTGAGAATCTTTGTGGGCAGTCAATTAATTATATGTGCAGCTGTACTAATTGTATTACTCTAAAATATCTTAGGCATTTTTGCAAAAAATATCACGGTCCTTGATATTTTTAGTATGTGCCTATTTTTTTCGGTTACTCCATTTTTTTGTATAGTATAAGGACAAAATATTTGACAAATAATTTTTTTGTTTTCTAGATATACTTTGAGTTCATTACTCATATATCCAACCTCATTATCAGTTCTAAGTGTTTAAATATGAGTATCATATTATTTCAAGATAAAATTGTTAAAACTTTTAAATACTTCAAAAGCTTGTGTCCAAGTGTGAAGCGTGTGAAGCATGTATACCCACGTGTATCTAGATTTATGATCTATAAAAGATATAAAATATTTGAAACCCCTTCTAGATTCAATAGGGGATGTCCATATATCTAAATTCACAAGATCAAAAACATTTTTATAAATAGTTTCCGAAATTGGATAAAATTCTCGGGTTTGTTTTCCAAAAATATATGTTTTACAATGATCATTTTTATAAAATTTTGTTGGAAAAAATATTTTTAAAGTTTGATCATTTGGGTGACCTAATCTAATATTCTATAGTCGATTATCTCCTTCACATGCTATAAGAACTTGGTTGTGTTGATCCAAAAAATATTAATTGTTCCTTCTAGATCCCCTACTAATTAATTGGTTCAACTTAAAATCCTGAAAAACAATAGTATTAGGATAAAAATAGCCTTATAATTTTGCTTATTAGTTATCTTATTAATTGATTTAAGATTGGAGGTGAAATTTGGAACATATAAGATATTTGAGTTTTTTTCCTCGAAAAATTCAATTTCTTCAAATCTTTTAACCTTCAAATTTCGTCAATTAGCTACTTTGACTATCTTATGATCGATGAGAGGTTTAAAACATTTTATCTTTTTTTTATCTTTAACCATATGATAGTCACGTTCTGAATCTATTAACCAATTTTCATAATAATAAGTGGAGTTCGATAAGTTATATAATTATTGATAACTTGTTTCAGTAACTTGATGATGTCTTCAAGAGCTGTTTCTAATGTCACATTCTGCACCACTTTTGGAACTTCTTGTTCTTTCCTTTTGAAATGCTCTAGTTTGAGATGGAGATAAAGAAACCAACATTTCTTTTTGATATGCTTTCTCATATTGCAATGTGAGCATCCTTTCTTGTGAGGAGATTGATAGACTTTGTTGATAGTGGGTTGTTTTGGTGCAGGAATAGAGACTTGTTGCTTGTGAAGCCTCCTCAAACTATATGCTGACATCAACCTTCTAAATTAAGAATCACATTTCTTGATATGAAGGGAAGTCCTTCGTCCGAATGATTTCTTGGCAACATCCAAATGATTTCTTGGTGAATATTTGATAAGCGTTCGCTAAGAGAGACAAGAAGGTCAAATGACTTATCTTCATTATTCCATTTCAGCAATATTTTCGAATCACATATGTGAGGTCTTAACATTTTCAATTCATTTCATAGATCTTTGTATTCTCTAAATAGTTACGATAAAATTTTCTCCTCTTTCTGAATGTTGGCAATCTTTCGCTTGATTTCAAAAATTCTTCCCACATTAGATTCTTACTCATATAGATCATGCATTTAATCCTATAGAGATTTAGAATTTGAACAACATGACACCATATTTTTGTGAGTTTGATCCATGGCACTAGAAAGGAGAATGAAGACTTAATCATCATTTTCTTTTCATATCAAGAGATTCACTTGTTATAAATTTATAGAGTTTTAGAGTATTGAGTGATTTTTTGATGTACCCTATCTATTGAAAATAATTTGTGGAGATTAGGATTATGTGAAAAAAAAAGGTTGGATTTGAAATGAAGTGAAGGAAAATGGAGAATTTATCATTTGAGAAATAATAGAATTCTACTTTGATACCATGTAAACATTGATAAATCTCACTTAATTTCAACCTAGACCATTCTGTATCAACGAGCACAAGGAAAATTCTCAGGAAAGAGATGGAGCTCATCTGTCCTCACTTAAATATCTATTTCCTTGAATAAATATTTGTTACTATATAGAACTTTCTTAGACATGTTATACCATCGTATACTAAATTGAAGAATAAAGAGAACTTTTTTATTGAGTATGAAAGAGATATTATCTCAATATTATAAAAATAAAGAAAGGGAGAAAAGAAATTTTGAAAGAGAGATTGTTTTTTAAATTGTGTTTATAAGAGAAGAAAAAAACCCCTATTTATAAAAGATGAGGAGAGGGAAAGAAATAAAAAAATTTGATTAATAAATAAAGAGAGAGGGGGAGTGGACTTTGTGTCCACTCCCTTCAACAGCTACAAATGTAGCTGTTGAACTCCAACGACTATATTAGCCGTTGGGGTATCATGGGTCCATTTGACTCAAATCTTGGGTCCTATATTTTCAACAATGTAAATGATGTCTTCGTGTGAAAAGTTTAACCTGACTCCACTTGAGGGGCATCACAACTCATCCTCCAAGTGTTTAGGATCACCCCCAAAGACCAAACTTTCCCTTGGTGATTAAATTTTTCACATGCAAAGCTTGAAGGACCTTGGACACTCAAAATTCCTCGAAGGCATTACAACATTTGGCACCGTAACATTAGTTCCAGATAATTTCTATATTTTTTTAACTATATAATTTTACTTAAATTAAATAAAAAACAAAAAAATATATAAGCGTAAAATCAATTATAACTGAATTGAAATTAAAGTTTAATTGATTGGTTTGTATATCGCCTTCAAATATATTGAAATAATAACCATGATTTTTTTTCCCATAGTTATCATATATTGATATATTTAGAAACACAACAAAAGAATTAAAGGTTTTCTATGACTGCAATAAGGGAAAGAAACAACACCTTTAGTACTTTCAATTTTGAAAATAGTTACAAACATATGATTTTTTTTTTCTTTTTTCCAAGCAATAACCCTCCAAAAATAAGCTTAATCAGATAATACAATTTGCATTGCACTTCCTCTATCCTTGCATGCAAACAAAATAAATTAATTAATGTCCTTGAAATCCTTTTTACTTTCTTTCCATAAGCATCTTCATCATTTGCCTCTACGACTTATACAACAAAAACATCCTCTCCAGTAAAACCCTTTTTTTTCCTGCCATGTCCAGCAAAACAATTCATCCCTTTGCTAAATAGACATGGAAAATAATCAGATGAGCAAATTTATCGTATTGTTTTCCGTAGCCACAAGCTTGACTACGACGATTTCAATGGGGGGAAAATACTCTTATTTTAATACACATATTGAGAAGCAAAGTCTATTGTCTATAATCCAATGCTTGATTTTTAAGGCATAACAGCAAAAGAAAATCCAACCTTAGGATTTCTCCTAAGGTGCAATGCGTCAATCTCTGCAACCAATGCCCCAGCTAACTTTGAGAACAACTGGCGCTGAAGAACTGTCCCTACCTTGCCAAAATTGTTCACTCTAGCCTTCATGTAAGTAGATTGGTTAAACACATATTCTGCACCAAAGGCAAAAGCAGACTCATTTCTCGAAAAGCAATGGTTTAGCTCTGCTCCTATAGCACAAGTTCTCCTTGGATTCACTACACAATAACAAGTCGCATTCATAATGTCTCCCATGTTTTCCCTGCTCCAAAAAGAGATGTATCAAACACTTGGATTGTCAGATACTTAACTATTGACATGACTTTAAATAGAGCTGAATCAAAAAAGCAGACTCACATTGCCATAGAAGCAACAAGACCGGCAATGTTGAGGCTCAAACCGCCATTGAATTTACTCAATTCTTCTTTTTCCGTATCATAGGAGAAGTCGGCTCCAAGTGAAAGATTATTGGTTCCTATGACAGTCGAGCAGGTTAGAACAGGTTGAGGTTTGAATCCAATGCCTGCAGTAATCCCAATATAGTCATGCAAGTATCGAAATTCTACCTGTTACCAAGAAAAACACACATTTCAAATGAACAAATACCCAAAATTTGAAATTTTGAACTGCATGAAGAAATTCAGATTTTCTTACCCGCCCAGCCTCTTGATCCTGATGAAAAAGTGTGAATACCGTGTTCAGTCCAGGGGCGATATCCTTAACTGTAATGTACATGAAAATACATAAGAATCAGAAGTTGAATAAATCAACAATCAGCAGCATTCATGAAAAACTGAGAGAAGAATTTACGGTGAAGTGTGCAATCTAAGCCACAGCTATAGCTGAGATGTTGATACTCGTACCATTTTGGCTTCCGTTCAATATAACCTTTGTATAAAAGATCTAACAAAAACAACCCAAAAAAAAATAAATCAATGAGTTTCAGATGATGCAGCATGGAATTGAATGTGACAAAGAGCTGAAAATTGAAGTTATAACCTCGTGCTTTTTTGCCAATATCATGGTATATACCAGGGATAGTATTTCCCATATTCCTGTAAAGAAAAAAGGAAAAATTTTGTTTATGGTATGGTTGTTATTTTTACAAAATATGTTGCAATCGTTGTGATGAAAGAATATTTAAACTGAAAGGAACATGCCAAGAGGAACCTTCTTATTGTACTTTAAGTCACTCAAGGCCAATAAAAATGAAATTTCCAGGAAGGTGAAACGAGAATATGCTTTGTCTCTCATGGTGCCTCAATATAACATATGCCCTGATTTATTGATTTTTAGCTTCCTTTTTATTTTGCAAATCTTCTACCAAGGATGAAACAAACAGTATTGACAACCTTGAAAAATAGTTATACTACGTTATGTTCCATATTTTACATTGTCCTTTTTCCAAGTGGAGAAAATAGGTTACAATGTGTACCCAAGTGCCCTTACCATCACATCAAGTGACGAGAACTGATCATATCAAATGCAACAAATCTCCAACAAGTCAAGATGTCAATCGCTTTGCTCTGTCGTCCAAGTAGAGATCACCTTGAGTCGTTTTCTTCGCAGTAAAGCATGGGCATGCTTGTTGGTAAACCAAAATGATGGTGGTGCATACAAGAGGTTTTTCCCCACCACAAGTTTTACAGGTCAGAATTTATCAGTTCAAGTGAAACATAAGTATTTGATTCTCTTACTTTTTCTGTCTTAAAATAACCAAGTCAAACAAAGTGAACAGATTCACTAAAACATCATCCTAGGGGAGTTCGTGATGTCTTTCCTTTTTTTCATGTAGTGGGATTTTTGTTCTGAATGCCAGTTCACCAGCAAAAAATTCAGGTTAGTCCATTATAAGTAGGCCTTGGAGGAAAACAATATTAGGGAAACCAAGTTCTTCCCATTAGGTCTTGTAGGAGTGTGACTCCAAAATGTATCAATCAAATTGATTTGGTTTCTGTCTCTTTTGATAACATATTGTTTGGAATTGAGTCTGGTCAGGAAACAATGCAACCATGTCTTTGCTAGTTGCAATGCTTTCGGACCAGGCTTCATTCCCGACATAAGTTGTCAAATTATCAGCCAAGAGGGGGGTGAAGTACTAAACATTTGGCTATCTCATGAATTGCTGATCAAATGCATTTGTGCTTGCAAATGCTGGGTACATGAGAACTGGTTCATCAATTTCATCACATTGTTGTATTTTAATCTTCGCATAGATTACACATACTTACATTGATGAACAAAACATTCTTTACATGCCTAAGAAGTAGAAAGACAAGGAAATGTGTGTGAACTGCATTTTTTTGTCCTCACAATCTTCTTCTCAAGATGCCGCAGGTGGGTTTGGTGTAGCATTAACCTTGTTGAGCAGTTTAATGATCTCTTCTTTTTTAATAACCAATTCTCGCATCCTCGTCTTGATCTTTTCTAAATTCTGCCTTAGTTTTGCAGGATCCTTCATGTCCTCCGGGTTCTTCTTCTTTTCTTTTCCTCCATCTTTATCATTTTCACCTTTACCTTTACCTTCCTTGTCTTTGTTCTTCTTCTTCTCCTTATCTTTAGACATCTCTTCTCCTCCTTTCTCCTCCTTACCATCCTCAACCTTGTGTTTGTCCTTCTCATCAACTTCTTCTGTGCTCTCATCTTTCTGTGTCTCTCCCATACTCTGGCGTATCAGTCTTCCGTACAATGCAAAAAGCAACAGATGCAAAATAATATTGATAAAAATGCAATACTCTGAAGAAATAAGCCAAATCAAGAAAGTGAAGTGCATATGCCAACCTTCTGGAATTTTCTGGGACCTATTCATGCCCAGATGCAAAATATGTGCAGCTGTTTTAACCATGCCAAATATGTGCAGCTCTCCAATTACAATATGAAGAGAACAAAGTTTAGCGTAAGATAAATGACCAAAGTTTCTTTATGTACCAAAGTTAGTGAAAAAACTGCATTAGCAGCTAAGAATATTGCCTCTACAGGTTTTGAACCTAAACTTCTTATTGTTGAGTTTTATCACATACTTGACATTTCGTATTTGAGCAGTCAATATTTAGTAATAAATTCATGTCAACTAATTTTTTCAAAAACTCAAAATTAATATGTCCTAATCTAGCATGTCACAGATCACTGAAGCATCATCATCATCATCATCATTTTTTGTCACAACAAAACCATCGCAAAGCTTACCCTTTCCAACATATATCTCATTCTTTAAAAATAAAATAAAATTATCAGACACAAAAACTAGTTTGAATCCGTTCTTGCTCAGAAGAGTTCATGACAACCACATTTAGTGTCACAGTTTCCCATAAGTCATCTTAAAAGCAACATTTCTAACACTTTCAACCTTGGCAGTCGATGAATTCCTTATAAAGAGTTTTTCATTATTTCCAGTCGGCGTATAGGATGAGAACATCTACTTGTTAGCACACACGTGTTTCTCCGGTATCAACAAACCATCCTTTTGGATTTTCTTCCACAACAGACAACTCAATATCTCCTATTCCAATGGAGCTATTGTCACCTCTACAACATTAGCATGGAAATTATGCTTCTTTGAGTTCTTCGGCTTCCTGCTATCTTTGGTATGATATTCAAGTTTGCCTTAATTGTAACATTTGCCATTTAACCTTTTTTTTTCTAACCTTATTTTGGACCATCATCTGATTGATTTCTTTTCTTGTTAGTTTTTGCTAACTCTTCAACAATATTAGCTCTATAGACTAACCGGTTACTCACTCATTTCTTTTCAGAAAATCTGTTGTCTTCCTCATTTTTTAGTCATACAGTCAGATTTTCTAGTGATATTTACTTTCTCTTATACTTAAGATAATTCTTAAAATCTTTTGAAGAGGGTGGTAGTTTTTCAATAAAAACAGCCACTTGAAATGATTCACTTAAAGGCAAATTCTTAGCATAAATCTAATGCACTATTGCCTGGAGTTCTTAGACTTGACTAATGGCAGTCTTATTGTCCATAATCTTGAAATCCAGGAATTTACCGACAATGAATTTCTTCAAGCTAACATCCTCTGATTTGTACTTGTCCACACTACCTCACAATCGTCTAGCCGTTTTGCATGGGCTATATACAATACAAAGCACATTGTCCAAACCATCAAGGATATAATTCCGACATAAAAAGTCTGAATGCTTCCAAGCATCCACTATACTAACCTTTTCCCGTCTCTCCGTCGGCTAACTCGGGGGCTTCCTCCGAGACCAACTTCGCTAAATTCAGTGTAATAAGATAGAACAGCATTTCCTGCTATCATCTCTTAAAATGAATCCCACTGAAATTTTTCATACTTCTCCCCATGAGTGTTCACAGTTTGCACAGAGGGTAACTGAAGTAACCAAACAATCAGATGATGCCATATCTGTTATGAAAACATAAATTAATTTTGTTACTACAGAATTTCAATATTTACTCACAACAAGACTATTTTAAACCCTTATAATCGCAGGTCAATGCACCAGAAGGTTTGCAGGAAAGATTAGAGGGGTCACAATGGTTCCTCTTAAAATCCAAACTCTTTAGGCAAATGATAAAATACCCTTTTTACAAAACTTCCCAACCATCTTCATTTAATCACAAGTGATTATTAATCATGTTATGAAACATTCTCAAATGAATAGAAAATTTCGAAACTGTAACACAAAGATATTACATATACAAGATTGTTAGAGAAAACTATATCACAGGAGGAAATATATGCAATATCTCTGCGTTCATAAAACAATAATAAATATAAAAAATAACTTTTAAAAATTAATAAATTTACTATAATATATACAAGTACAAATGCAAATGATAATGTTCAAACTGAACCCTATGAATTCACATTGTCTTCTTAAGACAATTTTGGTGTGATTGGAAGGTCACCAAACTAACTTTTTTTTTTTTTTTTTTTGTTACATAGATATTACAAAAATCATGAAAATACATGTGCCCACAAATTCTAGATCTCAACTTTGAGGAAGACGCTTGAACAAGAGCTCTTCACTACTCACGTGTCATCAAACTAACCATTTAGATACATCACCTTTACTAATACATTTGATGTATTATTTCTAGTTAATGTTGCTAATTGTATTAATTAAAATATAAATATAGTTATTGTATTTACCAAGGTGCAGATTTTTCAAATTGAAGTAACATAACAAACTAGAAAAGGGTTTGGCCTACACATGAACGGGAGAATTTATAGCTAGGAATTTCTTTGATCGATCGGTATCCAATAATCAATTTATTTATTCTGATTAATTCGATTCGAATTAATTATTGAATTTATTAAGGGACAAACTCTTTTAGTGTCTTTTTTTTATTTTTAAAACTCAAATTTTTAAATTTAATTAATAGAATATAATATCTATATCATTAGATTAGATCAACGAGGTGTTGGTACTCGCAGACAGAATTGTGTTTTATCCACATTTGGTGTTGGTGATGTTTCCGCGTCAAAAACAAATTTTCTATGCCCGCCATCAATGGTATGCGTGCTTTCTGCTATGCCACTAGTTTCAGTTCGGCCCAATCGTTATCACACTTTTCTGTCCAAATTTAAGGTCTCTGCCCCTAAGAGCACATGGTAAGAAGTGGATTGGGCTATTCATTTTGGGCCTATTTGGACAAATTGTTATATATGATTGTCTTTTTTTTCTTCTTTTTTTCCCAAGCAAACCATGGGCAAAAAATAAAAGAAAGAAGAAAATGAAAATGGGAAAAAAAAAAGGTGAAAATAAAAGTTGCTAAAAAGAATTAAAATAACAAGGTTATGCCTGTTGTTGCTTTTTCCAACACCATTACACCAATCCCTCTGGCATCCAATTCCAAACATACAAGCTCTCTCTCTCTCTCTCTCTCTCTCACTTTCTTATTACGGCAGTGAGTCAATCAATTCGAAGACAATTCTGGCAGCCTAGCACCGCAAATCCCACTTTTTCTCTTCATCCAATGTTAGAACGACGACATTTTTTCAACGCAAAAACAGTTGAAATCACACCACCTCCTTTTCCCTCCTAAAAAAAAATAAAATAAAATAAAATAAAAAATCCACAGTACAAAAGGCACTGCTAATATTCTCTATGCCACTAAATTCTTCTACATTAGCCTATCAGACAAGCTGGGAAGTCTTCTAAAGAAGTTCAAACTAGCCGGTGGCATTGGGTCCCTAAACATAGGGTGCCTCAAGTAGTAGAACCCCAGTGCCACTGCCACCATTTTTGGTGGCACCACATACAGAATTATTGCCACAATTACGCACACCCCTATGAACAGCCTTGTGGCTCTAGGATCCCTCCAGCTAACCAGTGCTTGCACCCTCTCCCCTTGTGTTGCAAAATCACCCAACACTGTCTGCACCCGAGCTGCTAAAATCCGTAACCGGTCATATCGGATCCTGATGATTTCGGCTGGTTTAGAACTTGGTATTGTATCAAATTCTTCATCTAACTCATCCAGGTCAACCATTTCAGCTTGCGACATACGGATATCCATACCAGCCGGGGCTTTTGGCCTAAACCGGTGGTACCACACCCCAATTAGAACCACGTACAAAAACCCGGTTGGGACAATCAAATCAGGGTACCAAACGAGAACCAAGTATAACAAATGGACTAAAACCGTTGTAACCGGGTTTTTCCACCTCCGAATATCATCCTGCCATTTAGCCAACCCGACTACCCAAGAAAGCACGGCCACTATACGAAACCAATTAGCCTTACTTTTCCTCATGCTCCATGTGTGTGAGTCCGCATCCAAAATGTACCTTACCACCTCGGACCCTAATGGTGGCTCGGACCGGGCAAGCCACGCTGCCACCATTTTAGTGGCCGCATGCCTCAACGCCTCCTGTTGGGCCACACCAAGGGGACGAAGGTAATGCATACGTGGCAAGATCGGCTGTCCATACGTGGCACACGTCTCGGGCAAAATTGATGGACTAGCAAACCGAACCGCAAGCTCAATCTCGCCTATTTTCCTCAACCCGCTCCTTTGTAGAACCAACAATGGATATGAATTTGTATATACCTTGTTAGTCTCTAACGTGGACACTCGTATACGTACTTTGCCTATCTGGCAATCGGGTTTTTCCTCCGCTGCCATGTCAACAAACATCCTATGATTGTCGAAAACGCCAATTGTCAACACAGTGCAGGGGTCATACACTTGCCACGTGTACTGCTCGTTCCAACGTGGATCAAAGGTGTCCGTCACCGTCCTTGTCCGGACCCATTTTTTCCCATACTTCGCAACACAATAAGCATCCGTGGACCCTTTTCCTGGACACCTGGATTTCATCGGAAGCAAACCGCGAGCCCCAAGTATCCCGAGCTCCAAAATCCCGACCGGTGGCTTCCACAACTGTCTCGCGGTCGGTCGGAAATCACTTGAAAGGTGTGCAGCCTCATCAAGCACGTGATAGCCACCCTCTAAACACAGCCGTAGATTGAGTCTACCAAAATAGGGCCCACCCCCGCTCCCACCCTCTAATGAATACCACTTTGATCCCATGTGGCGCTCATCCAACCGTTCTTCAATCGTCGCCACGGGAATGACTACATGGCCGAGAAGTACCGGATCCCTTCCCGTCCGATCCTCAACCAACAAAATCAACTGATCCTCCAATGGCTCACAAGCAACAAAAACTAAATCCTCATGCCAGTGAAACGACGCCGTATGATTATTCATGATCCCTCTTCTAGTTCTCAACGACTGAAATCCTAATTGAGCTTTAACCCTAATTTCCATAGCCATTAGAGGAGTTGTATGAACCTGAAGATCTTGAGCTTCAACAACTGTCACTCTCAAGTACCATAGTTTCGGAGACTGATAAACTTTCGGACGAGTATAGGACACGTACTGTGAATCCGAGGTCAAATTTATTGACTCAGGAAATGCATCATCTGCTTGTGTTCCGATCCAAACCGACAATTGAATATCGCCGTGATTATGGGGCTCGTCGGTTCCTTCTAGATGATACCATTGAGGAGCTAGTGGGCTGTCGGGTGGATCTCGTACTGGAACATCTGTTAGACCGAAGCAAACCCCTCCGAGAAACCGATCCGAGTTTTGACCCCAAACCGAGATTTCAAGAGTATCGGTTCTGTCGGTGTTGTTGTGGTTTAAAGTGAAGACCCGGTTCCATTCGATAACATCAGTCGGTTCGTTCGCTTTGTGGAACGCCGGTTTGCATCTTCCGGTTTGGTTTCCCGACCTGATTTTGATGTACGGACTCTCATTAGGCGGGAGGTTTCTTGCTTTGACGATTTTGATGAAGAGGTACTGCATTGGTTCAACCAGATCAATCGGCTGGATTTTCTCGGTTTCTCCGGAGAATTTCCCGGTTATGATTCTCGGGGAGAAATCTCCGTTCGGTTTCTTGACAAACCGATCTCTCTCCATTCTCACGTTCTGCATCTTCCTCACCTCCGGCGGATACTCCGTCACCGGCGTAGGATTACTCTCCGTTACCGGCGGATGCTCATGCCTCACCACCGTTGCCCCCGCCGTTGCCCCCGTCGCAAGCGGCGGAGATTCTTCAATGACCACAATCGGCGGTGACTGCGATCCATCTCTCACCATCTCCACCGCGGGAATCGGAATGGAAATCGAAATCACTGCCGGTTCCTCCTTCACCTCCTCCGGAGGCGGTTGCTGTGGTGCTCCACCGTCAACGGTCGCCGGAACCTCAACATCCTCGTCATAATAGTAAATCTTCAGCCCAATCTCGCCTCTAATCCAGCTAAACACACTCTTCTTCTCCAAAGTAAAATAAATCAGACCTTCATCGCCTCTCTTCGCAAACTGCGAACCGTAAATTTTCACCCTGCCGAGAAAATGACTCTTCTTAGCACTAGCACTGGCATTGCTCATTCTCTTGTCATTATAGACCTCGACTAGCAGCTCCTCGTATTGCATAGTGGAAGGATCGGAAACGATGAAGTCGAGCTTCTCGTTCCATGAAGGATTAAGGTCTCGAAATTTTGTTGAAGTTCGTTTACGTTGTTTGTCGAAATCGACAACCACGTATGGGCTCGAGCTGCCTTGTCCGTCTTTTGGGAGAAGATCGCGTGCGTCGATGACTTCGACGATGAGTTTTCGGACGGTGGTCGTTTCCACGGGCGGTGGTTGCGGCGGAGGAGGTTGTGGTTGTGGTTGTGGCTGTGGTGGTGTTGGTGATGGCTGTGAATGTGGATGTGGATGCGGAGATGACGGCCTCATAGCATCATTTTTGTTGGGAAGTAATTTTTGAGGGTAATGTTGGGGAGTGTGGAGTGAGAGGTTTGGAGTGTGAGTTTGAGATGCCGCTGATTACGGTGAAGAGAGAGAGACAGAGGGTTTTGGTCTGAAATTGGGGAAAGGGGAGGGGGTTGAGGTTGAGTTGGGAGTGGGGTTTGTGTTTTCGTTTTGGGTGATTTTGCTTTTTGTGTTGTGGGAATTTTGAGAGGGAGGGAATGTTGAACGTTTGCATGGTGTGGTGAGCTGGGAGATTAGATTCTATTCTCTCTCCTGAAGTTTTCCTTGAGCCTTTTTTTTCTTTTCTTGGGTCCACTTTTTTACTCTTTTTGGAGGGATTCGTAATCCCATCCCCAGAGCAGAATATATCTGATCTGTAAGCAGAAGAAAACACCTTAGAAGTTAATTTGCTGATACAGGAATACACTTTTTGGTTAGAGATTTTTCTATTATATTATTACGGAAGATATCGGTGCTTTTCAATATTTTTATTAAATAATAAAATGATCGATAACCGTTAGATTACGATTCAACGACTACTATTTAATGAGTGTTAAATGTTGCATGTCATATGCTTGTATGTGATAAAAGCTTGATCCAACACTTGATTTTTTTTTGTTATATTTATGTTTGAACTTGAGATAACCGAATTGAAAGAAGAGAATTATGATTACTAAACTGTCCCCTTAAACATTCAAACTTGTTTCGTAAGTTGGGGGTGTTGATTTTACCATACAATTACGTATATTTGTACAAATTCAAAAAGCTAGCTTAATTTCTGGGTGGGAATAAGAGAAAGTTGAAACAAGCTATGATTGGTCTTTTAGCCTTTTGCCCCCCATTAGCAGGTGTTTGATGTTTCTTCCATGTCTTATTTTTAAAAAAACTTGACTTTCAAGAGATCAAAGCATCTTATGTTAGCCATGACAAACTAAGCAAAGGATACCCACATGCCCTTATTAGCCAACAAATTAAGATCCTTCCTAGGAGTTGTTTCGATAAAAATCATAATTATAAGTATATTTGAATCATCGTATTAGTATTATCGTAAAAATTTTAATTGCTACGTCAACACCAATAGGGTTTAGTCGGCAACTCTCGGGGTTTGACGGGTTTGACAACCACGCAAGGTTGACATAATCGATCAAACGTTTAATATCAAAAAATAATTTAAAAATAATACCAATTAAGGATTATTTTTTAATTTTTAACTCTATAATTAAAATAAATTAAATCTTACGTCACAATTATTTTAATATATTTTTATTTATTTTTTAATTCAATAATTACCCTCAAAACAAGCTAATAGTTTAATTAAGAATTAGTAAATACGTGCCGATTTAAATTATCACATAAAATATTATTATTCAAATGAAAATTATTGTTTTTCTCTTATGTGATTGGATTATAAAAACTTTTTCACTATCGACACATTTACTCCTAATAGTAATTTTTATATTATATGTTATTTATTTTCTTTCGACTTTTTCTCTCCCTCTCTCTATCCTCGACGTCCATCCTTTGCCCCAACTTGAAAATTCCAAACATAGAAGTTCATTAATTATTATTATTATTATTATTATTATTATTGGCCTTGTAGGATTTCATTAATCAATAGATAAAAAATTGTGATATGATCATTTTTGAAACTATGGATCCACAAAATTCATCCCATCTCTCTAAAGTCTATAAGGTAAAGAGAATTGAGAATCAAGAATATTATATATTCCCTATTCCCCCAAATGATTCTTCCAATTTTATGACAATTGTAAAGAACAGGAAAACCAAAATCCATTCATGGTCATATATACCCAACAACACACCCAAAGATGCCTTTGCAAGGCACATGATTCCACCTCTCTCCATCTTTTTACTGTTGTGAATGGACCTCTTTTTGTCCAAAAAGCAAATACGAGCATTTTGAATAAAGTAAATGCCAAAGGCAAAGCATCACCTTTGTCTTTTAACCTTCTCATGCTCCTCTCTCCTTGTCAAACCAACCAGGCTTTCATTGAATTCTCTAGAAAGTAAGTCAATCTCAGTTTTTAACACTAACTAAATTGCCTAGGATTTTTTAAATCAAAGTCAAGAAGTGAAACATAGAGGGTATATCAAAATAATAATAATGATCCTTAAACTAAAATGGGAGTGAAACATTTTTTTTGAATAGTGTGATCAAATGGCCAGTTCTAAATCCGAGTAAAGGAAAAGGGTTATGGTAGGTTGAGAAACAATATAAAATCTATGTCAAAACCAAAATGAGAGACAAATATAAAAATCATCTCTCTTATATTGATCTCTCAGACGACCAACATCAAAATTTAGAATTAAAATTCAATTTGTTATCGTTATTGTGATTAAACTTTGAATTTGTCTTGATATTGATATCATAACGAAACTTGATTTATATGTGTTAATTACCTGTTCAAAAGGTTTTCAAAAATTTATATATGTTGTCTTGAAAATTGAGCTATTCCACATGAAATTTAACATTATGAATTTTAATTACAAATTGAAATAGAGGCAAATCTAATTAAGCAAAGTCTCCAAAAGGGACAGGCATTTCAATCCCCATGAGTGGAACTTTTGGCATAATTCACTTTTTGCACACCAGTCTAAGAAGCTTCTCCTACCAGTTTCATTTTGTGTATTTGGTGGTGGGTGTTCGTTGACGCATTGTCCCTCTGAGTTGGGGCTCTTATGGATTGGTACAACAGAGGCTACTCATAGAATCTGATCCTCTTTTGGGATAAAAAAGAGATCTTTAAACTGATGCCACCTTTGTTTTTGGCATATTTTACCTAATATGGTGATGGTGATCTAATGATCTGAAGCACACAATAGCTTTCGAATGCTTCCTATGGATTCTCATAAAAGCAAGCAAAAGAATTTATGCACAAAATTTTGTGGTCCTATGATAGAAGGGCAAGAGATAAAAAAAATTGTAAAATTTTTTTCGATATAAAAGAATGAATATATCAAAAAATTAAAGAATACATCGGTATCAGAATTTATTCTGAGATAATAAAAAATATCAACGGAAATCACAAAATGAATCCTAAATACTAGAATCAATCACAAAATGGAGAAAAACTTCGACATCACAGGTCACCAATGTGGTACATTCTCATGGTGAGGTCAAAATTTTATATTAAGCAACGAATTACAACATATAGGAATGGATGGAAGATGCAGAGGTTATAAAACGACAAGTATTTTATAGGATTTTAGCTGCATTTTTAAAATATTAATCTCACATGATACAAGTGTTAATATACTAAAATTATAAATTTTATATTATAGTATATAATAAGGTAATAAGGTGACGATCACATAATATTTGAAAAAAAAAAATAATACCCACATAGAGATGTTCTCATCCTCATGAAAATAATATTGAAATATTTATAATTTAGAATTAATATATAGGGTAAATTCAAGAGTCAATACATGTGTTATTGATTCGATATGTAAAGAGTCATATTACATAATTACGGAGACTACTAGTATTGATATATGATCAGATTTATTGCTATTGGTTACGACATGTAAACTAAAAGAAATTGGTCGTAGAAAAACTCTCGGTACAACAACAACAATCCGAGACTTAACCCAAATTTTGAGGTCCTTCGTTCGAGAGACAAGTATAATAGAGAGGAAAAAAATTAAAATTAAAAAATTGAAACAAAATTTTAAAATATATGTAATTGAAGTTTGAAAGTAAAAATAGAGAGAATAATGTTGGTTCCGATAATAATTAATTTCTTTTACAATTTTGAGCAGCTGAATGGAACTTATTAGACACCAAAATTCCCATACAAAATGCTGCAATAGCTGTTACAATGATCCCCTTGTTGTCACTAGTCTTTTTCATTGCACCCCTCAACCAACCAGCCTTCATAGCACGCTTTTGCTCTTGCAGTTCCTTGTCTAAATGGCAGGCTTGTTGATCCTCAATCCCTCCATCATTTACATTAGAATCATCATCATTTTGGGGTTTCTCTTGTTCATTTTGTCCCTCTAAAACGTTGGACTTCTTGTCCTCGATCAATGGATTATCGACTTGTTTGATGAGTACTCGCTTTGGGATAGTTATAACGTAGAGTATATCGTTCTCAAATCTTCCACTGATACCTTCTATATCAATGTTTTCGGGCAATTTATAGGTTTTATCCAGACTGAAAAATTTATTTTCTCCATCTTGTCTTTCTCCACTTACCTTTATATAGCCCGCTTCATTAACCTCAATCTTCACCTCATTGTTTTCGAATCCTGAAAGATTAAATTAAGAAAAATGGGTGTCACTAATTCTTGTGCAAGTTCATGTATTGTATGCTTTGAAAGCCCAGATGCTTTTACTTAGACCTGGTCTGTGAAAGTTTAAGCCATGCATACAACACCTTGTATATGTACCAATTAACTCCTAGAGTTCTCCATCATGTTTGGACAAAATTCACATGTTGCTCATGCAAGACAAATCACAAAGAGTCTTACAAAAGAAAGAAATGGTTGAGAGTGATTTATTTTGGTACCAGGAAGATCTAAGAGGAGATAATAGCAATTGGAATCGTAGGTCCAACCCGAAGGAGGTTCAAGCCGTTCAAATTTAAAGCTACGTGAGCCTTTCCTTGTTGCAGCCCCTATTGGTCCTTCAACGCTTGCCATGATGAGTACAGCTTCCAAGATTGAAAGATGAGAATTTGGGATGAAATTGAACCGTGATGGATTATATTGATCATGGTAAGTATTTATAGAGTGAGAGAATTGAAGGATTTTGATTACAATCTTGCATTTTCGAGGGTTCTAATGGATAATTTCAACATGACCCTTTCTTGTTCCACTATGCAATTATTATTCCAAACTTTTCTTTTTTGGATTTGTGTGAGTTTGAGGGTTGGTGGCTCCATGTTCTTAATCCCAGAGAAGGCAAGGGACTATTCCTTGCTTTCTTGTGCACTTACGTGAAGATTGCCACAAAATACGTGCATCACTTTGTATCCTATTACAAGGGCGAATATAAGAAACATATTAATAGGGGGTCCAAGGGGACAAGTTAGTGATACAAACTCTCCTCCCAATATAATGATTCCACATTTAAATTCTTATACAACAAAAAAATGGACGAAAACATTAATAGGGGGCCCAAATTCACAAAGGTATACCAATGGCTAATAGGTTTAATTTTTTTCTGGTACCAACTAATAGGTTTAATGACAACACACTAAATTCTGTTAATCTATGTCAAGTTTGAGTCTTGAAAATAGAAAAACAGATACTTTGAGAGCCACACCTAAATTCAACCCCTGACTACTCGAATCAGATTAGTCGAATTTTTAAATACCTATATTCAAATAAAAACAAAATTCATCAAGGTATTGTATATGCAGTCAATGTCTCACTCATGTGCTAACGATTGAGGGAATCCCATATAAAGGGCAAGGACCCCCCCCCCAAAAAAAAATTTAAGAAAATAGTATTAAAAATGTTGGTCATGCTGCTACAAATTTTAGAAATGCTTTTAAATATCTAGGAATACTCTTTATTTTTAAAAAATTATAATATTTACTTTTCTAGTTCTTTGCGTATCATACAGCAAAATATAATCAATTGGAGTTCGGCATCTTATTTCCCAAAAAAACAAGAAAGAAATAATAATAATATTTTCTAATTGAAACTAATATTCCTAATTAAAAATGGATTAATCCCCAAAAGTGGTTGGAATCCTATAAAGCCCCGAAACAACAAAAGGTGACAACCTTTGCCCCTTATTTTTAGGGAGAAGGATGGGTGTAGAATTGAGAATAAAAGGATGATGTAGACGGATATTTGTCAATTATAAGCCAGACCCAGCTCACAATTATAATAAACTCTAGCCAGTAGGAATCTGCCACGTGTCACAATGAAAAGCTAAACATGGCCAAATGAATAATATCCTTTGATTTTGGGTAAATGTTGGAAGAAAAGTGGCTTAATAGAGAAGTGGCTCTCCACTCTTCCCTCCTCACTTCACATTCTTAAGTATTTTTCTTTTTTTTTATTATTATTATTTTAACCTTAATTTGGATTAAGGATGAATTGAATGGATAATATCACTTTCAAGGCTTCGCCCCCCATTACCATTTTCTATCTAATTTATAATCAATCCATTACCTTGGTATGATTGAAACAGAAGAACAAACAGAATCATCTAATGTAAGAAAAATGGAATACATGAGAGAAAAAGCATTACTTGTGTTGGCCTTCACCATAATTCTGTTCTTTCCTACGGTGTGGTCGAACATTGGAGACAACGACAAGGTGTGGCAGGAGAGGGCTGAAGAAGCCAGGAAGGAAGCGCTTGATGCCTACCAAGATGACCCTATAGAAGTCATGAACCAATTCACTGAACATGAAAATGAGTAAAAACCTCGTACTAATGTTAATGTTGGACAATTATGTAATTATGATTTAAATATAATTTCATTTGTTTTCGTGGTTTTAACCAAAAAAAAAAAAAAAATTGTTTTCGTGGTCTATAGGGATGTGAAGAATTCTACCAATACTAGAAGGAGCTTGAAGAGCAGGGGCAAGGGTGATTCATGTCTCGCAACAAATCCTATTGATAGATGCTGGAGATGCCAAAAGTATTGGGCTAAAAACCGGCAAAAGCTAGCTGATTGTGTGCTTGGCTTTGGTCACAGGACCAGAGGAGGCAAAGGAGGGAAGTACTATGTTGTCACAGACAGTTCGGACGAGGATTTACTAAATCCTAAACCAGGTACATTGAGGCATGCGGTGATCCAGCAAGGACCCCTATGGATCACCTTTGCTCGCAGCATGGTGATAAAGCTACAACAAGAGCTCATCATTCAAAGCAATAAAACTATTGATGGTCGTGGAGCCAATGTTCATATTGCTTATGGGGCAGGACTTACTCTGCAGTTTGTGAAGAATGTGATCATCCATGGTATTCGTATGCATGATATTCAAATGGGCACAGGTGGGGTTATTAGGGACTCTGTTGATCATTATGGGGTCAGGACACAAAGCGACGGAGATGGGATTTCCATATTTGGTGCTACCAATATTTGGATTGATCACCTTTCCATGTCTAATTGTCACGATGGACTCATAGATGCTATCGAGGGTGCCACTGCCATCACCATCTCTAACTGCCACTTCACCAACCATAATGAGGTAACATCAGTATCACCATCTAGAATCTATGTGATCTTGCTAGTCTCCAAAGTCACGAGATCAACCACACTAGGAATGAGCCCAGCAAAATTTTGTCAATATTATTTGCCTAGTGCACGTCTCTAATTGGTATTGTGAGTACATGCCCACATCTAAAGGGTGATGCCTGAGGACATGAATTAGTATGTATATATATTTATATATAATGTATACAACATAATATATATATAGACACACACATACACATATCACAATGCAGACATAGCATTACTCGAGTGAAACAATGAAACAAGCTTCTTTTTTGTTCATGAGCCAAGCATTAATGGTGTTTTCCGTGGTTTTTCTGGGAGTCAGTCCACACAAGTTTGTGAGTCCATACACAAGTTTATCTATGTGCTTTGCCAATGCAAATGCGCCTGAATATCACCTGAAGCACACCGGAAGGGTAGTGGCTGAAGGTTTCTTCCCATATCACTATCTCTATGTATGTGTGTGTACATATATATATATAAAGACATGCACAAAACATTACTCTTAAGACTCTGAGGACAAGCCAGCAGATGGGCTTTTTTATGTTCAAGAGCCAAGTATCAATGGTGTCAGTGACAGGTGATGATGCATTGGTGCAGGTAATGTTATTTGGTGCAAGTGATAGCAGCTCAAAAGACCAAGTGATGCAAATAACTGTAGCCTTCAACCACTTTGGGAAAGGCTTGGTGCAAAGGATGCCAAGATGCAGATGGGGTTTCTTCCATGTTTTAAATAATGACTACAGGCACTGGCTCATGTACGCCATTGGTGGAAGCCAACATCCTACTATTATCAGCCAAGGCAACCGGTTTACTGCACCTGACAACGCAGCAGCTAAAGAGGTACATAATCTCTCTCTCTCTCTCTCAAACACACACACAAATACAAGCATACAAAACAACAGGATGATTCAACCTTTTTGTGGTTACTTTAATGGTGTGTAGGTGACAAAGAGGGACTATGCCCCAGAAAGTGTGTGGAAAGGTTGGACATGGAGATCGGAGGGAGACTTGTTGAGGAATGGAGCCTTCTTTGTTCAATCTGGAGGTCCAAGCAATCATTTGGCAATGAAAAATTTGCTGAAGGCCAAGCCAGGATCATCTGTCTCTAGGCTGACTCGTTTTGCCGGTGCTCTTGACTGTTATGTGAACCAACCATGTTAGAAATGTTCATGTATATAACTAGAGCCTAGAACTCGAACTGAACCTCTGCAATAAGAAAACAAGTTGCAGTAGAGTGATACAGGAAGATAAAAGAGTGTGTAGCCATATATTTAACATTTTCAATTTGTATAGATTTGGACTAAATATATACTGTATATGTTCTTTCTGCCTATCCTGTTTTTCACTTGTTGAATGGCATGTTTATGAAACTTTTAGTAGTAATTCTAGTATTACGCAAGTGCAGCTCTATGCAAAGAAAGACCACAGAATAGTCTATTTGACCAACAAATGCTCAAAAAACCTCAAATTGAGACTAATCAAGAGATGTAAACATAGCCTAGCATAGAACATTAAAGCAGTCAACATCAAGAATTACTCTGGAAAGAAACAATCTGCACATAGTGACAAGGTCAAACTCTAAAAATCACGGAAAGCACAAACAAAGTAGACAAAAAACTAAGTTGTGAAAAGTGAAAGAAATGTTTGCAGAAGTCTACTTATGTTCGGGTAAGAGACCCTATTTGGACATGTTTACATGATACCGCCTTTACCACTTTCATAGAGTTTGCATACCGAGCACTTCAATAAGATGGAGGATACAACAGTTAGAAATAGAGTTTTCATACCAAGTAAAGATCATCATGAAGTCAACTCACAAGAGTAACAGGAGAACAATTGAACAGATTCAATAATCAGTTCCATCAAGTAATAATTTTCCCTGCTTTGTTCTTGTAATGGACTATACAAGTGAATAATGCATTGCAAAGAAAGGCTATACCAGCCAAATATAGAAAATTTTGGCACTTTTTTTTTTTTTTTGAATGAAAAAGAATAGAGACAAAGACTAGAAGTCCAAGCATTTATGAGGAATTTGCAAAGGTTGAGAATCATACTGTTGAATCCATCCTTGCCTCATTCCTCTCTGTTTGAAATCCGGTTCACTTTTATCTGTCATGCCACAAATTGTAATGATCAAAGCAAGAAGGCCACAATGGTCAAACTACGTTGGAAATATCTATATCTCTAGTTGTTAACAGATCAAACTGACCAATTTTCACTTGATCAACATATTATTGTGCCCTTGCCTCATTGATAGACAACTCAAGTTCAATAACTTGGTGATCTGCGACACAAATATAACAACCTTTGAAAAGTCATCATAACTAAACAATGAACTGGGGACACAAGCTACAAGGTCAACAAATTCACACTCATCCATATATACATCCACACAAACATACACACACACACACACACACACAGAGACCTGGGATGTCTTGAGTTCTAGCTCCTCCCACTCTAAAGACGAATTGCTTCCCTCAACTATCCCAGTTCCGGCATAAATCAATGCTCCAAGGCCCTGGTAATTTATACAGAAGAAGCATCGGTAATGGTTTAAATTGGTGAAATCCCCATTCAGAGGTTTCTTTGCTTGGAGATTTCAGCCCACTGACATAAAATGGTTGCCTCTTTTTTTTGTCTTGGTTAACAAGGTAGTTATCTCACCTTCTCCACCAAAGCTGACCTAATCCCAACAGAAAATTCAGTTTCTCCTCCTCCAAACCATCCAACCGGGCCAGCAAACATTCCACGATCAAACATTTCTACTAGGGCATAAAATCATCAGAAGCACATTTGGTACAATGGGAAAGGACAGAATCATAAGTTTTGCCGTAATAATTTAGTGGGCACCATCTTATGACAGGCCAAGAGAGGAGTCAGACCAATTGGTAGAAGTCAGAGAGACAGATAAGGAAGAGAGAGGAACAGTGAAGACAAGGAACTCTTGTTTGAGGTTCTAACCCTTCTATCACAATACATTATATGCAAACCTGTTCAATATTCATACCCAAATAATCTATTAATGGCCGTCAAATTGTCCTACAGCACCATATGATAAGATCATTTGTGAAGACACCCCAAATTATTAATTTTTGAGAAGGACAAGCTGAAAAAGCTTCATTGTCTATGTAGTATATGAGAGGGAGAAGACATAAACTACAGTATATTTTAGCTTTTCCATCATGTTTATATGTCATATCTTAGACACAAACATCTATTTTCCCAGATGTCAACAGAATTTCATACCGGGTAACATAGAATGAAGAAAACAAGGATGGGACAATTTGAGTAACACTAAAAAATTATATAGCAAAAATAATGCCATGCTGTTCCTGTACCAGTTTCTGCAATTAAAAGCCGAGCCTCTTCTGTAGGAAATCCACACACAGCTGGACTTGGGTGGAGCGAAGATAATACATCAAACTGGAAATTGAAAAGCACACAAAATCAAATTCACCATAAATAATCTTCAAGGCAACCACCTTATTTTGGTTAGTCAATACATGAGATTAGCATCACCACCAGGGCTAAGATAATCTATGACAACTTATTTGACACAATGCCGATCAAAAGATTCAATTTCAATGACATAATCAATTCGGATCTCTACCTCATCATCTTCACTTCTCAACACGCCTTTTAATCTTGCATAGAGATGTTGAATTCGTGGAAGTTTTCTAATTGCCTTTTTAGGCTCAACAATTACCCTGTCACATACAGCCTGCAAAAGCACCAAAAGAAATTGCAGAGATGAGGGTAAGGGGACAATGTGCACAAAGGCAAATTCTGTAACTCGAAGCCAATGGCAAACACAAGAAAATGAAGCTAATCACAACCTGGGCCTATGAAAATACTCAAATATAGAAAAGGCTATAACTATAATAAATAACAAGACCTGTCTGAACCATATCAGGATAGCGAATATGAAGCTTTTGAGTTTTAAAGACAAACTATACAGAAATGCCTCCACCTAAAGACTAACAGCCCACATATGTGCCTCATCTGTCCTCTATCAGAACATTGAAAATTGGTCTTTTCATTAGCGAAGGGATCCTTGATCTGACTGCAAAATCTCTCCTCCTCTCTGAATATTTGTTCAACAGGATTGGGTTGAACTCATTATATCAATATGGCACCAAACTAAACAGGAGATGCAGTATGAAGAGTAAGATGGTCACCTTGAGTTTTTGTCTTATGGTATCTCGCACTATTGTGAACTCAAGGTGATCTTTAGGACTGCAAAATGTAAACAGAAGGAGAAATTTTGTTATTACTAGCCAGCAAAATGTTCAAACATAAATTTTGATAGTTCAAACATATAATAGGGATCTCCACAGCCATGCACACTTCAAGAATTTTAGATGACTTAACCTGGAAAGTAGATCCTGCTCTATCTGAAGATCTACAGCATTTGAGCCACCCCGAGCACGAGTTCCAGCCAATGCTTCACTGAAAATGCTAAGCTGTTTTCGGTGAAATAGTTGCTCTGGCTATTCACAAGGTTTGTATAAGTGACGATTACAAAATGTCCATGAAATCACAATCCTTATTGGGGGGGAGAACACTATATAATGATCATAACATCAAGTACTAAAAAGTGCTTAAAAAGTCTAATAATGCCAACAAAGATGATAAAGAAAAAGAAAAGGGGAAGATGATCGAAAAGAATAAGATGGGAAAATGATTGCGAAGGCTATATGCCGATAAGAGAGGGAGAAGCGAGGGATCATAAAAAATACCGTGTTTCCAATAAATGCAGGGGAATTAGGCGGCTGGAGACAGAATTGATAGGCATTGTCTCCTTCAATCTGCATGTGTTTAGTAAGATTAAACAAAAGAGAGCTATTTGCTGACCCTTGTCTAGAAACAAACCAATGAAGAGACCAAGAAGTGTCACCTGTAAACAGCCTAACCAGGTTATAAGATCAATATCAGTAGTAGTCAACACCCTGCTGCTACGAGCAAGAACAACCTAAACTCCCATCATAAACTTGATACATGAGAAGCTAATATCAAGTTTTGGATGCAGCATGAAGAAAAAAAAATGTATGGTCAAATGTAGGGGCAAAAACTAATAGGTATACTTTTAGCAACATTTCAGCAAATGCCCCCTATTGCTATAAGTCTTAGAAATGTCACTTTAAGCCTTAAAAATGATACTTAAGGTCTTAAAAATGCTAATAAATTCCTTACAATGTTGTTTGTTCCCCAAATATTATAACCTCTACCTCTCTCCGCCCCCTGCCTTTGTATCTTGTACTTCACTCCCTAATATAAATTTTAGCATTGACCCTGGTCAGATGCACTGAAAACTACCCCTTCAATACCTTAGTGAGTGGTGAGCTGCTCCTGTTAATCATCTGCAAAGCTTTCTTAACAGCAAGGTCCCAGTATGCTTTATTGGGAACATTATTATTACTCAAGATGAATGTCTCAGGAACTTTTCTCCTTAACTTTAAAACAAAAGGAGTAATCTGCAATATAAAAAATATGACAACAGAGCATCCCTTTCGTAAGTCAAAATTCAGAAATGATAGGAAATGAATCATAAAGTAAGCAGACCTGGCGCATTGTAGCCTGAAGAGCATCTGTTGCACTTTCCCATGTCCAGAGGAGGCCATTGTCCCATGCTATAGTCATGGCAAGCATTGAACTCCCTTCAAGCTCATTAAACTCAACCTGTCATTTTAGCATCTTGTAATGGGATGCAGAAGTACCAAACTGAAAAGAAAATCAGTTCAAGAAGGGAAAAAGTTGAACTACCTGAGGCACAATGAAGTAAAAGGTACCAAATCCCTCCCATTCTGGGGATATTTCAGCCTCTGCGTCAAAGCGTATAGCCCCATATGCGCGTATCAGAGGACATTTCTTGGACAGGAATCTTTGGAGATGAGAACAAAAATTAGAACAATAAGTTTTCTTCAAGGGAAATATCAGTGTCGAACTTCATGACATGGCAACATTCTAAATTTACAATTTTTGGGAACAAACAACATTTGAAAGGATATTAATAACATCGTGTAAGATCTTATGCGGCATTTCTAAGAATTTTAGAGGCAATTCTGGGACTTTTTGTGGCATTTGCTCAAATGCCGCTAAAAAGTATACCTCGGCTCAACATTAATTAGGACACTGCTATTTGCCAAAGCATTCTCTATTTTTTTTCATCATTTTAGGTAGGTGTGACAAAATAGTGGAATTTGTCCTCAGAACAATGAGAAAAGAGTCAGCGAAAACAGAAAGAAATTTGATAAAAAGGGCATTAAGAAAACTGGTCTTTGCACCTTTTTATGGACCTCCAGTCATCAAAGGAAAAGGGGTGAAAATGGCGGAAGAAAACTGCAGCCCCCACACCAGCAACGCTGATCAAATCATGCCCAACAGGATTGTAGGAATTGCCATTAGTGGAATCCAAGTAAAGATTAAAACCGCTCTTTCTGCTTCTACCAGAGAAAAAACAGCGAGGAAGAAGCTGATCTTGGGCATGAAGCCAGTCTATTGCTTCAATTTGTTGTTGAATAGGCACCTTCCCTCAAACAACACATGCATAAAAACCCATAAATTCTCCTTCCACTAATGCAAATGCATCAAAGATGAGGACATCATTTTTGGCAGGAAATGAGTATCTAGTTTGATTTTTACAATCAATTCTTAAAAATATTATTGTTATTTCTACCAAAAAAATATAAATAATCAGAAATATGAAATCTTAAATATAATTTTCTTGGTTAAAATTTATGCCATATGTTTGTCAATATTTTTCAATAACCAAAAGAAGAAAGAACATAAATAAGAAGTGTTTCACATGAAATTTTCATTATTACTTTTATCATCTACGTAGCATTGCAATTTCGCATGCAATTGCCACCAAATTTGTTATGAATTTTTTATTTCCATTAAAAAAAATCGTTATCTAATCAAACATCAACAACTTCCAGCAGAGGTTTATAGGTTGGAGCCTTATCAAACTCGGGTCAAAATGCTTTCTTTAAGCTTGGAGAATAACCTTGAATAGATAATCGTATCACCATATCTACATAGACCAGCCACGTGGCACAGACCCATCTCATCCACCAATGACAGCAAACCTCCCAAACATGTAAAGATAAGATCTTCTATCTCTAGCTCGAAGCAATCCATTTCCCATCACAAGCTTCAATATTTGATTATTTTTTATTTAGCGAAGACAACTTGTGGATGGAGTACCTGAAGACGGATGATTCCAGACGTAAATGGAGGTGGGTCGGACCTCAAATCACAAATTGTGGAGTTGAGAGTATCCATAGCCGAAGCAGGAGTTAGAACCGCGGGCAAAGTTCTAGTCTGAATTGTGCCTAGTGGAACACTTGGGTCTTGGCTCTGACAACCATTCATAGATGATGAACAAACTTGAAATCTCTGCTTTCACAACAACAGAAGTATCGTGAGAAAACAAAATGAAAATGTTGACAAATGGGTGCTTTTGGGAAATTAACCAAAGTTTGTGACTTTGCTTACTTGAATTAATTGCCTGCAAGATAAGTTGTGGGATGAGAGGATACAACTAATTGGCTCTTGGCCTGTGAACCTTGCAATGCAGTGTGCCAGAATAGCCATGAGAGAGAGAGAGAGATCAGAGGTTTTAAGGTGACTTGAGATAGGTTATAACAGGACAAAGTACAATCTTTTGCAGTCTTATCATTGCCCAGATGTGGATAAGACCTTTTCTGATGATGTGAGATGAAACCTTGTTTGTGATTTTTGGCAAAAGCAGCAAAAACCCGGTGCTTACGAGCACAATACATTTTTTATAAACAAAGGTTACAAGCTGGGAGAGAAAATAGCTATTGCCAGATAAACAAGGCCTTGCCAAACAATTAGGCTTAGTTTGGGAGTTTAGGGAAGAAAATAAAAGGAAAAAAAAAAAAGACAACCAGGAAAGAAATGAAAGGAAGGGAAAAGAAGCATAATTTTATTTGGGAATTCAAGAAAGAAAATAAAGAAAATAAATTTTTTTTATTTGAGAGATGATGACAAATAAAAAGAAAATATTTAAAAACCTACTATTTTTATTTTTATGCCCTTTTGGTTTTTAAATCCAAGTATTGCCAAAAGATGGAATAGCATGAATCATAGTTTTGTAAATATTGTTTTTTTTTTTTTATAATTGATAAAAAATTGGATGGCTCAATATCCTGCACCTAGTAGTTCCACTCTGATGGGTACCGAGACAATTTTAATGCTATGAGCTTTGCAACCTTCTTTTTGAGATATATGTGAGTTGGACTACTATTGCTATCATCTATACTATACATCACGTATAAATTTATTTTATATTAATTTTTTCAAGATAGAATTGATATATGAAAATTTTTACTCACAACCATCGGTTTTTCCATCCGTTTCTTCCTATTAAAATTATTTCTTTCTTGTTTCCAACTCTCAAACGAAGAAATCCAATAATTTTTTTTTCATAATCTTTTCCTTTCTATCCATTTTCCACTCCCAAACGAAGTCTTAACGGAGGCTAATTCTGTGCGTATAAACTAATGTTCAGTGAATTTAGTGAAATGATATTACATTCTCTTAAATAAAATCTCGAATTCAAATTTTGAGAATAAAAAAATAAGTGTTAAAAAGCCAACCCCTAAATAAGGTCTCAGAGTAATCAAACCCGATTAATCAGATAAACCAGATACCAGATAATCAAGACCAAAAAGAAAAAAAAAAATGAAAATCTGTGCGTGTAGATACAAATTTTGACGAGGAAAAATCACAAATTGATACGTTACACCGTTGAAATGAAATGCAATTCCGGAGACTCAATAGAGAGAACAATTCGGGAGAAACAAGTTCTATTCTTTGATCTATAATTGTCGAGATGAAACCAATTCTTGCTCCAACTAAAGCAAAAGCGAGAGAAACAATTCTAAAATTATTAATTTGAAGATAACAAAAAAATAATCATTTTTCATTATCTTCTCATCCATACAACACTGACAAAAATTATTTTCTCCTCGGTTTGCTCCTTTGATTTGCAGTGGGACTATTAACTCTTATTTTCATGGTCTTCCAATCCTAATCGGCTAAGGCTTCTAGATGTTCCTAAGTTGATTTGAATACCTGAATTCTGGAGATCTGAAATGACCTGCAAAATGCATTTCAGGATTCAAAATTTCTTACTTGAGTTTTGCGTCATTTTTGCAATAATCTCTGCTGCCAGTTCTCCATATTGAATCAACCCTACGCCAAGGTCTTGTGGCCAATCACGAACTGAACTACAGTTCCATGTTTAGGGGGCAATAAAATATTGTGAAAGCACTTCATTTAATTGAAATGAATCAAAATTTATACAATTTGATGAGAAGGGCAATGACGATATTTTTGGGACTGCTGTAGTACTACAGCATAATGACCGGGAAAAATGAAATTCACCAAACCCTCTCACAGGAAGATGATTTGGTCTTTTATATTCCTAGAATTACTCTACATCAAGTCCTCCAATCCGCTGCCGTCTCCTATCAAAAACCGCTCTAAAAGACTCACGCTCTGCTCGGAGTACTTTTTCTCCTTGGTTCTCCCTTATTCTGAGAAGCTATGAGATTCTCATCCTCAGGTAACGGGTTTGATTTCTGCGAATTGCAATGCACATAAGACTAGTTTACACAGATTGCTCTTATATCATATAATTAAAAAAAATGGCACATCTTTTCGCAATAAGAAAAGTCTTGCACATTAACTACTCGTGTTAGTAGACAGATGCTTCTGACAAGAATTTGTACAAGAAAGCTGACATTAGGATTCTCCAAAAGTGTGAATTAGATGGAACAGTGAAAGCTACTAACCAAGTTGTATCCAGCACCAGGACCAATAACCAAAGAATATGAGGTGGTCTTCCTCTTGGCCCCGATTGAGAATCCAGTATTAGCAACCCGAGTAAGAGTTCCAACTTTCAAGAATTTATTTTACATTCAGAAATACCAGTCACATACCAGGACAACTCTGCATGGTACCACAACATGGAATATTGACTAACAGGTGATACTATAAGAACTATTTACTTTCAATGTTATAATTCTTAATATTAGTTTTACAATTATCAGACTAGCAGCCCTTGTCATAGTATTAGTGTAAACTAACTATACCCTCAATTGCCATGCATACCAAAGTGGCACTAAATAAACACTGGAGATGCTTAGCTATACTTAAACCAGACTTGTGTCATAACTAGTTGTAGGCTATATCACCCTTATTGAGCCTGTAGGACCAGCAGAAGTTTTGCCTCTACCTAAAAATTCCGTACATGAAATTCTATACAATGACAACGAATATCTAAGATGTTGCAAGGATATTAAGGATTCATTTCATTTTCACATCTCTTATGGGATATGATATGTTTTCACATCCTTATGATCTTGTGCATTACAAGTCTTCGAAGACTTTGGATTTGAGAGCTTATAAGGGACTGGGAAGCGATCCTTTCATAATGAAATCTTCTTTATGAATTTTTTTTCCTGTCTTTAATATTACCTTTCTTCTACTTTAAAAAGCAGAAGTTTTCCTTTCTTTTTTCTTAGAGGATTTAGTTATCCTTTTTCATACTATTCTACTTTCTTGAATATTACATTCTTCTTTCATCAAAAGAAGAATTTTTTAGATGCCAACTGAGCTAATAATATACTACGAATTCCATTATGCGACTTTAAATCATGAATGTGTTCCCTATTACTGGAGAATTGATCTTGTCTCACATCTGCTCATGTTCTCTTTTCATTCTTTATTTTGCTCCCGAGGGAATGATATAGGTCAATTTATTTATGTTTCCTTTCTCAATGACATAACCAATCATGAATGTGTTTCCTTTCTCAATGACATAACCAAATGGGTGTATGGTATCCATTTACTCATACGCTTATTTTAGAGACCTACACATCGAGATATTTACCTGAAAATTCCGACCATTTAATTTTTGTGATTTAACATGCTTCTGATGCATGTGAATAAATCTAATATTGGTATCAAAACCTAGCACATCTCATATCCAACCATATTATGACCCACATTTCTCGACCCAGCGAATTCCACATACTTCCCAGAAGCACTAGCACTAAGATTTATATCCGAAAACGAATTATCTCGAGCATATCCTCTCATACTATCGTTAGCAAAATTTGCACCAGAATGAATACCATGATCTCGAATCAACTTCAATCGTCGCTCATTATCGACTGACACTGGCCCCGATTGGTTTTGCCAATTCCCATTAGCAGCTAAACCAGAACCCATGTCATCAACCTTAAATCTCTTACTAGTTCTATCATTTCCGCCAAAGCCTCCGCTGTTTAACCCTAATCTGTCATGCTCAAATATATGATAACCATTATCAACAACATTGGCAGAATCTCCAGCAAAATTGGGGTTTCGATGGACAGTTTGAGGCAAGTTATGATTTCCCCGATTATTATAATCATTGTACAGATCAAAATAACGCCTATGAAAACTGTGATTGGTGTCTGGTCCAAATCTAGGGTTCTGATCATAGAATCGGCATTGAGGACAAAATGGAAAATGAGAAACTGAACTGGTTGGACAGATGTTGTTACCTTGAATGGGACACAGAAGCCATGACTGATCCATAGAAATCGAAGCTCCGCAGATGTTCGAACTAAAATTGATGAATTCAGATTAGGGTCTTGAAACGCTGTGGCTCGTGAGTGTTTGAGAGAGAGATGAGAGCGCAGGGAAGGTGGCAAATTAAGGAGACTATGAAATTTCTATTTTTTTTTTCTGGGGGAAGCTATTAGTAATAGCCAATTACTTTTTATTGTTTTATTATTTTATTTTTATATTAATGTATGGGGAAAATTAATATTTTTACCTTTCTTCTATATTTTTTTTTTGTTATACACGGAAAACCTGAGATCATCAGATTGAGAGAAGAAAATTTGTATTACTAATCTGTCCCATCGGGGACTTTTACCTTTCTTCTATCTTATGTCATGTTTGGAAACTCAAAATTAGTTTAATTTATCTCATTTTATTTGATTTTATTTATCTCAGATTGTACATAAATTTTTATTAAAAAAATATTTACAATTTTGTGAATCTAATAACGAACTTATTCATTTTTTCTCTGATCATATACACAATAAAATTTATAAAAGGAGGGCTGCTATATTTGTACATATTTTGGTTTGCTCACACCTGAACTATACAATACTCTATGTTGATATCGATACCATTATTTCAATTGAAAATGGCCAACAACAATATTTTTTGTATTTTTTATTAAGACAATAAATTTTTAAATAAAAATGTAAGATTTGTTAGAAAGTTATTAAAAACTTTTCATTAACAAGTATGATATAATCTTCGTATAATAAAGCATGCACTTGATGTTAGCCAATAGGTCGAGAATGGTATAGAAAAGGTGTCTGTAATAGATATAAAAGAGGTTTAAGGTGAAAAAAGATTTCAAAGATCTAACCCCTAAAATGAGTTCTACAGTGTTCGAATCGGATTAGTCGGATAAAACTCGGATACCGCCGCTAAAAACCAAAAAAAAAAAAAGAAAGAAAAGAGAAGAACCCTTCAATTCAAACTATTCAAACAAAAGGGTAAGAAACCCAGAGAAGGTTTTTGATTGACCAAAGTTGAAGGATGGTCTAGCTTTTGATAACCCGGTATTCTCTAGAGTTGAGCATGGGGCAGGTTCAAGACAGGTTTATGGGAGGCTTATGGAGAAAATTTGGGCTTCGAGATTGGGCGTAGGATTTAGGCTCGAACTCGAACAAAACACAAGATCGAGGTGGGCTAGTGACAATCCTTTTTTATCTAATTTTTGAGTTGGGCTTTTCCCGGGGGGACGAAAGACTGGGTCAGCCCAAATTTTAAGGATGACAAAAGTTGATTTCAACCTCAGAAATAGAAGTTAACACAATTCTATCAGCATGAACCACAGTTCAAGCAATTACAAGTGCTACAACCAAAAGTAATAACCACTAGATAACAAACAATACTCTATAAATTAACTTCATTGTATACCAAAATTTCTGACCCATGCACAAGAAAAATCAGCTCAACAACAGCAAGTACAAACTTTGACATGAGCTCATAAAATATCAAGGCAGAAATAGCAAAGGCACCAAATTAGGAGCCTTTAACATCAGTTTGAAGATTCTCAAGTAAATTAGTTATAGAACAACATAACCTTGCTTCCAAAGCTAGAGATCCAACAACAGGCTCTACAGAAAGCAGCTGATCACGAAACTCCGGATGCAATACCAACGATGGAAAGTGCTCATCCAAGACCAAACCCAAACAATTCACAATCCTATCCAGTGAAGGCACCCAATCACAAGCCTCCAACCCCAATGTCTTTGATGTCTTCGGACAAGGACAGGCTTCCGGGAACCTCTCATACTTTTTTAGCCACTTCCCTAAATACTTAATCAGACCCATCATCTGCTTCCCATTCAACCTAATGATCGAAGCCGACCAAACCACCTCATCAAAATTTGGAGATGCAATCAAGTAATGTAAACAAAGCTCTGAAACTGTGAATCCATCATGCGCCATCATTAGCAAAATCGATGCATCCTTAGCTAACTGCAATTTCTTCCCTTTAACACTTCCACTACTCACCTTCTCTGTAGCCAGCAATCCTTGTTTCTCCCATTTCTCTCTCTCAACATTCATAGTGCTAAAAGCACCCTTTGGAGGACTAAGAAAATAACCTAGAATCATATGTATATCCGATGCTCGAATATCCGAAAAATGCTTAACACACAAACATATCAAATCAGACCTCTTCTTCTCAACCAAACTAGCTAATAATTTGGAAGCATAAGTATAATCAACAAGCTTATTCACAATCACAGTTTTCAACAAACCCCAAATCTCCAAATCAACACAAGCATCCAAAACATGCCCTAATACATCTTTGCCAATACAAAACCCTAATTTCTCAACCAATTGGGAAATATACTCGGACCCATTTTCATTCTCACTCTTTACAACGGAAACCCCAACTTTTCCCCCGATTTTTGCAAGAAACGAAGTCAGAATTTCAAAGAATTCGTCCTCATCGAAATTAGGATTTTTGAGCTTTTTCTTGAGCTTTCCGAAGAACATACAGTTTAGAGCTATGATTTCGGCGTCCAGTGAAGAGAGATTGAATTCGCCGACTTTAGTAACGAGAGAGGTTGAGTCAATATCATCGGATTCAGGTTTTAGAGAGAGAAGAGAGTCGTTCGAGTTTAGGATTATTGGGTAACTGTGTGGTGATGGGTTTTGTGGTTTGGCCGAAGCCTTAGTTATGAGCTCGAGAAGAGTCATGAATGTGTGTGCGTATGTGCGTGTGTGTGTTTTTGTGAGAGAGAGAGAGAGAGAGAGAGAGAGAGAGAGAGAGAAAGAGAGAGAGAGAGAGGGAGAGAGGGAGGGAGAGAGAGGACTTGCGATGGAAACCCTAAACCCCAAGTGTGTAGGGCTTATGCTTAAATTTGACTCAAAGAAATAGACAACTCTGCATTCAGTTAAAATGGGTTCGTTGTTGGTGAACCTGGGCCAGGCCCAAGAAGGAATATCTGGCCTTTGGGCCAGGTGGGTTGTCTTTTTTTTTCAACAAAATTCGAATTCTGAATAACATAATTAGTTGAGGGAGACGGTACCACTAAATCATTCCCTTGGACCAGGTGGGTTGTCCTTACATTTGACAGGATGCAATGACATGCGGTGTCTATAAAATTACCAAATGGTCATTTCTCGTTACACTTTATTTGATTTCACATTTCTGTTCTATTCATAATAAGTTAGTTTTTATTTTGAAATTATTATTTTTCTTGAATTATTTATAGAATGTACTTATATGATATTCAGAATGTATTCTTTGAATTCCATGTCAGTTGATACGGAGGGGTCCATTGAGTTACAGGTTAAGTCCGTTGGTCCTGTGAGTCGGCCCATTGGTCCGCAAGCCAGGCCAGGCCAACGCGGGCCCTATCTTGCATGTGGATGTGGGACAGTGTAATGCGTCTTCAACACCCAGGAAATATAAATTAGTTTTGGAATTTTCTTCTGTTCAAGTCATTTAAAAATCTTTTTTATATATATAATTTCGTACATTGCTCGGATATTAATATCTATGGAAAAGTATTTTTCATCAAGGGATCAACCCTATAGTAATTGAGTACCTACGCCATTAGAATGATCCTAGGAACCTCAAGAAGTAAATTGAAGTACATGATTACCTGACATATGAATCTCTTGAAATGGCCCCTCCCATTTACTTTTGACTCTCACGTATGAAACCTATTATAATTTTACCAATACTGCAAAGATACTGCAGAAAGATGCTAGATATTTTTAATCAAGATTTTTAAATTTTAAAAATAAAAAAATATATATTAAGATAATCAATTCATTAATGAACGACATAATACGGATTAATCGGATTAAATTTAATACCGGCAAGTATCTATTTAAAAAAAAAAAAAACCTATTATAGTTTTGCATTTTTTGACCAAAAAAAAAAAAAAAAAAAAAAAAAAAAAAACTATGTGAGCATTAGTCAATGGTATTTCAATATGAAATAAAGACCCTATTCAACTTTCTATTTAATTAGGATTAATATTCAACTTTTTTCTATTTAGTTATTTAAATACAACTTTTTAATTTTTATAATATAAAAAAATTATACAATTTTTATACACATGACAGCTAAATTCTTAAAGCTTAATGGTCAATATTTTTCAAATAATACTTCTTCCATTTTATTTTAAATGTTTTTTTAAAATAATTTTCATTTGAATAAACAAAAATTTTTAAACAACCTTAATTATAGTTTTGCATTTTTTGATCAAAAAAAAAAAAGCTATGTGAGCATTAGTCAATGGTATTTCAATATGAAATAAAGACCCTATTCAACTTTCTATTTAATTAGGATTAATATTCAACTTTTTTCTATTTAGTTATTTAAATACAACTTTTTAATTTTTATAATATAAAAAAATTATACAATCTTTATACACATGACAGCTAAATGTAGGAAAAGTTGCAGAGAACAATAATATTAGTAGTAGTGGTAGTGGTAGTAGTAATAATAATGTGATTGTAATTTGAATAAAATCAAAATACACTAACATTTGAGACTAGTAATATCAAAGATTTATCTATTAGAATAAAACTAACAGCTGCAACTGAGTTCAATAAGGCCATCCTCAATAAGTTCAATATGAAACTTTACAGTACAATAGTCAATAGTGCCTCAAGCAAACTAAGCTAACAAATGGAAGATAAGAGGGATATTGCGAGAAGATAGTCCTTGGTTCTTGTTGTGCAACAGGAGTTCAGTAACTAGCTGTGTGCTACTAGTGACAGGAAACAGGGAATGGAAAAGGCTTGCTCAATTCCTTTCCATATCTATCATTGTTGGGAACCAAAGAAGAGATAAGAGCAACTAGGTGTTTCACATATAGAAAAAGGCAATAAGAAGCAAAATTCTAGCATGCTAGTCTAAACATTAGCAAATACTTTTGCCATTAGAATTCCACTTTACAAAGCCTCCAACAGGTTTCCCTAGTCTGCAGATAAGTCCAATAATTTAATACAATGGCCTTAAACTGAATCTCACCATTTCAAAGGGGGCCTAACTTCTGATTTATTCAGTTAGTGCTGGAACTCTGCACAGGCGACAATCTGAGAAGGGTCCGGTACCAGATGACAAGTTCTAAATTTCATGAAAAAGAAATTATTTTTATGAATTTTTTGTAGAAGACTGCACAAAAATTTTGTTATGAAGTTTCACAGGTTGATCTTGTTTTCATACTTGGAGCTTATTATATTTTGCATAAGTTTTGTCTCAGTTTACTGATTAAGCACGGGCTTGATTAGCAAAACAGATGAGAGTTCAAAAATTGCCCTTATCTGGCAAGCATAGTGGCAATGAGTAAAGCATCAACAAGAAGAGGACATAAACTATTTAAGTTTTAAGTGGCATAAATGAAGATCCGACTTTCATTAACTACTGAAAGGAGAAACAGATTGTGTTAATCATAAGTATGATGCCAAGGAGAACCAACCTTCAACAACAGCGTATTCATCGTCTTTCCATCTGAGTTGATGAAGTCAACATCTTCCACAGGTAAGCCACAATCATGAAGCAACCTAAGCATCTGCTCCATAACAATGCATACCTGCAAATGACTTTAGTCAGCAAATAGTGCTATTAGAAGTGACAGTTATCTAAGAAATTGTTTGGATAAGAATGATCATATGATAAGTTAGCTCAACTTATAAAGGCTTATCTGTAATTCACTTGAACATAGCTAGCTCTTGACAAATCTAAGTGCCGCCTTGGGTAGATTAAGATATTAAATCCAATTTAAGTAGTAAGAAAGCGTACCAGCACAAGAGAGCAATTAATTAGCTATCTAAGAAAATTGGAAGAAAAATAAAAAGTTTTACATTTCATAAAGCTAAGGAGCTTATAATGCTCCTTAACTTTATGAACAAAATATGGCTATTAAACAATAACAAGAACAAAAGATAACTGTAGCAGAAATGAGGATACTTAGGTGAATTTGTGGAAAAACTAGAAAATATAGAATTAGAAATAAAAAAATTCGTAATAAGTTGGGAGTTAGTTCAATTGTAAAAAAAATGCGAGTATCGTCTGAGATGGTTTGGGTATGTGCAAAGAAAACCCAAATATGCACCGGTTAAGAGAATCGAGAACTTAAATATAGGAAATCTAGTAAAATGTAGAGGTAGATCGCTGAAAACTTGAATACAAGTTATTCGCAAAAGCATGAAAGTTATTCGCAAAGACATGAAAGTTAAGGATTTAAAATAGAAAATGGTCTTGGATAAGAATAGATGGCGTAGAAAAATTCGCACAAATTAAACGAATATATTTTATATATTTATCTATTGATTTATTCATTTATTTTACTTTTTCTTTTTCTTTTCCTTTTTAGTTTTATTTTATTTTATTTTATTTCATTTTTATTTTTATATATATATATATATTTTTTTTTTCTTTATTTCACTTTTCTTTTCTCAATCTTTTTTAAATTTGTCTCTCAAATGACCGATCCCAAATATTGGGATTAAAATTCAGTTTGTTATTGTTATTGTAAGAGCATACCTTGCTGTCAACCTTAAGAACAGGTTTATTGCCCATGTAAAGAGCACCCATTAATTGAAGCACAGGAATCTCAAGAGGGAGATTGAATGGAGTAATAAGTGCCACCTGTAAAATACATATTCTTAAATAAGCAAACTTCGTTTAAAATTCAAAACTACACTTAAGATATAAGCTTAACTGTCTACCTTTTTTTGCAAATTTCTGATTTTATCATCAGAAAGATGTCCTACCCAATTTCTTACCAAATCAAATATCAATGATAAGATAAATAGAGCTTACAGGACCATAAGGCCAGCGAAAACCATGAGTTTGCTGCCCAAGGTGATTCCCGGGTACTGCAAAATATCTTGCAAGGAATCTAACCTGTCATAGGTGTAGGATGAGGAAAAATAAGTAACAAAGCCTTCAGCAAAACCACAAATCAATATCATAGTTTTTCTTGTTTGAGGTTTGAAGAGAAATAAACATGTCCCTTCCGATAAAGAAAACATCCACATAAAAGTATTCATTTGACACCTCTGAATTAGATGAGATGCATCCTATATTTTAAGATTTGGTTAATGCCATAATTATTAAAATGACAAGCAGCTACAAGAATTTAAATCACAAGAAGTTCTGAATAGATTATAGTACCTGATCACCACAAAAATTCTCCAAAAACTTTTGTGTAACAAACACTTCACTAAAAGCTTGCTGGTAGCTTTTTGCAGAAACTCTTTGTATTAGCCTAGCAAAGAAATCTGAAACCTGGAATTGTATAAACCCATCTCACTGAAGTGCCAAGCTAGAGAATTAAACAAGCGCAGTGCTTGTCTTTGAGCATGACTTGTCAGACACGACTAGGAAAAATCATTCTAGACTTGGAATACCATACCTCAGGCTGAGAGAGCATGTGAGCTGCCTTCTTAGATATGTCTCCATACATGAGATACCTGAGAAACATGGAACAATGAATACATGTTAATGAATATATTCAAGTCCATGTGTTTGCGTACATTAATCCACAAAGAAACAAGGTAGCTTGGTTTATAAGCAGTTAAAGAAATGATGAAGAAAACGATAATTTAAACTTATTAAAACAAAAACAAAAACCAAAAAGGACGGAGTGACAGATAAATAAACCTCTCCGGTGCTTTGAATGGATTGTGTAAACCATGTTTAGGGCACTTGGACAAGCTGTCCACAAATGGCTGCATAAGCACACAAAAGATAAAAATGAAAAGATGATTAGATTATATGTGACTTTTTACATGAAATTTCTAAGCAGTTTCATGCAGGTGAAAAAGGTCTTGGAAGAAGGATGTGATGTTTAGCAGTACCAATGATAGGGTAATTGGAATATAAGTCGGTCAATCAAGTAAACTGTGTGATCAAAAAAGTGATCTCTTTGACAAAACAAACATCAAGACTATGGAATATATGGCAATCATATACCTGAATTTCAGTCTCATCTACCTCTGCAACCTTAATGAAAGATTCTCCATTTAGAGGATCCAGAATCGTAATCCATTTTGAAGATCCTGTCCATTTGCCCTGCACCGAAGACAAAGATACACAATCTTATACTATAATTGATTTCTGAGAAGTAATTATACAGATTTAGGAGCCAAAAGATATCGTAAGAACCGAATTGTATGCTATAATCTCTCCTAACTTTGGAAGGTTTCCTCATCAACTAAAAGTTTAAAAACTCCTCTATCTATCATGATGAACCCAAAATGATCCTCAACGCGCGGGGTGGGGGGGTAAACTAGAAAAGTAAACAACAGTTTTGCAATTATTTGCCATAGAATTTGCAGGAAACGAGAGGAACAACTAGAAGAGCCAATTCACCAATTCAGACCCAACTTGACATTCAAAAGTCTTATTTTTCGTAGCTGAGAATCCTAAGATATCAGCAAGAGCACATATAAAACCGGTAGGCACACCCTCCTTAATACACAAAAAAGTTCCACTTTTGACTTACTAATATGTTTCGTCATTGTAGTAAGTTATTCAAGCTGGTAAAGTTGCAATGCCTACCAAAGTTGTATACTTCAGCAGGTTGAGAACCTGAGATATTCTCAGCTTCAACGGTGGCAAAAGATAACGAATGAGCAGACCTGTAAAGGAAAAGACCTCCATAAAAAGGTGACCGTAGGGAACCAATACTTTTATAGGGATACAAGAGAGATTAACAAATTGCGACGAAAGAACCATATCTCCCAGCATAACGAAAATTAGTATTCTTGAGTCTGTGCTTGTGGGTGGCCTAAGCTCTCACATTCAGAAACACCTACTATTTATGCTGCATCAACACCTGGGGATACAGTTCATCCACGATATTTAATACAACACTTTGTAACTTATATTAGGGTAAAAATTTTTAACTTTTCCATGTCAAAGTGCCCACATTGAGTGGAATCGTATCCTGCATCCATATCTATGCCTCATTGGTTACCACCATCAATCCAAGAGATTTGTGGTCCCAACAGAAGAAAGTGAAAATTCACATTTTCACAGTTCCTACTGTCAAGTACCCGTTCAGAAACAAGGACAAGACCACTCCAGTTTCAAACCAAAAACAAAATAGAAAAGAAGATACACATTATGCAAAATGTAACCTGAAAGAATTCCATAAGACATGCTTCTGTTGACGTGAGCTGTCAAACTAGAGAAATTATAGAATAAATCTTTAATGTAAATCTCTTGATTGATAGTCCCTGATTTAAGGGTCAATCTCTTGATGATAATCCTTGATTTAATCCCTGATTCAAGGGTCAAGCCTTATCATAGCCATAGTTTATGTATAGCCAAAAATAGATTAGAGCATGTGTATATATATGTATACTCATTCCCTATAAATTTATGAAAGAAAAAGAAAGTCTCTCTTCTACAAAATCTGTCATGGTATCAGAGTATATCGGTCCTTGACAAGTTTACTTACCTTTCTTTCAATAACCATGTCAGAGTCAGAAACCTCAGAGCCTTATGGAGAACAACAACTCAACCCTAACCTTATCGAATTAACCACCAAAATGGCTGAAATCTTGAACAAACAGACCCCAACTACAGAAACCTCCGCTGCTCCGATTGGCATTAAGTTGGATGGCACCAACTATGCTCTTTGGTCCCAAGTTGTTGAGATGTACATCTCACACAAAGACAAATTGGGATATATTAATGGCGATCTTCCTCCACCTTCTCCGACTGATCCAACCTTTCGAAAATGGCGCACAGACAATGCCATTGTCAAAGGTTGGTTGATCAACTCCATGGATGTATCTTTAATTAGTAGCTTTATCCGATTTCCTACAGCAAAGATGGTGTGGGATTCTATCGCTACTACTTACTTTGATGGTAGTGATACCTCTCAAGTTTATGATCTTCGACGCCGTGTGACCCGCTTGCGACAATCTGGAGGTTCTCTTGAAAAATATTATAACGATCTCCAAGGTTTGTGGCGTGAGATTGATTTTCGGCGTCCAAATCCAATGGTATGTGCTATAGATATTCAACATTATAATAATCTTCTTCAAGAAGAGAGAGTGTATATTTTTTTGGATGGCCTCGATGACCGACTTGACAAGATCCGAGCTGATGTACTACAAACACAACCTTTTCCTACCGTGGAACAGGCGTACGCACAGGTTCGCGGGGAAGCTATTCGACAAATGGTCATGATCACTAGTAACAATAATGAAACTCCAGGGGCTGTTCTGGCCTCCAAAAGCATCAAATCTGGACAATCTATTACATCCTCTACAGGCTCTCTTTCTTTGAGCAATGGAAAATCTGGTATGTCCTCCAAATCACGAACCTCATCTAATGGAATTAAGTGTTCTCATTGTGGCAATTCAAAGCATACCCACGAGAATTGCTTCAAACTACATGGTTATCCGGATTGGTGGCATGAACTCCAGGCTCGAAAATGTCATGACAAGGCTGAAACTGAGGGTAAGGTTGCGATGGTTACAACAGAGCCCCAACTCTCCCTCACACCATTTGTTGAATCATCACAAGGAGATGTACTTCTCTCAAACTCAGGTAACAGTTTTTCTCATCACGCTAGTGATACTGGTGCCTGGATACTTGACTCGGGGGCCACCGACCATATGACCTATGATGCAACTGATTTTTCAACGACTTCACCACCAAGACGCACTACAATTGCTAATGCTAATGGGGTTATATCTTCTGTCACAGGAGCAGGCACTGTGGCTTTGTCACCTACAATATCATTATATAACACTTTACTCGTTCCTTCTTTCTCCCATAAATTACTATCTGTTAGCCAACTGTCCACTGATCTAAATTGTGTTGCGCTCATTTATCCTACCTTTTTCCTTCTTCAGGATGTTCTCACCAAGGAGATAATTGGGCGTGGTACTAGGAGGGGGGGACTCTACTACATGGATGATATTAGTGTGGGTCGAGCACATCATGTACATCATCAAAGTAACACCAAAGAACCGCAAATTTGGTTGTGGCATCGCCGGTTGGGACACCCATCTTTTGGTTACATCAAGCATTTGTTTCCTGATCTATTTAAAAAACTTCATCCTTGTGAGTTTCAATGTGACACCTGCATTTTAGCCAAGAGTCATAGAACTATCTATCCATTAAGTATGAATAAAAGTAAAGTTCCATTTGCTTTAATTCATTCTGATGTATGGGGACCTTCCCCGGTGACTACAATATCTGGTTTTCGCTGGTTTGTTATTTTCGTTGATGATTGTACACGCATGACATGGCTATATCTACTGAAACATAAAGATGAAGTGCTGACTGTTTTTCAAGCTTTCCATGTAATGATCCAGACTCAATTCTCGGCTAAAATTCAGGTTCTCAGGTCTGATAATGGTGGGGAATATATGAATCATCGATTCCGGGAGTATTTTCGTCTTCATGGATTACTTCATGAGACCTCATGTCCACAGACCCCTCAGCAAAATGGCATTGCTGAGAGAAAGAATCGGCACATACTCGAAACGGCTCGTGCTCTTTCACTTGGAGCACATGTACCTAACCGACATTGGGCTGATGCCGTTGCTACTGCTGTCCACCTCCTCAACCGAATGCCATCTCGAGTCTTAGATTTTAAAACTCCATTACAAGCTCTTTCCTCACATGTTTCTCTGTCATCCGTGTTAACGATTCCACCTCGCACCTTTGGTTGTGTAGCATTTGTGCACCTACATAAAAATCAACGCACAAAAATTGATCCATGTGCAATTCGATGCGTATTCTTGGGATATGCCTTGCATCAGAAAGGCTACTGATGTTATAATCCAACCACCAAGCGCACCTATATTACCATGGATGTCACTTTTTTGGAATCTGAATCGTTCTACTCTCCTTCCCCATCAAATTCTTCTCTTCAGGGGGAGAATCAGAATAAAGAACAAAATTGGTTTTTACCCAAATGGTTGGATAATGCTTCTACAGCATCTCCAGAATTGGCAAACAATACGGAACACCCTATAACGGAACCGGTGGTCACTGAGGTACCCTTTCCATCTTATATAGCTCCAAGAGAGACATCTATACTGCCACTTCCAACTGCAATAGAGATCTCGACCCCCTCAGTACCTGAAGACCAATCTCCTGAGAATATTCCTGAGGTAAGCTCTCCTACTCCACCTTCAAACACTGATGACATGAATACTTCTGCTGGTTACACTTTACCTTTCAGGCATAATCGTGGCAAACCACCAAATAGATATTCTCCAGATATTGAAGATCAAAGATCAAGATATCCAATTGCAAATTATGTCTCAACAAAAAGGCTCTCTAAGCCTCTCAAAGCCTTTGTGCAACAGCTATCCTTAAATCATGTTCCTACCAGTGTTCAAGAAGCTTTGACAAACCCGAAATGGACTCAAGCCATAAATGAAGAGATGGAGGCACCGGTGAAAAACAAAACATGGACTCTTGTTACCTTGCCTGAAGGAAAAAGAACAGTAGGGTGTAAATGGGTATTTTCCATTAAATACAAGGCAGATGGGACGATCGAGAGATACAAAGCAAGGTTGGTCGCGAAAGGCTATACACAGACACATGGTGTAGACTATCAAGAGACCTTCTCACCAGTAGCAAAATTAAATACAGTAAGAGTTTTATTATCTCCTGCAGCAAACCTTGATTGGCCATTACACCAGCTTGATGTAAAGAACGCTTTCCTCCATGGTGATCTTGAAGAAGAAGTGTACATGGACATCCCACCGGGTTACACATCGAATTCCAAAAACAAAGTTGTGTGTAAACTCCAGCGAGCACTATATGGACTCAAACAATCACCACGGGCATGGTTTGGGCGGTTCAGTTTGGCAATGAAAAAATATGGCTTTCAACAAAGCAATTCAGACCATACACTATTTCTAAAGCACCAACGAGGAAAGGTAACAATCTTGATAATTTATGTCGATGATATGATTATCACAGGAAATGATCCAGAGGAGATAGCAACACTTCAAATGCAATTGGCAACTGAATTTGAAATGAAGAATCTAGGGGGGCTAAAATATTTTCTCGGAATTGAAGTTGCGAGATCAGGGCAAGGTATATTTTTATCTCAACGGAAATACACCTTGGATTTACTATCCGAAGTAGGATTTTTGGAGTGCAAGCCGGCAGACACACCAATTATTCAAAACCATAAACTTGGAGAATATCCAGATCAAGTGCCTACTGATAAAGAGAAATACTAAAGGCTGGTTGGTAAGCTTATTTATCTGTCACATACTCGTCCGGATATCGCTTATGCTGTAAGTGTAGTGAGTCAATTCATGCATTGTCCGAGTGAAGATCATATGGATGTTGTCATTCGAATCCTTCGATACTTGAAGTCCTCTCCTGGAAAAGGACTTATGTTTTCAAAGAACAATCACTTGAAGATTGAAGGCTACACAGATGCAGATTGGGCATGAAATATCACGGATAAAAAATCCACCTCAGGATACTTCACATTTGTTGGTGGCAATCTTGTTACATGGAGAAGTAAAAAACAAAAGGTGGTGGCATTATCAAGTGCTGAAGCTGAGTTTCGAGGAATGGCTAAGGGTCTTTACGAGCTTCTTTGGCTTAGAAGATTAATGACTGAAATTGGTTTCTCCCCAACTTCTGAGATGGATCTGAATTGTGACAACAAGGCTGCCATAGATATCTCTCATAATCCTGTCCAACATGATCGGACAAAACATGTGGAGGTAGACCGACATTTTATCAAACAAAATCTCAAAGATAAGATCATTCGATTCCCCTTTGTTAAATCCGAAGATCAATTGGCAGATATACTTACAAAAGCTGTGTCAAGCAAAAACTTCTACAGCTCACTTGACAAGCTGGGCATCCAAGATTTGTATGCACCAACGTGAGGGGGAGTGTTGACGTGAGCTGTCAAACTAGAGAAATTATAGAATAAATCTTTAATGTAAATCTCTTGATTGATAGTCCCTGATTTAAGAGTCAATCTCTTGATGATAATCCTTGATTTAATCCCTGATTCAAGGGTCAAGCCTTATCATAGCCATAGTTTATGTATAGCCAAAAATAGATTAGAGCATGTGTATATATATGTATACTCATTCCCTGTAAATTTATGAAAGAAAAAGAAAGTCTCTCTTCTACAAAATCTGTCAGCTTCAAATGAACAAGTCAGTCAAATTTGGGAACCTATCAAATAGATAAAGACTTCACATACTCATAAAATGATTATACTTGGCCTATGTTCCGTCATTATCAAGGAAGCCATCTAATCTTTCCCATTGTTAAAGCAATCCATTAGCACTCACTCAAAAAAAGCAAGCCAATCACGGGAATAAAGAATCCTAACAACACCAAGACAACTGTTGCAAATTCAAGAATACAAGGGCAGAAATGATGCATTCAAGGAGACGGAACAGGAGAAGAAGAGGAGAACAATTAATCTAGGTAGCTCTATTTTCCTAACCCACATTCAAATTCTCAAGAACAAAACAAACCCAGAAATGTTCTAACACGTCAAAAATCAAAATTTTCAAAAAAAAAAAAAAAAAAAAAACAAGACAAACCCAGAAAAATCTGAACAGAAAAAGAAAAGACCCACCTCGCGAAATTGAAGGAACTTAACCAATTCACTGCAACTCTCGGAGCCCCATTACTCAATCCTCTGCAAACTTTGAGCCCATACATCATATAAAACAACTAATCTGATCTAATTGAATAGTAACACCAAAAATTTTCAGCGATAAACCCTCACAGAAGGAAAACTAATACACCGAGAGAGAAGGCACAAGCAGTGGAGGGAAGAAGACAAATTTATTTATTTTTCTTAGATTGCTGACACTTCGAATCCCAATAACGTAGTGGTGAGTCGGGTTGGCATGGATGGGCTGGCAGGCCTTATTTTCGGAAAATTATCCTTTTTCGCATGTTGAAGTCGTGAAGAATTCAACGTTTGGTGTCCATTTAGAGACAATCTGAACTAAACCTACTAAGCGAGGGATCTGACTTAATTATCATCTTTATCCGTTGCCAATATATATATATATATACAAAAAAAAAAATATATATATATATATATATATATATTGAGATAATTGCCATCGAATTTCAACATTTTACTTATTTTTTATTATATAAAAAACTTATGTTATTAACTTCTAAACATATAAATTTAATCATAATTTTAATTTAATAATGAAATGATTAACAAATCAATAATTTTACATCTAAATAAATAAAATGACATCTTATACAATTTTTATTTAAAAAAGATTAGCATTAGATGAGTTATAGTTCATTCATCTTATTTAATATTAACATATTTATAATTCTTATAGAAACATCCGAATGATAAATATCTTTTGCTTAAATATTTTTAAATTTTTATAAATTGTATTTTTATGATTTACCTGATGTTATATATATATATATATTAAAAAAATAAATTTGTATATTTTAATTAAATATGAACTAAAGAAAAGAGGAAAAAAAGGGAAATAAGAAAGGAATCTTTCCGAAAGTCACTCGCATGACAAACACAAGTCGTGTGTTTAGTAATTTTGGCCTATGAAATGTTTTGTTGAAAAACTCTGTATGGAAAGAAATGTTTCGAAAATCTCTAGAATTAATTGGAAAACAAGAGGCTTTGACCGATTTGATTGAATGATTGCAACAGAAGGATCCAACAAAGCAATTAAAGTATTCGCATGAGGCTAACGTCGAGAGAGAAAAGTGAGAAACAAAGACAGAGAAAGCTTCGGTCGTTGGTCATCAGTGAGAGAGAAAAGATACAAAAAGACATAAAATGGAAGATGGAGAAAAGAGAGATTTTTTTTTTTTGGGGGGGGGGAGAGAGAAGAAGATTTTTTTTGCCGGGGGGGAGAGAAGGAGAAGAAGAAGAAGAAGAAGAAGAAGAAGAAGAAGAAGAAGAAGAAGAAGAAGAAGAAGAAGAAGAAGAAGAAGAAGAAGAAGAAGAAGAAGAAGAAGAAGAAGAGAGACAGAGAGGCTTTGTTACTGGCAAATACATAAAGAATAGAGAGAGGGAAATAGGCAAGGAATTTTCATTGGTGGCAATGGCTTTCTTTCTCTTCATTTCTCCCCCCCCCCCCCTCTCTCTCTCTCTCTAATTTTCATTCATTTTTCTCTACCATTTTCACCGTCTTCCTTTCTTCTATCTTTCAATTTTTCTCTTCCTTTTTCTTTCCCTTCCTTGCTTGACACTAAATTAAAGTCGGTACATTTGAATCAGATTAATTTAAATAACATGTAAGATTAATTTGAATAAAAGGTAAAATGAAAAACTGAATTAAATTTTAATACTTGAAAATTAAAGAGTAAAATATGGAATTCAAATCTAAATATTTTTATTTACTAAATTATTAATTTATTGTTTATGTTTTAAAATGGCGGATTAGGATATTATGGTAATTGAAATGGAAATTTATATGAATCTACAAACTCTAATGGAGTTCATTTACAAATTTTATCTATTTTGTTGATTTGAAAATGTATATTTTTTTCTGAAATTAGAAATAAATTTCATTTTTTTTGTTTGAAGTGATAAAAATTAAAGTCCAAAATATTTAGAATTGCTCTCCATAATTTTTATGGAATTTATTTGATTCCAAGTCCAGACTTATTAAATTAGAATTATGACTAATTCTACATGTTTAAAACTCAATAGGAAAAAGTTTTACATTTAAAATTAAGTCGGGGAATAGGTAAAACATTCAGAATTAAATATTAATTATGCAAAATTTTTAGGAGAATTTTAATTTTCTAGAAGGCCCAACTCATTAGCTGCCTCCTGCGGCCCCCCGGGATGGGCCAACAGGCTCAGCCCACTTAAACTTTTGTAGTTTTGGGTCCTGGTTCATAGGATTGAGGGAGGAACTTGTGACCACTAAAATACCATATTGGGGACCGGTTTTTCTTTTTTTTATTATTACATTAAGATTTAAATTCTGGGTTTCAAGATTAGGGGGGATTGTGACTACCGGGGTCCCCTTGGGGACTCTCTCTCTCTCTCATTCTTTCTGTCTTCCTTTTGTTTATTAAACAACCGATATCCGAAAATCACTTTAAATCTGACTATATTCGGTTCGAATTAATTTAGAACCTTAAAAGGTAAAACAGTCCCAGTACTTATGTTCTCCATATGTAAAAATCAAACTCAAAATAAATATATTGTCCCAAACTTTCTATATCTTGACATTGGCATGTATTCCGTTGACATTTTTAGCAAGTAATCAAAATAAAAATAATAACTAAAATTAATCTCTTTGGTACAAAAGTCATTTTATTCTCCAATAATTTTTTATTTTAATAATTTGAAAACAAGTGCTAGACAACATCATTGCTTTCATGTGCAAGATCTAAGAACTCTCCCTAACCCAAATTTTTTTATTCATGAGTCATTAATTTGTTTTTTTTTTTTTATGTTGTCCACTATTCTTTAATCTTCCATGGACGAAGAAGAGTTATCTGGGTATTTGAAAAAACTAAAATTAATTGAAATTATATAAAATTTTTATGAAAAATTTTAATAAAATAATTTAAAGTTTTTTTTAATGAAAATTTTGATTTTCTTTTACAAAATCCTATATTTTTTTTAAAAAAAATTACTTTAATTAAAAATATTATAAATAAAATAAGACTTTCGAAATGAATCTATTGGGTTCTGCACCAAAAAGAATTTTGAGTTACCTCCATGATCATATTATAACCATAATCATTTCGTATTAATTTTGAAAATATTAGTATACTCAACGATAAACTTGCATAAATAAAAGGCAGAGGGAGTGTGCTACTGCTGCCTCCGGTCATCCGAGCGTTTTTGTGAGGTTTAAATCCACCGGGAAATGTTTAATTTCAATTAAATTATCATCTTTGAATAAACTTATAACGTAGATAGCAAAGAAACAGAAATGAAAATATAAAATCGAATACGGAAATGATATAAAAGAATGATATTTTATAAAAGTAAAAGAGATAGAAATATAAGAAAATATGTGAATATAAAATATATAAAAATTTTATATAAATATTAATTATTTTATAAGAAATCATAAAATAGTCATATTTTTATAATAAAAATTTAAAATAATCAAAATATATAATTATTAATTATAAAACAATAACATAAAAATAAAAATTATAACTAAATAATCAAATAATTCATTAAATATAAAAAATATAAAAAAATTAATGTAAATATTAATTTATTTTAGTATGACAAAATATTTTGAAAATAAAAAATATTTTAGAAACAAGAAATGATAGTGTTGAAAAATTCCGTGTATCAGACGTTATCACCATTATTCGCATTCTGTGCATTAAGACTCGAGTTTAAGTTTTGAAATGATAAAATAGATATCGAGAGAGTCAATCTCTTAATTGAACTCCATTAACGCTCAAAATGAATTAGTCAGACATTTATGAATAGATCAAATACTAAAGAAAACTATCATTTTTAGGCCCAGCTGCAAGACCCATCATAATTAAATTATCAAATATGACAACTTGATCTTAGCCAATTGGCTGTGAGAAAGTTATATCAAATATGACAACATTAAATTAAATGTGAATTTCATATGAAAATTTGGTGCATCTATTTAAGACTTTTCGCAATTCACCTTCTTTCGCTTTTCCTCTCTGTTGCTTTGTTTTCCAAAACGTTTGGAATTATTTATAATAATTATCACATATTCAGGAAGAGAGAGAGAGAGAGAGAGAGAGAGAGTCCAAAACATATCCCAGTTGGTGGTGAATCTGACATGGTGGGTCATTTTTGGCGCTCTCTCTCTAACATGGAGTCATAACATTGACTTAGTATCTCTTGAGTTAAAACTAGATTTAATTATAATTGTATAATATTTTTTAAAAATAATAAGTTAATGATAATTTTAATTATTTTTATAAAAAAGCATAGCTTCTATTGTAAAATCTAGTACCTTTGTTAAGATATTTTATTTTATTTAAATATATTATAAATAAAATAAAATCAAGAAAGATAAAAATTTGCCAAAGAGGCTGAGTCTCAATCTGTGTTTAAAATTAATTGGGCGGACTTTCTTGAGAGTTGACATCCGAAGCCGAAAGCGTATGCTAAATGACATATCTTAAGCACCTATGGATGAAGAAAACGTAAGGAAAGTCCAAGGATGTACCTCGGGGAAATCGATATGGGTAGACTCTCTCCACTCCTACATTTTTGTCCCAATAAATTAAGATTTTCTTTTCTTTTTTATGATATTGAATTTGTTTTTTTTTTTTTTTTGGAGAAAAAATTTGAAATCAACATGCTTAATCAGAGACAAAAAATATTAAATTTGGTGTTTTTTAGAGAGAAAAATTCAAAATCAATGTGTTTCTATTTAGTTATTTTAGAGAGAGAAAGCTAAAATATGTTAGGAAAAAAGGGAAAAAATATCTATGCATGCATTGAAGGGTGTCCCATCTCCATCTTTAATATCTATGCATCATGAAGAAAAATGCGTCTTTTAAAAGGGTGGGTAGGCCTTCAATTCCGAAGGTCAAAAAGGGAAACAACCAGAACTTTCAAAATGAGACGAAAAAGGTGAAAAAGGTATGTCAGAAAGCTGCGTCCGTCTCTCCTCGCCAACTGGATCATTACCTTTGAATTTGACAATTTCATTGAATCTTTTAGAGCCTCATCGTACACGTCGTCCAATTGCTAATTAGATTGGTTTGTACAAGGCGGACTGGTTCACTCTTTCAAGTCTCTCTCTCTCTCTCTCTCTCTCTACGTCTGTACAAACTCGTTTCAATTAATTCATTCTGAATACATAATTAATTATATTTATTTTAACTAATCCAATCTGAAATATGTTTATATATGTATATATATATATCTCTTTTAATTTGATTATATTCTTAATTAATTTTTTCATAAAAAAATATTTTTATTAATTCGATCTAAATTACGATCAGATCATTTATAAGGGGAGATAAACAAGCAGACTTGTTCACTTTTTCATATTTCTCTTTTTTTCTCTATACTTGGTTACACTCTAACTAATTCGATCTGAATTACGATTACGATCAGATTCTTTATAAAAAGAAATAACTTAATGTAATTTTTTCCGTTTTATAACTTATATATTCGGAATAAGTATATAAAATATAATATAAACCTAACTAATAAAATACCCAAAACATTTTACGACACAAAATCAGATAGTTAAACTCAAAAATCTCAATATAAGATGGGAGATTGTTTCTATATTACCAAGTAGTCCCATCACGTGCCTCTTAACTCTTTGTTGCATGCAAAACGCAGAGCATGACCGAGGATGAACAGAAAGAAAGGGAGCTAAACCCAAAAAAAATAAATATATATATAAATATTACTTTTATTAAATCTCATATCAATTAGTAAATAAATATAAAAATTATTTACTTTAGTAACAGACCTTCTAAAATAAAAAGTCAACTTAATTCCTAGTATAATATTATATATTATTAGTATTTTTAACTCTATACTAATTAAAGCAATAAATTATTAAAATTTGATATTTAAATGAATATTTTATTCTACTTACTCCTAAATAGAAAAAAAAAATCTAGAGATAATTAAATAAATTATAATAAATTCCACATTTTATTTTTGTTATTTCAACCATATAAATTCAATTAAATTTTATATTTTTAATTTTTAATTTCACATACAGAATTTCACTCATATGAACTTCGAGTTCATTTCAAATGAATTGAATTTTTGTATGTACTTTGCTTTCAACTGAGGTAAATGACTAGTAAGTTTTCCAAGCTGGTAAATGAATAATTATTGTCTTATTCAACTGTTGGTATGATAAGCATCTGAATAAATAAAATATAGGGTTAAGTTACAATAGAAATTTTGAAGGAAGAAAAATAAAAAGGTTTTTTAGGGTTTAAGTTTACACTATTTATTTTTTTTAATAATCAATCGATATTTAAAATCATATTTTAATTAATCTGATTTGATTATTATCAAATTTAAATTTAAAAAAATCTTTTTGAATGATTTTTTGTTTTTCAAATTCAAATTTAGAAAAATCTCTTTGAAACGATTTTTTGTTTTTTCAATGTCGAACCAATGACTGATTATGTCCAACTCAGGAATTAGTCTTTTCCATACAATTAGCATTATTCATGAGGTGTGACTCATGATCAATTGTGAAAACTGCATCCCAGAGACAAAAACTGTGTCCAAGGACGACCAATTATGTCCTACCACGGACAACAATTGACCATGGCGCATTGTTACGGATCCCGCGTCGCGTCCGATTCACAAAATTTAAAAAATAATACTTCAATTTAATAAATTCGCTTACATAATAAATGGATTGAATTTTCTTATTAAATTTGACTCCGTAATAATTAGTACTTTCGTTGAGAACTAGTTCAACATTAAAAAGAGTTATATGAGAAAATGTTATCTAATATTTGATAAGATCAATAGTGAAAGCCATCTAGAAAAACAAAGGACTACCTAATGCTATGAAAAGTCTAGAGTAAAAGCCATTCATGAGCGTTTGGCTTTTCAAGGGGTGGACAATTTTATGAGTTTCACATCGAATCTAGAAGAGATCATAAAATACTAATTAAATACAATAGACTCACTCAATCTAACAGATTAATCTTTTAGATTAAGTTTTTCTATTGAATTTGAATCTATCACGAGAGTCCGTAACAAACATCTCTGACCTCGTCCTCAATCAAAAGGAACCTGGTCCGAATTCATGTCCTCTAGATTATGAAATTTGCTTTCTTTATAAATTTTCTGATCTTTTGGGTACCAGGGAAAAAGGAATTTTAGGGGAACATTGTTTGTGAAACCTTTGAATTTTATGAAAATATCAAAAAAAAAAAAAAAGATTTTATCAAGTTATGTCTTTTCCCATGTCATAAGCCCTATGACTCACAAAAATCTATTTTGTCAATTTTCGTCTCACAAAAATCCAAGTTTTTTAACCAAAAAAGATTTTTTTAAGTTATGTCTTATGCCATGTCATAACCAAAGGAAACCTATGACTCACAAAAATCTATTTTTGCCAATTTCATATCGACAAACTACAAGGAGATACTTGGATAGTTATATGCAAGGTCAGGCGGGCCACCTGGCTTATACAGAAACAGAAAACAGAAGCGCATATAAAACGATACAGAAAAATCACATTTCATAAAAATACAGAAAATAAAAACATTAAAAAAATGAGTAAATGTAAAATTTATAAAGATTTTTTATATAAATATCAATTATTTTATAAAAATAATAAAATAGTCATTTTTTATAATAAAAATTTTAAAATGATAAAATATATAATTATTAATCATAAAACAAATAATTAAATAAAAATTATAAATAAATAAATAATTCATTAAATATGAAAAAAGTGTAAATATAAAAAAATAAAGATTTTTATATAAATATTAATTAATTTAGTTTGTTGAACCGTTTCAAAAACAAGAAACGATTCAGAAATGGAGAACGTTAATATTGAGAAATTTTTATACATAAAAAGTGCCACCATCCTATGAACTTTTTAAAAATAACTTTTATAAATAATAATTTTGAAAGGCTTAAAACTATAAATAAGTTTCTAAACTTTAAATCTACTTTTAATGAAGCTCTAATCATTAATTAAAATTAATTATTCTCAAAATTTTTAAAACAACGTTTCAATATGAACTATAAGTGGGTGATATTAGGGTTCTATTTATCTAGTCTCTCCTCAAAGTTTTTGGGGAGAACTGAGAATATGGTGACCGAGTTGTATAGTGAGTCATTTTTCTCCTTTTAGGGTTATAATTCATAAAACTTCTACAATAATTAACTTTTTTTTAATATAGTATTTTAGGTTTTGATTTCTCTGATCTTTTAATGATAATTCTTCCCGAAATTTAAAATCTCCTAACTGAAAAATTCAGAAAAAAAAAAATTCATATTTGATCTCCAAATGAATTCTTCTCTAATCCAGTTATCTCTATATCTTCTCTCTCTCAAATGGTGTTCTTTTTGCCGAGAAAAAGAGAAAAAGAAAGACAGGTCAAATGCTTTGTATGTGATCTTTAAGGGATAAAAATTCTTATTTTGCTCATTTGTGTGATTGACTGATCTTCATTTTGAAAGTTTTGAGGGGTAACGGACAATAATAAATTAAAGGTGCAGAAGCTTATTAGAAGTATATTAAAGTAAGGACTTGTCTGTGGTTTTGGCCAAAAAAAAAGTATTGATTGTGTCAAACAAAGCGCATCAAGCAGCTAAGTGGTACTTGTGGTTTCTGCATTTATAGTTTCGTAAGAGAGAGAATGAGAGAAAGAGATATGTTTGGACATGCAAGTTGCCAAGTTGATGAGCACCATCTGTCATATGTCAGGATAAGGTTAGAAGGTGAAAAACATGCATTTTCACTTCCCATGCTTCACCCCACGCTTAAAAATTCAAGGGTTTGCCAAATTTCAATTGATTTCGAAGACCTAAAACTAGTACCAGTCAAACTACGACCAGATCATGAGTCATAATCCCTACCTAGCCACTTAAATTAAACAAAATCCGCAGGCATTATGCTACAAAAAAAATGACCCGAGTCCGATGGAGGCTGTAATTGTCAATACCCTTAGCAAAGCTAGGTTATGATAATGTTAAAGGAGTCAACTTTAACCCAATATAAAACTGGGTTTGAAAAATAATAAGGCAATGCATAGACAAGTTTGATATAAATTTGATGAAGTCATGAAGCTCAACCCAAAAAAATAAATACAAAGCCCAACTCATAAAAACAAATTAAACATCATCCTTCTCACTATGCGTGGTTGACATTTTAGGGTTTGAAATTTTGAAAAATAAAAAATAAAAAACAGAAAACATTGTTGGCCAAATGGGGTTTAGCTTCTGAATTTTGGTAATGAAGTCCAATCTAACCTGTGGGTCCACGGAATTTATACTGAAAATTGTGGGTTTTTCTTTTTTTTTTTTTAAGACTTTGAGATCAAGAAAAGAATTAAGGGAGAAGAAATTGAAATTTCTGCATGCACAACGAAACCAAGGCATGTATGTTCATGGGTATGGAAGACATATTATGAAAATGTCAGTGCTTTGAAATTTTCTGGTAAATTCAATCAACACGTACAATTGAATCCCTTTCTTGACTGGTATCGAAGAAACGCTAAAAATGTCGATCTTTACAAATTTGGCAAAACATGAGCAAAAAAGCTTGTACTATTAAACTAAACCCTAGTTTGACCGGAATCTGGCAAAACCCTAACCCATGATCCTGTGCATTTAAACTCCGGTCACTGAAATTAATAACCCGGTTGGAAATGTTTGACCAAGTGACCGGTGCCCCCATGTGACCATTGTTAAAATGTACGAAACTTCAAACCCAGTGGTCTAACCTTTGTGGGACCGGTGACTGCTGGTTCAACCTCTCTCTCTCTCTCTCTCTCTCTCGTGTATATATTAGAGTTGTCATTAAGGTTGAAGTTGAATTCTTCCACACATATATTAAAAATCCTTTGAAAAACAATATATATATAAAACTGTATGTGGGTATAAAGTAGGATAGATGGACAAGTTGGAGTTCAATTGGGGGTGTTGACAATTTTTGGTATGATGTGTTTGATTGGTGGAGATGATCAGGATGGCCTTTGTTTGAAAACTTTTGTTTAATTAAGAAAGTCAAATACTGCAGGCCTTTCCCTTTATATACAAGGATAGAGGTGCAATTGAGGACTCCAAACACAAAATTAGAAGAGAGAGAGAGAGAGAAAAACAAAGAGAAAACAAAGCTTTATCTTCATTAGCTTTTCTATACATGGATGCTGCTTTAAGGATGTCTACTTATGGAGATCATCTAGTCAAGGAAGAGGAGAGGGTTGAATCCGATACTACATGCAAAGATGAGGTCTCTAAGGTGAAGAAAGCATTCCGATTTTTTTTCAAATTTTTCCATGATTTTGTTGAATATTGTGTGATTATATATAAGACTACTTCAATCTTAGTTTCAAATAAGGTTATAGTTTTATACTTTCTGGATCGATATGTTAAGTTTAAATTGAAGAATCTTTGAAATACTAGCTTTGTTTCATAGATTGATCCCTCTTAAGCTCGTCAACTTGTAGAAAATCATAAAAGAACACATAAATCATGTGTTATGTAGAAGGACTACTAATGAAGGGTCATATATATATCAAAGCCATCTTCAAGCAGACCCACAGCCTATGTTTTTTCATCTCTCACTCTCTCTCTCTCTCTCTCTCTCAGGTTATATTCAAAGATCTTTATACTGGTCTTTAGATTCCTTTATCTCTTTTATGCCCTCTTCTTAAAGAACACAGCATCTTGCAGAAACCCTTTTCCTCTCTTTGCTTTTAAAGATCCCATATTGCTGTAACATCTTCCATAATGGTCTCAAACCACAAAAAGGAGATAATTGCTCAAAGATATTTTTGACGGCCTTATAACACATTTCTACTTAAAATTTTTATAAATTTTCCATCTGAATTCACAATTTATATAAAATAACTAGAATCTCGATATTTTTAAGAATCATGGTTTCCATAAGTGAGTTAATTCACGAAAACTTTAGGACCATCAATCAATTATAAATCACCATGTTAAGAGGGGTGGTTGAAACAGTCCAATTTGATAATGTGTTCTTAATTAATCTTATTGTTCATATTCTTGACCTTATCCGGTGCTGAAAAGTGATTGTTTGACTTGTAAAGACCACAAATTTTTCAGGCAAGTGCACGACACCCGATTCATGTGGATTGATGAACACCTAAAACAAATATAGATTATTACTTGTTTTCTTGGTTTAGGGACCAAATTCATATGAAGAAACTTGTAAGTTGAATCCTAACATGTGACACTTTTCCACATTCTTATGTATGCCATTTTAACATGCAAAACAAATGAATGGATGCATGGCAATCTATTGCTTTGATCCAAATCTAGAAAAGTTTGTCCTATTATTCTCTGACTTTGTGAATTCTGTTTACTATTGTTCAATGATATAGGACATAGCCATTGCAAAGAGGGAAAACTCACCCGGAGAGCCCAACTCTAGAGGGTCTTCCTCAACTCAAAGGGAACAGGTAGATTATATATTTGTGGTCTGAATTAGATTTGAGACACACAGTAAAAATATTTCTCTCCCTATTCATAAATTATCCAGGTATTTCTTAATCATATCAACCGAAAAGAAATTAACAAATTTGCACAACAAAAGAACAGTGATATTGAGAAGAAATAAGTCAATTAGCTTTTCAAATACAGGATCAATTCTTAAAATTAATTCTTTTTTTTTTTAATAGGATGAAAAGCTTGAATCTGCCAAAACTGAAATGGGTGAGGTGAGAGAAGAGAATCAAAGGTTGAAGTTGTACTTGGATCGTGTAATGAAGGATTACCAGAAGCTTCAAATGCAATTCTATGACATTGTCAAGCAAGAAGCTAAGGTGTCTCCACCTGCAGCTCATGCAGACAATCAATCCGAAATAGAAGAATCCGAGCTCATCTCCCTTAGCTTGGGAAGAAGTTCCAGTGATCAATCCAAGAAGGATGAGAAGATGAAAATTCTTAGCAAGGACACTGAGAATCAGGAACTCAATAAAGGCTTAACTCTTGCATTAGATTGCAAATTTGAAGCCTCCAAGACAAGTCAATCCGGATCGATACAAATTCTAAGCGCCAATGATAGCTCCGAAGATCAGCCAAAGGAAGAGACCGATGAAACTTGGCGTCCTAATAAAATTCCAAAGACAATGGGAAGCACCGGAGAAGACGAAGTTTCTCAACAACCTCATATTGTTAAGAAGGCTAGAGTTTCTGTGAGGGCTCGATGCGATGCACCTACGGTTAGTGAAAATAGTACTAATTATATCCCAATGCTTTTATTTTATGTGCAACTCAATTACAGCATATATTAACCTTGTAACAATATGATACGTCCACATTTCAGATGAATGATGGATGCCAATGGAGGAAATATGGCCAAAAGATCGCTAAAGGAAATCCTTGTCCCCGAGCTTACTATCGCTGCACAGTTGCACCATCTTGCCCTGTGAGGAAACAGGTACACATGAGAGCTTATGATCTTAAGAACTCTATTTCAATGAATTTTTATGGAGAAAATGCTTTTTGTCATGGTGTCATGGATCGTAAGAGTGGTGTAAAAGAAGAGTATAATATCAATTTGTCAACAATTGTTTGATCAAGTATAATATGTGAACTACTACTAAAAAATGTGGTGATTGACAACTATTAAAGAGATAATTAAAATCAATTGCTAGCAAAAGTTAGCAATTGAAATTAGCAACACGTGATTAGAGATTCATGATTGTTAATTTATGAGTGATAAAATTTCTATCTCTAACAATTAGCACCGAAATGCATGGTTGCTAATATTGTTAACAATCACCAATGTTAATATTGTTTTCAATGGAATCCAATTAACATCTTCTTCTCAAGCTATACTAAGTGACTATTTCTTCCCTTCTAAATAGGTGCAAAGATGTGCTGAGGACATGTCCATATTAATCACAACCTATGAAGGAACGCACAACCATCCACTCCCTCTCGCAGCTACGGCTATGGCTTCCACCACCTCTGCGGCCGCTTCCATGCTCATCTCCGGCTCAACCACATCCGGACAAGTCTTCCACCCATCACCTATAAGCAGTACGGCCACCTCTACCCCGACCAGCCTCAATGGTATAAACTTCTATCTATCTGATAACTCAAGATTAAGGCCACCATACTACTTACCCAACTCGTCAATTGCTCCTTCCCCTTCATGTCCAACTATCACTCTTGACCTCACTGGATCCTCATCGTCTTCATCGCAACCTCATTTTTCCAGAATATTGCCTTCAAACTTCAACCCTCAATCTCAAATGCTCATGTCCTCTACAAGTTTAAGCTTTTCATCTTCAGAGACCAACTCAATGCCCGTATCGTGGGGCAATGGAATACTTACCTCTACTACTCAACCCTACAACAAGAGTCACGCCACTCCCTTCAACTTGGGAAGACAGGCCCAGGAAAACTTCTACAAGAATTACATGCAAAAGAATGGTAACATGGTCAATGGTCAACAATATCTGCCTGATACCATTGCTGCTGCAACCAAAGCAATCACATCGGATCCAAATTTCCAATCCGCTCTAGCTGCAGCCCTCACATCAATTATAAGTAGTAACAATGGAAGTGGGAGCAATGTCGTTCATGGAAACCAAAGTGGAGGAGAGACAAATTTTGGACAAAAAATGAAGTGGGGTGAGCAAACTCAAGTTATTAATTCTGCTGCCTACCCATCTTCAACTCCAAAAGGAAGCAACATTGGATGTGCATCAAGCTACTTGAATAATCGACAAGCATCGACAAATTCACAACCAGGAGGCTTGGTTTTCCTCCCACCTTCGTTGCCTTTTGCTACCTCAAAGAGTTCTTCATCTTCCCCCGGTGACCACAGAGAGGCCCATATAAATTGATCGTATGATCAAGAAAACATCTGTGAATTGAGACCGTTAACAACCTAATTCTTTTGTTTTTTTTTTCTTTTTTCTTTTCTGGTTGATCTTTCTGTGATATACTTCAATATGTGGATAAATGTGTTGACTGGTCTTGAATTCCATAACCAAGCCAAAGATCGGAAACACTTGATGTATTACTATTTTTACTCTTCCCAGCCTTATCCATATTGAGAAATTATAATATTTCTCGGCTTCTATTTTAGACTGACAGATTATAATCAGACAAAATAGATTTTCATTTTCATTTTCTTAACTTTTCTTCCAAAGAACTACTATGGACAAATTACCCACCATTTAAATTCAAGCATAAATTGAAAAATATCTAAGATGCAACTAATGCAAAATAATAATAATAAATAAATAAATAAATAAATAAGTGTGATAACTTTTGGGACCATATCATAAAAAAAGAGGTATATTATCTTTCTCCTCGCAATGATAATGTTGAAATTAACTTCAGCGGATGAGTAAATTGCTTAAAAAAATCAAAGAAAGAAAACGAATGCAAGTTGGTAGATTATATTGAATGCTAGCTACCAACCACTTGTTGGTCTAATGGTTGAACATCGGTTACTATTAAGTAAGATTTTAAAATTGAATTATGTATATATATATAAAAAAAAAGATATAAAAAGATTTTTATTTAAGAAATCAATTTGAGTCAAATCGAATTTAGTCGAATTTAAAAAAAATTAAACCTCGGCTGGAGGTATAATTTGGGAGAATCATTCTGTTGACCTTGAGAGGTGAGGCCTACTATCAAGTATATAGTAAAATAGCATACACAACACAACCTACCATAGCCTAGCAAAAGATTGACAAATCATATTATAATTGAGCCATTAATCAGTTGTTTCTCAATAACCATGCTGTTTGTTATGTGTTTTATTAGCCGGAAGTGGAGATATTCTGGGGTCTGCTCCCGATGTTGGATGGCGTTTGCACCCAACTTTAGTGACCACATTTTGTGTTTTTCTTAACAAAACGTGAAAAGACCGCATGGTGTAATCATAACCCTTTCCCTAATTAATAAATTTGTGTAAACAATTCTCATCAAAGGGTGAGATCAGATCCGGTAGGGTAAACACCCACACTAACACCCAACAACATCAACCCTAATTAGAAAAGCATTTCCATTTCCCTGTGATCTAGCCTTGACAGACTGTTTCTTATTTCTAATGGGGTCTAAATAGTTTCAGCAAATGAAAAATGGGTACATAGCTAAAAAGGGCAAAGAGCTATAGCCTTTGGCTTGGCACTCCTCTTGACTTCTGCAATAGACAGCCCACAGTCTGTAGAATATTTGACACATGAACTCACCTTTGACTACCCATATGTATTGTATATTGCTCGTTCGATCTAACAAGACGACACGCATGGGTATGTCTGTCTAGAAATTGGAAAGCGACAAAACTAAATAATCCCATAGACTCTTAGTTTGATGCCCACCATAGCTAAAGCTATCGTTTAGGGGAAACCAAGTGGGGAAAATTTCCCTATCATTGATTTAATAAACATAATTTAAGAGTGAAAATACCCTTTTTCTGTTCTTGTTTGGAAAAATAACAAGAGAACAAGTTGGATGAAGGGACCCATCTCTTAAATGAAGAGAACTTATAAAATATCTAAAGAGCAAACTGGTGTAGAAGAAGTAAATAAACAAAGGGGGCCATTTTTTTAGATTTCGTAAGTTAAATAAATTAAGAGTTATACATAAATTACCTCCTTAACCTAGTAGCTCGGTATGGATTGAATGACCTCTACTCAACCAATTAACATAGAAGATTCTATATTCATTCACACTTCATATCCTTGCAAAGGCAACCACGAAGTGGGCCAAAAGAAAGAAGGCGAAATTTCATTGAAGGTGCGAGAAGCCGACTTATTTCAATTGGAGATTGAGAATTTTTCCGTTGCCTTTTGAATCTTAGTTTGAGTTTGTGATTTTTTTTTTATTATTTATTGATGAAAAAAAGACTATATCTCGTGACTTTCTCTTTCTACTCCTCTTTAAGATATGTCAATTCATTTATTTTCTTTTTTTTTTGCTCCTTTTTTTTTTTCTTTCTCAATAAAAATGGATAGATACGAAATCGATGTTCTCAATCTCTTTCTCCCATATCAGATGTCTATTCTACTTATTCTATTTTAATCTCTTTCCTCTCTTTTCTTCACTTTTTCTCCCTTCTCATATTAGGGTAACGATTTATATCATTAATATCAATGGATAATCAATCTAATAGGATAAATATTAAATCTCTCAGATTTAAAATTTAAGAATAAAAAAATTATGTTGGAAGAACTATTCTTAATAACACCTACCTCAATAACACCTACGCAAATGCTCGAATATGTGAAAAGTTCAAAAGTTTGCTTGTGACAAAGGGAGAAAAGAAAAGGAAAAAAAAAAGAGTGAGAAATGTAAATTTATGCTATAATGAAAAGTATTTTTATAATTAACAGACAGTTGATTTAATAAAAAAATATTAAATTGTATTCAAATTTTGAGAATAAAAAGAATTATATTAAAAAAATTACTCTTTACATATAATAATTTGAGTTGAATTTGTTAGAATATATTTTTAAATACTGATCGGTCAATTATTAATAAAAAAAGAGAAAAGTACTTTTATCTTATTAAAAATAAAAGAAAGATAAATATTTCAAAGAAAAAAAGTGAGAACCGCAAATCTATACTACGATAAAAAGTATTATTTTTGTCCAATTAAAAAAAGGAAATACTTTTATTATATTAATAAATAGTGAAATGGCTAATTCAAAAAAAAAAATCTTAACCCATCAATATTAATTAAAAAAGAAAAATATTTTTGTCCATAAGTAAAATTACTTTTTATCTGGCATTCGACGAACAAAAATAAAATTTATAATTTCATTTATATCATAAATTATTTATTTTATTCCATCGTAAATGAATTCCACGTAACTTGTGCCCCGTTGGCGGCCATGATCAAGGTCCCAGTTCAAAGTACCCGTGAGCAGGGGAGGGTGGGGGTTCAAACATCTTGTTGACTTAAAGATGACGTGTCAAGATCAGAATGAGAAAGATGATAAACCTCACGTAATCCAAATGACAGATGGATTCATCCTGCTTTCCACGTCAGCCCACCGCGTTCCCAAAAATGAAAACCAGCACGACACAACGCAACCCACCTCCATTCTTTCTCTCTCTCTCTCTCTCTCTAAACCCTTTCAATGATCCCTGACAACGATACTTTCACACCCATCGTACCTTTGAATCTTAATCTCTAGTACGTAGTTTCCTCGAAGAGAAATTCGAGTGCGAAGTTGCTGCGGAAAGTTTGGTCTTCTTTCAGGTCTTCTTTCAGGTCTTCTTTTCTGCCTTTTGGTTCTGTTTGCGTTTGATTGGATTCCTTGTGTGGCTTCTTGAATTTGATCTGATTTGATTATAATCGCGAAATTGAAATCCTAATTTTGTAATTTGTGACGTGGTTGAGTGATGGCCATGATTGTGGGGGTTTTGTCAGATACGTTTAAGGGCAAAATTGGATTCTTTTGGGCGGTTAAATGAAGGGCTTTACATGGGTTTTGTGTGATTGTGGTTTGTTTCTGATTGGGAGTATAATTGAATTGTGAACTTGAAACCCTTGTTGATTGCCTTGGGTTTTGCAAGATCCGTTTTAGGTCAAGCAGGTAGAAATTTTGGCCGATTGGGTGGAAGGATGTGGGGTTTTTTTTTGGGAATATAATTGGGTTTATAAACTGAATCCCTAATCTTTTGGATTGGAGAAGTGATTGTTGATCGCCTGTTGTTGCTGCCCTAGCTTATGCAAGATCCATTTTAGATCAGAAATGGAATATTTGGGTTGTTGAACAAAAGTTTCAGTATGAATTTGTGTGATCATGTTTTTTGTCTCTGGGTGGAATATAGTTGGTCATAAAATTGGAATCTTAATTTTTAATGCAATAAGTAATTGTAGATGGTCCTTTCTCTCTGACCTTTTCAGGTCAAAATGCAATTTTTTTGGGTGATTAGCTCGGACTTACTGTATGGTTTTATTTTGGATAGAATACCGTATGGGTTGTGTTATTGTGGTTTGCTTTAGATTGAGAATATAATTTGGTTCTGAAATTGGACCAAAATTTTGAGCGGGAATTGACTTTTTATGGCTTGGGTATAAAATAAAAGAATGCCAATATAGCCAAATACATTATTTGGCCTATCAAATCAAGTAAATGAGAGATAGATAATCCATGAAGCCTAGTTGATATATTGACTGTATGATTGGTCTGTCCCAGATAGGCAACCCAAGAGTGGGGGTGAATTGGGTTTAAGGAGAAAAAAAAATCACATAAATATATATATAAACTCAAATACTTTCACACACAAACATGATAACAAAGATGGATAAGACCATGAGAATAAATATAAGCGGAGTAGAGTATGAGCAATATGTGATAAATAACGAGCAAGATGCTGTAGAAATGTAATTGGCGGCACAAAAATAAAGAGTTCACGAAGAGATTGCACAAGAACACTTATCTTGGCCCCCACATTGTGTGGGAGTCCAGTCCCCAAGGCCTTAGTGCTCCAAGACTTTTTGACAAAAATAACTACTTCAGTTCCTTTTTTTCCCCCCAATTGGTAACTGAGCAGAATACTGTTACAACCAACGCGTATTCATCCCATCAATCTCCACTTTTCTTTCTACGAAAGAGATATCTCAATGGGCTCTAGGTGTTAGAAAGAAGAAGGATAGCACAAGGTAATGATCTCTATTTTCTCTGCTACTTTGTGCCTTCTGCTTCTTGCTACACTTTGCTGCATATTTTTAATATCTGCAACTCTCTCTTTCTTGCATTTTTTCAAATAAGTAATCTACACTTTTTAAATAGTCTTTGATATTGCTAGTTGTTGCTCCCTTCTGAATTTTTTTTTTGTGAAAAATCAATTCTACAATCTCTTGAAATTAGCTGACGTCACATCTATCTTTTTTCTTAACAAATTTGGATTGGAGAGATTTTGATCTTCAAATAGAGAGTGATTAACTGACTTAATTTTTCCATATGGAATGGTGCAAGAGCTTGATTTGTGTCAATCTCAGGAAATATATTTCCATTGTGAGAACAAAATTAATTTGGAAGCTGAATATTCTGATTTGAATAGTGTGACCGTTGACAAAGATCATGAGAGATATTGGGAGGCTTTGAAAGGAAATGGAATGATACAAAGATGGTAGAGAGGGATTTCTAATTATAATTGCTTGTATGGTACCATAAGTAGCACATGTAGGTTCGAAGAGTGTGGGTGTTTAGGTTTTTGTTGTAGAATTGTTTTGGGCTTAGTTGAGTAAAAGATCCAACGTGCTTGTAAACAAGATTGCCCAACACAGCTGTTCAACCAAATAAAAGATTATGAGATATGTGCACACAGTTGCTTTTGTTAGAGAACCTTAATATGTTTGTTATAAAAAAAAATTCATAGTAGGTTCAACATGGTCATTCCTGACTCTATTCCCTTCATGTTGTGAGATGCATAACTCCTATTATTGAAGGCAGAGATTGGTTGAGGGGACTCATCCATCCGAACCCCTAAGTTACATGTACCTAATGAAAAAATGGAACATTACTCCCCTCAATCACCCTCGGGGGGACTGGAAATACTAATTGGAATAGCAGGTTGCAAGGGTCAGGTCAGAGTATTGTTGGCGATTGTCTATTTTCTCTTTCAGTCCATGTAACTCAGGGGGTTTGGGGCATGTGCCGCTTGAAACCAATTTCTTCCTTTAATGGTAGCAGTTATGCATCCCGCGATTCCCGACATGACTTGGGAATATAGTAAGGGACAATGAATCACGCACTCAATCTATTAACTATACTATGTTTCCCTATGTAATAGATGTTTTCTTTTAGATCAAGGATGGAAGTCTTTTAGGGGTGCATGTATTTTATGATATGGCTGTGTGTGATTGTGATTGTTCCTTTTCTTTTTCATTCTTTAATTGGGAATGAAATGGGATATGGACACAGGTGGTGAAGATGTCAACACCTGCTAGGAAGAGGCTGATGAAGGATTTTAAGAGGCTGCAACAAGATCCTCCAGCAGGCATCAGTGGCGCACCCCAGGATAACAATATAATGCTCTGGAATGCTGTTATCTTTGGGTAATGCTTTATTTGATTAGAAATGTTTATTACTGCACACGTAATTACCATGATAGTTTGGATTGACATTTTATTTTTGTGATTGCAGTCCTGATGACACTCCTTGGGATGGAGGTAAATTCGTCCTTGCATTTAATTCACTCTCTAAGGGTGATGCTTGGATGTTTTGGGCACCTATATGACCTACTTGGATAGTTATCTTATGTGAGCGGGATGATAGATCATCCAATGTTGCTTTATGTTCTAGCCTTTGTGTTCATTGTTTGGATGACACTATGCTTGGAATAGGGGTGGAATAAGCAGTGCCCTTGGACTTATGAAGTCTCATGAATTTGTTCCCCCCATGGTCAACCAGAACACTGGGGCTAAAGCGTTTGATTCTGATTTTGTTGCTTATAATATCATAGTGGTTCAATTTCTGTTATTTTCACATGCATTAATTTGGATGCATTTCACACGCTCTAATGACTGATGCTAAATAACATGTGGGATGCATTGAAATGCTGTGTGGGATGCATTTTGGTCTTAAAATGATCTTTATTTCCGAATCCTATGGTGGTTTATCTCATGTCCTGTTGCTCTCATGCTTTTCTCTTTTCTCTTTTTTTATTTTTCTTTTTTTTTGTTTTGGGGGGGGGCCACCCATCTCAGAGAATTAGTGAAGATAATTGCATGGCAAGTTTGTTATCGCACTAAATGCTGTTCGAGTTCTATTTGTAGTTTTTCTTTCTTTCATCATTTTGAAATGCATTGCTAGCACATATCATTTCTAGGACTAGCAGGTGAATTAAACTTTTAAGTCACTGAGTCTTTTATTTACAATTTTGGTGCCAATGATTCTGTTTTTGGAGGTGGATTAGATTAAATTAACACTATTACTTTTGCTGTTTGTAAAGTTTGAATGAGCCAGATGGTATGACCATCTGTCCTTATGTCTCAGTGTTGTTCATAACGATTCATTCACCTGGTGGTGGGAAGACAACTGCATGTTATAATCTGTTATGCCAATTTATTTCACTGATAACTGGCATTGTTTCGGTGTTTCTCTGTTTTCGACCATCAATGTTTCTATGTCCTTGACTTGTCTGTAACTTGGTATTTGAATTGTTGGGTAGAACAGATTGATTAATAAACCTTGTATCTTGTGATCTAAACTCCAACGGTGTTGAGATCAACTGGGTCTGGAAATTCAAGTGCAGATTTATACATTCTTATTGAACATAAGATTTGTCTGTTTGTTTTTATTAAGGAGTAAAATTGTAGTGGTACAGATATGAGATGATGAAGAATAGACTTGATTTCCTGAAATTAAATAGAAAAAGAAAGCAAAGTACGAACATCATATTTAGTTTCTGGATGCTTGTTAGCACAAACAATAGAACTTTTTTTTTTTTACTAATACGTCACTGCATGGTCTAAGCCAGACTAGATCGTTGGGTTTTTTGCTTTGGGCTATTCTGGAGTGCTTCAGTTGGAGAACTATATGTTGGGGGGACTCTTACAGCTTATACTAACTCACATTTTTTGATTTTGCACTGATTGAACACTCTAGGTACTTTTAAGTTGACAATCCAATTTACAGAGGAATATCCAAACAAGCCCCCAACAGTACGATTTGTTTCTCGAATGTTTCACCCAAATAGTAAGTTGTTGAATGATTACATTTGCTGTCTCTAGAATTTTTTTGCATGTGCATTTTGTGTTTAATTATCATTTTTGCTTTGGCATGTGGCTTACAATTTTCTTTCTTTACCCAGTTTATGCAGATGGAAGCATCTGCTTGGATATTCTGCAGAATCAGTGGAGCCCTATCTATGATGTGGCAGCAATTCTCACTTCTATTCAGGTATGTCAAATTTTCAAGTGTTTTCTGGCTAGTAAAGCAAGCACTGCCTGCTTTTGATGAGATGCATTTTTGCAAACAACCTTTTTTTTTTCTTTCAAGTTTATGTTTTTTTATGCGCCCGATGGTCAGTGCCCATATGGGTCTCTTATGTGCAATAAGTGTGTATAGTCCTAGAAAGAGCTAGCGTAGTTTGGTAATCTTGGTCAATTTATTCTTATGTTGTATGATTTTAATTATTTATTTCAATCTTACGGTATAATTATCCTATATAAGTGTTTGGTTTTGCCTTTATGATTATGAAGTACTACTTTGTTTTTTGAACTAGATAAATAAATCTTGTGGTTGGATATATCCTGCACGTCACTATTTGGGCAGCTATAGAAATCTATTATCTATCTCAATACTGGCTATTAAGTTTGTAATTTTAGAGTTCGAAAATTAGTTTCTCGAGTTTAGGAATGAAAGATGAGGTTTAAGGGGCAGAGGGTGGGGAAATTACCTTACATTGTGAAGAATACTCCAGTCAAGTTGATACTTTTAGCATGAAGGTAAAAATACTTCGTGTGGACATAACATAAACATGTGAGACAGACAGGAAAATTACTTTACATTGTGAAGAATACCCTGGTCAAGTGGATACTTTTAGCAGGAAGGTGAAAATGCCATTTATGTAGGGACATAAGGTAAACATATGAGACAGACATGGCCTGGTCTTGGAATGTGAAACATGTTAAATTAGTGGGATATGGATTTTGTAGAAACTAAGAGTTAAAAACATATTTAGACATGGGTGTTGATCCAGTGGTTATTGGTTAAACTATGAATCTTCTTCTGTTTAATTCAATGCTCTGCTATGGCGTGTTATGTCAGTAGGTTGATTGAATCATTTATGGATTACATACATGTTTGTATGTTTCATGTGATAGATACACTGCTTGTAGCATGGCTTTCATGTAATTATGCTAAGTGAAACCCACTACTCCTTTTTTTTCCCATTTTAGTAGTAATTTTTTGTATGACCTGCTGCTTAAATTTCTGGTTACAATTGCCATAGATCAGACTCGAAGTGATTTTAGTTATATATCTTTATTTGAGTTTGAAGTAGCATTATTCTCTTCAGTTAGGAAAAAGAAGTAACTTTAGCGATGGCATCTCTAATACTGTAGTCAATGTTGTAATATCTCTTATGTTTTATGCTTCCTGTGGCTGATGTTTTCCTTGGGTGTTGATTGTGGCATTTGGGGTGGGTAAGCATGGAAAAAGGTTTCATGAAGATTGATCTACTAAGTCTTGGGCTTGAATTGCGATCATGAGTACCAATGTTGAGGAATAAAAAAACTGCTGATTGCAGTGATGGCCTCCTGTTGATCTTATATTTAAAATTTGCAACAAATTAGCATGTGTGCATGACTGTTATTATATATTATTATGATTTAAAAAATTGAGAGAGAGATGTAGGAGGAGAGGAACTTGGGTAGTCTTTAAATCTGTTCCAGTGTGTGTAATTTCCATCTGGTCATCTTGTTCAGATGAATAGACGAACTTTTAGGTTTTACCAAATCCGTAATTTTGGTACACTTTATTTCTTTTCCTCTTGTTGAATTGATAAGCAATATAACTAAAGCAAAGTGACAACTAAATGAGGGAATACAATTTTTTTTTTTTTTTTTTTTTTAAAAAAAGGGTGTTGATCTTTAAAAGGTTAGAATGAGAGGGAAAATTGTCAAGTTTGCAATACTGAAATTTAATAGGAGACCAAGAAAAAAAATGAAGGGTTTTATGCAAAATACTTAATGGAGCCCAGGAAGGCCTCTCTGCCCCATCATACATATTGATTCTCTAGCTATGGTTGGGAACCAAAAGATTGATTTCTTCCTAGCTACATGGTACCATCAAGCTACCCATGCTCAGTCCATTTTACACCAACTTTGCAAGGATCCGATGTATATTGAATATAGAATGTACAAGGTGCAAAAAGACCTGTCATTTGAAATAACTAATTTTCTTTAATGCGCAGAATCTACTTTCAAGAGTTCCACCAACTTCTGTTTGTTGTCTTTGATGAGAATGCCACCTCAAACTGCTAGCCATGTACAGTCATTTTGAAGGAGCTAATGGCCCTCTAAACTTCTAGTAAAACAAACTCTTTCCCTTTTCCCTGCTTTCTCAAATCAAGTGGTTGTATGCTTGTGTCTCTTCCCACACCAATTCCTTTGTCTTGTAGTTGTACAGTTTCTTGACAAGTCCACATCTAACTGCTGAGTCCCATTCAAAGTTGCCTGCTCTGAAGTCAGTGACTGCTAGCCACAATTTTCCTTTTGGGCTATCCAAGGGAGAGGTGTTTCTCTCTCCTTGTAGTTGCCTTTCACACATCCAAACTCCCGATTATAGTCCTTATAATTTCAGTTGTTATGAAACACTCGAGCAACAATTCCACCATGCATAGATTATTTTCCTTATCCATCACTTTCCAGTGCTGGCAGAGTTTGTAGAAGTCAGCCCAAGTATCTATTGCCTCTTTGCTTAAAGGTCTGGTTTGTAGTTTGCTTGGGCTCATCTCTGTTTGCAAAGTGAGAGGAGGTTGTCTGAAGAACAAGCTGGCAATACTTAGAATTGCAAGTAATGGCAATGTTGCAAGAATTGTTTTAGAAGTGCTCTTTCAATCTTGTGGTTTTGATGTCAATTGCACTGTCACCGACCACTTGCCTGGGGTAGTTTTGAATTTTCTGCCCTGGGCATGGGTGTGCATTTGGTTCTTCTGCTGTTGCATGAGATGAGATTATCAAGAAGGAAGGTGACCATTGTCGACCTAAGAGTGGTAGTTGCTTGAGATATTTTGGCTTTTGGTAGTTTGGGCAGTTTGACACTGTTTGAGCCATGCAATCTGTACGTGGTGTTTGTCCATACCTTTATCATTTGGCTTTTGCTTTGTAAGCGGAAATGTCGATCTACATTTACACCTGATTAAAACTGGGAACTGATTTGCCTTTTAAAAGCTTGAACCTCTGTTAATAGCGGAGCCTGGATTTACTTGGATCATGATATAAGTGAAAATCATTTGTTAGGGGCACCTGCCACACTCATTGTCCCTTTGATTTCTCTGATGACTCTTATTGAGGTCCTTGTTTCCATTTCCTTGTCAAGACAAGTATATTTCACCTGCAATCTGTACAATCTTCTTTTGTTTATTTGATAGACAATTCCTGTCGTGGTTCTTTATTAATAACAATCTGTGTCTGTTGTCATATTTCTCATTTGTATAGCTTGGATTGAGCTGTAACCCACACTTTTGTATTGCAGTCCCTGCTTTGCGATCCAAACCCAAACTCACCTGCAAATTCAGAAGCTGCACGGATGTTCAGTGAAAATAAGCGTGAGTACAACCGTAGAGTAAGAGAAATTGTTGAACAGAGTTGGACAGCAGACTAGCTCCTGCACTGGTAGACAGTACAACAAATACAGCCCGTTGCTTGAAGGCCTGTTTACTTTCTGTTTCCCTGTTTAAGTGCCATTATGGAAAACCAAATGACTTATATTGCGTGATTTCACTTCTCTCCTGTTATGAATGAATAGGGCTGTTATCATTTCAAGTTTGGTATCAGGACATGCTGCATTGTGTGTTTGGGCTTTGTGTATAATTAGAATTCTCTGTATTAGATTGTCTTGAAATATTTATAAGCTTCATGTTTCAATGTCAAAAGTCATCTCTAAATTTCAGCATTCTTGTATTCTGCATGAGAATCAGTTGACTTAAAAATTTATTATTGCTGTTTCTAAATTGTAAGTCTTTTCTCTCGTTTAGGCACTGACAGCGCTAAGAACGTGAAGTGAAATTTTTTGATGTTTTTACCTTGGGAGTCTGGGATACTATCCCATTTGAAGCAAGCTGCCTTGTATCGATTTGTGAGAAGACTAATCCTTTAAAAGTTGAAGCAAGTTTTGGTTGAGATCTAATGCTGTTGTTGGCTAAATTTAGGATAGAGTCGAACCTGAGGTTGTTAAAGGTAGGATCTTGTTGGTTTTAAGAGTGCAATTGCATGGTAGAGACTAGCAAGACATGTCAACACCCTTGCGAGTGTTAGAATAGTGTTGAGCATCTTCCCAGAAATAATGTAAGATATACTGCTACATCAAAATCTGTTGCTGCGGAAGTACTTGGTTGAAAAAGGAGACTTGGGATATATCCAAAATGGACTTGGTAAAACCAAAATGAGCTCATTCCTGAAGGGTTGATGGAGAAACAGATTTACCCAAAACGCTACAGGTACAAAAGTGATATTCTATAAGCCAACTCACATTTAGGTCTTTGGAAGACAGCACTAGTAGTCCAAGATTCCAACACAAACTTAAACCGCAATACATAACTGTAGTGAAGTGGACAAGTATTAAGTGTTCTGCCCATCAACAACCAACATGGAAATTTAAAACTTCACTTTCACACCATTTCTATACAAAAGGAAAAGCCCCCATTCAAAAACACTGACGACAAAATCCATGATGAGAGTGTTGGTTTTAGCATGTATTTGACGCTGGTTATTGTGGGAGCTCAAGCTGAACCGACGATTTCTTCTATCTTGGGACCATCCTACAATCGTAAAAACATAAAAACAGCCGTGATCAATGAGAAAAGGTAATTTCGTAGAAAACGAAGAAAAGGGTAAATTGGTGTCAATTCAAGTGATACCATGGTTGGGGGAAATTTTGGGTTGAGAGAGTCACCCCATTGTGTGGCTCATTCTTATCTGTGTTCCCCCGCCCCCAAAAGAAAAACAAACAAAAACAAAGGTAGAAAAAAATGGCTTACCAAGTTTTCTTTGTTTTCTTGGAGCACTTCCTCTGAGGGCACAACATCGATTGAACCTGTATAAAATAATGAAATGTTTCGGTTAGAAATCCGAAGCTACGAAAAAAAGTTTTTACAGGAGTGACTCAAGTACCTTCTTCAATGGCGGATTTCTTTGTTGCCTTTTTGGTCTTCCCCTTCTCTTTGTTGAATTCTTGCTTATTAAGCCTCTGAGATTTTCTTTGCAAGTTTCGGCTTCCAGCATCTGAAGCAGCCTTTGCATTAGGAGAACTTTTGTTCATCGATCCCCTAATCCTAGGTGCTGGAGTTCTATTCTGGTACATCTTCTTCACAGGTTCGGTGACAGCGGAGACTTGAACAGCATCGGTGTTCAGGGACTTCGGTTTGAGTTTCCTTATTCCTCCTATAGAGGATGAGCTGCGCTCATCATCATCATAGAATCTCATTCCCTCTTCAAGCACCTGAGAAGAGGCATCAGAGGCCTGCAACTGCTCTGGATTTTCTGAAATTCTATAGCCCTCAAACAACTCCTTCACTGCTTCTCCAAGCTCAGTAAGATTGTGTCTTTGGACATATGATCTGAGCTCATCTTGCAAGCGCTGAAGAGGCTGAGTTGGGCATTCAAATAAACCAAGTTAAAGGACAGATTATGAAGCATTCCATATCCACTTGGACGACCACATCAATAGTATTGCTGATATAAATTGATTAAAGCAAAAATGGGGTACCTCACATCCAGCCTCAAGAGCAAGCTTGAAGAATCCCAATGAAATGGAGTGCTTAGCAGCAGATTCAGAGAGCTTAATCTGGGAAAGCCAGTATGATGCAGAGGACAGAACACTGAACCTCCGCCGTGCCGATGACTTGGAAACATCAGAAACAGGTGTGTCACTCTTCCCTTGACTGACAATAGACCTCCTTGATCTTGTCTCAGATATTGGAGCCATGTTACAGCCACCTCTAGGATGGGGGCTGGCAGATGACTTGGGAGGGATTGATAACCTTCTTGGTGGCTTTGCAGTATTTTCCTTTCCTGAAAGATCCAGAACTCCCATACTCTTGCTCACACCTGATGCGGGCCTTCCCCTGGAAATAAAGTCATTTATTGATACTTCAGCATACATTTGACCGGGACAACATGGCAAATAAGTATTTTTCAGGGGTATAATTTGCATAGTCGTTAAAATTATCATTTTATGATTTTGTAAAGTTCAAAATTTTTTAGTAGAATCCCTCTACAATTGTATAATTTATTCCTTTTGTGAAATTTTAAATAAGATCCATAACTTTTGTGAAAATTCATTTGCCTCTTGTTCAATAACCTGTGAGTTGAAGACTTTCTACACCCTCACATAAGATTTAAAAAAAAAAAAAGCATGACTTTTAGCAATGGCCTGCAATATTGAATGTTAGCATTTAGACAAACAATCCAGGTTTGGTCAGAAGAAGGATTGCCACAACAATCTAAACCCTCAAAGACAAAATATGAAAAAAAAAAAAAAGAGATCATCCGAAGAATTATGGTGCATCTAGAATACATACAATCAACAGCATATTTCCAAAAATAAAAGGCAGGGAAGGACAACCCCATATGCATTTTGACAGAAACATGCAAACAAAATCAAAATTCAGACACCCCACCCAAAAAAGACTTAATTTTTCCCAAAAAAAAAAAAAAAAAGCCATAGTTGAACACAGGAAACAGCAATTGCCCTTAAATGACTAGAACCATCACTAAATTTCTCCTTTTTATTGTAGAAAAGGGGGAGCGAATTACAAAATATTATACCTTTTTGAGGCAGAAGAGGTCGTGATCTCCGCCGGAGAAGGTTTCGCCTCCTTGGACTTCGTCGCCGATCGCAAAGGGTACCTTAGCTTTGATTTTCCTGCATTTCCTACAAAAGCAAAACAGAGAATAAAATTAGGAGAAGCATTCAAAAAAAAAAAGAAAAAGAACAAAACTCAAAGAGAAGGAGAGAGAAAAGATCATACCAGAGGCAGAGGACAGATCTTTGGTGGATTCTTCCATCATTTATTTGTTTATCTAATGATATAGTTTAATGTTGGAAAATCTGAGCCTGTAGATTTGGGAAAATTGAAGAAAGAGGCAACAAAACCTCAGTCAGAACAAAATTTAAGGATAGAAGTCGAGGAAGATAAGAACAGAGTGGTTAAATTACAGAACGATGTAAACAATTTATAGAGACAAGGGTATTTGCGTCATTTCACTCTCCGTCCTCTCTTCTTTCCAACTGGCACCCGAGCGGGAAATCTCGCATACCTCTGTTCCTACCCGAAACACAATTTTTTTAATTTTTAATTTTTATTTTGAAAAAGCCTTTTCAAGTCCCACCCATTACCCGCTTTGTTTGGATGACACGTGTCCTCATGAGAAAATTCTATTGGTGACAGCTCAGCATGGTCAAAGTTAAAACTTCTGGACTCCTAGAGACTACCCTTTTTTTAATTGTTAATTATTATTAAATATTTAAATTATTAATGAATTTTTAAGGTTGAAACGGAATTGGAATAAGAACAAAGGAGCGAGTGAGATGATGACAACGTTGAAAATTAGTTGAACGTTTAAACGGCTAATAGCTGTTTGTGGGACCCAAAACCCGGCAGGAGCTAAAACGCTCTTAAAATTCGAATTTCAAATTTCAAAATCCGTGACCGTTGGATTTCATCCCCCCATGGGTCTGGTCCAATATTTTCGGAGTTTAGATCCACAGAAGTTATATGGTAGGATAGAATCATATGATTCTTTTTTTTTTAATAATAATAAAATATTTTATATTGATAATTTATTGAAATGTCATCTTTGAGTTCAAATTTAGTAGGCACAGGTACTTTCTCTTTCAAAATGAAAAACAAAATTATATATTATATTTTAAAAAGAAATGAGCCAGTAGGACGGCGGAAACTCTTCAATTCAAAAACTAAAAAATGTACTAATAATTTTAATCTTTTTACCAAAAAATTAATTTTTTTATTTATAAAATTCTAAAATTTTCTATAAAAGAATTTACTTTAATTAAAAAATATTATAAATTAAATTAAATTAAAGTAAAGTAAATTGAAATCACATTCTTGTAATATAGAATTTCAAATCAAAATGTGAATTCTTACTTAGGATTTAGATTACTAATACTACTAAAACTTATCACTGTCCTTAATCTAACCTTAATTACAACAGCAATAATAATCTTGCATATGTCCTTCGGCTCTGATGGTAATTTTTTTTCTTTTTTCTTTGTGATTTTGTAATTGGTTGCCTTTTTAATTAGTCGACTAATTGTTGCTTAAACCCTTCTGCTAAAACTTTATAATTTGGGTGATGAGGCCCATAAGAGATCCTTCAAATGAACCAGATACTATCCTGTTAACGGAAATGAAATGAAAACGAATATGAGATGAAATGAAAAAATGATACTTTATAAAAATAAAGAAAATAAAAATATTAAAAGATACGTAATTATAAAAAATATAAGAATTTTTTTATAAAAATATATTAATTATTTTATAAAAACAATAATAATATTTTATAATAAAAATACAAAAATGATCAAATATATAATTATTAATCATAAGAAAAATAATAAAGATTATAATTAAATTAACAATAATTAATTAAATATGAAAAATGTGTAAATATAAAAAATATAAAAAATTTTATATAAATATTAATTAATTTGTTTTGAAAAAGGAAAAATATTAATATTGAGAAATTTTTATTTATTAAATTTGTCCTCCTTATGTATGGGGCATCATCGTAAATATTTGCCATATTACTTACAACATGAGAGAGAGAGCATTTCTTTGATTATTGGTTTTTTTTTTTCATATTTTGGAAATTATTTGGATAATTATGTAAACCAAAACTTAGTATAATTTTTAATAAACAAAATTTAAAAAAATTGTAACGAAGATTCAAATATCCTTTCTTCATTCAGACCAACAGAGTAGTTAAATCTAATCCCAACATTCCAAATCTAACGATCCGAAGATGGTCCCCATTTTAACGATAATGTGACCGCAGCCATCTTACCATTTCCTAGTTATTTTACGCAAGCGTTTTATAATTTCAAATTTTAAATTTTATTTGTAATTTTTTTATATATAAAAAAGAGTCTATTTAATTAAAAAAAAAAGGCAACCGTAGACAATTGAGATTTCTTAAATGCGACCTTAAATGAATGCAGTGCACTTTTCCTTAATTCTTGTTGAACAAAAACTTTGGGTAAGTCATGAATTTGTTATATCGGCGGAGATATATTTATTTAGATTGTTTTAAATAATATTATATTAAATTAACATATTTAAGTTAACTTGAAAATAGAAATACAAGAAATATATAATAAAAAACAAGAGTCATAAATTTTTTTTTTTTTTGACTATCGATATCTAAAAGTTTAATCAAATTTGATTAATACTAAAATCTAATTTAGAAATTGACTCTTTCGAATTTGATTTTAAGAATTTAGTATTTTATCATTAAATTTACGTCTAAATCTTGAATTTATTAAACTCAAAGTTTTACTTGATCAAATTTAGGAAGGTAAATCCGAAGGCAAACTATATAAGACATATTTATAAGAATTAAAATTTGAGTTTAAATATGATTTTTAATATAAAAATTGTATCATTACAATAATAATTTAAATTACTTTTATTAAATTTTGTATTGCCCAACTTGATTTCCTAACCATCATGTATGAAAATCATCCATCTTAATAATTAACTTTAACGTAAGAATACGATTCTCTACTGATATATAATCTCATTCTCTCTTAATAATTTTTACAAAATGATTTATTATTTTTTTATTTTAAACACTTACAATAAATTAAATAAATGAAGCTAAATGAGAGAAAAATTCAGAAATACTAAGGGAGGCTACTTAGCTTGAAAACTTTGTAAAATTCCTTGCAAGGTATGCACTCTTTCATCCAAGCGGGAATAAATAATAATAATAATAAAAATAAAGGAATATATTTTGATTGAAATTCCGAAAATTACCATATAATCAAAAAGAAAAGAAAAATTAAAATAGGAGGGAGGGAGAGAGAGATCCAAGGGTCCAAATATAGTCCACACATTTGACTACCGTAAGACCGCAACCACCCAACAATTTACACGAAATTTTCTAATTTCAGAATACCTTTTTGCCATCGTCACACGGTACGTTCAGTAAGGAAAGAGAGAAGAGAAGAGAGAGAGAAAGAGAGAGAGAGAGAGAGAGAGAGAGAGAGAGTGATGGAGAAATGAACGAATTTTTCTTGATTTGCAAGCTCAGTTACGGTACACTGTCACTCTCTCTCTCTCTCTCTCTCTCTCTCTCTCTCTCTCTCCCCCTCTGTCTCCCTCTCTCTCTCTCTCTCTACTATTTGATCTGTGCATCTTTCCAGGTGTGTTCTCGGGAATCTGAACATGTGGTTGTTTTTGGTTTTTGGTGTCTGTTTCAGGAAATGGTAGTTTTAGGGTTCTGAAGTTCTGCATTTTGGTTCTAAGCTTTAGATCTGGTGAGGTTTCAGCTCCTCTGTTCCAATTTCTCTTCTCATTTTCACCATTTTTCTGATGCCTTTACTTGTTATCAACTCCGTTTGGATAAGATCTTTTCAATGTGTATAGGAATGTGATGATTTCTGCTTGCGTTCTGAGCTTGAAATTTTAATTGCTTTACGGTTCTTTGGCCTCTCTCTCTCTCTGTCTCTCTCTTTCTGTGTGTGCATGCTGCATTTGGTTTTGAGTGTCGGTCTAATCGACGATTGGAGAAAGGATATGGAAATGATACTTTTGAATTAGAATTTTTGAATGCAAGTTGAAGATGAAGGTTTGTTTATAGAATATAATACTATGAAGTAGCGGGTTTTCTACGAATGTTTTTGATTGCCAATGAAGGAAATATTTATATGTTTACTATCACAAATTCTGTAAAACAACGGGATGTGCTTTAAGAGTTTTTATCATTAAAATTAATGTCTTGATCGATTAAGTAGGTCCCTGAAATTGTTAATTTGCCTAATGTTCTTGAGTGCAAGGATAATTTATCCAATATAATGGTTTGAAGTGGGTTTTTGCTTTTCTTATGAAGAATTCCATTAAATAATGTGAACGAACAACAAGAGCTTTATCCTTGAAGTTATTGGAATGGTGGATTAACCAGATCTCTAAATTTTAGGTAAATGGAAGGAAATAATAGTTGCATGTCGGAAATACTATTAATTTTAAACCAGGCTGTGTAGCTGTCCATACATATACTTCAAAAATCATCCCATAAATGAGTACTTCTTACTTCAGCCTAGTCACACTTATTGCATTTGAAAATAACCCATTTTGAGTTGAAAATGACAGTCATTTTGGTATAAGAAAGCTCAAGAGGATTTTCATGTTATTTCATTTGTACTAATGTTGTCATTTCTTGATACAGGCGTTGAAACTCAGGTTCTTGTTATCTTATACTCTTGTGTTGGTGCAATGGGGAGGTCACCGGGGAAATGGATCAAAACTGTGCTTTTTGGAAAGAAATCATCCAAATCTAACTTATCCAAAGGAAGAGAGGTAATAGCTGGATGATCTTGTCATAGTTTATTAGATTATAAAATCTATTAAGGCACAATATACTTCTCATGATAACTTGTGTCCTTAAACTTTGGTACAGCTCTTGCTTTCAAATTAGAAATACGGAAGCCTAATTATTTGAATTTGATCTTAAACAGAAGATTAAATTATTCTTGTGGTGTTTGTGAAGTGTAACTGAGTTGTGGGCCCAAGCCAATGAGAAGAAATTCATTTTATTTTGATGTGAATTTTGTGCAAATTTTTTTCCCCAGATAACCAAGAGTTCAATGAAAATTTTCTTGTAGCCTTATATGGGAGAAAAATGCATTGATTGTTTTTCATGCATATTTTGGGCACCTTTTGGGGGGTGGAAGAAATAAATAGTTGAATTATAAGTGGGTGATTGGTTGGAGAACATATATATTATTGAAAACTAATCAAGATATACTAATCTTGCGATCAGTTTTAAATTCTCTTGCCAAATGCTAAAGTTAACATTTATGGCAAAAAAAAAAAAAAAACTTCAGAGCACTAATGTATTCTACTTTAGGAGAAGAAAGCTGCAAATGAGAAAGACGTATGGGCTCCTGCGAAGGCCATGGATGTTAATTTGGATTTGGGTCCTCCCACAGGAATACATCAGGCCTCTGAACTGGTCCATGGAAGTGAAAGAAATTTAGAAGAAAACATTCAGGATGCAGAGATTACAGTTCCCCGGAATCAAAGTGTTGTTGCTCAAGGAATCACAGAAGGGGCTGAAAAAAATGACCCTGATACAACCAGGCTAGAAGAAGCTGCTACAAAGGCTCAGGCTGCTTTCAGGGGACATTTGGTAAAGCTCTCTTTCTGAATTTTGTGTATGCTTTATCAAAATAATTGTCACAATTGTCTTGAGAAATGTTCTTTGTGGGCTGAGGCAGGATAGGAATTTAGGTTTCCAAATTTTGGGCTCTATTCTGGGGGATAATGGTATCACAACCCACACTGCTACCAAAGAGAAAAATCATGATTCGAATCTCATCCAAGGCTCCCATATGCTCAAAGTGGAAATGAGATTTAGATAGTTATGTGCATGCTTTATCTTTCACTCACTTTACATAGTTTATTTTATACTATTGACATTGGGTATCTTGTTGGGGAGGAGCTTACAGACAGTTCCTTCAGCATTTAGTTATTTAACAGGATGTTTGTGCTTGTGTCCTGAGATGCTTATATTCCCAAGACCTTTTTTTTTGTGTATGAGGTGGGGTATTGTTCAAATGTGGACCAACAGGTATTAATGAAGTTTATCTGCTTTGTACCTCATCGTCTTTCACTTGATAATTGGGAAAATTGCAGAATGCATGTGGTGTTATGCTAATTAATTTTTCTCTTTGGCTTCCTTCCTTTCACTTTTTCCCTATTCTGATGAGCCTTGGCTGCCTAGTTTTGGACTTCTGCACATGGTCCATCTAGCTTTCAGCGTGACGGGTTTACTACCTACTTGAATTCTTCACTGATAGCCCTTTTGGCATCAGAGCTTTTCTCTCAAGCTGACACAAGTACATTATAATTTCCTACATCTCTACAAGTGAATTATTTCTGGCTTTATATTATTTTGTGGATTCTTCTCTGGTGATCATAAGCCATCAGTGCATGTTGTAACATGTATTCTTGTTATCTATTTGATTAATATTATCATTTGATTTTCTCCATATATGTACTGATTAATGTGCATTATGTGAAGGCTTACCCGGAATTTCACGCACTAAAAGGTATAATTAGACTTCAGGCACTTATTCGTGGGCACTTGGTTCGGAGACAAGCTGTTTCAAGCTTATCCTGTCTACTGGGAATTGTAAAGTTACAGGCATATGCTCGTGGAAATAAAGTCAGGCACTCTGATATTGGCCTTGAATTGCGTAGAAAGGGTATTCTACAGAAATATTTGGTGAGTTTCTATTGTATGTTGCTTATACCTATCATCAAAGAGAGTATCTGTCAATGCATGTTCTCATACTTCTGCTTTATCTTTAGTACAATACATCAATTCTACTTGATATTAAGCGCAAATTCATGGTGAGGGAAAACTTAATCGCATATGGGCTGGTCCTACGGCACTTTGAACCCGTGGGTCCCCATTAGGAGGGATTTCAACTAAAATTTCTCTGGTCCATCTGAGTTTGTGATCTTTTGATGGTAATAAATGTCTTAGTTAGGCATCTAGAACTAAAGATTAGAATTTTCCGGTCCTAATTATGGCAATAATTAATGCAAATTCCATTAAACATGATGAAAAAGGTTGATAAACACTGTATAATGGAAAACCATTTGACATGTAAGATGTAGACAAAAGGCACAAATTCATTTGGAATGTGCATAAACAGTAATTGTTATCTTGTACTTTCAGTTACATCGTTGTAGTAGTTCACAATACAAGAGTCAGGCAAGGATATTGTCCGAGATTTCACAAATTTAAGTAAGAAAGATACAATGTGGATTCGCTTGAATGTGATGGTGTAACTTCATTCATTCAACTACCACAATGTGGTGCACAAGTTTTCAATTTAAACGGCACCATTGAAAACACACATGCAGTATGAGACACTTCGTCGAATCTTTCTTAGCCAAATCCTAGTGATTGAGAAAGCTCTTGAAGTATTATAAAAGCTTTTAAGTTACCATCAAGTATTGCATATTTTCACCGGATGTTTTGACCAACCTAGTTGCTGAGCCAGGCTTTATCAGTAGTACTATCCTACGGATCTATTTATCCATCATATATATCTGTCTGCCCTGCCCTGCCCTGACTTTCATGCCTTTTGCTATTTTATTCATTTATTTGGGTTCTCTGCCATCAGGATGGCAGGCTTGTGGCTGTAACAAACACATCTACAAAGATAGCCAAGGTCTCATCAAATGCTTTTGCTAGAATGGTAAGTGAGAAAGTAATGCCTATGGATCCTGAACTTTTCATTTATGTATGTATTAGCAACTTACGAGGATAGAATCAAAATTTAGGGACTTTGTAGGCATGAGTGTACAATAATTATAAATTCCACAGCAGCAGCAGCAGCAGCAGCAGCAGCTTATTCATGCATAATCAAGGTTCCCCGATGAAGAAAATGCCATCTGTAGTTGGGGTTTAGGTTTTGCATCCTCAACTTATGAGGATAAAAAAAATGATTAGTTGAAAATATTCATCCTGTCTTTTTGCCACTCAGCAAGCACCAAAACCATATAACTGGTTTGCATGTTTGTAAATGCAGGATCTTTAAATTCTTGGGCCTAAAAATAGATGCATTTTCAAATTCTAATGTCGCAACAGGGAGGGGGTTAGTTTAAGGAACTTAATCGCCCAGCCCCTCCTAAATCTCTGTTGAGGTACTGGGAGATTCAAGTCTTCATTTGGATGAATTCATGAAAGACAGTGGTTCCCTTAAACAGCCTCTTGATGACCACCTGACAGATAAATGTTTCTAATCGAACTTTAGGAACATTATATTTAGATGACATTGTTGAAGCAGCCGCTGAAAATATGGAGCACCATACCTCTAATATTAGTAATTAGTAGTTGATGTACGTGTGCAGTGTAATGATTTTATTCTTTGATGTGTGGAATTTTGAGAATTGGATTTTTTTTTCCCTTATAATTGTTAAAGAACTAAGCAGTTTTGGCTTAGACCTTAAAACATCGTCCCTATTGAATTTATCCCTTTTCACCATACTAGTGCATGTGAATGGTGGTTTTATTCCTTGCAGCTTCTTGATACATCACCCACCCCTATGCCTCTGCACCTCCAGTATGATTCTGCAGATCCGAATGCAATTTTTGTCTGGCTAGAGCGCTGGTCTGCTTCCCAATTCTGGAAACCACTCCCTCAACCTATGAAAGTTCATGATTCAAAGCCTCATCAGAAGCAGGGTAATTCCCAAACTTCGGAACCTGAATCGGTCAGGACAAAGCACAGCAACCGCAAGGTGCCTGCTGCAAATGTTGACGGTACCCTGTCATCATCAACTTCTGAATTTGAGAAGCCCAAGCGTAACCTCAGGAAAGTTATAAGTCATCCTGTGGATTCAGCGCAGGAACATCCACAGTCTGAGCTAGAGAAAGTAAAGCATAACTTGAGGAAGGTTCACAACCCTCTTACTGAAGGACTTGCACAGTCTGACTTTGAAATCGAGAAGTCAAAGCCAATTGTTGCAAAAATCTCCAACTCTTCAGATCCTGAAGTTGTAGAGGAGACTAAAACCTATACAACAGAAAACTTGAAAGCACAGACAAATTTAGTGGTGCCTAATTTAACTGCTGTAGAAACAGCTCCAGAACCAGCCCCAGAAACTGAAGTTAACTCTTTGCATGAAGACCAATCTTCACACCAGTTGGAGTCCACAGAGAGCATTGAAAAAGATGAGAATATCCCAATGATAAATGGTGAGAACTTGAAAGAAGATTCAAGTAACAAGGTCAAAAAATCAAGTCAAAGAACTCCTGCTTCACTGAAGCAAGAACATGCAGAGAATGGGTTGAAGAGCAGTCCAACTTTACCAAGTTACATGGCGGCAACTGAATCTGCCAAGGCAAAGCTGAGAGGACAGGGCTCTCCAAGACTAGGCCAAGATGCAGCTGAGAAACCTGATGTCACTAGACGTCATTCTCTACCATCACCCACCAATGGAAAAATAAGCTCACAATCTCCCAGGACACAAAGGCCAGCTCAACCTGGTGCAAAAGGTGGAATGAAGGCTACAAGAGATGGTACCAATGGTAAGAGATATTTATATATGGAGTTGCCTCCATTTTTCCGTTCTTCTTTGCTTATACAAATGATCCTACTCTTATGAATTGGCCAAATATTATCCAATCTGATTTCTGGGTTTATTGTCTTGAACATTGTACTGCACTACCCATGCTGATTTGTTAGGAACCACTTCGATTGTCGTGCATTTTTCCCCCCCTCTTTTCTTCTGATTTTGATTTTGTCAAATATAGGTCCAAACTGCCATCAGCCCTTATCCGAAATGGTAAAATTCTAGTACATTCAAGTATGTAATCCCATCTATTGCAGAAATACCATAGATTTGAATTGCTTTCTAGTGCAATCATATAAATAGGTTGGTCTCCCTGCTCAGCTGTATCTGACATGGTCTTGTCCCAAATCATGTTAATATAATCTTCACTTAAAAGGATCTGGGCAATAAAAAGAGAAACGAGCATGTATACATTATCTATGTTAAAAAGAGAACCTCATTTATATTATTACTATTTTTTTAGGTTATGCTACATTGTAGCAGCTTCCAACATTTCACAGAGATTACCTCATGTCTAGACTATGAATCAAACATTACAGGTGGCTTCCATCTATGATAAATAGAATTTGATTTATCTCCAAGCTTTGGTGTTTCTTCTCTCAAAATTGCACTTCTTGTTACCACTTTTTCTATTTTCAATTTTTTAAATTTCCTAACCATCCACCTTTGTTTTGTCTAATGGCACAGGAAAGGTAGTCCAAGCAGAGTGGAGGAGGTGATTCAACAGACAGGCAGTGCAGTCTCTCAGAAGTGAGTGGAAATAAAGAAAATAAAGGGAGGCAAAAGAAAAGGTGTTTTGGGCATTTAAAGTTTGCTTTGTGCTTTGTGCTTTGTGATTGTGTTGTAAAAAGGGAACCCGGATTTCATAGTTGAGGTCATGATGTCAAAGAAGCATTTTCGGGGTGCTTGTGAGTGAGAATATAAATTTAGGGTTCAGAGTTTTTATAGCACTGTAGTCACACTAATTATTGGCATGGTTGATTTGGACCTGATTTAGTAAATGGATAGTTGCTCGTGCCAACCACATCTTCTGCTGCTACTAGTCCTACTTATTTTCTTCTGGGTTGGTTTATGAGATTAACCAGCTGGTAAAATGCTCATGTTTAGCTTATTTGGTACAACGAGCTTAAAATTAAATTCAGGTTATGTAATCTTTTTGTTGCTATCATTTGAAATGATCTCAAACATGGGATGCTACATGACTAACAATTGACTACCTGCGGTGTTGCAGCTCTAAATGGGTTCTTTAATAGGTTAAAACTCCCATTACAAACCTATACACTGATCACGACAAAAGGGAAACCATAACCAGAATTTGTCAACCGTGTCCCATTAAGAGAAATGCATCATTAACTCTGTATTTATCAAATTAGTTCAGGACTAATCACCACCAACACAAACTGATTATGGGTTGGCTCAACTGGATGTGGGGTTGAATACCCTTAAGTATGACCGAGTTTGACTTCCGCCTGGAGCATTAAGTCCTCATGTGTATGTAGCGTTCCCCGTTGGGAGACCCATCCTCCGAAAGGAGTCACTGCAGTGGTCGGTTCAGATTAGTCGAGACAAAGTCCCGGATATCGGGCGGTGTCCAAGACATAATACAAAAAAAAAAAAAAAAAAAAAAAAAAAACTGATCCTCTCCGCCCTATACGGTTTCGGGAGTTGCTCTTGGTCGTGGCATTGATGGAACCATGAGGAGGTACTGGCATTTTCCGTGACTGGCCAGAAAGACTAAGAGCACCCGATTCATTTTCCTCCCAGTACGCTTGTACCATCAAGCCTCTCGAATTCTCAGCAGTTTCTGTTCCCGGAGTTCCCACATACCCTGCTCTAACAGGTACCTGTGTTAAGGTTTTCTATAGTAGGTAAAAAATTGTGGAAAGCTTGCAATGCCATGAGGGTTCAAATACAAGATTGAGACTACTTACCTTAACAGAGATCCTGGATGTTGTCTTCAGAGTAGCTACCACCCTCTTCCAAAGCATTTTGTAGCTCTGCCTTCCTAGATATGCTCAAGAAAACTTCTCAAGAGTTGTCAGACTTATTTCTGTGTCTGCTATTCCTAGTTCCCACTGTCCGTTTTGAAGGTCCTCAAAAAATGCGTGGTACCAATTTATTTGCAGAAAGGGTGAGGGATGAGTTCACGGTATCAAGAAACTGGAAGTTGAGTGAGGGTCATTACCACTAAACATCTCCCTTAATGGTTAGGAACAATAAAAGTCAGGAAGGCCATGTGCTCCTCTTTCGGTTTTACATTCAGATGCTGTCAAAATGTCTCAGAAATCAAGGTTTTCAAGGTTTAAGAAGAAAATGAAAATATGACCCACGTGTTTAAAGAATAGCTTCACTGCCTCATGTGAAGCTGTAGTGACTGCATTCCTGATATCACTTCCAGTGAAGCTTACATTGACAATGAAACCTGACCCAAACCTCGATTTCAATCTGGTTGAGGTTCCAATACAACGTAGTCTACCCTTTGCCATGATCCCTATCCGATCACTGAAAATGTCAGCTTCTTCCATTGAGTGTGTAGTTAAAACATTGGATCGGCCTCTCTTTGCATTTTGTATTATGTCCCACTCATGCCTCCTGGAGATTGGATCCATGCCAGTTGTCTGCATAACAAGGGAGAGTGGCATAAGTTCAACAAGATAATTACATGTGAAGGTTTAGGATTGTCTATCGAATGTACATACAGGTTCATCCAAAATCACCAACTTGGGATCTCCTGTAAGTGCTATTGCAACACTTAGGGAGCGTGTCATTCATCCGCCGTAACTTCCTGCTCTTCTTTTTGCAGCATCAGCGAGTCTCACTTCTAATTATTTCCGAGCAACCTGCATTAAAACAAAATGCACTACTTTGAGCATTATTGAAGATGGGCATTCTCTACACGAACCGATTTGATTGTAGAAGCAGGGAGGCCTTTGATGCTAGCAAAGAGATGGAGATGCTTTTCACCGGACATTTCCTCCCAGAGAATATCAAGCTGGAGAAAGAAGAAAAATAGGAGAAGAGAATTGTGAGCTTTCCACCAAAGCAGCTAGAGAGTTATGGCTGAAGTACTTGGAAAGAGGCTACCTGTAGATAAACGCCCATAATTCTTCGAATGTTTGACATGCCAAGGGAGCTTCGTTTAGAGTTTCCATAGATTAATGCTGTTAAAGAGGTGGTTTCATGCCAATGAGATTTAACTCAATTGGTACCGTCCCCTCCTTTTGTAAAGATCTCAAGTTTGAAACTTCCTGTGTATCCAAAAAAAAGAGGTGGTTTCTTTAAGTGATATCAGTGAACGAATTTTGCACTAAAGAACATGGTGGGGAAAAGGCTATTACCATCTCCACCAGTCACCGGTGTGATGCCAGTTAAGCAGCTTATTGTTGTTGTTTTTCCAGCTCCATTAGGTCCAAGAAGACAAAACAACCGATCTCTTTCGAAGTTGTTCACATAATCTTAGTGCTCTAACACAAGTCTAGCAATGCCCATGCAATGGCCAACTGCCCTAAAGACAGCCACTTATTCAATGGCCTTAGGAAGGAAGAGGGACTTTGTAACAATTCTTATATGCTTAAAGATAGAAAAAGCAGGGGTTGGGCATCAATAGAAAAGGCAGGGGTTGCTGAAACCTTGCTCTGGATGAATCAAGAAGCATGGCGAGATAAAGGATAGGATTGCGACATTGAGACAATCTGAGCCTCGGGCAATCTTTTATACATACAACTGGTATCCTGCATCCAAAATCAATTAATACCTCTGATCACCAACTTACAGAACCTCTCATCTACTAGAGTGAGCATTTTAAAAGACCCAACCTGCACAATCAAGGTAAAACAAGCAAACAATTTTTTTTTGTTTCACTACCGGTATCTGAAACCATACTCTAACTAATTCGATTCGAACGTCTACAGAAACCCTATTTAGGAGGTAGTTTTTCCAACATAGTTTTTTTATTCTCAAATTTGAATCCGAGAATTGATTAAACGATCTAACACCCCGTTCTACTAAATTAAACAAACAACTTGCATGCACTACTCTCAAAGCAAAATACATCCTTGTATCATTCTACCATTCACGTAAGGATCATCCATGGGGTTGGTCATAGTTAGATCATCATTCAATGGTCATCGATCATTCTGCTATTCCCAAATAGAATAATCCTATATTCTGGTAACGATTTTAAACCTTTAACAACCCCCAAAAATCCCAACCCCAACTTCCAAAATACTCAACTTCATCTTAATTTAATTGGGACTAAACATTTTATGTCTCTAAATAATGTAAAAGTGAAATAATAATCTCATGACATTTTTCATCAAAATTTGTATAATATAAAAATTCTTTGTTATGAAAAAATGGGTCCTGTTAAAATGAATTATAAGCAATGATCTGTTTTACAACAATTAGGCAATTTAAATTGTAAAAAGTAATGTCAATTTCACATTAAGCTCATTAAAAGTATGATGATCAGCAGAGTCATCTTCATGACAAAAAGCCTTTCTCCTCCATATACATTATGCCTCTAAAGTTGGAATTAATACAGCATTCTATTTTCCAAGCAATTTTATAAAACATCAAGTTATAGAAAATTTTGTGCAAAAAAATCCATCAAATAACAATGTACTAAATAAACTAATCACTCTGAATTGATTCAAATTCCAACATTCATTTGCATAAACCTAAAATCAAAGAGAAAAATGGGATCAACAATTTACATAATCTCAAAGCAAGAAAGGTTAGAAGAGAAACATAATAGTTCAGTAAATAATTTACTACCACAAAGATTCTCTCTTTTTAATCAAAATCAATGGGAAAGAGATTGTAATGCACAACTGTAAATAAAGCAACGAGAAATCACATTGTTTTTATAAGAATTTACTGCATTAAAATTCATGAAAACTAATTGCTTGAAATATAATACAACAACAATAATCGAACCTTTATCCCACTGAATGTGATCAGTTATATGGGTCTTTTTATGCTATTGCACTCGATTTCATATCGAATGCTCACCTATATGATTGTTTTATTTATACGACAATCTCATTGATTGGGGTCGGTAATCACTTGAAATATAACAAAAAAAAAATCATTTGCATAAAGATAAATTCAAAGGAGACTGTAATAGTTTCATGGAAAATTTCTTCCAAAATATCACATAAATAAAAACTAATCTCTTGCATTCAAGAAAATCAGACAAAGAAAATGCACTAGTTTCTCTATGCACAAAAAAAGCCCTTTACCCCAAATCATGACATTGGGGGAGAGAGATTGTGACCACTAAACTGTCTCCTTAGGGACACATGCGCAGAAGCTTAGAAACACGGATGTGCAAGGTCCAAAGATACTGCATAGCAACAGATATAATTTATTAATTTTCTTTTAAAAATAGAATACAATACAAGGTTTACAAATCTCAAGCTACTTGCTTAGGACTCAATATTACACTACAAGCAACAATTCCCCTTTTCAAGGCACATTGCTCTGGTATATATGGGTACGAAGTAGGCTGATCCAATATACAAGGGTAACAAAATGTAGATCTGTATTTGAATAAGAGAGAGAGAGAAATGGAAGACTTATAGTCTTCGATTACCAATTAGATTAGGATCAATCACAACACCACGAACTTGTTCCCTCCTTCGTGAGAAACTTCTTCGAGGAATTCTATCTGAAGTCAGCATTGGTGGAACACTTGGTGGTATTGGAGTTTCATCTGAGTGACCAGAAATGCATAGGGCACCAGTATCATCCTGATCCCAGAACACTTCCACCATAATACCGCTTGGATTCTGATCGGATTGTGTTCCTGGGATTCCCACATATCTTGCTCCTATAGGTACCTACAAGAGTCAAAAAAGAGAACAGGAGAGGATATTGGAGTTAGATATTATCGCTTAAAAACTTATGAGAGATGATTACACGGATAATAGATATTACCACTTAAAAACTTATGAGAGATGATTACATAGATAACCCATAAATTTACCTGAACAGAACCACCAGATCTTAAATTCAAAGTTGCTAAGCTACCTTCAGCTCCAGCATTTTCTAGCTCTGCTTGCTTTGCAATGTTCAAGAAAACTTCTTCAAGAGTTGTAAGACCGAGTTGGACATCTCCTATCCCAAATTCTTCTTGTCTATCTTGGAGCTCCGCAAAAAATTTCTGATATGAATGATGTTCAAATGAAAGAACATGGAGTATGGGAGAGGTGGACACAAAACCAATATTGTCAGTGGAATTTTATTACTAAAATTGCCATTCAGAAGTGTTTAAGGAAAACAATCATCTTTGAAATGAAATTTTGACATGTTAATTAAAAAAAAAAAAAAAAACCAACAGCAACAACAGGCTTGCATCTGCATAATTTTTTTTCTTCTGACACAGGCAGGCTTCGAGAATGCCTACACTCATCGCCCCATAATCAATATGCTTAGTTTGAAACACATACATGTGCAAGTATTACAATGTATAATCCATTATTCTTTGCAGCGGGACCTAAAGCTCCTCCAACCATGTTAATCTATGAGCAATGGCATGAAGATGCAGTTCGAAACATGAATGGGGTGTGCAAAGTTCCAGTAAAGCAATGGAAATGTGGAAAGGAAGACAGTTTTTCTTTGAAAGAAATGAACAATTGCACATTTGCATTTGGAAAGACAGAACTCCATACAACCAGAATGGATGATGTCAAGTAAAGAGCCAATTTTATAGATAGCACAAGCTTGTAGAGTAAAAAGATAAGTATGAGGCCACAGATTTAGGCAAGAATGACTCATTATTCATGAAGGTTTCCTTTCCCCTCAATGTTTTGATCTAAATCTAGTGTTGTGACTTACGTTGTCAGCAATCTTAAACAATCTAAAAATTTCTCAATATTCAGTGTATACATGAAAATATATAATATATTTATTAATATACAAATAAGACCGTTGAAATAACCAGACATCAAACTTTTATGCTTTCAGATCAACTTATGAGGTTCATGCATGTTTGCTTCAATTGACAAGGCAGACTAGTTTCCTCTTGGCATCGGCATGCAAATCTGGTTTTAAACTTGAAGCAATTTAAATAACTGAATTTAGTACATAATCGCAGGTTTGCACAGATTAAACTAAAAGCAACTCAGAAGGCATCTTCGCTAAATGGAAGCAAACAAAGTGAAAGCAGTTTACCGTCAGAAGTGCCTCTTTGTCATGCGGAATCACAAAAGTCAGGAAAGCCTTGTTTTCCTCTTTGGGTACCACACCCAGACGCTGTCAATTTATGACCATGTCAGAAACCATAAGTTGTGTGGGTTGAGAAAAACAAACAGGCTATTCATTTTACGTACACTTATAAAGAAGTGCTTCACAGCTTCATAATGAACTGAGAAAGTTAAATCCTCAGGAGATTGAGATTGTACTGGGGATTGTCTATTGTTGCTTCCAATAAAGCTCACATTAGCAATGAAACCCGTCCCAAACTTCAATTTCAGCCTGATTGAAGTTCCAATGCAACAAAGCCGACCTTTTGCCATAATCCCAATTCGATCACTTAAAATGTCAGCTTCTTCCATTGAGTGTGTTGTCAGGACAATGGCCCGCCCTTTCTTTGCATTCTCAATTATGTCCCAGACATACCTTCTTGTTATTGGATCCATGCCAGTTGTCTACGCACAAAAATAAAATAAAAAAAAACCAGAACAAATAAGATAAAAAAGGATTTGCGCATACATTATAGGTGTGAAGGATCATCAGTTATATACAGGTTCATCCAAAATTACTAATTTTGGATCACCAATAAGGGCTATTGCAACGCTAAGGCGGCGTTTCATTCCTCCACTGTAACTCCCAGCTCTCATGTTGGCTGCCTCGGCAAGTCTGACCTCTTCCAATGATTTCTGAGCAACCTGAATAACAAGTGTATATTACCAACAGGATCATGTATGCACTCTTCAAACTTCTCATGTCTTCATACATCATTGCAAATGGATAAGTAGCCAGCAAAACAACAAAATATCGCAAATGGAATAAAGCTAAGGAGCTGAGGCAATCTTCAAGAGGTTCTGTAGTACATACCGATTGGATGGTAGCAGGAGGGAGGCCCTTGATGCTAGCAAATAGGTGGAGATGCTCTAGACCAGACAATGCATCCCAAAGAATATCAAACTGTGAAAACGAAAAGTGTCAAAATAAACTTAAATTTTCAATTGAAGCGTCAAAGAAGTTAAAAAATTGATGTCAAAAAGGACACCTGTGGACAAACGCCTATAAGTCTTCGAATATTGGACATCCCAGTGGAGCTTCGAACAGAATTTCCATAGATAAAGACTGACAAAGGATATTTCAAGATGTAATCTCAGTCATCTGAATTTGCTCAAATGAAAGTGTACTAGAATACCATGACAAATGGATTAAGTTATTACCATCTCCACTAGTTACAGGTGTGATACCAGTCAAGCAATTAATTGTGGTTGTTTTCCCAGCTCCGTTAGGTCCAAGTAAACAAAAGAGCTGATCCTTTGCAAAATTCACCCATAAACCCTGAAGATACACAAATAGATGTGTTTAGTATATCTAGAGTGTACTAGAATGTAGTATAGTGGCTGCAAAATTCACCCATAAACCCTGAAGATACGCAATTAGATGTGTTTATTCTATCTCAAGTATACAAGAATGTAGCACGTTTGAACAGTACCACTATTTACAGTTAGAAACAGTTGACACACACACACACACACACACACACACACACACACAGAGAGTGCTCTTATACATTAACCTAGTACTGTAAGTTTCATGCACCACAGTTACGATGAAGCCTGTCATAGCATGCCTTCGCATAAATCTATCTGGCATCATACCAATCATGATCCCGTTCTCCATTTGATTTATCTTGTCTAAGCATATTTATATTCCAGGAAACGAAAACTATGCTACAATATAATAAACAAGTGTGCGACCAATGAAAATCAAAAAAACCTCTTCATCTATCAAAAGCAGATAATGCAAGGCAAACCCACACTAACCGGGTTCTAATCGGGATCACACTGAAAGTCTCATGGATTTCAGTCTAGATGGCTTGGGCAGGTCAGGTCTGACAAGTGTTAGTTGAAAATGGGATCAAACTTCATCAGAATTTGTACTTTTGGCTGGTTACAGCTTCATTTATTACAAAAGTCCCCTCCACCTTTTGCATAGATTAGAGCCAATAAACCTAAAGAAAATTGGCGGCACTGGCAATTGCCTTTCAAGATATACACTACTTGGGTGCACTGAATAATTAGAGAAGTAATAATCAAGATTCCAGTTTCATGCCTAGTGGGATAAGTATGGTTTATTACAAAATATCAATATGGTTGCCTTGTACCTTAAGAGCATGGTAAGTTGGAGTCCTCTTGCATTTACAGCAACCCATCTTTGTACTTCCAGGATAAGTTTTTGCAAGACCTCTAATCTGAACTGCAACATTTGGATCAATGACACCTTCTGTAGCCTGGTGTTTAACAACATTTTCCTCCTCAAGGACATCTTCATCATCCGGAGTGACATGCTCTGGTGGTGAAATTGATCTTTTGCAACTACAAATCCCACCCTCTGAAGCAAGATAAGAAAATATTGCTTGGTTATAGATTTCAGCCAACAAAAGCACTTACGTACAATTTTAAATTTCAAGAATGCCTACCTTCCACCTTGTCTCCACCTCTCCCTGTCCAATATCCAGGCTTCAAGAAGTAAAACAGAGATTTCCTTACACCGGATGAATTAGGGATAATGTTATCAAAGTAGATGGCCAAAAGGAACCACAGAAAGAAGGTTGATGCTAGCCAAATATAGATATCATTCTGCCCAAGAAAAGGAACCGATGAGAAACTTCCCCGGAGAGGGACCTAAGGGAGCTAAGAATTAAAGAAGCTTTGTTCATTTGAGAGGAATTTCGCTCTTTTAACTTGTATACATACAATTGTTATCACACATTCTGTATCATTTGGTGCGCATTTATCCCGTCTGCTCCAGCTAACCCCTATATCTTGAGGAGTGGCAGTAGCATCAGCAAGCAATGTTAGGGCTTCAGCAAGAAGATTTGGTGGGAACAGTGACCAGATCGCCCGTATAGTTTTGGAGATGCTTGTGCTGTATGGGAACCCAAATACGGTAACGAGCTGCAAAAGAGAAGGAGATTGATCATGATGACTTCATAAGAAAATTTCTTCTTAAAAATTGATGGAGAAAACTTGCCTGAGTTAGGAAGCTGATAATGAATATCGAGTACCCTACAGTTGTAGATGAAGCTGACTTAGAAATGAAGGCCGACAGCATGAAGGCAAACCCAGTCTAACAGTAAAAATGAATGCATGGAAAAGACCATTAAGAGTCCAGAAGTTGGGGTTTCATCCATAGGAGAAACAAAGGCGTATGGGTCTCATTGATTAATTTGGCTGCAAGAGACTCACCATGTTAAGTTGGAAGAGCAGGAACAGAAAAAACACAACGGCAAAGCTATTATTCAAGAAAAAGTCAAACTGAAACATCATTCCAAACAGAACTATGAAGAGTGATGACAGCAGTGTTATGATGCCCTCCCACGTAAGCCATGAGAACCAGTAGGCAGAGTCATAAAGACCCATTATGGCCATTGCCTGTAAAGAAAATGTAACATTGACAGTTTAATTCAATTTGCAAAGGATCCAAGTTATATCTATGTCAGATGTAACACGAAAAACTATACCTGACGAAGTTTGAGTTCTTTTTCTGTGGTCAAAGAACTCATTTGAAGAACAAATCCAAACATCGCAATGGCAAGAAAAAAGGTAGGTCCTATTGTGGCCATAGCAGATAAGGTTTCCACTGCAGGATGTGCGAATTCCTTAAACCCAACATCCCAGCTAAATTTTGGATCTGGAAATGCAAGCGTTAAAGAATAATTGGAACTATAGCTTGTTCATGCAAATTGTAGAGTTAAGGTTAAATAATCATTTGTAGCAAAATAATTTCCTAAATGATCACAGATCTAGTAGATACCACCAACAAGGAGTCTAGCAATTTCACGCTCTGCTGCAATTTGAAGGGGAATCTGGAATTTGAATGTGGGATCTTCAAAATTCCCCCTCTTGGAAACTGGAGTTGAATTAGTTTGTAAGCCATAGCTTATAACTGTAGCATTTCGGTCTATAAAATGCAAGGCTCCCGGGCAGTGCATTGGATGATCAAGAAGCCATTCATCCACTTCATCACTTGTGCTAAATGACATGACCTGCATGAACAAAAGCAATGGAGTATGAGTGCTACAAGAGACATGTATAAACAATTAAAGGAAAATTCATAATGTTTCTATCAAAAAGCCAATTATTAAAGTTGCATTTAATTTTAAATTTTCTTGTCCAGAACTACATCAAATCAGGAAACTACAGGAGCAGTTTTGCAGTAATAACTCCACTCTTCTGTTCAGGCCCAAAAAAAAAAAAGGACGCTATTTCTGTGAACCTTAACTAGTAGGGAAGACTCCCCCACCCGATGTTTCACTCTCCATCATGACATTCTTGAATGCTTTCAAACTCTCAGTCTCTTTGCAATTACATTAAAAGGCTATAATCCTAGGAACTGATACATGGGAAATTGCATCAAATTAACCTAATGAATTCAACAATGGAAGCACCACAAGACTGCCCTGAACAGTAAAATCAACCAGGACTCTGAAAAATGCAGCATCAGAAAGACTTAATAATTTACATCAAAAAACATAAAGAACTGTTTTTTGCGGTTTCATACCAAGTCCAACTTGAACAATGCAAATGCAGCCTTGCACAAATTCCCCCATAACTAAACTTTAACTCAATGAATTCAATTCCCTTTATTGTGGTCAAGCTCCCGTAATGCTCTTTTTTTGGCTATTTAACAAATTCAATTCCGTAACTATCATAAGTACATAGATTTGAGATCTGGTCACCCAATCTTCAGTCCATCTAAACTCAACAACAGAAGCTGAGAGACATTTTATTTCACCACCATAAATCTCCCTGCGTTCAGAAATAGACTACAAATCCCCCTCTAAAAACTCAAGTCAACTCAAACATCCGCATCATCCGCTTTCGCTCTAGACTAAACTCATTAGCCCCATATTAAATAAGCCAAAGCCAATAAATATAGGAAGAAATCACTGACCACAACGTTTGACTTCAAGTAACATTACTCCAAAAATTATCCAAATTTTTTATCAATTCTACAGACATCCAATTTAGCTCGAGTTTACAATTGCTAGGGTGATATTGACTTTCCAAAGAAGGAAAGGGGGGGGGGGGAGTGAGGCTGCGCTGAAAATTCAAATCGCTAGCTCTACTGCATAGATTAAACTCAAAATCACAAAATAAACCTAATCCCATAAAGATGGAAAAGTGAACATCATTTTAAGCTTGAAAAATCAACCCTAGACAACAAACAAAACCACAAGAAGGACAATCCTTTTACAGACAAAAAAGGAAAGGCATGAGATTCTCTTCCCAGAAACCAAACAAAATTTACCACAAAAGTTTTAAACTGTTCATCAACAGGGCATTTAATTCAGCTTAAACCTTCAATTGAGGCAGAGAGAGAGATCAGAAAATCAAACCGCATACCATACCACCTAAATTAAATTCTTGACCTTAAAATGCAAACTTCAGATTCAACCAAAATTCGGGCATTTTCCTAAAAATCATAATTTTTATCTAGTCTTTAGACACATTTTATTCAGCTCAAACTCAGAATTGAAAGCTTGAAAAGTCAAGCCTGCAAGTAATCCAAATCAAATGAACGTTACCCATAAAATGATTCAAACTAAGAGAGGGAGAGAGAGTCAAAACCTTGTTTGAAGGAATCGGACGTCCAGGATTGTTCTCTATGATGCGATTAACAATAGACTGAACCCTAAGGCTGGAATTCCCGCTCCAGAGAAAGTCAAAGCAAGGGAGTTCGACAAAGAACTTGTCTTCACAGGGAGGAATTGGAAGGGAGAGAGAGGAAAGTAGTTTGGGATCGAAGACATTTTCGTAGGCTGTTGTGTGAGAATATCGAGCGTTAACGGCTTTTTGAATGCAGAAGATGAGGAATATGAAGAAGAGTGAAGAGAAGAGCTGAAGGAATGTGGCTCTCTTACTCCGCCATGAAAGCAGCAGGTTTTTTCTGAACAGCGACTTGTATTGCTGCACAAGCAAAGGAATTCCCCTTTGTAAGCTCATTCTCTCTCTCTCTCTCTCTCTCTCTCTCTCTCTCTCTCCCTCCCTCCTCTCTACAGTGATTTATTTTGCAGTAGGGTCGCTTAAATATAGGGGAAAACGCGGGTTCAGCTGCTTCTGCCTACAGTATTTTAATCAAATGGTGGGGGGCGGGGGGGGATTTTATTTATTATTTATTATTTTTTGTCGTGTGGGTGATGGGGGAGGACATGCAGCCGTTTTTAACTCATTTTTTGTAGCATTGTTTTCAATTTATTTATTTTTTGTGTCACATCTAAAATAAAATATAATTATTTTTTAACGAAGGTTTCAATGGGGCTATATATATGTATGTATATATATATATATGTATATATATATATATATATATTTAAAAAAATATATATTTTCTGTAATTCTTTTAATTATTAATATCCATTAAATTCTTTTTCATTGAATGAATCCAAGCAAAGGGTCGGTCTTAATAATCATGACATTTTTGTTAATACTTATTTGGATAAATTTATTTATTTTTAGTTTAAAGTAAGCTAAAATTAAAAATTAGTTCAAACAGAATTTTATAAACTTACTTTTAAAATGTTAAAAATATATGAACTTTAAATATTTATAATATTTTAAGATCTTAAAATATTTATATTTAATTTTTAAATATTTTAAAATTATTTATGAAACTATTCACTTTATAAATTATTTATGAAATTTTAATGTAAATTACCCTTTATTATAATTTTATTAAGTTTACAATTTATAAAAGGGTTTTTAAAATAAAACCGTCAAACATTTTATTATTTAAATTTTCAAATTCTTATTTTTTTACTCCAATTTATAAATCAAAAATAAGATTTTTTAATATAAAAAAGAATTTTTTTAACACTAACTTATAAATATAAACAAACTCTTAGAACTAAATATAACATTTTCAAATTGACCATTAAAAACCAATTAAAGGGACCAAATCCATTCCGATTGAATCAGGAAAATTTTCAAAATCGCCAACCATTTGAATAGAAGGCAAGTTTATTACAAATGAAATATAGTTTAACTGTTATCATTTTATTTATTTTTTTGTTATATAAGAGAAATGGACGTATTTATAAATTTTAAAGTTAAAATAAAGATTTCAAATTTCAATACGTATATTATAGTATTATATTCTTTTAATTATAGGTTTCGGATTCAAATCATGAAATAAAATAATAAAATTTAAGATAGTCAATCTCTTAACGGATCACAAGGTATTTAAACCAAAATAATCAATAAAATTCAAATACCATGAAAATCAAAAAATCATTACTCGAGTTTGAGTACATCACGTATAAAAAATTTGAGTGCATGGTCAAAAGGGCATTTTGGTCCCAACAAACTTTCACATCGTAAAGGCACTTAAGTCGTCGAGAAAATTTGTCGTCACATGCTCCGAGCGGTGCCACGAGGCTTCCCCCTCCCATGTTCTTGTCCGGCGCTAACCATTTTAAATATCCTATTCAACGTATAGGAATCACAATATTTATCATATATAAAATAATAAAAAATTATATAAATTAGCAAAATTTTGAATGAAAAAAACCAAATTTAATTATTTTTAATTTAATATTTAATTTTTAATTTTTCAAATTTTAAAATTGAAAGAATGAATTAATATGTGATAACTCTTCGTATCATATTTTTCCAATTATTTAACTCTTATCCATCACATTCTCTTCTAATAATGACATAATTAAAATTAAAATTATAAAAATATTATATTATGCGAGTGTCGTTTAAGATAATTTGGATATATATAAAAAAAACAAAAAATAAAGTATCAGTTAAAAAAATCGAGAATTTAAATATACGAAATCTAGTAAAGCGTAGGGATAGACCACTAAAAAATTGGATTCAAATTATCTGTAAAGACGTAATAGTTAAGCTTTTAGACGAAAAAATGATTTTAGATAAAAATGAGTATCGTAAAAGAATTCGCATAAATTAAACCAACATATTATATATATATATATATATTTTTTTTTTTTTTCTATATTTTTCTCTCTAATGACCGATCTCAATTATTGAGATTAAAATTCAGTATATTGTTGTTGTATTATATTTTTTATTATTAGATAATTATTTATTATCTCATCAATTCAAGATCCGGTATCTAATAATAGATCATTAAACTTTTTTAACTAATATATAGTGAATTCGAGTTTTGAAATAAAAAAATAAGCTTTGAGAGAATTAACTTCTAAATTGATATTATAATTGTTTGAATCGAATTAGTTAAATTTTTGAATACTTACGATCAAGTAAACAATAACAATTTTTTTATAAGAAATATATTTTATTTATCTAAAAGGTTTCCTAAAAGTCTTTCAAAACAGAAATAAATAGAGCCATGATAGAAATTTTCAAACATGACCTTAGTTTTTTTTTTTTTTTTTACGTTAACATTCGAACTTTAAATTTTAGAAAGGAGACATGACCCTAGTTTCGATCGTACAATTAAATTACAAAAGTAAACGGTCGGGTGACAACGAAAGACGCAATCAAACAGGAGAGGAAAATTCACCTCAATTTCGCAACTTCGTGATAAAATTTTCTTTGAACATTTTATAATCTGGTCGGATGAATTGACGGTATGAATACCAGATTTCCCACGATGGACCCTGGGAAATTAAGGTCATTTGATTTTTCTTAATTTATGGGAAGACGGTGCTTATTCACGCATGCTTTTTCCGGAGGACTAAACATACAAGTCTTAAACCTAGCCCCCCCAAGTTAGGGACAACAAAAATGAAAACATGATATAGATAGTTATCATCAATTTTCCGTGAATTTAATAACAAAATATTAAACAAAATTTTGAATTTAAATTTTAAAAATAAAAAAAATAAACTTAGAGAGTCAACTTCTAAATTAATTTATATAGTATTCGAATTGAATTAATCAAATAAATTGATACCAATTAATTAAAAAAATAATAAATAAAAGATATAAACAAACACCAAATTCTCATAAGAGAGCAAAGACAAACACGAGGGTCAAGTTAGCGCTCAAAGCTAAGTACCTAGTTGAATAGGCATCGCTAGTATCTAATTTATAAAAAAATAATAATAATAATTAGATTCATAATATAACGAACATTAAAAATACTTATCAAAATTATTATTAATGAGATCGATTATCAAACAATTAACTACTAACAATAACAATCCACTCGAAAAGTATTCGAACTCTATAGTATAAAATATTATACTTATATAATATCACTTTATATTAGGAGAAACTCTATATTTCAAAGTTAATATTTAGTTATGATAATATAAAGTTGATAATTCCAAACAATAATAGGAGAGATTCAAACTCACAAATTCATCCTAATATTAGAGTAAATCATGTATTATTAATGACCTTCTTCTCGTATATATAAAAAAAAAATCTTGTATTATTACTAAAAAGGAACATTAATATTACTATATGTGGAATACTATGGGCTTTTTGAAAAACCTCAGCTTGTATCATCAACTGGATCCAACCTTTTACAATGTCCAAGTGCATCTACCTGGTATTGAAATTTATCTTTTGTAAGCTTGTTCCCTCATTTAAATAAAACAGTACTTTCATTTATAATTTTCTCTCTGAAACAAAATCCCTGGATTAGAGGCAAACATAAAGAAACCTCTATTTGATTTTGAAAAAGGGTATCTATCTTTTTTTCCCTTGTGACATATGGGAGTGGTAGAACTAACTTATGAAGGAAGTCATCCCGAATTTTACACTTAAAAAATATAAGAACTTCGGAAAGGGGTTATAAAACTTATGAAAACTAGAAAAAAAAGGATGACCCTAGTTTAGTAAGAGTATCAGTACAACTGTTTTCCTCTCTCTCTCTCTCTCTCTCTCTCTCTCTCTCTCTCTCTCTGTGGATGAAAAATACCCACTGAACCAAGATATGACGAACGAGATCTTGACACTTCCGAATAATGTGATATCTTAGGTGCGAGGTGGCTATGGCAGATGTAAGAGTTGTCACTATATCAACCAAGAGATGACTTTTTTCAAAGTATAGCATAAATCACTAAATATCATTCATAACACCTAATCAATAGAGCATATTTCAGTATAATTTAATAGATTTAAGAGATTTATCTCGATTATTGACCTTGTAAACTGAGGATAAAATTTTCAATAACTATTGTATAGAGTTAGATCACTCAATTATAATACTAATTTTAAGCTTCTGTCTATTTTATAGAATAATTAAATCAACTAACAAGTAAATGATAAAGTTTTACAAGTATTATCTATACGTCATGCATGCTATGTTTCCTTGGTGCCTACGCTACCACAAGCTGCAGGGTGTGTGGAATACCAATTTATCTTATGGAGTATTTCTGACTTTCATGTTGTCAAAGTTCAAGGTACGTACTCTTAGAGACGAAGCAAGGACTATTAGTCTGTTATCTCTGGAGATAAATAACCTAAATTTTAATTAAGGCCACAAGTCGACTCATGTAAAAATTATTATTTTCTTTTTTTTTTCAATGACATTATTAGATTTTAAATTCGAGCTTTTATCTAAAAAAAAAATCTTTAATATCTTTAAATTTAACGGTTCTTAGTTATAAAAAATTATTCTCAACTTCTTTGATTGCCTTCCTCCTCGAGAAAACATTTTCATTAAACATTTTGCTTTTGAAAAATGCTTAGGCATGGGGAGCCAAAAGTAAACCGATTTAGAGAACAAATGATTGGAAGATTTTTGTGATATTTTGAAAAATTCCAAAATGCATAGAAATCTTAATAACATCATTTGCATAGTGATTTTGTGCTTTAGTTGACCATTTGAAAACTTGAGCTATTTTGTGATTCATTTGACTTGGACTAAGGTCTTGTTTTTTTTTTTATTTTTTTTATTTTTTTTATTTGAGGCATTTCCTTGGAATTATATGAGACACTCTTTCGTCCTCTTTCATGTGCCTTCCAAGAAGTTTACATTGTTTTACTTACATCATGGTTAATCCAACGGCAAAAAATGATACACATATCATATTCAATGGATTAAGAGGTTTGAATCCACAATACATATAATTTGTTTAGTGGGGTTGTTTGATATGGAAAATTTATGAATTATTAAACCGGGTATATTCGTATACTTTTTTGGTATCAATCATTGATATCTGTTAATTATTTTGAATTTAATTAATACGATTTAAATCAAGTTAAATATCTAAAAATCAAAACTCTTATAATCTTGTTTTTCTTCATACACAAATTTTGAATTTGAGATTTTATTTAAAAAATATAAATACTTAACTACTATACCAACTAGACATCAATGTCAGTGTTAGTGTCGATGGTATACTCGAATCGGTTGGATTGAGATTTTTATGAAGTAGAGAGAGATTTTAATCGACTCTTATCTCAATAATCACTCACATTGCTTCACTAGCCAATGAAATCCCTTATCCTTTCCTATCCATATGTTTGACATTAAGGGTCAGTGACAATGGAGTTGGTAGATAAGATTATGAATTTATGTGGATCATTGGTATTTATATGTTTACTTGGTGCACAAGGCTTCGTCTTTATTGATTTGAAAGCTAATATATTATATATATAATATGCATATTCAATATTCAATATTCAAACACACACACACACACACACACACACACACACACACACACACACACACACACACACACACACACACACACACACACGCACATTATATCTATGTTATCATTTTTTAAAGTCCGCTCTTACTTTGTATATGACAAGCTTCCCCCCTCTTAATTTTTTATTTTAATCTTAAATGTAAAGGGTGAAATAGACAATAAAATTCTAAAATTGCTTAACCACTTATTTCTTGCTATTTCCTTCTCTTTTCTCCACACCCTCCTAGTTAAATACAGTGGAAACCCTTCATAGGACAAGGCAACATCAGCATCTACCCTTTTTCTATAGATAATTTTTTAATCAATTTGAAATTTAAGAATAGAGTTTTTTTTTTTTTATAAATTATCAATATTCGATAATCACGTTAATTTAATTAAATTTAGTTTAAATCTGTTAAATTCTAATAAACAAAACTCTCTCGATATCTGTTTTCTTTATATACAAAATACGAATCTAATAATTTATTCAACGGATATCAATGTACAAACATTAAATTAATTAAACGTAGGTAGAAGTGAAAACTTATGGTATAAATTTAAATATAAAATAATAATTATAGTACTAACTCCTATATTAAAATCTTAGTTAATTTTGAGCAACTTTAACCTTAGCCTCGCCGGTTCTCATTTGAAAAGTCAAAGAAAGAGACATTATTATAAATGATCGCGTCGAGGGTCATATTCAACGACCCAAACGAGAACACGTGCCAAAAGGATGAGAGGAAAAATCATTTGAATCTCCTAATTACTTCTGCAACAGGCAACCAGTCAGTGCCGTGCGAGCTCTCCCACACCCATCGTGTTACGCCGGTTTTTGTAATTTTCTCCGTCACCATCCCTCGACCACTGGTAGCATCAGATCTATAGGAATAACGATATATGAATCAAATAATTTATAAAATTAAGGAATCAGATCTAACCTAGCAATTGATATTAATAAAAATATAAAATTTTTTAAATTTAAAATTTAAAATTTTAAAAATTTTATATTTTTATTAATATTTTAAAATTTAAAAAATTTTATATTTTTATTAATATTAATTGCTAGGTTAGATCTGATTCCTTAATTTTATAAATTATAAATTATTTGATTCATATATCGTTATTCACCTATTTAGTTTTGATACTGGGATTGTGTTTTTAAATTATGATGGCAACATTTTTTGTGATCGAAATGAATGTTTTTGGCATGAGTATCCCAGAAGATATTCAGACAAAAAAAAAGATTGCATGTTCCATAATTGCATATCTTCTGGGATACTCATGCCAAAAACATTCATTTCGATCACAAAAAATGTTGCCATCATAATTTGAAAACACAATCCCAGTATCAAAACTAAATAGGTGAATAACGATATATGAATCAAATAATTTATAAAATTAAGGAATCAGATCTAACCCAGCAATTGATATTAATAAAAATATAAAATTTTTTAAATTTTAAATTAAATTAAGTAGATTTTTTTTTTAATAATATACTAAAATGCACTATCACATAAAATTTAATATATTTACCTTATATAATATCATTCTTATGAAAATACACAATTCTTTCTCTTTAGAGTTCCAATTTCAACCATCCATTTGTTCAATCACACGTGGGAATTTGAAGAATTCAAGTACGGCATGGAGTTCAAATTTGAACAAAATACTAAATACTTCTTCGAGCATGAATCTCTCTCTCTCCATCTCTGACTATGTTGTGGAGTTGAACAATGGGAAAAATGATATTTCCTTTGAATTTACAAATTTTGAAATCCCAAGTAAAATGAAGAAGACAACAATAGGGTCATGGAGTTGCTGGGTCGGGGCTCAGCCGCTTTAGGGTTCTTGAATTACCACGTAACCAATTGAAACCCAGCAAAAGAAAACGCGTCAGACCAAAAAAAAAAAAAATAAATAAATAAGTAAAGGAGGATGGAAAATTTTGCTTCACCTTCTTGGCATCATGACGGAAAATCCCTCCATCGCAATAGATGCCAAGGAGGAGGTGACAAAAAAAAAATAAAAAATACTTTTTTTTTTTTATTTAAGTAGAAGGATGATTTTGACAATTCTGATTAATATTTAATTTTTTCAAGAGTGTTGACTTTCTAAATATGAACTACATTTTTAATATAAAAGAAAAAATGTAGACCATAATTTAATCATTATTTATAATAAATAATACATATAATTGTGAAAAATTAATTCAGTAGTCACTATTATTTTTAGATTGCATCTATAATTAATTATACTAATATTTTTTAAATAATATTTTAATTTAGAATTTTGTTTATGAAAAAAATATATATGAAAAGAGATTTGTCTTTTAAAATATCAATTTAGTTTAAATTAGATTTAAATTGAGTTAATATATCAAATTCCTTTATATATTCTATTTCTTAATTAAAGATTTGATGAAAAAGGATTTGAGAGAACTAATATCTGAAATGGATCTCATATTATTCGAATCGAATTAATCAAGTAAAATATAGATATCGATGATAATAAAAATAAAAAAAATTGAATTAATATATTAATAGAAAAATATTGCATCGATAAACCCAGCAGTAAGTATTAAAAGATTGCTTTGAGTTACCCTACCAAGAGTGATTGTCCAAAAGACTAAAAACAAAGAAGCCGTTTAGAAATCTCGAGGAAATCGGAGAAAGTTGACAAACGCCCCATGTTCCCATCAATGCACTTGGTTTTAACTTTTAAATATAATGATTTTGAGTTTTATCGGAATTAAATTTTTAAAAGAATCTAATCCTGGCCCTTTTCCTCTCCATGTTAACAGTGGGACAGAACATTAATGTCAGCTGAAAATCCTTTTCACTAGTAGTACATTTTCTCTCTCCACTTCTTTTCGGTGTTTTCTTCTTCATTTTATTTATTTATTTTCACTTTTACCCTATATATTGCTGACAAGTGATTGTGCTGATTTTGGGTTGCTCAGTTTCTCTTGCAGGTGAGAGAGAGAGAGAGAGAGAGAGAGAGGGAGAGAGATTCTGAATTCCTGCCGAAAACCCAAACAAAGAGCTTGTCAATTTTGGCGGGAAAGAGGAAGGTAGTAGTAAGAAGAGAAAACAATGGCGGATGGCCCCGCAAGTTTCTGGACTCAGGCCAATGCTTTTCTTCGCAAGAACTTAACTTTCCAGGTCAATTCTCTCTCTTTAGGGTAAATTGGATTCTGGGCATTAATTTATTCTGTTCTTAGTATTCAAGGTTTATTCACTTTTTCCCGTTCACTTTCTTTTTCTGGATTTCTGGGAAATTTTATAGAATTCTGGGGTCTTTAGTGGAATTTGATTGGTTCTTGTGTTTGACATTGAATTTGATCTCTCTCTCTCTCTCTCTCTCTCTCTCTCTCTCTCTCTCTCCATGTTGTGTTAAAAGATTGATTAAACAAATTTGAATTTTGGATTTTGGTTTGTCTTCTTTATTCTTTGCGTGGTAATTAAGGTTTTTGATTTTTTTTTTTTTGAATTATATCATTTCGCTTTTTAATTTTCATTTAGGTTTTCTTTAATGAAACTGGTAGAATCGGAACTTGGTTGATTCTGATTATGACTTTATGGGATCACCATTGAATTTTTCTGTTTGTTCTGTAAATGCATTTCTCCAATTCTGTCTCTCTCTGCTTACTTGATTGGACAAGTTTCGGTTGTGTTCTTGATTTTATGCTTGGTAATACCCTCTTTCTCTCTCTCTCTCTCTCTCTCTCTCTCTCTCTCTCACGTACTATAGGTTTTTTCTGCTGTAAGTTTCCTGATTGTATTACATGGTTCTGTTCTATTTGATAGTGAGTTTTCTCTCTGTCTCTAATTCCCGTGCAGTGGAATTTGATTTGTTCTAAAGAGTAATTTACTCCTTTTTTTCTTCTTTTGCAGAAACGAAATTTGAGAACGAATATTCGACTTATTGCTTTTCCGGTAGTCCTCTGCTTACTGCTGGTAATCCTTCAGGCTGTGGTCAATAGCCTGCTCAAGGATAATGACTGTGGCTGTCAATGCATTGAACGAACTGCTAATGGTAAATGTGCTAAAGAAGAGTGTGGGCTCCAGTATTCGACAGCTGATCAAGCTGGCAGTTGTAGTATTCCAAATCCTCCAGAATGGCCTCCCTTGTTACAAGTACCAGCTCCTCAGTATCGTGCTGTTTCAACAGACTTCTTTTCGTCTGTGGATTTACCGAATGAATCATGCAGGAAGACCGGTTCTTGTCCAGTAACTTTTCTCTTTACTGGGAACAACCATTCATTTGCTGATAGTAATTGCTCATCCTTTCTCCCATTTCTGTGAATTGCTTTCCAAATGCTGGAACTCAATCATATGTTGTTGTCTTTTTCTAGGTTTGGTCGGAAGCATGGTACCAAATTCATTCACTCAAAATATTTCTGATATTCTTGAAAGTTTAGCTGATGATGTCCTCGTAAGTGGTCTTACGTGCATTTTTTTTTTTTTTTTGCCTAATGATATTTTTGATCTTTCTCTTTGATGTTGGGATTTGCTTCTTAAATTTAATCAACAGGGATCAGCATCATGGCCTGGAGATATCAACTACCAGGAGACAGCGTTCAGCCCCGAATATCCACTTTATTATGTTCAATCTAAATGTCCTGTGAACTCTACATTATCGATAGCCATTAGTGTAGGATCTACAGAAGAGCAGAAGGGTACGTGTCCTCTCCTAGTTTGTGGTCATATTGATTTCCACCAAACTGAGTTTTTTGTAACTAATCTTATTGGCTCATCATCCTTGGAAGTATGTGGACATGCCACTTATTTTCAATGGAATACCAACTTGAAAATTTTGAGAAATTTGGAACTGATAACTGCTGGTTTGCTGCTTCAAGTAATACTCTCATGTGCAACTTTTGTAACTAATCTTGTTGGCTCATCATCCTTGGAAGTATGTGGACATGCCACTTATTTCAATGGAATGCTAACTTGAAAATTTTGAGAAATTTGGAACTGATAACTGCTAGTTTGCTGCTTCAAGTAATACTCTCATGTGCAACTGGGGTATGGTCTGAGGAGTGGATTTTGTTCACATAATAATAATACCATGTTCTAATCAAGAAGTTATAAGAGAATTTCCTCATATACATAAGCACCATTTAAAATCTCACTCTATGGACATTTGATCTTTCCTCCTAATTTTTTGCTACTTCAAAATCCTAAAATGTATCCTGTTATCCTTGTAGAACATAAACTGCCCCTAAACTCTTTCGGTGGATCTCAAGTGTGCTGAATCATATCATTTTCTAAGGGCAAGTTTGAGGTTTCATCAGTCGCGTTCTTCAAGTTGAATGATCCTATAAGAGAATTCATTATAAATATCCTCAAGGATGTAAATATTGCATTTAATGACATTTAAGAGAGTATGTTGCATGAACACTTCTAAAAATTAGTGTCTATGTTGAACATAGCCTTTGGACATAACACAGTACACATCACACTTAATGGTCTAAAATTCTTATGACCTTTTAACTTAAAATGGTCTAAAATTCTTATGACTTTCTCATGTAACTGTGTTCGTGCTATGTTGTGTCCCATGTTTTTCTCCATGCTCCATAGGTTGGAGTCCTCTCATTGGTGCTTGGAATACTGAATTTTGTAATTTGCTTCAACCCTTGCTTTCAGATATCGTTTGTGCTCAAGGTTTAAACTTGTGGCGCAACAGTTCTTCAGAGATAAATGATGAACTATATAAGGGTTATTGGAAAGGAAACACAGAAAAGAAGATTAATGAGATAGTTGCAGGTTGGTTTTCCAGAATTTAGTCCACTGAGGCAGTTGAATTCTTATTTTGTTTCAAAACCATTCTTATTATTATTTTAATTTTTCTTTTACAGCATTTGACTTCTTGAACTCAAACCAAAATAACTTCAATGTCACCATTTGGTACAATTCAACATATAAGAATGACACAGGAAATCAACCATTATCATTGCTGCGGATTCCACGCTCTGTAAATATGGTATGTGGATTGAACTTCATTCTTGCTGCTTCCCTGTAGCTACTTTATTTGTGGACCAACACAGAATTTTTTTCCCTCCTCGTCTGACTTGCCTGCATGAAATTAAAAGCACAACAAAGTCCTAAATGCTTAAATTTGCAGGCTTCTAGTGCATTCCTGCAATTTTTGATGGGGCCAACTACAAAAATGCTTTTCGAGTTTGTCAAAGAAATGCCAAAACCTGAGACTCGGGTCAGACTGGATTTTGCTTCTCTTCTTGGTGGACTTTTTTTCGCATGGATCATTCTGCAGTTATTCCCAGTAAGCTTTGAGTTATTTATGCTGATCTGTTCATAAGCATTTAGAGTTTCTATTCAGGTTTTGTCTTTAAAGTTCTAGAGGTATTAATACTGTTTGCTTAAGTGAACCGAGTTCAACTGCTATATGGTTCATTTGATGGGGAAATGAATATTTTGAGCTTTCTTTATTTCCTCTTTCTTTTCTGGAGTTTCTACCATAGTTTATGTTTGTTTTCTCTTGCTATCCATGCAACCGAAGTCCTTTTCACTTTATCTGCCAATTTCAATGTTAAAGATGAGCTTGATGCTTTGAAATTGTAATTGTATTTGATGAACTTTCCGCTGTTGTTTAACGTTAAGGACATTAGTTAATGTGCCTGATTGGACTTCTTAAATCATTCTTGGTATCTTGTAGAGGACACAATCAAGAATGCTTGAAGTTACCTATTAAACATGGGAAGGGGATGATAGCCTTGGCATGAAAGGGAGGCTTGTGCTAAGGACATGCATGATCCATTTTCCTTTCTTTTTCTAGCAAGGCGATTGACTGGAGCCATGCAATAGGAAAATATTCTTTTCTTGGTAGAAATCATTCCTACACCTGTTCCTTTTGGGTTAAATTTCTAAAAATTACTTCTAAAATTGCTAGTGCCAGGTCATTTCATCTAGTTTTTACAGTGCCTGTTGCCTAAATCATATGGCCTCGAAGATATGTCTTCACATGACATTTGCTCATAAATGCACCTTTTTGTTGATAGATGAAATAACACTACATAAGCTAGATTGATTGAAAAAGAAGCCTTTTTGCTGTATGTTTACTTATTTTAATTCTTTCCCATATTTATTGTATATACTCCTCTTAGAATTTAGCATCATTGGCAATAGCATGGTTCAAGTCTATTTGAGATTTTTAAGAGTGATTGCCAATTGAAATTTAAACGATCAATTACATGACATTGCATCTATGACCATCTTAACCAACATACTTTTGTTAATGTCGATTCAAGTTTTTTTATATATCATGGTATAATTATGTAGGTCATATTGAAGTCTCTGGTTTACGAGAAGCAACGGAATCTAAGAATTATGATGAAAATGCATGGCCTTGGTGATGGACCATATTTGATGATTTCCTATGCTTATTTTCTCCTCATCTCTGCAGTGTACATGATATGTTTTGTGGTTTTTGGCTCACTAATAGGTAATGGCACATTAACTTTTTTCGCCCCTTTTCCCCCCGTCAAAAGCTTTAAAGCAAGGTTATTGTTTGCAGGGTTAAAATTTTTCACATTGAATGACTACAGCATTCAAGCTGTGTTCTATTTCATATACATCAATTTGCAAATTTCAGTTGCCTTTCTAGTGGCGGCATTTTTTTCAAATGTTGAGACAGCTACAGGTCTGATTTTGGGGTTTAAGCTATATTCTCAACTCTTCCATTTTGGCTTCAATCTAAATTATTGGTTAGCTGAGAAGCTGTTCTGTTGACAATTGATAATTGCAGTGGTAGGATATATATTGGTCTTTGGATCAGGGCTCCTAGGAGGATTTCTTTTCCAGCCCTTTGTAGAAGATGAGTCATTCCCAAGTAAGTAAATCTAATTATGAAAATTGAAGTACTTCTATTACATGGCCGCAGTTAAAACATCCTAGGAAGATGCTTTCTCTTTGTTTAGAGCCTATTCTTATATTCAATAGCCTTTCTTTTTTTCTGTTTTGGGAAGTCAGATTAGCATCAAAAGTGGCATGACATATATAACTTATTCACTAGTCTCAAGACATAAAAACTCTCTACTCAAACTTCGCCTTCAAATATGCCAACCTTAGTTGAGACTTGAGAGTCGAGACAATAGGAGGAAAAAAAAGAAGCGGGAAAGTGCTTTCTGGTCATGTAAGAGAAGGTTAGTTTTGAACAATGTTGCTGCTCAGATCAACTTTCTGGAAAGATGGCTGATTAGTGATGGCATGTGCCCTTAAATGGCATTGAACATTGATTTTCTAGACCAGATTCATAGTTCAGTTTTTCTCTTCTTTAATTCATCCATGTTTTTCCTTTTTACTGTCTGGGCATCATTTGACCAACTTTTGTTTCTGCAGGGAACTGGTTAATTGTTATGGAGTTGTATCCCGGATTTTCTTTGTATCGTGGGTTATATGAGTTTGCACAATATGCATTTCAGGGAAATTACATGGGTGATCATGGCATGCGATGGAAAGATTTGAGTGAGAGTACAAATGGGATGAAAGAGGTTTTAATTATAATGCTAGCGGAGTGGATTGTGGTGCTTCTTGTTGCACTTTATGTGGATCAAGTTCTATCACCAGGGAGTGGTATTACTAAAGGTCCTTTATTTTTCTTGAAAACCTTTAAGAAGAAAACTTCATCTTTTCGGAACCCTAGTTTGGGAAGGCAGGAATCTAAAGTTTTTGTTGAGATGGATAAAGAGGATGTGGCCCAAGAGGTAAATTTTTTCCATATATTAAAATATTTTTATGCTTTTCCCTTGGGAGAAATTTGTTAGTATGGCTTCTCCCTTTTTTGCATTGCCTTTTTTAATGGCGGTACTTTTGGCTTTTCTCTTGGGGATGTTTGGGGGGAGGGGGAATATCTTGGTTGAAATATTAAAATTAAGTGGGTGGGTAAAGAATTTTCTCTGGGGTGTGCATCTTTATTCATTGATGATGCTGGTCATCAAAGTGCTCCTGACCCCTTGTTCCTCTGTGGTTTTGCCTCCTCTGGTCATCATTTTAAGCAGCACAATAGCAACATCACAGTGCCAAATCTACTCTAGAGAAGATAAATTTAGAATATGTGCAAGAGTTACATTACATACCAGGCATACTTGGGCACTTGGTCCATTGGTATTCATTGTATTCTATTTCTGAACAATGAGTCCTATAATTTGTTTGTTTTATTAAATATTCGACTTTACGTATGATAAAGCATGCATGAGCTCTCATCAATGAGTTAGAATTTGTTTTTTATTATTTTCTAGAGAGAGAAGGTGGAACAGTTGCTGCTGGAGCCAAACACAAGTCACGCAATAGTCTGTGATAACCTCAAAAAGGTTTATCCAGGAAAGGATGGGAACCCTGAGAAAGTTGCAGTGAAAGGGCTGTCTCTTGCTTTGCCTCGAGGAGAGTGTTTTGGTATGCTTGGACCAAACGGTGCAGGCAAAACGTCGTTCATTAGTATGGTAAGTATGAAAGTCTCTAACTTGAATTTATAGAGAACAAGTTTCAACATTTTGTCTGCAGTTCATTCCATGACTTTAAAGGATATAACAAGTATCCCAGATAGGAAGTGCTATGCAACAATCCTCTGATTTTTATTGCTTCTGGCAATACACTTATGTGATGGGTCCTGTTGCTCTTTTTGCATTTGTTTGTCCATGAAACTTTCTCAACTAGGAGGCCTTTTGGGGCTTGTGGCCTCTTTCACTATAGAGATTACATAGTTTATGCTAGTAACTAACTTTGTCTGTTCTTGAAATTTCTGTTTCAGATGATCGGACTCACCAAGCCAACCTCTGGCACCGCATTTGTGGAGGGTCTTGACATACTGAGTCAAATGGATAGAATATACACCAGCATGGGTGTATGTCCACAACATGAGTAAGTTGGATTCTTTCTCCTGTGTTTATTAAGGTACACAAACCTATTTTCGCTTATTTTATTTTTTTCTTCTCTTATGAACAATCTGCAGCTTGCTTTGGGAAACGCTAACAGGAAGGGAGCATCTATTCTTTTATGGTAGACTGAAGAACCTCAAAGGTCCTGCCTTAACACAGGTAAGGCAAAATTGCTTCATTTCTTGAACAGTATCATTCTTTTGGATATATATGAAATTGAGATCACTGGTGCTTGTCAAAAGAATATGAACTCAGAAGATAACATGCTGCTAAATATGTAAAATTGGAATGTAGTTGCAGCGAAAGTTTACTTGGTATTTGCATTCGAACTGCCTTCTATGCATTAATTATGCAAGACTACAAATCAAAAAATCATCGTGAATCCAAGACCCCATGCCAGAATCTGATGAAGTGCCCAGCCTTCTCCCTTCATGAGTCTGCACAATTTCTAGTGGACTGAGATGGTATGGTATCTCGGCAACAGAGGGAGGACATTATGGTGATTGTTATCCGGTTTTGAACTTATTTTGTCTTCCCTTTTCTATTGCTGTAGGCAGTGGAAGAATCCCTGAGGAGTGTGAATTTATTTAATGGAGGGGTTGGTGACAAACAAGCTGGCAAATATAGTGGAGGCATGAAGAGGAGGCTTAGTGTCGCTATTTCTCTGATTGGAGATCCCAGGGTATTTTCTTATCTGTGGAATGTCTGCCCTACTTTGCAGAGTATATCACACACTACAGACTCATGTGATTGCTATCCTTTTCCAAGGTGGTTTATATGGATGAGCCCAGTACAGGACTAGATCCAGCTTCACGAAACAACTTGTGGAATGTTGTGAAGCATGCAAAGCAAAATCGGGCGATTATTCTCACCAGTACACCTCTCTCTCTCTCCTCTCTCTATGTCTCTGTCTGTCTCTGTTTCTCTGCCTCTTTCCGTCAGTCTATCTGTCTGTCTGTCTGTCTATCTCTCTCTCCCATATAGTATTTCTCAGTGCACCTGTGGCTCTCTTATCTCTCTCATTCACGCATACAGATATTTACCTGCTGACAAAACTCCTGAGAGATTCATATCCCGCCAAGACAAATAGGCAAAAGTCCATTCACATTTATGCGCGCGCGCGCACACACACACACACACACACGTTCGCATGCATTCATTGATAGGTAATACACTTGCAGCATATGGACTATCAATTGGCCCACATAACAGATGCTTTGGCCTTCATTGAGTCATATCTCGAGGCCTTAAATGGATATCAAATTTAACTTACCTTATTAATTAGTGATGAAGCTCAAACTCATTGGTTTCAGCACATTCAATGGAAGAGGCAGAGGTCCTTTGTGATCGGCTAGGGATTTTTGTGGATGGTAGCTTTCAATGCATTGGAAATCCGAAAGAGGTAAATTTGATTTATCTACTCTTTATTTTTTGTTACAGTTGATGCAGCGGGCTGGCATGAAGACAGTAATCTGTTAAGTCTTTTGAAGAACTTAAAATCAACGAGAATAATTGGCAGAAGATCGAGCTATGAATCTCATCAAGCTTGTTTCTAGTTTTCTAGCTAAGGCTAACTAGACCAAAGTAGCACGAGAGCAATGTAACTTCTGAATCTAGTTGGTTTCTAATCCTAGTAAATAGAAGGGGATACTAATGAACCAGTGAAGATAATGGGAGCCTCCATAAGAATCAGTTTCTGAGAAAAGCCTATTAGGAGGTACAGTCAAGGAAGTGGTAGGTTTCATGCAAATTCATCTCCCAAGATATGCTTCATGAATGGCTTTTTAGGCCATCTTTTTGTAGCCTATTCCCTGGCTAATTGAACAAAAACTGAAACTTGGAGGCATGAACTAGTCCCTAAGACTCCCTTTGCAAGTAGTAGACATGAAGCTGATTTTTTCTTTTTGGGCTTATTGAACAAAAACTGAAACTCGAGGCATGAACTGTCTTTTTTAGGCTGTTTCTGCCATCATTTTGATACTGGACACTTCTAGGTAGGGCTGATTTTGGAAAATTTCCTTACTAGGATTTCTTATGCATTAAGATATATCCACCCTTTTGGAATTCTCGTGAGCATAGAGCTGGTGGAAATTTGTTTCTGCATTCTTACTTGGTTCTGTTTGAACATTGTGCCCATAAATGCATGCTGCTTAAATACGTAACTTTTTGAGTGCATGCTTGGTGCCAATGAACAATGATCCACTTGGTAAAGATAGAAAACAGAAAAATAAGACATCGAATGGAACAAACAATCCACTTGGTTGGGCCACACATAACACATACATTAAAAATTCCTTTTCAATCTTTACAGTCTGTAATGTTGATATTGATGACAGCTAAAGGGCAGATATGGGGGATCTTATGTGTTTACAATGACAACATCTGCAAATAATGAAGAGGATGTGGTGAACCTGGTGAAGAATCTTTCCCCAAGTGCTAACAAGATTTACCAAATTTCCGGAACCCTGAAATTTGAGCTGCCGAAGAATGAAGTGAGAATTGCAGATGTTTTTCATGCGGTTGAAAATGCAAAGAGTAGGTTCACTGTGCAAGCTTGGGGCCTGGCTGACACCACTTTGGAGGATGTCTTCATCAAGGTTGCTCGCGGGGCTCAGGCATTCAATGTTCTTTCATGACATCTATAATCACTTCTAATCTTGATATTTCTTTTCATTTTGCACATTATCAACTTTGCCCATTACTTCCTTGAAGAGTGGGTTTTGTTGCATGCATGAACAGCTTATCCCATGTCTAGTATCGTACTTATATATGTTGGCGGGAGTCATGTCTTCTATTTGGAAAAGATTTACTATGTTGTGATTATAGAAACTAGAACATTTGTAGGCATTTTTAATTTTCTTTCTTATCTGGAGTGATTTGAATATTGCATTGTAATATTACAAAAGCATCTGAAAGGACAATTCAACTTGTATAAATGACGGTAAGCTTTTCTCACTGTGCAAAGGGTAAAATCCTTACTGTACTTTTTTTTTTTTTTTTTTTTTTTTTAACTATGGGATTTGAATCTGTTATCACCGGATTGGAGAGAGAAATTGTGACTATTAACCTGTTCTCTTGGGGACAAAAATAAGAGGTGCAACATGAGGACTTCCCAAGAGGTCATTATTCTTAGTATTACTCTCTTCTTAACATGCTTAATTGTGGAGTTTATGCTTAATTGTGGAGTTTTGATAGGAAATGATACATTAATGCCGGTATCATCGCATCCCCTTGCTATCTCTGTCTCAATTGTAGGTTTGACTTTGCATGTTTGAGAAATACTAAAATTGACTTCAAAATTGTTAATCAGTAAATTATGTTATTTCAGATTTTGCCATTAGATGGGGTCAAAGATAGGCCTCAAACCTTTAAAAAAAAAAAAAAAAAAACCTATGGAAATGGTTTGCACGACTCATTCTAGGTCTATATAATATCATTTATTGTTAATTAGTAATTATTTATTGTTAAAATTACTATAAATATTGTTCGATGGGCAATATTTATTAATGTAGCACTAGGAAAAATCTATTAATGCAAACATTTTTTTTTGTTAATCACTATTATAAATCAATTTAAAATCACAAATACCAAATTTTATTACTATCTCTAGAGTTACCATGCTATCTCAATTCTTTTTTATGCTTAGGAAATTATAACGGACATAGTTATTTAAAAAATTCTTAATTTCCTTCGACTTATTTTTATTTTTTCTTAATTAATTTATAATATTTTCAATTAAAATAAAAAATTATAAAATGTAGAATTTGTTTTTTACTAATAATTCTTGTTTTATTGAATTAATGCCTAATCTTCAAAACATTTATAAAATCAGCCCCAAACTTTCAAAAAGATACCAAATCCTCCCTTATGGTGCAAGGTAAAGTGTAAATTGACAAGAGAGCTCCCATATTAGTAAGTAATGGTGCGGAGATGGCATATATCCAAAAGGTTTGACATTAATATCTCTTAAATAAGATTTTGATTTCGAATTAAAAAAAATAGATATCGAGAGAGTTTTGATCATTAAAAATCCAATCCTACTCGAGCAGGATTAAGTCAAGTTCGAAATAATTATCAAATATTAGTAATTTATTCCAAAAAAGAGACTAATTAAATATATTTCAAAGATTAAAGTTAGTACAATAATTAAATATGTTTTAAAGATTAGGAATATTTTAAATATATATTTTATAATTTGGCCAATAGACAATGAAAAAATTAGATAGTGTATGATTTGCGGTGGCATTCAATGATTTCAAAATTATTCAAATCATGCATATTTAGCCAACCAAGCATGCGGAATGGGAGGGGTGAAGCCCGGGACAAGAGGAAGTAAGATAACAGTTTCTACCTTATTTTTTTTTTAATATATTTATTATATATTTGAGAGTTTGGGGTCTCAAGTTCAAGCGTTGGGAACAGTGAAAAAATATTTGAGAGAGTTTACTCTTAAAATGGGTTTTACGGTGTTTGAATCGGATTAGTCGGATAAAATCCGAATACCGGTAGTGAAATATATATATATATATATATATATATATATATTAAATATTATTTATTATCTTAAAAATTATAATTCCTCTATGAATACATATAAATTTATTTGGGTAAAGCCATCATTTCTTGCCTTTCTTCTATGTCCGCTGACAAGGCTCTGTTTATTCTATGTTCGTGCAGGCTTGGATTTTACACTGCGCATTGAAGTCAGAAAACCGAAATCTGCGTGAAGGATAATTTAGTAATTTTGTTTGACATAATTAGACATAAAGGATAAAGGAGTGAGGGCAGTTTTGTCATTTGACAAATGTTTTAGGAGTGCTATTTAGTTTACCTGGGAAAAAAAACATTCTCTAGAGAGAGAGAGAGACAGAGAAAGAGATAGAGAGAGCTCAAAGAAAGAGATCGTCAATCATGTCGGGAAAGGGAAAGGTGGTAGTCAGAAGAGAAAACAATGGCGGATGCCCCCGCAAGTTTCTGGACTCAGGCCAATGCTTTGCTTCGCAAGAACTTGACTTTCCAGGTTCATTTTTCTCTGTCTAAAGCAAATCTGAATTCTGGGCATTAACCATTTCTATTCTTAGTAATCAAGGCTTATGCACTTTTTTCATTTTTGGGTTCGAGGAAAATTTGTTGAATTCTGAGTGTTTGTTTTAGTGGAATTTCATTTGTTCTTTTGCTTGGCTTTGAATTTGATATATATCTCTCTCTATAAGTTGTGTTTAAAGTTTGATCAGAAAATCATCGTGAAAAGTAGCTCTCACTATTGCTGATTCCATGACCCTGAGCGTGCAAGGAAATAAGAGCTGACAAGCACACAGAATCCGGTGGAATGAATAGCCTTCTCCCTTGACACGAGTTTCACAATTTCTAGTGAATTGAGATATTAAGGTACATTGGCAACAGGGGAGAATATTATGGTGCTGATTATCATGTTTTGAACTTTTTTTGTCTTTCCTTGTGTTGGCTGTCGGCAGTGGAAGAATCCCCAAGATAGCTAGAAAATCTAAACACCTTTTCAAGTATTTTTATACACAAAATACAATTATACTTTTAAAATAGATAGAATCATTAATTATTATATTAATATTTTAGCATGAAAATTATTTAAAAATTGTCACAAATAGAACAGTTTCAATTTTAACGATTCAAATGTTTTTAATGTAGTGTAATCCTTCTAATATGATCAACTAAATGCATTCCTTTCTTAACCCTCACTTTTTTAGATATGGAAATGATATATATTTTCTTTCACATTCATTCTTTTTTATACCTTTTCCAAATGTCATCATTTCAAATTAAAATAGAGAGGTAAATTGAGAATTTTTTTTTTTGGGGACTACTCTCTCTCTCTTATTTTAAATTCAAATGAATTAGGTAGATTATTTCTCTCGTTGGAGATCCCAGGGTAAGTTCTTCAGTGTATCGTCCGCGCTACTGTTCAATATGAACCATGCACTGCGAACTAAATGTGATTGTTATCCTTTTCCAAGGTTGTGTACATGGGTGAGCCTAGTAGTGGAATTCTGTCCAGCTTGCAAAACAAAATCGGGCAATTATTCTCACCAGTATCTCTCTCTCTCTCTCTCTCTCTCTCTCTCTCTCCAGTTGCAGCATATAGACTGTCGGGTGACCTGAATGACATATTTTTTGGTCTTTATGGAACCGTATCTATAGACCTGAAATAGATATCAAATTTCAATTACCCATTCTCTTAGTGAAGAAGCTCAATCTAAATGGTTTCAGCACATTCAATGGAAGAAGCAGAGGTCCTTTGAGATCGGCTGGGGATTTTCATGGATGGCAGCTTCCAGTGCATAGGAAATCCAAAGGAGGTAAATTTGATTTAATCTGCTATTGCTTTTATTGTTACAGTTGATAGAGTGGGTTGGCACAAACAGAGAGTAAACTGTTGAAGAACTAGAACCCAACCAGAATAATCAATAGAAGATCTAGCTATGAATCTCGTCAAGCTTCTTTTTTTCTTTTCTTTTCTTTTTTCCCTGGCTAGGGCTAACTAGATCAAAGTAACATGGAAGTAATGTTAACTTCTGAGTCAAGTAGGTTTCTAAATCTAGTAAATAGAAGATAATACTATTGAGTCACCAAACCATGAAGCTAGTGGGAGCCTCCATAAGAACCAGTTCTGGAGAAAAACCTATTAGGAGGTGCAACTAAGTCAATGGTAGGTTTCAGTTCCCAGTATAAGCTTCGTGAATGGCATTTTAGCGTCCTTTTGTAGCCTATTACCCTGCTAATTGAACAAAAACTGAAACTGCAAGACATGAGGTGGTCCCTCTGGTGCCCTTTGCAAGTGTTAAACCTGAAGCACTTTTCTCCTTAATTTTGATACTGTACACATCTCGGCAGGGCTGATTTTGCAAAATCTCTTTTCTAGGATTTCTTACACATTAAGATCCACCTTTTTGGAATTGCGGTGAGCATAGAGTTGGAGATTTATTGCTGCTTTCTTACTTGGTTCTGTTTGAACATTGTGCACATATATGTATGCTTAAATACATCTCTTCTCAGAGCATGCTTGGTGCCAATGAACAATGCTCTACTCAAAAACAGAAAATAGAACAAGCAATCCACCTGATTCAGCCACACATAGCTGCGAGAAGAGACTTGTGACTTTACAAGTTCTTTCAAAATCTTTTGCATTCCGTGGCTGAAGGGCAGGTATGGGGGATCTTATGTGTTTACAATGACAACGTCTGCAAACAACGAAGAGGATGTGGTGAACTTGGTAAAGAATCTTTCCCCGAGTGCTAACAAGATTTACCAAACACCCGAAGCCCTGAAGTTTGAGCTGCCGAAGAATGAGGTCAGAATCGCAGATGTTTTTCATGCAGTTGAAAATGCAAAGAGTAGGTTCACTGTACAAGCATGGGGCCTGTCTGGCACTTTGGAGGATGTATTAATGGAGGTTGCTAACGGGGCTCAGGCATTCAATGTTCTTTCCTGACATCCATCATTTCTTTGAAGAGTTGGTTTTCTTGTATACATGGACAGCTTATCGAACCTGTCATTGTACACGTGTATGTTGGCGTGAATCGTGTCGTATTTGGGAAAGATTTACTATGTTGCAATTATAGGATTTAGAACATTTCTTTCCTACTTAAATGAGTTGACCACTATGTTGTAATTGTAATACTACAAAAGCCTCTTAATGGGCAATTTAGTGCAAGTGATTTTTTCATCATAGATGCTCTATTATGCAATCAATCCGGTCGTCCCTGCAAAGATATCGAGTGATTAAAAGCCCTTGTTTAAGTTTCTCAAGTTTCTTACATGAGCTCTCGTGTTTGAAAATTTGTGAATGTATGTATTTTCATAATTTTTATAAATCTTGTCAAACCCAAAAAAAAAAAAAAAAAATGTAATGAGTAAAATCCTTAATTTACCTTCTCTTTCTCAATTGTGTATCAGTAAAATTACATTATTTCAAATTTTATCATTTCAATGATTACATGACTAAAACTTACAGTCTTTCACCTCGTCCTTGACTCACCCCATGACTAAAACTTACCAAATGTACCCTTGTGTTTTGTACAATTAAAATAACGTAACCAAGTCATTAGAGAATTGAAGGAAGAAGGTTTTTTAAAACTCTTGAGGAAATTGCGCAAAGTTGACAAATACATCTTGGTCACAAATGCATTGGTTTTGACTAAGTAGCTAGGCCAAAAATTAGATTTTTTTTCTTTTTTTTATAGTGTATTCACTCTCTCTCTCTCTCTCTCTCTCTATATATATATATATATATATATATATATATATATTTATTTATTTCCACTTTTAGTACTGTTATTTGGATGGAGATATTATGATCAAAATCATACAAATCTTACCATAATTTGAATGCTTTAGATGAGAGTTTCTCTCTCTTGCTACTTAGTTTTATTTTTTTCCCTTATTTATTTATATTCCCTTTTATTTTTTTGATTCAAAATATTAATAACCAAGAAAAAATCTGTCATAATGTGAATGCTTTGAATGAGTATGTTTGCTTGATAAAAATGACCATATTATGAAAAATAATCTTTTTGTCATGGAGATATATTATTGAAAAACAAAATAATATCAATGGTCAGTCGGTTCAATGAGATGAGATGATAAGTTTCTTAATTAAATATCATATTCAAAACTCAAAACAAATTAGTTATGGTTTTGGATACCGGTTGTGAGAAAAAAATAATTACCTTATGAAATATTTATGACTACTAATGTAAAGTCATCATTTGAAGAATATTCTTGAAGTAAGGAATATGCTAATGTTATATGTTCTGTGAATTTAGTGACAGAATACTTAATTCTCTCATCGAAATCTCGAATTCAAGTTTTGGGAATGAAAAAACAGACATGGGAAGAATCTGTCTCTAAATTGAATCTCATAATACTCAAATTAGATTGATTGGGTAATTCAGATATCAGTAGTCAAGTAAAAAAAAAACAAGAAATATTATTTGGTCTTTTTTTTTTATTTCATTACCTTTTAAAACCCATATTATTCTTACCTGCTAAGGAATCCAAATATATTATTTATACTCTAGAAAAGGCAATTTTAGTAACCTTCATGCTTGATTTATAACGTGGGTAGCATTTTTGGATCATGAAAATTGATGATGAACATGAATTAGTACTACCAATTTAGCATGCAATTGATCTAGGAAAGAACATTATATTAATTTAAATAATTTCTAATTACTATCACTTGTATTCTAATTTTGTGTTCTTAATTTAAATAATTTCTGATTTAACATGAAAATATTAGGTTATGGGTATAAACCCTTTTCATTTGATTAGCATAGTATTATCGTTTGCTTTTCTTTTTTGAAAAATTTAAACTTTTATATATCTATATCAAGCGTTAATCATCCTAACTTTCACCTAATCCAACTTTAATTTTGATTTACAGAATTCCGAATAATTTTATATCCTTATTTTTTTCCGATAAAACACGTTTATATAATTGTTTTATTTACTATATTTAATTTTAAAAAAGGAAAAATTATAAAATCCACCGTAAATTTGACCCCAAATTTCAGTTGGGATCTTGTGATTTGATTACACTTTACACTGTCTAATTAATGATGTTTATTATGTTTGTTGTTAAAATCTTTTAAAATTTGAGATTACCCTTGATATAAAAATATATATATTTTTATTTTTCTCAATAATTATTTTTTCAATTCTTGATTTTTCATTCTCCCTCTATACGTTTTCTTCTTCTTATTTCACTTCTCTAAAAGGTAAATAGAGAAAAAACAGAAGCAAATTATGTGTTATGAATTTTGGTGTAGCATTATAAGCAAGTAGATTATAGAGTTGTGCATCTCAAGAGGGAAAGGGGTGGAAGAAAAAGGGGAGAAGGTTACTTGAAGATGATTTTAGAAAAGAAAAGGAAAAGAACATTTCAAACTTTTTCTATAAAGAAAAATGCGCAAATGATCTATATAACTCACCGACGAAATTCAAAAAGTGTAATTAGAATTGAAATTATATTTTGCCAAATAAAATATTTCAAATTAGTTACGGTAAAGAATAATTTGAAACCAAATTCACGACAATTTTTATAATTTTCTCAAACTTTAATAGAATGATATTGAAGTTATTACTCTAGTTAGTCTTACCCATCTATGTAACATCAATTAAAAATGTTATCATGTGAAAAGTGTTAGGCTGATTCTTTTTTTTTTTTTTTGAGAAATTTCAAAAGAAGTAAAAGGAAGAGACAATCAATGGATAGAGAATTTGATTCCGCGGTGGCATTCAATTAAATTCAAATTATGTTTTTTTAGCTATAGACGTTTATTTAATCCAATGATCGTGACATTAATATCTTTCAAAAAAGTTTTATTAAGGGTCTAATTCAACGCGAACAGAATTCAAAAATAAAATAAAAAAATCTCGTTGCCTTGTATTTAACAAAGGGCTTTGTTTGTTTAATATAATTATTTTAGAGAAATTATTTTTTGTCAAAACTATTTTATGCTCACATGTGACTAGATATATGACAACATAGTTGGATTGCAACAATTCAAATATTCATCATTTTTTTATTTTTTTTTTGTCTATATTGATCTAGTGAAAGGGATACTAGAACAGTCAATCAAAATTTGAATTCGAATTTTAAAAATATAAAAAGTTATATCGAAAGAATTCCTTTAAAAAAAATCTAATAATAATTCAGATCAAATTAATCAATTCACCGATGTACAATTGTCAATTCGTGGAAATATTGCAGACCATTCATCATTTCTCTCCAAACTTTAATGTAGCTTTGCAAAGGAAAATGACCATTAAGAGGGTAATTTTGGATTTACATGGTGTACCAAAGTTGGTGGCCTCCAAATGCATGAAGGGCGCTTGGTAATTTTAATAGGGGTATTTTGGGTAATTGATAACATAATTAGAGTTAAATGAGAAAAGAGTGAGGGCAGTTTTGTCATTCGATTAAATCTGTTTAGTTTACCTTCGTAGGGGAAAAACATGGTACGTAGTCTATATATCGCTGACACGGGATTGTGCTAATTTTGTGTCGCTTTAGTATCTCTTTCTTGCAGAGGGGGAGGGAGAGAGAGAGAGAGAGAGAGAGATTGGGAGGACAAAAAAATCCCCAAAAAAGAGATTGGCAATTTTGGCGGGAAAGGGGAAGGTGATAGTGAGAAGAGAAGACAATGGCGGATGGCGCTGCAAGTTTCTGGACTCAGGCCAATGCGTTGCTTCGCAAGAACTGGACTTTCCAGGTTGATTTTTCTCTCTCTAGAGGAAGTCTGAATTCTGGGCATTAATTATTCCTGTTCTTAGTAATCAAGGCTTATGGATTTTTCCTCTTAATTTTCATTTACTGGGTTCGAGGAAAGTCTGTTTAATTCTGGGTGTTTGTTTTTGTGGGATTTAATGGTTCTTTTATTTTGCTTTGAATTTGATATCTCTCTCTCTCTCTATATATATATATACATATATGTTGTGTTTAGAGATTTATTCGACAAATTTGAATTTTGGATTTGGTTTGTCGTCCTTTCACGTTGGTAATTAAGGTTTTTGATTTTTTTTGAATTTTATAATTTGGCTTTTTTATATTTTTTTTTTGGTTTTCTTTAATAAAACTGGTAGATTCTGGGTTTTGTTTGCGGAATTTGGTTAGTTCTGGTTATGAATTTCTGGGTTACCATTGAATTTTTTCTATTTGTTCTGTAAAGCATTTCCTCTGTTTTTGGTTATACAGCGATTTGAACCTGGATCTCATGCTGGGGGAAGGGGATTGTGACCATCGGACTGTCTCGGGAATTTCCTCTTTCTCTCTCCCCCTTAAATTTCATCTGTGTTGTTGATTTTATGCCTGGTAATACTTTAAAAAAATTGTTCTGTCTTTAGGAGATTGGTTGATGTCTGGTTTTTTAGAATAGAATTTTGTTGCTTCTGATGAAGTTCTTATTAATTAGTAAATTTGATCCGTTTGATCTATAAAGCATTTCTGCAATTCTGCTTCTTAGATGGGTATGGATTGAATGAATGACCTGATTTTATTACATGAATTTTGTTCTATGAGATAGTGATTTTCTATGTATGTCTGATTCCTGTTTGAAAATGCAGTGGAAATTTATATGCTGATTGATTTGTTCTAATGAGTTATTTACTTACTTTTGCAGAAGCGGAATATTAGGACGAATATTCGACTTATATCTTTCCCTGTAGTCCTCTGCTTACTTTTGGTTAGCCTTCAGGCTCTGGTCAACACCGCAGAGAAGGAAGCTTCTGATGAACAAACTGCAGACAGTAAACAAAAAGCCCCTCCAGAATGGCCTCCTTTGTTACAAGTACCAGCACCTCAGTATCGTGCTGTTTCAACCAACTTCTTTTCGTATGTGGATTTACCAGATGAATCATGCAGGAAGAACGGTTCTTGTCCAGTAACATTTCTTTTCACTGGCAACAACCAGTCATTTGCTAATGGTAATTGCTCAGCCTCTCTCATTTTCATGGATTGCTTTTTCCAAAATGATGGAACTCGATCATAAGTTGTTGTCTTTTTGTAGGTTTGGCTGGAAATATGATACCAAATTCATTCAGTCTAAATAGCTCTGATATTGCTGGAAGTTTAGCTAATAATGTCCTGGTAGGTGGTCTTACATGCTGCTCTCTCTCTCTCTCTGTTTCTTTCTTTTTTTGCTTACTGATATTCTCATTGTCCATCTTCTTTTTGATGTTGGGATTGCCGCTTGAACTTTAATCAACAGGGATCAGCAACATGGCCTGAATCTAACCACTTAGAGGAGACTGCGTTTGACTCTATACATCCACTGTATTACATTCAATCCAAATGTCCTGCAAACTCCTCACTCCTGGTACCCATAGGATCTGAAGAAATACAAAAGGGTATGCCTCTTCCTATTTTGGTTACATTGATTCCACCAGAGTTTGTTGTAAGTAATCTTATTTGCACATCTTTCTTGGAAATATGTAGTCATGCCACTTATTTTCAATGGAACGCTAACTTGAGAAATTTAGAACTGATAACCGGTGGTCTGCTGCTTGAAGTACTACTCAACTGGGGTATGGTCTTAGGAGTGGATCTTGTTTACATAATAATAATAGCATGTTCTAAACAAGTAATTATGTTGGTTCAAGAAATTATAAGAGAATTTCCTCATATATAGAGATACTATTTAACATCTCACTCTATGGATACTTCATATATTTCCTCCTAATCTTTTACTACACCAGTTTCAAAATCCTAAACATGTACCCTGTTATCCTTGTAGAATATAAATTGCTCATTTACACATCTGCTGGATCTCAAGTTGGACTGAATCATAACATTTTCTAACAGCAACTTTGAGGTTTTATCACTCCTGTACTTGAGTTGAATGATCATAAAAAGAACTCATTATAAATATCATCATGAATGTTAATAGTGCATTTAGTTACTTGTTTTATAGTATATGTTGCATGAACACTTCTAGAAATTAATATATGTGTTGGACCACAGCCTTTGGATATAACACAATACACACCATACTTTTTAACATAAATTGTGTACAATTCTTATGACTTTGTTGTGTCCCTATATCCATGGCATTTCGTGTCCGGTGTTTTTGTCCATGATTCATAAGTAAAAATCCTGTCAATGGTGCTCCTATGGTATGAAGTGTGTTAATGAGGGTTGGATTCATTAGTTTTGGGTGGTACATCTGTAACTTGATGAGAGGTTTCTTTCTCAGAATACTGAATTTTGTATATCTGCTTTGACCCCTTGATTTCAGATGTCATTTGTGCTGAAGGTTTAAACTTGTGGCGCAATAGTTCTTCAGAGATAAATGATCAATTATATAAGGGTTATCAGGAAGGAAATGGAGAAAAGAAGATCAATGAGATAGTTTCAGGTTCGTCTTCTGGATTCTTTTGATTAGTCCACCAATGCAATTGAATGCTTATTTTGTTTGAAACCTTTCTTAATGTTTTTAATATTTCTTTTACAGCATTTGATTTCTTGAACTCAAACCGAAACAACTTCAATGTCACCATTTTGTACAATTCAACATATAAGAATGACACGGGAAATCAACCACCAAAATTGGTTCGAGTTCCACGTGCAGTAAATATGGTATGTGTATTGAATCTCTTTCTTGTTGCTTCCTTGCTCGACTTTTGATTAGTGTTCACATCTGATATTTGCACTTGATATTCTTTGTTTTTCTTATCTGTGCTGGTCAACAGTAGTTTTCTTTAATCTTAGACAACATGTCTTCATTCTTCAAACTTTTGTTGTCAACTAAGGTTCAGAGAATGAGCACATATTTTCTGTTTCTAGAAAATTCTATTTCACTACTTTATTGGTAGACCAACACTCAATTTTTTTGTTTCACTTGCCTGCATGAAATTGAATACACAAAAAAAGCATGAAATTGAATACACAAAAAAAGTGTTTGCACCTAAATTCTTATGTCTGCAGGCTTCTAATGCATTCCTGCAATATTTGATGGGGCCAGCAACAAAAATTCTTTTTGAGTTTGTCAAAGAAATGCCAAAACCTGGGACCCGAGTCAGAGTTGATATTGCTTCTCTTCTGGGTGGACTTTTTTACACATGGGTCATTCTGCAGCTATTCCCAGTAAGTTTTGAGTTAGATGCAGTAATCTTTTCATAAGCATCTCAAATTTGTAATGCATACCATGTCTATTCAGGTCTTGTCTTTTAAGTTTTAGGGGTATTAATACTGATTGCTTTAGCAAACCGAGTTTAATTGTTATAGGGTTCATTTGACTGGGAAATGAGTATTTCGAGCTAGTTTTATTTCCTCCTTTTGTTCTGGTGTTTCTAGCATTGTTTATGTTTACTTTCTCTTACTATCCATGCAACTCAAAATCTTTTTCAATTTGGCGGCCATTTCAATATGAAATGCTGAGCCTGATGCTTTTGAAATTGTATTTGAATGAGCTTCCTGCTCTTGTATAATAATTCCATAACAAGGACATGGCAGTGCGCCTTTAGTGGATTTCTTAAATCATCCTTGGTATCTTCTAGAGGACACAGTCGAGAATGCTAGAAGTGTTGTTTCACCTTAAAAACATAGATAAACAGGATGATAGCCTTGGCGTGAAAGTGAAGCTTGTGCATAAGAAGTGTATGATTCCATTTTTCCCTTCTTTTTCTAGACAAGGTGATTGAGTGGGGCCTTGTAATTGGAAATGATGCTTTCCTTGAGTAGAATGTGTTCCTACAGCTGTTACTTTTGGGGTATATTTCAGAAGATTACTTCTAAAATTGAAAGTCCCAGGTTATTTCATCTGATTTAGATAGCGCCTGTTACCTAAACCATGTTTCCTCTGAGACATATCTCCATGACATTTGCCCCATAAATGCACGTTTTAGCTGATAGATGAAATGGCTCTACATAAGCATTTTTGTTATAAATGTCTTCATTTTAATTCTTTCCCATATTTGTTCTATAGACTCCCATTATAATTCAGCCTCATTGGCAATGGCTTGGTTTGAGTCTGTTCAAGATTATTAGGAGTGATTGCCAATTGAAAATTGAATGATTGAATACATGATTTCAAAACCTTAAAATTCTCCTTTAATTAATTGATGTTCATCATTAAACTAAGTGGTTTGCAGAGTGAAACCTGCATTATCTGACCTGCTAATTATGACATTGGATATAGGATCATCATAACTTTCATAATTTTATTAATGCTTGATTCAGATTATTGAGAAGTCTTGATATGTTTATGTAGGTCATATTGAAGTCTCTGGTTTATGAGAAGCAACAGAATCTGAGAATTATGATGAAAATGCACGGCCTTGGTGATGGACCATATTTGATGATTACCTATGCTTATTTTCTTTTCATCTCTGCACTCTATGTGATCTGTTTTGTAATTTTTGGCTCACTAATAGGTAATGGCACATTGATTTTTTTTTTTTTCCCTTTTCTACTTCTGTTCTTATTCAAGGGTTATAAAGCAAGGTTCTTGTTTGCAGGGTTGAAATTTTTCACATTGAATAACTATGGCATTCAAGCTGTGTTCTATTTCATTTACATCAATTTGCAAATTTCACTTGCCTTTCTAGCAGCAGCATTTTTTTCAAATGTTAAGACAGCTACAGGTCTGATTTTCGGGTTTAAGCCACATTCTCAACTGTTCCATTTTGGCTGCAATCTAAAGTATTAATTGGCTGAAAAGCTGTTGTGTTGACAATTGATTGTTGCAGTGGTAGGATACATATTGGTATTTGGATCAGGCCTCCTAGGATCTTTTCTTCTCAACCCGGTTCTAGTTCGTCAATCATTCTCGAGTAAGTAAATCTAATTATGAAATTTGAAGAACTTATACTTCAGGAGCCAGTTATACCATCATAGGAACATGCTTCCTGTTTGTTTCAAGTATATTTTCATATTGAGTAGCATTTCTTTTCTTCTATTTTGGAAATTCTGATATATCATAAAAGGCATGACGTATATACCTTATCAACTAATCTCAAGACATAAAAACCCTATTCTCAAACTTCACCTTCAACTATGCTGACCTTAGTTCTGATTTGAGAGTCAAGATAAAGGGAGAAAAAGAAGAAGAGGAAAATTGCTTTCTATTAATGTGAGTGATGCTTAATTCTGAACAACATTGATGCTCAGACCAAGTTTCTGGAAAGATGACTGATCAGTAAAAACACACATGATTACATTGCATTGAACATTGATTTTCTAGACCAAATTCATATTTCACGTTTTCTCTTCTTTAATTTGTCCATGTTTTTCCTGTGCTTCTTCTCCTTTTACCGCCTGGGCATCATTTGACTAGCTTTTGTTTCTGCAGGGGTGTGGATAACTGTCATGGAGTTATATCCTGGATTTTCATTGTATCGTGGGTTAAACGAGTTCGCAAATTATTCCTTTCGGGGAAATTACATGGGTAATCCTGGCATGCAATGGAAGGATTTGAGTGATAGTACAAATGGGATGAAAGAGGTTCTAATTATAATGCTAGTGGAGTGGATTCTGGTGCTTATTGTTGCAATTTTTGTCGACCAAGTTCTGTCACCAGGGAGTGGCATTAGTAGAGGTCCTTTATATTTCTTGAAATCCTTTAAGAAGAAAACTACATCTTCTCGGAACCCTAGTGCAAGAAGGCAGGAATCTAAAGTTTTTGTGGAGATGAATAAAGCAGATGTTGCCCAAGAGGTAAAATTTTCCTCTAATAAATTATTCTTTATTCTTTTTCCTATGGAGATATTTGTTAACGTTGCTTCTCCCTTTTCTAAGTTTCTCCTTTTGATGTTGGTGCTTTTGGCATTTTTCTTTTTTCTTTTTTCTTTGGGGGGGTATCACTGTGGAAATACTAGAATTAACAGGGTGTTTTATTTTTCATATAGCTAATGCATCTTGATTCATTGACGATACTGGTCATCAAAGTGCTCCTGACCTCATGTTCCTCTGTGGTTTTGCCTCCTGTGGTCATCATTTAAAGCAGCACAATAGCAACATCATGGTGCCAAAACTCTTTTCTAGAGAAAATAGATATAGGAAGTGGCAAAGTTACTTTACATATTAGGCATACTTGGGCACTTATTCCTTGGGCATTCATGTATTCTATTTCTGACCAATAAGTCCTACAATTTCTTTGTTTTGTTAAATACTTGGCTTTACACATGATAAGGCATTCATCAGCTCTCTTCAATGAGTTGAATTAAAAAAAAAAATTCTGTGTTTTATTATTTTCCAGAGAGAGAAGGTCAAACAGTTGCTGCTGGAGCCAAACACAAGTCATGCGATAGTATGTGATAACCTCAAAAAGATTTATCCGGGAAAGGATGGGAACCCTGAGAAATTTGCAGTGAAAGGGCTGTCTCTTGCTTTGCCTCGAGGGGAGTGTTTTGGTATGCTTGGACCAAATGGTGCAGGCAAAACATCCTTCATTAGTATGGTCAGTGTGAAAATTTAATTTGACCTTATCATAAAAATTTCACCATTTTGTCCTGCATTTCAGTCCTATGGCTTTTAAAGGATATAACATGGATGCCATTTAGTTCACATCTCTAAAAGTACCATGCAACATCCCTGACTTTTGTTACTTTGGGGAATACACTTATCTGATGGGTCTGTTGGCTCCTTTTGTTTTTGGTTGTCCATGACAAGTTTGTCAAATAGGAGGCATTTTAGGGCTTGTGGTGTCTTTTATTTATTGAAATTATCAGGTCTATGCTGGTAACTAATTATGTGTGCCCTTGAATTTTCTGTTTTAGATGATTGGACTCACTAAGCCGACCTCTGGCACAGCATTTGTTGAGGGTCTTGACATACGGACTCAAATGAATGGAATATACACCAGCATGGGTGTATGCCCACAACATGAGTAAGTAGGATTCTTTCTCCTGTGATTTTAAAGGCACACATCTTTTTTCTCTTAATTCTTTTGTCTTGTCAACAATTCTGCAGCCTTCTTTGGGAAACACTGACAGGAAGGGAGCACCTACTGTTTTATGGTAGACTTAAGAACCTCAAAGGTTCTGCCTTAACACAGGTAAGACAAGTTGCCTCATTTCCTGAATAGTCTCATTCTTCTGCTGGTGCTTGTCAAAACAATATGAACTCGGAAAACAGCAAGCTTCTAATGAGTAATTGGAATGTAATTTCAGTGCAAGCTGAAGAGTAGTTCTCAATATTTGCATTCAAACTGCATTACATGCACTAATTTTGCAAGAAAGGAATCAGAAAATTGTCATGATCATTAGCTCTCAGTATAGCTGATGCATGACCTACTGCTTCAAAGTAAATAAGAACTTACAAGCGCATAGGATCTGGTGAAGTGATCGACCTTCTCCCTTCTCATGAGTTTGCACAATTTCTAGTGCACTGCGGGAAGGACATTATGGTGCTGATTATCAGGTTTTGAACTTTTTTTGTCTTTCCTTTTCTATTACTGTAGGCAGTGGAAGAATCGCTTAAGAGTGTGAATTTATTTAATGGAGGGGTTGCTGACAAACAAGCAGGCAAATATAGTGGAGGCATGAAGAGGAGGCTTAGTGTCGCTATTTCTCTGATTGGAGATCCCAAGGTATTTTCTTATCTGTTGAATGTCTGCCCTACCGTGCAGAGTGTGTCATGTACTACAGACTAATGTGATTGTTATCTTTTTCCAAGGTTGTTTACATGGATGAGCCCAGTACAGGACTAGATCCAGCTTCACGAAACAGCCTGTGGAATGTTGTGAAGCATGCAAAACAAAATCGGGCAATTATTCTCACCAGTATCTCTCTCTCTCTCTCTCTCTCTCTCGTATTTCTCTGTGAGCCTGCTGATAGAACTCCTTGAGATTCACATCCGACTGAGACAAATAAGCAAAAGGCCATTTGCATTCATGTATACACACACATGCCCATGCATTCACTGATATGTATAGGCTTGCAGCCTATAAACATAATTAATCTACATGAAAAATTCTTTGGCATTTATAGAATCCTCTCTGTAGACCTTAAATACAAATTTAAAGTTCTCATTCTCTTGGTGATGAAGCTCAAATTTAATGGTTTCAGCACATTCAATGGAAGAGGCTGAGGTCCTTTGTGATCGGCTTGGCATTTTCGTGGATGGCAGCTTTCAATGCATAGGAAATCCAAAGGAGGTAATAAATTGATTTGATCTACTTTTATCTTTATTGTTACAGTTGATACACTGGGGTGGCATGAACAAAAAGTAAACTGTTGGCTTTGAAGAAAAAATCAACCAGAACAGTTGACAGAAGCCCGAGCTATGAATTTCGACATTTCTAATTTTCTAGCTAGGGCTAACCAGACCAAAATAACAGGGGAGCAATGTAACTGCGATATCTCGTAGGTTTCTATATCTAGTAAGTAAAAGAGGATTCTAATGAGCAAGCAAACGAGTGAAGCTAATGGAAGCCTCCTCCATAAGAATCATTTCTGGAGAAAAGCTTATTAGGAGGTGCATAGTTTTAATCAGATTCAGCTCCCAGGATTAACTTCATGAACGGCATTTTAGGCTGTCTTTTTGTAGCCTATTCCCCTGCTAATTGAATGAAACCTGAAACTGCACGACATGAACTGGTCCGTACAATGCCCTTCGTATGCATTAGACCTGAAGCACTCCTCGCCTAAAGTTTGATATTGTACTCTTCTCGGTGGGGCTGATTTTGCAAATTCTCCTTGCTAGGATTTCTTACACATTTAAGTTCCATCCTTTCGGAATTCCGATGAGCATATGAGTTGTTGAAGATTAGTTGCTGCATTTTTACCTGGTTTTGTTTGAAAGTTGTGCACATAAACATATGCTGAAATATATAATTTTCTGAGGTTCTTGGTACCAGTGAACAATGATTGACTAGGTAAAGATGTAAAACAGAAAAATAGCACATTGAATAGAACAAATAATCCACCTGGTACGGTGAATACCCCACGAATTCATAACAGTCTGTTATGTTGTTGTTGATGACAGCTAAAGGGCAGATATGGAGGATCTTATGTGTTTACAATGACAACATCCGCAAATAACGAAGAGGATGTGGTGAACTTGGTGAAGAATCTTTCCCCGAGTGCTAACAAGATTTACCAAATTTCTGGAACCCTGAAGTTTGAGCTGCCAAAGAATGAGGTGAGAATTGCAGATGTTTTTCATGCAGTTGAAAATGCAAAGAGAAGGTTCACTATACAAGCATGGGGCCTGGCAGACACCACTTTGGAGGATGTCTTCATCAAGGTTGCTCAGGGGGCTCAGGCATTCAATGTTCTCTCGTGACATCTATAATCACTTTGAATAATCTTGATTTTTCTTGCCATTTTACACACTATCAACTTTGCCCACTACCTCTTCTAAAGAGTTTGGTTTTCTTGCATACATGAACAGCCATTCCAATGTTTGTCATTGTACGTAACTCCAGTAAATGACTGATCTTTTCGTCACCGCTGCTCTATTCTGCAACCGTGAAATCCTTACATTACTCTCTCTCTCTCTCTCTCTCAATTGCAGGTTTTGATTTCACACGACTGCCAAAAATGCTAAAATCAACTTGAAAATTGTGTACCTGTGAAATTGCATGATGTTAGATTTTGGTATTTCGATCACTCTCTCTCTCTCTCTCTCTCTCTCTCTTTTAGTAAATAAAATGACTAAAACATACCTAAGGTAGCCTTGCATTTTGTAATGCGGTAGCCTTTGTGCCCATCCCCAGAAAGACAAACAATTAACAACTTAGAAAATCAAACAAAGATTCAAACTTACCCAAAATAGATGTAACAATAATGAATATCAAGTCCAGCCGGAGTTTCCCCAAACTCTTCAGTAGGAAATTGACTGACAATGTGAGAGAGAGAGAGAGAGAGAGAGAGATTCCTAGAGAAGAGGTTGAGGGGAACTCTAGATGGCATTTTGATAACTTTAGTTTTTCATTTTCATCAAGGTCCTGTTTGGCAGTGGAAAAACAGTAGATTTGTCCAACTATTAATACTAGGACGTTGCATTCATCCCAAGTTCATGTTAAGAAAATGTGTGGAGTGGACAATGCTTATGGATATGTTGAACCCGGCCTTGTTTGGGGGCTTGATGGGAAGAATATTTGGTTTCAGGATGTGCCCACAAAGCACTTTCAGCCTTTTTACACTCTGCCTGTCCTCCTTGGTGGGTATGGCTTTCTATTTCCCCAATTTGGCATCTAATTTGTGCAACTTTTGGGATCTTATTAAATGTTCTTCATATCAAAGAATCATGACGTTTTGCCCATTTCAAAATTGGCTAACAGTAAGCAGAACTAATTGCCATGTATTCCAATCTGTTTAATGGTAAGCAATCTTTTTACTTCGGAAGGCCAAACATAACAAATTTACTATATTTCATAACTAAAAAAACAGATGAAACATATCCCATCATTCCAAATGAAAACATATGGGATTTGTAATATATTTTTACCTTTTGCATCAAAGTAAATTTCTGTTGCTGTTCATGAACATTAATCTCAACAGCATTGAGTTCATGGGATTCGTAATCTACTTTTTATCTCTCTCTCTCTCTCCCCTAAATAATCCTATTCGTGATTTGCCGGACCTTCCAATCTTAACAGATTCGAAATTGTCTATATCAAGAGATTTTTCTCCAACTCAATTTTGAGACATCATTGTCTTTATACTTGAAATGGCTAAGATTTCTTTCTTGCTACTGTGCTTTGTCATTGTGACCACTCTGTTCACAAATGATGTGAAAAAATGCGAAGCAAGGATTGAAGTCAGAGTGTTTGAATTGAAAAAAGGAGACTTGTCTGTGAAGATCACTAACTGGGGTGCCACTGTTCTTTCTGTCATTCTCCCTGATAAAAATGGTGTATTCCTTTATTCCTAATTCTTGATTATGTTTATCTCTGTATTTTGATCTTTTAGTTAGGTCAGATTGATCTACAAATCGTAGTAGTACTTGCTGAAATTTTAGTATTAATCTAGAACTAATGTAATAAAAATTTGTACCTTCTATTGCTAGCTGGTACTATTCTTATACTCCAAATTGGTGTCATATATAATATCTCTATTATTTTATTTATTATGGTTTTTCCCTTTATTTGCTGGGATTCCCATTTTATTGTATTTTTTTATAATTTCTTTTGTGAATTGTTTCAGGGAAGTTGGATGACGTTGTTCTAGGATATGAATCAATAGGAGAATACACAGTTGGGTTCTCCACACCATTTATTTTCACGTCTAGTAGATTTGAAAATGACCTCTCTCTCTCTCTCTCTCTCTCTCTCACACACACACACACACACACACACATTATGGACTTATCCCATTTTCCGCATATGAGGGACATGTACTTTTTGAATGATCGAATTCTTGTTGCTTTCTTGTGCAGAATGACACAACATATTTTGGCGCTATTGTTGGGCGTGTGGCTAATAGAATTGGAGGAGCTCAATTTACACTAAATGGCAAACATTACAAGCTAGTTGCGAATGAAGGAAAAAATACGCTCCATGGTATGGTGATTATCTTTGTTGTTCCCATATCTCAACATTAATAGCTTTCTTTCATGTCTGATCATTAAATTTCAGGTGGGCACAGAGGATTCAGTGATGTAATATGGCGAATGGAAGATTACAGAAAAGATGGGCATCTTACTCTAACCTATGACAGCTTCAATGGTGAACAAGGTAAACTACAAATTTCTTCATTTGTTACACGGACTTGAACGGTGTTCGTGTATCCCACCTGACCATAAGTCCTGCTTGCCTTTTTAGCAAGCCTCCCGTCAGTTTAATTGAGACCAAATTTCTAAATAATTGTAGTTTGGATCTCTGATTCTATACGAAATCTGATTTATTCATATTTTTATCCATAAATAGCTGTGGCTCCCTTGTTGGGCCTAAACCTCAATGCACGTCTAATGATATACTCTTTGGAAGCATTGTGCTTGTGACGAATGATTTTCATTCATGCAGGGTTTCCAGGAGATGTGAAGGTTTCGATTACATATATGTTGCTTGACTCAAAGAGATTTGCTATAAGAATGCACGCAATACCCAAGAACCAACCAACTCCGATAAACCTAGCCTCACACACTTATTGGAACCTAGGAGGCCACACCAGTGGCAACATTTTGTCACACAATCTTCAATTGTTTGGAACTAAGTACACTCCTGTAGACGATGAACTCATCCCAACTGGGGATATTGTTCCGGTTGTTGACACCCCATATGATTTTCGCGACCCTAACACCATTGGAAGCCGAATCTTAGAGCTATCCGATGGATATGACATCAACTATGTGCTTAATAGTAGAGATGATGGAAAATTGACTAAGGTTGCAACAGTGAGAGAGACCAAGTCAGGAAGAAAGATGGAGCTGTGGAGTAACCAACCTGGTGTGCAGTTCTATACAGGCAATAGATTGGATCATGCAAAAGGAAAAGGTGGATTTGTTTACCAAAAACATGCTGCATTTTGCTTGGAGACTCAAGGGTTTCCCGACTCTGTTAATCATCCGAATTTCCCTTCACAGATTGTGAATCCCGGTGATGCTTATACTCATGTTATGGTTTATAGGTTCACAACCAGTAACTATTGACCCAAAAAAAAAAAAAATCAAAATTGAAGTTTATGAAATCTATGGTATTTTCATCTGTTCCTTCAAATCTTTTTATGCAAAATGAAACTTCTAGTAATCTGAACGATTCAATTACTACTTTCATTTGTCGAGATTTTCTTTATCTAGTATTTATATGACTTCATATAAATTATGAGTTGATTGATGATTAAGTAGGGTTAAAATTTTCATTAACTTGGTCTGCAAGAACAATTAATCTGCAATCACAAATAAAAGATACGAAACCTAAAAATTTCTAACTTATGTCTTCTAAAATCAAACAAATGAAAAATATAAACCCCCCCAAAAAAATCTGAAACCCATTAACAAGAACAAGATTTTGTTATAATTGGATCAAAAAAATTAGAAGTTAAGAAAGCGTAATTTCAAAGACAAATCAGGCAATTTGAAACGGCAAACAGGGCAGCCATTACTATGCCCCAACCGGTCAACGTTGCAGCTTCCATGGAAGACATGAGAGCAAGACAATAACCCAAACCCATCTCCTCCAAACAGACCACACACTTACTTGACTCATCAATCTTGACGTTCTCTAATCTCTCAATCGCCATTCTTGTCGCGCGGAACAAGAACCGAGTCTTCATAAAAGCCACTTTGATCTCCATCTTCTTCTTCTGCTTCTTCTTGACCGGGAGGACAAAAAGGGTTTACTAGCACAATCATGCCCAAAACTCGATGACGCGGATGGTTAATGGGGCAGACATTTGTTCAGCGCAGCCGAGAATTTTGTCCATGACTAGTGAGTGATAGTCCGAGGTCATTTCAATCTCGGAAAGGAACGGAGAAATCTCGGAAATCTCCAATTTTTCTGATGTTCTGAGTGATTTTTTTTCCATTACATCGTAAGCTTCTAGGTAGTTTTCTGGGACTGAGGTTGTCGTTACCTTAAATTCGAGGTAAAAATCTTTGGTTAGTGATGATTGTTCCTCTGAGATGTCGCTCACACGACCTAAAGGGAATGCTTGACAGTAATCAAGAGTCGCCATGGGAGAAGAAAACAGAGAAGTATCAAAAATTGTGTTGGGAGTGTCAAAAATCGAGTCAGCATGCCAACGTGGACGACAGGTGTCTGCCGACGGGCTGTGGTTGAGGACACGGACTGCTGACTGGACTCCGAATACAAGTGGCCACAGTACCCACGTAGACAATACTTGTTTTGCTGACTGGGCGGAGTCGCAGATGTGGAAAAGCTGACCGGATTATGGAGCTGACCTGCCACTTGGTGGAATAAAGACGTGGCTGCAAGTGTCATGTAACTGGACTGCAGATGGTCCTGAATATGCGGACGTGGACTGCTCACTGGATTATAGCGCAGACCTGGACAACACATGGTTGATGATTGGACGTGGTGTACACGTAGGATGCTAACGTGGCTCACTTTGAGGACGTGGGCAACACGTGTTCTACTGACTTGTCCGAGATGATGACGTGGAATGCTGACAGGATTACGGAGCTGACATGGCAGCCACATGGAAGCTGACTGGGTTAGACAATCCACGTGGTCATACACATGTCCTGATGACTGGACGGACGATGCCACCTGTACTGCTGACTGGATAGCAGCGCTTATCTGGATCACACGTGGTCATACAGGTGGAATGCTGATCCGGTTCACATTGGCAACGTGGACAACACGAAGGTGACCTGGGCATTACGTGGACGACGACATGGGAAAAATGATGATTTGGAATTCTGACAGGATCACAGAGCTGACCTGGCAGCCATCTGGAAGCTGATTGTGCTGGAAAATCCACGTGGTTTATGACTTGGCTCGGATTGTTGACGTGGCAACAGGTGTCCTGATGACTGGATAGCACTGGAGAACACGTGGTTGGTGACTGGACGCTGTCCGACAGGTGGAATGCTAACCTGGCACACATTGTCGACGTGTACAACAGTGTCTGCTGACTCGGCGGAGATGATGAGGTGGAATGCTGACTGGATTACGAAGCTGACCTGGGCATTACGTGGACGACGACATGGGAAAAATGATGACTTGGAATTCTGACAGGATCACAGAGCTGACCTGGCAGCCATCTGGAAGCTGAGTGTGCTGGAAAATCCACGTGGTTAATGACTTGGCTCGGATTGTCGACGTGGCAACAGGTGTCGTGATGACTGGATAGCAGAGCTGATCTGGACAACACGTGGCTCACATTGTCGACGTGCACAACACATGTCCTGATGACTGGACGGACGATGCCACCTGTACTGCTGACTGGATAGCAGCGATTATCTGGATCACACGTGGTCATACAGGTGGAATGCTGATCCGGTTCACATTGGCAACGTGGACAACACGAAGGTGACCTGGGCATTACGTGGACGACGACATGGGAAAAATGATGACTTGGAATTCTGACAGGATCACAGAGCTGACCTGGCAGCCATCTGGAAGCTGATTGTGCTGGAAAATCCACGTGGTTTATGACTTGGCTCGGATTGTCGACGTGGCAACAGGTGTCCTGATGACTGGATAGCAGTGGAGAACACGTGGTTGGTGACTGGACGCTGTCCGACAGGTGGATCACACGTGGCATGCTGACAGGATTACGGAGCTGACATGGCAGCCGCATGGAAGCTGACTGGGTTAGACAATCCACGTGGTCATACACATGTCCTGATGGCTGCCAGGTGGAATGCTGACCTGGTTCACATTGGCAACGTGGACAACACGAAGCTGACCTGGCAGCCACCTGGAAGCTGAGTGTGCTGGAAAATCCACGTGGTTAATGACTTGGCTCGGATTGTCGACGTGGCAACAGGTGTCCTGATGACTGGATAGCAGCGCTGATCTGGAGAACACGTGGTTGGTGACTGGACGTTGTCCGACAGGTGGAATACTGACATGGCACACATTGTCGACGTGTACAACACGTGTCTGCTTACTCGGCGGAGATGATGAGGTGGAATGCTGACTGGATGACGAAGCTGACCTGGGTATTACGTGGACGATGACATGGGAAAAATGATGACTTGGAATGCTGACAGGATCAGGAGCTGACCTGGCAGCCACCTGGAAGCTGATTGTGCTGGAGAATCCACGGTGTCCTGATGACTGGATAGAAGCGCTGATCTGGTGAACACGTGCACAACACGTGTCTGCTGACTTGGCGGAGATGATGAGGTGGAATGCTGACTGGATGACGAAGCTAACCTGGGTATTACGTGGACGATGACATGGGAAAAATGATGACTTGGAATGCTGACAGGATCAGGAGCTGACCTGGCAGCCACCTGGAAGCTGATTGTGCTGGAGAATCCACGGTGTCCTGATGACTGGATAGAAGCGCTGATCTGGTGAACACGTGCACAACACGTGTCTGCTGACTCGGCGGAGATGATGAGGTGGAATGCTGACTGGATGACGAAGCTGACCTGGGTATTACGTGGACGATGACATGGGAAAAATGATGACTTGGAATGCTGACAGGATCAGGAGCTGACCTGGCAGCCACCTGGAAGCTGATTGTGCTGGAGAATCCACGGTGTCCTGATGACTGGATAGAAGCGCTGATCTGGTGAACACGTGCACAACACGTGTCTGCTGACTTGGCGGAGATGATGAGGTGGAATGCTGACTGGATGACGAAGCTAACCTGGGTATTACGTGGACGATGACATGGGAAAAATGATGACTTGGAATGCTGACAGGATCAGGAGCTGACCTGGCAGCCACCTGGAAGCTGATTGTGCTGGAGAATCCACGGTGTCCTGATGACTGGATAGAAGCGCTGATCTGGTGAACACGTGCACAACACGTGTCTGCTGACTTGGCGGAGATGATGAGGTGGAATGCTGACTGGAGTCCGAGGCTGACCTGGGCATTACGTGGACGATGACATGGAAAAATGATGACTTGGAATGCTGACACGACCACGAGCTGACCTGGTAGCCACCTGGAAGCTGAGTGTGCTGGAAAATCCACCTGACGTGGCTCACATTGTCGACGTGCACAACACGTGTTTGCTGACTGGGGCCGAGATGATGAAGTGGAATGCTGACTGGATTACGAATCTGACAGGATCAGGGCTGACATGGACGCCACCTGGAAGTTGACTGTGCTAGACAGTCCACGTGGAACATGACTTGGCTCGGATTGCCAACGTGACTCCACGTGTCCTGATGACTGGAAAGAGTATGCCAGGTATTCAGATGACTGGAAAGATTATGCCACGTGAAATGATGACTGGATAGTCGCGCTGAGCTGGATAACTCGTGAAAGCTGATTGGACTAAGTCGCTGACGTGGGCACACAGGTTGAATACTGACATGGATCACTCTGTTGACGTGGACAACACGTGTTCTGCTCACTCAGCTGACATATGAGGTGGAACGCTGACTGGATTACAAAGCAGACGTGGACCTCACGTGGATTCTGACTGAATTTTGACTATGCAGGTGGAATGATGGTTTGGCTAACTTTGCCCACTGGCAACACGTGTCCTCGTGACTGGACTCCGAGCCGGCTGAATGTGAGGACGTGGATAGTTGCTTGGAGAACACGTGGAATGCTGTCCTGGCTCATGTTGTCGACGTGGACAACACGTGTTCTCCTGACTGGCGGAGATTATAATGTGGAGTGCTGACTGGATTAAGAAGCTGACCTGGACATAACGTGGACGCTGACTGGACTAGGTCATAAAGGTGGAATGATGGCGTGGCTATTTTGCCAACGTGGTAACACGTGGCCTGGACTGCTGCCTGGATCGTGCCGATGATCTGGATACCAAGTGTCCTGCTGACTGGACTGAATATGCTTACCGTGGACTGCTGACTGGGCTGATGTGCTGACTGGATTACTCGGTTGACTTGGACAACAGGTGGATTCTCCTTTGCTGAATTTGCTGACCTGTGCGCCACGTGGTTGCTGACTGGACCACACCCACGTGTCCGTCTTCTCGAATCCGCCTCCATTCGAGCATCTTCGATTGCTTGCGTTTCCGATGCTAAGCCCAATTTGAGCCTGCAAATGGTGAAACATTCAATGTGGTCGAGGATTCATTTTGTTGCTTCGTCTTCAGAGAACGATGAAGAAGAAGACGAGAATGCATTCTTTAGGTCTACGATGTCGAGCGTGGCTGATCCTGCGGCATCCCCCGTGGCTTCCCATCTGAATTTCCCTTCGCAGATTGTGAATCCCGGAGATGCTTGAACTCATGTTATGGTTTAAAATTTCTAACTTGGCCAGCAGGAACAATTAATCTGACACCCATTAACCTGAACAAGATTCTGTTACAATTGGATCAAAAAATGAGATGTTAAGAAAGCGTAATTTCTAAGACAAATCAGGCGATTTGAAAAGGCAAACAGGACAGCCATTACCCTGCCCCAACCAGTCAACAATGCAGTTTCCATGGAAGACATGAGAGGAAGGCGTTCTTGTAGCTTCATAACCCTAACCTAAACCCAAACCCGTCTCCTCCAATTTTTCTGATGTTCTGATTGATTTTTCTTCCTTTACAAGATAGTGATGATTGTTCTTCTGAGACGTCGCTAACACGATCTAAAGGGAATGCCTCACCGTAATCGAGAGTCGCCATGGGAGAGAGAAACGGAGAAGTTTCAAAAATTGTGTTGGGAGTTTATGTTATTATATGGATATATATATATATATATATATATATAGAGAGAGAGAGAGAGAGAGAGTTAGGAGAAAGATAAAAAAGGGGAGGAGAAAAATCGGAAGGAAAAGCAACCCTAAGATTAGAAGTAAAAGGAATTGAAAACCAATTCGAAAAGGGATGAAATTGCTAATAAGTTGGAAGTGTAGAAGATCGCTAGGTAGGGCCGAAGTCTAAAACCAAAATTATTTATTTAATAATTCTTCATTATTCATTGAATCAAAATTTAATTTTCTAAAATTATAAGAAATAAATTAGTTAATTTTTGTGGTGATATATGAAAAATATAAATAACAAGTTTAATTTTGTGAAATTCATTTTACACCAATTTAACAAAATTCAAAACTAATAAACAAAATTAGTGAGAAATTTCGTAAATTTTTTTTTGAAAAAAAAATCAGGGACCCTGTATGTGTGTTATTATTTGGAATATATAAATTGAAAAGAAGAAAGGAGATAGAAAGCATTAAAAACAATTAAAATCTTGGAAATTGGTAAGATGGAATGTGGGTGAACATGGGTTAATAAGTAGGCCCAAGCCCGGCCCGATCGATTATTCTCAACGATATCAAAATTATGAAAATGCTTAAAAAGGAGTAGAAAAAGAAGAAGAAGAAGAAGAAGTAAATAGTAGTGAATTGTTATGGCGGTTATGGGAAAAAAAAAAAGCATTAGTGTTACGGTTATCTTAATATTCTATAAATAATAATTTATGAAAATATGTAAATCTCAATTTCTCATTTTTTTTTTAAATATAATCCCCTCTCCAGGAAAAAAAAATAATCCAAATATCAAGTCTCAAAAGTTATAGATTGGGTCTAGATTTGGACTATATCAAATTAAAAGTGGAGAGATGAAATTGAAACCTTTAATAAGATGTGAAATTCCTTCAGACATGATTCCCATGAAAAATGAATAAATAATAAAGGGGAGATGATACAACTTAATTTGTCTCTATGTGACTACAACCAGGATTTAGTTTGACAAAACCATGAGTCTCCATCTTCTTTCTGATCTCATTAACATTGTCCCAAGCAGCTGTTGTTGCATACAAATTTGAGAAAAGTGTGTAATCCTCAACGTTGTTTTCTCTACCTTCCTGTAGATGTTCCATGACTTGATTTGCAAGACCAATATTCCCTTGGCTTTGGCATGCTCTAAGCAACATACGCCACAGAATCCTATCTGCCTTAGTTTGCATTCTCTTCACAAACTCAAATGCTTCGCCAACTAGCCCAGCTCTACATAGAAGATCCACCATACAACCATAATGCTCTCTCCAAGGTTCCAAACCATAGTCATATATCATGGAAGCAAAACATTTTCTTCCTTCATCGACCAAGCCTGAGTGGCTACAAGCAGATAAAATGCTTAGAAAGACAAGACTGTCAGGTTTCAACCCTTCTCTTAGCATTTGATTAAACCGAATAAGAGCCTCCAAGCCATGCCCATGTAATGCTAGTCCTTGTATAATAGCAGTCCAAGAAACAATTGTTTTATCCTCCATCGCCTTGAAAATTTCACAAGCTCTTTTTATGTTACCGCATTTAGAATGCATGTCAATTAGAGCATTTGAAATTCGCATACTATGTTGCCTCATAGAACTTCCCTGAACATAATTGTCAATCCACATAGCAAGTTCAAAGCTACCCAACTTCGAGCACATAGAAATCACACCAAGTAATGTAATTTCATCAACCGTGAGGTTTTCAGACTCCATTAACTTAAAAATAGCCAGTGCCTTACTCGGGCAATCATTATCACTATAGCTCTTGATCATCGATGTCCATGAAACTACATTTCTAGTTGGCATCACTTGAAATACCCTGTGAGCATACATTAGAGACCCACAGTTTGCATATAGATCAATTAAAGAATTATGAACAAAAACATCATACTCGCTCAAGTTTCTAGTCAGATAACCGTGAATGACTTTCCCGTCTCTCAAGGCTTTCAAACAAGAACAAGCTGAAAGAGCAGACGCTACAGTTACCCCATTTGGTTTAACATCAGTACTTACCATATCGTGTAAAGCTTGGAGAGCATTATAAGGGAATTCACCCTGAGCATATGCAGTAATAAGTGTATTCCACATGATTATATCTCTTTGAGGCATTTCATCGAACAGTTGCTCCAATGCACACCACATATCAAACATACCATACATTTGAAGCAAAGCAGTTTGGATTATTATCTCAGATTCAAAACCCATTTTTATTGTATGACAATGAATCTGTTCTCCACCAAAATCCGCCTGCATAAGACCACATGATTTGATAACATACAAAAGGGTATATGAGTCGGCCTTTAAACCTTTTCTCCTCAAATGGGTATAAGCCAAAATTGCATCTTCCGGTTTCTTTTCCTCTAAATAACCTCTAATTATGGTATTCCATGTGTATGTATCTAGACCTGGGACTTTATCTGCTATAGTCTTAGCGATGGTAGTTGCACTAATAGAAGCAAACGAGGCAACAAGTTTGCTTACAATGGAGAGCTTTTGAATGAGGCCAGTGGTGATTATGTGTGCATGAATTTGTTTCAGTTGGTTTTTATCTTTGCATTTTGGCAAAAGAGTGAAGATTTTCAGTGGTGGGTCTTGGTCAGTTGAAACAGTTATTGGTAGTTGTCGTATAATAGGTTGGATTAAAAATTGGGTGTTTTTCAAATTTTGTGCATTGAGAAGTTTGGGATGCATGGAGGCATAGTATGACTTTGGGGGTTTAACAGAACTGGCTTTTTAAAAAAGAGTTCATATGTAGACAACGTTTGGTTGGGCTTCCTTGTTTTTACTATGCTTGAAGCCCATTCGACCTCAACGTGGAGAAAAAGCTTTTTTTTTTTGTGTTCTTGGACTTGATCCACCACTCGGTATCCAGAATTTCATCCTGACTAATCCGAATCGACTCAATTAAGATCCCTCTTAAGGGTAGAGATCTCCCAACGTAGTCGACTCCATGCTCAAGTTGCGAGTCGAACTTGTGACCTTAGTTAACGGACGTAGCGACCTGCCTATTATGTCAATTGTCCATTGGTTCGTGTAGAAAAGGCTTGCCCCATCAAAATGTCGATTTTTTTTTATTTGATCCACTAATATTCAGAGTCATATTCAGATTAATTCAACTTTAGTTATTATCAGAATCTCTATGGGAAGAGTTTTTTCAACATAATTTTTTTTCATTCCTAAGATTCAAACTATTAAGAAATTTAGTATTTTGTCTACTAAATCAATTATTCATTGATCACATCAAAATGTCATTGAGAGATAATTGAGAGACATGTGTCATAGTTAAAAGGTAAATTAATTTTCATTTTGGTTAACTTTCAAAGTATTTTTGATTAAGAGTTTGGCCATCCCATGTGACATTCACGTAACATGTCACATGACAGATCAAACTCTTTAATCGAAAATAATCCAAAATGGATTATTACATTTTTATAATTCTATAATTAAAATTTTAACTATAAAGGCTTTAAGTTCTTCAAGCTTTAATAATAGCACAGTGACATCTCCGTGATGTTTCTGTGGTAGACCATTTATGATCATTTGCCATGATTGATGAGCATCATATAGCATAGCTTTATCTCTTTATTGCATACAATTTAGCAAAATTGGAGAAAGTCTCATTCATTTTTGAATGAATTCTCTCTTGGTAATAGTGTAGGCCCCAATGATATGCATATCCATCACGGAGGAGACAACCGGAGTGTGCCAAAAACCTGTTGTTAGGATCATAAACATTTATCCCTCAATTCTTTATCTTGCCCCAACCATCAATATAAGTGTTTAATCCTGAGTTCGACTTATAACTTGCACATGAAACAAACTACGTTAGGAGAATAACTTCTTAAATGTGCACTATAAATCTCAGACCGAATTAATTGAAGTAAGATTTTAGATATCAATTGGTATAATACAAAAAAAAAAAACACATGTAATTCCTCCTTGCATGCTTGTAGTTTTTGTAAAGAAAGTCATTAATAAGTCCTCTGGTTTTCCCACCACAATGAATCACAAGCTCCCAGAGGCACCACAATGAGTCTCAATGCCCAAAATCTGGACACACAAATACAAACCAATGCCACCCTCATGATATGGAAAAATAGGAAAAAGGAAGGAAAGATCAAATCACAAGCTATCAAATCTCCAAAGAAATCAAGCTATAAAAGGACAAGACACGAAGCTTGAGGTCAATGTGAGGCTTGTGCTGTGGTCGCAGTTTTCTTGAAATCAATCTTGTCGACCTTGACCTCTCCATCAATGAGTTCATAAACGTAGACTACAACGCGCAGACCATCAATGTCCATGAGAACAAAGCTTGGGTTCACATCATAGGTAATGCTACTGTATGCACCAGTGGCAGACCCTGGATTTATAACAACCCCTCCTTCATGCTTGTAGGCCGTGAACTGGTGCGAGTGACCTGTCACAAGGATGTCTACACCTAATTGTCTCTGCAGCATGGCTAGTGAATCAAGGTCTCCCCATGGAATAACCTTCAAAAGAATAAAATAAAATAAAATAAAAGGCCACCAATATTATCATTGAATATAACAAAAAATACAGTGGTTTGAATCGGGGAGATAAATTACTCGCAAAATTCAGTAAAATGGTTGAGGAAACAGTACAAGAAGACATGAATTTGTGAAATTGGATAGAGATGAGTAGACAAAAGAAAGTTGGCTCAATCACACACAAGCATCTAGTAAACAAGGCCAAGCAAATACAAGCACTTGAATCAGATAGTTAGGGAAGTAAGAAGGATGTAGCAAGTAAAAAATTTCAGAAGCACACAATAGAATCAATTTTATAAAATCTTAATACAAAAAAGACAGCAACCCAGATACTGCAGAATTTATACCTGATGACCGTGGCATACTCCGAGCTTGAACTGGCCAATGGTGATTATTTTAGTCTCTGGGTATTGTGTTTCTTCATCATATTCTCCTCGAGTAATATGCAAGTCGGGGCAAATGGTCTTTAAGTAGTCATGAACTTCCTTAAAAAAAGAACACTTGATTCTCAGATGACGGTAAAGCTTAAGCTTAAGTTATTTTGGAAAGCAAAGCCAAAAGATTGTCATTATTTTAGCTTGTCACAGTATTCTGGAGAAAATAATAAGGAATTAGACTACATGTTTTACATAAAGCTAAGAGAAATAGAGCACAGGACCAGAATAACCTTTTTTTACATAGGGTGCCAAAAATATTTTCATCAATTCAAACACAGGTTTTCTTGAGAAAAAAAAAGGAGTCATGCAACAAAGTCTAGCTCCTAAAAATGGAATTAGCAGTAGTATGAAACAAGTGTCATTGAATAGTAAACCATATTGAATTAAATAAACAAAGTAAATTGAAAATAATGAGCAAGTAGAATACAAGAAAAATATACACCTAGATAAACCAATTCCCTGCACCAGAACCTAATCAGGGACAGATGCATTAAGTCGATGATACCAATAACAACAATAAGAACCTTGAGACACAATTAGAAGAATGAATCATTACTTCAAATGAGTTCCAGAGCAAGAATTACACTAGTAGTAGAAATAAAAAGGAAAGGCGATAGAATTATATTTGTCAAGATACTAGATGGAAAAAATGTAATTAATATAGTTAGTATCTATACGTCCCAAATAGGTATAGATGCAATTAGTAAAAGACAATTTTGGGAGGATCTAGATGAATTTATACAAGTCATACCTAGTAGAGAGAAGTTATTTATCGGAGGAGATTTAAATGGACATGTAGGAACGAGAAATGAAGGATTCGAACTTGTACATGGAAACTTTGGTTTTGGAAGTAGGAATGAGGCAGGAAAGACTATTTTAAAGTTTGCCACAGCATTCGATCTAGTAGTTGTAACACTATGTTTAAGAAAAAAGATGTGCACGTAATTACATATAGAAATGGATCTAATGCTAACCAAATAAATTTCTTTCTCACTAGGAGGGATGATAGAAAGATTTGTAAGGACTGCAAGGTTATACCGGGAGAGAGTGTGACAACTCAGCATAGACTTCTAGTTTTAGATATACGTGTGTATAAAAGGCAAAAGAAGTATCGTCCATTTGTGGAGTCAAAAATTAAGTTGTGGAATCTGAAAGGAGAAAAAGCAACGACATTTAGAGATAAATTAATTCAATTAGTAAATTGGCCACCAATAATGATTTAGAAATAATGTGGAAAGAGATATCAACTAATATTAAGAATATAGGTAAAGACGTTCTTGGCGTATCAAAGGGTCAAGGCCCAATAGACAAGGAATCGTGATAGTGGAACGAAAAAATACAAACTACTATTCGAACCAAACGAGAGTGTTATAGGAAGTTTAAGGATAATAGTAACAGGGATGCATATAAAAAATACAAAAGTGCAAAAAAAGATGTGAGAAAGATTATCCAAAAATCAAAGAGTAAAGTGTATAACGAACTATACAAGAGATTGGAGACGAAAGATGGAGAAAGAGAGATACAGAATTGCCAAGATAAGAGAAAAAAAGGAAAAAGATCTAAATGGTGTTAGATGTATTAAAAATGGAGCTAATGATATACTTATAAGGAATGAGGACATAAGAGAACGTTGGGGGGATTATTTTGATAATCTCTTCGATATTAAGATTATAACAGATATAGGAAATATCGAGATACCTGTAGAAGAGATTAATAGAGACTTTAAATGTAAAATTCATCCACATGAAGTGAAGGGGGATTTAAAGAGAATGAAAAATAATAAAACCGTAAGATCTGATAGCATCCCTATAGAAGTATGGAAATGTTTAGATGAATATAATATAATAATTTTAACAGATATTTTCAACAAAATTTAGCTAACCAAGAGAATATCTCAAATATGGAAAAAGAGTGTAATTGTAACGCTATATAAGAATAAAGGTGACAAACAAGATTGCTCAAATTATAGATAAATTAAACTTATGAGCCATATCATGAAACTATGGGAGAGAGTGATAGAACATAGATTGACATTGGAGATAAATATATCTCAAAATCAATTTGGTTTTATGCATGGGAGATCAACCACGGAAGCAATCTACTTGTTAAGACATTTGATGGAGATATATAGAATACATAAGAGAAACTTATATATGGTATTCATTGATCTAGAAAAAACCATATGATAGAGTTCCTAGAGACGTATTGTAGTGGGCCTTGATGAAGAAAAAGATCTCCTCGAAATATATTAATATCATTAGAGATATGTATGGGGGAGCTGTAACTAATGTAAGAACTTGCGGGGGTTTGAGTGATAACTTCCCCATTAACATCGGACTCCATCAAGATTTGGCATTAAACCCCCTTCTCTTTGCAATAGTAATAGACGAAATCACAAAAAATATTCAGAATGAAATACTATGGTGTATACTTTTTGCAAATGATATAGTTCTAGCTGATGAAACTAGGGAGGGTATTCATGCTAAATTAGAGTTATGGAGGATCACACTAGAATCCAGAGGGTTTAGATTGAGTAGATTAAAAACTGAGTATATGAAATGTAGGTTTAGCAACAATCAATGGAATGATGAAGAAACGATTAGACTAGATGAACAAAATATACCTGAAAGTGAATCATTTAGATATCTAGGTTCTATCATTCAAAATGATGACAATATAGATGAAGATGTGAACCATAGAATTCAAGCGGGTTGGATGAAATGGAGAAAGGTATTCGGAATTCTTTGCGATCGCACAATGCCAATGCATTTGAAGGGAAAGTTCTATAGTACCGCGATTAGACCTGTGTTATTATATGATGCCGAGTGTTGGGTTATTAAACAACAACAAGAACAAAAGATAGTCGTAACAGAAATGAAAATATTTAAGTGAATGTGTGGCAAAACTAGAAGGGATAAAACTATAAATAAAGAGATTCGTAGCAAGTTAGGAGTTAATTCAATTGTGGATAAGATGCGAGAGAGCCGTCTAAGATGGTTTGTGCATGTGCCAAGAAGATCCAAAGACGTACCAGTTAGAGAACCAAGAACTTAAATATATGAGAATTAGTAAAAAGTATGGGTAGACCGCTGAAAATTTGAATGTAAATTATCCATAAAGATATGATAGTTAAGCATTCAGATGAAAAGATGACCTTAGATAGGAATGATTGGCGTAAAAGAATTCGTACAAATTAAACTAATATATTTTGAATATATATCTTTATCTATTTTTAATTTATTTATTTTTCTTTTCTTGTTTTATATTTATTTATTTTATTTATTATTATTATTATTCTTTTACTTATTTATTTATTTTATTTTTCTTTTCCTAATCATTTACAAATTTGTCTCTCAACTGGCCAACTCCAAATTATTGGATTTAAAACTCGATTTTTTATTATTGTTGTTGTTATTGTTGTAGTTCCAGAGCAAGAATATGCCCAATGCAAAGCTTAAATTTGTATATGAAAAGCAACTGGATGAGGAAGCATATAATAGATTCAAGTAACCATATTTTTCCTAGTTGGGGCACATCAAAGTTGAAAGAACAAATAGTTAATTTTAGCTATCCAAATAGAATCTATTCCTGTGCATGTCTCACAAAATTTTGTTTTGTTGGGAGGAAAGGGACTTCAATAAAATTTGAGGAAAAAGTTGAACACCATTTTATCTACTCCATTCAAGTAACTTTATATTCTATGCTAAGGTTGATCTATATTTCTTGGAGAAAATCTAAGAAGGAAATAAGTGTAAATCAATTCAAAATATCTGAAGTGAAAGAGCAGCTTATTCTTGGTACAAAACAATTTCCTTGATTCATAAATCTTGATTCATAAACCCTAAACCCTAACAACATAGGAAAAGAACCAAGAGCAGTAGTAACTCTTGTAAGCACCGGAATGCCTATCGATTTTGCTGTTAAGGATCCAAATTTCAATAACATTTAGGTCATAATCCCCCATCTATTAGGAAAATCAAGAATGGGGTTGGGAGCGAAGAAGTGGAAAAAGGAGCTTTGAAAATTTCCATTGGCCTCATGCTGAACTAGAAAAGAATGTTTCTATCATCAACATATGATTTGCTTGTGGTTCCAATGATACATGATACTTCTGTCTTCACTTTTTAAACACAAAATGAGCAGATATTGTTAACTTTAAAGCAGATCAAAGCAAGTACGGTTACACCAAGCAAAAGAAAAGGTAAGCACAGTTATGGTGTTCTTGCAATCAGCAACATAGAATTGATTCTTAATCAAAACACATGGAATTTTTAATTTAATACATTGTGCACTAGCATGAATCAGTAAAGCTCAAAGCCACGAATTTGAAGAAATTGGAAGTAAGAGATAGCATATAAGAAAACATGATCAAAAATCCAAAGAAAGTCCAAAATTGGTCACTTTTGAATTCTTAATAAGTATCAACAGATCTCAATCAGATGAGTCTAATTTCCCACACATGCTTATGCCTTGACCATGCATAAGCTGATAAGGTCACCGTATAACAATATCCTCACTCAATCCAATGAATTTAATCAATGACCTAAAGGCTAAAGAAAAATCTAGGAATACATTCATTCATCACTATCATACTTATCAGTGTCACAGATGCAACACAATTTTCTGGATGATTGACCTACTATTAAAATACACCAGTTTGACCAAATTATTATATATCCCTAATTAGATCAATGAGGATTGCTCAAGTTACATTGAGAAGAGAACAATCCTGATAAGGATTGCATACATAATTGAGAAAACAGCTGCAATGAGAACAGATTAAATGCCCAAGAAAGCTAAAATCAAGCCATCAAGAAAAAACAATCAATAAAAGTTGAAGGTCTTGAATAATGAATGAAGACTCAGGTATATCTTAAACAGAAAGTATTAGTTTAAGAGTTTTCCAGGATAAGGAAACTATATCTCTGTTAATGTTAAAACTACACCAATTGCAATAGTAGCACCAACTTAGTGGTATAACGGGACAATAAAATAGGTTTGAAAAGTGTAAAGAATAAAGACCAACATCAAACCAAATGAATGCCATTTAAGTGATTGATGGATAACAGTTGCATCCACATAAGCCCTTCCTTTTCTTCTAATAACATCAATTTTAGTCCTCCTGTATAAGCTTATAAGGTGACAGGTTCAAGAAGTAAGACAAAACATACAGCTTGAGATCTAAATATTGGATCTAGGTTAAAATATATAAGGCTTAGGGAATAAATACATTCAAAACTTCTGCTGTTGATTTATTGATACTTCATTTCCATTTTCTTTCAAAAGCAACTAACTGAAACAAACAATGGCCATTCATATTTTTTATTATGCCAATTCTGACATAAGCATAACTCTACCGAAGCAAGCCTTGCATCTTAAAAGTTGGCTAGATGAATACACTTACTCCACTCTGTTTTAATTTAGACCATTTTCAAGAAATTATACAACCCAGCAAGAATTACCCTGACCTTGGCATAATAACTTGATTAATGCTCATCTTTACCTTCAACTATGAGCCAACTGCATAAATTAGTTCCATCCTAAGTCCCTAGTTTCTTGGCAAATTTAGGCCACACCGCCTTGAAATCCATCTCATACTTGACCAAACTCTAAGCGCATCCATATATAATAAGAGCCACTTTGCTCCACATTTTCCAACTTCAATGTAAAATTTGGGATTAAGATTCAGTTTGTTGTTGTTGTTGTTGTTGTTGTAATGTTCAATTTCCTGCTTATTGTTTGAAACTATGGTTCATGATTTACTCTAGTCCTAAAACAGCAGTTTACTTCAAAGTTTAAACTACAAAACAACTACCCAAAACACATCAAAATCCCAGTAAAAGATTCAGGACTTGACTTTCCAAATTCTTAAAAAAAAACCCACATATTATATCAAAAACCCATGAAAATAAAGGCAAACATAAAGCAGATAACATTTGAGGGGGAAAAAAACTCACTTTGATACAGAGATTTCCGGTGCAAAGAATGTGCTGAATCTTGCCAGGAACAAGCATGGACTTGAACTTAGCAGGCAAATCAGGAGCTCTATGAGGGATGTGCAGATCCCCTAATGCTAAGACCAACACCATCCCCTCTTAATTAGCTTGATCACCTTAATGGTTTAACTCTGTAATCACCCAGAGAAAATCAGAAACCCCAAATTTAATTACGAGAGAGAGAGAGAGAGAGAGAGAGAGAGAGAGATAATTGGGAAATGGGTTTTGGGTATTTACGTGAGAATTGAACTGGGTATCGGAAACTTTATATGGAAGGTTGAAAAAATTTGCTTTCGTCTACGCTTTTGAGTGCGACAGAGAGGGGAAGAAGAAGGAGAAGTAGAACGACGTCGTTTTCAAATACTTTATTTTTTTTTTTGGTTATCAAAAATACTTTATTATTATTTTTTTTTTTGTGAAAATCAAAAATACTTTATGCGTGAGCGTGAGAAGTGGGAGCCCAAAACCAAAGACTGTGTTAAATTCCGTACCCAAACTCAGCCCTTCCGGCTGGGCTTTTGGAAGGGAAGAGAAACCCAAAATTCAAGCCCCTTCAGCCCAGCCCGGCAACTATTTTTTATGTTTCATTTGAGCTTGAGCTTGACCTTGTGGCCGAGCTGGGTCCCTTCTTTTTTTTTTTTTTTTCGGTTGGAAAGAGGATGGCCAAACGGGCCACAAAACGGACCAGAGCGACTTAACCAGAATGGGCCTCCGGCCCAAACTTACAGCCGACTATTCTTATAGACTCAACACCATTCTTGTCGTCCCACAACTGGCGGAGGATGGAACTCGGAGGAACCTCCAGCAAACACAAACCAGGAGGGCTGGTTCTTCCTAACTTGGCTAGATATCCGCACATTTGTTGGATTCTCTGTATATGTGCTTGACTTCCCTAATCCCCAACTCTATCATGAGCTGTTTGCAATCCGAATTTACCTCTACCGAAAGAAAAAAAATAGCATTCGTGAAATTTATTACTCCAATAATTATTATATATTTATTTATTGAAAATTTTATAAAGTTTCAAAAAGTCATATTTTTATGTTAAAGATTTTTTATCTTAACAATAAGTCAAAAAGCTCAAAAAGAAAGAGAATATGAGCAAAATGCAGATCACTCTAGGGCGTACAGGTTTAGACTCATTGATCATGCTTTCCTAGGTCAAAAGAACCCTAAAATCGTATTAAAAACTCATTACTACAAAAATGAATAATATTTTTTTGGGGTTACCATTATCAAAACTATTTTTGAAATTATATTTATTTATTTATTGGGATCTTGAAACTAGGGTTGCTAAGACATGTGGGCACCATCCATTAAAATAGTGCTATGTTTCAACGTCTTTGACTTGTGATGGTGAGAAAACAATACCAATAATTGATGATTAATGTGAAACAGCTTTGAAAAGTCTTCTATGACTGCATGTTTCAGCAGTATCTACCCACTTTACATATTTCAAAACCTCAACAATTGTCAAGCGCCAAAAAATTAAGATGGGATTTAATTAAAATTAGATATATTTTTTAATAAAGTAATAGTTTTAAATTTTTAATGAAAATATTAATTTTACATTACAAAATATTGTATTTTTTCTAAAAAGGAAGTTATATATTATTTGAGATCAGATGATGATAAATTGTGAGAACTAAGACAATCTAACCTTACCAAAAGGATGGATTGCGACCCGAACACTCCATGTGCCTTCACTTCTGTCAATTTTCAAAATATCGGCAAATGAGTAGCTTTCGATGTCAACTCTTCTTTTGTCGATGGACGTTATGAATCCACTAGTCTTGTCCCTACGATTACATCTCTCTTACCGTCAACATATGTTTAATAGGGATTTCTCGAGACATGTACATATTTGAATAAAATTTTTTTTTATGACATCTGAGATAAAATAATTCAACAATGATCATATTTATATTATGAGTTAGACCTGCGATAGACTATATCGCGAGTTGAACCTGTGACATAATATCGTGTCGTCATGTCAAAGGGTATAGCGAGTAACATTTTCGAGACGCGACACAAGGTTTCGTGTCTCCAAGATGTGACATCCCTCGCCTGTGGCGCTCCTCTTGCTCCCGCGACACTCCGTCACGGAGGGAGAGGAGTGCCGTGGGGAGAGAGAGAGAGAGAGTGAGATGAGTGTCGCGGGGGAGAGAGGGAGGGAGGGAGAACTGCAAGCCGTGAAGGAGGATGACTGCCGCGGGGGGAGAGAGAGGGAGGGAGGACTGTCGCGGGAGTCGCGCAGGGAGGAGGAGTGCTGCGGGGAGAGAGAGAGAGCCGTAGGGGGAGAGGGAGGACTGCCGCCAGGGGGAGGGAGGGAGGGAGGACAGTTGCAGGCAGGGGGAGGGAGGGAGGAGAGATAGAGAGAGAGTCGCGGGCGGAGGAGGGAGGGAGAGAGAGATGAGCGCCGCGGGCGGGGGAGGGAGAGAGAGAGCCGCGTGGGGGAGGGAGGGAGAGAGTCACAGGCGAAGGAGAGTCACAGGTGGTAGGGGAACCCATATCGCGGGTTCAAAAAGGGACACAGAATGTCGTGGGTTAAATCCATGACATATAGGGGGTTAAAAACGAAATTAATTTTTGTTGGAGGTTATTTTAAATTTCTTTTTATATATATCCGTACATGACGCAGGGTTTCTCAGTTGATACTAGCTTGATATTAAACAATTAAATTAAATTAAATTTGATCTGCACTTGATTCAATTTAAATTGAATTTTTAAAAAATAAATTTTTTTGATACTTATTTTTATTATATATAAAATTTAAATTTGAGAGATTATTTAAAAATATCAATATTTAATAGCTAAATTAACAAAAAAAAGATGGCAAATATATATAAGAGGATTTAAATCTTTTGGGTATAAAAAATTCCAGGTCGAGATGGAATCATGGGTAATTGTGAGTTTGAGGAAAAGGGATGTTTCAAATTTCCTCCCTGTTCGAAGATTGGTTGGAGAATATAGAACCTTAATAAGTGTAAGCTGGGGTTATATGTATAAGGAGGCCCACCGCAAGGATTGGCTTGCAAATTTCGACCACCTCAGTGAAACGAGTTTAATTTTGTTACTCTCTCTTAAATCAATTTAGTGCTCCTGTGTTCTTCTTCTTCGTTTTGGACTTTGCTTTCGTATTATGTTTTTTTATTTGAATTAATGGAATTTATATTTTGATTAATTCGATCTATATTGTTATTGGATTTTTTTTTTAAAAATTCTTCTAATTTAATTTTTTTATTCTTAAAATTTAAATCTATATTTTAATTAAAAATTTTAATGTTATCTCGTTAGATCAACCGTCTTTGCTCCCTTATTAATATAATATTAACCTCATCTCACCTCAAAGGTGATGTGTCAAGAGGCAGTTGGTTAGACCTTAGATTCGTTAAGTGGTTGACAAAGCAGAAGATATTTGAGTAAGATGATGATGATGATAATAATAATAATTGTTAATGTGGTACTGAGTTAATGATGAGAGAGTGGAGTGGCAGTGGTATCCATTCCGCGTCTCACTCAACCCAGGACTCTCTTCGTAGATTGTCTCCTCCTCTGTTCCCTTAGCTAGAGAGAGAATGACACCTCTCTAACAAATCTAGTATCTCACTTCTCTCTCTCCCACGAGATAACCCAGTCCATCATCATCATCAACGGCAACAACATTGACAATCTCTCTCTTGTTTGGGAACAAACGATATTGCTTCTCTTCTGAGTTTTGCTGGAAACCTGTCGCCGTTTCACATCCAACACTCGTAAGATCTGTCCAGTTTCCTAAAGATTTTGTTTTTCCTTGATGATGGTACTTATCATCTTAGTTAAGATTTGATTTTGATGTGTTAAAGCCTTGTACTTGCTTTTCTTTTTTCTTTTTAATAAAAATCTGATGTGGGTTTTTTCTTTTCCCTTTTTTTGTTTGTTTATAATTTGTATTATTGGATCTGTGTTTATGGAAATGGCTAAATTATAGATCTTACGTTGTAGTTAATGCTTGTCGCCAAATCTTGGCACGTAATAAATATCATGACCAATAATGTTTCTCTTTGTTTCCCATAAAGACAAAAATGGATAAATTGTAGGTTGCTTTTGTTTGCTGTACGAGGTTAATATAAATATGTTCACATGCTTTCCCCCTTTTTGTATTTTTGGGTAATATTACGTTGTAGTGTAATGTATGCTACTAATTTGGATAAAAATCTTGTTATCTTGGAAAAACTTAGGTAAAGAAAACTTCTGGGTATGATTGATCAGAAATTTGAATAACTTTTCTTCTTCATACTACGAATTTCTAAAATGGGTTTTTCTAGTTTCTAATGTTTAGGGCCAGTTGGAAGCCAAAATAACTCCCTTTTGATCTAATATGAATTCCTAGCTTTAATTGATTATGTACCGTAATATTTCCAAAGATGTGCATGATGGTATCACTCTGGATTAAGGTTGTCTCCTGATACTAGAAATACTTGGTATGGCTAATGAAATTACTTCATTTTTTATGCTCAATCAAAGATGCCCTAAATCAGTGAAGGAAAAAAATTGGTTTTCAGGTGAATTATGGCAAGGAAAGGAAATCCAGGAGATACTAGAACTAGAAGCTCGGCATCGATTTTCATTGTAGTTGGTTTGTGCTGCTTCTTTTTTATTTTGGGTGCTTGGCAAAGGAGTGGTTTTGGTAAGGGAGATAGTATAGCTGTTGAGATTACCAAACAAACCGACTGCACTCTTCTCCCCAACCTGAACTATGAGACGCATCATGGAGGCGATATTGGTAGTATCAAAGAATCCGATTTGGAAGTCAAGACTTTTAAGCCGTGTGACATGCAGTATGTGGATTACACACCTTGTCATGATCAAGCACGGGCCATGACGTTTCCTCGAGAAAACATGAACTATAGAGAAAGACATTGTGTCCCGAAGGAGGAGAAATTGCATTGTCTTATTCCTGCCCCGAAAGGATATGTTACCCCATTTCCTTGGCCTAAGAGTCGTGACTATGTCCCATATGCTAACGCACCATATAAGAGCTTGACGGTTGAGAAGGCTGTTCAGAACTGGATTATATATGAGGGTAATGTGTTTAGGTTCCCGGGTGGAGGAACGCAGTTCCCTCATGGTGCTGATGCTTATATTGATCAACTTGCTTCTGTGATCCCAATCAATAATGGGATGGTTAGAACAGCGCTTGATACTGGTTGTGGGGTAAGGGAGATGATTCTTCTTCTATTCTTAAGTAATTAATATCGTCTTTCTCCACTTATGCACTTTAATTTTATGGGTCTTCTGCCAAATGTTCTTTGATCATGTCAATACATTTTTAACACGAAGTGCTGCATGGTTGTTCTGCTTAGGTTGCAAGTTTCGGCGCATATCTATTCAAGAAGAATGTCATAACCATGTCATTTGCCCCAAGAGACTCTCACGAGGCACAGGTTCAGTTTGCTTTAGAAAGAGGAGTGCCTGCATTCATTGGTGTTCTTGGAACTATAATGTTGCCTTTCCCTCCAAGATCCTTTGACATGGCTCATTGTTCCCGTTGTTTGATTCCATGGCATGCAAACGGTAAGAGCAGTCTAAATTTCTGTCTTTAGCTTCTTGACAACATGGGCCGGTGCTACTGAACTGCCCCACGCTGCAGAACAAGAATTGTCACTTAGAAACTTTTTTACTTTGATAGCTTAACACAAGACAGCTGTATGTTCACAGTTGAACTAAAATATATATATATATTGTTCCATTTCTATGCAGTGTGGCATGAGTAATTTCTTTTGCTGCTTTGGTTAGTCTCAGGGTCTTTCTCTCTGTGTTAGGCATGAGATGACATTCTTACCATGGTTCTGCAGTGGTCACTTTTGTGTCTTCATCTTAGTTTCCTTAGTTCTGCTGAAGATACCTTAATATATCAAGCTTGACTTTATCAGGCTGGGTCCCGATGTAGCTTGACCTTGTTAGACTCCAGTGTGTGAACTTTTCTGATCTGACGAAGCTAAATGGTGATGTACTACGGAAATAGAATTAAAATAAAATGAGGATACAATCCATGGTCATTTGGAGAATCCCAGGATGGAGGTCCATAACTAGGGGCCTACTGCTGTTGGCATAGTGTAGTGTCCAGACTTGTTAGTTCTTTCTTCATGATTAGCATTACCAGCAACAATCTTTGAACTCTTTTGGCAGATGGAATGTACATGATGGAAGTTGACCGAGTTCTCAGACCTGGTGCCTATTGGGTGCTTTCTGGTCCTCCAATCAACTGGAAAACTAATTTCAAAGCATGGCAGCGTCCCAGAGAGGAACTTGAGGAAGAGCAGAATAAGATTGAAAAGTATGCTAAGCTACTTTGCTGGGAAAAAAAATATGAGAAGGGTGAAATTGCTATCTGGCAAAAACGAAAAAATAATGGTCAATGCCGTAATTATGAAGTTAATATGTGCCCCCCTACACATTCAGATCATGTCTGGTAATTTTCGTGCTTGAAAGATCATTTTTCACCGCAGCATTTTGAATAAATGTCCATAGTTATGTTGTTACTTTGAGTGCTCATTCTTCTGCCACTCTCCATCAGTTGACTTTACAGCATTACGTGTTGGAGTTCTGTACCTTTCTGAGTTTTTGGTGCTTTTGAATGGAAAATTTTGGGGGAATAATTTATAGTAATAACGTGATTTTCTATCCTAATTCTTGCAGCTGTTTAATTCTCAAATGATGAATTTCTTATAATTGCTGTACAGGTACAAGAAGATGGAAGTATGTGTAACTCCATATCCTGAAACTTCTAATCCTGATGAGGTTGCTGGCGGAGAATGGAAGCCCTTTCCTGGTAGACTCAACAATGTTCCTCCTAGAGTTAGTAGTGGATCTGTCCCTGGTGTATCTGTTGAGACATACCAAGAAGACAACAAATTGTGGCAGAAGCATGTGAATGCGTATAAGAGGGTCAATAAAATATTAGACTCTGGGAGATATCGTAACATATTGGACATGAATGCTGGAATGGGCAGTTTTGCTGCAGCACTTGACTCTCCTAAGCTGTGGGTTATGAATGCCCTGCCTACTATTGCCGAGAAAGACACATTGGGTATTATATTTGAGCGAGGATTGATTGGCATATATCATGATTGGTAACCTTCGTACTGGTTTTCGCATTCTTTTGTCCTTATTTTCATAAGCATTTGGTCGAGTTATAATACCTCTATCTGGAGAATATCATTTGCTAGGATCATATGAACTCTGTGAACCACTGGATTTTGTTATGCTTTTATTTTCCACTGATCCTTTTTTTTTTGATATGATTGTTTTTACTTCGACACGGTGACAATTAGGTAGTAGGTTCCATTTCCACGTCTTCCCATCCTTTATCACTAGGTCAAAGTTGTTAAAATAAATTCAAATGACAATACTGATTGATTTAGTCAATCATTATGATTGACCTAATCGATTATCAACCATTTAATCATAATAATTGATTTAATCAATTATTATGATTGAACTAATCATTACAATCAATTTGATCAATTATATATTTTTGGTTGGGTTAATCAATTATTAAGATTGATTTACTCAACCATTATATATTTGGTTGATTTATTTAATAATTGATTAATCAATCATTATAAATTTAGAAAATTGACTTTATTTTCTTCTTTACTAATTTTATTGTGATTTTTTTTCTTTTCTTTAATGGCTAATTTCTTATATAAATAGGATCTCTCTCCACACTTTGTAATTAAGCAAGGAGAGACAATCTTCTCTCTTGCAATTAGCTTTCTCTCTTCTCTTGTAATGTTTTTTAGTAATCAATATTATTTTTTTCATTCTTTCTTCTTCTTTTTCGTGTTTTTGATATTATATTCTTAATTTTATCTTGGTATAATTCTCTTACGTAAAAGTGGTTCTAGATTATACGTCTAAAAACACACAATGAGTCTAATACCGAGATTAAAATTTTCCAACATGGTATCAGAGCAAATTTCGAATCCTTCCTCTTCGAGGTTAGGAGATCATTCTTTTCAGATGAATTTTTTTTCACAATCATTCTCTTTCATTCTTCTTATCTCTTCAAATTATTTTTAATGGGCTGCTCATATTAAGAGATTTTTAAACTCAAAAAATCTCTTGGGTCATATTATAAAGGACCCTCTTGATGAGTCAGATCCAATATTCGAAGAATGGAAAATGAGGGATGGTCAAGTGTTCATCCTACTCACAAGTTCTAAGGGTCAAATTCATAGAACTATGGTCATTTACTCTCTAAACTCTAAATCTCTTTGGGATCAAATGTACAATCTTTATGGACAAGAGTCAAATTTAGGAAGAGTGTTCGAGGTAAAGAGACGAATTGCCAACATCAAGAAAGATGAGAAGACGCTCTCTCAACTATTTGGCGAATATGAAAATCTTTGGAATGAGTTCAAAATTTTGAGACCGATCACAACCAACCTCAAAATTTTACAAAAAAAAGAGGATGAAGACAAGTCCTTTGGACTCCTCATTTCTCTTGGAGAGCAATTCGCACATGTTCGTCAAGAAATCCTTCGAATGAAGGATTTTCCTTCCTACCAAGAAGTGAGATCCATGATCCAACGAGCAGAAACAAGTATGAATCTTGAGAATGCTTGCCAATCCAAAGTAGAAGAGTATGGTTTCAATTCGACTACAGAAGGGCAAGTGGCCAACAAGGTGCAACACATGGCCGAAAAGGTATGTGCTTACTACAAAAAGCCTAATTATTCACAAGAAAAATGTTGGTTCCTTCATCCTCACCTGAAACCTGAGCACTTGAAAAGAAAGGGACAAGTCTCCTCAAATATGACCCAAAATACAACACTTAAGTCAACAATCGAAAATATCGTTTCAAAAGTGCTGCTCAAGCAAGTAACGACCAATCCAGGTATTTACTTGAACTCAACTTTAAATTTTCAAGATTGGTTAGTAGATTCTGATTGCAATCATCATATGATTAGAGATAAAAAGAAATTAAAAAAACTAAAATCTCTTCCAAATCATAAGAAATTATATCTTTTATTGATCACAAGACTAAATACACATGGGTATATATGCTCACTTCAAAAGTACAAGCATTCGAAGCATTTAAAAATTTCTACAATTATATCACTAAACAATACAATGCAAACATAAAAATATTTAAGATTGACAATGGGGGAATATATGAATCATGCATTCACAACTTTTTTAGAAGAAAATGGAATAATCCACCAAACCTCATCTCCATATACCATCCAACAAAATGGAATAGCCAAAAGGAAAAATCGACATTTACTTGAAATAGCAAGAACAATCATATTTTATGCTAACATGCCTAAAATTTTTTGGAGCGATACAATTAGTACTGTCGTTCACCTAATTAATTGCTTACCTACTAAGATACTCCAAGAAAAATTTCCCTTAGAAGTCCTCACTAAGAATAAACCAAATATTACTCACTTAAAAGTGTTTGGATGCATATGCTATGTACATATATCAGAACGATTTAGAAATAAATTGGATAAAAAAGGGAGACGGTGTGTTTTCATAGGATATGGGTCATTTCAAAAGGGTTATATATGTTATGATCCTACAACTAACAAAATATATAGATCAAAAGATGTGATATTTGTAGAAAATGAGTTTTATTTTACAGATATAAGCGAAACAAGAACACCACAAAAAAAAGATCTATAATTTTTCTTGTTAACTCCAAAAGAAATTAGGAATCCCTCTTGCCAGTCTAATGAAGAAAAAAATCCAGAACAAGAGCAAGAAAGAGGATCACTAGAAAATTCTGAGCAAAAGGAAGATACAAGCTCCTTCAAAATTGAAGAAAGTAGTGAGTAAGGGTAAGACAAAACCCAAGAAGACTTATTTCCTTTAGAAGTAAATGAAAAAGTCCAATAATTCACCATCGTCTCCACCACCACTTAGAAGGTCAACAAGGCTAAGATTTCCTCCATCAAGATGGGAACGCTACATCTCTAAGGTCACATCTTATCCTATTGCTGACTATTATACTACCACTAATGTTTTCTTAAGTCATCAAGTATTCTTGAGTGGCATTGATCAAATACATGACTCTAGAAATTTCAATGAGGCCAATGATCACCTAGAATGGAGGAAAGCAATGAAAGAAGAGTTAGATACTCTCACAAAGAACAAGAATTGGAAAATAACGACTCTCCCAAGAGGAAAGATAGCAGTCGGATGTAAATGAGTTTATAAGATCAAATATAAAAGTAACGGTTCAATTGATCACTATAAGGCTAGACTTGTAGTTAAAGGGTTTACCCAGACTTATGGAGTAGATTATACGGAGACCTTTGCACCTGTAGCAAAAATGAACATTATAAGGGTTCTCTTGTCTCTTGCCACCAATAGGAGTTGGCCAATATACCAGATAGACGTAAAAAATGTCTTCTTACAAGGGGAGCTAGAAGATGAGGTCTACATGCATCTACTTCAAGGGCTTAATCAAAGTCACGAAGGACGAGTGTGCAGACTGAAGAAAGTTATCTACGGTTTCAAACAATCTCCTTGGGTCTGATATGCAAAATTAAGCTCTGCGTTTCTCAGTTACAACTTTACAAAATGCAATAGTGATTCCTTCTTATTTACTAAATTTGATAATGAAAGAATCACTATTGTGCTCATATACATTGATGATATCATTGTTACTGGAAGTGATATGAGTCAACTTGATCAAGTTAGAAATTTTCTTAAATCTAGTTTTGAAGTTAAAGATTTAGGACTACTAAAATACTTTTTAAAAATAAAACTTGACTACTCTCATAAAGGGCTTGTCCTATCCCAAATAAAGTATACTTTTGATCTTTTGTAGGAGACAGGTAAATTGGGAGCAAAACCAACGATTAGCCCTATCTCAACCTCTGATGAAGAAAATGATGCTGATCAACTTTTCACGGATATACAAAGGTACCAGAGATTCGTTGGGAAACTCATTTACCTAACTATCACCAGACCCGACATTGCATATGCTGTGAGTCAAATCAGTTGGTACATGCATGCTCCTAAAGTGTGTCATTGGAAGACAGTTGAAAGGATTTTTAGGTATTTTAAAAGGTCTTTCGGAAGAGGAATCTGCATGAAGAATAATCAAAGTTCAGAAATTATGGGCTATTGTGATGCGGATTGGGCCAGAGATTCAATGGATAGAAAATCCACCACAGGTTATTGCATATTTGTTGGTGAGAATCTCGTATCTTGGAAGAGTAAGAAACAATCTGTAGTTTCAAGATCAAGTGCAGAATCTGAGTACAGAGCCATGGCAACAGCAACTAGCGAGATCATTTGGCTAAAAACTCTAGTTGAAGAATTGGGATTTCTAGTCACTTCCCCTATCAAACTTTTTTGCAACAATCAATCTGCTATTCATATTGTTTCTAATCCTGTCTTTCATGAGAGAACAAAACATATTGAAGTCGGTTGCCATTTCGTTCGCCAAAAGGTTGAAGACAACACCATAGTCACTCCTCATGTGAAGAGTAATGAGCAGTTTGCTGATATTTTTATCAAGGGAACTACGACAAGTCACATGCAAAATATTCTCAGCAAGTTAAGCTCCATAGATATCTATTCGTCAAACTTGAGGAGGAGTGTTAAAATAAATTCAAATGACAATATTGATTGATTTAGTCAATCATTATGATTGACCTAATCAATTATCAACCATGTAACCATAATAATTGATTTAATCAATTATTATGATTGAACTAATCATTACAATCAATTTGGTCAATTATATATATTTGGTTGGTTTAATCAATTATTAAGATTGATTTACTCAACCATTATATTTTTGGTTGATTTATTTAATGATTGATTTATTCAATTATTATAAATTTAGAAAATTGACTTTATTTTCTTTTTTATCAATTTTATTGTGATTCTTTTCCTTTTCTTTAATGGGTAGTTTCTTGTATAAATAGAATCTTTCTCCACACTTTGTAATTAAGCAAGGAGAGACAATTTTCTCTCTTGCAATTAACTTTCTCTCTTCTCTTGTAATGTTCTTTAGTAATAAATGTTATTTTTTTCATTCTTTTTTCTTCTTTTTCGTATTCTTGATATTATATTCTTAATTTTATTTTGGTATAATTCTTCTACGTAAAAGTGGTTCTAGATTATACGTCTAGAAACACACGAGGAGTCTAATACCGAGATTAAAATTTTCCAACAAAAGTCAAAGTTTACATGAAACGTCGTTTTGAGTTTCTACGTACTCATCCTAAAGGTGGCATGTACTTGTCCAAAAGTGAAACTTCTGAAAAATAGAAGTATTATGTTGTTTCTCTAGAAACAAGCATGTATGTGATGTAATGAAACCTTTTCCCTGCTTCGTGGTTCGATATACTAGTTAAATCACAAAGGAAGCTGTATATGCATGACTTTCACATTCCATCATTCACGTTAAAGATTTTTACTGGTTAGTCTGTAATGGAATTAAGGAGAGTAAAATATTGGGTGTCTCTCTTGCAACATCGTGGTGCTTTCTTCTCAAGTTTCCTTGAATGAAACATAATAGTTCATGAAGGGCTTCATTAAGAAGAAAGATAATCACCCTTACATTTTAATATAATCTATTCATTGATTGCCATTGTTTGTAGGTGATGTCTGGTATTTGTAGTTAACCATTTCGGTCACTGGTTTATATAATAATAATGTTTGTGAAGCCTTGGAGGCCCATTTCCCTTTTCTTCTAGCTTGGTTTTTATGTCTCTCTTGTGACTTGACCACAAGAATGTTGCATAAATGGGAGATACGGAATGTAACATAGTTCTCAGTATTAGCTTTCCTCGAAGTGAGGGTGCTGTGCATCTGGTGTACCCATGTCACTCTTTATGATCAACCAGGTTTTTTATTCGTCACGAAGTTTCTACTCCTCTCTCTCTCTCTCTCCCCCTCTGATTCCTTGATCTTTGCTGCCTGCCAGGTGTGAAGCTCTCTCCACATACCCTAGGACTTATGACCTTATTCATGCAAATGGCATTTTCAGCTTATACAAGGACAAGTAAGTTTGCTTCGCCTTTGATTCATGTTTGTTGTTTGATGTACTTTCCTTTTTGTTGGGAAGTTCAATCAGAAACTTACTAGACTACAGCACAAAGTAATTTGTAGAATAATCTTGCTTCCATCTCCAGCATCTCTATTGTCACCAGTCAAAACTGTATGTACCACACTGCAGGTGTAAGACTGAAGACATTCTCTTAGAGATGGATCGCATCTTACGTCCTGAAGGAGCCATTATAGTACGGGATAAAGTGGATGTGATAGTCAAGGTGAAAAAGCTCGCAGAAGGAATGAGATGGAACACAAAGATGGTGGATCATGAAGATGGTCCTCTTATTCCTGAGAAGGTCTTGTTTGCAGTGAAACAGTACTGGGTTGTTGGGGACAATAATTCCACATCCTAGCCGTAAATGACAACAAAAGTTGTTTGATAACTCTGGCGTGGTGTGCATTCTGGGTTTAAATTCAAGGGATTCATAATGTTTTATCCATTGGCATATGGGAAAACTGCAACAGAGAAGAGACGGCTTCGTCGTGATTACTTTGTCGATCCTCATCAATGATAGCTATAAATAGGTTTCTGATTTTTTAAGCTTCAATATTTATTTGTTCTCCATTTGTATTCTGTTGTTTCTCATAGCTGATGTCAAGGTTAGACTTCAGCATTAGGCTGAAGCCTGTTTTGCTGTATCCCTAATCGCTATCTGTTGCTCATCATGTATCACATTAGCAATAAAATTATTCACTGCTTTTCACAGATTCATCAAATGGAGTTCGCAATTCTGTCTATTCAGCTTCAAAGAATCCAAATTCATCCAAAACCCCAGTAAGCTGGGACTGAGGAATGCTTCTTGTACTAGGAGCAACCAAAATGTCTCTACGAAAGGACGCTGAGCAGAAAATTACCAGCAAAAGCTCAATCAACAAGTGCTTATTTAAGTTAAAAACCTCTTAGCTACAAGCTTTACGGGGTCATTTTCTAGCTACTGCAGCTGAAATCAAGAGAAACCTTAATGACCAGATGTTTCTAATAGGCTCTGCACAACATTACCAGCAAAACCTCATTCACCAGCTATTTGCTAAAAAATCTTGGATACATTATTTAACAGTCATTTTCTAGCTACTGCAGCTGAAACCGCATAAACCTTAGGCAAGTGACCAGATGTTTATGATCGGCTCTGCACAACATTACCTGCAAAACTTCAGTCACCAAGTGTTTGCTAAAAAATCTTAGGTACATGATTTACAGGGTCATTTTCTAGCCACTGCAGCCGAAATCAACCTCAACCTCAACCTTAGAGAGGAAATGCTGCACAGAATCTGAATTCAGGAAACGTTCTCTATGCAAATCAGTTGTATCAAAACAGCTAAGATGCAGTAAACTAGTCTAATGTTCACTTTCTTACCTTCTTCTGCAGTGAAACACGAAACATTTTTCATCACGATTAGACTTGGTGACCTTGACCTGTCCACTAGAAAGAGATGGGGAAAGTATAACAAGGGCACACTGTTAATGGACAACAATTTGCATGTGAACTCATTCATTTGACTTGGTTTTAATTCACTAGAAATCAAAAGGAAGCAGTAGAAGATCACTGTCTCGTCACTTCCATATGAAAAATCAGGCTCAGTTCATGTCAAGAAACTCATTAGCACAGAACTACAATTACAAGAGAGAGAATAACTTGAGTGTTCCACACCGCTGTCTTTGCTATTGTGTTTCCCCACCAAGGAGTGTTGCCCTTTGTCCGAGTGTCACAAGGGCCCGAGCAAATTGCATTGTCCAAAGCGTGTCTACAATTAACAAAAGCCCTGCTAAAATGACATTATAAAAGCATCTATCTAATCCAAAGGCTTATTATTTAGTGGGCCGTTGTTCTCTGTGTGCCCCAAGACTATACAAAGACGGGAGACAGCAATTTAAGAGTATTAAGGGGTATAGGTGCTTCAAACAAATGAACAAAGACACAACCTATGAGACATTGCCTCAAGCAACAAAGACATGAAAGTTTTAGCTAATGTAATCAATTAAAAGCTCTTCTAGAGTGTATTATGTCGAGTACTTTTGACTCCAAAAGGGAGGATCATCTTTTTCTTCTTTTTCATTTTCTAAGCTAAATGCACCTGCAAAGAGAGACAGGAAAACAAGACAATAGAAAAAGGTAGAAGATAACACACTTATCTATTAAGCTTAATACTACTTGACAGTTGATGCATTTACACCACCAACTATACAAATGAAATCCAATTTGGGTTGTTATCTTAAAAGAGTTATCCTAAGAAAATTCAAATTAAAAAAAAAAAAAAACCTATTAGCTGGTGCTCAAAGCATTCTACTAATCATCCGGGATACAAGAGGCAAAGTGTAGACAGTCAAAGCTCTTATAAACAAGAGGCTGTTACAAGATATGAATCCAATACAGCAACCATGTAAGCAACTTTACTATTAAACTAAGACATACCATCTCCGAAGGCTTCTGCTCTAGTGTAATTAGTCACATGTTAAGGGCATCTACTTTCAGAGTTTAGTTAATTAACTTAACTGGCATTAGTAACAAAGAAAGAAAGAAAGAAAGAATGAAGAATTTCTGATGCAGGGAAGAACTGTTCAATTTCTGAATTTCTTGTTCATTTTGTAGCAGTTTGATTGGCATAGCTTTATTTTCAAGGTTTTCCTTCTTAACCGGTTTATGAAAGGGGGGATTACTGGGATTACTCAAAACAGACCACGCTCAGTGTTACAAGGAAAGTAAATGGACCAAGATCATTTAATCATAATCAGATAAAGTTCGTAGCAAGAAACCCAAAACTGTGAAAGCAACCATTTGTTATTTTCTTATATCTGGAATACTCATCCCTCACATGTGAGGCCGTCACTTATTAAGGGACAAGTTTAAAGTGAAGATAAGATTTGAATTCAAGATCTTTTGCTCTGCTGTTATATCAAACATCCAATTTCTCTGGTAAGTTCTTAAACTAATAAATTATGGTATGCTTATTATTCATATTTCTTAACAAAAGCTAGCAAGCCTGGCCACAGATATGAAAAAGCAGAGAAGGGTTACTGTCAAAATTTCAAAAGACTATTTATGTCCCAAGCATCAAAGGACCCACTCTTTTATTGTCCCACCCAAACCAAACACCCACACAAGGAATAGTAAAAGAGAATCTGTAGTGAAGAAGCCAAGTGTTCTCAAAATTTTCCCAATGTGAAATTCTGGTCCATCAATTTCACCACAAGCTTCTCACTTTTTTCTGCTTTAAAAACCCATACAATTCACTTGGTATTAGAGGGGGTCTCCACACCCTTTAGCTCTCTCGGAATTTTGGATCATTCTTCTGTCTCCTCACCACCTTCTAATGTTCCTCGAGACTTTTTCTTTTTTTCCAAAGTAAACAGTTTCTTTTCTGCAAGTTGACAGAAATTCTTCCAACACAACTCTTGCAGATAATGGAGAGTGAAATACACAAAGCCCCACTTCGTGATGCATCGTTTTCTTTTTATCTAAAAAAGGATGAAGATAACTTTGTTACAAAGCTTGCGGAGTCAATTCAGAGCTCCTCTCCCACCAGCACTTCTCCACAAGAGACTCCTCCAGTGAGTTTTGGAAGAACTAAGTTGGTAGAGAATGAAATAAGTGTATTTAGTGCTGAAAAGTACTTCAAAGAGGACATGCCCGAGGAGATTCAGAGAGTAGCCAAAGATGGTGTAAGAAACCACATAATGAAGGAAGCATATCAACTTGATCCATGTTGCATGAAACCAAAACCCGTGCCAAGAATTCCTAGCGCCTTTTCTGAAGCAAGTTGGACTAGACAAACTGCGCTGTTGCCAAACCTGCAAAGGATTCCATCTCAAAGTAGGCAAAAGAGAATGAACTCCAAGATGTTTTTTGCCAGTTTTGGATGCAATGGCTTCTGTTCTGACAAGAAATCTGTTGATGTTGATAAGACCTCAGAGAGCAGAAGGATGGCTCATGAGAGGGTAGTGAGAAAAGAGGCCATTCTGCTTGATCAAAATCCAACCACTATGGATGCAATGAAGCAGTCCGAAACTAGACATCTTGTCAAAGAAGAAAACCAAAGCCAGAGCTTCCGAAGGATAAGTATTGGCTTGAACAATGATTATCTTGCTTTCCCTCTTGGCAAACCTGGGCTTGAAAAGTTGACAGTTGGCAGTAAGTTGGAAGAAGAAGAAGAGCGAGAAGCACCACGAAAATCTTTGGAGGTGTTTGGCTCTCCCAAGTTGAAAAAGGGAGGCATAGCAGCAAACCTGGAAAGGAAGCTCTCTGTGCTAACTTGGGATGCCATTCCAAAAGCCCAAAGTATTCCAACTTCTGCTCCTAGTGAAGCAACCCATGAAGATGTTGCCAGTGATGCAAGTTCAGACCTATTCGAAATAGAAAACCTCCCTGGAAGCAGCCCGTTTCTTATTAGACAAACATCGGATTCAAGTTGTATAACCCCCATATATGCACCAAGTGAGGCAAGCATTGAGTGGAGTGTGGTCACTACAAGCGCTGCCAATTTCTCAACTCTCTCTGACTGCGATGAGAGTTTACCACCAGATAACATCAAAGCAACAAAGGAGATTGTTTCAGCTGCCACAAGCAAGAGAACAGCCACCACAGCTAAAACTAGATTTGGCAAGGAGGCGCTGCAAAATCGTTCCACTGGATTGTTGGGATGTAGTAGTCACAAAGCTGTGAGAGTTGCAGAAACTGCAACCAGTGAGAAGCTGAAATGAACAATGATCATGTCTACTCTTAAAGTAATCTTCATGTTAACAATGTAATAACAAGAATGGAAATTTTTTCTTAAAAATATGATTGGTAATCTATGTTATACAACGTGTGTGTACGTGGGTTTTTTTTTATTTTAATTTTATTTTAATAACTGCAGCTAATAAAAAGCATTGTATATTAGAGAGAATATCTCTCTACTTCATCTTACCGTTCCTAATTTAGTCTTCCCAATGTCTTTTTCTTGTTTGGGTGCTAGATGAGACAGAGGTCCACATATGATGCTGTTAAAAGTGAGAGCAGTTCAAACATGAAAATATGAAAAAAAAAAATAATAATAATCATAGGCCGGCAACTAGACCCAGTAACAGTAATTCAAGGTTAATAACCCCCATAGCCAGCATATACCAGGCCCTCCCTGTCCAATTCATCTCCCTTACTTCATAAGTTCAAATTCTGTTCATCTCTTAAGTTCACAATTCGGGTAAGGACATTCATGCTTGGGAGCATCTCCCTGTTGTTTTACCATTTTTTCCTTCCCAAAGGGAACCTCCTGGGAAAGGATCTTCCTAAATTTGTGACCGCAGGCCCTACAAAATAGCATGGCATGCTTCAGAAAGTGGTACACATTTAAAATCTAAAGTATATGCATGCAGAAAACTGCTGATCTTTAACACATCTGTAATGGGCATGTTGGATCATTAATAAAAGTACAATAAGAAATTTCGAGTTTACACACAGATATGCTGAAAATAACGATGTCTTAGGAAAAAAGGAGCATGATTTTTGTTATTCCAAAGAAAAATTTTATTTGTTCGATGGACCAGCCATCGAACAACAACAAGACCATCATGCCCGTACCGATGCAAATGTATTATTGTATGGTACTGAGTGTTATGCTATTAAACAATAACAAGAATAAAAAATGACCGTAGCATAAATGATGATATTAAGGTGGATGTGTGACAAAACTAGAAATGATAAAATTAGAAATGAAGAGATTCGTAATAAATTGAGAGTTAGTTCAATTGTGAAAAAAATACGAAAGTGTCGTCTGAAATGGTTTGATGATTGTAAAGAAGATCCAATGATATACTGGTTAGGAGAACCGAAAACTTAAATATAGAAGAATTAAAAAAACGTAGAGTTAGATCGTTGAAAATTTGGATGTAAATTATTCGTAAAAATATGATAGTTAAGAGTGTAGATGAGAATATGATTTTAGATAGAAATGAGTAGTGTAGAGGAATCCGTACAAATTAACTTAACATATTTTTAGGTATATATATTTATTTATATATATATATATTTAATTCCTCTTTTTTATTATTGTTTTTTTTTATTTCTACTTCTAGTGTATTTCTTTATTTATTTTATTTATTATTTACTTATTTATTTAGTTATTTGTTATTATTTTTTAAAAATCATTTTTAAATTTGTCTCTCAAATAACCGATTCTAAATTATTGGGTTTAAGATTTTGTTTGTTATTATTGTTGTTGTTGGATGGACCAGCCAAGGCGCCGGTGGGAAAAGCACCACATATTTAGAACTCAGAGTTGAAATTTCTTGGTTAGGTTGGACATAATGAAGGTTAGACGACATTCCGCTGGTTTTTTTTTATGTCTTTAGGATGAGACCTGGTAAGGAATGAATGTTGCATACAAGGACAAGCCATAGTCATCAAAGTCTCTAGTCGTTATGTGCATGAGCCAGTTGGATAGCATCATTAAATTATGTAACAATCTTACAACTATGGTGGATCCCATGACATCTCCTCCCTTTAGTATGCCACAGGAAAGCGGTGGGAAATCTATTCAACATTGTGCATGCCTCGTGAACATATCCTACCAAACCGTAAATAAAAGCCACTTAGCAAAAAGGCCAAATTAAATCTCCAAACATGTGAAAGGAAAAAGCAAATGAAGTTTGGATCAAAAAGAGGAAAATGACTCACCAAGTTCCAAAGTGCTAAATCAAATCACTAACAGCTTTACCATTAATTAAGCTACAGGAGTAAGAAGTGATATTCTTTTCACAAAATTGTATTGCAATAAAACAGTACGAGGTGAAATATATGGCATACCTACCACTAAGAGGATATTTATTATGCAAGCATTGGTATCTTTTGCGGTTTTAACAACAAAATATCCATCACGAAATGCTGATGATTCTTTTATAGGCATAAACCGAGAAAGTACACATAAACAACAGACTGCAAGGTAACCATGTGCAGGGTACAGTCTGGTCAAATGGAGGTAGATAATTCATTAATTCAAATGGATGTTTGTAATGAGAGAGAGAGAGAGGGAGAGAGAGAGTCCATCTTCCTGTCTAATCCAAAAGTTGAGCATTATAGTGGATAGCAGCTAGAGAAGGTCTCATGGTGCAAAATTACAGCAAATAACAAAATCAAAGGCACAACTCTACAACAGAATGTTGTTGAGGGACCAGTGGAGGTTGGCTATCTGCATCATAATCAAAGTTGTGTGGGCAAGGAAGAAGATTATTGTCATGGACCACATAGAACATGCGGCCATTGATGTTTCCAGGTCATATCTGAAAGAATTATGCCCTGCTAATATAGGTGGGCCTTTGGACTCTTAAACCTAAGTAGCAAGAGTATGAGGCAATAAGAAAAACATAAATTCTTTTTTTTTTTTTAAAATAAAGTCCAATAAAGAGGCAGAAAGACAAGCAAGAATATCCCACTTCTGTTTTCTTGGTCTAACATTTCCAACAAGCCAATGCTAGGTGCAAGAAACAGTTGTCGGTGATTTAAGAAACGAAAGAGATTACAGACCAAACTCTGCCTGCCATGGTCAATTGAAGATCTCATCAGATCTTAGATTGCAAAGATAGAATAAGAATCTTCAGCATTTCATCAGGAGGGAGAGAGAGAGAGAGAGAGAGATTGATATCTGAGACTGAAACAAACACCATGTACAGTGACTCTTCAAAGGTTATTGTTTCTTGATCAGTTAAATACTCTTGTGATGATCATCCGGAAATGACAGCAGCGACCCCATTCAGAAAAACTTGGGGGTGGCGGCACAAAGGTTGCAGTTAAATGTGAGAACAAAAGAGAGTAGAGTACCATTTCAAATCCAAGCTTGAAATTTCTCTAGCTTGTTTATCCCTCTTTTGCCTACCAATCTTCCCTGGCAGTTTTGTGCGTCAAACTCCAACTTGATATGACAAATGTCTTTATCAATCTGCCAATTATGTCAAAAACTGTTTGGCCACTTTCCATGCGGCCGCTTTTAATCCTTTTCTTATCCACAACCTCAAGCAACTACTAACCGAGAACCAATTTCCATCATGAGCCCTTCTTAGCCAGCCACCCCAAGGAAAAGAACTATTGCCAAAGCATGCTTTGTTGCAAATGATACAGCAATATTAGTATCACAAATACCAGCCAGTCCTGGACTTCCAAAAGAAAAGGGAAATCTCTACATTTGCCTCCATGTTTCCTCAAAGCAACTTCCCCTTACTGGGCCTGGTTTTAGGAGTTATCTTTATCAGCTCGAGTTGTTGAAAGACCTACCATTGCCGTTCAACCATATAGAGCATTAAGAAGAAAAAAAGAAATCTTTTTATTCCCTTTAAGGTTGATAAGATCTTCGGCTTAACTATACAAGCAAATAACATATTTTATTTGAGAGCTTTTAACACCAACATGCACCTCAAATTCCATCCTCTAATCCAAATTTGTTATGCCCTTCTTCCTGTTCTTTGCAACAAGGGCATAATAAGGAGATACTAGGCAGTGTATTTCTCTCGTGAAGGATTGATATAATCATCAGGTCTGTGAGCACAACCTTTCCAACAAAACACTGGCATCTCCGCAGAATGGAACTGCTTTATAACTTCTCTATTCCAGAGAGGGAACATACTTTTCGACAGTATCTTTTATTACTTCTGTAAGCCACATACATATCAGGATATCAGTTATCTCCAACAATTGAAGACCACTCTGTAAAATCAGTGGTCTGCGCCATATCTTCTTCCCAAGAAAACAATTTCCTCTTCTGGCAAGCCACCTCCAAGAACTGGATGTTTCCTTCCCAGCTCAGTCTATAAGACACTTCTTCATCCTTCTTTAACTATGTTCCAATTGAGGAAAGCCTCCTTTAAACAATTTTCACCTACCCAAATATGGCATCCATAAATTGAAGTCCTCCATTACCCAACATCCACCCCAGTTTTTTTATCACTACTTATCTAGCTTCTTCCTTCCTATGTCAGATGCTGATGAATATTCAGCTAATGACATTATTTCAGAATGCACTCTTTTCATTCCCTAACTTCTACCCTCATTTCCCCAACAAATCTAAACCCTTCGATCTGAAACTGTCAACTGCTAAATCTCCTCTTTTCCCCTTACCAACATTTCTGCTCATCCTCAGTAACTCCTAAACAATGCGGCTTTCCAATTGCTTGATGAGACCAGCAAGTTTTTCACACAGATACTGATGAAGACTAACTTCAACGAACTTAATTTGGCCACCAAGTGAAATAATAACAATGAGTTTGAGCTTCAAATTTCGGCATTGCTTAGAATGGATGCAATATCTTCTTCTCTCATGTATCCCTCCAATGTCCTTAGGGAGGATGGAACCAACGCCTACATTTCATGAAAGTAATTCCCTATCCCATATTGTCCCTATTGGTCTCCGATTTTAAACCAATCTCCTCACTTTTAGAAACACTGATGTATACAGTAGCCATAGGCAAATCCTAGAGCTCCTTGGCAAAGTTGTTCATATTCATTAAAATATGATATCTTATTTGTCTTAAGCCAATTACACTAGTGAAATTCATGGAAAAGCATAATTGTTATATATAAATATACATGCATACATATAAATATGTGTATGTGCTTACTGGATTACTTACAAACAGGAATGCCGTATCAATTTAAACTTATTCACCTCTGCTTTGATTTTTCTTTGTAGCTCTCCTTGTAAACAAGGAAATTTTCTTTCAACTTCACAAACTTCACTTTTCTCTTCATCATCTCTAAAATTTGATCTAAATTTTGAAATGTGACTAACCAAAACCACCTCACCAGTAAATACATCCACTGGGCCTTAGCCAGTGAACCAACACTTTGCCTGGCTAGATGATTCATAGGCCCATCTAACAGAATAATATGTGCCTTAACATTTTTTTTTTTTGGTACCTTTGCTTGGCTACCACCGAGTATCCGGAAGTTCGCCCCTACTAATCTGGATCGACCGCTGCAGGGCCCATTTTGGGGATGGATCTCCAACATTGTTTTTTCCGTACCCAGAGGGAATCGAACTCCTGACCTGGTTAAGGGACGAAGGTGCCCATCCTACCTGCGCCAACAAGTGTTGGTATCTGCCTTAACATTGATGTGGAAGCAAAAGACCACCGGCGCTTTCTGGCCTCCAGGCAGCATGGCAGAAGGAATGAGGTGGTTGTGGCCAGGAAATCTCAAATTTTCACAATTTTCCAATCTTTGCATGGTCAACCACCTCCTTGCTAAGCCCCTCTTGGTCCAGATGAAGCCAAAGAGGGTATTGAACTTGTGCTTCCCCGTTGTCAGAACTCAGAAGATCCACTAAGTACTGAGAATAACTTCCAATGCCCGACTTCTGAATATTCTTAACCTTACCCTCATTTGGATCCACGTCTTGGGTGAGAAGATTAAGTTTTCCAGCTCAATGAGGCCCAACAACTGCAACATCAATGAGCTGCAAAAGAAGAATGAGCTGGGTAGGCTTAGGGAAGGGGAACTCACATGATAGTTTTTTCATTTCTTTGGGGGCTCGGGTGGTATCTGGTCATCGTCTATCTTGCCCTTTTCCTTGTTCTTCAATCCTTCCATGGTGGCTGGTATTTTAGCTTATTCCATACCTTCTCCTGTAGAGGCAGATGTTTTTCCTATTTCTCAGACTCCTTACTCATCCTTTGACAATCCTGCTCAATTACTGGTCATGAAGAGGCCCAATGCAGTTCCACAATGAAGTTCCAGGCCATGAAGAGGCCCAATGCAGACCACAATCGGGAAATCAATCACGACAAAAAATTATAAATCTTCTTCCATGCACAAAACAAACACTCCACCATTCACAGAACAGACCTGAGATCAAGATGGTTGGTGGATTCGTGTAGAAGCAAAAATAGGCTGCACAACAGGTGCCCTGGAAAGTGAATCCTCATCCTTCACCCTACCAGACGACCGAGTACCCTCATCTCCTGGGTAAAACCAAGCCCTGCGAGAACCTTTAAAGCTCAAGCTTAAACAGCATCAGCCCCAAATCAGCTACAATCTCTCATACAACCTCAGTCAACATGAATTCTGCAAACATGCGACTTCTCACCAAAGCCTCACAAGTTCTCCATTACCCAAAACAAACATCATTGAATTTGAGTAGTGTAGACTTTCCCCTTCCCATCGTTAACAATTTCTTTCCCATGCCCATCGACCCTTGTATCCTTCCTTCACATTAGCAGCAAATTCATCTCATCATCAGAAACAACACCTGCGTACCAACAATGCTCATGAGATCAACCTTAAAGAGTTTCCTGTTGGGAGGCAACCAAATTCCTCGTCTCTCTTCTTCATCAACCTTTGGCAATTTAGTGGATTGTTATCCAACCACATTTTGTCCTTCTTCTTCTTCAGGGGTGTACCCATTTTGATCATCATCGAGAGGAGGAAGATCAATGCCTTCCACAAAAGATGAAACTTTTGCAGACATTTTGTTTCATCTTGGGCCTAAAAACTAGTATCACCTGCAAGCACGCAAAGGCACAGAGCTTCTCTTTTCTTAGCTATTTCCTACACTTTCTTCCTTCCCATTGAATGTACTACACTTGATGAACTCATTCAACAAAAAACGAGATTAAAATATACCCACAATTTTTTAATACTAAACTAGCAAGCTGATATGTGGAAGCTATTTTCAATTCTTTTATTTCTGTTAAGGAGGATTTTGTTAGTTTGTTAGAATAGATGGAGGCAAAGGCAAGGAAGAGAGAGTAAGAGGAGTCGGTTACTAGTGGAGGAAAATTGTCATGTATGTGTTAGCATAAATGTAACTCACAGCAGTGGACAAGACTCACCAATTTCGTCGCAAGATCTTAATCAGACTCTAAATTTCTTTCCTTTTCTACTCTTTCTTTCTCTACCACGTATCATTGGTATCAGAGAAGACCTTTCTGTGATCATGGAGACTGGGGTTACCACGCTACAACAGTAACAAAAGGAGATGAAGCAACCGATTTTAGAATTGATTGAACAATTGAAGGCAGTGACAGACAGGCAAGAATCTGAATTTACAGAAATTAAAAGATTTATAGCAACTGCAAAGGGGAAGATAGTTGTCAATGAAGAATTCCATGAGGATGAGTTTGAACAAGGAGGAAATTCTATAGGTCAGAATCCGGCCATTCATGTTGGTAGAGGTACTGCCAGCAACTATATAGCTCCAACTAGACAAACAAAGGTTGAATATCCTAGATTCAATGGTGACGATCTTAAAGGGTAGCTTTATAAATGTGATAATTTCTCTGAGCTAGACTTGACGGCTGGGATATGAAGGTGAAAATTACAGCAATTCATATGGAAGGAAAGGCTTTACAATGGTAGCAGTTGTATATGAAGAACTGAGTAATCAGGAAGACACTACACTAGGGAGAATATGTTAGGGCTCTCTAGATACGTTTTGGCAATAGCGTATATGAGGACCCAATGGCTGAAGTGGTGAATCTAACTCAGTCAGGGAGTTTGGATGAGTTTCTGGAGTCATTTGATTCGTTGTTAAGTAGGTTGAATTTGGCAGAAGACTATGCAATCAATTGTTTTCTTGTCAAAATTAAGCCAGAAATTGGTAACATGGTGAAACTTCTCAGACCTAAATCTCTACAAGAAGCATATGCCTTAGCTAGGCAGCAAGAACTTAACCTAAAGTACTCATATAGTGGGATGACAGTACCACATGTAAAGTCTGGAGTCGTTAAGTATTCTTAGCATTCTAGCAGTCCTAATTTTGTGGCGAGTATTACCTACTCCTAAGGAGTACCAGAAGCAGAAAGAAACAAAAGGAAAGGTAGTTAGAAGAATGATCAATGTAGAAATGGATGAGAAGAGAGCCAAGGGACTTTGCTTCTGGTGTGATGAGAAGTACTCTTTTGGGCATAAATGTAAAAACAAGCAATTACACATGATGACAGTGGAGGTAATACTTGGCAATGAGGAGGAAGGTCAGGAAGAAGATGAGAATTGTGCATTCGAAGTAAGCCAAGAAGCTCCCTGTCTCTCGCTGAGTGCTCTTATTGAATAAAGATAAGCCAGAATTGTAACACAATAAGGATTGCAGGTCATTTAAAAAAAAGAGTAGTGCATATATTGATTGACTCCAGAAGTTCTCACAATTTTTTGGATATGAAAACATCTAAAAGAATGAGAATTTTAATTTTAAAAATCAAACCTATCTATGTAACTGTGGCTAATGGAGAGAGACTAGTGTGTAGTGCAATGTGTAAATGTGCTATTATTTTCTCGAAGATTGATTTACACTCCGGTTATCATCAAATTCGAATGTTTCCAAAGAATATGTATAAAACAGCATTCAAAACTCATGATGGTTATTATGAGCTTGCGATAATGCCATTTGGGTTATCCAATACTTCTGCTACCTTTCAGTAATTGATAAATGATATCTTTAGGGAATATCTTCATAAATTTATCTTGGTGTTTAAAATGACATACTAGTTTTTAGTCATATTTTGGAGGAGCATTTACACCACGTGGAAGTAACACTAAAACTATTAAGGAAGCACTGTTTGTTTGCAAAAGAAAGTAAATGTTGCTTCACTCAACCAGAAGTGGAGTATCTCGACCACATCATTAGTGACCAAGGGAAGTGGAGTATCTCGGTCACATCATTAGTGACCAAGGGGTATCCACAGATCCTCAGAAGGTTAAAGCAGTAAGGGATTGGTCAGTACCGAGGGATGTAAAATAGCTTCAAAGTTTCTTAATAGCTTCAAAGTTTCTTAAGGTTGGCGGGATATTGCAGGCGATTTGTTCGTGGTTTTGGACAAATTAGTAGGCCACTAAATGATCTAGACAAGAAGGAGCAATTTACTTGGAGTGCACAAGCATAAGCTAGCTCTTGTTACAGCCCCAATACTTCTTCCTAATTTTTAGCAGCCGTTCGTTGTCGAGATTGATACTAACAGCCATGGAATTGGTGCTGTGCTCATGCAGAACGCTCATCCTATTGCCTATTTGAGTAAGGGATTATCAGAAAAAAATCATCATAGATTGTCAGTATATGATATGGAGTTGATGGCCTTAGTGTTTTCAGTAACGAAATGGAGGCATTACCTATTAGGGAGGCATTTCATTGTTCGAACAGATCATCAAAGCCTCAAATATCTTCTTACACATAAGGTACACAACACAAAACTTAAGTGGCTGACTAAATTGTTGGCTTTTGATTATGAAATTTGTCATAAGCAGGGAAAGAAAAATGTTACTGTTGATGCCTTATCAAGGGTGCCAGGAAGTGAATTGTTAGCATTAACACTGACAACTATCCATCCCACACTACTTGAAAAAATTAAGCAAAGCTGGGAAAAGGATGAGAAGTTACAGCAACTGATAGAGCAACTTAAGGTGGACAAGGAACGTGATAAGATATACAGCTGGTTACAAGGCTTACTTAAAAGGAAAGGGAAAGTAGTGGTTGGTCAAGTGGAAGAGTTACGAAAGAGAATCATCGAAAGCATACATAGCTCTCCTGTGGGAGGACACTCAGGTGTAGGAGCTACTACCAAAAAGATTGCAAGTATGTTCCATTGGAAGGGGTTAGAGGACATTCGGAGAATCATTCGAGAATGTGAAATTTGCCAAAGATGCAAATATGATCAGACTACACTTCCTGGTCTTTTACAACCATTACCAATTCCTGAAGGAGTATGGGAGGAAGTCACGATGGACTTTATTAAAGGTCTTCCAAAATCCATGGGAAATGACGTGATCTATGTGGTGGTGGATCACCTAAGTAAATATGCACATTTCATTACATTGCAACACCCTTTCACAGTAGCAGGAGTAGCACAAGCATACATTGAAAATGTCTATCAACTCCATGGATGGCCGAAAGTGATAATAAGTAATAGGAATACCATCTTTCTTAGTAGATTCTGGCAAGAATTTTGTAAAAAACAAGATGTCGACCTGTATTACTCTACGACATACCATCCTCAAAGTGACAGGCAAACAGAGGTGGTGAATAGATGTTTGGAAACGTATCTAAGGTGTATGATAGGAGATTGTCCGAACAAGTGGGTATAGTGGTTTCCTTTGGCTGAATTATGGTACAACACTAGTTATCATAGTTTTACAAAATATTCTCCATTTGAGGTGTTGTACGGATATAAACCACCTTTGCACGTTCCATATGTTCCAAAAGATGAAGTTCTACCTATAGTTGATCAGAAGCTAAGAGAAAGGGAGGAAATGATTAGATTGTTGTGGGAAAATTTGCAAAGGGCACAAGATCGAATGTGGAGCCTAGCAAACAAATGAAGAATGGAAAGGGAGTTCCAAGTGGGGGAGTGGGTGTATGTCAAACTGCAACCTTACAAGTAGGGAAGCATGTTCAAAAAGACTAACAAGTTATAATTTTTATACTATGGCCCATTCCAAATACTGCAAAGGATAGGATTAGTGGCCTACAAGTTGCAATTACAGCTAGGAAGTCAAATACACCCAACTTTTCATGTTTCCAAGCTCAAGAAGAGGATAGGAACTAATGAAACAGTGCAGCTACAGTTACCTCAATCGATGGACACTTTAGCAATTATACCCGTTCGCATTCTGGATAGGAGAATTGTTCAAAGAGGACCCCAAGCTGCTACTCAAATTCTCATTCAATGGAGCAATGGAACCGATGATGAGGCTACTTGGGAGTTCTATTATGATATTCAGAAGAAATTTTCGGACATAAACCTTGAGGCCAAGGAACAATTTTAGCGGATGGGAGTTGATATGTGAAAACTATTTTCAATTCTGTTGTTTTTGTTAAGGAAGATTCTGTTAGTTTGTTAGAATAGATGAAGGCAAAGGCAAGGAAGAGAGAGTGAGAGGAGTCGGTTACTAGTGGAGGGAAATTATAATGTATGTGTTAGTATAAATATAACTCAAAAGCAGTGGACAAGACTCACCAATGTCATCGTAAGAAAATCTTAATCAGACTCCAAATTTCTTTTCTTTTCTACTCTTTCTTTTTCTACCACACATCACAAGCAATGAAATTATAATCCATCCTTTTTTCCCTTTCTGGTTTTTTTTTTTTGGGGATATTTTCGATGGGTGATTGCGCGTGCAGGGCCTTTGCGCGAATGGCCATCGTGCGCAGACCGTGCTGCGTGCGATATGCACCATGGCGCATGCCCAGAACCGTGCCGCGTGCCGGTGGATCATCGCGTCTTTGGCATTAAGAGAAAAACTTCTATCATTTGTGCATGTTCCAGGGAGAAACACTGCTCAAGTGTCCCAACATTAATTCAAATCCTAATCTTTGGATTCCGTCTGTCGCCTAGATTGTACAATTATTGAGTTTTACTAAATAGTACTCTAAGAGATTTATTAAGATAAAGTATCATTCTATATTTGCATTTCTAATTTTTTTTTTGTTACGATTAAAATTGCCCAAATGATATTGTAAAATAGTTTTTCCAACAAAAATTTATTACTTTCTTTTTAATTAAATTTCTTAATTTTCTTATACAATCATTAATCTTTCCAATATCAATTAAATAAATATCTCTTTCGAATGAATTTTATCCAAAAAAATCTTAGAATTATATATGAAAATAGGTATAATAATTCATTGAATATAAAATAATCACTGATATATAGATTAAAAGAAATACATAATCTTTATTTTCCAGCATGCGATTGTAGTTGTGGGGGTTTATTGTTCCCCCCCCCCCAATAATCTTTAGTTTGGGGGTCAAGCAATCCCTATAGGGATAAAAATTTATTCGAATACGATAAATAAATATTATATCAGTATTATTAAAAAAAAAGTTAACTTTATTTATAATTTTTTAGCTCTACTTTCTAACATAACCCTAACCCATTATCAATTTTTGTGTTTGATATGTTGTGCAACATATTTAATGGAGTTTTGATATGTAGCAATAGGTTGGCTTTATATTTGAGATATGATTTAATATGTTTAATGTATTACCAGAAATTAATATTTTGTGATATTATTCTCTATTTATATTTGATATAATTTGGTTGATGAAATTAAAAAAAAATAATTTTATATATGAAATCAGATAAAATTGGATAATTTTAGATCTACCGAGAATACTCGAATGTTTCATAATTTTTATCCCCCAATCATCGATTTCAAGTCTATATAATTTTTGAGTTAAATTAGGGTTAATTTTATCATATCCAATTAGTTCTCATTTTCATCTTAGAGTTCTTCTTTCATATTGTAACACTAACCCCCAAAAAAATCAAATTCTTTAACATGAGTGGTCGGATACTTTACTCCATTAACAAAATATCTCGAATTTGAACCCTGAAAATGATAAAAAATGATTTAAGAGAATCAACTCCTAAAATGAGTAAACTGGATTAGTTGAGTAAATATCGGATACAGATAATAAAAAAAAAAACAAAAAACAAAACCCCAAAAAATGATGTCTATTAGAATATTTAATTTATACTATACTTTATGAAAGTCTTTTAATAAAGAAAAATTGAAAATTTTAATTAAGAAGGAAAATTGATAAATTTCTAGATATGGAAAACATTTCTTGTTACAAAATATTCTACTAAAATTTTAATATATATTAATATGAACTATTATATAAAATTAAGTCTATTTAATTTTTACTTTATTTAATCTGCACATATCTCGAAAATCCCCAAATATCATAGTGCATGGAACTTCCGACACAGTAACATTAATAATACTTCACAAAATTAAGCTGCAAAAAAGAAAAGCAAAAATAAATCGCTTGACCGAAATGACAAAAATACCACTAGGAGGAATTCATGCCACGTTGGTTCGTGCGATTGCAGTCCTCGGAGCTTACCTTAAGGCATTGGGGACATCATCGGAAATATAAAACCCTACAAACCCCTAACCCTTCTGTTTTCTCTTGCGCTCTCTTTCTTCTCATTCCTCTCCACCGCACCACAAACCCACGCAGAGAGACAGCTAGAGAGAGAAAAGATGGTTGCAGACAAGGCAAAGAAGATGAAGTTTGATGAAGAGAATTCAGAGCAGCAAATTGATGGAGAGTTTCTAAAAGCACTTGAAAGTTTACAAGAGGTCCAAGAGGAGCTCGAAAAGGTCTTTTTTTTAATCAAATTTTACCAACATGATTTAGAAAATAATTCCAAAGTTGTTTTTGTTTAATAATTTTTAATGGGTATTCTTTGTTTGTCGCGGATGATCAGTATTTTTACGTTCGAGGTCAATTTTGATTGTTTAGTTTGATTCTCGACATTTTTGGATTGATGGCTCTTCTTCAATTTTTTAAAATGTTATTCCCATTAGTCTCAATTCAGGTTTTTCAAAATGATTTTGTTGGAGATTAACATGAAGCATTGATTGAGTATACCTAAGGGGCACGTAAAATTTTGATTTGCCCCCCTTTTTGGGTTTACATGTTGATAAAATATCAGTGGTCTCAGCAATGAAGGACACTAGAATGACAAAATTATTGATTGATATCAGGGTATGTCAAAGTTTGGTGTTTTTGTTTTTTTTATTTTAATTTAGTTAAATAATGTAACAATGATTCTGCAAGCGGAATTTAGTTAATATGGTTGACATTGCTGTTATTTGTTGTTTTCATGTTTAAAAGTGGCATGATCATGATTGGGATGTTTGTTTTGAGGGAATTCATCTCTTTTGTCTTTAGTCTGCAATTATATTTGTGGAGAATAAGGATTTTGTGTAGAATCCTAATTTCTCTTTTCTGATTAACTATGAGGCCACTCTCTTATAAAGTGGTTTGATGAACTCTTAAATGATAACCCCCACCCCAAACTCTTCTGGGGCTATAATATTTTGCTATGGAGCCTATTAGGGGTGCACGACTAGGCTGGCCAACCGGCCCACTGTCACCAAGAACCTATTTCTGGCAGTCCTCCGGATATGTTTGGTTAGCTGTTTATATTTTCTGAAGTTAAACTAAGTTCAGGCGGTGATGGTTTTGTCTTTTCTATATCCACCAAGTTCCATGAGCGTCAAACAGAGCATAATCTATAAAAAGTGTTTCCACTTGCTTGGAAACCTAGCCATTTTGCTGCTGCCTATCGAGTCTCACTCTCCTCTCTCTCTTGCGTACACTGCTGTTACTGAATACCAACTGTATGATGGCTGCTATCAAGTCAAATTGTGAAATTCTCACTATTTTCCTCGAATTTTGATTTCACCAAAAATTAAACAAGTTTGACACTAAGTCTTCCTATGGCACTGGGCCATCCATCTCATGACACGTTGATTGGTGGATTTTGTGAATGGTTTGAACATTATTCTTTGTGGCTTAATCATCCACTTTTTCTTTTCTCATGGTGCACAACCTTCTGGAATGAAGAATAATAAAGCCATAGGATCTGATGGCATCTCCATAGAAGTGTAGAAATGTTTAGGTGAATTTGGTATAATAATGTTAATTGATATTTTTAACAAAATTTGACAAATCAAGAGAATATCCCAAATATGGAGAAAGAGTATAATTGTACCGTTATATAAGAATAAATGAGACATACAAGATTGTTCTAACTATAGAGGAATTAAACTTATGAGTCATACCATGAAATTATAGGAGAGAGTGATAGAGTATAGATTAAGATCAGAGATAAATGTATTTCAAAATCAATTTGGATTTATGTCAGGAAGGTCTGCCACAAAAGCAATCCACTTGTTAAGATATTTGATTGAGACATATAGAGTACAAAAGAAAGACTTACATATAGTATTCATTGACTTAGAAAAGGCATATATATGGTTCCTAGAGATGTATTGTGGTGGACACTGATAAAAAAAGGGATCTCTTTGAAATACATTAATCTCATTAGGGATATGCATAAGGGAGCTGTAACCAATGTAAGAACTTGCGGAGGTTTGAGTAATGGTTTCCCCACATTGGACTTCATCAAGGTTCAGCATTAAATCCCATCCTTTTCGCAATAATAATAAACGTAATCACAAAAAATATTCAGGATGAAATATCATGATATATGTTTTTTGCAGATGATATAGTACTAGTTGATGAAATTAGGGAGAGTATTACTATTAAACTAGAGTTGTGGAGGGTCACACTCGAATTCATAGAGTTTAGATTGAGTATAAGGGATGTAGGTTCAGCGACAGTCATCAAAATGAGGAAGAAACAATTAGATTAGATGAATAAGCTGTATCCAAAAATGAACGATTTAGATATTTGGGTTCTATCATTCAAAATAATAACAATATAGATGAAGATGTGAATCATATGATTCAAGCATGTTGGATAAACCGGTGAAGCGCATCCGGAATTCTTTGCAATTACACGATACCACTGCATTTGAAGGGAAAATTCTATAGAACCGCGGTTAAACCTGCATTACTATATGATATTGAGTGTTGGGCTATTAAACAACAACAAGAACAAAAATGGTCGTAACAGAAATGACAATATTTAGGTAGATGTGTGGCAAAATTAGAAGAGATAAAATTAGAAATAAAGTGATTCGTAACAAATTGAGAATTAATTCAATTGTATATAAGATGTTAGATAATCGTTTGAGATAGTTTGGACATGTGCAAAGAAAATCAAAAGATGCACCGGTTAGGATAACTAAGAATTTAAATATAGGAGATTTAGTAAAATGTAGAGATAAATCATTAAAAACTTGGATACAAGTTATATGTAAAGACATGATAGTGAGGGTCTAGACGAGAAAATGATTTTGGATAGAAATGAATGGTATAGAAAAATCTGCACAAACTAAACAAACGTATTTAGACGTATATATTTATATATATTATTTATTTATTTATCTTTATCTTTATCTTTATCTTTATTTTTATTTTTATCTTTATTTAATTTTAATTTTTTTAATTATCTTCAAATTTGTCTTTTAAGTGGCCGACCCCAAGTTATTGGGATTAAGGCGCAGTTTGTTGTTGTATGCTGCACAACCTTTTCCCACCTGTCCTTTAATTTTGCCATTGCTCGAGATATAATTATTGTGAGTTTAAAGAACATGAAATGTTAATGTACAATCCATTCAGAAATAGGTTTTCTCTTTTGTTCACGTTGCAAATGGCATCTACAATACAACATACTTAGAGCTGTTGGCTACAACCATTTTATATTCCCAGGTTCCAACAATCGGCTGTTGTTGCATAATTTTTTATTTGGTTGTTACTTTCTTTTAATATTCACTCCATTGGTTTGTCTTATGGGGCTGATCTCACAGACATTTGACTTGTCTCTACAGAGAATGACCGATCCACATAAGCTTTATTTTATTTTATTTTATTATTATTTTGCAAAAAGTTAACTTTTTTCTCCCTTTCTAGATCAATGAAGAGGCCAGTGATGAAATCCTGAAAATAGAGCAGAAATACAATGAAGTCCGGAAACCTGTGTATGATAAAAGAAATGAAATCATCAAGTCCATTCCTGACTTCTGGTTAACTGCAGTTAATAATCTTTCTCACATTTTTCATTGATTTGGCAATCACAAATCTTTTTATACAGCTGACCTTTTTTTCCTTGCCATGTGCAGATTCTGAGTCATCCTGCACTCATAGATTTTTTGACTGAAGAAGACCAGAAGGTTTGACTTCCTTTGGTCAACATATAACTTTTTTTTGGCCAGTTTTCCTATTTGATCTCTCTCTGATATTTCCTAGCTTGGTTAGAGGAAAATAACTATGCCCATTTTATGACCGACAGATTTTGAAGTACTTGGACTCACTGGAAGTGGAGGATTTCAAAGATGTGGAATCAGGTTACTCAATAACATTTGTAAGTTTCCAGTGATTAAAAACAAATGTAATAGTCACTAAGATTGATGTTTAAATGTATCTGGTTCTTCATGTATTTTTGTTCCTTGTTTTCCCTTTTTAAGTGGTTTTTATACTTATACATTGTTCACATTTTTACTCAGCATTTCAAGCCCAATCCTTATTTTGAGGATGCAAAGCTTACAAGAACTTATACTTTCCTTGAAGAAGAAGAAACGGCAAAAATCACTGCTACATCAATCAAGTGGAAAGAGGGCATGGTTAGAATTTTCTCAACTTATGGGCTCATACTTCTGCAACATTGATTCTTGTACACTGATGCTTCTACATTTTTGTGTTCTAACTTTTGAAGGGCATTCCAAATGGAGTTAATCATGAGAAGAAAGGAAGCAAGAGGTCCTCTTATCAAGAAAGGTTGGTATTGATAGTCTATATATTCTTGTTTGGAGTCTTTTTTTCCTCGGTGTTGGATGTCTGTAGTGACTTGTAGTGGCTTTAGTTTTTTTTTTCCCTTTTATTTATTTATATTTTTTATTTTTGGCGGATTGGGATTGAAAATGTGAAGGCAACTCTCAAATAATTGTTATCTGATGCACGTAGTATTATTTGCATTCTCTGCCCAGGTCAAAACTAGGTTCACAAGTAGATCCGTATTTCTTGGGAAAAGTATTTAAACCGGTTGAGATTAGTTGGTTTTGTGATCATTAGAAACTACATAGAGCATGAATTTTTCTTGATTGATAATGTCACTGCTTCATCAACACGCCGAGATGGTAGAAGTTAAAAAAGTTTCGCTTGATAGACATATTACTTTTGATATAATACAACTTCTCACTGTAGCTAATCTCATATCTTGATTTCTTACAAACATAGGAACCCTGGTGGACCTTTTCCTGCTGCATTCTGTTCCTCTCCTTCTGTTTTCTCTTTGTTGGCTTTGTATTGGATACTTCCATGCCCGTATCTGACGGTGGGAATCTTGATCTTATGTTTATCAATGTCGATTCCAATTGCATTAGAGTGAAATTGAGTTTGAGATCTTATTTGAGGGGCGTGGGTGACAATCTTTGCACTCTAGTTCATGGTTTTATATATGCATTTCTAGGTTCTTATGTTGATGTTATTCTTCTAATGTTGTATATATTATTATAACACAAATACCCTATTTCATCTATTCTTTCCCGGGAACTCCATACCATTTTCCAATGTGGTGTCACATTCTGTTGTTAGTTTTTAGTAGCAAAATCAATAGATGCAGTGAATTATAAACTCTCTATGGTTATTTCTGGTTCCTAACCTCATTGTTGTGAATGCAGCTTCTTTGAATGGTTCAGTAATACTGAATTGGAAAACCACATTGCTGAGATTCATGATGAGGTAAGAGCTATCGGTTTGGCTTGCGTACTGAGCAATTCAAGCAAATGCCTCATGACACAAAAATATTCATTTCTTTGATCTCTTTTCTTTTGCTTATTTTTCTGTTGTCAATTATCATAAGATATATATATATATATATATTTTTTTTAATATTACAGGTGGCGGAGATCATCAAGGAGGACTTATGGCCTAACCCTTTTACCTATTTCAACAATGTAATATTTCACCATTTTATTAGTTTGCTTGAACAAGGGTTTTGTGAATGAAGAATTTTTGGAGTAGTTGATTACATTCTCCTTTGCAGGATGCTGATGAAGAGAATTCCGATGAGGATGAGGCTGATGAAGAGGTACTTTGGACTTTTATACAATTTGAGGCTGTTTTCCTTGTCAGAAAGTTTGTCAGCTTTACTTGTTAGAAAAGAGTTACAGTTTTTGTGTGCTATAGTTCATTGTGAATTTAATGTTGCTTTGTAATTCCTGATCATCATTAGTCAGTACAATCTGTTTAACATTGTTTTACTATCAATAAAAAGGAGGCTTGGTCTTTGGGAATTTGCATTAGTTTAGGGTTTCATGGGCTAATTTCCTAAGAAATACAAGAGATCTATATTGCAATGATACCTTTAGAAATGAGGTGTCATCTGAGATAGATAGGTTCTCAGAGATAACAGTATAAAACACTTTGTTACTGATAATGGTGTAAAATTTTTGTAATTTTGTTGTGTCTTCTTTCGACTTGTGTCATGTCTCGTGTTTGTGCCTGTGTCTGTGTCTGTGCTTCATAGCAAAAGTACTTCCTGCTTTGAGCTCAAAGCACTAAGAAGCAATTTCAATAGAGAAAAGTGATATCCCCCCATCAATGGTAGAAATATCTCCAGTTTTCCCTTCTTTCATTTTAATCATGGTTTGTAGGTTGTGCTATCAAAATAGCCTAGCAGTAAAAATCTGTTAGTTTAGATTTGATGCATATGACAAGAATCCTAGATGTAGAGGTTTTATGAATATCAAAAGATGCTCATTGCCTGCTATTTAGACTGTAAGAATGTGGAAGTATTTGCAAGTATCAGTGCACATGGAATGCCAGTTAATGACAATGATACTAGATGGAAATTTTACCTTGGTCCTTTAAGGGTCTCTTCTGCATCTTCTAAAGGTTTTTCTTTCTCCATCACAGATAAAGAACCATCTCATGGCATACTGATGAAAATAGAATGTGGGTTCCCCCAAATTTGGTGTTCCTAACAATGTAATGGACAAGAGCTACCTCTAGTCCTTGTTTGATAACAGGATCTGTATTGCCTTTTGTTGACAATAGCTTGCTTGTCTGGGGTAAGGATGTGCTACTAAAATACAAGTATGCTGAAAAAAACATTAACTTGGAGGTCTGAAAATTGATCGCAAAATGCATACTCATACCCCCCCCCAATTGTATGCTTCTGTGTGTTTAGATGCAAACATGGTCCCATGGAATAAATTTCATCCCAAGTCTGATGCTGTAGCTTGTTTGAGTCCTTTGTTTCTCATAAACTGGAATATCATAATAGTCATTTTGAAATGGAAATTTTTCCTCATCATTCTTATCTTCTGAATCATTTATCCATTGGCAGGGAAAAGGTGATGATGGCTCTGATGAGGATGACGAAGATGCAGCGGATGGTGATGCAGACAATTAAAATCTTGCTATATGCTCAGTATCATCTCTTTTGCTGAAGTTGTGTTTAGAGCAGCTCGTGTATAGAGGTTGCTGGTGGTGGCAGAAGAGCCAGGTAACAGGGGAAACAGAATTCAATTCTCAAGGCTAGCTTTGTTCTATCTTCTAGGCAGCTGACTGCTACCATGGTAGCCCCCTGAGATTTTCATGTGACTTTTTACTGTTGGGCCCTTTACTGGTTAACTTCCCCCCCCCCCCCCCCCGGTTCTTTTTGATTTTGCCCTCTTCTTTTTTTGGTTGGGAAGAGGGCACCTTTTACAGAGACCAAGGTTGCTAAATGGTTTGAGTTAATTTTCTTTTCCAACTATGCTGAATTGTCGTATTGATTGATATACAGATCCAGTATGCATTAGTACAAGTACTATATTTGCAGGGTCTAAATGTTGTAGGCCTTGCAAATCATGACGGGTTCTGGTTCTTCATTTAATCCTCCAAAGTTTTATTTTATTTTTCATTTTCTTCATTTAATCCTCCATAGTTTTATTTTATGTTTCATTTTCACACCTTTTGCATCTAATGACAACCCCCAACCTAATGCTATAAAAAATCTGACTTATAATTTTAGCAAGATCTTCGTCAGGTACAGGCATGAATGAGCATCTAAAATATTGGCAGAATATGAACACAATAATATGTGGTTTTGGCATGATAGTTGTGGTTTTCCTATATCACCTTCACCGGGTACCTTGAAGGTACTCGAAAAAGGTGGGGGTGGACAATTTTCCTTGTCCAATCAGCCGTGCATGTTATTTTGCTTGTCTCCATAGGAAATTATCTTAACCTTCTCCCCGTTCATAGCTTTGTAGTAAATCCTTGAAAATTTTGTTTCCTTTTTCATTTGTTTATCGTCTTCATGTTCTACTTGGCTGTGCATTGCCTTTGGTCTTCTCTTTTTGATGAATTATGCAAGAAAGAAGAGACATTCATGACCAGCATGCCCATACTTGCTTGGCATGCACTGCACCCTTTGGGATCATGCCTCAAGCTTTAACCTCAACTCACAGTTTGCCTGTGTTATTTCCTGTGTTATTTGGCTATCTTGGCAACATGCCCATACTTGCTTAGCATGCACTGCACCCTTTGGGATCATGTCTCAAGCTTCAACCTCAATTTACAGTTTGCCTCTGTTATTTGGCTATCTCGGCATTCTTTTGATGCTTTTGTTGATACATCTCATACTATCTGTCATAATAAAGATCGGTAGTCCTATTTCCGGAAATCCTTTCCTTAGGCAACTCTTAAAATGTACCCTTATCTTTAGGCACGATGATGAAAGATCCTGCTCGACTTATACTAAGAGATAAGTGGGAGTGCCCTGTGGATTCAGTTTTGTAAGGCTTTCGTTTGGTTGTATCAGGGGTAGATGTCTATTGGGGTTTTTGGATGCAAGGCCTCGAGAGGGGGGAGGGGTTTTGTGGGGGGGGGGGGGGGGGGGGGGGGCGGGGGGGGGTGGGGGAGGGTGTAAAAATAGCAGCAATACAGCACCAAACAAACACGAGGAAAACAAGACGGCACCAGCCCACCGGGGCTATTACATGGCAGGAGGAGACCTTTTCTTTCTCACCCAATCAGCCCTAGCCGCGTCAGGCTTTAAGAGGGCCTCCACCTCAGTCGGGGTTATTTTTAATTTTTTCCTCTCTCTCTTTTCACTCGCTCTCTTTCTTCCTGTTTCAAAATCGATCATCCCTCCTATCTTCATTACCCCCATACCACGAGGCAACACACTTAGGCAAAGGCTACACAAGAAAACCAGCCTTCCTTTCTCATGTTTTAATTCCACTGCGTTTTCCAAGCACTTGGGAATTTTGTCAAACTTTTCTATATCTGCTACTGCTGGGAGAAATTCACATAAATTTCCTACAGTTTTGCATTCGAGTATTACTTTTTTTTTTCTTTATTATATCAACCGATATATAAAATTATATTTTGACTAATCTGGTTCGAGAGCTTATCGGGTCTATTTTAGGGGATAATTTTTTTAATATAGCTTTTTTCATTCTCAAATTTTAAATTTGAGACTTGATTAAAAAATCTAACACTCTTATTTACTAAACTGACTATCCGTTGGTTGCATAAAAGTATTACAGAACAATGTAAAGATTTTACAAAGCTAAATTTGCAAAATTGCAATCCATAAATATATATTAAATCGAATTTCCAAAATCTGTCAAACATTTCAAAAAATTTTGGGAGCATTAGTCGAGTTGGGAGGGTGAAGTCGGCTGGTGCCTCCTTGGCTATACATTGCCAGAAGAGGGTGTGATCTTGGTAAAGTGGATGAAGCCAGCCATTGGAAGAGTAAAGCTTAATGTTGATGGTGGAGCCAATCTGTGGATGGTCATGCCGGTGCTGGTGGCCTCTTTAGAAACTCCAGTGGGGATTGGCTCCATGGATTTTGGGCTAACGTGGGTGCTTCAGAAAGTGACTGGGTGGAGATATGGGGGCTGAGAGAAGGGTTAAGGATAGCGAAAGAAAAAGATTTTCAGAACTTAGAGGTAGAATGTGACTCTCTAAATGTGTTCTCGGCTGTGAACAATGGTGTAGGCATTAATCATCCGTGGAGAAATGTTATCGATTGTAGGACGTTAATGAGAGAGTTAAGCACTTCAACCATTTCCCATGTGTACAGGGAGGCAAACAAATGTGCGGATAAGCTAGTTGAGTTAGGTAAAGTTATCCAAGGGATCATCGAGTCCGGCACCCCTCCCCCTGTGGTTGAGCCTCTGTTAAAGCTTGATGCAGAGGGGAGGAAGGAGTTAGCTTCCTCCCTGAGCCCGTGTAGTTTCCTGCCTTGCTACTGTTTTGTTCCCTCCCCCCCCCCCCCCCGGTTTGTGTCTTCTGTGTTCCTCTTTTCGACCAACAAAAACAAAAAAAAATAAAAAAAATTGCCAGAAGGAGATATTTGGTCGAGTCGGTCATTACCCATTTGGATCCCAACCACATGATCTACTCCTCTTGGGCCCTATGTTTGACCCTTGGGTTCTTAATTAGCTGGGCCATAGTCCACTCAACAGTGATTGCTACCGTATTTTGGCCTCCATGTCCAAAAGTAATCTAACCATGGCATCTTCACTATTGTCATCTCTCTCTTGCATAGTAGATTTTTTTTAGTATCATGACTTGACTATCACTTGGTATCTGAAATTTCATCATAACTAATCTGAATCGACAGTTGTAGGACTCACTTTGTGGGGACGGGTCTCTCAACATTGTTTTTTCCGTCGGGAGAGTTGAACTCCCAACCTGATTAAGAGACAAATGTATCAATCTCATCTACGCCAACAAGTGTCGGTGTTGGTGCAGAGTAGATGATACCTTCGGGACATGTTTTTTGGCATGACCCTCATCTTTCTTTAGCTCTAACGCATGCTCTTCCATGATAGAGCGAACAAAATCATGCCCTATGAGCCTCATGCTCCGGAGGATGCCCTCTGATTTAGTCTGAAAAGCCATCCAAGAATTGGAACGTGGCCTATTAGGCCGGGTACTACAAGCATATATTCACCGTGAATTATCGATTTAATTTACTGCACCCTCTTCGCTAACAAATCTCTTTCCAAAAGCGAGACTCGTCATACTGAAATTGCCTATCTTTTAACTTAAATACGTGCAAATGATTATATTACCCTTTTTGAAAAATTTTCTATCTTACTAGATTTTAAAATTTCTTACCCAAAATTTGATTTTCAATTCTTGAATAATTGAAATGTGTGTCTGAATATATTTTTAAACTAAGTATAGTTCCGAATATACACTTTTGCTTAGTTGAGTTTTTAACTAATGAAAAGAATAGAATTTCTGTTTTTGTAACAGTCTCTATGATTCAAGATAACTTGTTTTTATGACATTCTCTATAATAACTGAACAACTGTTATATAAATTTTTAAATAAAACTTAATCTACATATTTAATAAAAATGTTAGAATAATATGAAAGATTTTGTTATTATCAAAATATAAATAAGATAATAATTTCTTTAGCATATAGTAATATTAAAATATGTATTGTTTCTTATATATTAAAATATATATGATCTAAAAGCTAAGAACTAACTTTACACAATGTATGATTAATCAATTTTAGTTTAATATATGGATTATATAAAAATTATAAACACAAAATAATATATATATCAATGAATTCTCTAAACAAGTTAAAATAAAATAAATATTTCAATATATATCTAAAACTAATACCATAAATTTATAACATTATTGTTAAAAAAATGCTATGAAAGTATTTAACTTCATTTAATTTTATATTTTTATATTTATAATAATATATTTTTTTACATAAATTCAACATATTATAATATTTTATTTGAATCGATAGATACTTTTATATCATTATATTGTTTTCCTTATTTAATATGGAACCAGATTGAATTTTTTTAATATTAATATTCAAATATTTATATTAGTTTTTTTAATAATTATTGTACGGGGAAAGAGAGAGAGAGAGAGAGAGAGAGAGAGAGTTATTGCATGAGATTACCAAACACCCCAAAATCAATCATTCATGATTTTATCTTAATTATTAGAAATTATTAGACAAGATTATTGCAAATAATTTTAAACAAATGTTTTTTTTTATTTAATAGAAATAATTTGAATGAACATAATTTGTCTTGCGTGATGTGAAGAATATTTAACTGGCTGTATCTTCTGTGTAATTGGAATGATGATTCTCTCTGATGCACTTTTGTAATTATCTAATTCTAAAATATATATATTTCAAAAGTTCAAATTGATCTTTGAGATCTAAAGTTCTTGGAGGTTTACGTTATCTTGTTATATTGAGTGATACAATTCTTGGTTGTATGGCTGGAGGAGTATTAAATCGTCACGGACGCGGACGCGAATAAAGAAGGAGGATTGCATTAGATAATCGATCACTGTTGTGATAAAATGAATATTTATGTGTTAATTTTATATAATATTATTACTAATAAAATAAAATATAATGATAAAAAAAATTCATATAATCGATTTCACTTGACGAAATAAATTACTAGTAATATACTATAAATTTAATTTTTGTTGGAGTTTAGAAATCTTGGAGACCCAAGAAAAATTGAACATTGTTCCAAGGCTCTAACCTTGAAATCATATAAACCTAAAAGAAGATTCCTCCTGGCATTAAAAAAGAAAAAAAGAACAGAAGGGAGGAAGATGAAAAGATCACAAGAATGAAAAAATGTCAAAAACAATTTTTTTTTTTTTTTTTTTTTTGTAGAATAAAGAGATGCAAATAAAAATATGAACTCCATGTTACTTTAGAAATTCTTCTAATTAAAATATAATATAATAAAAAAAATAAAAAGTTGGAGTGACCATGACATTATAATATTTTTAAAATTTTAGAGGAGGCCATGGCTCTCCTTTTGCCTATGCTTGAATACATTAGATATGTAGCTTTTGAAGATCTCGACTTCTCTCGATTTATTTTATTTTATTTTTATTATAATAATTTTAGATCAAAGACATATATTATCAACCCGTTCTCATAAATTTGGCCTTACCGCGACTCATAATAAAAAATATATATCCAACAAGTGATTTTGAAAGGGTTTGAGAATTTATATATATATATATATATATATATCATTAATATCTAAAAACTATATTAACTCTGATTAAATTTGATTTGATTTAAATTGGATTTTTAAGAAACAAAACTCTTTCACACTTATTTTTTTCATACATAAAACTTGAATATAAAATCTAATTATACTAATTAAATGTCGGTCAGAGAAAGATACAAGAATATATTTGTATATTAACGTTTCGTTGGTCTAGTGAGAAGGATATCAGTATCTCACATCAAGAATCAGGGTTTGAGTTATAGTAGTGATAAAAACGACGTTAGGAGAGCTCTCTTCCGATTGGAACCTGACAATAGGTCGGTCGAAATTAATCAAAATAAAATTTTAAATTCTTGACGGTAAATCAAGTCTGACAAACAAAAAAAAATGAACATATTTGTCTTGCACCACATTTATTTTTCTTCCAAAATTTCTAAGGAATCTTTAGGCACAGATGGCATCTCTCTCTCCTAGGATGCTCTCTCCTTCACTTTTGTAATGTTGTGCTTTTGTCATTTATGTCGAACACAAAAGATTATCAAGTGGCCTGCCCTTCGGAAAAGTTAATGTTTTTGTGAAACTTGTTGATAAAAAAATCCAACAGAAAACCATTAAAAAGTGTGATAAGGACCTTTATCTCTTCATTAAAAGATTGGATTCAAATCGTCATCTGCATGCATGATTCAACTTCCGAAAATTTAATATTTTGATAGAACTTATTGATAAAAAAATCCAATAGAAAACCATTACAAAGTGAGATAAGGTCCTTCTCTGTCATCGATGATGCACGGATACTTGTTATTGATTTTTTTTCTTTTTTTTTTTCGTTTACAAAACGTTTTAACGTATTAAATTAATTAATATTTACATTAAAAATTTTTATATTTCTTTAGATTTACATATTTTTCATATTTAATAATTTATTTATTTATTTATTTAATTATAATTATAATTTTTAGATTATTTTTATAATTAATAGTTATACATTTGATCATTTTATATTTTTATTATAAAATATAACTATTCTATTATTTTCATAAAATAATTAACATTTATATAAAAATCCTTATATTTTTTATATTTATACATTTTCTCATATTTTTATTTTCTTTATTCTTACAAAATGATATTTTCTTGTATTGTTTTGTATTCGTTTTTGTTTCCGTGCAACGTAGTCTACCATAATTTGAGAATATTTTCTGAGCTGTTTGTTCAATTTTTTAATTTAAGGCAAATTTTAATATGTTTGGACTAAATTATAATGATTAAAAATAAATAAAGTATATCCAAGAAAAATGCATTTTATAATGGATAAATCACTTCATATTTTAAGAACAAATGTGCCTTCTTGCGATTTTTCATAATATCTTTTCTTTCTTTCTCTTTTTTTTTTTTTTTCCCAACAACTCACTTAAAGGAGTGAGCCCAACTAAGTATCTGAACATTTGTCATGTGAAGTCGTGTCCATGTGAACCCAACTAAAGGTAGATGCCAAAGGTTTACATATATATATATATATATATATATATATATATATATATGATAGAGATTTGAAATCAAAATCTCTGAAAAAGGGAGAAGATATCAATTGAAATATAGATTATTGACGGATGTCAAAGTTCTTAATACAATTGTAGATATAATTAATATTAAATTTGATTTATTGTAATTTTATTAATTGAAATTAATATTATATTAAGTATGACAATGTGGTTTGTGACAACAGTTATCTATATTTAAACTTATCGACATTCTCAATACACTATATTTTATTGACAATCAAGGCTATTGAACTTGATAATATTTTACCATATTTTCTATTACAGTCAGGGCATGCAAAAGAATTCTCTCCTTTATAAAGAAAAAAGAAGCAAAGGTTGCAGTACAAACAAGAGCAACGCCTGGTGCAAAAAGGGTCTGAACGAGAGAGAGAGAGAGAGATGGCTTCATTTTGTTTAGCTTTCAATGCAAAAGGGACTGTTCACAAGCAGCCCATCCCTCCCAACAGTGGTGATCAGCTAAAGACATCACTTTTCTCCACGGTTAAGGTAGTTTTTCATTTTCATTTGAAAACATCTCTTTTCCATGATTTTCTTGTCTAGGAAAGGTTCTATTTTCCTTTTTTCTACAACTTTCTCCAAATACAGAAAGCACAATTTCTGCACCATTAAACAAGAAGCATTACTTGTCATCATCATAGTCAAAAAATTGTTCTGATTTTCCTAAAACATTGAGGTAGCTATTGGCACACTTTGTGGCTAATGAAGAAGCATAACTTTTCATCTTTGTCTGTAAGTGCCTTGATTTTTGTTAAAATTATTCAGATACTATCTTAAATTTTTATAAAACAACGTTAGAACAGAAGAGTTCTTTTTATTATTATTAATCTTAATGTCAATATATTAATTGACCAGATCATTACAAAAAAAAAAATCGTACAAATATTTTTCTTTAAAAATAATTACTATAATATAAATTTTTTGGCCGGAAAGTATGAAGAAAAGGTTTCCCTACTAAATTAACTTGGCTTCTAATTCTTTGGCCAGCCTTTCTTACAAGAATGGCAGAAAATTCCACTGCAAGTTGATGTTTCCAAAGCCATCAAGAAGCATTCTTTAAGAATGTTGGACATGTTGGTGGACTCGGTTTTCGAATTTGTTGATCAACCCATAATCCCATCTCAGGTTCAAAGTTGGAGCATGACAATTATGTCAAATATTTCAGAAGAATTAAATTAGAATCACCTTTATCGTTCTCAAACTTTTGACATTTGCAATAACCTTTTGTCCATTTTTCTTTTTTTTGGATATTTATTGTGTTTAGAAAAACTTTGCACCAGTTGAAGAAATAGGTGGAGCTGTAAAACTTGAGTGTATCGAAGGAGAAATTCCAAGTGATTTTCCTGAAGGTGTTTACATGAGAAATGGTATGGATTTTTCTCATCTCTCAACGACGCAAAATATTTATATTACCGTTCCTATTTAGTAGTATAAAAATATGAGTATAATTATCGTGTAAAAAAAACAATCATATAAATAAGCATATAATATGAAATAAAGTAAAATAACGGTAAAAAGATTCAAGTAGTCAACCTCATTTAGTGGGATGAAGAATGAGTCATCTAAACCTTAATTTTTTTTAACATAAATCAGCGGAAAGTTACACTGTCCCAAAAGTCAAACCAGCCCAAACATAATATTCTTTGCTTAGTTATACATGCATGGCTCAGCTAAAAATTTATATTAAAGTGGTGAAATACAGTATGTAAAGGGTAGAGAAGAAAAAATGATTATCTTTTAAAGTTTGGGCAGTGTAGACATTGGAATACTCGGGCTTTCAAAATTGGCATTTCAAAGTTTGACCGTCTGGCCATGTATTATTTTTCTCAAAAGGAAAATGATAGTATACAAAATCTTGAATCTAGTAAGAAACTTGATATCAACTCATTATGATTGCAGGAGGAAACCCTTTATTTGGACACTTGAAGTCAACAGTATCCGTGTTTGGAAGATCGACCCAAGCATGGGTAGAAGGAGAAGGAATGATGCATGCAGTTTATTTCACAAAAGATGCACAAGGAAATTGGTCACTCTTGTACAACAACAGATATGTTCAATCCAAGACATTCAAAGAGGAAAAACAGGGAAATAAACCCCTTTTCCTACCTGCATTGATAGGAGATTCCACTGCAGTTTTAGCTGGCCTAATTCTAAATGCGGTATGCATCCATTTTAAACCCTTCCATGACCTTGAAATCAAAATGTTAAAATTAAATAGAGTTGTTCGATATGCATCCATTTCCAATACGTGATGAAATGTTGACATTTGCAGTTGAGATTTGGGGTTGCAAATAAAGATATAAGCAACACAAGCATCATTGAGCATGGTGGGAGGTATTATGCGATTGCAGAGAATCACCGGCCTCAAGAAATTGACATTTGCACACTGGAAACACTCAATGAGTGGGATGTTAATGGAACTTGGGTCCGACCCTTTACTAGCCATCCCAAGGTCTCTTTCTTAACACATTATTAAAAAGAAAATGTTTGTTTTACACACTTCAAAGACCACATATTTGCTCATTTGAATATAAAAAACTGTCACTGAACAGAAGGCACCAGGAACTGGTGAGCTAGTAATCATGGGGATTGATGCAATGAAACCTTATTATGAAGTAGGGGTCATCTCAGGTATTTTTCTTTGATAATCAATTCTAATATAAATTAGGCTTAGTTAGATCAAATTCAAAAAAAAAAAAAATTACATTCTTCAATAATTTCATAAGAGGTTAATAGGTGTTGTTGTTTTTCGTGTTTCAGCTGATGGAGAGAGATTAATTCATAAGGTTGACCTCAAACTAGACAAATGTGTGTTTTCCCATGACATAGGTGTTACTTTGAGGTTAGTACATTATGCTTTACTGTTTAATATTAATACATCTATAAATAATGAAGCTGGGTTTGCGTACTCTCACTCTCTCTCTCTCTCTCTCTCGCTCTTGCTCTTATGCGGGTGTTCATTTGGTATGTAGGTACAACATAATCATGGACTTTCCACTGACAATAGATTTCCAAAGGGTGCTTTATGGTGGAGAGTGAGTACATTCTTTTATTAATGATCCTCCACTAACACCAGAACACATAAATTAACATCTCAGTAACATGAAAGAGTCCTTCATTTTGCAATTCCTTCTGATCCTATCTCTAGACTGATCCAATACGAGGAGAAAGGCCGGGCAAGGATTGGAGTGATGCCCCGTCAAGGTGAGGCAGATTCAGTCAAGTGGTTTGAGGTGAAACCCCATTGCTCATTTCACATTCTAAACTGTTTTGAAGATGGTAATGAGGTATGAAGAAAAAGAAAATGCAGTCTTTTCCGATTCCATTCCCATATTATAAATGTTATAAATGAGTAGCCCTTAACACTTGTAGCGCTATTATGGCAACATGAGTCTTGACGATTTTGTTCTAAATGGGGCAGGTAGTAGTGAGAGGATGTAGAGCTGAAGCAGCCATCGTTCCAGGCCCTCGTTGGGGTTCGGATAGTAATGAGTGGTTCTCTAAAGGCTTCAGATTCAATGGTTCGGATGGAGAAGGATATTTATTTAGTTGTGTTTACGAGTGGAGACTGAATATGGAAACAGGAAAGGTTAAGGAGATAAATGTCTTGGGAACTGACTTCTCCATGGATTTTCCAATCATCAATGAGAAATTCACTGGTCTTAGGCATAAGTATGGGTACACTCAAGTCATCGATGCCCTGGCAAGCTCTACTAGCGGTAACAAGTCTTCTGTCAAAGCTATGCTATGATTTTCATATGCTTTGCACTTAAAAAAATGATGAAAATTTTCCAGGTAGACCTAAATATGGAGGATTCGCCAAACTGTACTTTGATGAAGCAAATTCCCCACCAAATGAGGTAACAACAAGATTTAATTATTTAGACTTTTGTCAGTGGGCTAGGCTGGTGTTGGACTCAAAGGAGTAATGAAGGAAGGGCCTTGCCTGAGCTTGACCCGATTCTTGGGCTTTATCAGTTGCTCATGGTCCCTCTTTTTTTCATTTTTTATTTTACTACCGGTATTCGAAATTATATTTTAATTAATTCAATTCATGTCAACCTTACTTAAAAGTGACTTTTATAATATAATTTTTTTTTTATTTCTAGATTTTGAATAAGCCAAGCTTTAATTAAATTACCTAAGATCTAATCTTATTAAACCTATTATCGGTCAATATAATTCCAAATTTGAGTGAGTCATGATTACTATTACTATCACTGCATACCTGTTTGATTTTTTTTTTAAATTTTTTTAACCTAAATCTAAAAGTGGGGTAAAATAGTTAGGCCAAACAAATTTTTAAAAGTCACTTAAAAATCAGTTTTTTTTTTTAACGAAAAAATTTGATAAAAGAAAAGGAAAAGTTCCTCAGAGCTTTTGCTTATATATTGTGCGGCTTTTTTAATAAAAATATGGGCCGACAAAATTATTATCAATTATTTCAAATATTACAAAATCATCACATATATGAACTCAAGAATATTTAAATATTCAAATATTTAAAAAACCCAAAAAAATATTTTGTCACATATATGTCTAATTTAACTATTTACAAAATTTTTCCCTAAAAATGTATAAATTTTAAACACTTATAAATATTTTAGAGTATTTACAATCTTAAAATATTATTTTTTAATTTATTAATATTTAAGAACTATCTATTTTATATATTCATTTATGAAATTTTATTATCAATTGCCTTTTATTGTAATTTCTTAAATATTAGATTTATATTAATTGTTTTGTCAAACAAAGGAAAAAACTTAAAAATCAGAAAAAAAAAATTTATAATTTAAAATTTAAAACTCTTACTTTTCACACTATTTTATAAGTTAAAAATAAAATCTTTTAATGGAAAAAAATTGGCAAAAAAAGCTCTAACTTATTTACTATCTTCTAATTTCCAAATTAGACTTCATAAGTGATTGTAATCTAATATTCTAGAACTATGATACACAAAGACTTCTTAATATCAGCGTTTTCCTGTTTTGAAAACATTTTTTATTTTTTAAATGTTTTCAAAATGTTTTAACACGTTATATTAATTAATATTTATATAAAAATTTTTATATTTTTTTATAATTACATATTTTTTATATTTAATGAATTATTTATTTAATTATAATTATTTATTTTTTATTAATATTAACTACATATTTTATCATTTTATATTTTTGTTATAAAATATGACTATTCTATTAATTTCATAAAATAATTAATATTTAGATAAAAATCTTTATATTTTTTATATTTATATATTTAACTATGTTTTCGTTTCATGTGTTCTTACAAAATGCCGTTTTGTCTCGAGTGCAACATTGTTATAGGAATAGGTTTAAACCGATGGCCTAAATGACCCCCTCCCCTCTCTCTAGTTTGACTGCTACTACACCACTAATTTTTCTACTATCTTCTTAAATTTTTTACTATCTTCTCTAGTTTGTAAGTGATTGTAATCTGGTGAGAACTGGACGCCTAAAACGGCCTAATGACCCTCTCTCTCTCTCTCTCTCTCTCTCTCTCTCTCTCTATCTCAGGCTGACTGATTTTTTATTCCTTTACTAATTATGTTCATGGTTTTATTAGGTTGACGAAAAAGATATTGTGAAAACATATGCAGTAAAGATAGAGTATCACAAGTTGGAGGAAAACGAGTTCTGCACTGGAATTATCTTTGTCGCCAAGCCTGGAAATGTTGAGGAAGATGATGGTTGGATCGTGTCTTTTGTTCACAATGAAGACACCGATGGGTCTCATGTATGTTCACCTAATGCTCACTTTCTCACTTGGATGGAAATTAACATCTTAAGAAAATTCTCATGCCTATTTCACTCTTGCACTTGCACTTGCACCTGCAGGTGGTTGTGATTGATGCAAAAAAGTTTGAGGAGAGGAAGAGCCCATAGCCAAAATTATGATGCCACAGAGAGTTCCCTATGGATTTCATGCGGCATTCTTCTCTTCTCCTGAGCAACATTAGTATCCTAATGGATGAATGGATTAATAATTTGGTCTTGGCAACGAGTACTTCATTTTATTAAGGTGGTGCCCTATATGTTATAGGATATAAGTGTAATTTTCGGTTTCTTTCCGATAATTTGATTTTAATGCATAATATATTAACGCCTTTAAATTTCATTTGATTTGTCTTCTTTTATAATGAGCTCCTTTGGTTCAAAACCTACCATTGCCAGCATGCTCATTCAATTATACTGCTACTATTGTGGTAGGGTTATTGTCGCTTTGTTGGTCCAAGGGCAGCTTGATTGCCCTCCACTCGCCTCTACTCTCTCCTATAGAATTATTATTTCGTATTATTTAACTGAATAAAAATTTTTAATATAAAAAATTTAAATATTTTAAAAATTCATAAAATTTATTAATAAAGAAATATATAATAGTATTGTCATAGTAGTAGAGATTTTCTCTACTCATTCTACATTTTGAAGTATTAGAGTAGGATTTAATGAGGTAAAGGGGGGTCTAAAGGTTACCCGAGCAACCTTTCTCCCCTTTTCCTCATGTTTATTATGTAAATTTAACTCGATTGTATTATGAAAAAAATGAAATCATTTTCAAAAAGGGGTAAAAATTTACTCATTCTTTGAAGGGTTTAAAAACATTATCTATGTCCAAGATAAAACATTTAATTAAATTAATCTACTTTCTTTTAGAAAATGAAAAATTAAATTTATGTTGTTAGTAAGAGAAATATTAAAATTAGAGTGTCTTAAAAAGGGAAAATATGAATTAAATTTACAAAAAAAATTAAATTTAATAAAGAGAAAAATTAATATGTTGGTTTTGTAGAGATAGAAACTAAAATTGATATTTTTAAAGAGAGAAAACTTAGAATCAATATATTTAAGGAGAAAAATATAAATCAGATAATTTTTTATAGAGTGAAATTGATGCGATTAGTTTTAAAGAAATAAAACTAAATTTTTTTATTTTTAAATAAAGAAAACTTAATACCAATATATTTAGAAAGAGAAAATATAAATCAAATTATTTTTTTAAATTGAAAAAATTGATGTATTTGGTTTTAAATATTAGAAAACAAAATTTAATTTTTTTAAAACTTGAAATTAATGTATTTAAAAGAGAAAATATGAATTAAATTGATTTTTTTTAGATAAATAAAATTATATTTTGTTTTAAAGAGAAGATTTAAATTTAGTATTTTTTAGAGATAATATTAAAAATCAATATATTTAAAGGGAAGAAATTTAAATAAATTAATTTTTTGAGAGAGAGAGAGGAAATCAAATGTGGTTGGTGAGAGAGAAAAACAACAATAGGTGAAATGAGGATATTTCTGACGTACGGGCAAGCCTGAAATCGATTGAGGAGGAGAGAGAAAGAGGAAGAGAGAGTAGCCCCAAGTCTTTGGAAATACAGGAGAGTCTTCGTGTCTATCCCATTTCAGGTTTTTGGAATTTTTTTTTTTTTTCTGCTTATTAGTTTTTTGTAATGCCATTGTTTGTCTAAAATTTCTGAAAGTGAATGCCCATTTACAGAGTGATAGCTTTTGGGGGGGGGGGGGAGAGAGAGAGAGAGAGAGAGAGAGATTGAGGTCTGGGACTTAGCAGTTGCAGAGCAAACGATGGAGATGAGGTGTTTTTTGGTGCCATTCAGTTTGCTGGCATAGGCATTACTCAATCCACTGTAATTCTCCTCTTCACGTTGCGGCTGCAAATGGCCATAAAAATGTCGGTTTTTCATTCCTAAATTAGATTTTATGAAATTTTTAATTAATGGGGTTTTGTATTTGTTTGGTGGCTAACAGATAGTTTCAATGTTCGGATAGATATGTTCATCCAGATGTGTTGAATCGCCATAAACAGGTACAGAGGGTTCAAATGTGAATCAAGGTGACCTTGTGTTTTGGATTTTTATAATTTTTATAATTTTCTCTTATGTTAATCTTCAAACACATACCTATGCATTGAATTGAATGATGAACTAAGCCATATTTTCCATAGTCAATAGTAGATAGGGAATTCAAAGCTCTACCAAATTAGAATTATTCAAAACCTATAGAGATGTAGATATTGAGGGCTTTAATTGTCCCATGCTCTTATGAATGGTTTGCTTCTGGATAGACCCACTTGCATGAAAAGCCAAACAGAGTGTTGCCATCTCTCTCTCTCTCTCTCTCTCTCTCTCTCTCTCTCTCTCTCTCATGTTGGGAAATAAATCAACATCTCTTTATTTATAAGGAGAGAAGTGGATTTTTGAGCTTTAATAATTCACGTCTTAATTTTTTCTTTGTGAGGAATAGAAATGGAAGTGATTCTTTTTCCTCAAACACACACACACACTCTCTCATAACCGTCTGTCTGGATGCAGGATTAATGAGACCGATGAGAACTGATTAGCTTGCACATTTGTTGTTACGAGATTTCGTAAAAGAATCTTACTTTCGCATCCTTAACTACAATCTATTTTCCCCCAAAATTGGTGCAACCCAACTAATCCGTTTCGAATATTGTGAAATCCAATTTAGAGACAAATTCTTCCTGAGTCTGTTTTTTCTAGTAAACTTGAAACTTTTGTCAAGAGAATTTAATTTTCTATCACTGGACCTGCAAGATATAGGCTCTTGATGTGCTCTTAGTCAAGCATCGAAGACCATGGCTCTCTGTTTTGGCAGAAGACTGTTGTGGCTCGGGAGCTTGGAGCACAGCTGCCCTCCTCTTGTGGCAGCTGCGCTCCAGAAACCTAAATTGAGGATTTTTGCAGCTGCCCTATGGCTTTGCATTTGGAGGTGGTATGTTTCACCACTTTGTGTATGTGAATTTTTTGTTGGGTTTGGTATAATGTTCTCGTTTGTAATCTCCATATTGCCTACTTTTCATAAATATAGTGAGATCATGTTTTCTCTTATTCCTGGATATAAACATATTGGTCGAACTAAGTAAATTTTATTTACTTTGTATGATTTTGTTCTTTGATTTTGTTGATGGCATCTTACACTAGATACTAACATTAACATATATATATCTCATATTTGAACTTACCTAAAATGTTACATCATTATCTGAAATATATATCCTTATAAGGACATTTGAGTCGTAAAAAGTTATTACCTACTTGTCTTTTCTTAAGTCTCTATTCCAACGTTTGTACACATGTATATTTTCGTAATTTTTATGGATCTTGTATAACCTACATAAAAAAAAAAAAAAAACAAAACAAAATTTATGTGGAATATCTACATCATTGGATCGTAATTAGGCTGCGGCATGTGTGGACACGGCAGATTCAAGCGAATAAACATAACCGTAGCTAAGGAATCTTTTGATCGATAATATTTAAAAACAGAGCCAATGGCATATTCCTCATTGGATAGAGAAGATTTCGACAGGAAAAAAAACCAAGAAATGGAGAAGATGCAAGATTAATCAAATGCACTTCACACAGTTCATAGGAGTAGATCTTGGAACTATAAAGGACAATGGCATTCACGGAATATAAGATATCCTAGCTCTAGCTTATTCATTGACATTCACATCACATATATACATATCAAAGAATCTATATGACTGTGTCAAAAATTATCATCTTAGGTCATTTTAGTCGACTATCCGTAAACTGAATCTAGTGATATAATTTAATATCATATTGGATACTCTTACAATTTGTTAAGTTCCATCAACCAATAGAATAATGTTCTGCTACTAAACCAAGAGACATGTACCGAAATAATCCAGAAAAAAAATTTTAAAACAATTCGAATCGAAAAAAATTTTCCCAAATAATCCGAATTTGTCGGGAGTTGGATACGCGACACACTGTGTCGCGTCTTCAATCCACGACAAAGTCCAGAGAGAGAGAGAGAGAGAGGAGTCCGCGGGGGGCGGGGGGGGGGGGGGGCAGAGGGGGGAGGGAGGGAGAGAGAGGGGGGAGGGCCGCAGAGGGAGGAGGGAGGGAGAGAAAGAGGGGGAGGGCGGCGGGGGGTCCGCCGAGAGAGGGAGAGAGAGAAAGAGGGGAGGGCGGCGGGCGGCGGAGGGGGGAAGGAGAGAGAGGGGAGGGCCGCGGTGGGGTGCGGAGGGGGGAGGAGAGAGAGAGGGAGGGCCGTGGGGGGCGGAGGGCCGCGGGGGGGCGGAGGGGGGAGGAGAGAGACACAACGGGGGCGGAGGGGGGAGGGGGGAGGGAGAGAGAGAGGGAGGGCCGCGGGGGGGACGGAGGTGGGAGGAGAGAGACACAGCGGCTCTCCTCCCCCCTCCGCCCCCTGCGGCCCTCCCTCTCTCTCTCCCTCCCCCCTCCGCAACCCCCGCGGCCCTCGCATCCCCGCGGCCCCTCCCTCTCTCTCTCCCTCCCCCCTCCGTACCCCGCCGCGCCCCTCCCATCTCTCTTTCCTTTCCCCTCCGCCGCACGCCGCCCGCCGCCAGCCCCCTCCCCTCTTTCTCTCTCTCCCCTCCCCCGGCGGACCCCCCCGCCGCCTTCCCCTCTTTTTCTCCCTCCCTCCCCTCTCCACGGCCCTCCCCCCTCTCTCTCTCCCTCCCTCCCCCCCTCCGTACCCCACCGCGGTCCTCCCCTCTCTCTTCTTCCCCCCGCCGCGCTCCTCCCTCCGCCCCACGCCGCTCTCCTCCCCCTCTCTCCCTTCCCCACAGACTCCTCTCTCTCTCTCTCTCTCTCTCTGGACTTTGTCGTGGGTTGAAGACGCGTCACAGTGTATCGCGTCTCCAACTCCCGACAAATTTGGGTTATTTGGGAAAATTTTTTTCGGTTCGGGTTATTTTAAAAAAAAAAATTTTCTGGGTCATTTCGGTACATGTCTCACTAAACCAACATATCGTTGCTTAGGCCCCTTTCATTTTATCATATTACCGAACAAATACTTCTACCAAAGTTTACCCCTAATTAATTGAAGAATTCTGTTACTTCCCCTCCCCACACTTACCCCCCCCCCATGGTTTTGGTGCATATCGCCTTAATAAAGATCCCTTTTGATTAAATACTTAAAACTTATCTTTTTATATATATTTTATCATACACCGCGAGAGAGTCTTCTATTACTTCCCCCATGGAGCCATTCCCTACTAGAGGTTCTAAATAGACCATTGGCACTAGCACGACCCTCTACTGAATTGACTTCTCCATCCACATTGAGTTTAATTTTCCCATTCGAAGGTTTTTCCCACTTCACTAAAATCACTTCCTCATCTTCACCCGTACTGCTATGTCTATTGGAGGTAGCCTTGATCAAACTCATGATCTTGTTGACAATTTGCTAAGGCGGATTCACCCTGTGTTGGAAGAAGTAGTTACATCTTGACTTCCAAATGGACCACACTGTCCAAGCAAAACCCAACGCCTCATTGTCTAGACCCAACTGGAACTTTCTGCTGACTCCATTTTTTAGCCAAGAAATCCAGGGTTCTGCCCAGGAAAGCTAGACCCGAATTGAGGTCTTCACCAAGTGCTTCCAGATGGTGCTGGCGTGAGAGCAGTCCCTCAACGCATGCATCAAAGATTCCTCCTCCTTCTCACAAATATCGCAGACATTGGTTTTAATTATCCCTCTCTTCTGAGCTCCAACTTAGTTAGCGCTTTCCCTCTATCGGCCTGCCACAATAAGAATTTTGCCCTCCCAGGGCATTTGATCCTCCAAATCCACTTCCAATCTTCATTCGTTCTCTGATGATCCTGGAGGGGCCTCTTCTGCAACCAATTCGCCAATGCTACTGAGAAACCACCGTTCACTCTCTCCTTCCAAAATATCGAATCCCTACTAGTTCTAGTGCGAAGAATAGGCAACGCTCTAATTTCCTCCACTTTGTTTCTTGGGAGAATTTTCTCAATCTTTTCCAACTTCCAACACCCTTGAGTATCCAAAATTGGTTAACTTTTAACTCTGGCGAGCAGTCCTCCTGCTAAATAAGAGCATCACCCACTAAGGCCTCATTACTAAGCCACCGGTCGACCCAAAAGCTGATGAGATTCCCATCTCCTATTCTCCATTTGATGCCCTTCCTAATGCAGTGTCTACTCGAGCAAATGCCCCTCCGTAAAGCTGAAATGCTGCTACTTCTCTTGTGCTCCAATAACTTGCCTCCTCTCAAGTACTTACTCTTGAGGATACTAACCCACAGAGCCTCGTCATTTTTCAAAATTCTCTAGCCCAAGTTAGCCATCATCGCAACATTACATTCCCTCATACTTCTGATCCCCAACCCACCAATCTTTCTTGTGATCGTAGACCACCTTCCAGCTCACTGGATGATTCTTTCTAACCTCCGTTCAACCCAAATCACTAAACAAGAAATCCCTATTCATCTTATCAAGTCTCTTGCAAATATTCTCTGATAACCAAGCCATTTGCATAGTGTAAATAGTAATCGAAACCGTTACCGATTGAATCAAAACTTTTCTCCCCATGATACTAAGGAGCTTTCCTTTCCAACTACTTAGCTTCTCCTGAACTCTTTCTACTAGCTTGTGATAGAAGTCTTTCCCTACTCTCCCATGGATGGCTGGTACTCCCAAGTAGTTTCCCATGTCATCAGTGACCACAAATCTGCTATTACACCGCAAGAAAGGCTCTTAAATGCCTTGGAACTCTCGGAGTTAACCAAATCTTAGATTTAGTCGGATTCACTTGGAGGTCACTCTCCTCTGAGAACTCTCTAAAGCAGCTCAAGACATTACTAAGATTTAGGTGCTTCGCCTCCGTGAAGAGGATTAAGTCATCTGCGAAAAACAGGTGAGAAACTGCAGGGCCTCCCGCTAGCTACTTTAATAGCCTTCCACACCCATTCCTTACTTTTTCTTGAATCATCAAGGCCAATCTCTCTATGACCAAAAGAAAGAAGTAAGGGGAAAGGGGGTCACCTTGGCTTAACCCCTGACGGGGCTTGAAGGCGAGGGAACCTCCCCATTCCAAATGATAGAGGTCTCACCCTTTGAGGTTGCAAACATAATGAGCCTGACAATGCTAATAGGAATGTTGACTTCCAACAACACTTTCGCCAAATACTCCTGGTTAACATTATCGTAAACTTTCTTGAAATCGATTTTGATTATCATAGTGTGACTTCTACTCTTTGAGTAGCTTGTAGTATGAATTACTTCTTGAAGAACAATCACATTGTTTAAGGTGCCTCTACCCAAGAGAAAGCTATTTTGATGAGTCCCAATAATGTTTTACAACAACGGTCTCAATCTAGCCACCAGACACTTGCTAAGAATCTTATAGGAGGTGTTTAAAAGGCTGATCGATCTAAAATCTGCCATCTCCATAGGATTTGCAACTTTAGGGATCAAGATCATATGCGCTTTTGTAATAATGAGGAAAAAATATCCATCTTCCAAAGCCTTGTTTACAAATTTGCAGACCTTCTCCTTCACTATTGACCATAATTTTTGGTAAAACACCGGTTGCATGCCATCCGAACCGGGGGCTTTCAAACCCTCCATAGAGAAGATAGCTTTCCGAACCTCCTCCTCGCCAAATTCTCTGCATAATGCCATCTGATCTTCCTCACTGATTTTCAATCTCCTAGCTGCAAATCTGCTACTCAACTCCACCACCTTCTTAGCTGCAAACAAGTTAGAAAAAAAGGAAATTGCATGACTTTTCAGCTCCTCCTGATTCGAACACCAAGTATCATTGATTTTGAGAGTTGCGATTCGGTTGACATTCCTTCTTAACTTCGTTGTTGCATGGAAGAATCTTGTGTTCTTATCACCTTCAGCCAACCATTTGATTCTAGCGTTCTGCCTCCAAAAGATTTCTTCTTGCTCAAGGACGGATTATAGCTCTTCCATCAGCTTGGACTCTAGGTCTTTCAGGTACTATGAGTAAGCATAATTGGGAGCCTTCTGAATTCTCATCAATCTGTTCTCTAAAGCTCTCTTATGGTGGAAAATGTTACCAAATTCAAGTTTATTTCATACTTTTAGATCTTCTGCCATTGCCATCACTGAGACCTCTAGCGGGGTCTCTTGATTATGCCAAGCTTCTTCAAAGACTATTGAAATTAGGGTGAGTGAACCAGACTGCTTCAAACCTAAAAGTCTTCTTATCCTTGCTAGGCGAAGAAAGGAAATTTGTGTTTAGACGGCAATGGTCTCGTGCAATCTGGGCAGGTTGATCAACTTCATCTCAGGGAAAAACAACTTGGCCTCCATGTTACACAAACCCCTATCAAGCTTTTGATGCAAACCCAAATTTCCTTTCCGTTTTCTAAACCATGTGAACTTAAGTCCATCCACCTTTATGTCCATAAGATTACAATCACTCCACCACCTCCTAAACCTCTGGAACCTCTTCCAAGAAGAGATGGCTATTTTGCTGGTTTCATTAGAACTAGCAATGTCATTAAAGTCTCCTAACACTAACCAAGGATCAAGCATGTCTTCAATAATATAGGATAGGTCGCTCCAGCACTCTTCCTTTGCTGTAAGATACGGCTGACAATAAACACACATCAGGAACCAACTCCTGCTAGCTTCCGTAATCTTGCAATGGATAAATTAACTACTGTGCTTGATCACATCCACTCTAACTCTGTTGGAGATTCAATTTAACCGCAAGCTTTCCCTGATCCACATAGTAGGCACAATAAATTCTCCATCCAACCCGCAATTCTTCATGATCGGAAGGAAAAGATTGTTTTTCGCTTTGGTCTCCAAACAACAAAAAATGTCCAGCTTTTCCTAGTGAATAATTTCCTTGCATACCCTGCTAAAACTTTGGTTCATCACACCTCTGCAGTTCCAAGTGATTATTTTGACGTTCATTGATGAAGGGAAAAGTTAAAGGACTGGAAACAAACACATGTCCATTGGATCTCCATCTCCTAACCTTGCTCTACCTCCTTCTGCTTACCTCCCATAACAGTTACATTTGAGTTACTGTCTAGGCTCATCATTTCCTCAATGTTCATTCCCTCACCTTCCATGGAGATAAATGTTGCTGTTGAATTATGGTGGGCTTCAAGATCTTCTCCCGGATGAGGCGCCTTCCACACCATAAACCCGTTTCTTTGGTCCTCCACCATCGATCCATCTCTCTTTTGGGTCACCTTATCATGGGCTAGAAAATAAACATCACTCCTATGGGCCAACCCATTGTCATTTCCTATAAGAGCTCCAGCCCATTCTCCTCATCTGACTAGTGGGCCATGACACTACCCAAGTCTGGCCCATCCTCTATTTTGCCCTAATCCTAGCCCAATATTTATCTCCCGTGTTATTTCCACCTTATCAGATAAGACCGACACACTCTGCTCACAGATCATGCTGTCATCTCTAAGTATCGAAGCCGCCTAAAAAATCCTCCTACTCCTTCTCCTTCCTTTGCTCAAAGCCCTACCTTCTGTCCCATATCAATCGATCCTCTAATCGCCTTTGCCAGGTTTCCTTTCTTTTGATAAACTGGTTGAATCGCCCTCTGTCTGCTACTGTTGACATCCATACCTGCACCTGGCCCCTCTTCTGACATGGGATCGTTGACTTTCTGCAAATCGATGAAACGGTTTAAACTAGTAAGATCCAACTTTCCCTTTTCCCCTGGTATTTCCATATTTGTTAACTCTTTGTCTCCTTTGCACCACCATCCATGGCCCGAGTCCGTCTTCCTTCACCGCCGTGCTGAGCGGCATGGGATGATTGTCGCCCACTGGGGTTTCACCAAGTCCTTCCTTCTTCTCCTCAAGATGAGAGATTTCACCTTCACTACATCGAGCTTTACAGACTTTAGATTTATGCCCCACCAAACCACACTCAAAACATATAACATGAAGTCCCTCATATTCAATCCGTTGGACTCTTTTCCTAATTTTGATCAGAGGAACGAGAGCCTTTTCTAGATCAATTTCAACACATATTCTAGCGTATCTTCCCCTCACCGCATTCGCTGTGTTTGCATCGATTTTAATCGGTTTCCCTACAGCCTTGCCAATTTTGAACAGTATGTCTTCATTGAAAAATTTCATAGGTAGATGTGGGAATCGGATCCACACTGTAGTAGACTTAATCTTTTCTTCCTCTGATGTAAACCATGGTCTCCATTTCTTAATCATGAGATAATGATCATGGATAAGCCAAGGACCGTCCATTAGGACATGCTCATAGTCTTGTCTGCTTGAGAATTTTGCAAGGAAAAAGCCTTCTCCAAGGTCGAGCAATTCAAGGTGACCCTCAGGTCTCCACATGTGGTTGATCTTTAAGAACATTAATTAGTACCCAATATTTTTCCACAGCAGTTTAATGATTAGAGTTTTCCTCCATGGCTTCCAAAGTTTTTTTAGTGTAGAGTTTGACACATTAACTATTGGGATATCTTTCTCCTCTGAGGAGTTCACATTGTCTTCTTCCTCTAGAAACTCTGACTCTGAGTCATATTCTAATCTGGGCATGTCTTCTGTCGGGGGGCGCATTGCTCCTTTGTCCCAATAGCATTTCTTTGAATGATCGTTTGGTTTCAATGCCTGATATGCCTCTGTTTGCTTTAGCTTTCTTGGTACTACGCTACAGATGATCCTCTTCTCAGCCGTGATTGCTAGTTCTCCTTTGTAGCATTCCTCCATTGCATGCAATCTAAATGCCTCTTTTACCATAGCTTGCAAGTATGGCAAATGATCAATGTGAGTTTCTTCTAACAAAGGGTAATGTGAAAATTGGTATTTATCTTGTAAATGCTATTCGGTAATCGAATCCGGGCTGTCTTCCACCATCAGGTTTTTGCAAACGATGTTCAACACACCTTGAATTGCATTCAGGTTAAAATTCTTCCATGTTGGTACCAACAATCGAACCTTGGCCAGTTTGCTGCTTGTGGTATCTATGTACTAACCTTACTTCCAACTCCGGAATCGGAGCTCCCAACGGCCCAAATTTTTCCTTTAACCTCCCATCTTGAGTCTGGCCATGTCTTTGGAGGCTAAGTTGGGCCCTATCTTTAGGTGGCCGTGGAATTGGGCCTAAGACCTAATTTATCCTGTCATGACTGGGCCCAATCATCTTGGCTTGGGTGTGTAGGCCTATTAAAAAACTAACAACCCAAGTTTCTCCTTTTTTTTTCCATCACCGGTATTTAGAGTCATATTCTGACTAATCCACTTCGAGCGTTTATCGAGACTCTATATAGGGGACAACTCTCCCAACGTAATTTTTTTTATTTCCAAATTTTGAACCCGAGATTTAATTAAGAAATATAACACCACATCCTACTAAATCCACTGTCCATTGATACCCAAGTTTCTATTTAGCTATGAACGTATAAAAAACCAACGAACAGTTGGTTTAGTAGAATAAGATGATAAATTCCTTAACTAAATTTTGACTTTAAAATTTGGGAATGAAAAATACTACATAAGAACCTTGATAGGGTCCCGCAGATATTCGAATCGAATTAAACGAAATATTATTCTAAATACCAACAGTGAGAACTAAACACAAAATTTGAAATAGCAAAAAAAATATTAAATTAAGTTTTTGACTTTCGACAATATAGAAAAAACACTTGTTGGTATAGATGAAATGAACACATTAATCTCTTAATCAGGTTGGGAGTTTGATTTCCCCTGAATACGAAAAAAATAATGTTGAGAGACCCATTCTCACAAAATAGGCCCTCCAGTGGTCGATTCAAATTAATCGAGACAAAACCCCAGATATTGGGTGGTGGCTAAGCCGTGGGACCCAAAAAAAAGCCCTAATGTTTCATCTTTGACTCCCTTCTTGAGCCCGACATCATTTTTTTTTTGTACAAGGAATTGAATTTAGAATTACCAGATTGGGAAAAAAAATTTATACAACTAAACTGTTCCCTTGGAGACTAAGCTCGGCATCATGACACTAAGATTATTGTGCTTTGGGCCATATGGGCTATGAGTTGTGCTTTGATGTGTGGGTCGACTAGATCCACCCGAAGAGGAATGAACTACACTATTATAGTATGGAGTAATGTCATATGAATCAAATAAAACTCTAATTTCTTTTTTTTTGATATTCTCTCACCTTCGCACACAATTACCTTGCATTTGTCTTTACTTTTCGAAATTAAAAAAAAAAATTAAATTTAATTGGTCATATACCTTAATATTTTACCCCCCCCCCAAATCACGTCTTTTTTTGTCACTTTAGCATTTAAATTACTTTTTAGCAGTTTCAACCAAGCAGTTGAAATTATAAAATAACTTTTTAACAATTTTGTTAAATAATTAAATTTTTAAATTTTTAAATTGATTTAACAATTAATAATTATTTTTTATATAAACTATTGATATTCGGTAATTACGTTAAATTTAAATAAATTTGATTAAATTTGATTAGAGATGGATTGATAGTTTAAGAGATAAAACTTCCTAACGTATCTTTTTTATATATATTATTCAAATATAAAATTTTATTTAAATGAAATCCGTATTCAACAAACTGCGCATTGATCATTAGAAATTATTTATAAACAGAGCATATATATATTCCCATCAGTATTAAAACAAAAATAGTAATCATTCTTTGAGGGAGAGGCTGTGATCACAAATCACAGGATGATACAACCACCACCTGCAAAAATGTAGTATAACAGGACATCCCACTCCAAAGTCCAAACTCCAACCGACATCAGCAATTAAATTAATTAATTAATTAATTAATTAATTAATTTTTCTTAACTAAAAATTATTTATTTATATATATATATTTATTAATATTATCCTTAAATAAAATAAAATAAAGTAAACCAACACCAACCCCACTTCTGCGGCTGCTCTAATCATTCCTTCTCACCTTCACAACGCCCCCAAAGATCACATCCGCTCCCATCTGCTACCAATCTCGCCAAACGGGCCATTTATATATATTTATCTAGACCGTTGCATGATTTCGAAGTGAAGTCACGTTTCTTAAAAGCGCGTGTACGACAGCAAAAAGAGGTGACAGAGGGCATCTGGCAGAGACAAAGAGAGAGAGAGAGAGAGAGAGAGAGAGAGAGAGCGCTTTATTTGGAAGAGGGGCTTTGAATTATGTAAAGTCAGTGTGTTACGTATGTGTTGTCCGGAGTAGCGGCAGGCAAAAAAGTCAGGAGTTGATGTGACTCAACTCCCAGTTTTCTTTCCGTTAAAAAATTTAAAAAATAAAAAGTTTTCTGCGATATTTTATATGTATAAAATTACAATATTATTTGAACTAAAAAAAATACTATTTATAAATAATTTCTACAATTGTAAAAAAATTAAGACTTCCATACTAAAAGAGGATGAAATTGTTTAGCAAAATTTTTTATAATTTTTATTTTTTAGTATAAACCATTCATATTATTCAACTAAATTCAATTTGAGTCAGACTAAGTTTGAATAATAGTGTCTAATTATCATACCAATAAAACATTAGTATTTGTGAATACTTGTACAAAGGGTAATTGGGATAAATTTCAATCATACAAAATTTTTTTATTTTTTTTAGTAATTACTATCTTTATGAATAATGATATCGATCAAAATAAAAATATGACCCTAATTATAAATTATTATGGTATTTGCGAATCAACTAAATATTTTATTGTTTATGTTCGATAATCTAATTATTTTCTCTTTTATGTGAATAAAAAAATATATGATAATTTATTATATTAATCATCTAAAAATAGAACGGAAGAGCTTTCAATATTGTTTATTATAGAACCGTGGCCTTTGCTTGTCTCGCGGTGGGGCAGAATTATCTCGAAAGTAAAAACAAAAAATTTTTTACTCTTTGGTTTTTTTTGTTCAGTGGTATGACGTCAGCCCTGAGGATTGACAGAGCATCAAGTCTGAGGTGGCAAAATATGGAGCACAGGGAGAGACACAAACACAACCACACATTCTTTCATTGGGGAACGGAAGGCACTGCGCTGGTGCGTTTCTGTGTTTGTGTGTAGTTCTGCCAAACACAAAATGAAAAAATTTATACAAGAGGGTTTCCTTTTAATTGGGTTTGATATCGAACAGAATTAATTGATTTATCCAGAAAAAATTAGTATTTGTGTGTAGGTGGGAGCCATATTGGTGAACGCAGGAGGGAGTTTGGGAGTCGGGTGGACTTGAGGGCTTTGGGTCATCCCAAATCTTGCCACAACCCACGTGGGGCCCTCTTGTCTGGACCATATCACGTGACGAATTCAGTTTGGAATCAAACCTGTCTAGCACTGTTTTTAAACCGGAATCACTGAACAATTCAACACATTAGATAGACCGATCTTATTATGAAAACACGTAAATATGTAAATATATCGACAGCCAGTTGATATAGTAGAAAATATTATTAAGTCTCTTAATTAAATTTTTGAATTTAACTCGAGAGTTGGATATGAAAAAAACTATATCAGAAAAGTAATATTTTTAAATGGATCACTATAAATTTTGAATCGAATTAATCAAAATATAATTTTAAATAATTTGTTTATAATTCACAATTTTGAACAAGTGTAAACCTGGCCGAACAAAAACTATAAAGAAACCCAAATTTCAAAATCTAACTAAAACTTGTTTTGATTTCCCTTCGCCCATGATTAAAGGAATTGAAGATTTTTAAAAGTTTTGTAAAAGGAACAAAGGTCGGTTCTAAAGGTATGATCTCTTTCGATTTATGTCACTCTCGCTTGAAAATATAAAATAAATAAATAAAAGAGAAATTGATCGACAATCGATCAAATCAAAATAAAATTGATTCAATTTTTCTCCATCCATTTCTTTAAAGTTCTTCTGTCTTCAATCTCAATCGCCCTCATTTCTCCTCTTGATTCTGTATTTTCGTCAATTTCTTCATCCATGTCATTGAAAAAAGAAGTCATCAATTTCTCTCCTTTGTTTGGTTTTTTTTTTTTTTTTTTTTCCTTTCAATAGTTAAAAAAAAAACCATAATTGGAACCATTATCAGGGCTTTCCTTCATTGGGATCGAAACCAGTAGTCCGATCCGGTTCAGCTCTCAAGTTCAACCTTTAAAATCTCCATTGCAATCATATCAAAACACCCTTTCCTGTGTGGCTAAATTTTTCACAGAGTCCTTTTATGTAGCAAAAGAGGGAAAGGACCGAGACATTTAATGAGGTACAACTTTTTCAGCTCAAAGGCTTCGACCCAAAATTTTGATGGTTTTAAAAACCGTAACAATAACGACAATAATAATAATAATATGTCATATATTCTTATTTTGATTTTTAACTTCTTCTATCCCAATAGCAATATTCTTGTACGTATTGAAGTTTTTGTATAAAATCTACTTTGCTCTAAACTCATATACAGTAAAAATGAAGAAAGAGAATCAACAGATGATCAATAAGTATAAATCTCTTAATTAAATTTTAAATTTAAAACTTAAAAATAAAAAAAAAATTATACTGAAAAAGTAATTCTTTTAAATAGAGTCTCCGCAAATATTTGAACTGAATTAATTTAAATATAATTTTAAATACCAATAATAGATATGAGAGAGAGAGAGAGCGAGCTAGCGAGCTAATTCACTATTTTGTTGTTGGACCTATAGTGAATATTTAGAGAAAAGAATTTTACTTTGGCCTAAAATTATCCATATGCAACAAAAAGGATAGGAAGAGAGCTTTCTATGGTTGGAAAATTTATGACAAGAATATTGCATAAAACCCTCTGTGGTATTCTTTTATCGTTTTTCAAGAGAAAGTATGTTGGAATCTTGAGCAAAATGTATGCCTAGAAAATATTGGTTTGCTCTTTATCTTGTCATAAAGTATTTTGTGGGCAATATGATTTTCGAAACCCTCACATTTATGGTCGTCACACAGACACACCATTAAAAATTTTTAGTATGTTACCAAGAAATTGGAGGACACCCCTTTGAGGTCTTGGTTGTATTTTTGTAGGGTTTTTATATAGAAGACCAGCAAAGTAAGCAAGAAGCATTGAGTTGGAATCCATCTCTTTTGTCCAAAATGGGCCAAGTCCCACGGAACTATAGAGTATAATGATATGCCATTTCAAAAGTATTAATAGATAATCGGCTTAATAAATAGAGATATTAAAATTTTTAATTAAATATCAATTTTAAAATTTTGAAAATAAAAGAAAATTAAGTCGGAAGAGTTATCTTTAAAATGAATTTGAGAAGTATTCGAACCGAATTAATCAAAATATAATTCTAAATATCATTTGTTATGAAAGGAAAAATGTCATTACAAAAGTGATTAATTGTGTTTCAGTTCTGCTGATGTTTTAAAACACACCCTCAAGTCAAGACCCCACCCACCACCAAGCATCTACGTTATCATATTTTACGTTTCTATTTATTTTCTTATCTAAATTTTTAAGGGGACCAAAATATATTCACCCACTCACAAAACCTTGGAGCCTTTGTTGTTTTATCCTTTGCAATTTATGATCTAAATATTTCGGAATTCGAAGGATAATATAATTGAATAGTGAACTCTTCTCGTAACTCGTCAATAATGTAGGATGCTAGGAGCAGAAACCGGATAAAATTTAATATTTATTTGAAATTATAGTTTCAAATGTTGAGAGTTATAATTTCAAACGGAGAAAATAATATTTGAAGCTACAAGTTTAAGCAGACGTGAGATCTAATTTAGCGACCGACTCTTTTAGCATCTGTTTTTTCATTATCAAAATTTGAATTTGAGAATTTAATTAAAAAAATTTAGTATTCTATCATTAAACTCATAATTGATAACTTACATGTATATATGTGTGTGTGTGTGTATGTTAGATATAGTTGTACAAAATTAAAAATATATATGAATTTTTCACAAAAATATTTTGATACAAATGTATAGTCTATCTCTCAATGATTTACTCACCCGTCCAAGTGATTAAAAATCCCTTCGTGTTGCCAAGCAAATAAAAGAAATATAAGTGCAATTTTAATTCCATAGATTAAATTCCTAGTTGCCATGACTATGGAAATTGGCAAGAAAAAGAATTAGAGAATTCCTTTTTACCTGGTAAGATCAAAAATATAAGTTATGCCTTTTTCTTGTGAGTTGTCGCGGCCGAAAACATTCTAAAAATACTCTTTTTAACCCCTGGATTAACCAAGCTGGAATAAAAAAATAAATTTAATAGTTTAATAAAAGTCAATGCTTTGTGATTTTGAATATCAAAGTAAAAAAATTTAATTTTTCTAGAGTAAAAATAATGAAAATTGAAATTATCTTAACCACTTTTCTTTAAGTGGATTTTTACCGTCAATCGCTATTTAGATTTCACTCGATTAATTTGGTCTGAGTATTGCAAAGTCCGTAAAGAGTTAGTTCTCTCAAATTTATTTTTTTTTTTTATTTTTATGATTCAAATTTAAAATTTATGATTAAGAAAATATATTATCCGGTCATAAAAATGTGGTTATCCTAACCTTTTTTTAATTTGTAGGTGGTTGCCCACCTTCATTTAGAGTAATTTGCAACTATTGAAAGTGATAAACGGATAGCAGTAAGTACTTGGGATGATAATTGGAATAGTGGGGGGGGGGGTGAAAATCTGAAAGCGACCAACCCAAACCCATATCCGGATTTTGTGGCTGAAAAGGGTCAAGCAGGGTTAGGGCCCTAAACCTTAACAAAAATTAGCCCAAAAGAAACTCATTGGAGGGAGAGGGAGAGGGAGAGGGAGAGGGAATAAGTCTCCCAACAAAGGTGCAGAACAAAAGGCAAAGGGCAAAGGGCAAAGGTGAAAGAAAATGATTACTTGAATGAAATGGGACCCACTACTGATAATCTTTCCTTTCTAAGAGGGGTCTCACCAAAATTTTTTTGACTTGGGATTGGGTCCCACCACCGGCCACCCTTGTCTTTATGGATTGAATGATAAAAAGTGCACCTCACGTGGAGTCTGAACCAAAGGTCCTGTCCAACCACAATAAAAACCCCAACTCCGACGCCTCATTTATTTATTTATTTTTCTATAAGTATTTTCTTTTTTTTTTTTTAATTTTCATTATAGTTTTATATGTATTCCATGATTATAATACATATCATAAAATATTATGAGAAAAAGTAATGTGTTGTATGATTGTTTGTCACTTAAATAGTATATGTTTTTTAATTATTTTTCTAAAAAATTTTCAATTGTTCCAAAAGAAAGCACAACAAAGCAAATCCCTTTTGTTAATTTTAATTTTTAATTTTTTGCTTTTTAAAGCTCACCCCATAAAATTCCCACTCATTATCTTTGTTGCTTAAAGCTTGCCCTCCTCCCTTATCCTCTCTCTCTCTCCCTCCAGCTAAACCATTCCATTCCAACACACTTGAATGTGAAAGGAATTTCCATTCTAGCCAGAGAGATAGAGAGAGAAAATTTCATTCTAGGGAGCGAGAGACCCACAAAAAAAAAAAAAACCCAAAGTTTTTGTGCGTTGGCATATTTTCACAATTTAGGGAAAGGAAACTTTATTTGTTATTTCATGTGAAGGAAGATCACATGGAAGGAGGTGATGATCATCACCATCTTCACCACCGTCCAAACTTCCCATTCCAATTGCTTGAGAAGAAAGAAGACGAAGCTTGTTCTAGCTCCTCCTCCGCCTACCCTTCTCTCGCTATCTCCTCCGCAGCCATCTCCTCCTCCGCCGCAGCCACGACATCCTCCGCCGCCGAACCATCAAAGAAACCTCCACCAAAGCGAACCTCGACAAAAGACCGACACACAAAGGTCGACGGCCGTGGAAGAAGAATAAGGATGCCTGCACTTTGTGCAGCTAGGGTTTTTCAGCTAACTCGGGAACTAGGGCATAAATCAGATGGGGAGACCATTGAGTGGCTGCTTCAACAGGCGGAGCCCGCCGTGGTCGCCGCCACCGGCACGGGAACTATCCCCGCCAATTTCACCTCTCTCAATATTTCCCTCCGTAGCGCAGGTTCGAGCATGTCGGTTCCTTCCCAGCTAAGATCCTCGTACTTCAACCCTAATTTCGCTCTCCCACAACGTAGGAGCTTGTTTCCTACTACTGGTAGTAGTACTGGAGGCAGCGGAATTAATATCGGATACTCCCCGCCACCGGCGGCTGAGAATTCTTCGTCTTCCACCTTACTAAATTTCCAATCTAGTACTACTCTAAATCCCATGTTACATGCCAAGCAAGAATTTCGAGAGACAAATACAACGTTGGATTTATCGGAGTCCGAGGAGGGTTTGGGAGGAAAGAAGCAAAAGCGGCAGCCGCCAGAGCAAGAATATTCACATAATCAAATGGGAAATTATTTAATGCAATCGAGTTCTGGGGCAATTCAGGCGAGTCATGGTCAGATTCCGGCGAATTTTTGGATGGTTACTAATTCTAGTAACCAAGTGATGAGTGCTGACCCTATATGGACATTTCCATCAGTTAATAATAGTGCCTTGTATAGAGGCACCATGTCTAGTGGTTTGCATTTCATGAATTTCCCTACTCCTGTAGCCCTACTGCCCGGCCAGCAATTCGGGTTAGGCACGGGAGGTGGAGGCGGTGCTGATGGCGGCGGCGGCGGCGGTGGTAGTACTGGTACAATTAGTGCAATGAATGACAGTCACTTCGGCATATTTACCGGTCTTAACCCATATCGGCCTATACCAGGATCCGGGGTTTCTGATTCTCAAGCAAGTGAGTCTCATTCACATCAAGGAGGCGATGATCGACGTGATACAAGAAGTCATCATTCATGAGACATTATGTGATGCAAAACTTCAATTAAAACATACACGTGAGAGAGGTTTGAGATTTGCTTTAAATTTGAGGTTTTTATCATATGATTATTAATTTTTTTTCCTCCCCTTTTTTTAGTGTGATTAATATTGATGAGTTTTAGAGAAAATTCTAGGGTTTGAGAAAACAAAACAATTTAACGTTGGCTATATTGGCTGGTTTTGTGGAACAATGTCTCTTTGGGGGAGGGGGGTTTTCTTTTATTCGTGTATATGTCATCATAATTAATTGTTTCTTAAATTCTTTTTTAGAGCTATAATTTGTGCTTAAGAATGTGTCACATTCACAAGAGTAAGATATTTTTCACTCTCTCTCCCTCTATACACTTAGATACAGAAATAAAATAGTAATGCAGTGACAATGTATACCAGGGTAGTATAAAATATGCTGCTTTTCATAGGGATCATACTCTCTGGCTGGCGATGAATCTCACGTTCACTGCAAAATGTGTGTGTGTGTGTGTGTGTGTGTTTGAGAGAGAGAGAGAGAGATGTAGATCTTTTAAGAGAGAGAGAGATGGGGTTAATAGGACAGTGGGTCCCAAACCCTTATCAGTTCCAGGTGTTTGCTCAGGTGGTGAGCCCCACCTTGCTGATAATCTCCTAAACCAATGTACAATGTCACTGACAAACAGGTGGATCATTCCTCTCTCTTTCTTCCCCTTTTTTTTCTAATGTTGTTTATATTATATTAAATAATTAAATATAAAAAATATTGAATTTGAATCTGATACTACATAAACTTATCAAATTACAACTTTTAGCCAATAAAATTTATTTTGATATATATTTTTATTTCTGGAGGAGTGCGAAGTGAAGGGTATCATAGCTTTGGTGCAGCTTGCTGGGTACCTTTCTCAGCCAGGCTAAGATAAGTAGCTTGCTGGCACAATAAAAGATCAGTGGAGGGGTTTAATTGTCCCGCCAGAAGGGCCCACTTGGCATTGAACTGGACCCTTCAAGTGGATTGGGCCCACCAAAACTGAATGATTGGGCCTCTCTCAGTGGAGTAAAATTATCTACCCAGTAGATTCTCGAGTTTCATTTCAATCCCCACGTTGAATCAATGTGTCCTTTTTCACCAAAAAAAAAAAAGAAAAAAAAAATGAAAATGTGCCCTTTGCTTCCCACTTTGCACGTAAATGAAGATTTGCATGACCATAAAGGGCTTAAATCCTGTTAAATTTGGTAGGAGCAGTTTTAAATTTAACTCCAACTAGATGGGATTAGATTTGATCATTTTGATGATAAGAGGTTGGTGACATGTGATTGTGTCTAACAATGAATGAGATGAACAACCTTGGATTAGTCCTATAACTGAATACTAGTATCCTTTAAGGAAGAATTCATATTTCATTTTTATGTATGAAGAAAATAAATATCAGAAAAATTTTATCCTTTAAGCGTCAAATCTGATTCAAATCAGATTTAATCAAAATTAATTTAATTATCGGATATCAGTCATTTACAAATAAATAAATAAATAAATAATGAATGAGGAGTTGAAGGAAATTGATCTTCGATTCATGTCAAGATGTTGAAAAATTAAATAAGTCATTTTTTAATTCTAAAATCGATTGGAGTTATCTTTCAATACAATTTTTTTTTTTTTTTTGCAAAATTTAGAATTTCTATTTGTATATTAATTCAGATTTAGTTGTAAAATTTATTGACTATTTCATAATCGTCGTCATAGCACTCGATAGTACTTTCGGCAACAAAGATTTTATTTTATTTTATTTTATTTTTAAGGATAGGGTTAAGTTAGATTTAGGTCTTAGACTTTTGTTTAAAACTTTTAACCTGGTTCATACAATTGAATCAATCACACCTTTATCATGGTCAGTGCCCAAATCCTAGAGTCAGTATTGAAAGCCATGGACACTCATTTGGCACATCCTAATGCCCATGCCCATGCCCATGCCCATATGGCTTAATCCTAGAGTCAGTATATATTGACTGTGAGCTTAATTGAAGTATTAATTGGAGTTAAGGTTATGATTGGAATCAAATGAATTTTGTAAAAATTTTAATTAAATTAATTGGGTCAATTCAATCGATCAATTTTCAATTAAATTATCAAAAATTTTGACTAGTTTAAATAGACGTTAAATTAAGAATTGGGTCAAAATATTAATGATGAGAATTAGATTTGATCCATTTCAAATTGATATAATATTCTTTTATAAATGAATTATAATTTAATTGGTGCCGTCTATTTTTCTTTTATAAATCTTAAGTTCGATCCTCCTTTATAAAAAAAAAAAAAAAAAAGGATATGGCATTACTCCAGAAGAAAATTTTGAATAAGTTGAAGTATAACAAACCAACGAGGTAAAAAAAAAACAAGAACCTATAGCAAATTAAGATAAGATGAGATCTTTTAAATATGACCCTAAAAGGCATAAAGGCCACATCAAAATCTTACCAATTGAAAATCTACAGGTAACCCTTAAAAGGGTAATCCCCTCCCTAGAGTGACCCTACAACTTTTCTAACAATCGCGTTGTAAGGGCATTTTGGTCCCATGAATTACACAAAATCAAAAATCTTTTTAATTTTGGTTTTTATTGACTAGTATCCGGATTTCGTCCGATTAATTTATTTTGAATATTATAAAGTTCATTAAATGATTGATTCTTTTAAATTTAATTTCTTTATTTTTATAACTTGAACTCTAAACAAATGATTAAAGAATTATAGTATCTTATTACTATAAAAATTTGGTACAAAATAAAAAATCTTTGCACCCATGTCCGCCAAGAGAACTCACAAATATCCTCTGCGGAGAAAAGTACTTCTCTATTGTAAAATTGTTGTCAAGTGTATAGAAGCAGAGGCTGAGAGTTATTTTTCTGGTGAGACAGTCTCTCGAGGGTCATTTGGATCCTCTTCGATTTTGTTGCTCGAACAAGGAACATGTGTCGCTTTCTAGCAATTCAAAATTCCAGCACCCAATGGCTCCTAAGAGAGAGGGGGGGGGGGGGGAATTCGGCGAGGAGCCTTCCCCCCTGGACAGCTAGAGTTACTCGGACTCACGAGTTATTCGACTTATTCAAGTTTATAATAAAAAAAAAATAAAACACACGCACATACGGTCTGGACCCAAGTCAAGCCCACAGTTGTTCCTAACATGAGCTTTGGATTGATTTAGATTGGGTTTTTGATATATATATATATATATATATATATATATATATATATATATATTATTTAAATTGATTTTTTGCACTATGAAAATTCTTTTTTTTTTAAACCTAATTGTGCTTTATCATATCCACAACCTTAAAAATATAGCCAAGCTCTCTAGGAGGAAAAGTTGGGCACGAGGGACTGAGGCAGCTGCTCAAGCTTTGAGAAATCATGAAACTTGCAATGAATTGCCCTTTTTTCCCTTTTAAAGTTTAAAGATGATAGGATAATGGGTACTGTTATTTTTCATAATATTAATATAAAGAGTTTCTACATATTAAGTTATATTTATTTTCTTTGAAACGAATCAATCATTACAGTCCTACCAAAATTCCAAATAGCAACATGGCTCCTCATAACTAATATGTGACACATGGATTTGAATGTAATAGTTTTCAATAATCAATTTATTAATTTTGATTAGTCCGATTCGAGTTAATCATCAAATCCATTAATAAACGAACTCTTTAAATATTTATTTTTTTTAATTTTAAAACTCGAACCTGATAATTTAATTAAAAAATTTAGTATTCTTCGTCACTGAGCAAATAAAATGCTTGTTTTATCTTCCTTTTTATGTTAAAAACAAAGAGAAATTTTGGTTTATGAACTCTGAAGTTTGGAGGCTTGAAGAAGCAGTCACTATAAATTTTCTTGGATTTACAAGATCTGTAAGTTTCTAGAGGAAATAAAAAAAAGTTAAAACTTGTAATATATTATGGATAACCCTTTTTAAATTTTTAACAAGATATTAATTAATTTAATTAAAAACGCTGTGTCACCATAGTGAAAGATTGGAATTCAATTAAAATCGACACAATGGTAATCTTCGATAAAAAAAAATGGGTTGGTGTTGATGAAAACTTTTTTTTCTTTAAAAACCATTGGTGTCAAATATATATATATATATATATATATAAAAGAGAGAAAAGCATCAGAGAGTTGTATATTAAAAAAATTAATTAATTTTTAAAATTATATTTTAATTAATTTAATTTAAATATTATGAATACTAATTTTAAAGAAATTTTTGGCAAAGCAGGAAGTTCTATGCTACAGCGACAACAAGAAGCACGGATATGACTAATTAATATCATAAAATAAATTACTTCCACCTCCACCCCAACATTGATTTGATTACAGCATTGATTTGATTCCAACCAAACCTCCACCCCAACCCCCCACCTCCACCTTTGTTAATTACTACGCTGATTTGATTGTGAAACCCATGCCCCAGCCCCAGCCCCAGCCCCAGCCCCAGCCAAGGCCCCTACGGTCCGCATCTGTCTCCAAATCACTCATTAATTCCCTTCGCTTTAGGTTTTGGCTAATTCTACCCATCAAAATACCCCCCCCTCTCTCTCTCTCTCTCGTTAATATGATTATTATTTGAAAAATGTGTTATGAATGAAAAAAAGAAAGAAGGAAAGAAAATGTCATCGAAAAGATCAACCAAACAGGAACTCTTATCTGAGATGGCTAAAAATTTCAAACCAACCCATTATTTGGATACCAAATTCAAATATTTTCGATCACCATAATTTTTCTTTGAATAGGTAACATCGCACTTAGTTTCTCTCTCACACAAACACACACACACATATATATTTGTATGATAAAGATAGGGTACAGAAGCAGAAGCATGTGTCATTTCCTCCCCAACCTCCAACCAAACAGCACATTTACTGTGTTTAGTCTACACATGACAAAGGCCCTTCCACACACAACCAAACATGATGAATAAAGGGTTTTCAAAGGATTGATGTGCATTCAATTTGCTACCGACAGCAAAATGATACACCTCCCCATCCTCTAGAGCTCTGTTTACAATTCCGAAGGGGCAAGTCCTTTCAAACAATATAAATTACCCCAATTTAGTCATTTTGCAGAACCTTGGTAAATTGAGTGCTGTTCATTAATGAAACGTGAATAAAAATTTTAGAATGAAACTCCTAAAATAAGTAGCTGTGAAGCCCAAATAAAAATATGAGATTTATGAAACTTACACCAAAATTTTTTATTTCGATTCTGATTTTCAAATATGATCCCAACCCAACGTCTCCTGAGGTTATAACTATGAACTTGGCATGGACTGAGCAGGCCCAAATTCCAATACATACATACATACATACATATATATATATATATATATATATATATTTACAGAATTACAGACATGCATTATACCATGTGAGTCAAGAATCGACTAAATTTCAGTTCATATTTCATATTTTGACCCATTTTTAATCTCAATTTTACTAAGATTGATTAAACATACTGATATTAAGGTTGATTCCAATACATACAATATATATATATATATATATATATATATATTACTTTTCACCGGTCGATATTTGAATTTTATCTGATTAGTCCGATTTGAATACTGTAAAATCTATTAATAGATTTGTTCTTCTATTTTTTTTTATTTTTAAAATTTAAATTTAAAATTTATGATTAAGTTGATAGAATATATGACTATTTAATTCGAAAGAAATTATTCAGACGAGAATGTTATTGACACTTAAAAATTGTTTTTTTTTTTTGTACCATGTCTTGAACACCGCCCGGTATTCGGGGCTTCGCCCCGACTAATCCGGACCGACCGCTGCAGTGGCTCCTGTTCGGAGGGCGGGTCTCCCAACGGGGAACGCTCCATACACATGAGGACCCAATGTTTCTAATGGGAATCGAATCTCGATTATTTAAATTTAAAATTTATGATTAAGTTGATAGAATATATGACTATTTAATTCGAAAGAAATTATTCAGACGAGAATGTTATTGACACTTAAAAATTGTTTTTTTTTTTTGTACCATGTCTTGGACACCGCCCGGTATCCAGGGTTTCGCCCCGACTAATCCGGACCGATCGCTGCAATGGCTCCTGTTCGGAGGGCGGGTCTCCCAACGGGGAACGCTCCATACACATGAGGACCCAATATTTCCAGTGAGAATCGAATCTCGATTATGTTTAAAGGAACTCAACCCCACATCCGATTGAGCCAAACACAACACAAGATCAGCTATATTCAAACTATCTTCTAATATACTTATTGTCTATTCCAAAGTCTGATGGTTTTCATTATACTATATCGAGAGATAATATTAAACGATATTATATGTTATAAGAATATTTGATTTTGTTAAAATATAAAATTAAATCAATTTTAAGTATATTTAACTTTATTTGTTTTTATATTTATAACAATTATTTTTATATTCATAATAATAATTTTCTATATAAATTTAATATATTTTAATAATTTAATAAAATAATAAAATATTAAAATTTCATAATATTTTATTATTACTTTCATGCTCAAACATCTCTCACTTCGAAAATGTCTTTACTTTTGTATTATTAACTAATTTAATTTATACGGACTCTTCCATCCTACTTCCCCAAATAAGCTTCTAGAGAGGCCTTTTGACCTGCGGTGCAAGCGGGGCATGATTGTTCAGAGCTCCTCATCCGTGAGCATCTAATTTGTAATTTCAATATTCTAAATCTTCTTGCATAAACTCTATACAATCGACTCCATTTAATAGAATAAAGATCGGGTTATTGTTGTATTATCTCTTCTTTTTATTTATTTATTTATTTATTTTCTTTTTTAGGAAAAGGGCGAGCATATGGTGCAAAGCTTATTAGACTATAGTAGGGGATTAAAGTTAAGAATAATATCCCTTCTTGTACCAAACTTCTCATCTTGTGATTCCTCTTATCAGGAAATAGGGTAAGGGGGTTTTCTCTTTATTGCACAAGATAAACTACTTCTACCTATTTATTTCTTTTATCATCAAACTATATGTATAATTATTTCCAAGGTCTTGCATGGCTACCAAGCGGTTTTTGTAAGAACCCCATGTATCCATTTTTCCAACTTTTTTTTTTTTTTTTTTTTTGAGCAAAACTCCCCATCCTCTATTTAAAACTACACAGGATTTCCTTTCATCTCCTGTTCTCTGGGAAGTCAGCCTAGGGCGAACAGCTCTGGTCAGGCAACTCGTTAGTCCCGGTTATTTATTATACATGTATTTCATTTTCTAATCTATTATTTTTTGTCTTTGTAAGAACATTCGAGTGATAAAAAATTCTTACCCAAATGTCTATCTTTCCCAAGATTTCGTGTTCGAATTTTCATGAATACATATTTTCATAATTTTTATGACTTCTATGTAACGAAAGAAATCTTTTATTTTTGTATATTCAAGATATATTTTACATGTTTTTTTTTCTTTTGAAAGGAGAGAAATTGTTCCCACTAATTATTTATTTCCACCCTTTCAACAAGAAAAAAATGAACAAAAATTGACTCCCCCCCCAAAAAAAAGAAATTCATGTATCAATGAATTTTGAATAAGATTTAGTGGCAAATGGTCACATAATAATTTATGAATTAGACATCACATTATATGATGTAGCCATCAGTTTTCGAAATTGTAATAATTCTTAAAATTAAATAATTTATAATAGGCGAGTATATATATATATATATATATATATATATATATATTTTTTTTTGGCAGTGATGAGTATAATTATATTGGTACAGTCTTAACATTTTCTTTTCTCAAACCCAAAAATGGCCTGGGGAGACTCACACTTGAACTTGGCCCAATAGTCGTCCTACTTTTTATTATCATGAGCTCTTTTCATTTTATTTTTAACTATTAGTATATGATAATAATATTGAATCAAGTAAATTTAATCCGAGTTGAGTTAGATAGTAGAATGAAATTGGGGTTTGAAGCCCTAATTGTTCACATATTTAGGACGAAGTCAACAGCCTATGTGAATGGTTGACTCTCCTCTGGGAGCCAAGTGAGCACAGCAGCCTCGCACATGTTGAGTGAACCCTCGGCCACTCTCTCTCGATGCACATAGATATAAATTAAAATTTTTGGATAACATTCTACATTTATTTTTTTGTTATATAAAAAAAATAAAAATCGTAAAAATATATGTATTTACGAAAATTAACGATAAACCTTGACATAAAAAAAAACACTTGAAGAAAAGTTATTTACTATTTAAGTATCCCTACAAACTTAATATTCTATATTTATAGGAATAATAATTTGAATATGACATAAATGTATTTCTAAAATGACCATTGTTATTGATTTTTGGTTTGTGGCGTGGTGTCTCCCTGATGTTTGGAATTCTTAATCTTTAGGCATAATTTAAGCGGCAGAATTTTCTCTTTTTTTTTTTTTTTCTGATGTCAAAAAAAAAAAAAATTCTCAATCAAAAATGGGCCGAGGGTCTAAGGCCCGAGCTCAGCCCATCTTAACCCAAGCCTACCCATTTTCGGCCAAATCTCTCTCTCTCTCTCTCTCTCTCTCTCTCTCTCTCTCTCCAAGCCTTCATTTCCCGGAATATGAGAAGTCTGTTGCTGAGTCTAAATCAGAATTAGTATCTTGAATTCTAATTGGAGGTGAAGTCTGATCTGATGATTCCAGAATTAGGAGCCAAACATGGCTAGAGTTCGGACCTGGTACAACCATTCAAGGCCTGCAAGAGCAACCCTAATCTGGATCATCTCTGCTCTCCTCTTCATCTTCTTCTTCAAAACCATCTGTCAATTACGCTTCTACAGTCCTTCTGCTGGTGATCACTTCTTCATAATCCATTTTAAGATTTGATCAAAAACGTTGTCTCAAGTTTTCTTTTTTGTGTTAAAATTCTTAGGGTTTTGGATTTTGAAACAGGAACAATGGAATTGAACTCGGAGCGTAGGTCAAAGTTGTATGACAAAATGGGGAGGGATTTGGATGAGCATGGTGCGGCTTTTCTCAAGCATGGTGAAACTTCTCAATCGCTTTCCCTTTCGGATTTGTTCGACTTCAGAGGTGGGGTCTTGAGGCCCAAGCTCAAGGTAAGATTAACATTTCTCGTGAGTTTTTAGCATTTGCTGAATTTTGAGAACCAAGCAGTGTCAGCTAGTTCAACTGGTAAACACCCGTGAGCCAGTATCAAGAGGCGAGCAATGCTATGTAGACCGAATTAGTACAGTCCATATTAACATGTTTTCTCTAATTTTTGTTCAAATCATCAACATGTGTTGATCAAGTCAAATAATAATTTGATTAAAAATTCATCAAAATATGCAAACGGAGACTGCCACATAGTATTTGGTCCATTTGGTCTGAATGCCATTATTCCTTAAAAGGTCGTGTGATCAAATCTTGCAAGTACCAGGGTTGAGGTGGTTCATGGGCAGGGTGACAATTATCCCATCACTTGGGGCTTAATATAAGATGTTGAGCACTACTTATAGTTTGCAATGGTATATGAGATGGAATAATGCTCAATGAAATGAAATAAAAAAGGTCAATTGGCTATACAATGAAGTGTTGAAAGATGTTATTCTTTAATGTACAATGAAGTACAATTTGCTCTTAAATGCCCAAGGGGCGGACCTACATAGGAGGGAGGGTGGGCAATTGCACCCTCTCAATTTTTTTAAATTTAATTAGTGTTTATGACCCATATTTATTTTATATCTACTTAATTATAACTTTGCCTCACTTGTATTTTTTTTTTCTTTTAAACTCATTTATTTGACTAAATTTCATATAAATCTTTTTTCAAAAACCTGTCACATAACAAAAACAAAATATGATATCATCGTCGCTTACTTTACACCAATAAAAAAATGTTTTGTAGTCTTTAAAGTCAAAAAAGAAAAAAGTAAATAAGATTGTAAATCTGAGAAATATTAATTTGACATTGAAAACCTCATTTTGACACTTTTCCTTTTCCCTCCCCACCTTCCCCCAACTTTCTCTCTCCTCTCCCTCTCCCTTTGGACCTCTTCCCATCCATTTTGTTTTTCCCTCTCCTTTCCCTTTCGTCTTTTCCCCTCTCCTTTTCATTTCCTCTATCTCTTTTATTTCCATATCTTTGATTCATTCTTTTATATTTCCTTCACTTATTGAATACCGGAATCTTAATTCTCCAATTTTCTCCGGTTAACAACCGAAACCGTATTAAAATTTGAAGAAAAATCCATTATTTGTCCTATAAAAAAATTACATGTTTTCAATTAAAATTTTTAATTTTTGGAATATTATAGTTGAATTATTTTTTTTAATATTTTAGATTTTCTAATATAGTTTTATAATTCATGTTTGTTGCTTGAACAAATATTTTATAATTTTTTTGCACCATTTGCCTTTGGGTCTTAGATCCACTACTGATGCCCAATAAGATTATGTTATATTGGATTCACTATTTTTGGTGGCTGACCTTTTTGGTGTAGCATTATTACCATATTATCTTGTTTTTAGCATTCAATAACATAAGCAAGAAAATTTAAGAATTGTCTCTGTGTTATCAAATAGGCTCAATGTTGGAATATGGCATTAAGCTAGACTTTTGTCTTGAGTGGTTATCAAATGTCCCCTAAGTCTATATATTTTTCTGCGTGTAAATGTATACATGTTGGATAAATAGAAATGATGGTCTTACGTGTTTTGTAGCCAGCAGATCCACCTGTTCGAGCTAATGTTCTGTATTTGAGCAAGGAGTACTCAATGCCCATATCGTAAGTTTGCTTGCTATAATGGATAAGGTCATGTTTATATTGTTATTATTTTTTTTGGGGGGGGGGGTTTATAAGTGGTCGTGGTAGCAGAGCTAGCTTTGATTCATTGACATGTGGGGCTTGGCAGTTCCAGGGTTAAAAGGTTTGTGATTGTTTCCCATCCTCGTATAGAAAAGAAAGAAAATAAGATCGCAAGACTTACTATATCCGGACCGCTGAAAGATGATATTCATTAATCTCTGATAACTTCTTTTGATTGACACTAAACTCCTACGACATATATTCTGATGATTTTAGTGTGATCAAGTGTAAAGCAATCTACATCCTCATGGGTAGTGGTGATTAATTGTGCTCAAGAACATGCTCATGCATTGGTGTAGCTTGTGGTACTTGTGCGGATTAAAAAAAAAATTTAATATCTTTGTTTCTACAAAAAGCTCAATAATTAGAAAAATTGAGAGCAGTCCAAATTAATGACTTAGACCCCCCCCAAAAAAGGTTGAAATGTAAGCCTGCCACAGCAATTACGGGCATTACTTGATGCTAACAATCATTGCTGTGGCCACTATGGCCTAATAGGGCCTGGGATGTTTTCATTGAATTTTCATAAATACCAAAGTGTAGTATAACGACTAGAGCTGTGACGGCAGCAACAGTTTTCAACACCAATGAATATTCAACTACAACAACTACTGCAACTACACCAATTCAACTCCATGAGAAAAATGCAAATAAATGGAAATAGGAAATTAATTTTAATTAGTAACTTAATTTCTTTGCCTATATTAATGACAGTAAACCAAATTTCTGTGTGGATGAATCATGTATGTCCTTTAGGCATGTAAGGAAGTTTAGTCCAAATTGTATTTTCATATGTTTAAAATAACATTGAAAGCGACATGAGTGCAGGATTAATCTTTCAGATGAAATGGTACTTGTGGAGTTTGTTTGATTGACAAAAGCTTTAGAAGTTTGTCCATGGTGTCTTTTCATTTTGTTTCTTGTGTTCTTATTTCATGCATAAATTTGGAGATTTATGTGTCGCAGGATAGCCGTAAAGAGCATATTTCTTCCCTACTTTGACAAAGGTAAGCTACCATTGTCTTTGGCCAATTCATTTATATTGAATTTTGTTATCTGAAAATTGACTTGATTGGAAAGAACCTCTGTTTTTTGCTGCTCTACCAGTTTAGCTTGCTTTCTATATGGACTCGACTGCATTTGCTGCATTCTTATTTATTTCTTGGCATGTTTATGTGTATCCTGGTTAGTCATATGGTTTCAGAACTCCAGTTTCTACCACTTTAGCATGTTCCATGCATCACATCATCTTACCCCTGTTCCTGCAACGGAAGAAGAGGTAGTTACCAACACTGCTCTTTCATTTACCTCCTTTTGTTCTCTTGGTTCTGTTCTAATGGTACCAAAGACCCTTGAATCAGATTACATCGGAAATGAATGCTGTTCAAGCTGTTGCAGAAGAAATCTGCCCTTTGAGAATTACCTTAGATAGGGTGGTTTTGACATCAACTGGCGTGCTTCTGGGTTGTTGGCAGGTTTCTTTTCCTGACTTAAACTCTGTCTCTCTTCCGATGGATAAAAAATTAACTTTATCAGTACCTGACTCTGTATTATGCACTCTGTTTCTCCTACTTGTTGTGTTATATGCATTGAGATTTATATTTTTTTGGTCTGCTTTATCCTCTATAGAACAGTTCGATGTAAAAGCTATATACAGACTGTTCTCTGTTTCAATGTAAAAGCTGAGGATGATTTTAACTATTCATTTGCAAATTTTATTAATTATCTGACCTTTCCTTACAGTTTGGAGTATCCTTGTACTTTCTTCTTTTTCTTTATATTGTCAAAACTTTTTACAGAGGTTGTAAAGCAACACGCAAGCATAACACTGTACCTTAATATTGGCATCTAAACTTTATTAGGAATTGCTCGGACCCTATAGAATTAAGACTTTCTCTGAACAACAGCTATTTTTTTGAAACTTGTAGATGCCTTCTAATAATATACTGGCTCTTTTCTACTATTTTATTAAGAGCAATAGGCTAAAGTTTCCAAGTTACATGCCCAGCCAAAAAAAAAAAAGAGTGAGAAGTCATGGTTAGTCACAATAATGTGTTGCAAAGTTTATAATTATATTTAGAAAGGAAACTCTTAGGGCATTGGACATTTTTGTGTTAGTACCTTTGTTTCACTGAAATATTCTTTTCTTTTCTTTTCTTTTCTTTTTTATTTTTTTAATGTAGTAAGGCAAATGTTATAGTTGAAAAAGTAGCTTTTAAAGTGGTCATTTACCAATTTAACAGTAAAGTTTTGCCTTACAAAACATGAATCTGCCATCTGCCATCTGCAAGATTGAGATTCTAGAGTGGCTGCTAATTAACTGAAAAAAGAAACGAGTAAAGGGTAAACAAATCCTCCTGACATACCACGGCTGGACGGGAAGGATCTAATCCCATCCATGATTTGATGGCTCCCCTGTGCCCCTCTAAATGAAGCTTTTAAAGCTTAACATAGAACAAGAAACCATTAAAATCAAGTTTCAAACTATTGAGCTCAATAGAAGGTTCAGGGGAAGAATTTACAACTAAGGGAGGTTGAAATGCCATTTTCTGGGTTAATTGGCATGTGACAAGGGCTCAACAATGCATGGAGGAAGGGTGTTTGTAGACAGGCCATGACCGCTGGGGCGGTCATCCTTCATTGCTGGGGCGATGAAGTGACTAAGGGGACAAAATCGACCCCAAGGATCGCTGCAGCAATCCCTGGGCATGATGAGAAACCAACCTCAGTCCCTTCCATCTCCAGGGCGATCCACCCAAAGTGAAGTTCTGATTTTCTCTGATTTTGATTTTTTTTCTTTGTTTTTTAATTTGGTCATCTAGGATTTCTAGAATGCTGGTACAAGTTGTGCTATGACTTTTTTGGTTTCCTTATATTTTTAGAAGAGTTGTTGTGATAGGGGCATTCCTTACTGTAGTTTAGGTCTATAAAAGCACATGTTAGGGCTTTGTAATTTTCAGTTAAGACATGTATAACTTTTAGGTTTGCCTCTCAACCCTGGTTTTATCTTGCGGGTGGATTCACATTGTGAAGTTTTATGGTCTGTACTCTAACAAACTCCACCACTACACTTCCACTATGTCAAGTTATTTTTTTATTAAACAAAAGATAGGCAATACATGGTGGAATTTAAATGCTTTTTTGTATAAATTGAACCTAAATTGTGAACACTGAAGTAGCTTGTATTCTAAGCAGAGAAATTATATGTGGGTTTGTTTACTTTGTGATAGCTTAAACTACTTAGGCACATCCAATTGGCACAGACAGACTTAAAGCACAGATCTTGAATTTATAACATTAAGTGATTGATGTGGGCCCGTTGTTGTTGTAATTGAATTTAAAATTTATCTGTATGTTTTGCATAACTATAGTCAACTAAAATGGAAAAATTGATTACTTGAACTGAAGAAAAGGATTTTTTTTTTCTTTTTCTTGTTTTAATGACTTCCTTTGATTATTTATATGCATTTTCAGGTAGTCTCTGGAACAGATCCTGTTACAATTCGTGCCAAGCTAAGAACTGCACTTCCACGAGCTCCTGAGAAGCAACTTGTAAGATACATTTGCGTCTCTTCTACCATCAATCTTGTTCTTACATTTTGAGTCTTGTCGAAATACCCCCACCCTGCTCCCCACATTAAAGGAAAAAAAAAGAAACAACCAATAACAAATAATATGATGTTAATTGTGTTTTTCATTAATGATAATAAATGTGGTCATGCATTTGTGATTAATATCTTTGTATGAATATGAACTCTGTCATAAACTTGTTAAGAAAGGCCATTTGTATCCCAAGCTTGAGATAATGTTTATAGGACATGCAAAAGTATTTTGGACAATTAAACAGATGATATGATGTTGTTGGTAATCCATAGGTATATTTGTTTAGTGGGTTGCACTCCTGTGTCATGACTTTTTTGGGTGCTTCCATGACTTCATTTTTCAGAAACTTCTAGCCAACCGCTCTTGTACTGAAAACTCTCTCTCTCTCTCTCTCTCTCTCTCTCTCTCTCTCTCTCTCTCTCTGCCCTAAAATGCTATTTGATTTTATAATACAGTACGACGTTGCTATGCTTCACACGTCATTTGCAAGGCTTTTGGGTCCTCCTACAAATTTTCACACGGTAATTATTTGGTTGTACTTTTCTGATGCATGTGTTTGTAAGAGATTTGTTGCAAGTTTTAGACTTGCGAGTGTGATGCCACAAATTTAAATTTTGGGAGGAACATTGGTGAGTTTTTACTACTTAAAAGACTTTGTTTGTGTAGACATGCTTGGTCATGGGCGTCTTTCACTCCCATGCTTTTGGCAACTTAAAGCAACTATGAGCATTGTGCTCCAGAACTGTAGAGAATTGACTGCCGTTTCAATATGACATAGTGTCATTGTGTAGAAATGGTTGAAATGTCCACTTAAACTAGAAACTATTATTTTGTATTATTCATGAAAGATGTCATGTTGATCCTTTTCTATAATCCTGCCGAATGGGGTTGTAACGTAAATCTGCATGTCTGTTCTCTGATGTAACCTATTGCATATCAACAATAGTTATTTTTTGGAAATGAAATGCACATACCCGTGGGAACAGCAAAAGTAGCTATCTTTATCTGCTTTTATACTGGTTCCTGGGGAGGAAGGAACGCTTGTGCTTTTTATGTTCATTTGGAGGAACTTTTATCATGTTTCTTGTTATTTTCAAATGAGTAATGGGATTTACTTATAAGCATGCTTTTACAGGAGCTAAATCAAACATCAGATCAATTGCATTTATTCCACGAGCTAGTTCGTCACCTCAATGATCAGATCCGTGGAATGGAGGTAATTGTTCTGCATTATGATGGAGAATATAATATATAGTGCATTAACTATTAATTAGATTGCTCATGTTTCTTTCTGGGGAAGGTTTAATGTTCAATGTAAGAACGTAACTTAAGAGGGAAACTTTGTTTCAATCCGGATTGACCACATCTTTTGTTTCACTGTTTAAATTAGATAAGCATGGGATATTAATTAATTTGTTTTAGTCTTAGTACTGAGAAACTTGCAAGCAATCAGTGATTGCATAATTCATGTTTTCCGAGAAAATTACTTTAATAGATTGCTTGCTCTGAAATCTCTCTCTATGTAACATAAATATTAATGATTACCATCATCAACAAAAGGTGGAACTTCTCTTCATATTGATGGCATGAAAGGGTCCACTTTTCCTAAACAACGGCAGTACTGATTTCGACTATTGCTTTAACCTAGACTTGAAACCTTGTTTCTTTCAATTCAGTATTACCAACACTATCCTTCATCCTAAATTGTTGCACAATCTAAACATTTTCTTACCAAGTGTTTTGTGATATTATGCAGGCAGTGGTGTCAGATCTCTGGTATGTAGAGGAACTTGATGTGCTTGCCCTTGCCTTAGAAGGAAGAATGAAAATTCACAAATTCCAACTGGGCTGCAGGCACACTTGAAGTACTTAGAAGAACAAAACATGAAGAGAATCACGGTTTTGTCTGGTGATGACCTATCTAACCATTTAATTGCTTATTCCATCGGGACTGGCCAACTCAATCGTATCACGTGGGGCATGGCTCAGTCAAGTTATCAATGTTAAATACTCTACTGTAGCTGAGGGTAGCAATTTGTACCCACGTCCTGTATATGAGAGTTGTAGCTTGGAGAGAGAGAGAGAGAGAGAGAGAGAGAGGTTGTAGGGGGGCCCTATGGCATCAACTTGGTTTTGGATGTGTCCTCTATGGCATCAGATCATGTTTCTGCGACCGCTGAAAGCATAGCTTTGAGATGTGAAGGAATGAACAGGCCTGTGGCTAACACACGCTGGAATTTGATATATTTGGCATTGCAAGTTGGATGGTTGGTGTTAAATTACCCATTTCATTATTCTCTGTATTACTGTTTGCTTCTCTCATACAGGTTGTCTCTTTGTTTTGTTTCCTTTCTATTTCTGTTCTTTTGTTTTTGTTGGACCTAGATGAGAAAAAGAAAAGGTGGGGTTTCTTGTTTGACCCATTTGTGGGTCAAGTTGTATGATTACTACCCTAATAAAATATCTTCTACCAGGCATTTACAAAATAGGGCAAAAAGAATACAATTAGTTTCCATCTCCCCCCTAAAAACACCAAAGCAAAATGAGAATCTATTGGTGGGTGAGTGGATAAATTAGGTTGTTAAATTATCTAATCATTTTTGTCTAATTAGTTTGGTCATATTCATTCTTTGTTGAAATTTATAAATATTTGTAATATAAATAGCCTAAAATAAGCTTTGCAATATACATATTTGTAATATAATTTTACCCATTTCTTTCTTTGCTAGATTTTGCTTCACAATCATGCAAAAAAAAAAAAAAAAAAAAAAGATTCTTAGAAACATGTTATGTCAATCTACAGGCATAGCTAGTTAAGGAAGGAGACTTTGAAATTCTTAAACTGTTGATCATAAATAATGATTTTTATATGGCAATTATCTTTGTGCAGTTACAAACTCTCGCTGGAGTTGCTACATTATGGTAAATCTTTTTTCAACTATTTATTTATCCTAACCTAGGTTGCATGGAATTGGGAACCGAGAAACGAAAATGGATATAAAATCATATGAAAAAATAGTACTTGATAAGAATATAGGAAATGGAAACATAAACAAATGAACAAATGTGTAAATATAAAAAATATAAAGATTTTTTATATTATAATAACAATAAAATAGTCATTTTTTATAATAAAAATCTAAAATGATGAAATAAGTAATTATTAATTATAAGATAAATAATATAAAAATTATAATTATAATTAAATAAATAAATAATTTACTAAATATGAAAAAATTTATAAATATAAAAAATATAAAAACTTTTGTATAAATATTAATTAATTTAATCTATATAAATGTTTAAAAAATATAAAAACATTAGTATTGAAAAATTTACACGCGTCATCAGAGATTCTAACCATCAAATAGTTAAGTTTAACATATAAAATATTATATATTAAAAAAAATTAAAAACACAATCAATTTACTTAGTTACATTACCAAATTAAAGTTAAAATAATGAATCTTGTACGAAAAAAGAATTTTGATCGGTAAATTTAGAATCATGGTTTTAAATTTAAATTACAATGGTCGTGAAATATTAGACCGTAAAATATCGGTGACAAGTGATAATGGGTAAAAATATAGGAGTTGAGATTTTTTAAAATTTTAAATATCAATTACAGTATAAAAAATACATAAGAAATATCGTAAATTACAGAGTTTATAATAAAAATTGGTAAATAAACAAAAGTAGAAAATTTCTTTAAATCATTAATTTTGGGAATGGTTGAAGTAGCTTGGATTAATAAAAGAAGTAATTAAGGGTAAACCAATCGTTATTTTATCTCATCTCCTTTTTATTATTGACCTTTTTTTTTTCATCTTAGTACCTAAACCTTAATTTTCTCATTTTATTAACGATGTTTGACCTCGACGTGAGTGGCACGAGCAAACGTTGGCAGGCCAAAACGAAAAAATGCCAAAAAAGACGTAAAACCAGAGACAAATTGAGGACAGAATAGTGATTTAGCTGGAGAAACAGTGGGCGTGGCGTGAAATATGAAAATACAAAGCACGTGCAACGAAGACTCGGCGGGTGGTGGCCACGCTCCATTGCGTTCCTAGAAAGCACCCGCCACACGTACTCCCCTCCCCACCGGCTCAATTAACCTCCCCTAGGACCCCACCTCCCTTCTTCACATCTCTCTCTCTCTCTCTCTCTCGGCTAAGGTATGTCAGATGTGCGTGCCCTCAATTTCAGAGTTTGTTTGTGTACATGGCTTTTGTATGATTTGAGGTTTGGATGTTGTTTTTGAAGGTTTTGATTCTTCCCCTTTTCCGGGTTTTCATACTTTCGATCTGGGTGTTGGTTAGAATTATAAAATTGAGTTGTGATTTTTTTTTCTTTTTGATGGGGTGATTTGGGGATTTGACAATTTGTCATCTTTGTAGTTTTATGACCCTTTGGAGAATTGGGTGTTCTTGATTTTGGAGAAATAGGGAGAAGAAGGTTGGTTTGTTAAGCTAATTTTATTTTATTTTATTTTATTTTAAGGGGAGGAGGGATGATTATGTATTCTGTTGATTGTATTTTATATTTCTGAAAATGATCTATTATTGATTATGGAGGGAAAAATGGGGGAAAAGAAAATAAAAAGATTATGACTTTGATTAGAATAGTGAATGCATAGTCAACGCTAGATAATGAAGAACAAGTTGACTTGCTTCTGTGACAGCTAGTGTGCATCAATAAAGCTTAATGGATTCAAAATCTCTCTCTCTGTTTTTTTTTTATTTTAATATTGGGGAATGATGTACGATATGTGTTTTTAAGTTGGTTTTGTTTGGTTATTTCAGGATTTCTTTGTTGGGTTATAATTTGGAGAATTTGGTAGACTGGTGAAAAGATTAGCATATGAACTGTGAGGTTCCATCTCCTTCAGCTGAGAAGGGAAATGCAGCACCTGGGTTGCCAGAAAACAGGTTAGTACCTAATAGCGTTGGGCGTGGTTTAATTTCGTATAATCTTGTGTGTACGGTTCAATAGTTTCTTGTGCTTTTTATGTTCTGCGTATAGATTGTGCAATGGTTGTATCCCAAAAAGGAGGGAAATGATTGCTTGTTTATCATTGAGTTACTAAATGAAAGCTCCAGCAAGAGTAACTCCGAGTCCTTGAACCTAGGATTAGAGACATGGATATAGGTAACATAGACGGGTTTAAGATCTTCGAAGATCATTTGGAATATAATTTTTCAATAAACAGATGAGATGAGTAATTGAAAATGTAAAAAGAGGACTTCCTTTAGCTTCTGTACCAGTTACATGTTAGTGGTTTGTTGCTTTTGGAGCTCTCTCTTGTCCTTGCTTAATCGTGGGTAGTTGCAAAGATGGCCTTATGACTCGGAAGAAAATGACATATTCATAGCAAGTTAAACGAGAAGAAGATATTTATGAGTAGCTTTTTTGGCCCATGGCCAGTTCTTTTCTGGAATATGAGTTGCCACCCTTGATGTCATCTCTATAGCAGATTAGATATTATGACCCACCAACATGAATCGTATGCTACCCTGAACTATAAGACACTGTGGATGGCCTGTTTATTCCCCTGCTGCCCCATCCCAAGAAAGGAAACTGTATAATCTTGGATAAAATAAAGTCAATCATGTCTTTCATGAAATCGAATTCCAAATGAATGATAGAAACTTCCAGTCAAAGGACGACTACAAGGATTAAAGTTTTTTATAAGTTTATCATAGATGGATTTGTCTAATAGAATGTTGTTGTCTTTTAACTTAGCTCCTTTTTACCGAGTGAAAAGATTGTCATTTCCTTATTTCTGGCAAGGACATAGATATGTAAGGTGTATGGTACGTATTACTCTAACTGGCTGTATTTTGGATCATATAGAGAGAGAAGCTCCAGCCTTTTTCAAAGAAAGGAGAAAAGCATTCACTTTGTCACACAGTTTTGGTACAGAACTGTAAAATTTTGTAGGTTTTCTTCCTTTTTGTGTGGCTTTTCATGCTTTGGTTTTTGTGGAGTCCTTTGCTTCCAAGTTCTAACCTCTAACTAGTGCCTATACTTGTTGTGCGCATTTGTGTCTATTAGAATTTATGTGAGCAAGTACCCATATTGTAAAGGTCTTTATCAATGGACAGTGCAGAAATATGAATGGACAGTGCAGAAATATTGTAAAAGTCTTATATAACATTGCAGTACACCAGCTATTGTTATAGATTATTGCTTATGCTGATGCATTCTTAACATGTGGTAATACTTAGCATTATTTTGCGCCAGATTTAAATAAGCCCTTATTCCTTCTGCCCAACTGTTGGGTTCTTGGGTATTTTGGCTATGAAACCCTAATATTTTACTTGAGTACTAAAATTTTTGGGGGAAAATGAAGGTCCAATGCTGGCAAAAATAGTAATGCAAGAGTTCCTAAGAGGATTCACAAGGCTGAGAGGGAGAAAATGAAGCGTGAACAACTGAATGAGCTCTTTCATGACTTGGCAAATGCTCTTGGTGAGTGCCATTTGTTATGCAGATTTGGTCTTGTGGGAGTTTTCTGTTTCACATGGATTGCTGTTGAATGCCTTCTAAGATAGGTTCCTATGAACCTTTTGTGTTTTATTGCTCATGCCTGTTAACTATTTCCTACAGATTTGAATGAGGAGAACCATGGAAAGGCCTCCATATTGGGTGAAGCTACCCGGATACTGAAAGACACGCTTGCTCAGATCGAGTCCCTCAAAAAGGAGAATGCTGTCCTGTTGTCTGAAGCTCACTATGTAAGGCCCTAAAGTACTGTTCAAGGGGTTTCCCCAAGGCTGAAATTCTTTCCCATACTCTCCAACCTCATCAGTGGAGCTTGTGCTCATATTATTAAGAAGTCTCATATATAATTTTACAAGACTGAAACATGTTATGTTGACAACAGCCACATGAATGTTTGCCGAGCAAAAACAGAAGAAAATAATTTTTCAAGTCACATGTAGGAGTTCAATTACAGACATATGTTATAACAGCCACATTTATCCGTGACAAGCGGATATGTGCTGTTGGTACAGAGCATCCATTTCGAGTACAAATTTGGTTTTTCTTCAAGTACCCTGATGGCTTGTAGTTGATAAAGTATTTTACCAGTTCTTATTTCAAGCCTTTGTTGCATGCAGAGTTGCTGAATTACATCATAACCAATCCAACCATCATTTTTCAGGTGGCTAATGAGAAGAATGAGCTTAGAGAGGAGACTTCTGCAATGGAATCTAAGGTAGAGAAACTGCGAACAGAGGTGCAAGAGAGATTGGCACTGTCTAAACCTGACTTAAATGTTACTCCTCCTGAATATGATGACCAAGCGGACTTGCCACTAGTGTACATGAAGGATGGTCCAGAGGTGCCTCCCCTAGACCCTTCATTGCAGCAAACACCCATAGTAGCTCCATTCTTAGTCATCCCGATAGGTGGTGATGTACAGCATTACTCTGGGACAAATGTTACCCAGGATACATCGACACCCCCAGTACATGTCAGCAAACCACATGCAAGGTATCCCTCTGCGGCAGATTCATGGCCGTTACAACTCCTTGAAACCACCAATAGGAAGTAAGGAAGTCTGGCTTAAGCTGTAGCAATAGCCATAGAAGCAGAAGTAGTTGAGCAAATGTACAATGGGTGAGTTTCGTCATGAATCACTAGAATTTAGGGCAAACTGTAGAATGTTCAACTGCATCATTGACCTTAGCTGATCCTTCCACTGGAAAAGGCAATCATGATCATGGTTGTAGCATAAGCCCAAGCCCAAGGTTTGGTTGATTGACAGTTGGATGAATACTAAGTTCAGCCAAATATGTATTGAAGTTGGTTCTAGCATTTTGTCAGATTTTTCTCCGATTCGGAGGCGGTTTGGTTTTGGAAAGTCATCCCAGGCTCTACTATTCTTGCTTGTTTCTACCCACTCAAACCTTGAGCCACCGACATTGTTTTATATGAGGAAAGTTAACTGATATTGTCTTACTGGGAGACTTGACGCTTTCTCAAGCTTGTAGTTATTGTCCTTGTGGAGTCCTTGCATGTGCCGGAACAGCTATTGTGGTAGCAATGGCAGGATAGACAATGAATTCTATATGGATATGGTACGCTACTCATTGTTCAACCTATATACATATGGTCTAATTCGATTTTTTTTTCAAAAAGTTAAAAGAGCACAAAATCTTTCTTTTTTTTTTTTTTTTTTAGGCGGGGAGGGGGGGGGGGAGAGGGGGAAGGTGTTTGATATATATATATATATATATTTGTACTTGACTATAGATTTTCATAAACCTGAGCGATTCAGTTTGAGTAGATTGAGTAGATGTGGAGTCTAAATTAGAGGCTGGTTGTCTCTCGAGATTTTGGTTTATAGAGTTTAGTATTCTATTATCATACTTGATAAGGAGTGTGATATATTTAACTAGTAGAAATAAGATGTGATTACAAACTTATGTAAGAGATCTTACATGGGCGAAGAAGTGGTCGATGGTAAAGACAGGTTAAATATTGTTTGTCTTTTTAAAAATTATATTATATATATTTTCTCTTCTTTAAATTATAATTTTAAAAATGATGTTCTTTGCCCGAAGAGAGATGAGATTTGTACTTGGGATCTTTTGCACATCATTGAATAAACTTGGGTTTCTTTATGTGGAAGCCAATTGTATTCGTTGGGAAATCAAATGAAGGATCTTCCCTTTTTCTCGTATAGCATATTTAAATTTTTATTCATGTAGTTTTCTTTCCCTTTATTTAAAAGATGAAAGCAAAAGAAAAAGAAAGAAAGGACAACAAGAGAGTTTGGTAGAGTGATATTCATTATTAATTTTTAGTAAAGTTAACGTTTAGTTGATTCAGTAATTAAGTATTAATTTTTTTTATGTAAAATTTTGAGTTTGAATTTTGTGTATGGAAAAAATATATGTTAAAATAATTTTATTTATAAAAGTTCAATCTGACTTGAATTGAATTAAATTTAATCAGATTTAATATAATTAATAAATATTATTGGGTTATAAAAAGATATATATAGCTTGGATTCCCATTCCCCTACTTGTTTGTTCATTTTTTATTTTTTTATTACACGGAATTTGAATTCTAGATTATAAAATTGGAAAAGGAGAATTGTGATTACTCCCCTCGACAACAAGGGTTTATTTTCAATTTCATAAAATTAATAGTAAAAATTAACGGACAATTGATGCAGTGAGTATACCATTATATCTCTTAACCAAGATTACGAGTTTGACTCATAACTTGGACATCGAGTCAATTACACTAGGAGACCTATACACCCTAAAAGGAACCTTAGTCAAGTTGATTTAGATTAGTCGAGATAAAACTCTGAATATCAGGTGATGGATCAGGTTCTCGGACCAAAAAAAAAAAAAAAAAAAAAAAAAAAGGGTAAAACGAAAGAAAAGAACATATATGTGGTGGGCTACATGAGGCCCATGAGTGAAAAAGAGGAAATTCCTCTCTCCTTGGACTATTAGGACGTGGCGGAGGGTAATATGTGTGAAATTTGACATAGAACTTACTAGAATACGGAAACGGGCGCAGATGATTAAAAAAAAAAAAAAACCTGAGACTATGAATTTAAAAGTTAAATATATTATTATAAAATATTTTTTGTTACTTTATATTTAAAATGGTATTAATAAAAAAAATTAAGTTGTAAATTATGAGAAATAAAAATTCTAAATAATAATATGCAATTTCATTTTATCATTATAAATAGTTATTCACATATTTGTCTTAGTACACATAATAGTTCATGCTTCAAGAATAAGAATGCTTAAAAATAATTTTTAAAAAATATTACATAATTATAAATTTTAAATTAAAAATATTTTAGTTATTATTTTTTAAAATATTTATAATAATTCATAATATTTTCATTGCTAAAGAAGAATATTAAATAAATTTTGTAATTTATTTGAATTTTAAAATTTTGTTTAATTTTTTTATTGTATTTAATATTATTCTTATTTGAATGGAAATTTGGGTTACTAACAAAAGGTTTCCAAAAGAAATGCCTAAATTCGTAACTTCCTCATTGACTGCTTTTCCCTTATTTTCACGCCCTCCTTCTTGTCCACTTCTGTCTCTGGCTTCCTCTTCTCTCTCTCTCTCTCTCTCTCTCTCTCTCTCTCTCCCCCCCTTGCCTGCACTTCTACTGAATCTGACACCAAACGCCCACCGACGCTCTTCTTCTTTCCTCTTCTAAGTTTAATCGGATCAGAGAAAAAATAATAAAAAAAAAAACCCAGGAAGCATTTTTCTCAAACAGCCGATCATGGGTTCTGGTGCTGCTAGTTTCCTCAAAGTTGTTGCCAACAATTTTGATGTCCTTGCGGGGTATGTCCTGTTCTTCTTTATCATTTCACCAATGCCTTTCCTTAGAGAGAGAGAGATTATTTTTTTTCTGGGTCTTTTAGCTAATTTCTCTTTGGGTTTGATTTGGCAGGCCTATTGTCAGTCTTGTTTATCCTTTGTAAGTTGAACTTTTCTTGTTGTTTGTGGGTTTTCTTTTTCTTGTTCTTTGTTTTTTTTGGTGGGGGGTGCCCATAACTTGTGGTTTTTAATTTTACCCTAAAAAGTTTTATGCATGATATTCCCTTTTTCCCACATTATCGTAGAAAAAAAAAAAGTTCGAAAATTTTTGGGGTTGAATGGTTTTGGACAGATATGCATCAATTACGGCTATTGAGACTAAGTCCACAGTGGATGATCGGCAGTGGCTTATGTACTGGATTCTTTACTCTATGATTACTCTCTTTGAGCTTACCTTTGCCAAAGTCATTGAATGGTAATTTTTCTTTTTCTTTTTCCAGTTGTTTGCACTTAATTTCCTTACTATTGAATTTATCTGATGAAGTAATTTAGGATATGGAACTGCATTCTTATGAATTTGTTCATGTTGTTCCAAGTTTGTAGGATTTTACTACCGGATTTAGTAAAATTTTGTTACTAGGGTTGTTCTTGGGTAAAATTTTGTATGAGATTTTTAAAATTGTATGGATAGATTTGGGATTTTGACAACTGATTTTGTGAGTAAGAATGGGATTTCTTTAAGCAAGTCCACTGGTGGCTGGATTTATTTTCTCTGGTTTGCATTTGGAAGTAGATTTTAGGTGGATTGCCCTTGCTTGTGCTTAGTACTTTGATGTGATTGTTTTAAATTTGATATATCTGGGGCTCTATTATAAAATCTTTTTTTAAAAAATTACAATTTTCCTGCTTTGTTTCAACATTTTTTAGTTCGTTTTCTGAATTGGCTTATGCGGCATAAATTCTTTCTATGTTTGGAGTTGTCGATTGATGCTTGCATAACTTAACCTGATGTAAACTGATTTTTTTATCACTGAGATTCCCATACCAGAGTTTTTTTGCATTTGTTTTTTGGACAGAAAGGAGAAAAAAAGAAAATATTTTTTATCATTGAGATGTCCATACCAGATTTTTTGACATTTTTTTTTTGAACAGGAAGGAGAATAAATTGATTTTTTTATCACTGAGATTCCCATACCAGAGTTTTTTGACATTTGTTTTTTGGACAGAAAGGAGAAAAAAAGAAAATATTTTTTATCATTGAGATGTCCATACCAGATTTTTTGACATTTTTTTTTTGAACAGGAAGGAGAAAAAAAAAAGAAAATATATAAGTTCCGCCCACCGTGGGGCTCGAACCCACGACCACAAGGTTAAGAGCCTTGCGCTCTACCGACTGAGCTAGACGGGCTGGTTGATTTTTTGTCATTTTTTGCTTGCTCTAAGAGTTCTACAGAGATTTGTCCGATTAATAGTTGCTAAGCACCGTGACTAGAACTATCTAGGTACAAGATTTTGGGATAACATAGCTGTTTGGGCCGTCTCAAACAAGGAGATCATAATTTTATAGTACCTAGGAGTGTGGCATTTCTTAACTTCTCTATTAGTTGTTGCCCACAAGTCTTCACAAATTTGAGAAGAATTTTGAGCAACCACGGAGTACTGACTTTTGTGAATGATTTGGGTGATCAAATCAAGGTACTGATAATAGTCTGATGTTGAAGATTTTTGAGGAACGTGAAGAAAAATTAGTTGCTTTTTTGTTCGTGGATCCTTAGTGACACAATATCTTGGATGAAATTATTAACAATTGAAGCATGGATGTTGCTAGTTCTGTCATTTTCGAATAGCTTGGAACTCCTTCCATATTGTCTGTCAATATCCACTGTACTGCCCTGCTTATCTTGTGACTAGGTGTTGTTACCTTGAGCTTGCTTCTAGAAAATATAGTTTGCATGTACTTTCCTTGCTCCAATGAAAAAGAGAGAAAAATCTTCAATCACAATTTTTAGTGGATAAGGCAATGAGTTCTCTTAGAAGTGTTGTCACTGACATTTGAGAAGCACATTAAGAGAGATTGTGACGGAGCTTAGTGTCCTAGGGGTCTGTGCATGAAGTGTTAATATTATCGTGTTGTAAGAACATTGTACAACTAGAACTAAATGAATTGAAGAACCTCTTTTATCTCTTATATATTCAAATTAGAAAATTAAACTAGTCATAAGAATCACCATGCACATATGACCAGTTTATTGCAGCAAATTCTATGATATGTTCGATGTTTTCCTCAATTACTGTATTTGTTCTTAGCCACAAGGGCTTAGGATCTGAAATATGCCAAAATAGATTAATTATTATATTTATCAAGTAAGTCAATACATATCCCTGGCCCTCATTTTACAGATTAATATATGTGGAACAAAAGATTATTTCATATAAATGAGACTTGTGCAGTGACTGAAGTTATACAACTATAATGAAGGTATGCAACTATAATGAAGGTCTGACAACTAGGAAGCATGTTATTGGGAAGTGCTGTTTAACTGGGTCATGACTTCCATGCTTAACCATTGTCAGGCCCTACTAAGTTTGGGTAGTGATGATTTCAGCTGTCAGGTATGATAGCTTAAGATTGTGGTAATTTCAATCTGACATGTAGAAGATAGATAATCTACATAGGCTTGAGTGAGGGGTAGAGTCTGAAATTTAAGGCTTATAAAGCACTAAAAAGGGGCTTCACTTGGTGCACAAAGTGCTCTTTGGCTTAGTGCGGGGGTAGGCGGAGGATGGGCGTATATGTACGCTGCCTTTCCCTTACACTTTTTGCAAAGAGGCTGTTTCCATGCCTCGAACCCGTGATCTCGAGGTCACCAAAGGAGCAACTCCGCCGTTGCGCCAAAAACCATATGGAGTTGTTAATTTTTGGTCTATTTGATTCCCTTTTCAGTTTTTTGGTCTATTTGAAAAGAACAAGGATTACAACATCTAAAGAATCTACCATATGGAGATGTTATTTAGAGGAAAGCCTACACTTTGGAGATGTTATTTTGCTTGCTCTATGCATCCTTAATGGAGTTATAACCAACTGATAAGATTTATGAGCAGTGGAGTAGACCTTAATTTTACTTGCAAAATTCTTGATGAAGGGTTTTACATACGGGATATCTTTGATGTCATTATGATATAAGAAATGGGTTTTGGAGGACGCCAGTTACATGGATCATTTTTCCATTGAAAAAAATAATATTATGCAAAAATCTTGATGATCACAAAGGAATCCAGGACACTCATACTGGAGGATAGTTTGTAATACTGGTTTAGAACACGGGGAAACTAAAAGGCTGGGTGGGGTTTGAGGAGTATTGCGCCATCATCGTAATTGATCATTACTAGCAGGGAAAAGAAGGAAAACTAAGGGCAAGTTTGCTGCGGCGGATTATCATAAGTGGAGTTCCAAATAAAACAATAGCATGAACATAAGGATTTATTTTGGAATATCTATTCTTTTGCCTATAACGGCTTTGATAAAGCTAAGTTAGCAGTTGATTCCCTGCCTCTCTCTTCTATAAACCACTACAAATTGGTACAAAACATATATTGCTACTTCCTAATGTATATCGATCTATCATTTTCCATTGTGTCTGGTATTATGTAGAAGGTTTCCAAAATCTGGATCCCCCATAACCAGTTTCAAAGGAAACATTGTGGGATTGGGCTAAGGTGTTATTGATGTTTTGTATCCATGCACTTAAGATCAAAATAGTGTACACGATTGAGAAATCCAACCCAGTAAAAATGCACATGGTAGCCTCCCAAAAATTGCATTAAAATGTGTTTCAGAACTCCAACCTAGTTGACATGATTTGATAACTCAATTGAGCAAATTGGGTAGGAAAATTGTGTCCTAGAAGCCCATGGGATGGACTTATATACTGGCATTACTAAGATTCCAAAAGGACCACTAGTTTATTACCCTTAAAGCATGAAAGAAAGATTATGATTGCTCCAACATTCATGTCAATGAGTGGTGTATTATTACACGTTTGGCACCTCTATCTCTGACCAACTTGTATGGTTTATCAGCTGTATAAGGTTGATAGATGAGGATTACAATGAAGATTGGGGGTGCAGTGTCTGTTTCTTGCTTTAATCAATGCATTGCCTCCTGCTTTAAACAATATAGCCATGGTCATTTAATTGTTCAACATGTTGGTTGGGGAGCAATTGGACAAAATTGAGTCAATTAGTTGAGACCATCTTTTTGGTGGGGTCCACCATTCCATTGGCTTCATGTCTAATTTTCAATTTAAAAAGGTTGTGTTTAGTGTGACGTCCATCTAGCAAATCCAGCAGCCAGCATTGAGCTTGACTATGTTGCCCATAACCCGAAGCCATAGTGTCCAGGTTCATTTTTTGGTTTTTCAGGCCATAGCTCTTTCTCCCTTTTCAGTTTGAAAAACAGAATCCTGTATTATTATTGTCCTTTCCTTGTTCCAGCAGTAGTAGAAAGATTCCTTCCACTTTACCAACCCAGTTGATGGATTGGACTATTGCAAGCTTCGGTATTTCCATTTTTGAACTCCCAAGGGGTTTTATATCATCAGGAGAAAAACTATCAACTTTGAGAATCATGCTAACTGATCTTCTTAATTTGTGAATGTTTATGGAAATTTTGTATGTATCTTCAAGCACTATGTTTGAGACGGTTATTAAGCCACATCTTTCTCCTATTTTCATTACAGGATGCCATTCTGGTCATATGCCAAACTGATCCTGACCTGCTGGTTGGTCATTCCATACTTCAGTGGTGCTGCCTATGTTTATGAGCATTATGTGAGACCATTCTATGTGAACCCACAGACAGTGAACATCTGGTATATCCCAAGGAAGAAGGATATCTTTAGCAAGCCAGACGACATTCTAACTGCTGCGGAAAAATACATTGCAGAGAATGGAACTGAGGCGTTTGAAAATCTCATTCACAAGGTATGCCCAACAACATAATTAGCATTCCGGGCTGACAGATTTTTCAAATTTTGGCTACTCAATGATTTGAAATAACCATATAGAAGTCAGAAGCATCTTTCCTCTTGTCCCTTTTTGTTTTTTGTCTTTTGTTTTTTGCTTTTTTTTTTTTTTTGTTTTTCTGTTTTTCTGTTTTTCTTTTTTTATTTTATTTTTATTTTTTTCATATATAACAATATATGCCTGTGCAAATGTACTATCTTTGCGGAAAGAAAGTTAAGATTCCCATTTGTCTTATGGAAATCAAACTTCTTGGTAAAGCATTCCCTAATTACCGGTGTCTGGGCGCTAGAAACTATTTTCATCAACAAAACATAATTTGAGTTAATTAGAATACCAAGACTAATATCAGAAAAATGACTTGTGAAAGCTGACTTTGTTATATTGCCCCACGAATCAATAAAATGTACATATTGTTCTATGTTCTCTTCAAACAACAAAAAGTATTTTTTTGATTTTCTTTGAAAATGGAGGATGATGGTACGGCATCAATGGAGCCATTTCCTTCCTAGACCAGGTTGACTTGGTTTTTTAACAACTGTGCAGGCTGACAGGGAAGTAAGGCACCGGAGTGACAGCGGGTATTCGATTTTTGAGGATGATCACCGATACTAAGCCTTTTGACTTGTAATATAGCTGATTCTCGACCGTAAGTCGGGGGAGTAGTCACTCTGTGTTGTTTATGGTTGGTCTGATCTGGTGTGGTCTATTTTGTATGCACAAGATAAAATGCTGAGTGTTCTTGTATAAGGGTATGTAATTATCTGTGGCCGTTTAGGTTATCTTTCCGGTCCTTTTGTTGGCCCCCTGTCAAGTAATACAATTTTATTCTCATTTTCTTTCTTAATCTTTTATGCCCTTTTGACTTGTTTTATAAAAGCTTGGGATGAATCATGTCGTGGTGCCCTCAAAAGCACCTCTTTCCTCGTGGTTACGTCTATAACAACCAGCCGTAGCTGATTCTTAATTTCAAATTTCGGGTTTGGCTGTTTGATTTGTTACATATACAACTCTTAATTTTAAATTTTGAATTCAATTGTTTGAGAGATCAATATCAGATATGTTTGTTGCGCATATATATTTTTTGGTATATAGAGATTTTTGTTGCATATTCAAATACATGCATAGTATTCTTGTCTTTTCTCCTCTCCAACCAAACCCTAATCAACAAGACCAGATTAAAATCCAAGGCTTAGGAGGTATATGTTTCGTGATTACCATCAAAACATTTCCAATGTATTTGGCGGGCAGAAAAAAAAAATGAAGAAGAAGAAGAGGATGGGACCCAATTATTGCCATTCTCTCCAATTGAAAAATTCAAACGACCATTGCGTATTGCTGACGTGGCACAACACGTGGAAGAGAAAGCAGTTAAAGACGAGTCAAAAGGGAGGGAAATGCAAACTAACAGAGAAAGAAAGCGAGGGAAAAGTGGCTCGTGTTAGAAGAGAAGGCGCATGTTCTCTCTCTCTCTCTTTCTCTGCATTTCGTCTTGTTCTTGTTCTTCTTCGTCTTCTCCTATAAGCTTTCATTCAAAAACTATCTCTCTCTCTCTCTCTCTCTCTCTCATTCATTGAATCGCAAAACCTAGGTCTAGGGTTATTTGATTAATAGCTCGCCATCTATGGGAACATTATCAAGAAAGGTAAGAAATGATTCATTTGATTAGAATTTTTCGACTTTGCAATAATGTAGGTTAATTGGCATTATATTTGGCTTGATATGTATATATATTTTTAAAATGATTTAATTAAGGGCTTGATTCTGAGCTCCATAGATCTCCAAATCCAAGAAATTTGGTTAGAGAAAAAATGTCTAAACCCTAGCTCTTGTTGGTCTTGCCAATTACCCCTGCATTGTGTTATTTGTAGGTTTCTGATGTCTGTTTTGACGAATGTTGATCACTTGCTACAAAGGGTTAATGTGAATTTATGGTATCTGTCCGTGTTCCTAACAAGTGAAAGGGGACTATCAAAATTAGGGCTTTTGTGGATTCGGATAGTGAAATTTGGTGAAAATTTGAAAAGGGTTCACGTGAATTATGGTGTCTGTGGTGTTCCTTACTGGAGAAGGGGACTATCAAATTAGCACTTGTCTGAATTGGGATCGCGAAATTGGGTGAAACTCTGATGAGCAGAGAATTGGAAGTGAACTTGTTAGTGTGTTTTTTATGGGGCCAGTTTGGGCTTTGATTCAGCATTTGTTAAAGTTTTGGTATTATCTAAGTTTCAGTATTGATTCTATGCGAGATCACTCTCTAGTGTTGCCCTATAAATGGCTGACTTAACGACCAATGATCCCGCAAAGAATGTTATGCAGGTAAATCTCTCTCTCTCTCTCTCTCTCTCTCCCCCTCCCTCATTCGCTTTCTTTTGGAAGATATTTGTAAAATATTGATTCTTTTAATGTATTGTATGACAGTGCTTCATTTAAAAAGGAAAAAAAAAATCCTAGAAGTTTTAAGCTGCCTAAACTAGTTTGATATTGCTAGTGTTATCTTTGTTCCTCAATTTTTGTCAAAGTTCCAAGCATGCAATTAGGTAATGACAGTTATTTACATCCATATCTTATGTTAAGAAATTTAGATTCCTTCATTAGACATTATGGATGATTCACATCACACCTATATGTTTATCGCACCTATTATCACATTTTCTTCGATTTCTTCTATATTTGTAGCATTTAGTTGCCATTTGGTCTCTTCTGTATTCTAATGTCTACAAATGTGACATTTCATCTTTTTCCACATCGCATTTCTTAACCAGGAAAAAAAAAGTATTGACATGGAAAAGCAAGATTTTTGAGAAGTCATAAATTTCTTCATAAATAAGTATAAATTACATACTATACCAGTAAGTTTGATATTGAAGTCTCCTCTTAAGAGGAAAAGGCCAAACAACACCTTAGTAGCATGCCTGATGGTCTTGATTTTTTCATTTTCAATTCCAGACCTAAATAAAGAAGCTGAAACTTTTGCCTGATAGTCTTAGCTATAAAATCTGTTTCAATACCCTCAATATTTTGCATGCTTGATATGTGATTGATGGAAATGGAGAAGCAAGCAATTCATGCCCTTCATTTTAGCTGTCCCAGATAAACTTGAAGTTATGGTAGTGATAACGGCCTCTCTGCAAATTTGCTACATCACAAAAAGATTAACAAAAGAAGCTTGCAAAGTTTTTTGACAAATAAAAAAATGTATGACCGTGAAGATGGCTTTGATGAACAAGAAAGGAAGCTATCAGGATGGATTGGCCAATTTGTTAAATTACGAGAGCTTGTACTTGGACTGATAGTTATGGCTATTTTGAGAAAATAGTGTCTGTTAAAGGAATGGCAGGTTTGAGAACATCTAAGACAATCAAAGCTTAAAAGTATATGTGTGTTGGAGTGCTTGATTGTAAGATGGAGTTATGATGAATAAGCTAATTTATTGAACCATGAAGAGCAAGTAATTAGACCAGAAGTTATGACTATTTAGGAATCTAGGGTTTCTGAAGCCCTGAAATGTATGAGAAAATTGGAGACAATCAGAAGTATAAACCCTGATGTTATTTTTACCAAGATTTAGAAGCATGTGGTCTGTAGTCAACTGAATTCTCTATTACAGAAGAGCATAGACCATAAAAAAGCATGGTAGAATGTACACAACAGATTCATATATTTTACTCGTTATGGAATCATCTTTAATTTGATTTTATACTAGAATCAAATATGAAAATTTGAGAGCAAGTTGTGATATAGTAAATCATGTCCTGGAAACATATCAACTAATTTACCTGGGTTCCCTGTTGGACAGAGCAAATATAAGAGTTATTTTTTAGTAAAATGATTGATGCCAAGGACCCAAGCCCCTTCAATTGTACCACAATCTTGAAATCGTCCTCTTTCTCTTGGCATTCTTAGAAAAAGGGAAGAATTTCAAGTGCTAATTACTTCTTAAAAAAAATTAACAAAAGGAGCATCAGATTTCATTTGTAATTAATATGGTGCATCTGAGAAAAGAAAGGTGCTGTGGAAACAATATAGCAAGGGCATTCATGATGCTAGTGAACAATGATAGATTTTGTAAGACAAGGAGAGAGGGGGGAGGGTGGTTGCACGATTATGAATCATAATGGGGTTAAAATAAGGTTTGAGAAAATTCTCATATCTAAGTTTGTGCTCTGCTGGATCCAACGAAATTATAGCCCAATTCAGCCCCCAATCCTTATGTTATTCCTTATGGGGAATCTTGATAGATTTAATGTTCCATGGCTCTTAACTACTTGCTGATATTCTATCTTCATAGCTGTTTTATTAAAATTTCCTCCTTACCTTGAGCATAATATGATGTGCCAACTTGTTTCATGGTGTAATTTGCGATCAACATGCAGGCTATCTTAATTCTCAAGAAAGGGGCGTATCTGCTAAAGTATGGGCGCAGAGGGAAGCCAAAATTTTGCCCCTTCCGGCTTTCTGAAGTGAGTGTCTGCCATTCGTAACATGGAGATTATTTTGCAGCTCCCCATGTTGTCTATCCATCATTTGTGTCTTTCTGTTCTTTCTTCTCATTTTTTCTTCCTATGCCATAATTTGAATGGAAATCCTGTCCTTGGTCACACCACTCATACTTTGGTGTGCGTTCGGATTCCTTAATTGATCCTTTTATCAGCATATCCACTCATTTTATCATTCATGTAAAGTAAATTTGCATAGTTAGTTTCATTAAAAGGGAAGCAATCTAGCCAAGCCATATTCTGGTGTGGATGTTCCGCAACTCTATTTAGCTATTCAGAACTAGTCACCTGCATCAACTTGTTTATGTGTCCACCGTTTCCTTACGCAGGATGAGACATCAATAATATGGTATGCTGACCACAAGGAAAAACAGCTCAAACTAAGCCATGTCTCAAGAATTTTACCTGGACAGCGCACTGTAAGTTTAAGCAAATCACTTCTTCCCCTTCTTCTTATTCTTCTTCTTCTTCTTCTTTATATATATATAAATATAGGAGTTAAAAAAGATGTCATGGGCTGGGGCAGGTTTTTCCATATTCCTGGTAGAGCTGCCTATGAGCTGAACTGTGTATTGGCTCATTAAATTCAAGCCTTGCACGAGTTTGAGCTTGTTCATGATCTCTGTCATTCTCAACTTATTTGTACTCTTTAAATGGATTAAATAGGTATTGCACACATAAAAAAAAGGCCTAACATCTACCTATAACTATTGACTTTTTGCCCATTTCACACTCTTTTTCTCTTATATTCAACTTTTCAGCACTCTCTTCCTCCCTCTCTCTTCTTTCAGAATGCATCCTGTTTGCTTAGAATTCTAGTAATTAATGAAACTGACTTTTCAAGTTGTATTTTGTGTATAAAATATTCACGAACATTATATATTATTAAATTAAGCCTCTAAAGGAGCTTGTTTGCAGCCTAAACAAACCGACTTTAAAGTATTCGAGTTTGCATTATTTATAAAATAAGCCTCATATTGAGGCTTGGGCTGGGCATGTTCAGTAATTAAACAAGCTTGAGCTGAAGTTGTTTGTGAACCGCTCGAATCACTTGCAGCCCTATTTTCTAGCATATGTCACCACTGAATATTGTATTTGACATCCAATATCCAGTATCTCCATATTTCTCTCCATACTCTTAAGATATCTTTTGACGACCTCAAACTAATGTAGCCCTCTTTAATGTTCGACTGCGCATCATTCTACTATTTTGTTTGTACAAATTTGCCGCTTGGAGTGCTTTAAAAGATTAATATGAAATATGCATTTTAGCAGGAGAAGTTTATAGAATTTCCTTTTGTTGGAGAAATATCCTTTTTATCATGTTTCTCCGAATTGTATAATGCAAGGCCAAGAACAAATAGGAAACCCTATTGGATTACATTCCATAGGATTAGTAAATGATTTACTTTATCTTGCATCTATACAATGATAAGACATACAATAATCTGAGCCTTAATCCCTACAATTTGGAGTCGGCATACAATGATAAGACATGCTTAAACTAATTCAGTCACAGTGTTGTGTTTCTATCGTTGCATGCTATTGCAGCTGTAACATATTTCTCTTGTTCATTTCATGCTCTATAAGTTTATTCAGGTTAAATAGGTTGCTTTGGTTTATATGCTTCATGGGATATTTATAGTTTGCCATAGCTATTAGTATTAGGATGAGTTCTTCACTGATTATGTTCTTTGTCCCAAAATAAAAACATCCTAGAGGGAATCCTCTTGTGTCAGGAAACTGACCTTGACAATTGCTCATGGTATTGTCCATTTGGCTTTATGTTCACAATCCACAAAGAAACTTATAAGTAGTTCAGCTTCTTGCAGCTAATAGTGGATGTAACTATTTGTTTTCTAGGCAATATTTCAGCGATATCCACGCCCAGAGAAGGAATACCAATCTTTTTCTCTTTTATACAGTAAGAGATCTTTAGATGTGGTAAGTTTATTCTTGGCTACCATCTTAGAGACAGGACCAAGCAACATGATTAGTGCTGTTGAATACCTGTTCAAGGAAGCACCCTAGTAAAGTGCATTTATGCTTCATGATTATTGTTGCCTAAAGGATGTTTTCGCATGAAACCTCTCCTTTTACTCATGCAAAATCTAGCTGTACTTTTGAATCTCTATTGTACTCTTGATTGTGGAAGACCAACAAATATGAATGCATGAAACATGAGGAACCATTGCACATTACTTGGTTTGGAGGAAAGTAATGGAATAAAACCAACAGGTGGAATGATAGATATGGGGAAGGAAAAGAGAACTTACCATTCCTTAAGTATCATCTGCTCATCTAAAGAAAACAGACAGAACAATACTAGACTTGACCAAAATAGAAGGCAAACAAAGTGGTCCATAGAAGACTCGATTGAACTTGATATCGTATCTTTTGTGTTAATCCTTTGAGAGCCTATACATGTGCACACATGTTTCATGTCCATGTTGGTTGGTCTATATATATCTTCAGCACCCTTTTACTTCCCTTTTGCATATTTTCCTTTTCTAAGAAATGGAGATAAGTCATATTGCTCGAGTTGCATTTATTTGATTAATATTCTGCCACTTTTATACTCCACTCTCAAGTGGAAAACTGGTACAACAAATGTCCTTGTTTCATGGTTTCTAGCATTAGGTCTCAATATAATTCATATTTCATCCTTATCCTATTGAGATGCTATTTGAACTGATTCTTGAACATCAGTGTACCGATTAAATCTCTAAACGTTAACTACCATTACTGGATTCTAACAGATCTGCAAGGACAAGGAAGAAGCCGAAATCTGGCTTGTTGCTCTGAGGGCCTTGATTTCTGGAGATAGCTATAGCAAGTGGAGAAGTGAAGCACTGCATGATAGTTACTCATCAGATATTATAAGTAACTGCGCAAGAAGGAGCTCCTCATCAGTTGCCTCAAGTATCAGCAGTGATACTGTCGATAAGGTTTTCTTGCTATGATGCTTAAGAAGTGCCTCTTATCGCTATTTTATCAGTTAATTTGTGCCTTTGCTTATCTTGCTTATTTCAGGATCCAGGAGGCGCTCAAACATCTCCTGCTTCTTTTGAGAACCCACGACCTAGGGGGTTGGTAAAAGCCTTTTCCGAAGTCATATCGTGTACTGCATCAACTAATGATTCTGCTCAAGGAGAGCTTGTATCATTATTATCTGGTGGTGGATGCAGCACTACCGTAGATTCATTTCGAGTTAGTGTTTCTAGTGCTCCAAGTACATCTAGCCTGGGTTCTTATCAAGAAGATTTTGATAGTTTGGGAGATGTCTTTGTATGGGGAGGACTTGGTGATGGGTTCTTGAGTGGTGGTTTATACAGTGTTGACAATTCATCTGCTGCCATGGTGGATGCACTTTTGCCAAAAGTGTTAGAATCAACAGCAGTTCTTGATGCACAGAGTATTGCATGTGGTAGACGTCATGCTGTTTTGGTTACCAAACGAGGGAAAATCTTTAGTTGGGGAGGTGGTTCAGGTGGCAACCTTGGGCATGGATTTGAGGATGATGTTCCCTCCCCAAAGCTCATAAGTGCTCTTACTACATCGAATATTGAATTGGTAGCATGTGGGGAATATCATACTTGTGCTGTAACTGTTTCTGGGGATCTTTATACTTGGGGTGATGGTAATCACAACTTTGGCCTTCTTGGTCATGGAAGTGATGCTAGTCACTGGACCCCTACAAGAGTAAGTGGCCTGGAGGATGTGCATGTTTCTAAAATTGCTTGTGGACCTTGGCATACATCTGCTGTTACATTAGAAGGGCAGTTGTTTACATTTGGAGAAGGAACATTTGGTGCCCTAGGCCATGGTGACCACCGTAGCACAACTATGCCTAGACAAGTTGGAACTCTGAAAGGACTTAGAACAACAGCAGTGTCATGTGGGGCTTGGCACACAGCAGCAGTAGTTGAAGTTCTTGCTGAGAATTCTGGCTCTTATGGTGCTTTGACCAAAAAACTTTTCACGTGGGGTGATGGTGAGAAAGGCCAGCTTGGTCATGGAGATACGGAGCCTAGGCTAGTTCCAGATTGTGTATCAGCACTGGATGATGTGAGCTTTTCACAAGTAGCCTGTGGTTATAGCATCACAGTTGCTCTCGCAGCCTCAGGGCGGGTTTATACAATGGGGAGCACTAAGCATGGACAACTAGGTTGTCCTGGAAGTTGCAGTAAGTTCCCCACTTGCATTGAGGGAAATATAGGAGATAGTTCTATAGAAGAGATTGCATGTGGTTCTTACCATGTAGCAGTTCGCAACTCTAAAGCTGAGATTTACACGTGGGGAAAAGGAGCCAATGGCCAGTTAGGCCATGGAGACAATGGTGACAGGAATAGACCAACTCTTGTTGAAGCTCTAAAAGATAAACAAGTTAAGAGTGTGATATGTGGTTCAAATTTTACTGCTGCTATTTGCTTTCACAAATGTATTAACCTTGCTGATCATTCCTGTTGTTCTAGTTGTCGCAACCCCTTCACTTTCAGAAGGAAGCGCCATAATTGTTACAACTGTGGCCTAGTTTTTTGTAAAGCCTGCAGTATGAGGAAATTTTTTGGAGCTTCTTTGGCTCCAAACAAGAAAAAGCCTTATCGTGTGTGTGATAATTGTTTTATGAAGCTGAAAAAGGTTGCCCAGAATGGATCATCTGCACAACCCCCAAAGTTAACAAGTGGAAATGCAGAGCATCGCATCAATGAGGCAGCTGAGAAGGAGACCTCAGGTACCAAACTAAGTCGCCAGCTGTCAAAACTTTTGTCATTCAATTCTAGACAGGCTGATAGCCAACATCCCAGACCTCCAACAAATTCAGAATCAGGGAACAGTCATGATTCTCTCATTCTTGGAAACCATCAACGAGCAAGCTTTTCAGGGAAAACTTCAGCTTCTCTTCCAGGTTCTCGAACTATGTCTAGGTCATTATCTCCGGTCTCAAGAATGCCAAGTACTCCTTGTGCATTGATGACATCATCAAGTATTAGTCTTGAGCATCCAGAAGTTATTCTTGATGATCCTAGAAAATTAAATAATCTTCTTCAAGAACTAGCAATACTAAGAGCACAAGTAAGTTCCATGAATTTGTTGTTACCCTATCTTTTCCATGGATTTGTCGATACCCTTGTCTTTTCCATGTCATGAGTTTGTATGCTTTGTCAAGTAGAATCATACACTGTTTTGATGAATCACAAAATCTAAATCATGGATGCAAATTACACTTCTACATGTCACATTTCCAAAAGTAAGGAACTAATGACTCATAATGGGTGATTCATTACCATCCTAATTGCATATAAGGTTATTCAATAGCATTAAGAACAATGAAATGAAATGGCATTCTGAGACTTTGTTCTCTAGAACCTTTCAAAATTCTCTTTTATTTAATTATATTCTAATTTTTTTTTCCTATAACTTTTAGTATGTCCCTGCACGAAGAAAGAAAATGAAACCAACATTGTAAAGTCTGAATTGCTATGTAAACATTTACTTAGCTTTCATCCAAGCACTCTCCAAGACCCTCAAACTCCTTAAATTTTCAAAATTTCTGTTTCCTTCTACTATTTAGCTGGCACTGTGCATGTATTTTATATGTTAAAGAATTTGTACTTAGCAAAGGATACCAATATAAATGCAGACAGAAAAATGAAAATGTACGTATCAACTCATAAATATTGAATTCAGACCCTCTCAATTGTTCTATTATTATATTAGAACTATGATTATTCTATTTTATGTGCATACTGATTAACATGATTATTTTGTAAATGAACCTTCAAACTGCCCGGTAGGTTGAAGATTCTGCATACAAATCGGAACTCCTAAAATTGGAGGCTGAAAAAAAATCAAAGCAGTTGGCAGAGGCAACTGTAAGAGCTGAGGAAGAAGCTAAAAGAAACAGAGCTGCAAAGGAAGTAATTAAAGCTTTGACCACAAAGGTGAGAAATTCTTTTGGTTCAGTGTAAACTTTGTTGAATTGATCCTGTAAAGAATCAGGCTGACCTTCTCATATAGCACTCTCAATAAAAGAAGTGAAATGAACCAAAAAAATAGATGTGCTATCTTAAAAAATTGGTGAGTTAATTTTATTATCATTTGTTGTTATTCTCTTCTTGGAAACGGTGTGGGTTAAGGAATCAGTGGCTTGTGGTAGTTGCTATTGAGGGTTTTGCATAGTTTGTGAAATTATTGGAACCAAATAGAGTAACTATTTTATACACAACATGCATCACCACCTTCTGGTTTTTAAAAAGTTGAATTTTGAACTGGAAAACTTTTAAAAAGTTACACTGCAGACAGACAATAGGCACTATGACTAAAGGACAACGACAAGCACGACAAAAAAGCCTTAATAACATAGAAGGTATATACAAGAGGAAAAAGTCTAACTTGATTCGAGGATGTTTATCTTCATATGGATAACCATTTTACGTGGACCTCGGTTATTTGTTTTCAGACCACACATTTGCAAGAAATTGGGACAGCATTGGGGATTTCTCTGAAGGTGTTAGTTTCTGCATGGGGAGTGGTGTGGGAAGATGACTTCTTCATAATTGCAAGGGAGGAGACAATAATTGAATCTGTTTTATCTGTTCAGGTTAATATGATTCAAGGAAACAACTTTGATCAAACTTGCTAATGATTGGTAGATAGATTCAAGTTAGCGAGTGAGATGCAATTAGATCCAAGTCAGAGGGATGTGGTCTGGAAGGAAACCAAATTAGGGTCTCTGAATGTCAAGTTGATCTATGTGCTTTGTTCAGGGGAGTCAAAGAGAAGAGAAACACTCTTGTCCTTGGTCGTGGATATTTGACATCCTCTTAATTACCAAGGGTAGCTTTCTTTTCTTTTTTTTTTTGCTTTTTTTAGTGAGAAGGATCTGAGTTCAGGATCATCTTCAGAGGAATGGTCTTGTATGGGTGAACAGACGCTGTCTTTGTTGAAGGAATTTGAGATCGTGGTTAACTTATTACTTCACTACTGTTTAGCTCTACTGTTTATCTCATTTTATTATGAGGTTGTTCTCTTTTTCAATGCCAAAAAATACCCCCTCCAAAATGGGCTTGCTGGAGTATAGGGTGTTGTATACTTATGTAGCACTGAGTAGGACAGTTAAAATGATCTATCTTGCTTTTTTCTTGGCTAGATTGGAGCAATCATTATAGATGACTTAGTTGTGGTCATTTCAGTAGGTGTCTTTTTTCTTTCGTCCTAGACTTGGGTTGTATGTAAGGATGCACTCTATTGGGTATTGTTTTCTTACAAAGTTCTTTTCTGCTTTTCCTATAAAAAGATTAAATAGAAATGAAATGTACTATTTTAAGATCAGAATGTGAAACAATTGATGACTTTAATTTTATTGCCCATGCTTGCATGTTCAATGGTTAGTTTGGTACCTTTTACTCCAAAATTGGAACTGGGACGGAGATATTTTGTGCTTGTTTAACTATTTAATGGAATCCTAAATAGATATCAATTTAACATTAATTAGACTATGACAAGTAGTCTTAAGAGAGTGTAGCATCAAATTAGGTCAATGGCCAGGTATTATAGGTATATTGAATCTAGGGCCTTGTGCAGAAGTGTGGTTTCCAAATAAGAGCATCAGACGTGTCTGTAGTCCAACTTAAATGGCCATGGGAAACAATTTAATTGAAAATGTCAAAGGGTCATTGAAAGGGTATGAATCTTCCGAAAAAAGTAATTTGTGCTTAAGCATTTTCTTTAGTAGCAACAATACTAGACCTGTTTTCTGTCTTGCCTAACCTAAGGCTTCTTCAGTTTATATTATAGACCGCTTAACACTATAGTCTATAATTTTAGGTTGTATGCTATTGATTTCTAGCACTATTTCTCATGAAGCATGATTATGACGATTTGCAATTATAGTGATTGTCATGGTATTAAACTCCATTATGAAAATTAATTGGAATTATTCACATGCTAAATTGAGATAGGAAAATGAGGAATAATCAATATAAAGAGGCTATGGCTGTTTCCTGATCAGCTTTCCTAAATGGAGAGGAGTGAGAAATGGAATTTAGTTGAACTTCCAGTTATTTGGAACTAGGGTTATTCAACTCAGCTGGGTTTGCATTAACACTGTTGACAAGGTGATCTGGAAGACTTCAAAGCTGTAGGAGGTCTGTGATAAATGCATTGCAATCCTATCCATTGGAGGGCTGAAGTGGAGATGATGACCTTTGCAGGGAGTCCATGCCTATTCTTTTGCCCCTCACATGTGAGTTTCTAGTATTCTGATAGAAGACAAGCTCCAAAAAGTAGATTGTATCTTGGGTAGATGATGTCCTACAAAATGGGTTTGGTGATGCACTCTGCATTGTTCTTGGATAAGTACTTTATGAATTATCCCCTTTCTATGCAACATACGCTTTGAATCAACTAAATTTGTATATAGCATGGAATGGGAATGGAATCGTCTGTAGCGATGTGCAGCTATGAAGAAATTTATTCATATGGTTGCTGTTGCTATTTTTTGGTTGGCTTGAAGTGAGAATATGGCAGTGTTGTGCAAAGAGAGATTTCTCTTGACAGTTAAAAAGCCTTATTTTTGTTTGAATTATAGTCTTTTGTAAATTCGTCATTGTGCTTGCTTGTGGATTTTATCTTTCTAGCCATGGCTGTGAATCCTGTGCTTGCATCCACTTGCTGGTCTTTTTGGTCTCATTTTTTTCTTGTGACAAAAGAGGATGATCTGAAATGGTTAATATTTGGACAAATCTCTCTCTCTCTCTCTCCCCCAATGCATTTTTATGCTGATATTTCACTTGCCTTAGGTACATAGAATTTGGTTTTTTAGCTAATGGTACAGAATTTGGTTCTTTAGCTGATGGTGAAGTTCTGTTGCAGTTGAAAGATATGAGTGAAAGAGTACATAAAAGGTCTTGTAACTGTGGAAGACTGGGCTTGCTTACCGAAAACACCTCAAGCAGCATGGTTTCAGAACAGAGTACAACAAACGCAATCTTCCCAAACCATGGAGATGCTGAGACTGAGGAGTGCATAATTGTTGCAAATTGTTCCAATGAGACTAATGAACATTCTGAAAAGGTGAAATGATGGCACAAGATGGAGCTGGTTGTAAATAATTCTATGCTCATTGCTGGAGATAGTAATAATTTCAGGAAGATTGACACCAGGTTTGTGATGTTACTTCCTCAAAGTTTCACAAATCAAGCTCAGATTCAACCAACTTCCATTGGCTTTATTTAGTTGTTGCATGCATAAAGATGGAAAATTCTGCAATTTCTAAAGATTAAAAGCTTTTCATTCAAATATGTGCCAAAATGAAAATGTCAGTATTACGAAGGATTATCCTACTGGACGAGATGAAGCTTATAAGGTCTTTTCCTCTTCTCTGAAGATGTCTAAACTGGCTTTGTAGCATGGATTTCCAAATAATGAAATTCACATTTGCATCATAATTTTTGCATCTGCTTCTTGCATTATCCTTTTAGATACACAGCTAGATGTTTTGTTGCTAAACTGCTTTTTTTCTGATTGGATTAATTAGAAGTACATTTAACTTGGTCAAAGGTGGGATCTATGAAGGCAAAATTTGACAAATTTGCATTGACAACACCTTCTGACCAAGTGCTACAGTTTTTTTCCTTTGGTTACAGACACTAGAATGAAATAATGATCAGGGCCACCAGAAAATATCCCCTTTTGGGCCCCCGGGGAGGGGGGGGGGGAGGAAGTATATGGAACAAGTATGGCTCAAGAAGGGCCTCCCAGAAATGATCCTTTTCTTTTTGGGAATTTCTGATGGTTTTTCATGTCTTTTACCAATTTGCGCATAACCTAACTGGGAAAATAACCCGTCCTTGAGACATTTCCATCTCCTAGTCAGGGTTCATAGGGTTGAATTCCAGAGAAAAATCTGTTCTTTCAGTTAGGGTCATCAATGCAGTTAATTTTCATCCTGTTGAAAGCAACTTGTAACCTGATGCTCACCCAAAGAGCCCGTTTGTGTATCCTCATCCTCATATTTCTCTTTTCTTCTTTCCTTCTGCTTCAACTCGTCACTCTAATTATCTCTAAGACAAATAATCAAACGCAATATGGAGTAAATTCTGTGAGGTGCTTAAACCTTTCATGTGCTGCTTCATCAAATTAAGTGTCAATCTTACCGGAAAATTCTGACATTTCAATAAAGTTGCTCTTGTATGGAAAAAAATAATAATAATAATAATAACATTAGTAAGTATTAGTACCTTAGTCTAGCCAACAGAGCCCCTATTTCTAGGAAAAGTGGATACTTGTGAAAACCATTAGGTTTTTGTAATTTCCACGTGTACTGATGCTATCGTTACCTTTCCAATTTGAAGCTGTAAGATTGTACTTACTGGCTCTTTTTTCCCCCTATCATCAGCCACAGTTTTTATTTATGTTGCTACCCATATTTATTCTGGTGGCGTAGGGCTAGACCTATAATTCAGAATCCATAGATTCTCTATGCTAGAATTAAAAATTAAAATTGAAGCATTTTAGGCTGCATCAATCAAGATACATAGCAGAAAGTATTTTCTTTTTCTAAACTTACACTATTTATTTTTAATAATCTTTTTTCTTTTTATTCAAAAATACTTCTTTTTTCTAATAAAATGGAGAGTAATAAATAATGAAAAAAATAATAAAATAATAAAGAACCGAATGGTACGAACAAGATAAAAACAAAATCTTAATAGAATCTATCCCACGTCGTTTAATCTTGTGAGAAATTATGGACTATTTTTAGAGAAGACAAGAGACGAGAGATATCCGATCGAGCAATGATCAAAGCGCAGAAGTGAAATTGGTTTCAACATATGTGATTTGTAGGATGGTAAGCATTCATGTGAGCTCAATCTTCATTCCAGGCCCGAAGAGGTATTGACTAAATGGAACCACTGAAGCACCGAGCTCAAAGGGATGCATCCATTTTTTCGTGTCAACTGAGATGGGTTAGTACTCCATAGTTGGAGCAAAAGAAACACATAAAAGACCAAGAAAAAGCCATCCACATCATAGTGCAAGTCCCAAATGGGGACTTTGCTTAACTAAATCATATCACACAATTCTCAAATTCAAAATGGCCATCTTAGTAACCAATCAAAGTCCTAAAATTTTCGACTTTGTTAGTGTATATCCATCCTCAGGCGTTCCTAAATTAAACAAAAGCTATACAACAAGTTGGAAGACATGTTACTTGTCTTGTAGATAACAACCTAGCAGGAGATTCTTTTCTTAGTCAAGTTCAATGGTCGTTCTCCAAGTTGCGATCGTCAGCACCCATGAATTGACTTATGTAATCTTGAGCTTCCGAGAGAGCTGATTCCTTTGCATCAGCAGCATAGAGTATCTTTTTGATTGCCACAGCCACCTGCATGTACAAAAAGCAACTTATCAGATTACAGTCCAAATTTCGCATGTATATAACCCTACTTGTCTTCTAAAAACTTGTTGTTTTAGTTCAGATGAGTCAAACCAGTGATACGAAAGCAAAGAGATCATACAAAAAAACTTTAAATCGCAAATTAAGGACAGAATTCCATTTTAAATTCTTAGTTGAAAATTTTGAGAATAAATGAGTCTATTCCCTCATTTGGCCCCAGAAATCTCCACATCCGGCAGACATCCGGCAGTGTTGTGCACACAGGTTGTCTGCAGACAAATAACGGGAAAAACAATCAGCAAGGACCCCCATTTTTACTTGTGGACTCTTTGAACAGATTTATCTTTTGAGTTTCTCCTTCACAAACAACTGCAATACAGCACAGATGTCTGCAAGTAAGTTTCTGAAGTCAACCGTTAGTGAATGCCACTGACAGGCTCTCCCATCCGTGGGTTTTAAGGGGAGGGGTAGTATGTGTCTCTTTTCATTTTAAACAAGATGTTATATTTATTATGTATAAAAGCAATGATAAACAGTAATTACTAAAATCATTTCCCAGAGATAATTTCTCCAAAAATTTTTGGCTTTAGGCAACGTAAAATAAAAGTGACTGCTCTTTGAGATTTAAGTAGAACTCTTATAATTAAGAGTTCGGCCCATGATCTCCTAGCAAAGCGAACAATTAAACCACATAGCCCTTGAAATTGGAAGAACTATGTTGTTCCAAACAAAGCTCAGGGTACTACAATGACCTTCCAGGAGCATGCAACTGCAATAAGAGTATTCAAAATTTTAAGCTGGAGCCTCAATAATAGCCCTTAGAAGCCATAATAAATTGAGGAAGTGTGTTATAAGACGACAGGCACTTTTTGCTTGTGGGTGCTGCCAGTGTTGTCAATGCCCTCAACTAGCACTTAGGCAAAGCAATATTCAAGAGAAGCAACTTAAGGTTGTAGGATCCTTTACTAGGGGTCTCTTGTTTTAACTACTGAGATAAGGATGTTTATTCCAGCCTGACCTTAATCCCCCCCCCAAACACCCCATAAAGGAAAGGTGCTAAAGCACTCACGACGATGAGTGTAAAAGGTCAGGAGAGGAAAACACCCAGAGTCAGAGATACAAAGTGATGTGTCTGAGATTTTGTCTATATCAACTATATTTCCTATGGCCGGTACCTAATTTTGTTTTGAAAGAAAACATAAGAAATAAATAGATCTTAAGCAACAAAAATTTTAGCTACAGTGAACTAAATAAACACAACAGGAGTTTCTAGGGAAGCATAAGCAAATGTCAGGACATAGCAGAAAAATAAGGAAAACTGTGAAAATGTGACAAAACCTGCTAATAATAGGTGTATATCGTGATAATCTCAAGATTTTGGAGGAGTTTGATGGAGAAAGAGTTTAAAAGTGTGTGCAATGAAGTTTTCTAAATCAGTTACATAAAAGACCAGCACAATTACCGGAAGATCCTCCAATTCAGGAGCTTGACAAAGTATTTCAATATCCCGTAATTTAGCAAAGTAGAAGTCCCTTTCTTTCTCCAGGAGCTCCACTGAGAGCTTGAGATCAGTAATCTGCACAACAAAAGATCAATAAAATATTCTTTATGTCCATGAGTTGTGCAAGAACCAAGCTTGATTGCAATCATCTAAGGTGGGAACTACTGGTCAACTAACTAGAAATCTAACAAATCAAAATTGCCTAAGAGATGTTTGCAGTGATAACTCCAGCAGGTTTCACCGATCACACTTTTGTAGTTCATCAACAACTAAATTCAAGGCCTATTTTGGCATCATCCTGTCTTTAAATCTCTTCAAGCCGGGCCTGCAATAGAAATGATGCAGCCTTCCCAAGTTTCCATAACTAGGTACTGCTCCCATTAACTAGGGAATCTTGGAACTTCCAAAACATCAACACAAGTAAATATTTGTCCCACTTTGCTATCAATATCTTTTTTTCCTTTGGACTCTCTTCTAGCTGTGTAGGATGGGCTACTGGACAACAAGTCCTGTTGTGTTCTGATGAAAGTAATTTACCTCATTTTGACACTAAGCTTTATCCATAAAGTGCAACAGAATGTGGGCTGACGCTCAACAAATTTCATGCATATTTCTCTCCATAAGCAAGGATGGGAAGATTGGACCATAATTCGTATCAATTGAAATTATACAAATTTTAATTCCAAAAAAGTGAAAAGCCAAATAGTAATATATGAAGCTTTGCACGCTTTACATGTTTATTGCAGAGATATCCCATAACCAGTCCAATAGGATGATTGCATGTTCAGAGTGAAAAATGGGACAATATAAGTGTGAAAGTGAATGGCACTACCTCCTTCACCAGGGACTGAGTTTCGACCAGAGAATTAGGTCCCCCAACTTTCCCTTGCTTGGTCCCTGTAGGAATAAAATTTAGAAAAATGGAAGAATTAACAAACAAACTAAAAGGAAGAACTAAGAAAAAGTAAATGCACTAGATGAAAATTACAGTTGCCTGTTCCATTGCCTGAGCCATGATTGTGAGAATTGTTTGCTTGTAATGACTTTGAGCTCTTGTGAGAATTCCTGGAGTTTCGTTCTTTACAGCCCTTACTTCTTCGCTCCACGGGATTATAATTCCTAAGAATTCACAAATGTCTAAATATATAGCATTTAGAAGGAATCAAACAATACCAATCTAACTATGAGTTACACCAATATAAACTTAGAAAATGCTGATTACAAAGAGGAAACTGAAGAATAGTCACATACTCATTCATAATGCCACCATTCACCGAATCACAGTAGCGTTTTAGCCATTGCAAAAACTCCAAGTTGTCCAAAGGTCGACCTTTGACAAGCCTGTTGACTTCAATATGCTGCCACAGTGGCAATCCAAAATAATGTTAAAAGGACGTGAAGTACAAGAAAGTTTAGAAAGAAAAGGAAAAAAACATGGAGAGGAGAAAAAGAAAAAAATATAGATGGATAAAACACAGACAAATTCCACAGGCAAGATGTAATGGACAAAGAAAAAAAAAACAATACCTTTTCTATTTTCAATTTGTTGAATACATCTTGCAGAATCTTGTAATTTTGTATCATATCATACTCACTTTTTGCATCAAAGTTCACCTATAGCACAAGCAGACAAAGATATGACACCCATACCACATCAAAAGGTCACATAAAAATAGAGGTATAATGTCACCTTGTGCATGGGAACAACTCCTGGATAAGTCATGTCAATCATCTGACATTGAACAGCACCAGATGCAGCCTAGCAAATGGGTTCAGGAAAAAAAAAATGCAAAAAGATCACAATTTAGATACTTTAATAAATCTATATAAGCAGCCTCGCCAGAGCTGTGTTATGTAAAATAAAACACAAAAATGTTTATCACAAAGGCAAATTGAATTAGATACTCCATGTCAGTAACTCAAAACACATTGAAAAGGGGAAAGAAAAGAGCCCCCACTGACCCCCATAATAACTAAACTAGATTAATTTTCTCAGTTGAAGCTATAGGTTGCATATTGAAAATGACTTGGAGGAATTGATAGTTCTCATCCCACCATCCAACAGTTGACAATCAGAGTTCAGATCCTACATCTATAATGTGCCTAAGTCAACGACAGTGCCTAACTGAACTTGGCCTTGACACTGCAAAAAAGTTAATATAAATGCTGTATTGTTTCCATAAATTCAGGCTATGTCAATAGAACATGTCAGTCCAGCTCCACCGGTTCTTTAGCCCAGCACTACCAAGCCCATGGCATTTGGCCATGCACCCATAACATGGATTGAGAAAGGAATTTAGTTTTAAAAGTAAAAGGAAGAAAAACATCTCTTCACAGCCTAAAGTGAGATATGTGGGATTCACAACAAAGAAAAGTGCATGTGGTAGGTACTATGGTAAAGTCTTAGAGTTTATTTAGTACAAGTTAGAAAAATGAATTGCTATAACTCGATCCTTTTTGAAATTTCCAGTCTTAGTATTCTGCCATGTAGATTGACAACCTATTAGAATATAGAATTTCCCACCTATCTGCCAATTTGAGGCAATCGTACCCCATTGTCTAGCATCAACTTTCCAAAATTTCCTATGACATCTGGACAGGACATACAATCTTCTGGCCATTCAAAACTTCACACTCAGCTTAAATGCATAACTTGATGAGCTTCATAGTTCTTGCCAAAATCAAGCATCTTTTCTAATAATGGAGAGATAAGAAGACAAGAAGATACAAACAGGGCATGTGGATCTCTCTCTCTCTCTCTCTCTCTCTCTCTCTCCTTTTCTTCAATTTCTCCTTTTCTTTCTACTCTTTTCTGATTCTTGTTACTCTCTTGTCCTTGATTTTACAGATGCAAGGGTCAAGTATTGTCAAGGGGAAAAAGGAAAGGATAAAAAATAATGAGCTCCACTCAGTTATAGGACTACTGTGAACAAAAGGCACAAAACACAATAACTAGATTTTTCTAAAATCAGTAAAAGTACCAGAAAAGATGATTACATCCACCCAAAACAATGTTAACAGAAAAAATAAAAGCAAATAGAGATATTCATACATTCATTAAGATTAAAAGAGGGAAAAAAAGACATATATCATCAAATAGAATAGATATTCAATTAAAATCACAATTAGCATATGCAATGGTATTAAGAAAGAAATTTTATTTTCCTGCAATACCATGAACTCGTATCAAAAGTCTACAAGGAAAGAACTCAAGCACAAATTCTACAAATCAATGTCCTTGAATTTCGAGCTTACATCAAATGAAAGACACACACAGAAAAACCTTAGGCCATAGGGTGAGAGAAGGCAGCAGGAAAAGAGGTAGTTTGTTTCAATTCATTTTGTTCTGTTCTGCTCTGCATATGTCAATTCTTGTACAATCTTTTGTCAAAGAAATGCATAAAGATGCATCCTGACATCTAAACAAAATTCTTACCCATCAGAAGGAAAAGATGAGGACAATGAGAAGGAAGAAAAGGAAATAGGACGGGAAGGCGTGCCCAACCTGGCACGACTTGGGAGGAGGAGGAGACAGTTTAGAAGTGGCATTCTCTTTGGTGCCTCACCTCTCACCTACATGCAAACAGGAAGAGCCTCTTTGAAGGAGCCTGAACTGGGGGCCTAGAGGACAATTACAATTGACAATTCCCATTGAAGGAGGTATTCCCTTTGGAAGCATTCCTCCATGTTTCGTAGTTATATAAGGAACTTCAGCATATCCTTTTTCCCGATTCATGACCATCTGTTTCTTCCCAAATCCAACCATGAGTCAGCAGACTTCACTTTTCTTAAATAAGTAAAGAATATGCGGAGTTGTAGACATGCATCATATATCTTTCAACTTGCAAAGAAAATCCAAGCAACAAAAGGGAACTCTCATCTTTTGGGTAAAATTAAAAAAAAAAATGACCGTTAAATTAACAATTGAACTGTTTAGTGTTACAAAAAACCATTTGTCATTCAAAATGAGCCTCAATTAAGCAAAAGAGATACTCTCATTTCATTGTTTCTGTTGTGAAGTTGACACCTATTAGACTTTACAATCAACACTAAATCTTGTGCTTGTAGGATTCTAATCTGGAGTAAGCGTACTAATGCCATTCACAGCGTCATTAACACTCTGACAATCTGCACATAACATTGTTGTTGGCTTTGGTATATCACATTTATCATGTTTACTTTGTTGATGAAAAGAGTAATCTAGCACCATTAACCTTATAATCGCACTCCCCGTAGACCTTTTTTTCCATGGGAACCTGTAGCCACTATTTTAAGTGTATTACATGAACCCATTAGGCATGTGGAATTTCACGCAAGGCACATGCACCACTGAAATGTAGTAGATACCCTCTAGGCAAACTTAGTCCAGCCAAAGCCAGCAGCAGTAGAAAGAGTACAATATATCTCCCTTAGAGCTCAATCACATCAAATTTCTACATGGGTATTAAAAAAATGGAGTATAAATTCTCGTGGGTCACAAACTTCTTCCTAGTATCATGAAATTACACATAAAGGCATACTTAGCAAAAAATCATGAATCCAATCTCCAAAGACCCATTAGGTAGAATTTTACTGTACCGACCATCATCACCTATGTTGCCCAAACACTTTAAGAAATGAGCGTGCCCGTGTCTGAGACATCTTTTGAACACGAGATAATACTATAATTTGTGACTCACAATAGTATAATTATCTTTCTTTTTCCTTTGTTAACTTTGTCGGTGTTATCATGGCCATATCATGTTATGTCTGGTGCCCGTGTCTATGCTCCGTTGATGATCACATATTCAATTGAATACAAGTAGCCTTGTTTAGGGCAATCTATCAGAAAGCACAAAATCAAACCCCACAATCTCATTTTTGCTAGTGCCGACATATTTCTTGCCAAACCCATCTCCACAATCCCATAAACAATCACACAGAATACCAAGAAACAATCTTTGGGGAGTGGGGGAACCCACAATCTCATTTTTGCTACTACCAACATATTTCTTGCCAAACCCATTTCTCCAACCCCATAAACAAACACACAGATACCAAGACACAATCCTAAAAAACAAACGAAAGAAAAGCACCTCATCTACGATTGAACCAAAGAAACATTAATTTATTTTTAAGAAAAGAAATTGTATTGAATGTACCTCTTCAATTTTGGAGAGATTCAGCTGAAGCCTCGCATTGATCCAATGCAAAATCTCATTTCTCCCCACGAAATACGCACTATCCATCATTCCTATATTCGACGCCATTTCTCTTTCCTCGTACACAGTATAAAATACAATCAAGATTCTTCTCAAGAATTGATTCGTAGTCTGAAAAAAAAAAAAGCAAATGGGGAAGCGTAATATTAGGGTTTTCCTTTCCTGTTTTTTTCAGAGTTTAAAGAAAAGGAAGAAACGGTTTAAGATTGAAGAAAATAAAACCGAAAGTGAACGAAGGAAAAGCTGTCACGACCCACAGACACAGACAAACAGAGAGAGAGAGAGAGAAAGATAGATAGAGGGAGGAGAGAGAAAATTTGGTGAGAAAGAGAGAGTAGAGGAAGCCGGGAAAATTTGGGTTTTGAATCAAACGTCGTAATATGGCTAACGACGAACTTGGAGCCAAGCCTTTAATATTAAGAAACAACCATTTTCGTCGTTTATTCTCCATTTTTGTTTTTCATATTTCTATTTTTTTATTTTTTTATTTTTTTAATTTTTTGTGCTATGCTGTGGGTGGACCGTCTACCTCAATTGAATAGCAAATTTAAATATTCGCCATAAATTCTTATTAAAAAATCATTTGCAGAGACAAAATTGGAAGCCAAACATGTCGATCTCAATTTTTTATATATAAATATAATTATTATATCTCAGTGAAATGAAAATGTTAATCTAATTTAGAATGAAAATTCTATTTCACAATTTTACAATCTAAGTTTTCAATTAAAGAAATAAAATTTTCAATTAAAGAAATAAAAGAATAGATTTTTATTAATAAATGAAATTTTATTGAAACTTTTCATATTTAGTAAAAATTATATCATATTTAAATCTTGATAAAACAGGATGAATTTAAAAATATTTCGTAAATATGTAATTATTTTGAATATAGTAATTATTTTATCAATAAATTAGTAAAAAGTTTTCTTTTTATATTTAACAATAAGTGTATATTAAATTTGTATAAAATATTATAACTCTTACTATTTAAATTGCAACTCTTAACAATAAGTGGATCGCTACCCTTTTTTTTTTCTTTTTTTTTTTCCCCTTTTCGGGATGGTGTTCATCTTGGTAAATTTCTTGTAAAATATTATTTGTCAACATTAGTAGTGGGCTTGATGTGGAATTTTGACTGAGTAGGTTAAAAGAGGATAATAGGATTCGGGGACTTGAAAACGAACCCTTAATTTCATTTTATTAATTTAAATAAATCATATAAATTTTAATCTATATTTTTATTTTTATTCGCTTTAAACAAGCACTCATGATCCTACATTGAAAAGGAAAGAAAGGTTTCAATTTGGAAAAAATTTATTTTCCTAAAGTGAGGAAGCTAATTATGTACATGTGGGGGAATAATTTACTCTCGAAACACTGTACTCCTATTACAAAAACCTTCACATTAACTTAAAAAAAAATTATAAATTTAAGATTTAGGATGAAATATAACCCCAATTTATAATTTATTGAAACAATTGTCGGATAAGTTATGAGAAATTAGAGAAGGCAATGTCAAAATCATGTCGTGATAAATAGTTCCAGATGCGTCTCCAGGGAAATAGTCTAATATTCATTATCCTTCTTTTTTAATTTCATATTTAAATTTTCATGTAATTAAAATAAAAAGAAAAAAGTTCCAAAGGCCCGATGTGTGTGTGCTATGATTGAAAAATCATGTATTCGAGGGAGCCCACTTGTGGCCCTCCTCACGGGCATGAAAATCAGAATAATCATTTTCAGAATCTTAGTTCGATGTCATTATGGTGCCAATATGTTGATACTACGTGAGTCCAAAAAATATTACAATTTTTTTTTTTTTAAAAGCAGATTCCAAATTTGATATATAACGTGTATAATGGGAAAAGAATACCTCTAGTTTTGGCATCAAAGATGACTTACGTGATGGCGATGAAAGATAGTCTCTGTGGGTCCATGAAATGATGCCAGATGATACCGACGCTTGATAATTCAGTTGGTTCGAAAATTGACGTTTCTTAATTATAGTCGGGAATTCAATTCCCATAAAAACGAAAAAAATCAACGTTGGGAGACCAACCCCCTCGATTGGACCCTGTAAGCGATCGATCCACATTAGTCGAGATGAAATCTCAGATACTGAATTGATGGTCTAACCATAATACCAAAAAAAAAGAAATGATGCTCGATGATAATTTATTATGTGGTAATAGTAGAATAATCATGTTTATATATATATATATATATATATTTTATCGATTAATAATGATCAAATTTATATAAAATATTAATTTTAAATTATACGTATCTTATGAAATTTGAATCAATCAATGTTCAAGAAATGGGTAATCTCAAAAAATACAATTCTAAATAAATAAGAGAAATACATAAAATAAAAAATTAATTAGACACATAAGGTAACATAAAAATTTTATTTTTAATAAAGGTAATTATGATAAAATATGATTCTCAAATTTTCACCGCTAGTGACATATAAGCCTTTTTGTATTACTAAAATAAAAGACTAATGGTTCTTTTCTCAAATAGCTGATCTATATATTAAATAAGTTATTTAATTGAGTGTATATATTATATTATATGAAACAGACTCCTTTATCATGTCTAAATTTAGTTAAATCTCACTCTTGACAACCTTAGTTAAATCAAATTTTATGATGAATGAATCAAAAGAGGCTCTGCCTAGAAAATAATAAATTTTGATAATTTATTGTCGTGCTTCATCGTCTCGACTCTACTTGACTCAATTTGTTTTAACAATAAAGTTAAGGAGCGTTCTTGAACATAAGAGTTGAATTGAGTTTTGATATCTTTTAAATAAAGTTTTAATTTCGAATGCTATGTATAATAAAAGTAGATATCGAGAGAAATTTATTTTTTAAAAGATCAATCTAGATTGAAATGGATTGAGTCAGTTTAACGTGATTATTAAATACCGTAGTTTATAAAAAAATAAGAGTTAAATTAGATATTTAAAAAGATAACTTAGTGGTTATAATTTTCTTTTTTAATCCTGTAATTTGGGATTCGAATCTCGTATAAGGTAAAGAAAAAAATAATAATAAATTGGACGGGCTCATGTACACAATAGCCCAAAAACGAGTTTATTTTTTATATTCAGCCCAACTGCGGCGAGGATTTTGTAAAGAGGCTTTGACAGGGTAGTTTTGGTCCAGCCCGGAGCAGTCATTCAGCCCAATATGAAAAATTAGGGTTTAGGCCTGTTAGCTTTCCTTATCTAAGAGTGGTTTCTTGGTAGTCTCAGAGCTCCTTGGGGGTAGAGAGAGAGAGAGAGAGGAGGGGAGCGCCGGAGAAGAGGAGCAATGGTGCACGTCTCCTTCTACCGCAACTGTAAGTCTCTCTCTTCTTATGCTTTGATCTACAAATTTACTCTATGTGGATTCTTTGAATTCTCTGTCAGGTTGTTGAGAAAACTGTGAAAAATGATAGTCTAAGCCAAAACTTGAAGGCCTTAGATTTATTAGGGTTTCGGTTTTGATAATGTGTGAAACGATTGAATAATCATTTGCAAATTGTGAGAAGGAAAAAAAAATTAAATCTTGCTGTATAAGATTTGCTATTCTTAAAGTCCCATAATCTACTTTATTTTTTATCCTTTTACTTTGAGCTTGAAAAGATTTGGTATTCTTAAAAATCCCGAAATTACTAATTCTTGTTTTCTGGTTGTACGGGATTCCATCATATAGAAAAATAAAATTCAACCTGTAACATAAGATAGATTTTTCTCTCTAATTTAATGTAAATATCTTATTTGTCTGATGCCTTATAATGATAAATCAAGCTTTGTTGGATTGATGAGCCCTAAGCAGGTTTTGGTATGGAACACCTTATACCAGAAAATCAATGTTTTTTTTTTAATAAATAAGCCACCATGGATTTTCTGGGTTTTATTTCTGTCTCCTTTAACTGAAAGAAATTAATTTCTGATTTAAAGGGGTATTTTTGAAATCAGATTTTAATGAAGTGAGACCCAAAATAGTATTTTGTGTTCTGAAAAATAATATTTGAAGACAACATTTTTGTTTTTTTTTTTTTTTTTTTTTTTTTTATTTTCATCCAAACTATGGGATTTTACTGTAGAATTAATATGTGGTGTTTACTGGATTTTGTGATTAATGGGCATTTGGACCTGCTTCTTGATATACCTTCTATTGAATCAGATGGGAAGACATTTAAGAAGCCCCGCCGTCCTTATGAGAAGGAGCGTTTGGATGCTGAGCTGAAGCTTGTTGGAGAGTATGGGTTGAGATGTAAGAGAGAGTTGTGGAGGGTTCAGTATGCTTTGAGCCGTATCCGAAATGCTGCAAGAATGCTTCTTACTCTCGATGAAAAGAATCCCCGCCGGATTTTTGAGGGTGAGGCTCTTCTTCGTCGGATGAATAGGTATGGTCTCCTGGATGAGAGTCAGAATAAGCTTGATTATGTCTTGGCTTTGACTGTGGAGAACTTCCTCGAGCGACGCCTTCAGACTCTTGTTTTCAAGTCGGGTATGGCAAAGTCCATTCACCATGCCCGTGTCCTTATCAGGCAGAGGCATATCAGGTAATTGTTAGGCCTTTTTCTGCCTTGCAGAAGCTACTTTCTTTTGTGTTGATGTATCAGTGAACTGATCTTTGAAGCATAAATCTTGGTTAAACTGGAAAATAAATAAACTGGAAAGGAGAATATGACATTTGTCTGAAAGGTGAAAACTTCATTTTTGTGAAAGTTAAACCAACTCTCAAATGTGTTGATTTATCAGTGAACAGATCTATAAAGCATACATGTTGGTTAAACTAGAAAATAAATAAACTGGAAAGGAGAATTTGACATCTGTCTGAAAGGTGAAAACTTCATTTTTGAGAAAGTTAAACTAACTCTCAAATGTGACTTTTGCAGAACAGCGAAGACTGAGTTAAGATTATTGTCTTCTTATAGTGGAGTTAAAACTGTGGCAGAAAGTAGTAGATTGAAATTAAAATTTGGTGTTTGCATGTACATTCACCTACCCACTTTGACATTTTTTTTTTTTTTTTTGATAAAAAGGATCCAGCCATATTGGTTTTAGTATGGATGTTTTAAGGACGAGAACCTACCTCTCTTCATGACCCTATCCAGGATTTACCCTGTATGTAGGTTCCTATGGTACTAATCTATCCTTCTCCTTAGAGATGTGCATTTTGACAAACTATTATTTTTTTTTTAAATTCTTTTTCCAAAACTATATCCTTAATTTGCACACAAAGAAAGAGTTATGCTTGGTTATGGTTGTTTTGGTGTTCAATAAAGTAAACTTTCTGTGTTCCAAGAACGTGATGTTGCATGAAGAAGTCAATAACATTCTCAACATTAACTCATTATTATAGATGGTGGTTTGAGTTGTCTTGTATATTTGCACAATATTTAACCATTCTTGGATGTGCAGGGTTGGAAGACAGGTGGTGAATATTCCATCTTTCATGGTGAGGGTTGACTCTCAGAAGCATATCGACTTCTCACTGACAAGCCCACTTGGAGGAGGTCGCCCTGGAAGAGTCAAGCGAAGGAACCAGAAGGCAGCTGCTAAGAAGGCTGCAGGAGGGGATGGTGATGAGGAGGATGAAGAATGAGTCCCCGGTCAAATTTTTGTTAGTCTTAACTCTGTGGATCTGCCCCTTCTCTTGTTTCTAGGTGGAGCATGGGGTGCGGGTGCTATTTGGTTATTTACTGCATGCAGTATTTGAATTAGTTTGATGACTTATTCTCATCTACAGTTAATTGTGCTTGCATAATTTTGTATGCTCTTTTTGAAAAATTGTTTCTGTATTCGCTTTGTTTATATTATGAGAGGAGGGATTTGCTTGCAATATTTTGTGCTTTTAAATGCACAGGAGTTGTCAACGAGTTGGGATGTGGTAGCAATTCGCATCCATATCCTCCACGGGGTCTAACTTAATGTTTGAAGAAAAAAAAAAAGAGGAGTTGTTCCCCATCTGAGTACATGGAGCTTTAAAGGAAAATTTAAGAAGGCGAGGTCAGCCCTATAAGGTTTTGGTTATTTGGGGAATAGACATTCTTAGAACATTGATTATTTGGTGACTACACATGCTTAGTGTGTAAATCGGAGCAAAGTCTTTCCTCTAGGATCACTCTTGTGACTTCTTCCTTTTAGGTTTGGGGGGTAGGGTTAGTAATCGGTCATGTAAGGGTTGGCCCCGGTTCAACATTGTTGTTTGCTCTGATCCAGTTGAGGTGGTTTTCATTTTCCGGTCTAAGTTCATATGACCGGGTTCTTTCTGGCCCCCATTGTTTGACTATTCCAATAAACTTCTTGCTCCATCTTAAGGGGCTCCCTAAAGACATGGTTGGTAAGCCATTCCACGGAATCATGAAACCTTGCAACACAAATTACAATGGTTTATATGCTACTGCCTTTTCCAAGTCAATTGTTAATGACCTAAGAGATTGATCTACCTCATGGTTTATTCTTAAGGGTGTCTTCTTATTAACCTCCTAATTTCTACAAATTTTAACATGAAATTGATGGCCATCAAAATTTCCCTTTTATTAGGACTTTGCCCCTACTTCACGATATGCTTCCATTTTTCTCTTGACAACTTAATCATGCTATTATTATCATTATTTTCCCCAAATCCATAATAATGCATCTACTTGCCTATCAAACTCCACTTTCAATTGAAAGTGATCTTGTTAAATAATACCGACTTAAATAATACCGACGAATAATTGATCTAATGAGAAAAATATTAGATTTTTTAATCAAAATTTGGAGTCGAATATTAGAAATGGAAATATTACATTGAGAGAGATCCTTCTAAAGAAGGTCTGACAGGAGTTTAAACTGAATTAATTGGAGAATGATTTCAAAGATCGATTCATCAGGTACCCAAAAAAAAAATCTTTTTTAACAATTTTCGCCGCTTCATCTCTTCTATTTTTTGTGCATGATGACTTAAAATAGTTTATAAATTCCAAGGATCATTTTTCTTGTCAATGCAATAATTATTTTTTGTCCATGGTATGTCCTTGATTTTCACCAATTTACCTCTATTTTATGTTATTTTACTTATTCAAATAAAGTGTAAAAAAATTTTGTCATTATAAACCCAATTTTTTAAATAGAAGTAACTAAATTATCATTATATTAATAATTGTTATATTAACAAAATTACCTTAACCTCAACCAAGTGTAACCTCAGTTCTCCCAAAGGGTACTAAAACCCCACGAGAAGCTTATACCAAAAGAAAACTTTATGCTAATTTTTGTAAAGGAAGATATATCACTTTTAAGAGTTTTTATTGAACCGACTAATATCAATCTATTCTATATTTATTAAATAAAATAGAATCATAAATTATAAAATAATAATTTGATAATATAACTTTGGTATAAGTCTTTTTTTTATTATTATTGAGATAAATCATCTGTATTCGATAATCATATTGATCTCAATTATATTCGATTTGATTCGAATCGGGTTAGTTTTTTAGGGGACAAAACTCTTTTATCACTAATTTTTCTTTTATGCTTAAAAGAAAAATGCTTTGGTTGGTTTTGTTCCATCAAACTTTTAATAAACAACATTAAATGGTAATAGAAATCTAAATTTTGTCCCAATTCGATTAAGATAATTAATACATCTAAAAAAGTTATATTTAAATACTTGTCTATAGAGCTTCAATATTTTCTCTTTGATCATGAATAACCCCCCCCCCCCACCCCCCCCAAAAAAAAAAAAACCATTTTCCTCGTGGGATTGGTCCTGGGTATGACGCAGTAAGATGTTCCTTTCATCCATGTCTCCAGCCCTGGTTTTTGACATCTTCGATTTCTTCGGTTCACCTAAAATGACATTGTCTTTTTTTTTTTTTTTTTCCTCTTATTTATTGATTGGGCTGGTTGTCCATGTCATTAGGTGGAATGATATTAAAGAAAGAAAGAAAGAAAGAAAGGAAAAATAATTTTTGTTTTTCTAATTGATTTGCACGAAGTTTGTGACTTTTCTGGAAGACAGAGAAAGGGTGAGAATGGGAAAAAAAAATTTTAATTTAAATAATTTTAAAAATATATAAAAGTTAATTATTAAATAAAGAAATAAACATGAACTCAGATGTATGTCGAGATAACTTTCAATTATGAATTATATTTTAATTTTAATTATTTTAATTTATTTTGTAATTAATGAGAAAATTTATCTTAATTGTATAATAATAAATCTTCTCGTTCCCTAATAAAAAAATAAAAGTAGAATTATTTCATTATTACACATTTGGATTAAGTTTTGTATTTTTAATTAATTTTGACCAAAATAAATTAGAATTATTAAAAAAAAAACACAGTAATTCGTTTGATTTATTCAAGAGAACAACCGACAACGTTATTTGACATTGGACATTTGGTTTCCGAGGCGATGACTCTCTCCCTGCCTTCTAATTCTAATTAAATTTCCATTTTTGACAAGAGGAAAGCAGAAAACAGAGAAGGAAGAAGGGAAAGAAAATGAGTTCCTCAATCAACAACTTCGCCAAAGGCTACAACAAAGTCGGCAACGATCTCGAAACCCAATCAACTCTCTCCCAAAACCCTCGCAAGCGTCTTCTCGCCGTCGTAATCTCCGCCACTCTCCTTCTCACCCTCCTCATCGGAACCCTAATCGGAACCCTAGTTCACGAATCCAACGAAGATTCCTCCTCCTCCTCCTCCTCCTCCTCATCACTCAGCACCACCGCATCAAACTCCATCAAATCCCTCTGCAAGTCAACTCGATACCCCGATTCGTGTTTCTCAAGCATCTCCTCCTCCAATGATCTCCCGCCAAATCCTTCTCCGCAGCTCATCTTCAAGCTCTCCCTCCGAATCGCCATCGACGAACTCTCCAAAAACACGATCTCCAAATTCAACGCCGGAGCCGGATCGGAAGCCGGGGCGGTGAAGGAGTGCAAGGGATTATTGGATGATTCGCTGAGTCAACTGAACCAAACGGTCATGGTAATGAACGGCTGCGATGGCGAGAAGATTGATGATGCGATGAAAGTGAGTGATATGAAGACGTGGATGAGCGCCGCGTTGACCGATCAGGAGACGTGTTTGGATGGACTGGAGGAGACGAATTCGAATGCTCTCGAGGAAGTGAAGTCGGCCATGAAGATGTCCAAGGAGTATGTGAGTAATTGCCTGGCCATTGCTGCTGAGATTTTTGGTTGATTTTTTTTTTCTTTCAAAATTGTAAATGTTTGGGGTTTTCTGTTGTGTATTTTGTTTTATTTTACGTGATGATTAATGTAATATGTAATCAAGTAAACGCTTTTGTTTAAAATAAGATTAATGGGAAATGCTAGTATTTGTTGTTGTAGAACTTGAAACTTGGAAAATTTGTAATTTTATAAGCAAAAAAATAGATTTTTGTCATGATAGTTTTTAATTTTTTGGATAATTAGATTGAATCTGATTAGATTCGAATCGAATAAGGTGGAATTTTTTTAGGGTTAAAACTCATGTACAAGATTTAAATATGAAATTTTGCTTGAAAAATATACTCGGCCATTGACCAACTAGATCACAACTGGATCACAAAACTCTCTTGTGGGGAATTGCTTTTAAACCATAATTTGAGGCAAACTGAGCCTAGAAGTCTTGTGACTCTGCACCCATAAAGGATTTCAAATAGATCACAAGTGATAAATGAGGATTTAAAAAAAAGGGCTTGGCTTGGGTAGTCAGATGGTATGATGAAGGGGGGTTACTGGGTACAAAATTGATCCATCTTGCAAGCCTCTGATCAATTTTCAGGAAAAAAAAACATTTGAAATGGTTAATAAGGCATAAAAGTACAAAATGGGAAGCCATGTAAAATTGCAGTGATTGTCAATCGGAGAAAATCCAACTAAATCTCCTGTAGGAGACGAGAAGAACAAGGGATACTATTGTTTACCTACATAGCAAACTACTACATCATCATCATAATCTTCATCTTCATCCTCTCATCTTTGTTTTCTTCTACTTTTTCTATTTCTTGAGGACTGCTAGAGGCATCCGCTGCAATGTAAGTCATGGTATTCCAAGTTCAGATGTTACATAATAAAGGACTGACCACTCATAATCTCCCAATGTACTCCAACGTAAATGAAACAAAATTTTCAATGTCTCTTGCAAATTATTGAAGCGCAGGGACAGTTTAAAACATGTCTAATGGATTCATATCATTTTTTTTATAGTCAATTCAACTTGGATTTTGGAAGTTGCACAACAAAACTAACTATGCTTGGGGATTCAATGATATCACAAAGTTCAATGATTTTTACTAGATAAATTTTTATTATTTGAGAAACCCAGAAAAAGGTTTATCAGACATAATGAGATAAGGAAATTAGAGAGTAGAAGAATTGTTGGTGGCTTCTTGCGCCTTCTGAATTTAGATCGGCAGTGGCAGGAGCTCTCCTGACGAGATCTGAACTTCACTGCCCACAGCTTTGGCATCCTTATGTGCTGATGATAATTTTTTTTTTCTCTTAATCAATGCATTAGTGGTAGGTTTTAGGAGTTTCTATGGATCCCATCAGCATCGGCCGGCAAGATCTACGCATGAGCATGGTCGTTGGTTATGCTTGAGGGTGGCCGGTCTGCCGTGGGGTTGCTCTGTATAAGGTTTTATGGTTCTCTTTTGTCAGCCCCAGGTTTGAGTTTACTCTCGTGGCTTTGGTTTGCTTTGATCAGTGACTTTGACTGTGCTCTCATTCTACTCTATGATATTGCATCCCCTTGCTGGTCGAAGATTTGGTTTTGCTTTAACTCCCCTTGTTGGGATTGGATTTGGGCGTATCAGTGTTCTTCTGATTTGAGGCCTGTGGTGTCTTGGATTAAGTCCTAAAATGGTATCAGTGTTATTTTAGGTTTTTTTTTTTTTTTGTTGGTTAAATCGAGATTTAAATCTGAAGGCCTCTCTGTTAAGATCAAAGTTATTTTGGTTTGGATTTCTTCGTATTTTTTTTCTTGGTCCGTCCACCATCGAGTGTTTGAAATTTTATTCCGACTAATTTTAACCGAGTTATTATCGGGTTTTAATCAAGGAAAAACTTTTTCAATATCGTTTTTGCAAGACTCGAATATCGTTTTTGATATAGGGTATTAATATATTTCCCACTAAAACCACGATGTTTTCTTTGTTTGTACCCGACAAGTGCGGATCGCGGTCTTTTAATTTATTGACCCACAATGCAAGCAACTGGGATTTCATTTAGCCCAAAATCTCCACCGACTTTTAATTTGTTGACCCACAATGCAGGCAACTGGGCTTTGATTTAGCCCAAATCCTCCACCGACTTGCACTTTCAACACATGAATTTATTTTATTTTTTTTAAATTCATTAATCAATTTTATTGATTTTTTTTTTAGTGATACAAAGGAGAAGAAAACGAGAACAGAAGCAGAGAAATCTGAATGCAGTCTTGGATCAAGCTTTTCCAAGGATGATTCTCCTCAACTCCTTTGTTGATAGCTTGAACCAGACTCAACGAATCACTTTCAATTACCAATGGACTAAAATTTCTTCTCCTAGCAATCTATAAACCCTCCTTGAGGGCCCACAGCTCTGCTGAGACTACAGTTGACTTCCCAATATTACACCAGAAACCATGCACCCAGTCGCCTCTGCTGTCTCTAAAGAGACCTCCGACAGAAACTTGACTCCCCATTTGGTCGACTGCACCATCTACGTTAAGCTTGAGCACACCCTCCCCTGGGCACTTCCAACTAACTGTAACCTCTTCTATCCTTCTGACGTCATTTTTGTATCTTTCATTGAAAAGCTTCCCCAAGCTACGAACTCTACTCACCAAGGATTGAGGCGGTTCTCGCTTCACCTGAACAATTTTATTGATTTTGATTATTTCAGTTTGAATTAATATCAAGATTTTAATTAAAAAAATTTATTATTTTTTTTATCCGACTAACAAGACGTTAGTAAGGTCAATATATATATTATATTACTTTTTTTGTTGTATAAGGTTTTGAATTTGGGATTACCATATTAGGAGAGGGGCGTTTGTATCACTAAGCTGTCCCTTAGGAATATATATATATATATATATTACAATGACAACAACATGATGCTCAATTAAAGGAGTATTGAGAAGCCTCACTATCTAAAAACAAAAAAGGAGTAATAAGAAGTAATCAGCGTTGTTGCAATTGTATAAGGAGAATTTCTACCTAATATAGAATGTCTGAGTTGAGTATGATTATTATTTTTGAGAGATTCTATTATTTCAACCCCACCAAGATATCAATGTGGGAGCACGGGGAAGACTGCCTAGGAATTCCCATCCCCAGACTCCACAACGTGGGTGTTTTTACACTAGGTAAGCCCTTTTACCAAGATATCAATGTGCCGTAAAACTCTTTATAACACAAACTTTTTTAATTTTCAATTCATTTTTATTAATTAAATTTAAAATGCGCGTGTGAATGCCTACTGGCAAGGGAAATGTTATGTTGAAAATGACATTTTGGTGGTGTGCTTGGATCATATTCAATCATATTTATGGTATGACAGATTTTTTTAGAACTGTGGCTATCAGCCAAGCCTCCTACTGTTAATACAGTTTCAAATTCTCATATGTGGGACCTCTGGAATTTATCATCAATTATTTTTTGGTTGTACAGAAGTTACGAATCCGTGAAAATACACATATTTATGAAAATTCGAATACTAAATCTTGACTTTGAGGAAAAATATTTGAGTAAGAATTTTTTACTATTTGGATCTTTTTATCATCTATTTTTTGCTATGCTGAGAATTGCCAAAGAGAGAATGAAGGCAAAAGGAGTTAAAAGAGCAATAAAAATATGTAACTAGTAAAATGATACAAGCATCTCTCACAGAGTTGGTACACTTGAGCCAAACTTAGGAATTGAAACTGTGAACTTATAGCAGTAGAAGAGAAGGGAGATATTATATAGATACATATATGTATATATATATATGTTAAACCAACTAGAGGGAGAGAGAGAGAGAAAGGGAGTCTATTGTTGAAGGAGTCTTCTAAGAATGTCAGCATCAACACCAATGGAGTCACTTGAAGCTCCCAAGTGAGATATTGTCGCACTCAAATCATCAACCTCCCGTTGAAGCCCTTTGATGTACCTGCATATTTCTTTCAATACCTTTGCAGCTGATGCCTATTGATCTCACAAAGACAATCTTTTTTATTAGCCCTAAAATAAATAAATAAACATGCAATATGTTCATTGCCGAGGGGAAAATGGAATGTCTTTAACCTGCAAAGTTTCTTCAAGGCTTCAGTTCAATGAAAATTAAAACCTTACTTTTATTGACTTAGAAGTTATGCATTTATTCACGAAAGGGGTGTTATTCATTTCCTTTGAACTATTGAAACATTTTTTCTACTATTTTGAGACAAAACATGTTTGCCCACCGTAGTCAAATTGTGTCTCAAAAATGTCTAAGCAAAACTATGCAGGAAAAAGAAAACAAGGAAAAGACTGAAAGCTATGTCTCACCGCAGTCAAGGCTCTTTGATCCCGTTCAGCTGGTAGCAAATTTTGTAATTTTAATATGAGACTATTAATGTCATCTTGATTGATACTTGAAGCTCTTGATTTTCTGCTAGACATTGTGTGTGCTCAAAATGGTGTGACAATTCTCTCTCTCTCTCTCTCTCTCTCTCTCCCCCTCTGAAGCAAGAGGTTGTAGGGTGAAGGGGGAAACAAATGTGAGCTTAAAAAGAGTGAGTGAAGAGGGTTAAGGCTACATGGTTGTTAGACACAAAAACATTAAATCAAAATACTCCTGCTAAATTAAATTTACCATGGTGGCTATATGTCTCACATTTTCTGCACAAGCAAAGACCCTACAATATTTATGTGGGATTTTTCCAATAAAATCAATTAATTCGTTTTGAATTTCTCAAGACCCTGTCTAGGGAGTGCGTCTTCCATGGTAATTTTTTTTTTAATTTTTAAATTTCAAATTTAAAATTTAATTAAATGATATAATAACCCGAATCGAGTGTCCATTGATATAACACAACTTCAACTTCATGATCTATACATTTAAAGAGTTTTCGGGAGACAGTCTAATGGTCATCATCCCCTCTTCTAATCCTGTAATTTAGGTTCAAATCTCACGTTTTAAAAAAAAAAATCTATACATTTGAAGATACATCCTTGTTTTGAAACTTGTTGCAAGTCTATGCCCAATTAACAGTACTAGAATTTAAAATGGCATTAGCTTTTCCTTGTCTGCAGTGACATATCATAGGCTATTTATTCTTTATTTATTTTTTGTTTTTTCTTCACAGATATAGTTTTATAGTCTCAGCCTACAATTGGCTTAGCAAAACCTTTTGGTGACAAGGAAGGAGGAGGTCATAGCAACATGAGTGCAGGTAAGAGCAATTGTTTGATCAGAAAAACTTTCTAGATCTTCTAAATGCCCTTGGTTACAAGACAACACTCAAAATTTTGAAAAAAAATGAAAAATAAGAAGAGGCTGTATGAAATTTTTTCGCAACTTGGTCCCTAGAGCATGTCTTCAGGTAGCAAGATTGAACTTGGCTTTTGGGCCGATTTTTCCAATCCAGCCCCCTAATCCCTCCTCGAGATTGTACCAAAGAAGGATAGTCCAGCCAATTCCTTCTTTTTTTTTTTTTTTTTTTGTTCGACCGTTACTATCTAGAATTATATACAAACTAATTTGATTTAAATATTTATAAAAATTTATTTAAAAAACGACTCTCTTAATTTAATTTTTTTTATTTTTAAATTTTGAATTCAAAACTTGATTAAGGGATATAATATTTTATTCTACTATATCGACTTTCCATTAGTCCAACCAACGTCTTATGGTCTAAGAGTATGACATTACATTCTCTTAACTAATATTTTGAATTTAAATTTTAAGAATGAAAAACAAACCTCAGAAAAGTCAATTTCTTAATTGAGTCTTTTAACTACTCGAAACGAATTAGTCGAATTTTAAAAAACCGACATTAAATTACCAAAAAGGATAGACCAATTTGGACTTGTCACGGACACTATTTTTTGTGCTTATAATTATGAAAGATTGTAGGTTTAGTGTTTTATAATATTAAAAAATTAAAAAAAAAAATTAAAATAATCTCTAGTCTTATTTGAGGATGCACTATTATCTATATTTTTTGTGTTAAATTTTACATCGATTAATTTAATATTTTAAGTGTAATATATAAATACGACAACTCTCTATTTTAATAATTAACTTTTGAAATAAAAATCAAGATTTTCTTCCTAATATTTGTATAAAAGCATGTCATGTAAACTTAAGAAAAAGCTAGATTTACTCCATAATAAAAGTAAGGGCCACTAACCAATTCCCCACCTTTTTGACTCGAGGAGAATAGGGTTGTGAATGAGGAATATCAAAAGAAGAAACCTGAAATTTTCATCCTTTTTCACTAATTAATTTGGAGAAGTTGAAAATAAATTTTGGTGATCAACTTGATTATTTACTTATTCCAAATCTCTGTAACCCTCTTCCTATATCATTAAGTATTTACACGGCTTTTTTTATATTAACTACTGATATTTAAAAATCTAATTAATTTATTTTGAATAATTATAAAATCTAATTTAGAGACAATCTCTTTTGATATTTATTTTTTCAATTCTAATACTCAAATATAAGATTTTGATTAACAGAGTTTAGTATTCTGTCGCTGTACTCACGTGACAGTGGGGTATTTACACCGTTAGATTAGCAAAGAAAATCTTAGTTTTCAGTAATATCTCATTTTGAATATGGGCTACTTTAATAAAAAAAATCAAATTTATTCTTTCCGGTACTTATCTTACTTCATATAAAAGATAACAACGAAAATTCCTAAAATTTTTCTAACAATCTTTAATTCCAATAGAATTCCATTGTTACCCATATCTTCTACTTTTTTTTCTTACTTTTTTCTATGATTCATCTCCCTCGTTTTAAATTCTTCTGGTAAATATGTATGGTATCAAGAGTGACACATCTTGGTTTTTGGTTTTTTCAATTATTATTATTGTTGTAGTACGCACACTCGCCATGTGTGAGGCAAGGAACTGGAAGTAAAAACGAGGTGATATGACAAAGCATAGCACAAGAAGATGAATGATTAAACAACACAAGCATGCGTATGAAAACGAAGGTGACCAAGTTGAGAGAGAGAGAGAGAGAGAGAGAACAGAGACAAATGGATCGTCTCTAAATACGCCCTTAATAATTGGGGCTTTGGCTTTATTTACCAACCTTCTAAGTCCTAACATCAAAGTCCCCCAAAATTTGGGCAGCGAGTATTGGAGTGACCCACCTCAATGTGCCACGTTTTGAACCTTGATATCTGGTACATGAGTAAAGAGGCACGTCATACCAATAGAAATTAGGTCCGGTGGAAAAAATATGGGATTTTTAATTAAAATTTGAATTAAAATTTTGAGAATAAAAAAATTATGTTAAAAAAACTTTTTTAGAGTAGACAGCTTAAACAATAAAGTTTCTTCACTTTCATCTTTTTTTCTCTAATTCGAACCCGTTTGATTATATCTCATTGTACCAAAAAAAAATCTAACAATAAATTAAATCGAATTAGTCGGAGTATTGATTGATCTTATATGCAAGGTACTTGGCAGACTACTGTATTTATGCAGTTCTGTCAGATTTTGGATCACAAAACACTAATAGGATTGATATATGGATTAAAGGGATTATTTAGCTTCTGAATTTGACAATTTTGGGTCTTGGATTACATTTGACACGAACTATAATCTTGAAATTGACAAATAATTTAATTACTTTTAGTGAGAATTCTAAAAAATCATTGCACCATGGCCTGCCAAATCCCCCTCCTTCAATTTTTTGCATGAATGATCCGTAAATTACTATTTGTTTAATGCAAAACCCCTCTCCTTCAAGTTCACCGAACAATTTTAATTAGCACATGAGAAACATTATTTATTTGTTTATTTGTTTATTTTTTAGAAGAGGGCAACATTTTTTTTAAGAAAAAAAACAAATACAATTCCAAACATTTGTATTGCCTATCCAAAAGACACCCACTTTTATAATAATAAAGATTTACTCCAGCAAAACAAGAATTACATGACAAAATCAAGTTAATTTCATTAGAACTACAGGGTATTGAACAATTTAAATTAGAACTTCAGTAGCCTCTTTGAGAGCTCCACATCCTGCAAAAATAGTTGGCCTAATGTAGAAATTGCTTATTCTTGTTAGAGGATAATAAGGGTATGTATGATGTAGGAGGGTACGAGATGTGGGATTAGGTACCGATTCTATTAAATTTTTAACTAGAAAGAAGGATGAGGGTTTGCATATAGGTAGATGCACGCACATGTAAACACATATTCATGTTTGCATCCATTTGTTCATGCACCAAGAAAATGAATATTTGAACATAATATTTATTTATTTATTATTATTATTTTATGGGATAACTCAAGAAACGAGGATGGGCAAACATGAAGAGGCACACAAGAAAGCCAAGAAATTTCAGATTTTGATTGGCATACTAATTAATACTTAAATCATTCATTAAAAATGAGTTGTACACTGCAATCACTACAAAGATCAAATCGGTAGCAACGTTAAGCGCTTGGAGATCATGGGATGGTTTTGGTTAGCAAAGTGCAAGCAATCCATCCAACCAAGCGCTTATCGCTGCCACCGACTAAATCTTTGTGCAATAATCAATTCTCTCTCAATCTCAATCTCTCTCTCTCTCTCTCTCTCTCTCTCTCTCTCTCTCTCTCTCTTATAGAGACGGTTAACTTATTTCCCAAGTAACATCCTAGTATTTTTTTGTATGATCTCTTATTCGCATAAAATTCTACAAAGGAAAACTCAAGGACAAGGATAAGGTATCAAGTTACCAGGGAGAAATCAAGATAGTTATATACCGTACATTATATGCAATCAGAGCCGTGTAATCAAATATGAAATCAAGTGTTATAAATTAATTAGGATAATACCCGGTTAGTTTCAAGGGTACGATGTAGGATTTGAAAAGGACTCAAGGGTACGATGTCGGATTAAGAAAGGACTCTAATTGCAGAAGGACTCTATTAAATTTTTAACTATGAAATTGTAAGATTCTGTGGATAAAATTTTGTGGGGTATCCTCTTGCAGCCTTATCTATTAAGCACCCTCCACCTTGTGAACCATTTCAGTTGGGTATGGATAATTACTGTCTTACCAAAGTGTTCGTAGTTTAATACCCCTTCATCAGGCCTTTTTTTTTTTCTTTTTTGAAGAAAAAAAAGATGCAATTGAAACTTTATCAAATTAAAAATAAAGAAAAGGAAAAAGCTCACGAACCCCTCCCTCCCTCCCCCACACAACACCCAAAACCCCTCCCTCCACAAATAGAATGAAGAAGTCATCTTTGCAAATACCCTAAGTAACCCCCCTCACAATACAGACATACATTCAAGAAATTCATGATATAGAATCTAATCCTACACTGAAAACTTAGGAAGAATTTGATACTAAAACTTCTAAGGGCACATCCTCTCTCAATCTGATTCTCCTGGATTTTGAGAGTTGTGCCTTTCTTTTTTATAGAAAGATTGTTAAGAATGTTAATTTGTTTTCTAATTAACCTCCCAAATAGTATTTTGGTTCCATATGGGATTCTACAAGGAAACTTGTACCTAGGCAGCTTCTTTGTTTCCAAATTGTACCACGCATTTGATCAATGAAAATCACTCCAATTTAATGAAATATTTATTTATTTAAATTATAATTTTTATTTATGTTATTTATCTTATAATTAGTAACTCATATTTGGGTTTTTTTTAGACTTTTATTTTAAAAGATGATTATTTTATTATTTTTATAAAATAATTAATATTTATATAAAAATATTTATATATTTTATATTTATACATTTATTCACTCACGTTTCTGTTTCTGTGCAACTGGATAGCAAAACTAGGCGGTTGGACGTGAGATGATTTAGTTAGCAAGGGGAGATATATTCTTGTGCAACTCATCCAAGCCCTTATCGTTGCTATCGACTGGATCTTTGTCTAACAATCAACTTTCTCTAAAAAAAAAACTAAAATTCTATGCGAAGAAATTCATAATGCATAGTGTTTTCTCAATCTCAATCTTCTTTTTTTATGGGGATTGTCGCCCAAGTAACATCATAGTATTTTTGTTTTAATTATTTTCTTTAGTTTCAGAAGACGATTTCTGTTGGGAAACACTTCTCATTGAAAGGAACCAAAAACTCCTTCAGGATCTATATTGATATCTTAAAAAGTGAAAACACCCAAAATTGCTTTTCAAAAACCCAAAGTCACTTTTCCTCAAAAAGTGTCAAAAGTGTCCTCAGATTTACTAAATTTGCTTTCTTTAGTCGAGGAGTTAAATTTTATCAAAAATAATAAATGATAAAGATAAATAAATATTAAAAAAAAAAAACCTATTTGCTTTGCCCCCACTCTTTTTTTCCCCCTTTTTTGGCATTTCCAAACATTTGATTGACTATCCCGACTATCCCAAAGATAAAACTCTTTTATAATAATAAAAAAGTTCATTCTAGCAAATCAAGTTACATGAGAAAATCAAGTTTGAAATCAAGCTAATTTCATTAGAACTATGGGGTATTGAACAGTCTAAAAATAGACCTTCAAAAGCCTTTTTGAGTGCTTCACATCTGAGCTGCGACAAAGGTTGCTCAAATGGAAGAAATTGCTTCTTGTTGGAGGAAGGAAGCAAGCTGAAGGACTAGCTAATGTGAGGGATGAACATGTCATCTGGAAACTAAGACAAGAAAATTTTTATGATGAATTCCTTCCTTTATTTTTATTCATTTTGGTTCATTTTACAAACAAGCCATGGTGAAACTTCTGCATATGTCAATGAGGCTGGTAATGGTGAAGCAGGAGCTTGTGCTCTGTATAGGTATCAAAATGATTGCCGAAAAAGAGAGATTTACATTTAGGCATTCAAAGGTATGCTTTGTTATGCGCATTTTTCAACCGAGGATTTCCTAGAAGACAACGTGGGGGACGCTTGTGGAGTTATCCTAGGCACTGGTGCAGAGGATGCACAGCTGATTATTTCGGAAGACAAAGGAGACACTCCTGGGCAAGGACTTGGAGGTGAAGCATCGCTTTCCAATGCAGGAGATTCTTGGACAGGACTGAATGTACATTGCTGTTCAAGTGATTTGGGGATGGGGAGTTTCTTGAGGGTAGCTTCTACTTGGGTCATTTGGGGGCGGACGCTAGCATCACTTACACATTGTAATGCAAGAAGTGCAGCTATATAAGCACCTTTTACTGGGTATTGGCCCTCCAATCTGCTGTCCATAATCCTGTACAAGTTGCGTTTGTCACCAATGAGAGGCTTTGCCCATTCCACGAGATACTGCTCTGCACCAACTTTTGTTTTATCAATGGAACGGCGACCGGAAAGCAATTCTAGCAACACAACCCCAAAGCTGTAGACATCACACTTTGTGGTGAGCCGACCTGTTCAAAACAGAAACAATAGTAGTGCTGGTTACGAGGGTGCATCTCCACTAGAAAGTAAAAGTAACATTAAGGAATAAAAATGAGTAAAATAAATTGAATTTAATATGATCAAACATTGTGCAGAAGTTGATATATGAGGAGGTATGAACTATGATCCAAAATTTACAACACTAATGCATACAACGGGTCACATATATAAAGGGGCAAACAAGCACAAAACCTTCTGTATGCATCAAGCCATAGGCATGATCATGAAGCTAGATGCCCTCTTAGATATCCTAATGACAAAGCTAAAGCCAATGGCACATGCAAAATAGCAATTTATAAACTTCAGCGACTCTGAGACTCGACAACATTTATGAAGCAGATATCATCAAGAAAACTGTGGAACCAAAGAAAATTTCTGATGTATAAACATATCTACCAATTCTATAATTGACGATCATTGCAAGAACTGTATAATAAGGTTAAATATTAGATACCAGTAGCAATGTACTCAGGTGCAGCATAGCCATGAGTACCCATTACTTGTGTGGAAACATGCGTTTTTTCACCAATCGGGCCGGCTTTTGCCAAGCCAAAGTCTGAAAGCTTTGCATTATACTCCTGCATAATAACAGAAAAAAGAACATGATTGTTGTTGGAGATCCAATATAACTCTTTTCAAGTGACTCAGTTTCTCTGTGGAACAAAGACAAGCATTGACATTGTTTTGTGGAAGCATACCGAGTCTAGTAAGATATTTGAAGCTTTAAGATCACGGTAAATAACTTGTGTTTCACAATTATGAAGGAACGAGAGCCCCTGGGCAGCCTGTATAGCAACTTTGATCCTAACAGCCCAAGAAAGCGGTTGGGCTCCTCCTGAAAGTGAAAAGTTATGAATCTAGGGTAAATATGTGCCTTAGATGGTAAGGGGATTCTACGTAGCATATTTAACAATCTCAAATAGAGGAGGCATCTAAGAAGAGATCACAAACAAATGATTGGACTGACTTCTAAATAGATGATTCTCCAAGCTTCCTTTGCACATGTACTCATAGACCAATAGCCGATTTTCACCCTCCAGACAATATCCAACTAGTTTGACCAAGTTTGGATGGCGAAGCTGACCAAGATATGTAACTTCTGTCTGCAAAAGCAATAAGCATAGAGCCGAAAATGTGATGTGAAGAGAAGGAAGAGATAAAAATGAAGCATGAAGCTTGATTAAGGAAGTGACTTACCAACCACTCCTTATGTCCTTGGTGGCCTTGAGGTTTAAGCTTCTTGACAGCAACAACTCTACCGCTTTCAGTCCTAGCAGCATCACGAATTTCATCATCCACCCATCCTTTATAAACAAGACCAAAACCCCCTTCGCCAATAAGGCTATCGCAACGGAAATTTCTAGTGGCAGCTTTTAGTTCGGTAAAAGTAAAGGCTTTCAAATATGGAGACCCCAATATCTCATCCTCAGACATTGGTGTTGGGAGACTTCCGGTTGAACTCTTTCCACTATTAGTCAGACTAGAAGGATCTGAAGAGTGGCTATTTTGGCTCGGAAGCTGTGTTTGACTTTGTATTGCTCTGGCTGAACGGAGTTTGAAAAATGAGCAAACTGATACAGTTCCAAGTGGTTAGAATGGTATCTAGATTCTGCTCTTACAGATGGATTACACTATTCTATGTTAGTTTATTTATTTATTTTTAAAGTTTTCAAGCAAACTTGGGTAAATTGTGCAGCAGTGATATTTTCATGTAGGAAATGAAGATAGAAGAATTAGTACTAACATTTATTGCATATGGTCTGATTCTTATTGGACTCTTCTATTATGACATCAAATGCCAAGATACAACCATTTGAGTCCATAAGTGCAGGAAGTTATAGAGTAGGCTCCCATTTGACCCCCTAATGTAACTAAGCAATCTTCATTTTCAGGCTGGTACTCTGCATTTCAATTGCACAATTGGGCCATCAAATGTTAAAACCTAAGACATATCTATGATTTATATGATTTTCTAAATGCTTACATCAGGTAAATTCAATAGAATTTAATGAAAAACACATGCTTTTTGCAAAAGGGGTTTTGGTATTGTAGTACACCAGGATCTAAGGATTTGATTTGTTAATTATGAAAGGTCTAATTTATGTATCTCATCCTTTTTACTCCTGGTTGCTGCTGCCTCTTGTGCATGCCACATCTAACATTCTGTTGCTTTATATTTTTTGTTCATGCGGATAAGATAATATTTGGGCAAGGGGCCTAGTGTTTCATTGAATTTATATGGTTTTCCTTGGCCTGCATTACAAACTCCACTTTCTGAGGACTGCTAATGTAATTATCCCACAGTATTACATAGGTTAAAAAAGTGTTTCTTTTCCTAAGAAAAAACTATGAAATGGGTACCGAGTGATCGCACTCTTTAAAATTTTTTTCTTATCTATATCATCAATATGCCTCTGTGCTAATAAAATTAAGTCTTCCTGCCCTAGCAGTCTTCTAGCAAGAACTTACAATCACTTGAAAGCCTAGACGACAATGTCTTAGCTCCGTGAACAAGTGTGGTTTTATTGATTTCTCAATAAAACTTATTCAACTTAGCTGCAACATACATTCAAACCAGCATTGAAAGAATAAGCATTTTTAAGACAATGAGAACTCCACAAAATTCAATTAATTTGGGAATTCCACACTTACGTATTACCAAAGGTACGATAATCAAAATCTTTTATACATAAGGACAGGAGTATAACATTAAGAAAAAGGAACAAGAAGAGGTGATCCTTTTCATATGTGAATAGAGCCCATTAAATGAAATCCATCAAAAGTGGAGCAAATATTTAAACTTCAATGCTGTTTTCGAAATTGGTGATTCTGCGATAAATACAAGGATTTTGATTTCTGATGCAAAATTCAATTAACAGTGAAAATACATTACCCTCATGAGCAAAATCTAAATCAATTTAAAGGATCGGAATAATCAAAAAAAAAACGAGGGATTTCAAAATCCCACTTGAATTTTACTCCAAATTCAAAGAACTCCCAAATTTAACCAAATCAACATGAAAAACCAAATTCAACACACATTGTCTTTAAGAAACACAGAAGAAACCCAGGATGAGAAATGAAAAACTGATTAAAAAAATCTGAAAAACAAGAACAAAATGAGAAGCACACTACCTGTAGGAGCAGGGCTGTTGTGAGCAAGTTTGTCATCAGCCTTAGCCTTATTAACCAAACAATTGCCCATTTTCGCACACTCTCTCCGTCTTAAACTCAATTGTCATAAAACTTCGAACTGGAGAGAGAGAGAGAGAGAGAGAGAGAGAGAGAGAGAGAGAGAGGAGGGAGGAGCAAAAAACGACAGCCTTCAGATGGTTTCAAAAAAAAGTTTCAGATCGTATCGGATATGCTTGCTCGAATCGGTTTTAACTATTGAAATTACTTTAATATCCCACTCGAGGTTGGTGTTTAAGCATTATAATCGGGTGCTTTCCGGTAAATGTGTTATTCTCGTTAAAATATATATATATATATATATTATATATCCAAATTAAATTAATTATTAAAAAAATTATATATTGATTTGATTTCGAAAAGATTTGATTATATATTTCTATATTTATAAGAATGAATTAAACCTGATTTATAGTAATACTTAATTAAAATAATGAATTATTAAGATTTCATATTTTATAATATTTTTCTATCTTTAATATGGTATTAAAAGTATATTCAAATTTCTTTTAATACGATATTAGAAGTATATTGAAATATTCTCTAATATTTTCTAATAAAATTAAGATAATGTATTTGGTACATGCTATTAGACACCGAAAAAATTTCCCATTTGCTCCAACATGCCTCTTAAAGATTGTTGGTCTAACACGTCGGATTCTATTATTTGGAGATCAAAGACAATTCAAAACTACGTCGTTTTGAACGTATTTCTTTTTAATTTGTATTGCACATTATTCTCTTATTGATTTCAAATTATCCGCTCAACAAAACATGTTTTATAGTCAATGTCACATCTTCAATCACGTCAGTATATATATATCACCTCTTTTAAATTTAAATAATTTTCATTATATCATATTAAGTCTGAGAAGATGTTAAAAAAATATGTATTATGTATCAAAATTATATCAATTTTTAAAAAATATTATATATTAGAATAATTCAATAATTGATTTGATTTTGAAAATATCCGACTTTCTTTATTTTTATATTTTTATATTTATAACAATAAATTTTCTATATAAATTTAATTTATTATAATATTTAATTAAAATAATGAATAGACTTTCATATTTTATATTACTTTCTTATTTTTGACATGATATTAGAAAAATTTTCAAATTTCTTAATGTGGATTCTTGCCTTAAAATTTTTGGTTGATCGTATTTATTTCTCAAGTCATCCACCGACACATATAAAATTGATATTTCAAATCTATTTTCCTCTGTTAGAATTATAATAAAAATATAGTATTTGTATTTTTTTTATTTATTATTTTAGAAAAGTGTTTGTGTTGTTCTTTGTGTTCCCGAAGTTAAATTTAAAATTTAAATATTGTTAAAACAATAATTAACAAGTAATTTTAATAACATAATAAAATGTCTATAATCTTTTTATCAATGGATTAAGAATATTAATTTCGAAAACAAACACTTGTCGTTTGTATCTTTTATGGTTGGGCAACTTGCAACAATAGTCCTTAAAATTTGTTTAGGCATACTATCTATTATCAAACATCTTTATATGATATATATATATAAATTCATATGCACATATATAAAAATAGGTCGGAAGAGTCGATTCTTGAATTGAGTTCTATGCTAGAATCTCAGATTTTCGAATACAATGGCCAAATACCAAATATATATATATATAATATGTGTATGTGTGTGCGGGCGCGTACCCGTGTGATAGAGAGCATGGGTAGAAGTGATATGGCGTGTCTCTCTCTTAGCACGGGTTTGCTAAGAAGCTCCAAGATAATCCTGCCCTTCTCTCTCTCTATTTATCCATTTGCCATTCATAGCCATCGCAGCCGAGCAGCACAGAGTTTGTCATAATGGTTGTAGTTCAGCAAGCCGATCAATTCTGACATGGCTGTATGAAGGATTCATCTTGGAGCGAAGAGGTATGAGAGTGGAAGGAGGGTGGAAGACCTTTTTTATTTATTTTCTCTTTTAATGATTTGTGGATTTTGTTTCTGGCATTGGCTGCAATCTTCTCAACAGAATCCACATTTCCTAGTGAAAGGTTAGTGCCTTGTGCGCAGGGTAAGTTGTGGAGTCTCGTGATAGGTGTACATAGGCGTAGATCGACTGATTTCTTGCATAAGGCCTCCTATCAACTCCCTTCGGAGTCGATACGCAAGGTGTGGCCAAGGTATTATAAGTGATCTTAAGGGTTTTTACAAGGTTAAGTTGTTAATGTTTTCCATTTATTTATTTTATTTGGCTTGTCTCTGGATTTCTTTCTTTGTTTTTTTTAATAATCGACCGTTATTCAGAATAATCTTTTGATTAATTTTATTCAAATATTGCTATAATCGATTCAAAATAGCTTTCCCAAATTTTTTTTTATTCTTAAATTTCAACTCTAATATCATCAATGAACATAGTACCCTTATCAATTAGACCAGGCCATCCGTTGATACTTGTCTCTTAATCCTCTGTGGCTTTTGTTTGGGCTGTTTTTTGCTAGTTTTTGAAACCCCCACCCCCCCCCCCCCTTTTTGTGGACGGCTTTCTTATTTTGTATGTGCCCCGTTAAGGTTTGGCGTCTATCGTTTAGTTTGTGTTCTGTTCTGTCTGACTTAAAAAAAAGTAAAAATGAAAAAAGTAAGCATAGCAAGTCACAAAAGAATAGTAATGTAAAGGGATTTATTTTCGAACCTTATCCCAGTATTACTAAATTAAAAGAAATTTTAGTAGCTTTACATGGGACACCAAAGGATGCTTACCCACTAAGAGTATAGGTTTATAATCATAGAATTGTAAGGGTATTAATAGAGAGCAATCATCACATCCCGTTTTGACAAGGTTGGCATGTCACAGAGATGGAGAAATCAGATTGTACATGGGAGAAATTTGAATTTGATATCTCAAAGCGGGTGGAAATGCTAACCCACTAAGAGTATAGATTTATAATCATTGAATTGTAAGGGTATTAATAGAGATCGATGATCACTTCCTATTTTTCACAAGGTCGGCAAGTTACAAAGTTGGAGAAACCTGCAGATAGTACATAGGAAAGACTCGAACTTGATATTTTTAAGTGGGTGAAAATGATATCAGTTGAGTTATAATTTATTAATAAGAAACCAAATCTTATTGCGTGATCAGAGTTATTTTTTGTATTTTTTTAAATAAAAAAAGAAAATTAAGCTTTTAAAGCCATTAATTGAAATATAGAAACTAAAAAGGGAGGAGGCCCTTGGAGGTAATATTCGGGAAGTCAAAGCCAAGTTACAAAGAATAAATTAAACTGGAAAAACTATTTGGAATAGAAATACTATAATCATTTTACCGTGATTGATATCATATCCTAATGAATTCCATAAAATGAATACGTTTTTGTAACATTTCTAACCTTTCCCTTCGTATGATTTGTGAACTCTTCTTCATTGTTTACGCATATAAATCGGCAATTTTTGAAAACATATATCTGACTATTGGTGCAGGGCGAACCCAAGGAATGTTTTGTGGTGAAACCGAAAATTGAACTATTATCTTCAATTTATGCATTGTGATTAATAGAAAATTATCGTATGATATATTGTATTGAATCTAAAAATAAACAATGTGGCTGGTTATTGATTCTCCTAAAATAAGATTTCGGTTTGAATTTTGTGTGTGAAAAAAACAGACGTCAGAAAAATTTTGCGGGTTAAATTCAACTCAAATCAAATTTAGTTGAATTCAATATGATTACGAGATACTTGTGATTTATAAAAATAAGTAAAGATTCAAAATAATTTAGTGTATAAAGGGGTGACCAACATTTTTATAACTTTTCTAAAAAGATTATTTACAGCAATTTTGTGATAAAATAATTATTTTAAATAATTATTTTGTAATTATAATAATCATATAATGAGCTAAATAATAATTAAAAAAATTAGAGGAGGAGCAGTCGCTCTCCCTTTGCCCTCTGTCTTTGCCCTTTTATGGGATCTACTTCATTATGATAAGCCAAATTTCTAAAACCATATATTATACATTGTAATTAATTATAAGTTATTTATGTCTAGTTTTATGTTACATCATTCATACAAAAATAATATAAATATTTAGAAGTTTTTTCACTATTGTTTTCCTAGATTTTCCATTGTTATTCGACATAAATATGTTTTCTTTTTTATTTTCCTCAATTAATTAATGTTTCATGGGACTAAATGGCAACACGTGATTACTTCGAAATATTTTAAAATATTTCCTATTTTCGAAACGTTTCGATATGTTAAATAAATTAATATTTATATATTTTTTTCATATTTAATGAATTATTTGTTTATTCAATTATAATTATAATTTCTTTATATTATTTGTCTTATAATTAATAATTACATATTTAACCATTTTAGATTTTATTATAAAAGATGACTATTCTATTATTTCTATAACATAATTAATATTCATATAAAAATTCTTAAATTATTTATTTATGTATTTCCTTACATTTCCGTTTTTTGTATTTTTTACAAAATGCTATTTTTCTGTTACCCCGTTTCTATTTCCATCGAATCTAGATTATTACTCCCAATTTAGCAACCTCCAAGAGAGTCTTTCCTTCATTGTGGAAAAAGATTAACAGCTACTTTCAAATTCATGTTATGGTCACTTAATTGCAATTATATTATGTAAGATGATCTTTTACCTAACACCATGCACACAACCCTCCTCTCTCATGCATCTTGGAAATATCTCTTCAAGAAAAATTATATACAATCTTACCCCTTATGCAGATACAGTTTGCTTACATGAACATACTTCGTCTAGTTTGTTGATAATCAATCTACATATTTGATAAGTTTATTAATATACAGATCAAAAAATAGTAACCGAAATTCAATTTGGAGACTTAAGAGACTTTAGAACTTATCATAAGATCAGCCTAAAGAGAAATACATAGAGATGTTTGGTTCGTACTTGAGAATCAGAATTGAATTTAGAATCAAAATTTTGGGGATGAGTTTCAAAAACATGTGTTCATTTGGATTTTGGAAATCCCATAATTTGGGGGATTTCATTCCTAAATTCCATTTTCATTCTATTAATCCAAATAAATCATATAAACTTTGATATGATTTTTTATTATGATTCACTTTAACCAAATGCATCATTATTTTTGGCTAAACCTAACTTAAGTGACATGCAAATTTGAGGTGTTGAACATTTTTTCATGCTCAACAAGATATTAGGAAAATCCTAAGGTGAAAAGGACCTCAAAATTATTATAGTTGATGAACATGTTACAATCAGATCCTAACAAATGATAATACTGTACGGAAGTAATGTAGACTGATATTCTAAAAAATAAGAAGCCCCAAACTATAATACACTATATTTGCAAATCATATCTTGGAACATATCATCAAGGTTTCTTGGGAAATTTTTATTAAAATTGGATATGGAAACATTCTTTTTTCATTTCTTTTTGGTTCGTGTAATGCAATAAACAAATGCTAGTATGCCAAAGGAACATATTAATAGGGGGTGTGGTAAAAATCCTTGAAATGATATTAGGAGCTGGTACCAGGTTTGAAGAGAGGTGTTTATTTGTTTTAAACAAGAAAAATAAATAAATAACTTATAAGTAAACTATTTTTCTTAAAACGTAACACTCATTAACTTTTTTTTCTTATTATTAAGGTCCGTATGCTCATAGTGTACACCAATCATAGGAAAGTTCCTTTAATTCTAACGAGTGTAAAAACTATATATGTTTTTTCGATCAATCAGTGTGTCTTTTTTGATAATATGACGTTGTTGCTTATATTTGCGATTTGAAAGTTGGCTATTTAGTTGGGTTGGGAATTGAACTGTTTGGGGCCTTTCCTACTATGGTGCGATGGTGGTATCAATTTGGCTTTGAAGGATGGATTGGGATCCATGTGAAAACAAACTTCAGATGATCTGAATAAGGGCAGCTTCACAGGAATTTGGTTTGCGACACGAGCACTCAGGTCTTATTAACATTGCTAATATTTAGTGGATGAAGGCTGAAACTGCACATGATAAAGTTCTTTTTACTGTTTTTTGTTGTGGGTAGTGATTCTTTGAATGGTATTATAGTTTGGCAATCTCCACTGGTTTCATCAGCTGCTCAATTTTTTTTTCTCCCTTTAAAAATCAGTGTTTTCTTATAATGGCTGTAGTTAGGGGCGAAGTCAGGAAATTTTTCTTATGGAACCATAAAGTAATAATTAATCAAAATTATAAAATAAAAATATATTAAAAACTCATATAATTCTAATTAAAAATTTAAAAAAATATTAAATCAAACACTGTTCTACGCTTCTTCATTAATTTAAACTTTTCCGTAATCGATTATAAACTAAAAGTAATAGCAATTCCTTTTTTACTATAATACCTAAATTATTTGTAAAATACGCATCTTCCATATTGTTCCACAATGTTGTTTTTAGAATCTTCATTACTGAGAAAGTCGATTCACTGATTATTGTTGAAATAAAAAAAGTCAAAATAAAATGAATCAATCTATCAACCAAATGATAAATTTTTTACTTTTCAATTTTCATCGATTTCTTGCACAGCTCTGAGATGATAATTAAATTTTGAAATTCTCATATTTTAATACATTTATCTCATAATACTGCAATTGAATTTTCAAATGAATCGGCTCCTATTTACTAAAATTAAGATGATGTAATTTTTAAGCCAAAAATATTCGTTTGATATTTAATACAAAATGCTTTTATATTTTTAATTAATATGTCATATTCATCTTTTCTTTGTTTTGAATGAAAAGTTTTGTAATAGAAACAAGATAGAACAGCGTTTAGATTGTTGTGATGGAATTGAATTGAGCAAAGTTACGTCAAGTTGTTCGGTCCTCAGTGAATGAAATCTTGTCTGTCGGCAAATTCTGGTTTTGGCTTCTCACCCTGTCCTTCCACTTTTATTTATTTTCCTACAAGAAAATAGAGGCAAAATAATAACAATAAATGCTGAATCCAGGTGGATATAACTAGACAATATGGAGGGCTACATCGTCATTTTGTACAAGAAATACCGTCAGCAGTCCCCGTTTCTCCCCCATTTTCCATTCTTTTCCTTTCCCCAGCCCAGCACCAAGAAAAACTAGAAAGAGAAAAGAAAACAAAATTCAGAGAGAGAGAGAGAGAGATTGAAGAAGAAAAAGAGGTGTGGAGTGATAGTCGTCGTTTAATGACGACAGGTTGGTTTAAATCTCTACAATGCAAATCAAGCGCGTACGAGGACGTTCTTCATCTAAATCCTAATTCCTAAGCATCTCAACCATCTCTTGCCTTCTTCAAGCTGTCGAAAATCTGTTCAAAGCATCAAAGACGTCATCGAAACCAACAAACAACACAGACCGAGTAAGTAAAAAATTTCAAAAGTCTTGGGGGGCTACGCCCCCCCCCCCCCCTCGAGAGAATACGTGGCTCCCGCCCAGGTTCTGGTGCCGTTGTCAACCTTGTTTGCTGTTCATAAAGCACAGACTCACTGTGCTGTTAAGCCATTCATTGTTGATGTTTGGCAAGTTTGTTTGACCATTTGTCATCTCTCTTTCATTTTATGACCTTAACCAGCCGTTTTAACTTTCCTGGGTTCGGATCTCCTAGTCAAAGTTGGAGACTATAACTGCATGTTGTTCTCTCGTGATCTGCATTTGATTGTGCCTATAATCAAGGAAGAAATTGTTTATTCAGGAACTAATACACCTTTTCATGCCCGCTGATTGTTGCCTACGTTCTTCTGTGGTCATTCCTCTTCCAAAAATTTTGAGTAATGTCAAAGGGAACTAAGGTGTTACTATGAAGTTATGAATGTTAGATAAAATTTGTAATATGTTGTGAACATTTGTCCGTTGAAACCATCTGAATTTGTTTGAAACGGTGTGTCGGAGAAAAAAGTGATTTTCATCAAATGACCAAGATAGGGCACTTGGAACATTAGAAAAGACACAATTTTGAAAATTAAATAAATCGATAATTAAAATATCATTTTATAATAATCAAATGATGCAACTTAAATAAATAGATATAGTTTTTTAAATCAAAATGATATAATCTTTATGTCTTTTGAATGAAATTAAGGATGTTTTATAATTGCAAGTCTTTATTGTCTATAAATACCCTCCCTCACCGTTAAAAAAATTCACTTTAAAATTTTCCATCATCGACAATAAAACAAAATTTTCGTTTTCTGAAAATCTCTATTCCATTATTGAGAAAATTTTGTTTTACCATCTCAAATTTTTGTTTCGAGTTACATATCTTGAAGCAATTTGCAGTCAACCCAGCCATCAATATAGTAGGGGCATAATTCTCTTAAAAATAGTGATTATTTCATGCACAAGTCCTTTCAAATTTTACATTTTCTAAATCCTTCAAAATTTTCCAACAATGAACTCATATCTAGAGGTGCACAATATTGAGTTTTTATCGTTTTGATGTAGAACTTGCTCCCTCACCATAATACTAAGGTGTTATATTTTCACTATATATTTGTTAAGTCTTACCTTTTGTAACTGGTCTATTAGAACTTGATTTTAGTTGTTATAAGTAAAAACTATCATTTGGGTAAAATTTATGCTATTAAATGTGTACAAATAGTAGAATATGACTTGGTTGCTAAGCATAGGAGATGGATTCAGAATGGTTTTATAATGACCTGATTTCTAATTTTTTTGATAATTTGTAATGATTATGTATCGTTTTAAATTTCAAAATACTGAGAAATAATTTTGTATATAAGTCCTTGGATATAACCACATGATGTATTGTTATTTTAGAACTTATTTTGTTAAAAAAACATATTTATTAAATTTAGTTATATATTATTAGAAAATAATATACAAGGTATAAGATTTTCACAGATAAGTTGGGAGTGGCAAAAATATAATCTTTATGGATCTTTGCCTGCGTTTTTTGAATTATTAAGCCACGGGCATAGATCCCAACCTATGCCAAGAGTAAATGCGTCCGCTGACATAGGTCGGGATCTATGCCGGTGATCATGTGGCTATCGGCAAATGTCCAGACCTATTCTAGCAATCACTTGACCATTGATATGGTCCTTTACTAATGCGAACGGAGCTAGCGAAAATATTAACCGCCGGAAAAGACCCTACTTCCTTTGCGAGTTGTTTTGGCGTCTTTACTAGTGGTTTGGTCTTTTTCTTTTCTTTTTTTTTTTTTTTAGTGCTAATACATGTTACAATCAGATCCTAACAAATGATATATACTGTACGGAAGAAATGTAGACTGATTTTCCAAAAATTGACAAGCCCCAAATTGCAACTGTAATACACTATATTTGCAAATAATATCTTGGAGCATATGATCAAGATTTCTTGGGAAATTTTGATTAAAATTGGATACAGAAACACTCTCTTTTTTTCTTTTTAGTTTGTGTAATGCAATAAACAAATAGTGGGCGTAGTGAAAATTCTTGAAATGATATTAGGAGCTGGTACCAGGATTGGAAGAGATGGGTTTATTTGTATTAAACAAGAAAAATAAATAAATAACTTATTAACAAGACTTGCAAGATAAGAGTGATACTATAAATAGAGAGAGAGAGAGAGAGACTAACTTAGATGTGTATGAATCGAAAATATAGATTAGAAGAGCGAGATAATATTTTATATTCGCAGAAGAAATTAAATCCATCCTCCCAGCTATTACCCCCTCCCTCCCTCCCTCTCTCCAATGCACAATATTAAAAATATCATCGATTTTTTGGTTTAATGAGGTGCATCTCTAAGATATAGAAGAGGGACCATGAAAAGATCACGAATTGGGAAATGGATGCTCAAATTACAATGAATGTCAACAGGAGCGCCTTAGCCCCACATTACCTAGAACAACTCGAAAAGGTTTGGACCCTAAATTCAATGTCACAGATTCGTCTATATATTTCTCTAGCTCCAACACTTCCCAAGTATCCTAAATATTTTTGATAGATTACGGTGCATGAGGGGACTAGTTAACCTAATTACTTTTGTCAATTTTCTCCCATATATGAATTTCTATATATTCATGTTATGCTATATGTTTCATTGATCAGATTGAGCAATTGCTAGAGAGAGAGAGAGAGAGAGAGAGAGAGAGAGAACAAAAATGAGAGTTCTGAGTCTTATCACCATTTTTATGGTCAACTCCATTGTGTGATCACGGGTTCCAATCCTCCAATCCTAGTGCTAAGCCATTAGAAAAATTTCCATGGGACTGTTGCATCCATTTGGGGACACAAAAATTTTGTAAGCTAATTTTGACCTTACAAACTTGATAATTTAATTCAATCAGGGGTTAAGGAGGCAATACCTACACTTCACTTAATTTACCTCTATTTTGTCTTCTGCTTGCAATATTTTTTGTTACAGTGAATTTTTAAAAAAATATATAAATTAGTGTATCCGTAAATCTCTATATTAAAAATAACAATAATAATCAAGTCTTTATCTCATTAGCCGGTGTTGGTTATATGGATTCTTTTGGATTATCGTATTCTATTTTATATCTCAAACTCGTATTTTTTTTATATGACAGTAATAATCGTATTTTTATTTCACTAAGTGAAATCGATAATATAGATAATTATACATTATTATGCACTATCCTGTATCAAATCTCTAAACTAAAAAATCTACTTATTTTAGTTGAGTCTGATTTCAACTTTTCTAGATAAGGCTTAAATTAGGAAGAAGTTATAGTTGAACTTAATAGTTATTGAGCAATCCTATCATATGTTTTCGTCCGATTGATACAAACAAAGCTAAATATTTTATTTAAGTGTCACAAATCAGTATCTTAAAATATGATCATGAACATAACCATTTGATACGGATGCATTAGTAATTTTGATTTGTGGACAAAAACAGTATATCAGAGTGTAATTGTATGTCAACATCAAAAACTAGTTCGGATGTTGCAAAAGGAGAGACTTCAAGAAGTCCTAATTGCCCCATCCTTTTATTATATGTTTATTTGATCTACCACAAGTTCATGTTTATTTGATTTGCCACAAGTTCACAAAAGGATTTTCTAGGCTCCCAACTATTTTTCTTTTGCCTTTTCCATTTTTTTGGGAGAGCCTAGAGACGAAAACCTAGAACGAGAGAAGGACACACGAGATAACATGACATAAGGTCTATTGCATAAGTAAATTCCTAATGATGGCAGCTTGAGCAGTGTCTGTTGTGGCCAATAGCTCGGATAATCTCTCGCTTAGATCATCGACCTCTCTATGCAAGCTTCTTATGTAGTTGCATGTCTCCTGCAATACCCTTGCAGCCGAAACCTAAAAAACAGATCAAATATTGAATATGAAGCAAAATTTTTATCTTACAAAATTTAAGATAATATTCTGTTACGAGTCAATTCAGAAGAAGTTGATTGATTAAAAAAATTCTAAATGATTGATTTATCTAATTTTGACACATGAAAAAGAAAACCACAATTCAATAACAAGCCAAGAGTATGAACATATTATTAACTAGAAATAATATGATGAAAAATTGCTTTTCCATAAAACTTCAAAAAAAAAAAAAAAAAAACTATAGTACTCTACATTTAGCAACTTTGAAGGATTTAGCTTGAAAAACTCTTAATGTATATGATACGTTTGGCCCTTCAAGACATCTAACCTTAATCTCTACCTTTGACCTCTAGTTGTTAAAGGAAAAAGGAAAAGTAAAATGGGGCTTGAGATCTTCTCTTCCATTATTTGTTTCAAGAACATGACATTTTTAGAAAACACAGAGGAACATAAGCAAAGTTTCAGAAACCACCCCACCCCCTTTTTCATTTCCATAAATATTATCTTGAGAACCAAATGAAACCTAGTCAAACTAAGTTGGCATGGCTTTAGGAAACAAATTTGTAGGGTTTTTATTAGTTCTTTTTAGGGGGGTCAAAGTTTTCTTTTCCAAGGAACCTTATTTCCTTGAATTGAACCTTTGAAGATGAAAATAAACCCTTTCAGTAACTAATTACGTACAGTACACTCACTTATCCTACCACATAGAGACACACAAGAATGCATGTGCGTGCCCTTCCACGCATGTGAGCGAGCGAGAGAGAGAGAAAGAGAGAGAGAGAGAGAGAGAGAGAGAGAGAGAGAGAGAGAGAGAGAGAGAGAGAGAGAGAGAGATTCGTCATGTGGTTAGTGATGTTCAAACTACCTTATCGGAGCACCGATCACGAATTTCAGGAAGAAGTTGCTGCAACTTGGAAACAAGATCATTGATCTGATCATCGGTGATCCTCGAAACAGCTGATGATTGCCTTGATCTTGACCTTCTTCCAGACATTTTTGCTTCTTTTGTTTTGTATATATTGAAGAAAAAAACTCCCAAATATTGTGAGTATTTGTCAGAGAGATAGAAGTTGAGAGAAGAAAGTAGAAAGGGCCTTTGGAAAGGAGACAAATGGGTAGAAAAGAAACACTTGTCAGAGCAGCAAAAAAAAATGCAAGCACAATAAGATGTGACTATGAAGGGAAAGAAAGAAACAGCAGTGTCAGAGACAAGTTATCGTGGATAGAGATAATGGGGTTTGCTTTGAAGATGAAGAAGATAATAAAGGAAAGCACGGAGAGAGAGAGAGAGAGAGAGAGAGAGAGAGAACACAATATCACAAGTAGTGGTGTTGGGTAGTGAAGAAGACAATTGCATGGGAGAAAACAATGGGCTGAACCATGTATTTAAATAGATGTATGAGAGTGAGAGATGATCACGATTCTAGAGATACGCCATACTGCCGACCCCGTGTGTTCTCAAGTTGGGGTTTGATCTCAAGTGGGCTGAGAGAGAGAGAGAGAGAGAGAGAGGAGAGAGAGAGGAGAGAGAGAGAGGGAGAGAGAGAGAGAGAGAGAGAGAGAGAGCGTCTGTGTGTGTCGGTCTCTGCACGCAATATGATGGGTATTTTATGTGCTATCTGCGAGATTAATATAATATACATTATTGCATGACTTAAGAAGAAACAAGTGTGGTAAACAAACGAGGATCACAATTAATTTTAGAATTCTAATTAATATTCTTGAATTATATTAGTTCTTGCTTACATTGCCCATGAGTTATCAGCCTCCAACATGGATATTTCACGCCCACAAGATTATGAGTTTGAATGTATTTGTAATAGCTATAGGTAGTCTAAATACCTTTTTTTCTTTTCACGGATTTTAACCATGGATCACAGGATCAAGGGAGAGAGATTATGACCATTAAATTATTTTCTTGGGTATTAGGTAATCCAAATATTTTTTTTTGTTACGTAAGAATTTTAATTCTGGGATCATGGGATTGGGGGAGAGAGACTTGACCACTAAATTGTTCTCATGGGTACTAGATAATCTAAATACCTTTTTTTTGTTACACAAGAATTTTAACCTGAATTATGGGATTGGGAAAGAAAGAATGTGATCACTAAACTGTTTTTTTGGGAATTAGGTAATCTAAATACTACAAACATATGAATTTTAGAATTTAAAATGCTTAGAGAGCAGCATTATTAGTGTTGGTCATCAAGCCCGTCATTGTGTTCTAAATTGAGTAAACCCACAAAAGTGTTTATAAGTTAGTCAATAGATGACCTGCAGAATTGTGGATTATTTGCTCACAAGATTGTTTATTTCTTTTAGAACAGTGGTAAAAACATTAGTAATTACCACAAGATTATATATGTTAAATTATTTTCAATTTTTAATAATTATTTATGGATTTAATATAACATAAAAAATAATAATTTTTCTATTTCTTACCATCAATAAATTATAAATTATTATTTTTTCAATTTTATTCCAAAATTTCTAATATTGTGTGTGTTTAGTGGTTATCAAATAGGGAATTTACCCGGTGGTATCCGTCCACTGGTTTTGGGTTCAGAGACAGAGAACACGCAGGCTTGAGGTTGGCATGGCTGACCGGTCAAATCTAGTGCCGCCAACCGGGGCTTCTCCCCAACTTGAGGAGCCAGCCCAACATCCATGAGTTCACCGACCTTTATTTCGGAAATTATTAATTTTTTTTTTATCGACTTGACAACTACTCAATATTCAAAATTTTATGCCTACTAATTTGAATCGATCTACTATCAAGCCCGCTTTCGGAGGATCTCTCATTATGATTTTTTTTGTTTCCATACCTAATCGAACCTAAACATAATTAAAGAATTTTAGCGTCCTATCCACTGAGCCAACTAAACGTTGATATTTATTTTCTACTGCAATAGGAGAATGCATGAGTCTTCTCATGCGTGATCCCAAGTCCTAGAGCTAGTTCAAACAACCCCCTGGCCCAAAAAAGAAAAAAAAAACGTATTTCATACAAAAGAAATTTAGTTTTGCTAAAGATATATTGGATGAATCAAAAGAATTTTAAATTAAATAACCAAATATTAATGTAGTAGTTTGTATATACAAATATATTTAAATTCATTTATAAAATCAAAATAAAATCATATTAAATAAAATCATATTATAAATTGATCAAGATATATTTGAATAGACTGTCGCATGAAACAATTAATCTGTTTGATTTAATATTCATTTAATTCAAATACTATTATTCTTTTTTACATGTAATTGTTCTCCTAGCAAAATGGTATTTTGTCAAATATTAAACCTAAAACCTGAGACGAGACACAGAGAGAGAGAGAGAGTTTTTTTTTTTTTTTTTAATTTGGAAACAAATTAAAATAATATCTCAATCATTTAACTTTATAATTATTTAAAAATAATATTTTGTAAAAAGTAAATACATTTTACATTTATATTGTAATTTTTGAAAGAGTGGTGTCTATGCTGGAATCATCTGTCTCGTCATCAAGCTGGTAAAAGGGGTAAATGGGTACTGCAACTATCATTACACTGATCAAATAGCCTTAACTATGTATATAAAAATCTTTGATTGATTCAATTATTAAATAAAAATATTATTGGTGTAAATTTAGTTTAACGCAAGCTAAGCCAATAGCTCTGATATTGCCTCCTTTCACCTTTCTAAGTAACAAAGAATACAATAAAACTGAAGGATCAATTATTGTGCTAAAGAAACTTTTTTTTTTTAAATATTGTAATGTTTAAATATTTCTCTTATAGTTTTTCATAACTAATTAGTGATATGTTACTAAATTCGTATAATCAAAATCTCAAATTCGAGTTTTGAAACTAAAATAAAAAAAACATTGGTGTCGAGAGAGGCATTTCCTTAATTGGGCTCAAATTAATCTAGTTTCTAGATACCTATGATCAAATACAAAAAAAAGAACCATACAATATCAGATTTTATATATTTATTTTAATAAAATTCCTTATAGAAAAACACGATCGTTTTGTATCTAAAATATAGATTGAATTGTGATTATTCAAACATATGATAAATTAGCTCTAATTATGTTTTCTAATAGGACGATCACATTCAAAAATTAGATATTAAGTTGCATGATTTAATGAATACATTGGAGTTTTTTACCTCGTATTTATGTTTTCTAAAGCAATCCTCCAATTTTTGTTGGAGCATGAGTTTCATTGAAATTATTTTTGTCTCAAAGGAATTAAAACTTACCTTCAAATTAAATGATGAAATAGTGAAAACAAAAATTAAGATTTAAATTATCGCGCCAACATGCTTACTGGATGCATATAATTTGTGAATTATTTCATCTCTATGATCAGTTTACTTATGCATATTCAAAAAATAGCGATCAAAATTCTCTTTATCATTCAAAATAGAAAAAATTAACATCATGTGGTGTGTGGTGGTCGGATATTGAATTTGCTTAATCAATGTCTTGACTTCGAGTTTTGAAAATGAAAAAATTGATCTCAAGATAGCCGATCTCTAAAATAAGGCTCATGGTATTCAGATCGAATTAATCGAAGTAATCCAGATATCAGTTGATGGTAGACTAACCTAGACCAAAAAATAAAAATAGAAAAATTTAATGAAAGAGGAACTTGCTCAAGCCCCTCCCATTCCATTGATGGGAAAGATTCCATCCAAAGAGATCTAATCATCTCACCAAGAAAAATAATAGAGCATGGAGTGCAGACTATATTCTAATTTGACGAGTAGAACAACATTTTGATATAAGCTTGTGCTGTGTCTGCCAGGAGTGAGAGTGAAAGTGTATGAGTTTGTAATAGCTTAGCTTGCTCTCTTGCTTGAGATGATGATTGAGGGAATCCTAAGAAGTGATTGTTATGACTAAGTAACTTTAATCTAATTTATAATACCTTAATTTGCTATCATGTTCACATGCTTATCTGCAATTGTGCAGAAGCACACTAACTCGAATCTAATTTTACTAAAATGTTATTATCTGTAATTGTACTATTCTTTCCTATTCATGCATTTACACTTTTAACACCTTAATTTCCTTGCATTTCATTTCCTTTTGGTAGGGTTGTTGATTTTTTTTTTCCCTTTTCTTCTCTCTCTAATTAAAGTCGATTCGAATCGAATTAAATTATTAAAGGAAAAATTTTTGCTGACATATATTTTCTTCGTATACAAAACTCGAATTCAAAATCTTATTTAAAAGATATTGATGTCTAATCAGTATACTAACTAAACGTTGGTGCTTCTATTCTTTTTTGCAAACTATTACGAATCTCAATTATTATTTTTTTAGTTATGTACTAATAAATACATTGGGCACGTATTGCAGCCAAAAATTATGCATGCTAGTCTAAATGTTATATATTCAGTAGATTTTTTTAGCGAATTAATTTTGAATTTTAATGATTATAATTTATTTAATAATTATATAAAAAAGTAATTATCCTAAATTATATAACATTAAACTAAAAATCTCTAACAAAAACGCCTTAAAACCTTTCTCATACAATCAACCACCTTAAATTTTGTTTTTTTTTTTTTCCCAAAGGTTTGCATGATTTGGATGCAAATGGAGAGAGTTGATCAAGAAGCCAATCATGGCTAAAGCAAGATCCTCAAATATGATATTTCCATGAACACGTGCTCATGACTCGAGCAATGGTTGAAAGGTTGGTAAGATAGATTTGATTAACTCATGGCAACAGAGAAATAAATAAATAAATAAATAAATGTCCAAACAGCACAGGAAGCCAGATTAGACTCCCCATTAAATATCTGAAAGTGTCTGCTCCCCCAGAGATAAATTATGACTAATTTAATAAATATAATTAAATTAGTATAAACCTTTTGTTTTTGTATCCAAAGAAAACTGATATCTCCTCTGGCTTTATTTTGTTTCATATCTGGCAATCATTTTAACAAAACAGTATGAACTTTCCAGATTGATACCTTCAAATATAAAATTTTAATAATTAAAAAATTTAATATTATAATATTTATTAACAGATTTCTTCTTTTTTTTGTTTATCTGGTGCAATTTTCTTGGCTCACCAAAAATACATGTGATTTTTTTTTTTAATTCAAAGTGTTGGCATACATCGTATCATTATTTTGATCTTGATAATATAATATTATAAGCCCGAATGTTTCTATTTTATTTTTCCCTTTTTGGTTGGGTTTAATTATTTAGAAACATAAAGATCAGGGATTTTTTTTTTTTTTTTGCAAATGTTGATCTATATTTATGTAAAGTAGTTTAATTGAGATAAAATAGTCGCTTGATAGATCAATAGACAAAGTGATTCGAATCAAATTTAATCAGATTTAATATAATTATCAGATAACGATAATTTATCTTTAAAAAAAAATCAAAAGCAAAGTCATCAAGGGGTTGATTAAATTGGGTTAGTGTTTTTGCGTGAGAATGGTCCACAAAAATAAGCTGAATGACATAAATTATTAATTTTAATAATAATAATTCTTGTAAGCAAAGAGAATTTAAATCAAAATTTAAGGCTGCTCGGCGTGCATCTCGGGCACATGAGCTTGATCTCATGGACAGCGCAGACGTCACGAGGAATCCTAATTTAATCTTCTTTCCAAAATCCAATGGGCTTGCTAGGCCGGTCGACCTCATTAATGGGTTTAGCATTTGGAAGATGAGAATGCCAGGTGATTAAGGAAACAAAAAATGAAATATATATATTTGATACTTGATCATCAGTATTTGAAAAGCCGATAAATTTAGTTTGAATAGTTATAAAATCTAATTTAAAAACTCATTCTCCTAACATTTTTTCCATTTTAGTTTACAAAACACAGTTACCTATGCCCATAGAAGAGAGAGCAAGAAGTGCATAGATTTAGGGCTGTATAATGAGAATAATTTTTTTATAGAATTTTAATAAATCAATTTTTTTAAAAAATTTAAATATATTCTTTTAGGTTATGAGTCAAATTATATTTGTTTATGTAAGAGTAATAGTATTTAAAGAGGCATTATAGTGGATAAATTTTTATATCATAAATTAATTAATTATGATTCACCGTGTTGGCTTTGACTAAATAGGTTAATTAGAAGGAGATGCAATACTCCCTAGGCAAGATTCAAGGTAATTTTTAATGATGGAAAATTATTTTATTAGAGTAATTTATAAAAAGATAAATTAAGGAAAACTTAAAACTTTATATTTAATTGTTTGATTTTGAATTTGTATAATAAGAGTATATTTATACACGATGACGTCATACATATGCCAATGAACTCTAACTCGACTGACACCATTCTCCTTTTCTTTCAAGATCTGGAGTTTCCTTCGACTCATATTCAATCACATAACTATATGATTGAATTGATCAGCGTGATAATTCTTTTAACTTATGCTCAATCACACAATTTTGTGATTGAGTTAATTATACTATCAATGATTTTATCAAAAATATTAAGTTTGTATAAAATTTAAATTATCAATTTTTCCATATACATAAATTGTGAAGTGTTGTTCACGTTTAATAAATTTATCAATACAAATAAAAATCACAAACGTTTAGTTAGCTACTGGCTAGATATCGATGTCTCTTAATTAAGATCTTGTGTTTAAATCTTTGTATATGAAGAAAATAAGAGTGGAAATAGTTTTATCGGTTAAAGACCCAACAACCCGACTCAAACAGAATTTAATCGAATTCAAAATGATTATTGGATATCTATAATTTATAAAAAAATATATACAAATTAAAACTGTTCGACTTTAATGAATAACATATATACGTTGATGACCAGGAAGAGGACGTATAAAGAATTCTTTAGGATGCCCAAGAAAGATATAAACATCTTCATAGCATATGCCATTTGTACTGCATCTTCATGTCATTATTGTTGTTTATAATATATTATAACATAAGATCTTAATTATATTTCATGCATTTGTTTAATTTTCCGAGGCTTTCCAGATATTAATGTACGATATTTATTTATTTTTTCCTTAATTAATCAATTGACATGGTCGGTGAAGGAAGGACCTTGGAAATATGAGATTGAGAGATCACACATTTTAATTGCCATGGTGTCTACAAGAACTACCATACACACCGACCAAACTGAGTTTAATGGGTGATTCCCTACAGAGGTATTTATTGGTATTTGCAAAGAGCATCTTGGACCACCAAAATTTTATTACTCATACAGATTAAGAAAAAAAAATATTTATTATTTCGACTTTATTTCTCAAACCCCTCTCTCCAATCTGGTGATTTCAGATTCAAATTCTTGTACAATAAAAAAAGAATTTATTTCTCAAAAATTAATTTTTGAAAAATCCCCTTTAATTAATTTGGTTTATCTAGTTTTAAGGTTAAAATACTAAAATTATTTATTATATTGACTAAATAAATGATTATACTAATTTTAGAACATGAAAAAAGTTTCTTTTAAAAAAAAAAAATCACTTAAAAGGGATAGAGGCAATAATAATTTCTTTCGCCCATGGTCGACCCTTTTTCTACTTATTTAATTAATAAATCGAGTGCAAAAATAAATAAATAAATAAATTAACCAATCTGATCTTTAAAAGACTGTAATGGGTAAGCTTTTTTGGAAGCGGATAGAGAGATTTGATGAACCCTAAAAAATTTTATAAGTTATGGGGAAAATAATTACCAAAGTTGTAGCATAATCTTTACCATTTCTCATGTGAAAATTTGCACTCCTCTCTACAGCTTATGTATACATACATGTACATATGTATATATTCTCCTTTTACTTGTTTCTTCCTGACTACTTTACGTGTTTCTTCCTCCATCATCATATGTAGATGTCTTAACATGGGAATTAGAAACCTTAAGTTTGCTTTCTTGGGATTGCTTAAGAAGAAGAACTGAAAGATAATAAAGAGAGGCTACTGCAATCGTAAGAAGTAAGAAGAGCCTCATTGATTAGAACATTCAGTTTCTCAAGACAACTTCATATCTTTTTCCTTTTTCAAATAACAGTAGAAGAGGCATGAAAACAAGAAAAAAAAAAAAAAAGGAGGCTACAAAAATCAAGTGTTGTTGCATTTGCTAGAGTACTCAACATGATCCAATCTATGCCATCATCAGTGTACCCAAGCTATATATTGGAGAAAATGTACGTGACATTGCATGTCTCAGATTTGACTACGCAGAATATAAAGTTGGGTTAATATATATTATATATAGATATACACATAGATGCCTTCTTATAGGCAATCATCTAATGGAGATAAAATAAGGAATGTATTAAAGAAGGGGATAGCATGTGGAGCTTAGTTTGGCCGTTGAAGGCGTTAGGGAGAGGCTTAGGAAGAGTTGATGAACATTGCACGTGTATCGGTCAGTAGCAGCATCTTCTCTTCCCTCCATGCATGGAGGAGAGAGAAAGAAATAGACAATAATATAATACCGTAGACTAGACCGTTGGGCTTATCAGAGAGAGAGAGAGAGAGAGAGAGAGAGAGATCAAGATATGGTGATTTCTCAGCATATAATGAAATGTGTCTTGGAGCGTAGTCTAATTTGACAAGTTTCAAGGTGTGAAATGAGCCACTAATTTTTGGTGCCATTGCTATGTACTTTGTTTTCTTTTTATGTGCACACGCACATATCTTCCTAGGGGTCTGAAATTGGGGTTTCGGCCAGTCCATTTTGAGGGCCTTCAACACCAAGAAGCTGACTGCACGAGGTGAAAATGTTATGATGATGGTTAATCCACCTGCATAAATGTGGTTTTAGATTTATGAAGCATTTATAAAGGGAAATGATTTTATTTTGTTTTGTTTTCTTCCTTTTTGGGTGGGAAGACACTAAATCCAATTTTAACGGGTTGTGAAATTCAATTTAAAGAATTATCTCTTTCGGCGATAGTTTTTTTATTTTTAAAATTTGAATTCAAGATTTTAATTAAAAGATTTTAATATATTTTCACTACGAACCTCTTCGATCTCATTTAATATTTTATGAAAAATAATATACTGTAGCTAACATGAACTCAAGGTAATTTTCTAAAATAAATGAAAATACATTATATCTATATGTAATCGGATGGTGAGAGAATATAACCAAATAGCACTGACCCTTGAAAGACCTATTGCGCCCTTCGTATGCTTAATTAGCACAAATAAATAAATACAAAAGAGGGAAAAGAATCTCAAGATGAAAGCTAGAAGTGCATATTTGGAGAGAGAGTTTTGTAGACATTAAAAGCTGGAAGTCTTCAACAAGAAAAGGCCATCTCCGGACTCATATGAGCAACAAAAATGAAGTTGGCTGTCGTCGCCTCATAGTTATAGGACATAAGGGGATCTTTATGAGAAATAAATGATGCGATCATAAGATGAAGAATCATGATTTGCTCCGAGTAATGGAGGTAATTATATAAATTCTTGTTCACACAAAAGCATATTACTATAAAGACGTGACCCATGTGCACCACAATAAATAAATAAATAAAGACTTGACCCCCCCACTGAAAATCTATAAATGGGTCAATAAATATTCAGACCCCAAGTATCTAAATAAGTTCTTACCACAAGCTGTGGCTCATTTGAGAGAGAGAGAGAGAGAGAGAGAGTGAGAGAGAGTGAGAGAGAGGCATCATAAAAAACAGTAGTTACTCTGTAATGAGTCAATCTCTTTTTTTGTTAGTATTTATAAACCTTTATAATTTGTTCAATGAAAGTGCAAAATTAACCGGTCAAAAGCACTATATATATATATATGGATATATATATATATATATATATATGTTTATGTAAACATATAAATATTTTCTTTGGTAATTATTACTTGTCTGAAAAAGGAAAATCAGTTTGTGTCGGTTTGATTTAATTTATTTCTATTTTATTTTATTGTTCTTATTATAATTTTTAATTATAGTAATTGGTTTTAGAAAAAAAGAGTTTAAATATGAATTATTACACTCTCTCCGTACCCTTTTTAGAGCATGTTTGACAGAGATTTTTTTTCCCCTTATCTTCTCCTTTTAAGGAAAAACAGAAATTAATTTTTTTAAATAAAATTAAAAGTTATTTGACATTTTTAATTTGAAAAACTATTTCTATATATTTTTTTATAAATAAACTATCTGACAAATATTTTAATAAAGTTATCATAAAAGGGATACACATAAAATATAATTTTTTCTCCTCTCACTATCTATTAATAAAAATTCATATATCTATATTTAAAAAATAAAATGTATAAATATTAATAATTAAAATAAAAATAAATTAATTATTTTGTAAACTATTAAAATCAAACATTTATAAATATAAAATCATTTTTATATAATATAAAATTTTAAGAAATTCAAAAATAATATAATTCATATATTTATGAGCACTGAACTCATATAAATGGAATAAAAAATATTTATGAATATATTCAGAATTTATGTGAACATATTTGGAATTTACAAAAAATATTAAACTCACCTAAATTATAACATTTATGAATACATTAATGATATAAATATATTTAAAATTTCATATCATTCAAATGAGAATATAAATGAAATAAAAAATATGATTTCAAAAAAGATGGAGTACTTAAAAAAATGAGAAGAAAAAATTTCTCTCAAGAATTTCTTTTTAAAGCTACTTTTTCTATTTTTCATTAAAAAAACACCTCCTTTTAAAGAGAAGAAAATTTGATCGGTAGAATTTCTCTTTATAAGAAGAAAAGCAAATAAAAAAATGTTATGCCAAACGGGTACTAAGTGCCATTTCAAAATGGAAATTAAATTTCCATTTTTAATTTCCATTCTCATATTCTATTCAGGAATTTGTTGTATCTTTTCAATTTCCCTTGTCCAATAATAAATGGCTAGTTTTCTTTAAAAAAAAAAATCTTAGGCCCCAATCAAAAATAGGGTAATTTGGTTCTCAGTTAACAAATTTTATAATTAACACTATTTAATGTATTTCTTAATTCTTATGACAACATCTAAAATAACACTTAAAATGAACTGGGAAAGTAAAATTTTAATAATAATGATGACGATGATGATAATAATAATAGTAATAATTTTTTATATTTTTTATAAATTATTGGTATATGATAATCATATTGAATCTGACTAAATTCGTTTTGAATTAGGTTAAACTCTTAAAAGACAAAACTCTCTTCTTATATATATTTTTTTAAAATCAACTGATATTTACACTCATATTTTAACTAATCCGATCTGAGTGTTGTCAGACACAATTTTGGGAAGCTCTCCGATGTAATTTTTTACTTTCAAGAATATAAGATTTGATTAAACGACTTAGTATTTTTACCCATTAAACTAATCGTCAATTTGTTTTTATTATATATTTTTTTATATATAAAATTTGAATACAAAATCTTAATAAAAAAGTATAGGTATCCTGCTAATGCATTGTTGTTTGTTTCTAAATCTTAACCGAGGTCATTTCATGACTTTAGCCAAAATTTTCCTAGCAGGTTTTCCCACAAGGAATTACTATGAAACCCCCCTCCCCCCCCCCCCCCCCCCGGCAAATAAAAAAATCGTAGGCTTATTGGCTTACACAAACCCAAAATGTTTTTTTGGAAAGCAAATAGAAGTCTTATTTTTGTTTTTATTTAATAAACTTATGGGGAAAGGAAACTATTATATATTATATAATAAACTTTTTTATTTTTTTAATAATAATAATATAAAAGTTTATTTGTTTACTTGGGCCTCGTGTGAGACAGGTTGTTTGAATGGCAACTAGGATTCTAGGATGGACCCCTAAACTAAATTGGGCCAATGATATATATATATATATATATATATTTTTTTTTTTCTTTTGGTACTAGGCTATTAACCCGGTATCCGGGGTTTCGTCCTTACTAATCTGGGTCGACTATTTGCAGGGCTCAATTAAGGGGGCAGGTCTCCCAGCGTTGATTTTTCCATTCCTATGAGGGATCAAACTTTCGATCATGGTTAAGGAACATCAGTACCTAAACTAACTGAGTCAGGTTATATATATTTTTTTATGAAGAGGCTTAAACTCAACCTTTACAAAAGAGAGGGGGAACACTCATTGGCGGGCCAAAGCAATATGCGACAGGCTTCTCCCTGGGTCTATAAAGTTATGACATGGGCCTATTCCAGGATTCTAGGAATCGGTCTGTGAATCATGGGCTCACAACTTACTGGACCACCAAACTAGATTGGGACCATGCTAAACACTACAGGCTTGTCCCTGGGTCTATAAAGTATGACATAGGCCTATTCTAGGATTCCAGGGGTTGGTCTTTGTGATATTGGGCCTATCTAAATACTACAGGCTTCTCCCTGGTTAAGTTTTTGTCAAACCCATCAAACCTTTTTTTTTCCCTTTTTTTTTTTTGCTTGACTGTCCAATATCGAGTAATTAATTTATTAATCCAACTAAATCTAATTCAAACTAATTGTTAGATTCATCATGGAACAAACTCTCTATATATCTACTTTTTTCATTCTCAAAAGTCAAACCCAAAATATTGATTAAGAGAATCGAGGGTCTTTGTCAATGGACTATCAAGGCATGGGCAACTCATCAAACTCTATGCAAACTCCAATCATAAGCTTATTTTTCAATCCCTTGTACCGACCCGTCTACGAGGTTGTCAAGTGAGTAAAAGTGATCAATGAAGTCAAATTCTTTTCCCAAAAATTTAGTTTAGGCAATATTGAATAATTTCCATTACCATGATTTTACTGAAATTCTAAAATTTCAATATCTGGTGAAGTATTTAATTCAAAACCCTTCATTTTATAAATGTAGGGACTGTAATTGTGTTATCAAGAAGGCTTCCATCTTGATTTTCTCTTATTTTCGAATGGTAATTGTGACACATACAAATATAGTTGTAAGACAATGGCAGTGACATTATTGTATGGGAACTTTGTGTTATTTCACCCTGTATCTCCCAACTAACATGAATAAATAATCATCAACGCGGTTACCTTCTTTATTCTTTTGCATTTCTTTTGTACTCCAAACTTGGCTTGGAATGACAATTAATAGGGGCAGGAGAGACGGTGGCGGTTGTTGATGGAGTTACAGAAAGACTCCAATCCTCTCACAACATGACCATTTACGTTATTTAGAATTTAGACATAACGGTCCATCAATCGTGCAATTAAGAGTCATGGTATAGATCAAAGCTATGTAATTTTAATAACAGAATACTAAACTCTTTTAAACAAAATTTTAAATTCGAGTTTTAAAAATAAAAATCAGATATCGAAAGATTCAACCCCTAAATTACACTGTTCAATGCTCAAATCCGATTAATATATGTATATTCCTATGTGTCCCACATCACAAAATTAAATAAATAAAATAAAGTAATTCTTTTTCATAAATTAATGCGAGTTAGCAATGATTAGAGGAGACCCATTAACACTTGGCGATAAGCAGGTATCAAGCCCACAGGCTTTTGATGGTCCTACAAATTAAAGTTTCTTTCATGGGGAATTAACAGATTGGCCCTAATCTTCCTTTTGGGGGGAGGGGGGGGGGTTTGGTAAGTGCCCACTTTGTCACCAAATCAATTCGAAGATTGTAACCAAATATATATATATATATATATAAAATGTAAACAAAAAAAAAAACAAATCAATTGGAAGATTAATTTTGAGTAGTTATCTTTCACCAGTTACTGTCATCAGAATTTATGAAATTTGGGAATAGGGCCAAACCCATGAGATATATCTCAGTGGGGAATTGCCTTTACATGGAGCTCCTCTTCTATGGTGTTAGGTGCCTCGGAATTCAATAGAAAACCAACATATTTGCACTCTTTTTTTTAGTAATTCACCGATTAATATTTAAAATTATATTTTAATTTATCTAATTTAAATTAATATCAAATTTTCTATAAAATGGAGTTTTTTAACATAATTTTTTCTATTTTCAAAATACAAATCCAAATTTTAATTCAAAAAAATCTAACATTATTCTCTCTCTCTCTCTCTATTAATATTAGTTTTGGGAATTGTTATAAATTATTTCAAAAGATTTAAATTACATGCAATAAGAAAAATTTTACTTCTACTTTTAATTTTTTATAAAAATTACTATAAATAAATAAAACAAATTATTTAGAACAATTCAACCAAATTAAGCTTTTCCCAAACAAATATTAGAGTTACGGTACAAAAAAACTAATATTTTTCTAAAAAATTTAACTCTTTTTATTACTTGTTATATATTTATTGAGATTCAGTTTCTATCGGATATTAGTCAAATTTAGTTATTTACGACCGGAATCAAAAATCATAAATTTATATCAGAATATAATAGTTATATTTGTAAATGTTTTAACTTTCCGAAGATTAAACAACATCTAAATTCTAATTTTAATTTTATAAAAAAATCCTTTTAAAAAATAATAAATAAAAAGCAACTGTCGTTGCTCTTTCTTTTTTCTTTTTTAACTTAATTATCAATATTTTAAAATTCAATTAAATCTATTCAAATAGATGTGAGATTTAATTAAGGATCAAATGCTTATCTTTTTATTTTTAAAATTTAAATTTGAAATTTTATTTTAAAAAAATATAATACTCTGCTATTAAATCCAAGGGCTGTTCGCGTTTGCTGTTAGCACTAAGAACCCATTTTAAGCTCGATACATTCTGACTAAGATGGTCCCAATTTTTGATGAATAGGAAGGTGAAAGGCAATACACAGCTAACAAAGCATGATGCGTGTGAGTGTCTCTTGGAGGGAGAGAGAGAGAGAGAGAGAGAGAGAGAGAGAGAGAGAGAGAGAGAGAGAGAGAGAGAGAGTGTGTGTGCTTATTATATTATATTCTATTGTAATGTAATTGCCTCTTTTCATATTCTACATTATCTTTGCACAACCTTTTAATGGAGCAATGTCCCTGTCTCGTGACTAATGGAAGAAGACCATGACATGACAATGTCGGTTTTTAGACTCAAAAAGTCAATAGAGTGTGCTTTGATTATGCTAATTACAATCCATTTCTTACATCCATCCTCTGCCCTTTTGTGTGTGGCCTCCTTCAAAAGCATATGATCTTCTCTTCTAGATTTCTTTGTCCCCTTTGGCAACTTCCCTTTTCTTTCTTCATCCTCATTTACCTTATTTTCTCTTATTTTATTATCTAATTAGGATAGAAAATAACTTTTTCTTTAAAAATAAATAATTAATACAACCAACCAAGTTAATTGAATATATGATAACGCCTATAAATAAAAATTAAATAAAATTTATATTAAAAATTTTTAAGAAATCTTTGTTTTTTTTTTTTTATAATTGATCGGTATCTGAAAATTTAATTAATCTAACTCAATTGGCTATGAGGTTAAATTAAAAACATATCTTTGTTATGTTTTTTGATTTTTAAAACTCGAATTTAATATTTTGATTAATAAAATCTAATCTAATGAGAAGGGAAGGGGATGTCATATTAAGGGACAATGGTATATTTGGATTTTGAATATGTACTTCTATTAACAGCTCCTATATAGAAAAAGAACATATTTTCTTTATTTGATGAAAAAATTTGAAAAGAATCGATTATGAATATGCAACAATTATGCATATTTTAGTTCTGAAAAATAATATATATCTATAATAATAATATGAAAATTGATAATTAATTTAAAATGGTAAGGCGTTTCAAAAAAAAATCCCTTTTCTATCGTCAAACTTTAAATTTTTTTTTTCTCTCAAATTAATACATAACGAAAAGCAGCCAGATGAGTATAAAATAAAATCAATTAATACTATTCAACTCTATCCATTTCAAAGCTACAAATAATGAGAATTCTAGAGAGAGAGAGAGAGAGAGAGAGAGAGAGAGAATTTTGCAATATGTATCAAACTCAAAAATAGTGAGAATTTTGTGAATTTTTAAAGCTACAGATTTTTTTCTTTTAACAAGTGAATACAATGAAGAAATGTTTGCACCCAAACACAACGTTGTTTGAATCTAGTAATAAAATATTAAACTATATTAATTAAAATTTTAATTTTGAATATTAGAAATAAAAGAATAGATATCGAGAGATTCAACTATTAATTTGAATTTCACAACTATTCGAAATGAATTAATCAGATTTTTAGATACTGATAATCAAATAAAAAACAAAAATCGAGCAAATGAAATATTTTTGTGATAGGATAATAATAATTTAAGAAATATAATTTATTCTCCTAAAAATTATTTTTAAAAAATTTAATTCTAAGAAAATTGTTATTTTCCAGTTAAATTAGAAAATTTTCGCTTTTAATAAATTTTTTTAAATAATTTTCATCTTTATTTCTTAGAGAGAGAAAGAGAGGAGAGAGAAAATTGTAAAAAAATATATAAATCGATTAATTCATTTATTATTATTATTTTCCTCGCTTTAGTCTATTCCCCAGTGATATTATTTACCCTACTTTAAAACTGAATTTAAATCAATATTTCGTTGTTTTAATGAAAAAAATACTAATAACATATACTAAGAATTGGATTGGAGTATTGGTAGTGATAAAAATGAATTTATGAGAGTTTTCTCCTAATTGAGACCCGATAATAACTCGGTCTAGATTAATCGGAGTAAAATTTGAAATATTCGACGGTAGACTAAGTTTAAGGAAAAAAAAAGAAAAGAAACAAGAAATTAGATAGATAGCCAACAAAAGTTGGGGTAGAGAGAGAGAGAGAGAGAGAGAGAGAGAGAGAGAGGGGGGGGGAGGGAGAGTAGAAGAAAAGAACGGGCGTTATGAGAGGGTAGTGTGGTTGGGCCGCCAATCCTAGACGGCGATTCGGCCATCCTTTCTTAGCCGTTTGTAGGCCCCACTTTCCTCTTCCTTCCTTTACCCCCACCCCACCCTCTCCCACTCCCTCAGTATTATATTACTTATTTGGAATAAAAACCAGAGAGAGAAAGACGAGAGAGAGACGAGCGAGAGAGAGAGAGAGAGAGAGCTCTGTATTTGGACCTGACCAGCTCTCCTCTTGGGAGGAGAGAGAGAGAGAGAGAGAGATAGAGATAAGAAGCCAAACGAAGTTTCATATTTTTCTTGGTAAGTCTTACTTTTTTTTTTGCTTCGCTGTTTCTGTTTTGTGATTAATTTTTGGTGAACATTTATAATTTTGTTGAGCTAGAGATTGAATTTGAATTTGCTAGCGCTACAAATAGATCTCTTTGTTGTGGGTATTGTTTGTTTTTTGTTTTGTGAATTTTGAATAAGGGTTTGGATAAGAAGTAGATTATCACATTCATAATCTGCTCAATTTGGGAAGTTTTGGCTTTTATATTGGTTATAACCTAGAGATCTGATTTGGGTTTTAAGGGTTTGTTTTTTTCCTTTTTTTATACGCCCTTGTTTTATGGTTTTTGATTCTTGGGCTCATGCCAAATTTTGAAGTGAATTGACGAATTCATACCAAAATTTGAGCATTTGGTAGATATTATTGTCTACTAAGTGTTTATTTCTCTGCAACATTTTGTATTCACATTGCAATTGTAATGGTTTCAAATTCACCTAGAGCTGATTTGAATCTGGAATTGGAGTGGGTTGTGTAATTTGTATTAATATAGCTAGTTTATGTGTGGAAGTCCCAAATTTCTTAAGTGAAGACTTGTGCTTTTATCTGAAATGATTTGTTGTTCATGTGTTTTTTTTTTTTTTTTTTTTTGACTATTTGGATTCATATTTTGTTTTTATGAGGAAGAAAGTGGTTTTTTGGTGATTGTTTTGGATTCATGCTGTAATTAAAATGGTTTCAAATTCATGTAGCCTTATATCTTGCCTATGATTATTGTGCAAGGGCTATTGGTTTCTGTTCTTTTGTGGAAATTCTAGTTTTCAGCCCCTTGAAGATTTTTACCTTTATTTGAAATGATTGATTGGTTATATTTTGTGACTAATTGAATTCGTATTTTCTTTTGATGAGGAAGACAAGTGGTTTCTTTGTTGATTGTTTTGGCAAATTTTCTGCATATTCCAATAGCTTTTGAGCATTATGTTGGAGGGTCCATCTTATCTTGTATCAAGGGACTTGCCAAGTTCGTGTGAGCAGGAGAGCAAGTGGATTTATAATGCTTTTCGTGTCATTGAACTCTCCAATGGGAAACGTAGATTGGAGACCGGAGAACTGTCTGTGTTAACAAAGTTATCCAAGTCATTAGATGCTCATGAAAGAGAGGAAGCTATAAAGTTTCTGCATGATTTGTCGCTAACTCGGGTTGATCAATCTGATGATCAGAATTCTGGGGATCAGTCTGATTCGAGTTCCCTAATCCACCAAATTGGCCGAGACAATTCTATTAACTGCCTCCTTCGTTGCTCAAGGTCTGATTATGGCCCAATTGCATCACTGAATCGAGCTTTCAGGTCTTTATTTCGAAGCGGAGAAATTTATAGGCTGAGGCGTCAGAGTGGTATCATAGAGCACTGGGTTTATTTTTCTTGCAATCTTCTTGAGTGGGAGGCCTTTGATCCAATCCGCCGCAGGTGGATGCATTTGCCCAGGATGACTTCAAATGAATGCTTCATGTGTTCAGACAAGGAGTCTCTAGCGGTTGGTACGGAACTTCTTGTGTTTGGGAAGGAAATAACATCTCATGTTATATACAGATATAGCATATTAACCAACTCATGGTCTTCTGGAATGCAAATGAATGCTCCCAGATGCTTGTTTGGCTCTGCAAGTCTTGGGGAAATTGCTATTCTTGCTGGTGGCTGCGATTCAGAAGGAAACATACTAAGCTCTGCAGAGCTTTATAACTCAGAGACTGGAATGTGGGTCACCCTCCCAAGCATGAACAAGGCAAGGAAAATGTGCTCAGGTATATTTATGGATGGGAAGTTCTATTGTATCGGAGGAACTGGAGTTGGCAGTTCAAAACCACTGACTTGTGGAGAAGTGTTTGATTTGGAAACAAGGACCTGGGAAGTGATCCCTGACATGTTTCCCGGACGTCAAAGAGCTGCTGGTGCAACAGAGGCACCAGCCGCAGCTGAGGCACCTCCACTGCTTGCTGTTGTAAATGATGAATTGTATGCAGCTGATTATGCAGAGAAGGAGGTAAGGAAATATGACAAACAGAGGATATCGTGGGTCACAGTGGGCAGACTGCCTGAGCAGGCCGTGTCTATGAACGGTTGGGGTTTAGCATTTAGGGCATGTGGAGATCGGCTTATTGTTATTGGTGGACCTAGGGCTTTAGGTGGAGGAATCATAGAGCTTAATTCATGGGCTCCCGCTGATGGCCCACCAGAGTGGAATCTGCTTGCTCGAAAACATTCAGGCAGTTTTGTTTATAATTGTGCCGTGATGGGTTGCTGAGGCGTGATTTTAGTGGCCTCATGTTTACCTTACAAATTCCTTCACAAATGGATTTGGAGACGGGTTTCAGATAGTGGGCATTCTCTTCCTCGCTATTTCTGGTGGCAAGGTTTAGATCTGACTCAAAATTTGCATATTTTCTTGGAAGGAAGTTTGGAGTTATCTTTCCTTGATTTTATGTTTGCGTATTTCCTTATATTTAATCACCATGAGGGGTTTTCAAGGTTGTGTCATGTAGAATAGGCATTGGTCAATAATCTGAAGTATCAGTATCATTTTAGGTTTGTTGAATATTCAAAAGCTTTATTGAAGCCGCACAAAAAATTGTGTCGGAGGTTTTTCTGACTGCGATTCTTTGTCATGTTTTTCTCCCCATTCTGAGCTTTACTTGCATTGCTTTACATGGTAATGTATAACTATTTTCATGTTATTACTCAAATAATACTTGCACATTGTTGGTAATCTTCAAGTTTCTGGTTGAAACTCCGGTAGATTTTCAGCATAGCATGTTTGTCTTCTATAGTTTTGGCAACTTATTTGCAGCTGCTCAGTGGTGTATGTCTCCATTTTTGCTGCTTGTGATACCTAATTCATGTAGAATTGATATTTTCCAAACTTAGATATATGATGAACATGTCTGCCTGTTTTAGCTTCTCTGTAGAATGCCAACTTTGTAAACTTTGTGCCTAATTGGATTCCATTGGCACATGTTTCCTTAGCTCAACAAAATCTCCTGTCTGAATGATCTGGGATTCGCTATGAATTCATCATCAATTTTTAGCTTTATTGGCCAACTCCAGCTGGTTTGGGCCAGAAAGCATATGCTTGTCTAGTTGAGAGCATTTTTAGCTTTATTTGAGTTCCCTAGTCTCCTGCACCTCTTATCTTGTTCTTGTTCTTGTTCTTGTACTGCTGTTTCCAATTTCACAAACTGCAATAGGATCTTGCCTTTGTATTGTGCATAAGTTCTTGTGAAATTTGAGAAATTTCTGTTTCCAATTTCACAAACTGCAATAGGATCTTGCCTTTGTATTGTGCATAAGTTCTTGTGAAATTTGAGAAATTTTCCAAAATGTGGGGAGTGAAGGTTTCTATTTCTCTCTCTCTCTCTCTCTCTCTCTCTCTCTCTCTTTTTAGTTAACAACTAGGTGGGCATAAGTTGGTAGGCATCAATCTCCTTTGGCCAACATCAATCTATCAGCAAATTGGTAACTTTAGCATCTTAGAAGTCATTTTCATATATGATTGATTACTAACTCTTAGTTGCTTGGTTTTGTTGATATATTTTGCTAAAATCATTTATATTATTGAAGCTTTTGCTATTACAAAACCTTGAACATTCTTAATCTTTGAAGTGCATTGGGGAACTGTTGACAGCATGTTAGTGGCTATCCCACTTATTTATTTATTTATTTTTCTAATTAATAATCCGGGGATGGAACTATACTATTCTCCATAGGATTTCAGGTAGCTGACCGGCAAATCTAGCTAGAAATAGAAGAGCAGAATTTGGTTAGTTTTGGTGTCTTTTTTACCGGTTGGGATTCCACAGCGCAACCTTCCAACCTAACTCAAAGCGTGAACGTAATTGTGATGTTACCTGGGAATCTAATAGGGTCATATTTGTGAGAATTTACTTGAGATAATACAGTTAAGCTAATTATATAGGGTTATATATTCTAGTTCAGCTTGTAAACACACTTGAGGTGGTAGGATATTTTTTCTTGGTCCGATATTTAATAATCAATTTTATTGGTCCTGATCGTTCTGATTTAAACTAATTATCATACCTATTAAATAAAAAATGCTACCGGTGTCTTTTTTTCTATCGTGAAGTTTGAATCCAATATTTTTGAGTGAATTTAGTACTCTTATCACTTTGACTGATAAGACGTAAGTGGTGGTACCAAGTGTTTCTTGGATAAAATCCTGTTGATACCGGGCTAGGGGGTGAATGGGTACAGAGCCTGTTGATACCAAGGCTAGGGGGTTAATGGGTACAGAGAATTATCCTCATTGTGTGGCTCAATCTTGCCTTGGTCTTATATATGATGGCCTCTTGCGCTCAGGCAACCTTTCAATTTTCAACTGTTGGTAGGCCAAGAGTGACACTGCTTTACTCAGAGAACTAGTATTTTTTAGCAATGGCACATTTATATTTCTGGGATGGACGTGGGTGTGAGCTAATAAAAACAGAGGCCTGATCAAAATGCTTGCCTCCTCTCCTCTCTCGGTTGCTCGTTGTTTTGTACTGATTTTTGTCCTCCAATAGGTAGTAATGACCTCCGTGGAGGTGACATGCATGGGAATGATTTCGAATATGTGGTTTGAGCCGGAAAGACGTCCTCTAATGAGAAGGGAAGGGGGATAGATTCTAGGGATAATGCTTTCCAGACAAATGTTTTCTGAAACCCGTGTCAGACTTTAGGTTTATCAGTCAACTGCAGGGCTCTTTATGTAGGTATTTATCATAATTCAGTAGTCAGAAACATGGGATTTTCTTCCCCATGTGTCGTGATGGATTTCTCTTAGTAAGTCTATGAATCTGTCTCGCTACTACAATTATTGAATTAATAAATTGGTAACTAACGGCGTAAATCTTGTTTTTTTTAATTGTAATTAAACAATATATTCTTTTTAAAAAAAATTATCATTATCCGTTTACAATTTTTTATCCGATTAAATTTAATTCGAGATGAATTGAATTTTTTAAAAAAATTCAATTCCGAAATTTTACTTTGAATAATATCAGTGATCGATCACTATATCATTAGGCGTTGGTATTAGATTTCACTTTTTGATTCCTCGTCTTTGCGTTATCCAAATTTTCTTATTTAATATTATTTTTATAACATTATTATCATTTTTAATCAAAACCCTAAGCTAACACAACTCGGATGGCCTTAGCTTTTTCCAGATCCATCTTGGGACATGTTTGGGAGGAGCAGAAAAGGGGTGAGATATCAACCCTTAAAATTCCTCTCCTTATATTTATTATCCTTATTTTTACTAACACAAGAGGAAACAAAATAAAAATTTTAAAACAAATAGATTTACTAATAAAATATCAACTAAATTTATTTTTTAGAGGGAAATTAAAAAACCATTAAATTTGGAGAGAAATTTTGAAATAATTTAATTTTTGTTAGGGAGAAAAAAATAATATATTTAATTTTATAGAGAAAGAATTTAAAATCAATATATATAAGAAAAAAATATGTATTAAATTGATTTTTTAGAGAAAGAAAATTAATTTGTTTAGTTTTAAAAAGAAAAATTAGATTTGGGTTTTTGGAAAGATAACTTAAAATGAATATATATCGAAACCAAATATTATATGAATTAATATTGAAACCTTAACACCATTGTGGAATCAAGGTGTTGAATTTATCCATCATGCAAAATTATAATTCAAAAATTGAGGTAGATTTGGACGATTATAGTAATTGTTAGAGAGATTTAGTCTAGATAATTGTTATGATCGTCAAGTTATCATATTCAATTTTAAAATAGGTAAAAAAAAAAAACCCATTTAATTATTTACTTTGTTGATAATATACATGTATACCAATAGACAGTTAATTTAATAGAAAGAACGTTAGATCTCTTGATCAAGATTCAGACTTGAATTTTGGGAATAGAAAGAATTATGTTGGAATAGCTCTCTCATATAGAAGTTTGACTGTATCTCAAATCGAATTAGTTAGAATATGGTTTCAGATGCTTATTAGTCTAGCACAAAAAAATATACCTATACTATTAATAATTTGTTATTTTATTATTTATTCCATTAATAAAAATAAAAATTTCTGTTTCTCACAATCTTCTTTTTTCTTCCTTTTTTGTTTCCTAGTCACTTGGTTGCTGATAATGGGAAAAGAAAAAACGGGGAGAAAAACCATAAGAAAAGAGGAGAAAATTTGAGACTTTTCCCCCAATTTTGAATGATAAATTGCAATTTTTTTCAAAAAATAAATTAGAATTTGTTAGCTTTAGCCATAAACGTTTGCGGGTCGGCCCGTCAAACGTAAAATGACGGGGTTCGTCAATGGATTGGGTCCGGCTCGGGTGGGTTTAGGCCCAAGATTTATCCGTCACGCTGATGTTTAGTTCAGGCAGTACGGCCCACCTTCGTGGTTTTCTCTTCAAGATACTCCATGGCTTTTCATCCATGGAGTTCAATTCATCGCCCTTAATTTTTCTACTTTCATAAACCCTAAATTTCAAGATTTTCAGAATCCGAAAAGTCAATATTCAAGATCAAAACTCTATGGCTTGATTTTTATCAAAGATGAATACGAACGGAATCCAATCACTGCCTCCAATTCAACACCTCTCTCAATCCACACTCTCTCACCTCCAACACAGGTTTTCAAAAGAAGACGATCTTTCAAAGGCTTCGGTTTTGGTGATTGAACTGAAACAAAAGTGTAATGAGTTGAACAAATGTGTTTCAGATCTGAGCGAAAGGCTCGAGAGGAGTCTTGTTCAATACGTTGCGTGTTCGAATCAGGTTGGTGGTCTCTTCAACGACATCAATCTCAGATTGACTGATCTCACGTCTTCGAGTTGCTCTCTTTCAAATTCTTACTCTTCTTCAGGTCTCTCTCTCTCTCTCTCTCTGTCTTGCAGTTTGAATATGTGATTGAATGGTTAAAGATTGTGTGAAATTTGTGAATTGCTAGATGGAAGAGATGGAGAGAGTATATTGGTGGAGGAATTGCCTGCACTTGCAAAGGAGGTGGCTAGGGTTGAGACTGTGAGGATTTATGCAGGTAAAGTTTTGTTATGCAATATTTAATTTTTGGAATAGAAACAGTGAAATTTGCTATTGGGTTTCAAACCTTAGAGTGTAATCATTTGCTTGGTGCACTTCATGATCATACTTCTATGTTTCCAACCTGGGTTTTTGACTTAGGCTACTGTTGATCTTGATTAATTGAGTTGAATCATATTTAGACCTGATATTGATATCTAGCAAGTGTGGAGAATCAAGTGTGAATAGCTGGTCTGATACACCCATTTCAAAGGGTGGGAAGCTATGTTTCACATGAATTTGGAGAGTTTGCTTGTACACGGAACCGAAGAGTTCCGAGTGTCGTCCCTTACTCTATTCCCTCCTCATGTCAGGAATAGCAGGGCACATAGCTGCTACTACTGAAGGAAGAGGATTGGCATTGTGGGGCATGTCCCCCCAAACCCTGTGTGTTACATGTACGAATGAGAAAATGGAAAGTTACCCCCCTAAATCCCCCTTGTGGGGTGAAGAAAGACTGATTGAAAATTAAACAAAAAGGTTGGGGCAGGGGATCAAATTTGTAGGCTTACCCATTTCCTCCTTTTACTTTTAGTCTTAGGCTATGCAATTTGCCGTGCGTCTGGTATAAGTGGGGGTTGTAGCTCTTGCTTCTCTATTGGAGTTGATTTACTTGAGGTTGCCAATTAGAGGGGCGTCCCCAGCATATCAGGAGAGTTACTAGCGAAAGTGAGGATGGTTAGATTGATTAAAGTGTGCAAGAAACTTGCTCAAGGTGAAGTTGTGTTTTTGCATTGTATGATATGCTTTGTTGTGGAAACATGGTTAGTTTCTATGGAAGAAGACTATAGAGTATTGTTTCCAGATATTTGGCCTTTTGCATTTGGGGAACATCTTGGAGCAACGGATTGAATGTTTGGGGCGAGTATTTGATTTATTTATTCTTCAATGGTGAGAAGCAGAACAATAATGGGGAACACATCTTGGAAATTTGTCATGTGCAATTTTTCATCTTGGATTGGTTAAGCATTATGGAAGGCCCTCATTTTGTGTTGGATGTGGTTGGGAAATGTTATCAGAAATGAAGAAATGGACTTTTCAAGGGACATTCTATCTTTATCGGAGATTCTGTAGGCATGGCCTCCAAGTATTAATGGTTTTTATTCTTGTCATTCCTGGGATATTTAATTTTCTTGACCCTCAATAGCAATGTTATGATTATTCTGATTCTTCAAGTATCGACTCCTCAATTTTCTCATTCTTATTCCATCCATCTGGGCATCATTTTCACTTTTTTTTTCCTATGCCTTTCTTGATCATGTTAGCTATTAAAGCAATGCTAATGTTATCTATGCTCCTGGGATCTTTGACATTGTTTTTCTTCCCTTGTCACTTTTGGTACCTTTTATTAATCAATATTTTTAATAGGTCTTGCTAATTACATCTTTGACTTCTTTGACAATCTTCAATTATCATTATTTTCTAAGTTCCTTTTCTTGTGCATTACTGGTTTATAAATATTATTATTCCTTCTCTCTCTCAAGAAACCTTATCTCTTTGAAAATCTTTTTCTTTCCCTGCTTTCAATATTTTTCAAGTTCCTCAAGATTTTATTTTATTTTATTTTTATTATTATTATTATTTTTTTTTAATATCAATTTCTCTCCCATACTCTTCCTAGGCTCATGTTTTAGGTTAAACTCTGTCACCGTAGAATTGAAAAGTCTTATGTGGGGCCACTAAATTATCCTGGATAAAGTTATCAAAATCCAAATTTTAATTTTTAAGCCCCCTTTTCATTTTTTATGTTCTCTTGAGTTTTTTGGCTGCTTTCACCAATTTTAAAGTATGGAAAGTTGAAAATGAAAGTCAAGTCAGTGTCAACATTTTTTGCTCTATGGCACTTGTCTTAAAACTCATGCAATGCATGACTTGTGCTGCTTGTGGTTGGTCCAATTCTTTATTATTCTTGTGGACATTAAATACTTCTTGGACACTTCCAACACTTGTTGAATATCTTGAAGATACTTCATAACCCTGATATTTTTTATATTCATTTCCTGCATGAATATTATATTTGCTCTTCTCCCCTCTTTCTGAAATATAAGCTTGATAATTCAGCAATGAAGGTCATCATTACAATAGAACTAATGGAAGCAACAGTGGCCTTAGGTACAATGATGGGAATATTAGGGTGTAAATGATTAACTATAAGATCATGAAACATGAGTGGGTTAGTTGTTCTTTGAGCTGGTTGAAGGGGAAGGCATATTAAGGATGAGCCTCAATATAAAGAACTCTTGGTTTTGATGTAGTTTTTCTGTCTTAATCACCCAACGTGAGAAGACTTTTCTTCCCAGTTCAGAACATAATCATGGTTTCTTTTTTCTAATCAATAAATAAAAGAGAAAAAAAGTATTAGAACCATGGCAGTGCAACCCGAGGGAGCTAGACAACATTGATGAAAACTTGGTGAACCCCCAGTTCCAAGGGGCACATCCCCCCCACCCCCCACAAAGCAAAGGATAAATCACCAACTTATGAATTCCCTTAACAAATCCCCCTGACCCCAGAAACTGCTTTGACTGATTGACCGGGGTTTAGCACCCGGACCTTGAGAGAAATTAGGACATTACCTTCCTCAATCCCCCTTGGGGGAATGGGAGATATTATTATGGGAAAAATTGCGTCCTTGCTTGGGGGACTGTCCACCCCCCAAACCCCAGATCCAGGGGGGCAAATGCCCCCAAGACCCCCCCTGGAAAAATAAAGAACTATTGTGAAGAGGAGATGACAACATGACCATGCCGTGAGCAGAGACATGAAACCTATTTGGAATGTCACCAGGTTTTCGTTGACCCCGGGAACTGAGCTTTTATATCACTTTGCCATTGTGCCCTCTTCTCATGCACAGGCAATTGGACAGCCTCACTAGTGCCTCCCCTAGTAAATGTAAAGTCTCCTCCTGTCCAGTTGCCTTCGAGCAGATGTATTCACCTGAGAAGCAAACAAACTGATTATGCTGCTTCCACTGATATTCCTTCCAGTGTTATAGATAGCAAGATAGGGTAAACAGGCTCCATAGCCAATATGAAGCTCTAGAATGCACCTCAAGCTGGGGCCGGTGTGGATTATGGCATAGCATAATGGCCCAGCTGCAATCATGTACTGAGGTGGATGCCATAGCTTTATTTTCTTGGGCTGCTAATGTGCAGCATGATCACTGTCTTTGCATTCGTCACATAAACTGGCATCTAGTAGAATTCAGTGGAAGAATAAAAGTATTTATCGAGCAGCTGTTTTTAAGGTTCAAAGTCAACCCTTATTTATGCACTAATTATTCACCTTGCAACTAGCATTAATTAAAGGCTGACCTCCTGGAAGCTCAGAAAATTGTCTCCCTAAATCTGGGTTCAAAAAAAAAAAGGGAGCACACAAAGCATCAGGAAAATCCACTTCAATGGAAGCCACTATTTGAAAACTACATTAGGGGCTTCTCATCATGTAAGAAATTCGGGCTGATAATATTGCAACAGATTACTTGGATATGCAAAGAGCCTTCAATTCAAAAGTAGTTTGTATCAAATTCTGAAGTTTGTGCAGTCATGGAAGCACATCTCTGTTGATATTCTCCTGCCTCGCCCTCCCTCCTGGTGACATTGCCAAGTACACCATCTTTTTAAGCCAAAAGAGCAGTGGAAAATGAATTTTGTAGTTTTATCAAATTACTTAACCATTTAAACCTCAGGCTCTTAATGAACCTGTATAACTTAATCACAAGCAGCGGAAAGACTCTGCTCATACCAAGGGGCAAACCACAGAGAGACACTATAAGAAGTTATCTTTTCATGTAAAAAGTACAAATAACTGGAGTATAAATAAAAATGCCATGGAACGTGGCAACTAATTTGTTTCAACGAAAACTAACTGAACTTGATGATAAAAGTAGGGAAAACATAAATAGGCTATTGCTAATTGCCTGATAATACAAGTTAATGGATGGTAGTCTTGTTTGTTTGTTTGTGCATGCTTTGAAAGCACAAGGCTTTTTGTGCTTTGTTTTCTTGTGGATCCTGTACCAAAAGATGAGATAAGACATATATATCAAGAAAAGAATAATGCCCATGTCTCCATGATCTGCAACCGGCAAATAGGAGACACTTGAACCATCAAAACATGCATATCCTTTTTTATTTTTTGATAAATAAAATGTTGTACTAAGGGCTTCAAGGAGAAGCCACCCAAAGGCAAAATACAAGGCTAGAAACTCAATGCAAGTCAAAAACAGCTACGTTGAGATCCATTGAATTTCTAGAGGCCCAAGAGGAAAACAAAAATATCCACTTGGCTTTTAGCCGATCTAACAAGCTCTCTACCCTCAAAATCCCTAAAATTTCATTCTTGCCTCACTAGCCAAATGATTGACAAAGAAACCAAAGTCAAAAGACGTCTCTTCACCTTATGCATAGGCAAATATGACAAAATCCAAACTTCTTCTTCAATACTTTCTGCCACCACCCAAGAACAACCAAGAAAACCAAAACCATATTCCACAACTCCCTAACACACTGGCAATGTACGAACAGATTCAGCCTTAGATTTGCACATAAAACATCTATTTACAAGAACCTGACCCCTCTTTTACAAATTATCCAAGGTAAGAATACTCTTTCACATTGCCTCCCACCTGGAGGGAAGCCTACACCTTTCAAATCCTTCTCCAAGGAAAATGAGAGTGGCCAACTATTGGAGCTCTAACCTATAAAAGAGAGTAATAGAACTTTATAGTAAACTGCCCTTCCTTCTGCCCCTTCAACCAAACAGAATCAGCTGCTGAAACATCCAATTTCTAATGTTGTAAAAGATCAAAAAAAATATATATATATTTCGAACACTCTAGGTAAATCCCAATCATTCACATTGCACAGAAAAGCAACATTCCAACTTAAAGACCTATCATCCAACACATTGAAACAATCACCTACTGTGCCTTCCTTCAAAAGAGCCAGCCTATGGATATCAGGAAATTGAGCCCTCAAAGTCAACTCACCACACCAAACATTGTTCCAAAATAGAACACGATCTTCCTTTCCGACTCTAAACTGGACAAAAGGAAAAAACTGTCCTACCCTTATTAATCGATTTCCAATTTCCTACACCATAGGGAGCCCTGCTAAACTTGGTTTTCCACCCAAAATCCTCCTCTTCAAATTTGGCCACCATGACTTTCCGCCATAAAGAGTCCTGCTCAATCATAAACCACCACAACCACTTTCCTGCTTGGAGACATTCATAGCATGAGCTTTGATGTTATGAACCTGTTTAAGCAGAAAACCATGTTAAATACTTTTGTTACTACTACATTCATAGTGTTGACCAATTGTCTTTAAAGCTGTGCTAGTTATCCATCTGTATCCTCTCCCAGCCCCTTTTTTTTCCTGATAATGCCGTCTGTTAACCTTTTTTTCTAACATATAACAGAAACAGCGCTGAAACTTGACACCTTGGTGGGTGACATTGAAGATGCAGTTTCTGCCACTATGAAAAGAAATTTGAGCCACCCTTTAGTGAAAAAAGCTGAAGTGAGCACTCTTGAAATGGCTGCTAAGTGGATGGATTTTGTGTCATAAAGATGTAAATGTGATCTGTTTTTTTCTGGTTTCCTTATTGATTGCAGGAACTACGCATGCAGGCTATCAATTCATTGAAAGTCACTGAAGATGTTTTGACTTCAACTGCAAAGACTTGGCCGCAGTGGACACGTCTTGTATCTGCTGTTGATCACAGGGTAGACAGGGCACTAGCAATTTTGAGGCCTCAGGCAATTGCAGATCATAGGGCTCTTCTTTCTTCTCTTGGATGGCCACCGCCTTTGTCCACTTTGAGTTCCTCAACACTCGACTCAGGAAAGGCAACGGATGTCTTGAATCCCCTTTTGACGGTGCAGGGAGACCTCAAACACCATTATTGTGAAAACTTTATTGCAATGTGCAGACTGCAGGAATTGCAGAGGCAGCGAAAATCTCGTCAGCTTAAGGGATTTCACCGGCAGGTTGCTCTTCACCAGCCTCTCTGGGCAATTGAAGAGCTTGTGAGTCCTATATCAGTTGCATCTCAGCGCCATTTTTCCAAGTGGGTTGATACGCCAGAATTTATTTTTGCTCTTGTATATAAGACAACAAGAGATTATGTCGATTCCATTGATGAATTGCTGCAACCACTGGTTGATGAGGCTAGGCTTACAGGCTACAGCTGCAGAGAAGAATGGATTTCAGCAATGGTGACCTCTCTATCAACTTATTTGGCAAAAGAGGTGTTTCCTATTTATGTGAGTCAGCTGGAAGAAGAAAGTGTTGCTGGTGTCCAGTCACGAGCTAGAATAGCATGGCTCCATCTTATTGATTTGATGATATCTTTTGATAAGCAAGTTCAGTCTTTGGTAGAACATTCAGGAATCATGATTTCCCTTGAGGAAGACCAGGGCCTTCAAAGGATTTCTTCTTTGTCTGTCTTCTCTGATAGACCAGATTGGCTAAATTTGTGGACCAATATAGAGCTTCGTGACATGCTAGACAAGTTGAAACCTGACATTGAGGATGAAAGAAGTTGGACAATGAAAGTTCAGGCAGCAGCTCTCTCAGGATCTGAAGACTTCAAATCTCCTTTACTTTCAAGCGCTTTTCTTAGGCGACTATCATCTGTAGTTGAACGTTCTAGATCATTGCCAAGCATTCCAATGAGGTCAAAATTTCTAAGATTAACAGGTGGACCTATTGTACGAGAATTTCTGGACTGCATACTCATCAAATGTCAAGAAGCAGAAGGGCTGACTGCTCTCGCTGATGATGATGCTCTGATTAAGGTTACAAGGTCCATTAATGCTGCTCGCTATTTTGAATGCATACTAAAGGAATGGTGTCAAGATGTCTTCTTTCTTGAGATGGAATTTCAACCTAGTGATCAATCTGGTCTCCATTTATCTGATAGAAGTCCTAATGGAATCACAGAAGAACATGAAGGTGGTGTATTTGACAAAGAAATCAGAAAACTAGCGGACTTCAGAACAGAGTGGGTTAATAAATTATCAACAGTTGTTTTACGGGGTTTTGAAGCTCAGTGTAGAGATTATATTAAGAACAGAAAACAATGGCAAGAAAAGGGTACAGAAGGCCCGACAGTGTCCCACACTTTTGTTGGGGCTCTAGATTACCTGCAAGAGAAAACCAGTATTTTGGAAGGCCAGTTGAATAGGATAGACTTTGTTACCATCTGGAGAAGTTTAGCATCTGGGGTGGATCGAATCATTTTCAATGGAATTTTCATGAGCAGTGCAAAATTCTCCAATGGTGGTGTCAAGAGACTACACAATGATTTGGAAGTTTTGTTTGGAGTATTTGGTGCTTGGTGTTTAAGGCCCGAAGGCTTCTTCCCGAAAGCAAGTGAAGGCCTGAAATTGTTGGTTGTTGGGGAAGAGCAAGTTCAGGAGGTGTTATCCGGAGGTGAGACATGGTTGAAGGACCACGGAATCAGACATCTGAATGCAGCAGAGGCAGAAAAAATTGCAAAGAGCAAACTCTTTTCTAGTTGATTACTTAATTCTTTTCTGGTATTTTGAACAGAGGTATGGAGAATATTTACTTGAAAAGAATAGATAGCTTGCTAATTTTATTTTGCAGTTGAAGAGCTGTTGTATTGTACATTAATTTTTTTCTCCTGAACTGACCATATATTGTTACCAGAAACAAACAATAAAACTCGAATTTCTTCAAGTTAAACGGAACCTTGATCTTCTCTTCTCCCTCTTTCGTTGCACTAGTGATCGTCTTTTGGGCCAATATTATTGTGGCAATTGTCTTCCAGTGTGTACACGGACGTATGGATGCAGACCGGTCAGATTCGGTAGTCACTGCTCATGGCTGGTTGCTGCTACATTATATCAGATATGAAGCTTACCAGAAGAGCTTCATCTTGGTTAAGTGCCGCTTTAACCCATCAAGCCTCTCCTCTGATTCACACCCAACCCACAGGATAAAACAATGCTTGACAAGTATTTCCTAGTAATGACCTTGTATGCATTTTTGGTAGCTTGTGCTTGACATAATTGAAATTTAAATGTTAGATCTACAATATTTTTCTCTCTAACTTATATGTAAATAAAGGTCGTGTCATCACTCGAAAAAGAAATAATGAGAAGAAAGGACCACATGTATGAGAAATTTGAAGTTTTAGGAAATAAGAATAACGAAAAAGAAGAAGTTGTGTGCTCATCCAAAATGCTTGCTCCCTAAATGACTGACCTTTAATTAAGTGGGGAGTTCCATATATATATCGGTATCATTCTATCAATATTCAGAATTGTTTTTCGATTAATCAGATTCAAATATTTATAGGGATCCTCTTTAGTGGATGATTTTTTTGACATCTTTTTCATTCCCAAATTTTGAATCAAGGGACCTAATATTTTATCCTGGGCCGACTTTTGGGTTGCGGCAAGAAGTCCTATATATGTCACCCTTCTCCCTCAAATGCTTGCAAGAGCACAACCATCGTGCTTGGACCATTAGCAGGGGTGCTCAAATGTGGACCAACAACAAGGATGTTGCATTGATCATCCGTTTCTTTGTTTTGTGTAAGCTTTTAAAGTTTGCAGTGCTAAAATGGTATTTGCATCCTAAAACTGTAATCCATCCCCAATAGTTATGATTCCTCCTCCCCCTAAATCTGAAGTAATTTTTTTTTTCTCTATAAAAATTTTAAGACATTATTCATCCCACTAAATTTTTCACTTGCAAAATAATCCAAGGAAATTAAAGATTACTGAATTTTTTTTAACCCACGAGTACCACTTTTTTAAACCTTTTCTATTACCTCTCTCTCTCTCTCTCTCTCTCTCTCTAAAGTTCTAAACATTTTCACATACGTACACTCCCTCTCTCTTGCTTTTTTTTTTTTTAACTTTTATTTAATCGATCAATGTTTTTTCTTTAATTAATGAGCAATGCAATTAAATAAATCAAAATTTCAGAATCTTTTAATTTTTTTTCTTTCACCATAAATATTAGATTTAATTTTTCTTCTTTAATTAATTGATTAATTTATTAAACACAAAAAAATATGACCCTTTTTTTTGCATCCAATGTCTAATTGAGAAAAAAAAAAAATCTATTCACAAAAGGATGCCTTTTTCTTTTCTTAATTTAATGAATCTAAGTTTTTTTTTCCTTTTTTTTTTAACATTCAATTTATGAATTTCGTATGATTATTTCTGCTTATTATACCCTTTGAATCAAAGTATAAATTTCTTGAAATTTACTTGTGGAATAAGATGATCAATGTTCTGTTCATCTTAATATATGTATTTATTCATATAATATTATAATTTCGTAAAATTTCTCTCCCTTCATTTTTTTTTTTTTTTTGACTTTGCCTTTGTCATTCCTTTGCTGAGCTTACAGTGATCATTCTCATTATACTTCACCATAGGCAGCCTTGCAGTCCTTTCACCATGCCTTGTCCGTGAAATAAACCGAATTTAAAAATTTTTTAAAAAAAGATTTGTATTTACCATGAAAATTTTCTTGTCTTAGTTTCTAATGATATATATATGTGTGTGTGTGTATTTTTTATTATATAGGGTCGCAATTTCTGAAAATATATGTATTCATAAAGATTTAAACATTTGATTTCGGAAAGATATTTGAGTAAGAATTGTTTATCACTCGAGTGTCGCGCTAGTTTCTAATGATATGTATTCGAGAAAGTAAACTTTTCTACCCTCACATTAATTAGTCACTTGGCTTGCTGCCTTCCTCCAACAAGAAGCAATTTCTACATTAGGCCAACTTCTTTTTGAAGGATGTGGAGCTCTCGAAGAGACTATTAACTTGATTTTCTCATGTAATACTTGTTGTGCTAGAGTAAATCTTTTATTATTATACAAGTGGGTGTCTTTTGAATAGGCAATACAAATGTTTGGAAATGCCAAAAAAAAAAAAAATACAGTCGGCAAAAGGAGAGAAAATAGATAGAGGTGCGGTGGTGGCCATGCAAGCCCATTTTTCAAAAATTATATATCATTGATTTTTTATTTTTTAACTTTTAATTTTATCATTTTATTACTTTTGGTAACATTTAACTCCCTAAACTAATGGTTAGGGTCAAACCATAAAATATTATACTTATGTGGGTATTTTTACTACTTTATGAACGACTAGGGTAAAAGTAATTTGGGGGTGTAAGGAAGGGTGGGAGAAAATAAATTCCTTTCTATTTAAGATTTTGGTTTAGATTGTTAGAGAGAGTTTGTTTTCTCTTGTAGGAAGTGTTTTACAATCCCATATGGAACCAAATTACCATTTGGGAGGTTAATTAGAAAACAAATTAACAATCTTTCTATAAAAAAGAATGGCCCAACTCTCAAAATTCAGGAGAATAAGATTGAGAGAGCATGTGGCCTTAGAAGTTTTAGTATCAAATTCTTCCTAAGTTTTTAGTGTGGGATTAGATTTTGTATCATGAATTTCTTGAATGTTTGTCTGTTTTTAATGAAGGGTGTCAAGTTGTGAGGGAGGTTACTTGGGGTATTTGTAAAGATGACTTCTTTATTGTATTTGTGGAGGGAGGGTTTTGGGTGTTGTGTGGGGGAGGGAGGGAGGGAGGGAGGGAGGGATGGGGTTATGAGCTTTTTCCTTTTCTTTATTTTTAATTTGATAAAGTTTTAATTGCATCTTTTTTTTTTCCTTTAAAAGAAAAATGGCCTTATGAAGGGGTATTAAACTACGAACACTTTGGTAAGACAGTAGTTATCTATACCCAACTGAAATAGTTCACTGGGTGGGGGGTGCTTAATAGATAAGGCTTCAAGAGGATACCCCACAAAATTTTATCAACAGAATCTTACAATTTCATAGTTAAAAATTTAAAGGAGTCCTTCCGCAACTAGAGTCCTTCCGCAACTAGAGTCCTTCCCAAATCCGACATCGTACCCTTTAGTCCTTCCCAAATCCTACATCGTACCCTTGAAACTAATTTGGTATATAACAGTCTTGATTTCTCCCAGGTAACTTGATACCTTACACTTGTCCTTGAGTTTTCCTTCGTAGAATTTTATGCAGATAAGAGATCAGATATAAAAAAAAAAAAAAATACTAGGATGTTACTTGGGAAATAAGTTAACCATCTCTCTACAAAAGAGAGAGGGAGAGAGATTGAGAAAACATATGCATTAGGAATTTCTTTGCATAGAATTTTGGTATCAAATTCCATTTTTTGAGAAAAAATTGATTGTTACATAAAGATTTATTCTTTTCTGTTGCAGAAATAAGCGCTTAGATATATTCTTTTCTTTTCTTTTCTTTTCTTTTCTTTTCTTTTCTTTTTATAATAAGAGTTTCATGCAAAGCAGAGACCTTCTGGAACTAAATAACCTTTAGGGCATTCGCTTATAAAACAAGTTAAATAACCCATAAAAGCCAAGAGAAAAGAGATGTGTTCACTCCTTTCAATATATATTTATATTCTGATTCATTGCTCTGCTTTTGGTTATGTAGTTGATCTTGCGACCCTGTTTTAAATTTTAATAGCCCCATCTTGTTTGGGGAAGAAAAGCTTCGGTTTTGGGAGTGCCAAATCTAGGGCTTGGGTTAGGGCTTCATTGATTTCTTTAAAAATATGCAACATCACGTAGACATTCTGTTTCTGTCGATACATCATCGATTCCCTTCATTTTTATGTACTCAAACCCCAAGAACAGGAACCGATTCCCTTCGGTGATTATTACTGGGAGATCTGGTTTGCCACTGCCAGAAGGGCTTGGATTGGTTGCTCCAAGATTGGTCTTTTATGATTTTTTCCCCCTACCCCTAACTCAATTTATATTCAATTAAAAAAAATAAAAACATATTTTTCCAATGATTGGGGAGGAGGCCTATTGTTGATTTGAGCAACCACAACAATCCTGTGGCCAAGCCCTTCAGGCAGTGGCAAACCTGATCTTTGCAGTAATTGTGCATGACTGAAGGACAGAAGACTTCCATCCAGGTATTTCAAGATCCTAACTTAAGCATCCAAGCATCAAATGTGAGTTGGAGCACAAGCAAGGTCGTGCACTCGTAGTTTGCTGCAATCAGGTATTAAACTACAAACACTTTTGTGTATACTCGAATCAAATATTTCACAAGGTCAAGATGCCTCAACAGGACAGCTGAAAAAGCACCAATATCATCCACAGAATCTTACCACTTTTTACATTCTTTCTAGTTAAAAATTTAATAGAATCAGTACCTAACCCTACATTGTACCCTTGAAACTAATTGGGTAGTATCCTTATTAATTTATAACAATCTTGATCTCATGTTTGACTACACTGCTCTGATTGCATATTCTGTATGATGCTGTTTAAAAATGGGTAGGTAACAGAAGTCTCCATATATACCATACATGAAAATATTACTAGTCACTCACTCTTCATTGCTTTCTTCTAGGTAACATGATATCACCTCAAGCAACCACTAGAGTCCTATGACCAAGGCCGCAAACTTGATTTTTGCAACAATAATAACAACAATAATTTAAGTCTTAATCTTGACAGCAAACTTGATCTTTGCAATATGGTTTAATGATCGAGAAGAAGCTTTGAAATTTTCAGAAGTCTTCCCGAAATAAAAATGTGTAGAGAGGATTTCTAGGGCAAACCATCCCATCTACAGATGCACTTTAATGGCAATCGAGAAAAGCATTCAACTTAAACTTCGACTTGAACACTTATTCCAAGATTTTCATTGCGAACCATTGACCGTAAAATGCTTGAGCACATTGTTGTCATGCTGCACCCTTCCACTTATCTCCAAGCACAAGCCATTGGGAATTGTCCTGTTTTCTTTCCCCTTAACAGGCTTCCTTGTGACTCCAAGGTCCATGAAGATTGGTTGTATCTTAAAAAATGAGTTCGGTTTAATCCGATTCATTTCTCTTTCATCCAAAGCAGAAATTATTTTGGTCTCAGACTCAAGCTCCTTGACTTCATTTTCACTCAATAGCACCTGCAAATACACAAGGAATTAAAGTAAATATAAGTCCCGTGTTCTTGCTGCAAGTTGGTTTTTGTAGAGCACTCGAACACGTAGATAGAAAGGTCCAAATGACCGGATAAAAAAGTTCAAAGATGTTTAATAACCCTGAAGTGACACTAAAAGAAAACAAAAAAGTCAAAATGATTTGAATGGTAAGGAAAAAGGTGAGATGAGACTGAACAGTGGCGGGTTTGAATCAAATGATGGGCTTGTACAACTCAAAATGTCCAATTAAGACCTGCAGCAGCATGAAAAATTGGTCCAGCAACAAAGCAACACAATTGAAACAAGACAGCGTATTGGAAAGATACAAAACTTGCGACCAAACAAATTAAATGTCACCACCACTCTATTACGCCAGGCATGTTCAGCTTCTTCAATCTCCTCTCGGCTTTTCCTTAGAAGTTCCTTTTCCTATACACAGATACAATTAGCAATTGAAATTCTTCTGTGTATAAACACAATTCATCGCAATTTTGCAATTATGTGGTTTCAATAACTTATGTTACCTGAACAGACAACCAACTATTCCCCTCAAACTCATAATAGTAACCTTTGGTCATCTACCACCGTTGTACGGGTTGCAGAGTTCCTGTCGTATTCAACAAGCCTCTTTGCATAAGCTTCGGCTGCAACCTCCGCATCAGACAAGGGGACCAAACTATCATCCAGACCAGCATATGAGCTTCCTTCTCTTAGCACCAAAGCACCACAGAAACTGCAAGGCCCCTCTCCTTCCTCCTCACAAACAATCTTGCCACATGATAAACAATTGCTAATTAGTCTGTGCTGGCGAGCTTGACACGAGCACAGTTTCCCCTTCTGGAATACAATCGAGCCTTTCTGCAAGGGTAATAACTTTGCCACCCTTCTTTTTAGACCCCTGATTTCCCTTTTTAAACCCACTTTCTCATTTGAACCCTGCTGTTGTTGATTGCTTGACCCTGGGACCTCTCTTGGCTGTCTTGATGGTTTCCTATTAGTTCTGGTTGAACCTTCATCAGTGCGTGGTTTGACATAGGCATGTAATCTGGATGTTGAAATATCTGCAGTGCTGGGCAACTCAGCATAACCTCTCCGTTGTAAATATTCCTCGATTACATTTTTCCCAGCTTCCAGCCCAATAATGTTCTGCCCCCAGAATAAAAGCCATATTAACAAATCGTGGACAGGTGACAGGGGTGAAAGTAACCACCATAATGAAATGCATATACACATACAAAGAAGGATCTTTTTGAATGCAAGGTTAATTGTGATATATTCCTTTTCCTACATGATCCCTTTCCATCTACAAATGACTCATGCCAGAAGTAGTTAAATATTCTGTTCAATTTCAAGTAAAGGAAGTTGAATTATTTACAATACAATGTGCACTAAAAGCCTATCATGTGTTTTACAACTGCTAGCATTATGACTTTCAGGTTGAACAATAACAAATAATTTTAAGGGTGATTTACTTACATTTGCAATTAGGGCTTACCCCATACACAAAGTGTTCCCCAGATTAGCGTGGGAGTAAAGGGAAGGTGGACATATATTTACTTACATACTTACATTTGCAATAAAGGAATTATTTATGGAGACTTCATATTCTTCATCTTCTCACTATATTTTCTTAGAGTGTTCAAAATTATCATTTTTTTTTTTAAATCATCAGACAAGGAACTCAAAAATAAATAAATAAATAAATAATCCTTTGTCAAATTGGATAATCAATGAAAATGCAATTTAATTTTTTGTCTGTTTGCTTCGAGCACAATAGTTCAATTCACCAGCAATGTCAAATAAACAGTCAAACTAACAAGAAGATGGTGGTAACAAAGCAATCATTGGATTCAGGGTCATACAAATGAGGAAATAAAGCAAATAAGCAAATTCACAATCATACAAATGAATAGAGAATTCTTGGTGCAAAATGTCAGAGCAATATATTATATTCTAAATGCGGATCACTCCTTTTTTCGGTATAAAAAATAGTGGAGTCCGCTAAGTGAAAAAGAATTATCATTAAACATCCAAAGGCGTTAGAAAATATGTTTGTTGTGCAGGAACAAGATCATGAAATGCTTCTATGTATGAAAAGTGGATCACGAGGGTCAGCTTATGAAATTCACTAGTTGGGTTATGGATCACATGCAGCAAAGCATAATGGTATACATGTAAATATGGATTTCATCCACATAATTTAAAAAAAATAAATCAGATATAGGTTCCAACTCAAAATAAGGATATATGCTCAAGTATAATTGTTGAATTGAAGTAGTTCACGAGCTGTAAGTGACTAATAATTATTCCAGGGGTATAGCAGACCCGAGCTATGCCATCTATTAGGAGTGTCATCTCAGTTAAGGAAACATCATTAATGTCCGCATCATAACGATCTCAAACAAGGCATCCATCCATAGTAGCAGTAGCCAAACCAAGAATCGACGAAATCTATCCCTATGCGATGAATAGGGGTGTTGGGACCAATGTAGGAACAAAATAAGTTCAACTTTTGCATAAGCTATGGGCCAAATTTTCTAAGTTTCACCAAACCAACTTTTACAATTCAACACTATTTAAACGAATTGAAAATCATAGAACAAACAGCAACAGACCCAGATTAAAACCCACTAGGAAAACTACTTCATATCAGGAATTAGATACTTAAAAACAGAAAGAAAAAAAAAATCATTTTAATTTGCATAAAAACGATGAGAGAAAGAGGGAATGGGGATTACGTCAAGGTACTCTTTAGCATCTTGGGGAAGAGCAAATTCAAAGTAAGAAACCAATCCCGAGATCATGTCTTTGTCTAATCCTATCCCTGTTTCCAATTTTTTTGTTAGATACAACAGCGCCTTCTCTAGCCATTCTCCTGAACTTCCCGTTCTCTCTCTCCTCGAAGAAAATGAGGAAGACGAATTGAAGAGCTTCGAAGACAGCCCTTTTTATAATGTACGCAGGGTATTCTACCCCAAAAAAAAAAAGAGTAAGTAATATGGACCATGCTTACATCAGCAACAAGTAATCCACCCCCCCCGGGGGGAAGGCCCGGCCCGGCCCGTTCATGACTTCTCATGGCGTTTTACGAAGTTAATTGCTTTAGGCCAAGGGGATTAAAAAAATAATAAAAAAAAAGGATCGATGCTTCCGAATTGAAAACTTTTATCCAATAATAATAATAATAATAATAATAATAATAATAATAATAATAATATATCTTTATTTCAAAAATATTAATATATCGTAATCTAAGAAAAAGAGTTGCTAGAATTTATCTCAAATAGGAAAACAAAATGAAAATTTTTATATTTATAAGTTTTTATTATATTAATGGTGGGAGAGATTATCTGATAGTTTAAATTCATATTTATAATTTCTTATTTAATATCACTAACACTGCTTCACCTTGTGTATCTCATAATTTGCGCAGTAGTTGAATCACAATTTTGAAGAAATTGTAAGGTATTATGAAATGTGAAATTTCTATTTTTATTTAATATTAAATTATATTTAGTCAATTAATGGAAAAAAAATTACTTCGAACATATAAATCTATAGGAATAGACACATTATTTCTAATAATAAAAAAACTTAACCTTGCATGAACTAAAGAGGGTCGTGTGCAATAGTCCCTTTCACTATTTATAAATACTCTCTGAGAATGGTAAAATAGTATTTGAAAGAGACAACTCCTAAAATGAGTTTCATAGTACTTAAACTGGATTAATCGGAAAAAATTCGAATACCGACGATGAAAACCAAAAAAAAAAAAAAAAAATTTAGCCTCAGTGTCTTTTGAAACATAGATTTAGAGTTTTCTCTTCTAATCTCAAACTTTTCTCTTACATATAATATAGAAAAACTCTTATTATGATTCTAAATCAGACTGATTATAACATAAAAAAAATTAAACAGTTATAACATGGGCGTGGATTGAATGGATGGATAAGATTAAAGTGGAGATCAGGAGGGTGGCAAAGCCGTAGTGCCGATGGACATTCACACAAACCATGGATTAGATTATGGAGGCCAGGAGGGTGACCATGTGGTTCTTTTAATTTTTTGCAAATCAATGACATCTTTAAAACCCACTTACCTTGCTAATACGACGATCATGTCGATCTCTTCTGCTTGGTTCTCAAGCTTGATTTTGTCAATCTTGTGGTGGCCCTTTTCTCGGATGTGGCTCCCTCTCATCCTAGATTCCATATTCTACAGGAATGCTGGCGAACTCTAATTCATCATATACTTTCTATTCCAAAAAAGGATAATAGTTGTGCCGTTGACAATCTCTTATGGGGCTCATGAGTTTTACTCTCTTTAACATGAGATTTATGATTTTTTTGAGATAAGACCAGACTTTTCTACTCTCTATATACTTAATAATAAAAAAAAAACCTAAAGACCTGATTCAAATTAGCAAATTCCATTGATGCAATGCTTGGAAATAAGAGTAGATGGGTCCCCGAGGGATAGTTTATCTATCTCAATTCCTATAAATTTAAATCTCTGTGGAAAAAATAATAATAATAATAAGAATAGATGATAGTTAGAATGTAAAAGGATCGCATGCAGGCAGGATGTCAAAAAGACGCGCAACCTTGAAAAGAACACCTGAACCTTATGAGGAGATAAGATCCGAGATTGTAATCTCCAAGGACAAAATTTGAAAAAAAAATTGAATTGAGGACAAAACTCCAGCTTCCTTTCTTGGAATGCTAAAGGGAATCCAGTTGCCATCCTGGTCCAAAGCAGTTAATCAAATGTTTTGCCTGATTGTCAACACTTATACTAATCACTTTAATTAGGACCCCAAAACCCAATTGACCTTAGAAAGAATGCCCCTAAACTTGACGCAACAGTAAACCCAGGTGAAAATTATATGATATGGAACTATCCTTTTTTATTTTCAATTTTTTTAATGCTTACCGACCCTTCTAAGATTTTGTATATATATAGAAGTTATTAGCTATACTTATAAATGTTTTTTTTTTTTTTTATCAAATATGATGATGATTTGAAACCGAATTAAATTAAAATTAGAATCGTCAATTCTAATTTTATGGATAGATCGCTATATCAATCTTATATGAACCTAAATTTAGAAGAATAATGAATCGAAATCAAGAATCGAATTGAAACTTATAAAATTTGTTTGAAGTAATAGAACGAGAATAAGATTTACAAATGAAATTCAATCAAAATGAATATGGGTTTTTTTTAAAATTCATTTTTAAAATTTTAATTTCAAATTCAATTTTGATTTCCGAACCAAACACCAATTAAAATTTTTTTTATCCCATCTATTCAAAACAAATTAATAATCTTTTGGGGTTCGATCAGATACTTTCTTCAAACTTAGATAACCCATGTTTAGTTATGTTCACTCGGCTTCCACTGCATAGAAATAGAAGTAATCAAAATATTTAATCTAAACAAGAGGTTGTTATCGGCCTAATTCGATTTAACCTAACTTTATACCAACGCAGAGGAAGTTATAGGCTTGACAATAGCCCATCAGAGCCCGCAATAAGCCAGTGACTGCTGGAAGGACAAAATTGTCCTCATAATCTCTCTCTTCTCTCTCTTACATTTGGGTACTGAAAAGCCCTAGGCTTTTCCACTCAAATATTTCAACTTCAATTGCTCTACGGAGACAGTTCTCTCGAAGATTCAGGTGTGTTTCTTGTTCTTAGACTTCAGACCCACTTAGCTTGACTAGTTGTCTAGTGTTAATTTTTTGAGGTTTTCGGGTTAATGGAAATAAAACATGAAAAATTTGGCTAATGGGTATCATATAATGAAGCCTGTATTGCCAAAACATGTAATTTCAGTGATAAAGTACCAGAAAGACCCATTTAAAGCACTTGAAATTTTCAATTCTGTTGCGAAGGAGGATGGGTTTAAGCACACGTTGTTAACTTACAAATGTATGATTGAGAAACTAGGCTTTCATGGGGAGTTTGAGAAAATGGAGGATGTTTTCTCTGATATGAGAACGAATGTTGATCATGGTATGTTGGAGGGAATATATATTAGTGCCATGAGAAGTTATGGGAGGAAAGGGAAGGTTCAAGAAGCCGTCGATGTTTTTGAAAGGATGGACTTCTATAATTGCGAGCCTTCGGTTCAATCTTATAATGTGATCATGAATATTTTGGTCGAGTATAGGTACTTTGATCAAGCCCACAAAGTGTATCTGAGGATGAAAGATAAGGGTATTGTTCCTGATGTCTATACCTATACAATTAGGATGAAGTCGTTTTGTGGGACAAGTAGGCCTCATGCTGCTCTTAGGCTTCTAAATAACATGACTGCCGTCGGTTGCAAAGTCAATGCGGTTGCATATTGCACTGTTATAGGAGGATTTTACAAGGAAAATTATCAGGTTAAGGCATATGAGTTATTCGATGAAATGCTTACACTTCAGATTTTTCCTAATATAGCCACGTTTAATAAGCTTATACATGCACTTTGCAAGAAGGGTGATATTCTAGAAAGTGAGAAACTTCTGAACAAGGTGCTTAAGAGGGGACTGTCTCTTAATTTGTACACATTTAATATCTTCATTCAAGGTCTTTGCAGACAAGGCATGCTAAAGGGTGCTGCTGGTCTTTTGGATAGTGTGACTAAAGAAGGTTTATTTCCTGACATTGTCACGTACAACATCCTAATATGTGGCTTGTGTAAGAATTTGAAAGTTGTGGAAGCTGAAAGCTATTTGCATAAAATGGTAAGCAAAGGGTTCAAGCCTGATGAATATACCTATAATACTATCATTGATGGGTATTCCAAACTGGGGATGGTACAAAATGCCGAGAAAGTTGTTAAAGATGCTGTTTTCAAGGGGTTTGTGCCTGATAAATTTACTTACTGCTCCCTGATAATGGGGTCATGTCAGGCTGGTGACATCGACAAAGCACTGGATATTTTCAGTGGTGCATTAGGGAAAGGGTTGAAGCCGAATGTTGTACTTTACAATGCTTTGGTGAAAGGACTGTCACAGAAGGGACATATCTTGCAAGCTTTGCAGCTGATGAATGATATGTCTGAAAATGGGTGCAGCCCAGATATATGGACTTACAACTTAGTCGTAAATGGTTTGTGTAAGATGGGTTATGTATCTGATGCCTACAACCTCATGAACGATGCTATGAGCAAAGGATATCTTCCCGATATTTTTACTTTTAATACATTGATTGATGGATACTGCAAGCAATTGAAGTTGGACAATGCACTTGAGCTTGTGGATAGAATGTGGGCCCATGGTGTTGCTCCAGACGTGATCACATACAATACCATTTTGAATGGCCTATGCAAAGCTGCTAAGTCTGAACATGTGATTGAGACTTTCAAAGCAATGATAGAGAAGGGCTGTATTCCCAATACTGTTACTTATAATACAGTAATAGAAAGCTTGTGCAAAGCTGGAAAACTGAAAGAAGCTTTAGAAACGGTTGAGGAGATGAAAAACAAGGGCATGACTCCAGATGTCATTAGTGTTGGGACATTACTTACTGGGTTTTGTGAGAATGGGGATCTTGATGGTGCATACCAGCTGTTTAGGAGGACTGAACAACAATACAGTGTCTCTCACACGACAGTGACATACAATATAATTATCAAAGCATTTTGTGAGAAACTTAATGCTGTTATGGCCAACAAGCTTTTCCTTGAGATGGCTGAGAATAGCTGTCCTCCAGATGCTTTCACTTACCGTGTCATTATAGAGGGCTTTTGCAAAACTGGAGATGTTGATTCTGGGCATGCATTTCTTCTTGACGAGGTAGAGAAGGGGTTTATTCCATCAGCTACAACGATTGGACAGGTACTAAACTGTCTTTGTGTGAAACATAGAGTCCCGGAAGCAGTTTGTATTATCCACCTTATGGTGCAAAAAGGTATTGTTCCTGAGGTTGTAAACACAATTTTTGAGGCTGACAAGAAGGTGGTAGCTGCACCTAAGATTGTTGTAGAAGATCTGCTGAAGAAGGGTAATATAACTTATTATACATATGAGCTTGTATACAATGGCATTAGAGATAAAAAGCTAGTTAAGCAAAAGCCAAGAAAGTATTTGTATGACTCCAGAAAGAAGAACTTGAAATTTCAACAATCTGTTGCTTGAAACTTTTCCATCTGCTTGAAGTCCACAGACCTTACAAGGTTTCTCAGCTTGCATGGTCTGATATTGGGCTCCCATGGCATCTAGAAGGATGGTGAAGAGCTCTAGGTAGGCATTCATGTTCTTTAGTGGTACCTTATGTTTGCACTCCATGTTCAGACTTTGTAATCTTATGTTATCTAATTTTCAGGTGAAGCAGTCATCTGGAAACTATTGGGTCGCTGCTGTTGATCAGCAGGCACAAAGATGCTCATTCTTCTAGCTTTAGATCATAGTCCATCTTGAAACTCAATTTAGCAGACTCTGGGTGGTATGTTTATCAAATATTTTTTCATGTAACTTTAAAACTCTTATTTTTCTAGTTCATGTTATACAATTCTGTAGATTCATATTGTTGAGGTCTTAATGAGTTGCATTGCCATCTCTTTGCAGTGTCAAGATGCCATATCAACGAAATCAATTGTATTTCCATCTGCCATGTAATTCAAGCTCCAGGCTTTTATTCTTCAGTTGCTCAATACGTTATGCAGGTTGGATTCTTTGCTTAGTTTCAAAGAATGCTATCCCCTTCCATAAAATAGCCCCCAACATCCATTTTGACTTAGCGAGAAAGAAGGTAGTGTCACCATAATATATGACTCTTAGATAATCAATACCAGAAGTATAATTTTCTACAGAATCATTTATGAACTACTAGCATGCCTCATGGAAGTCAGAATGATGTAACTGGCCTTGTATGTTGTGTACGAATTCATGACCATACATTTATGCCCGTAACTCTAGGGAAAATGGAAAAGAAGTGGAAACAGGCAATTGTTGATTGTGTTTAAGCATTTTATATCCTTCGGGCATGAACTGTCCCATTATTTTTCATGGATAAGGTTCACCTCTCTTTCAACTTTTGAAATTCTTTGTGAAAAGTAGACTTCAAGCATGTTGACCATAATTATAAGTAATCAGATAGAAGATCGTGCATCTAGGACTGAAGACTGTGTGATATTTCAATCTAAAGTACTTTTGTGTTGTATTGGAGAGTAGGATTAATTAGGGGCATGTAGTGTGTTTCTCCTCCATTCCTTGCCCATTCTCTATTGCAAGAGGCCCTGATAACTGGGGTTGACGATGGAGCAGGATCATAGAGCTTATCCATGTCATTCCAACCCTAATTGTACTTTCTGGGTTAAACTTCACATGGTTTCTTATGGCTTTCGAGTTGTGTAATCCAAACCAAAGTCTATTGATATGATATCTTCATACTGCTTTCCTATTTTTGTAGTATGAAGTGTGTGATACTTGAGACTGTCATTCTGTATATTTTATTACTTATTTTAGTGGTTGAAGTAATTCCTTTTGTGTTAATGAAGCAACCTTTATAATTTCTCTATTATGGACTTAATTTCATGTTAGATACTTCCTATATTTTCTAGAGGGATTAATTATTATATAGTGGCATTAATTTATTTTAGATTTATTGCTATAATCTTGGTTCGCTTACATACTCTAGCTACACTTTCATTAATGAAGTGCTTCTGAGTTTAATTCTCTCTCTCATTTTGTTATTTTCTTTTCTTTTTTCTTTTTCAACCCCCCCCCCCCCCGAAAAAATTATCATCAAATTGTAGCATGGCTTGGATTTCACAATTTTGTATTTGATTGTTTATTAACTGCTATCAATATACTGCCTTGTAAGTTTTTTAATTCAGAATAATAAAATACAAAAATACAATTATTGATTCCATGAATGCAAGATAGTGTTTGTTATGGACAAAACCGTGTTAAAACTGTTGACCATGTCACTTTACAGATGCAGCTTCTTCATTTAGTGCAAAGACAAGTAAAATATTTATTTATTAATTTATTTAGTTATTTAATCTCAAACAAAAGGAGCACCAAGAACTTACAGCAAGGACCCCACAGAGAGCATCTGCATCCTATAAACTCTCCTATTCACTGTAGAGGGCCTCAAACAGCACCAAGTCTATAGCTTTGTTTTGCATGGACTCTGAACTCACCCACTGAATGTGGAGGAAAGGAAAACCTGCTTCCACAACAAGCAATTCCTGATATATAGGAGAGAAGATGGATCCACCGACTCAAGGGGGTGGGATATAAGATTTCTAAATGGCTTTCCAAGGGAACAACATCCTCTCCCTCGCTCATCCTCTCCTTCTGAATGGCTTTCCAGCATTATTTAGTAAAATGAGACCCTTTCTGCACCACAAAATCTTCAGTATGACAGTCTACTGACCTCCTTTCATGTCTTAAAGATTGTTTATTTTCTTATCTTTGTGCATTCTGTTTCAGTAATGTGTTGACTTTGTCTAAATGTAAACTGGATTTGGTCATAGATTAAGTTCTAGCCTAGTCCGCCACCAGCCCTTGTGGCAAAGTGGTAGCAGAAATGTAAAGAAATGAAAAAGGGAAACTCCAATCCCAGAACAGCAGAAATTTCAATTTCGCTATGAGATAAATAGGACCACAGAAGTTTCAAATTTTCTTGGCATTACCTCATTATTGGAAAAAGTTCCCTAGTCTTCCACCTTGGTATGGTAAATTCCGTTTGGTGTATGTTCTCCTGGTAGAAAAGCCTTCTTAGTTTCTGCATATTTCCTGTAAATCACCCTTCAGTGACCTAGATCAATTTCAAACCATCATCTTAACCCATTTATTTTTTATTCAACCCTTTCTCCAATCATGATATTTAGATGTTTAGAATGATCCCGGTCGATCACCATTTCTCTTGAGATGAGCGGGATGAATGGGATGTGGAAGGTTACTTTTTGGAAGATAATAGTTGTATTTAATTGGTTTAGTCGTTTCCATTGACTGGACATTGTTTTCGTTGACAATGATGATGCTCAATTAAATCTGATCTAGCTCAATTTTTGATACATATTGCATTAACACATCTCCGAAATTGCAGATAAAAGAAGAAATCATAAAAAAAGGCTATATAACATATGTTGCACCACAGTTTAGTTTCTGCTTCAAGTGAGAAAGTACTTCATGTCTACAATAGATGCCTTAGAATATCAGACATTTTGAAGAAATACGATTTACTAGTTTTAATCGTCGAAGTTCTGGATGTCTGGATTTAATCTAAGTTGATTCAGTCTTTGAATGTCAATTGTCATGTCGTAATATTGGATTTGTGCTTTTGGGTTGCAGCTGAGAACTAAATTGCTTTGTGGTTTGGGAACAGGGGCAGGAAAAATGACCCTACTTTTAACTTTGGGTTTAGATTATTTTGATTTCCTTGTATTTAATAATCTTTATGGCTGTAAATTTTTGCAGAACAGGTTATGCAGATGAATGATTTGTAATTCTTAATCATCGCTATGATGCAATGTGTGAATAATGAACTTTTGGTGGCTAGATGGGAAATGCTAGTCTGTGATATCGAAGAATTTTGGTGCTGTGAGAAAAAGGATCATTGCTGCATCAAAGAATATGCAAAACACATCTGATTAGCAAATATCATGGATGTACATCACCTGCTTGATGTAAGAATACAATCAAATATTTATAGCTACTCTTTAATGTCAAATTGGGAAGTTTCAGATGGGATTTTTTTTGTTTGAGACATTTCAATCAACTAGTGGCTTTGTCATACGGCCCCTAAGTGGTCATACAGTGAGTGTTCAGAATTCAAACCTTTTCCATGATTGGTATATAAGATGTTCACCTGCTTATTCTGAGGCATGTTTCAAGAAACTGTCATTTTGACATCAGAAAGCTGCTATTAAGGTTAATGGTATTCCGGTGCTGATGGCAAATGACTAATGTACCATGGCATCCTTGCATTTGTCGATTCATCAAATGGGTAAAGTTATATGATGGATAGGTAAAAGAAAAGGTAAAATATGATGGCCAGGAGTGGATAAATTGATTTGATAAAGAACTTCATACATTCTTCATCTGTTTTACTAAAAAAGGAATATTAGCACATCGACTAACATTAAAGAGATCAGAAGTTTCATACCGTCTGGGAATAAAGTACATAAAAAAAGTCTGACATCGTAAGGAAATATCTTGTCCCTCCCACCGCAGGTTCCCTCAATTTCAATAAGTTTCACATTCTAGCATACGTCACTGTAGGGTTGTCATCATTGGTTGCCACCTATGAAGCACCGAGACAAACACAGGAGACTAGAAACCATTATATACGGGCATGGTGATATGACAAAATTATGAAAAAATTTAGTATTCTATGTTACATACTGTTATATTGTGTGGTCCAGAGGATATGTTTGATAGGTACACAAGGATATGATCGTTTCTAAAAGCATTCATGCAACAAAGATGGCCACAAGCTTCCATCTGTCTAGGTGCATGTATGAATGGTAAACAGACTGATGTGCACAAACTAGTAGGTAAGCCCTGTTTCACTGAAGAGTCATATATGCCAAGCATTTGACACGTAAAATCTGCATAATTTAGCACGAGTAAGTTTTTCATTCATCCATCTTTTCCTTTATCTCACTGCATGAATTTGACGATTTCCGAATTTTGCTATTGCTCAAAAGAAAATCCAGAAAATCTTATTGCCTGGAAAGATGCGCTAAAGTTCAGGCAGTAGCAGTTGAACTAGCCAGCTGCATAAATGTTAACCAGCCATTGTGAAGAAAGCGAACATTTTGTTCACCAATTTGAATAAGTAGCAAACTCCCCCAATGCAATGCCCTTTTTTGTCTTGCATCAACAGGTCAGTAACTAAAAGGCATGGAGCAGACCATTCAAGGGCACTGTTCATCTAAATTTCAAGGATGAGGAATTAAGCAATAGATATATATTTTTCTAAGGACCATCAAAGTTGGGCCATTCCTTTCCCTCCTTATTTTTAACCCTTCTTCATTTTCTCACTTTCATGCATCGATAAGTATGTGCAGAATAGGTTGGTTCAGTAATGGAGAAGGCTCCACAGAAGGTTGGGAATGGGACCATCAAGTTCACCAAATTCCACAATTCAAACAGCGCAACAGCTGCTGGGATTTACCAATCAAGACAGCCTCATTTCACATAGCAGTCCATCCAGGTGCTTTCTTCACTTGGGTTCCCTTCATCAAACTTCTGACATTTTCGACTTCCTCCCAGAGGCCCAAATCTGCACAAATATTTGACAAGGAGACATAAGTTCCGGCATCACATGGCTCTAAATCGAGTACCTTTTTGGCTGCAAGCTTTCCAAGCTCGATGTTCCCATGTACTTTGCATGCACCTAGAAAAGTACTCCAAATCAAGGCATTGGGTTCAATAGGCATACTGTTAATAAACTCTCCAGCCTCTTCTAGTCTTCCTGCCCTACCAAGAATGTCTACAATACAGGAATAGTGTCGGTGGCTAGGCACAATTCCATGGTCTTTAACCATTGAATTGAAAATGAAATAACCCTCTTCTACCAAGCCACTGTGGCTACATGCAGATAAAACCCCCACAAAAGTAAGTGAATCAGGTTCAATTCCTTCTTCTCCCATTAACTCATAGAACTTTAGAGCCTCTGAACCTTTCCCATGTCGAGCACAGCTCACAATCATAGCTGTCCAACATATTAGGTCGGGACTTTGAATCTGATCAAATACTTTTTGACAATCATCAACCCTTCCAAATTCTGAGTACATCATTATGAGTGAACTACCTACAGAAACTTTCTTGTTCAAGCCCAATTTTATAATCTGGCCATGCAATTGTGTCCCCATGGAAGCTCTATTTAGGACTGTGACAACTCTGAGAACAGATGAAAAAATAAAAGAGTCAATCTTTAGATCAGCTATCAACATTTCACGGAATAGCAAGAGAACCTCTTCATTGTAACCATTTTGGGCATACCCCGAAACAATGGAAGAGCATGTCACTTCGTCCTTTTGGGGCATCATTTCAAATACTCTTCTTACACAATTTAGTCTGCCATATCTAGCATACATGGTTAACAATGCACCACCGACCACTAAATCTTTCCCAACACCAGCACGGAGAGCATATCCATGAATTTCCTTTCCCATCTTTAAAGAACATGGAGTAGAGCATGCAGTCAAAACTGCAGCAAGAGACAACTGATCGGGTAAAGTTTCTTCAATCATTTCTCTAAACAAGTCAATAGCATGACTTTGAAGGCCATGTTCGGCAAATCCAGCTATCATTGATCCCCATGAAACAATGTCTTTGCCAGAAAGTTGCTTAAAAACTTCATAAGATTCCTCTAAACTACCACACTTTGAGTACATTGTGAAAAGAGCACTACCCACTGAGACGTCAAACACCAAACCGGCTTTAAGAGTGTAACAGTGGACTTGTCTTCCGAAATTCAAGCAGTTTATGATACTAAGCACACTAGAGTTACAGAACTTGCCAGGTCTCAGACCCTCGTGAAACATTCTCTGGAACAATGTGATTGCTTTTTCTGAAGCCTCATTCTGGGCAAAAGCAGTTATCATAACAGCCCATCTATCTGCATCCTCTATGCAACCTGTTTCTTTGAAAACCATCTCCGATAGGTTAATTGCTCCTAATTTTGAGTACATGTTAATCAAACTAGACTTCACAGATGAATCCTGATATAACCCAGATTTCAGAATCCAAGAATGAACTTGAGTTCCCTCTCCAAACATGGCTGGTGCAGCGCAAGCACTGAGAATGGTACTAACTGTATACTTGTTTACCTCCTCTCCCATTCTTCTCATCTCATTGAAATAAAGGAGAGCAGAAATAGAATCATCCTTCTGCACAAATCCAGATATCATTGCAGTCCACGAGACCACGTTCCTCATTGGCATATGAGAAAATTCTTTTACGGCCTCATCCATAGACCCACATTTTGCATATAAATCAATCACGGAAGTACCAACAAAGACATCTTCTTGAGCACCACATTTAATCACCAATCCATGTATACCTCTTCCCATCCCAAGATCTTCAAGCGTAGAACATGCTGTCAATATGCTCGAAAAGGTAAAACTATTAGGCGTTGAACCCTCAGAACACATCTGACAAAAAAGATCCAAAGCTTCCATATAATCCCCATTCTTAACTGCTCCAGAGATTATTGCATTCCAACAAACAACATTATCATCACAAGAAAGATCCATGAACACCCTCAAGGCCTCATCAAAACAACCATGTTTGGCAAACAAGTCTATCATTCCAGAGCGAACATAACCATTTGAAAAGAAGCCGTTTTTCATCACAAGTCCATAAACCTGCCTACCACGTGGTACACATTCTAAAGCACTACAAGCCGAAAGAACACTCCCATAAGTGAACGGATTCAAATCAACTCCCGATAAGTGCATAATGCAAAAAAGTCTCCATGATTCCTCATACATTGAACTTTGGTTGTGCCCAGAAATTAAAATGTTCCAAGATACAACATTTGGTTTACGAATTTGGTCGAACAATTTACGTGCATAATTTAAAGCATTTACTTTACAGTACCAATCAGTCAAAGAATTTGCAAGAAAGATGTCAGATTGTAGAATATTGGATTTTAGGAAATAGGCGTGCAAAATTTTGGTCTGATTAATTGTGGGCTTTTCATATTTCTTGCAATTAGTAAACAACTCTACAGGGTCGAGAATTTTGGGAATATGCTCATTCAGAGGGAAAATATGAAGTGGGTTTTCGGCTAAGGTAATTGAAGATGCAAATCTGCGAGAGAAAACAAACCAAGAAGTCATTTGGGTTCATAGAAGAATCAGGATTTGAAGCTAAAGATGAATGAGAGGAATGGTTCCGTACTTGGCGCGGGATAATCAGAGGTAACGGTAAAGACACGTCATGACATCTTGATCATAATTGTACAATGTTTCTCTTGAACAACCGAGTCAAGATGGCCGAGTTGGTCTAAGGCGCCAGTTTCAGGTACTGGTCCGAAAGGGCATGGGTTCGAATCCCATTCTTGACAACGTTGTTCCATCCATTCCTTTTTCTTTTCCGGACTCTTCTTTTCTTCCACATTGGGTCAGAGACGGTGCATAAAAGATTTAAGGTATATCATTCTTTTGACATTCAATATTGTTTCATAAAAAATAAATAAATCAGAAAGTAGAGAAACCTTTGCTCATAAGTTTTTGTTTCTTTTCATTCAACGTCCATGGAGAAAGGGGTTTGGGACTTGCCCAAAACTAAGACAACAAACCTTGTATGAATTTTGGACAAACACACGTACTAATCTAAAACATCTGTACGTTGAGGTTATTCAATTGAAATTGATCTATTAAGTCTAATGAAAGAAAATTAGATATCAGAACGGTTAATTACTATTTTATAAGGTAGTCTAAAAAGTTGAAGGAATATAAATTTTATGATTTCACAAATAAAGTTATGAGTCAAGAAATATCCGACTCTTTGAGAATGTTGAATTTGCGGGGGAGATATTGTTAAAGTCATTGTCTTCCAAGAGATACATTTTCTCATAGGTATTATTGGATTTGATCATGTTTATATCCCTGATTCTATTCAAAACATAATAGAGTCGGATAATGTTAGAGAACCTCTATTCTGAAAGAACTCTACCATCTCTAAAATATATACCATTAAGAAAATCTGTAAAAGATAGACATTCCGACAATAGTATTTCATATTTCATCAAGTCATTATCTCGTTAGATTTTGAGATAAATTTGGTTAGTAATTGTGCATACCATAAGTTTTATGGAAGTAAATACTTTTTTTAAATTTTATATATCAAAAGAATTCTTAAAAGATATGACATTCGGGATTATAAATCAGGAGATAACCTTATGATTAAGAGAGACAAGTTTAGTCTCAGATAGTATATCAAAAGCAATCTTAAGAAACGGAAAATACAGACAATTCTCTATGTATCAGACATGGAAATCTGATGTATGTTTAGGTATATACGTGTTTGGATATTGCGTATATTACATGAATGATGGGCAGATATTTAAGCAATTTAGGAACAAATCATTGGAAAGCTGTCAAACAAATTTTGTAGAACAAAAGGACATGTGCTCATATATCGAAAGTTAGATCAATTTGGCATCGTTTGGTATGCTGACTCCGATTTTGAGGATGCCAAAATAGTATGAACTCTATATCAGGCTACATCTACATGCTAACTGAAGGAGTTATTTCTTGAAAAAGTACTAAAAAATCTCTTATATCTTCTTTTAATATAGCAGCAGAATTTATAGTATGTCAAAAGACATTCAACTATAGAATATGGTTACGAAACTTTGTTATGGAATTATGAATAATAGATGACATTGACAAGCCATTCAAAATATTTTGTGATAATAAATCGGTAGATTTTTATTCAGATAACAATAGGGGCTCGATGATGTCAATATACTATGGGATTGCCACGTTGTCATAAGAGATTGCCATGATGTCAATAACAACCGGAGCTCAACGCAAAGTATATTGACATCAAATTTCTGGTTGTTAAGTAAAAAATGTAGAATAGACAGTTGTTTATAAAACACGTTGGCACAAACTCTATGGTTACGTGCTTACAAAGGGATTGCCACCAAAAAAAGATTTATGAACATGTGTGTCGTGTCATTTCATGATATTGAGTTTTAGTGGGATTTTGTGATTTAAGATATCCATTTAATATAGATAATTTTCAGTTATTTTAGTTTAATTCATTTCTCGCGAAAATAAAGATTTAGTTTTTGAATCACATTCTAATATTAAATATGGTATGATCTCACTAAAGAGAACCAGATAAAAATAGACATGTTAAAGGTCATATTGCATGAGATTTCCATGCTACACTTCCATACGGTTATATTGATTTACGTAATTATTGATGAATTGAATTATGAAAGAAATACAACAAAAAGTATATTGATTATAAGTTGATATAATTGAAAAATGAAATTAGTTGGAAATACATTTTAGTAGTGATAGAAAAATTGAATTCATTCGGTTATATCATAATTACATAATTATAAGGTTTCACATATAGTTCAAGTGGAAGATTATTAGATTATTAATCCAACGTTAGGGTTATATATAAAATAATTATGTAAAATATACTATCATTTACGATAAGTCTATGTGAAAGTGATTTGCTAAGTTTAAAAATTTGGTATTTTGGATTTAAATATCTCATAGGATATAGAAATAAATAAATGTATAAATATCAATCGATATTTACTATTTATGATATATTAAATAGAGAATGTTAAAAAGTGATTTAAGAACAACTGATATAAACTGAACAGATAGATTTAGAAGGTAAAAGTCATTCCGGGTTATGTTTCCTAAGTCAATGCAATGTATAACTCTACTTTTTTTATACCTATATCATACAGAGAGTTTTGTGAAGATACATTTGATTTGGAAGGTTAGACGTAAAATTCTGTCCAGGTCAAGATTTCATTTGATTCAAATTTTGACTATGGAATCAGATACTTTTTTATCTGATTTGAGTTCTTTTTTTTTTAATTTCAGCTATTAAGTTTTAATTATGATAATTTAATACGATATTTGACATATTTTGTATTAAATTATTTTCCTAACAATTCGAATCTCAAATCGAATTAATCGAATTTTTTAATATCGTTGATTAAGTATCCAAAAAATTCATTAAAAAAAAGAAAAATTCATAAAATTATAAAGAACCCGTAGGAACTATAATCTCTGATCGAAAACAAAATGTGATATAAGTGTGAGCACGCTTAATACCAATGTCATTAGATTTAGTGGACCTTCGGGATCAACCCGGCGGCTTCCATGAGGAAGGCGGCGCGAAGGAGGCTCGAGGGCTTGCTAGGGAAGGCGGCAAGGTCCAACGAAGGGGGGAAAATGAAAGGCGTTTTCTGGTCCCCGGCTCAATTTGTTTGAACTTGTGAAAGAGAACCTATAACTATTGCAAATATCAGAAATTTATGAATGTCCACCACCTTTCAAAAATTTGAATGAGTTGTAATTTTAAATTTCTATATTTATTAAAAATTTTGAAAAGTCATAAGTTTCATGCCCATATCCATCCAAAAACATGAAAAATCATGAATTTATTTTCTCTTTATCATGTAATTTATTATTTAGATTTATTTATGATATATTCCGAAAATCATTTTGAGAGATTATAAATACGGTAAAAACTCTAAATAGGGTACACTAAGAAAAATAAAATTATTCTCTCTGCATTGTCATTTACATATATTTTGAATTTGTTATATTTTATTTAAATTTAATAAATAATATCTTATTTTAAAATATTTAAAAATTAAATCGGAATCCGTGAAAAATCACCGATTCTAGAACTGAGTTTGGAACAAGCAATTTAGGCTTTACTATTATTTTTTTCCCCTTATTCTGTCTCGTGGTCTAAGACTTCAACCCTCCCCGTTCTCTCTCCTTCGATCTCATCTCTACGCCTCATCTTTCTCCTTTGTTTTTTTCCCATAATTTTTCTGTCTACAGACTTACGTACTCCTTCCATCTCACACTATCATTACACACCCCTCCTTTGTTTTTTCATATCAAATAGTGCATAATGAGATGACCCTCTCTTTCTCTCTCTCTCTTTCTCTATTCACCCCTCGTCTCATTTCAACCTAATTTTTACCTTGAAACTACTTATCAAGGTATAAAATTCTTATATTTATATACAACACCCATAAAATTAAATTAGTCGATATAAAATTTAATACAGTCAAATTAAAGGGAGAAGACACAAATCAAATACAAATCATATGTAAATGATTAATCGTGTTAATGGATAATTGATTTAGTAGATAAGAGTAATAATTTTTTTAATTAAATTTTATATTTTAAATTTGTGAATAAAAAATTATGTTAAATTTTTTTTTAATTAAATTAAATAATATTTAAATCGAATGAATTAAAATATGTTTTGAGGGTAACGGTTGAATACGTGGCTCGGCGGAAAGGAAATGTAGTCCCACACTAATTTTTCTATGTTGCAGGTAAAGCTTGGCATCCGAAGGAAGAAGAAATGAAGGTTGACATCCGACAAAAACTTAATAAAATATATTTCTGCGAAGTCGACGCGTCATGCGTGAGTATACAATTACGTACTTACAAGAAGAAAATAATAATAATAATTTAAAAATAATAAAAAAAAAATCCTCAAAGATTGAGACGCCGTGTTTGACTGCGAATTCTTGAATCATGTGGTCCTTAAAGCAGAAGACGTACTACGTGTCAACAAGATATCAACCCGTCCCGCTCTTTTTGACCAACTGGGCCCACCATACGTAAAGATAGAGCAATTCCAAATGCGGGAAAAAAAAAACCAAATTCTTACCCCAAAAAAAAAACAAAATAAATAAATTATTTTATTTTATTTTTTATTTTTGAATATTGTAAAAAGATAATACTAATTTAAATCTTTTTAAGAAATTTAATATTTTTTATCGAAATGATTTATTTAAAAAAATATTATATAAAAATAAAACAAATTCAGTAAATTCAAATTTCTCAAATACTACCAAGTACAATTATTATAATAGATTAAATTTATATATAAAATTCATTGTTATTGTTATAAATATAGAGATAAGATAAGTTAAATATTTTTAAAAATAAATTAATTATTAATTTATTTTGATATATAATATTTTTAATAATTAATTTAATTTTAATAAATAATATGTTCACCGATTAGTATTGAAACCCTCATAAATTGTCATCATTGGTTATATGTACACAGCAAAGAAACATAAGAATTTATTGATACGATAAAATATTATAATAGATTAAATTTATATATAAAATTAATTATTTAAATATAAAAATAAAATAAGTCAGATATTCTTAAAATTAAATTAATTATTGATTTATTCTAATATATATAATTTTTTAATAATTAATTTGATTTTAATACATAATATTTTCTATTCCGATATTTATATTTATATTTGTGGTCCATAAATTGTCCTACACTCTATATATAAAGCAAAGAAACTGATGATTCATTATTTTAATAAAATATTATGATAAATTCGATTTATATAAAAAATATATTGTTATAAATATAGAAACAAAATAAGTCAAATATTTTAAAAATCAACTAAATTATTAATTTAATTTTAATATATAATATTTTTTAATTTTGTGATTCATAAATTCTCAGGATTCATTGGATCTACAACGGAAAGAAACATAACGATCCATTGCTCCAATAAAATATTACATATATTTTTAAAAATTCTTAAAATCAGATTAATATTAATTTATTATGATGCATCTAACAATTAGTATTCTCATGTCCAAAAAATCAACAATGTGAGATTTAATCCAAAATTGGTATTCTCGTAATGTATTCCCCTAATTAGTATTCTCATATCCATACTAATATTTGTGTGGCTCATAAATTCTCATCATTCAATCCACATATAAAGTAAATAAACCCCTAAACCTACCTCAGAACAAAGTTTCACAGAGAGAGAGAGAGAGAGAGAGAGAGATGGGAGACGAAAGCAGAGTGAAGCTACATGGGATGTGGGCAAGCCCATTTGCAAAGAGGATTGAATTGGCACTGAAGATCAAGGGAATAGATTATGAGCTGATTGAAGAGAACCTCTTCAACAAGAGTGAGTTGCTCCTCAAATACAATCCTGTTCATAAGTTGGTTCCTGTACTTGTTCACGATGGAAAACCCATCGCCGAGTCTGCCACCATACTTGAATACATTGATGAAACGTGGAATACTTCTCCTCCTTTTCTTCCTCGAGATCCATACGAAAGAGCTAGGGTTCGTTTTTGGGCAAAATTTTTGGACCTGCAGGTAAGGAATGCTAGATTTCACTAAATTTTCTGCATTTTTTTAATAAAATAATTTTAAAAAATTACTGCCAGGGGACTAGCGTATTCCTAATGGGGGTAAAGGGTTTACACCCCCAAGAAGATATTTGGTGCAATATATAAGTCGGTGCAAAGGGGAAGATGGAGACATAACCCTAATGGATGCTTATCCTTGACAATTTGTGATAAGAATAAAAATTGGGAAATTTTTAGTAGGAAAATCGTGGGACAAATGATTTCAATTTCATAAATTATTTGGGGGGAACAGGTTTTCAAGAACAGGTTTCTTCATTAGGAATGACTGAGTAATCATAGGACCTTATTCCTGAAAATGCAGTTCTATTTGTAAAAATTATGCAGATTCTTGAGAATTTGCGGAGTATACTCAAGGCCCCAGCAGACAAACAAGAGAAGGCACTGGAAACCTTTTATGGATACTTGAACATATTGGAAGAAAATATGGATGAAATCTTCCCGGAGGGCTCTGCTCGTACCATCGATGTCAATTCTCTGGGCTTGTTGGACATAATGATGTGCTCAGCATCAAGGAACAACAAGGCCATTGAGGAAGGATTGAATCTGAAGCTGATAAACCCAGAAAGGCATCCAAAGGTATACTCATGGATTGAAGCTGTTGGTGAAGTTCCTTTGGTGAAAGAATTGATTGCTCCTCATGAAAAGCTTGTGGGTTTTTTTCAGTACTTCAGGCAGATTGCTCTTCAAGCGCAGAAGGCCTGAATTGTTGATTAGGTCCATGTCCTATGTCCTATGTCCTTTGTCCTATGTCCTATGTTGTGTGTGAATCCATGGAATCGTGGTGATTTGGAATGTTCATCATAATAATAAAGTTTGTTGCTTGCCGGAAGCCAATGTTCTAGTTTGAAAATTCATTTTTTTTTTTTATCATGCTTGCATAATTAACGAGGCAATATAGTATTATTAGATCGAGGAAAATTAGAAAACAATTATATATATATTGGGATGCCTTGCCAAGTGAGTAAAAATCAAGCTTCACTAAACGGCCAGGATCAAAGATCCTTAACAAGCAAAGGGTCATTTCTAAATATATATAATATATCTTATATATATATATATATATATATATATATATATATATATATATATATCAGTTCACATATTTGTCTCACCGTTCATGTCATACCCTATGATTTAATCCATTTGACAATGAGATTTAGCGGCTGTTCCTCAACGCGGGCAAATACGTAAATATAAAAATAAATTTTATGTAAGTATTAATTATTTTATAAAAATAATAGAATAATCTTATTTTATAATAAAAATCTAAAATAATTAAATATATAATTATTAATTATCAGATAAATAATATAAAAATTATAATTATAATTATATAAATAATAATTTATTAAATATAAAAAATATAAGTATTTTTTTAATATTAATTAATTTACTATTTCAAAATATTTCAAAAACAAAAAATATTTCAGAAATCCAAATTATTAATATGGAGATATTTCTTGCATTATGGCCTCAATAAACAGCGAGTCCTATTTTATAATAAGGTTAGCCGTTCAATTAACAATTGCTACCATAGGATCTAATCTATTCAATTACAAGAACACAGTCCGCTCGACCATGAGCTGAATTCTACGGATGGGACTTGGTCTGGTGATTGAGTCTTATAAATTGTAATGTGAGCAATTAGTGCTACGCCTTTTTTGGTTCTCACGCCCCAACGGGCAACCACTGCGGTACCACACCCATAAAGGCGCATTAAGCCTGTCTTTGGGCCAACTGTAAGCATTTAAATCCATTGCTCCCATTTGATAAAGTTGATCATATAACTATCAGATTTTTTTAATTAATTTTATATTTAAAATTTAAAAATAAAAAAAGTTAGATCGAAAAAATGATCACCAAATAAGATTTTCGTAAATACTCGAATTGAATTAGTTAAACTATGCTTTCGAATACTAATAGTAGGAAAAAAAAAAACTGATAACCAATAAGCTATAATTTAAGTGACATCGTCTATCCTCCTCTTTATAAAAATCTCAAATTCAAGTTTTTCAATATATTAAAAAAAAAGTTGATATAAATTTTAATTAATATTACTAAAATTTTTATAAAAACTATTTGAAAAAATCCCTAAATTATGAGGTCAATGCATATTTTAATTTTTAGATTTTAAAATGTCACATTTAAGAATTTAAATTTTAAAAAGTGTAATGATCTACTCACTAAACCAATTAATCATTGATTTTATCATATAATTTATGTTCTTTTATATTATATTTTTATTTTTATTCTATTTATAACATTATTAAATTAAAATAATAGATGTTTTTATCAAAAAGCATATATAAGATTTTATAATTAATAGTCAAATCTCTTAGAAATGACATTAATATTAACACTATCAGTATGTTAATAACTTTTTTATATAAATTTTATTTAAATTTAATTAAATCTAATATTAAATTTTCGTTAAATATTTTGATAAAAAAGTCAAATTATTATTAATTAATTTATAGGATTGAAGTATTTGATCATTAATCTCCAATTCACATAGATTGATTTTTCATAAGGATGGGACTCATAGCCAAGTCACTAAAAATATCTCCAGTACCCCCCTGGTCCTCTCATAATTTATCTCCACAGAACGCAAAGTCGGTTTGGACCATCCTGGTGCAAGTCTTTAGATGAGCGCACAAAAAGAAGGCTCAAACGAGAGAGAGAGAGAGAGATGGAAGATGAAAAGAAGGTAAAGCTGTATGGAGCATGGTTTAGCCCTGTTGCAAGGAGAGTTGAACTGGCCCTCAAAGCTAAAGGAATACCATATGAATGGATAGAGGAAGACTTATACAACAAGAGTGAGTTACTTCTCACCTACAATCCTGTCTACAAGAAAGTCCCAGTACTCGTTCATGATGGCAAACCGATCCTCGAATCACCTATCATACTCGAATATATCGATGAAACTTGGAAGAATCCTCCCCATCTCATGCCTGATGATCCCTACAAAAGAGCCAAAGTTCGCTTCTGGGCTAGCTTTTTTGATCAACAGGTACTCGGATTATGTCTTCACCTCAGATTTTAGGAATCAGGAGTGTACTAAGTTTAGCATCCTCATATTGATGATTTTGCATATTATTCTTTTCATATTGATTTTTTTTTCCATAGTATCTAAAGTTATCCAATTCGAATATTACAAGAGTCTGTTTAAAAAGCGGTTATCTTAATATAGTCTTTTTTATTTTTAAATTTCAAAACCAAGACTTATTTAAAAGATCAATACCTCATCCCACTAGACTATCCATTGGTATTCTGATTTTGAATCGAGAGTTAAAAGTAAAGTGAGAGACTTATGAGCGAATATGATATGACACCATTTTCTGGTCACTGAATGCGCACACACCTTGGTGGTGAACATATCAAAATCGCTCATTTTGGTCACTAGCCTTTTCACAGTTTATCTAAGTTTGTCCCGTACATTGGCTGATTGCAGCACCATTTGATTTGCAGCTGAAGTTTTTCGAGAGTTTCCAGGAAGTACTAAAAGTTCCGGGGGAAGCACAAGAGAAGGCCATCCAAGAAGTACAGAATAAATTGAGGGTAATGGAAGACAACATAGAAGCTATCTTTCCACAGGGTTCACTTCATGAAGAAGGCAGCAATCTAGGACTCTTGGACATACTAATGTGCACAACGTGGACGGCTAACAAAGCCATTGAAGAAGCAGTCAATGTGAAGCTTGTAGACCCTGAAAAATTTCCCAAAGTGTTTTCATGGATAGCAGCCATTGCTGAACTTCAACCGGTAAAGGAAACAGATATGCCCCGTGACAAGTTGGTTGCATTTTTCCGGGATTTTAGACAGAAGCACCTTCAATCGCATCAGGCTTGAATTGGAAACCAGGTCTTGTGTCTTGATAAGATTTTAGGCTCATCTCATGTGACTTTAGGCTCAACATGTTTGGGCATGTAGAAGAAAACAGTTGCTATTACTGGTTTTCTAGTCTTGAGAATACAGATTTCACATGTTCGATCAAATTTATCTATCGAGGTTTTCAAAGACTGAATCAGTATTGCAATTTTCGTGATTGCATGCGAGTGGACAACATTTTAATACCATCTTATGTAACCTAACGTGCAAATGCTTGTTCGAGAAATAAAAATTTAATTCTTGTCACTTGTTCGACCTCACACACCAAGGTGACAAATGAATATTTTAGAGGACTAAATGGGACATTGGAAGCCCCTTTTGCTTGTGCCAAAGACGAAAACAAAGGCTCACAGGGAGCTCAACACAGCCAGAAGGCCTACAAACAACAGCCAAACCCCGACGTCAAAGAACCTGAACTCCTCCAGCGTCTTCACTCAAGGAGTGATGCAGGGAGGGAAGGCAGGAGAATTCCTTCACTCCCCGCATAAGGGAGGAGGGCATCCCTTATGAGTACATAGTACACTTGAGTAAAAAGATTTGAGAGAACCAACCCCTAAAATGGGCTTTACAATATTCGAACTGAATTAACCGTACAAAACCCGGATACTGGTGATGAAAACAAAAAAAAAAAATTGAACACTTGAGCAACAAGAGCATACAACTTCTCCATTACAATCCTGTTTATAAGATCACAGTACTTGTCCACGGCAGTGAAGCCGTTGAAGAATCACTGATCATACAGGAATGCATGGACGAAACATGGAAGCATGCTCCTTTCCTTTTACCTGAGGATCCCTACAAGAGAGCCCAAACCCGCTTCTGGGCAAACTTTCTCCATCTACTGATAAGATATTAAACCTCCAAAATCCCATGTCTATCGATTCTCACCTATACTTCTACATGAATCATTTAGCATATCCATGGTTTCTTTGATCAGCTATTTGAGAGCATGCGCCCATGGCTCACAAACGAAAGGGAAGCCCAAGAGAAAGCTCTTATGGTTGTGGCAGCCAATATTCGAATAATGGAAGAAAAAGGGATAAAAGAAGTTCTTCCAGATGAGATTCCAGAGATTGCCAATGAAAACATAGGACTCATAGACACAGTGATCTGCTCAATTTTAGGACCTCACAAGATCGTTGAGCAAGCCATAGGTGTTAAGTACATTGATCCAGAAAAAAGTCCTATGCTATACTCATGGGTGACAGCTCTTACTCCCAGTTGTTAAAGAGATAGCACCACCTCCAGAGAAAATGGTGGCTCTACTTCATCTCATTTGACAGATCGTCCTCCATTCAGCTAGAGCTTGAGAGGATACTATGTAGTGTCAAAATGTTTTTCAATGCTTGTAACAGAACATGGCCATTATCTGGTATTCTGCTCTAATCTTGCATATAATAAATGCCTCGAATCCTGGTGGCACATCAAGTTTCTGCTGAAAACTACAAATAGAAACCAAATAGACTAGCAACAGGTAAAGCAAACCAGCAAATCTTACGAGCAATGAAAGAAAAAGCAAGATTTGGATGACAAGACCATGCACTTTTGTAGATTTCGGGGTATCAGATGTAAGACCCCCACAATTTTCAAGTTCATTTCATATCAAGCATCTTTTTTCCTTTTTTCCTCATAAAGCCAACAGGACTAACATGACAAACCCTTGTGCTCCCTAGTAAGGGGCTAGCTTCAGCTTCAAGGAATCCGGACGCATATTATGCAGCGCCCAGAACAAGAAGCAGACTCATTAACAAACCAGCCAGCTTTGGTACAGTTCAGTAAATATTATAAAGTTGATAGTTCCATGTTTGTCACAACACAAACATTTGAGAACGCCCAAGTCTTTAAAGACATTAACGGATGCTAGAGAAAATTCAACCCAAAATCCAACAAAATACGTATACCAAAAATCATAACTAATTAAATCAGTTTCAAAGGGAAGATACAAGACCAAGAAAAGATTCTCAACATCTCTAACATCAATATTGAGCATAGTATGCCATAAACGAAAAGTCAAAATTTCTCTTCAACGTACTAAAGTAGAATCTCATCATTTAGGCCTTTGATGCCAGCTTTTCTTTTGTCTTCTGAATCTTCAAAACCTTCTTCACAATCTTTTGCTCCTCCACCAAGAAGGCTCGGATAATCCTGCAAGTGCAGCAATCAAAGAAAAAATTAGGCCTCTATACAAAAAATACTTTAAACCTGCTTTCTCTCACATCACACAAGCGCTGAAGCAGGAGGCTGGGGGAAGAGATGAGGAACACACCTCTCTCTAACAGCACCTCCAGATAATACACCACCATAGGCACGGTTAACAGTCCTGCGGTTCCTTGATAATCTGGACCTCTTATACTCAGCAGGCCTCAAATGAGGAATCTATAGAAAAAATACAAAATGGTCACTAAAGGGAAATGAAATCCAGTTTAGGAAGAAATAACCATGTTTGCATTGCACAAAGGGGGATTTCACTCGAGCACCATCAACAAAAAAGACCTGAATATAAAGCAAATTATAGATCCAAGACTTGAATAGGAATAAGAATAGGAACAAGAATTTCACTCACATGGTGCTACCATTATTAAAACATGAAACGCAATATAGTAAAAGGAAAAGAAAAAGCAAGCAAAATATGAAACTACACCATGCTATTCATGTATAACTCTGTTAGTTCAGTTACAACCCCCTTATGATCTCTACATGCAACAAGACAGAAATGCACAACCATGTTTAAGAACATAAGCATGTGAAGAATGTTGGAACAAAAGGTGCTTGTCTCCCAGATCTTCCTAATAAAAATGGGTTATACAGTGGAAGATATTTAACATCCACCAGAATATCACAAAGCCTCATACAACACATTTTTTACTTGGAAAAGAGAGGTAAATAACTCCATCCTTTGTTTAGCCCTCTTGGTTCAGTGAAACACTCTGCCAAGACCAGGAAACAATATTTCCCTCAAACCAACCACCACAGCATCCCTTACACTGGTGGAATTGCAATGGATGACAGACATACGAAAACTGGTCCTTCCCACAAAAACTAATCTTAAGAACATCAACCCAAATGCATATAAGAATCAGCCACAATGACTGCAATCCTAAAAGAAGCTGGCTATCACCCATAAGAACAAGTGAAACCCTGCATAGAGGTCCTCCAGAAAATCAAAGTAATTGTGATACTACCGAACTAAATGGTCTATATTTGTGACATATAGTTTAGAAACACATGTGCCAAACTCAAGGACCCAACAATGTTACTGCAAAATGCTAAAGGCAAAAATGAATGTATACACCTTGTCATCAAAAAGCACAAGATTCACTAGACAACAAACACATGAAGGCGCAATAAACACAGTGAGAAGGATCTCTTGCTACAATAAGCAGCTTGTCCCCTGTTCTGGTCATGTAATCAATGAAAGAAATCAAAGAAAAATGATATTCAGGCCCACAAAATTATCCAGTTGCTGACAGCAGACTCCAGTGAAAGAAGAAATTAAGTGCCTAAAGCAGTTCCAGATCAATCCATGTGATGCAAAATGCATCAAATGAATTGAAGAGTTTCATTAGGCTTTACAGTTAATGAAACATATGTCATTGTATCCAATAATATCACGTATCCAACATTTCTTTAAGCTCAAAAACTTGCAACAGAACCATTATGGCCACAGGACTCCAGATCCCCAAACATTTTCATTGGAAATAAACGCCGTCAAACATAAGGAATCCCTTAAACTAAACCTCCCACATACCCTAATTACATCAAACTCGACATTAATATCATCAAGAATATCAAAGTATTCAAATGTACGTTCACATAAATTCATTACATCATTCATTCAACTTAAAACAATCACAAAAAAAGACCAACAGAACATGCAGATGACATAGTGAAATCATACCTTAAACGACAAAAAATACACATCTCACAAGATTGAAGGAAGAAAAAATCATAATCCTTAAAAAAAAGAAAAACAATAAATCAACAAGTTTGAAACAAGATATTTAGAGCATACCCCTTGGATTCTCTTTCCAGTGACAGGACACTTAGGCCCATTAGCCCTCTTCTTAGTGGTCTGATACACAAGCTTTCCACCTAAATATCATATTCAACAAAATCAACGACACCCCACATGATTATAAGCAAAACCCAGAAAAATAAACACAAAATAATCACAGATCCGATAAAAAACAACAAGGGTTTGTTTTTAATTTACCAGGGGTTTTGACGACCCGGTGTTGATTGGACTTGGTGGCGTAGCTATGACGCGTGCGGTATGTGAGACGCTGAACCATTTCTGATCTATTCAAGCTATCTTGCTCAGCGTCTCTCTCTCTCACTCACTAAGGAAGCCTGTCAAGGTGTGCTGGAGGGACAGTTAAACCCTGGAGCGGCTATGTTGGTTTACGAACCCTAGATCCGACGGCTAAGATCAGATTTAATTCACGGCGGAGATGTCTTCTCTTTATTAATAACATTTTGGTAGGCTTTGTGGCCCAGGCCTGTCAATCTGGGCCCTTGGGCCATAAAATTTATTACCACTAGGGATGGTTAAAGTTAAGAAACCCTGTTGTCGGGCAAGCGCACCTAAAGTCCAAGCTTGGGTTTGATCTCGTTAAAGCAATCTTTTCCCCCTTTTTTTTTTTTCCTTTTTTTTCTTTTCTTTTTTATTTTTTTTGGGCACCATACCAACCGTTAAAGCAATTTTTTCAGAATTTTTTTTTTAGTGCTACGGAGTCCTTTGCCACGTATCATTATTCAAAATCATATTTCAATTAATCTGATCGGGAGAAACTCTCTCGACATAGTTTTTTTCATTCTCAAAATTCAAACCCGAGTTTTAGTTAAAAGACCTAACTCCATTCCCACTAGACCAACCGTGATAATTTGATCTGAATTTAGTTGGGAAAAGATATATTCTTTGTTATTTTTATAAGTTTAAGTGAAAAATTACTTGGATCTCCATACATATTTATCTTTACATGCTTAGTTATTTTTTATGAACATTTTTACTAGTATAATAAGATTGATTGTAGAACTGTCATGAGGGAGAGTTGTGAGCATTTTTGGTGAAGTTCATCATTGGATGTAGCAACCAATCATAAGAGGTGTGTCAACTTATTTTTTTATGTTAATTTAGTATTATATTGAATTTTGAGGATTGATTTGTAGAAAAAAAAAAAAAATCACTAATTGTGGATCACTGTTTTCTTTTTCTTTTCATTTTTAGTCACAAGTGAACAAACGATTCTGCAGTCGTATTGTTCTTCCATCTTTTAATTTAACCCAAAGAAGAAGTGTGGAATATTATCCGTCGAAGATTAAATTCTAAAGTTTTTTTTTTTCAATCATTTTCATGAATATTGATATTTATAAAAATAGTAATTATTTGATAGTGATCATGATTATCCCTAAAATTTTAAATGATCAGAATTTATTTGTGCCAATTAATATCGACAACTATTATTTTACCGTATAAATATCCATTAAATTGTAAAACTAAATTTAAAGATAATATACATCATATATATAAAAAATCAGATGAAATATATCAACAATGACACAATCTCACCATTTTAAAAGCATAAGACCAAAGCCCTTGGGTTTAGTGGTCGGGCATTATAATCCCTAATCAGAGATCTCAAATTCAAATTCTGAGAATAAAGAAAAATGACCGATCCTTTAATGAGACATATAATATTTAGATTAAATTAATTGAATAAAATCTAAATATCGATTGATCCAATAAAAAAATAAAAAAAAAAGCATAAGGAAGAGGCAAACTCCAAGCTCAATGAAATGCATCACGGCTCGGTCGAGCTTGACGTCTTTGTTGGATTGGGATAATGATGCTCATGTTAATATACATTTCAAAAGCTAGCTTTTTAAGGGAAGATTCACTTTCTCGCCTGTCATGTTAGCAAAATTATTTCAAAACTGCATCTCGTTGTACCACCAAAAAAAAAAAAAAAAAATCAAAACTCAAGTCCTTTCCATCGTGCTTTGTTGGAATCAATTTAAATCTACTCCATCGGATTTGTTAGTCATTTTTTGGAGGAGATGCTAACAGCGACTAATTTTAATTTTCTTGCTATGGTATATAAATACGACAATTTTACATTTTAACAATTAACCTTTAAAATAAAAGTTAAATTCTTATCTATGGATAGTCGATCTAATGAGTAAAAATATTAGATTTTTTAATCAAATCTTGAGTTTAAAACTTAGGAATATAAAAAATTACGTTGTGAGAATTTTCCTAAATTGACTCCGACAATCCCGAACCAAATTGATTGGAATATGGTTCTAAAATATTTGTCCTCATTTAAAATCCATAAATAGCATTATAAGATTTACACAATTTTTTTTTTTTAAAAAAAGTCTATTTAACTTAATTAAACCATTTCACAAAAAAAAAAAAAAATCACAAAAAAACAAGGGTATGATTGGTAAATTATTTTCATTGTACATTCTTTGGACCAGCGACTAGGCCACTGTTGGAGCCCAAGTACCACTTGGACCGGAAAGGGTGGCATTATAACGGCTACTTCCAATTTGAAGAAGAAAAAGGAACAAGAGAACAGAGGAGGTTTTAAGGGAAGAGAAAACTACATGGATTAGAATGTTCAGCAGTGAACAATTCTGTCTTTCCCTACTGAGAGAAAGCAAAACCCTTAAAACATTCAAGCAAATACACGCATTTGTATCAAAAACTGGCCTCGATAACGACCCATTCATCCTAGGCAAACTCCTCATCCATTGCACAATCACCATCTCTGATGCTCTTCACTATGCTCACAATCTATTCCTTAAAATCCCAAACCCAGATGTTTTCATGTACAACACACTCATTCGTGGGCTCTCCGAATCCGATACCCCACAAAGCTCTATGCCTTTGTTTGTCCAAATGCGTCGCGAATTGCCATTGCTTCCTGATAGCTTTTCTTTCGCATTCATACTCAAAGCAGCAGGGAATTCCCGGTCCCTAAAAGCTGGAATTCAGCTTCATCGTCAAGCAATAGGTTTTGGGCTTGATACCCATCTCTTTGTCGGGACAACTCTTGTTAGTATGTATGCAGAATCCGGGTCGGTGGAGTCTGCGCGGAAGATGTTTGATGAAATGTTCGAACCAAATGTTGTTGCTTGGAATGCAATTTTAACGGCTTATTTTCGATGTGGAGAGGTGAATGGTGCAGAGGGTATATTTAATCGGATGCCTTTCAGGAATTTGACTTCGTGGAATGTGATGCTTGCGGGGTATACAAAGGCAGGTGAGGTTGATCTTGCTAGGGAATTGTTTTCTCAAATGCCACACAAAGATGTCGTTTCTTGGAGTACCATGATTGTCGGTTTTGCTCACAATGGTTGTTTTAATGAGGCATTTGGGTTTTTTAGGGAATTGCAGAGGGAAGGAGTGGAACCTAATGAGGTGAGCTTGACTGGAGTTCTCCATGCATGTGCACAAGCTGGGGCATTTGATTTTGGGAAAATTCTACATGGATATATGCAAAAGTCTGGTTACTTACAAATTATTTCTGTGAACAATGCACTGTTGGATACATACTCTAGATGTGGGTTTGTTGGCATGGCCCGCTTAGTCTTTGAAGACATGTTGGAGAAAAAGAACATAGTTTCCTGGACATCAATGATGGCAGGGCTTGCAATGCATGGTTATGGTAAAGAAGCTATTGAACTTTTTCGTCAGATGGTAGATTTTGGAATTTGGCCTGATGGGATCACTTTTATTTCGCTCCTATATGCTTGTAGTCATGCTGGGCTAATGGAAGAGGGATGTGGGTATTTCACTCAAATGTCCAAAATTTATGGTATACAGCCTGCTGTTGAACACTATGGTTGTATGGTTGATTTGTATGGTCGAGCTGGTCAACTTCGGAAGGCCTATGAATTTGTTGTTCAAATGCCAATCCCGCCAACTGACATTATTTGGCGAACTCTATTGGGTGCTTGCAGCATTCATGGAAATGTTAAATTGGCTGAGCAAGTCAAGGAAAGACTGTCAGAGTTGGACCCCAATGATTCCGGTGATCATGTACTATTGTCAAATGTATATGCTGTGGCAGGGAAGTGGAAGGAAGTTGCTGCTGTTAGAAGATCAATGACTGATATAAGGATCAAGAAAACTCCTGGTTGGAGCATGATTGAAGTTGATAAAACCATGTATAGATTTGTGGCAGGAGAAGGGCAAAATGAGATTTATAAGGAGGCATATGATAAACTAAAAGAAATAATGTTGAGGATCACAGTTGAAGGAGGTTATGTCCCAGAGGTTGGAAGTGTTTTGCATGATATAGAAGGGGAAGAAAAGGAATTTGCAGTTTTATTGCATAGTGAGAAGCTTGCTGTTGCTTTTGGGATTGCAAGATTGCGTGACAGAAGAGCTATAACGATAATGAAAAATTTAAGAATTTGTAGGGATTGTCATTCTGTGATGCAGTTAATTTCCAAGGTTTATGGACTGGAGATTGTGGTAAGAGATAGGAGTCGATTTCACTCCTTTGAGAATGGATCCTGTTCCTGCAGAGACTACTGGTGAGTGGGCACTGGTCACAACTTGGTTAACCATGGCATAGAGCTCCAAATCAGCTCTAAAAGTTGAAAAACAAAAATCTAGAAATTGTGCAGACCTGACTTTGCTTTGCAATTTCAATGCTGCTCATGTTCCTAATGTGAATTGCATAAAAAGAGAGCCTGTTGTTCAAGAGGGACACTCATACTTCAGAGGTAAGGCTTACCAGTTCATGACTATCCTCTCCATACATCTCTAAGCTGCATGTTGTCCCACATTCAATTGTAATTATGAGGTAGGTTTTCATCTCTGAACAACTGAAAATTATGATGTGCTCAAGTTGCCTTTTAGGTTAAGGAAGATAAGCAGTTCATCTTATGTCACACTTTCCCTAAAAAAAATTATCATAGTATAACCTAGTAACTGAGAAATGCAAATGTATAAATTCCTTTTTGTTATTGAAATTTCAGGATTCATTGTGTCCGTGATCACTGTAGAAATGAAATGGCTATTGAAGAGCTGAGGAAGAGGAATTGTTGGACAACTTTGGACGAGATATTCCAAGCAATGGGCAGTATTTATCTGTGTCATTGACAGAGGCACTAAACTTCTTGTTGCCAACGCATACATGGACTCCAGTTGTGCAGTTCTGAAACATCTACCACCAAGTGTAGGACACATTTCTTAAATTTGTTGACAGAGGTATTGAACATTTCCATGAATTTTGTTTTCCCTCGTACAGCTAATAATTTTGTTGTTATGTATTTATAACTCAAGACTACTAATATTTGTTTGATTCCTTTAATAGAACAGTAAATTTTTCACCATGCGCGCAGCATTGCGCCATTGCCTTATTTCCTTGGTCTAGGTAACAAACAAGTTGGAAATACCCCAAAAAAAGCACATTTTTGCTTCTCTGTCTTTGGCTCGCATCTGCCTCTTCTTGTCATCTTGAGCCATTCATTTCCTTCCCCCTTATAAATGCTTACTTGAAAATACAAGTTATGGAAGTTCAATCGAATTAATTTATTAATTCAGGAAAATAGAATTTTGGTATTCACTAAATTATGGAAAATAATTGAGAATAACTTTAAAGTCTATATCTAAAATAGTGGTAATATGTTGCATATATAACAATATAGCATTAGTGCATTACTAAATGATGGATTAATTTACTATTTTAACTTAGACTTGAAATTTTCAAATTTATCAATTCCATTTAATTGCAAAACACATTAATTCAAAATTTAATGGAAAGATTTAATATCGTGATACTAAAAAATTAGTATTTAAATTCTAACATATTAAATATCCAATGCTAATAGTGGAATCAAACAATGATGAGTTGGAAAAATAAAATATAGAAAGAGAAAAGAACTACAAGAAGTTGGTATTTCTACAGGCATTGAATGAGAAAATCTACATGTAAGATCTCATGGGTCAGCTCAATCGCGGAGTGGAGGCGGGAGGTTGACAACTCGGTCTACCGATCTAGTTTGTGCACTCGGGCGTTACGGCGTGAATGAATGAAATGATACCGACGGTCAATTGCTCTTATAAGATATAAGAAATGACAAGATATAAGAAATGACGTTAAATTTTTTAATTAAAATTTTAAATTTAATATATAATTTAGGTATAAAATAGATTATGTTAGGATGATAATTCTCTAAATAGATCACTATAAATTATAAATCGAATTAATTAAAATATAATTTTAAATATCGATTGTCATAATATAAAAAAAATGAATGAATGAAATGGTTTTAGGTTTAAAATTTTTTAATTAATCTCTTGAATTTGATTTTTAAAAATATATTAAAATAATATGTCTTTAAATTAGATCCTACAATGAACTGAATTAATTAAATAATTCACACACAAATAATCAATTAAAAAAAATTGTAAAATCATAATTCCCATTATTCATCCAATCCAATTTACACCAAATTCAAACCCGAAAATTCTATCAATTGGATTCTTAATATTCAGCCACTTTTTAGTTTGATTTTTGAAAGGTAATGGAAAAAAATGGCTAATATTAATGGAAAAGCTATATGAGAAAAAAAATAAATATTTAAATTATTATTAGATTGTATGTATTACCTAAAATAAAATTTTATGAAATAAGAATTGATGAAAAAAAAATCAATGAGAAAAAATGTAAACATATATTAGACTTTGTGAAAATTAATGTGACTCACCCATTAGAAAACCAAACTGGAAATATCTCCTAGTTATGTGGTCGCACAAAGACCGAACTGTCAATTGTGAGTTACTCTGTACTCTGTAACTTGAAACCCTAACAATTTGCTAAGCCAATTTAACACCAACACGAATCTTTTTGGAAACTGTAATTGAATTGGGATCTTCTATCTCTAATGGGGTCGTCTGCAACTATCAATTCGTGCATGTCCTCAGCTTCAACTTGTGCTCCATCCAGAAAAATACATCGATCCATTTTCTCACAGCTCGTGTATTCCCTAAAGCAACCTTCAATGGTTTCAGCTTCTTTGACATTTTCCAATGTCTCTGTCACTTGAAACCCCGCAACCCAGTTCAAGGTATGTTCGATTCTAATTGTTTCGTTTTGAATTTGGGGGGTGGTATGGCTTAAATGAATATATATTGCAGACGTGATTTCCTTTAGAGGTTTGTGCAACTAAAAATTGGAATATAAAGTTGAAGATTTATGGGTAATGGCTCAAGATATGATCTGGGGTTCCAATGAGACATTCAATTTCTTGTGATTCTTTTGATTTTGATAGACTCTTTTGTGTGGAATGCCAAAGAACCAGATAACTATAATTCGGAAGAGATTATTTTTTAATTAGGTTGGAGGATTTGAAGGAATTATAGACAAATGGCAAACATAAAGAAATCAAAATTGCATTTGAGCCAAAGTACAGCTCGTTGGTATCTATGCTGGTATTATTGGATGCTAGTCCACATCAATGTTTTTGGAACAAGTCTACTCACGCCACAGGAATCTGTAAAATATGGATTGTGCAACCGAAAACGTTATTTGCTTGCAGTCGCAGATGACTAGAATTTGGTTAAAACTCACTTTACAAATCCCCATCAGTAAGTTCATGCTTACTCTTACCTACCACTGCCCCCCAGAAGCGAAGCCCGCTCTTCTGGTATATGTAATGTAACTAGGAGAAAAAGGAATAAAAAGGTGCGGGGAGATGAGGAGTGAGGACTTTTTAGAACTTTGTATCGGGGTATCAGGCAGTGTTTTTTTGGAGAAGGCCCGTTCTAGGATGGTAGGAGAAAGCGGGTTGCCAGTTAGAACTAGACAATTAGGATTAGAATTAGATGATTGTAATTGGAACATAACAAGCTTTAAAGAAATCCAAGTAAAATTCTTTATTGAGAGAGAAAACAATGATACCATGAAGTGACTGCCACTGCCCTTTTATACTATTTAAGACATCCTAATTTTAAACAAAAAATTTTTAAATTATTAAAACTTCCTAATAGCTAAATAAAATAGAAAAAGAAATAATAATAGAAACTTCCTAAATAGAAACCTAAATAAAGATGGAAAATTAATACGAAACTAAAAAAAATAAGAAACTTTCTAATTTCTTGAATTTTTCTGCATCATTCTCTCCCAAAAAAAAAACTCGTTTTCTGGACTGGACTCGTCTTCATTTTTAAAGGTATAGTTGGAACCTTAGTCAATTTTTTCAATGTAATCCTTCATCTCCACCATGTGGTTGAGCTCAGTTATCTTTTTCTTTTGACAGACTCCAAAATCTGCCAAGAAGGTATCCAGTTCCACAAGCTCCTTCTTTCTCTCTTGTTTGAAAGCTGTTTTCTTGACTCTTCTGAGGTGGCAGAAGCTTCAGCAGGCCTTTTCACCACAGGTTCAGATTGTCCTAAAACCTGTGGCTTATTGTCATACTCCTCTTCCGCATCATCATCACCATCATCAAGAAGATCATCTTTGCTTTCACTCTCTTGATGCTTCTCTGGTCTGAAAGAATGGCAATCTGAACGGCCATGGTTAACATTCACCAATGTAACTTCCTTTTTATGCCTTTACGAAATTAATCCTACCAATGCTTTTGACTCTTCCTTGAGAGGATACAAAGAATACCTTGTGTTATCCTTGTAGGAGTAAGTATTAGGCTTTGTCTTATGATCCATATCATGATCAAATGACCAAGATTTTCTAAGAAGATTATGCCCAACATCACATGAAAACTTAATCTTCCAAATTACCACCCATAGTGAATTTCACCAAACATCGGGAAGTTATGGTTTTACATACCCCTTCTTTAATCAACCTACTTTTATATGGATGGGGATGTTTTAACCTAGGAAGCTTAATTTGTCAACAATATCCATACATATGATATTTTCCATGCTTCATCCATTATTGACCAGATCACAAACAACGTGGATATGGAAAATACTATGCCTCTTTCAATCTTCTTCTCCTTCCTTATTATACAACAATAACAACAACAACAACCGCCAAACCTTTATCCCACCAAGTGGAGTCGGCTCTATGGATCCTTTTATACCATTATACTTTATTTCATATCGCATATTCATCTATATGATTGTTTTCTTTATATGACAATAATAATTGTACTTTTATTACACTAAGTGAGGTTGACAGTATAGATATTTTTACACCATTATACTGTATCTTGTATTATATCTTCATCTATATTTAAATACTTCATATCATGTTTTGTTATCATTATCCAAGCCTTCTTAGATCTCCCTTATTATCGATTAATATGAGTACTTGTTATAGTATCGCACCACCTATTGAAGCATCTATCGGTTGCCTATGTACATGTCCATACCATCTTATCATGTTTCCCTCGATTTTTCTTCGATAGATGCAATCCCGACTTTCTCCTTGATACACTCATTTTTTTTATCTCGTCCATCCTTATGTATCTATACATCCACTTTAATGTCCTTATCTTTGCTTATCTCATCTTCTGTTCATGCTTTTGGTTTATTGTCCAACATTCAAACCCATACAATAAAGCAAGTCTAATTGTCATCTTATAAAACTTCCCTTTTAAATTTTAAAGATACCTTTCGATCATATAGAATATCCGGTGCATTTCTTTATTTCGACTATCTTGCTTGTATATTTTATATAATACATCTCTGTCAATCCCTCCGTTTTTTTGTAAAATTGATCATAAATACTTAAAACTTTCACTTACAGGTAATTCATCATTTTCTATTTTAACCATTGTCTCACGGACGCTAGTATTGCTAAAATTATATTTTATATATTCTATCTTTATCCTACTAAGTCTAAATCCTTTCATTTTCAATGTTTTTCTTCAAGATTTGAGTTTAATATTTACTCCTTCACATATCTCATCTACCAAAAAAATGTCATCTACAAACAACGTGCATAACGGTACGATGTCCTAGATGTATTTGGTGAGTTCTCATAACTAGTGTAAAAAGATACGAACTTATCGTTGACCCTTGATATAGCCCTATCTTTATTGGAAACTCTTTGATTAGATCGCATGATGTCCTCACTTTTGTCACCACATCCTTGTACATGTCCTTGACTGCTTCTTTACACCATTCTTTTCTAAAATCTTTTGTATAATTTCCCTAAGAACTGTTGTCATACTCCTTTTTTAGATCGATGAACACCATGTGTAGTTTTGTTTCTTCTCCCTATATTGATCAACCAATTGTCTAAGGATGTTTATGGCTTCCATCGTTGATCTTCCAGGCATAAATCTAAATTGATTTTCAGTCATTTTGGTCTCTTTCAATAATTTTCTTTCAATCACTCATTCCCAAAGTTTGATGGTAAGGCTCATTAGCTTAATACCCCTATAATTTGCATAATTTTATATGTCGCCCTTGTTTTTAAATAAGGGTATTAAAATACTTTCTCTTCATTGATTAGGCATTTTCTTCATCCTCAATATCATGTTGAATAATTTCGTAAGTCATCCAAGATCCTGTTGGCACTTCCATACCTTTATTGAGATATTATCGGATCCAATCACTTTCCCATTTTTCATCATTTTTAAAATCTCTTCGACTTCTAAGAGTTGAATACTCTAATAAAAATTCATATTTCTATATTTCTACGACCTACTTAGTTCATCTAAGCTAGCTTGATCCTCTTGGCCTTCATTACATAGTCGATAAAAATACCTCTTCCTCATTATGTTCATAAAAAATTGGATCTTAACTCTTCATCGAAAACTTTGTTCTTATCAAGAGCGTGTGGTAACCACTCTTCCAATTCACCTCGTGTAGCTTGATTTGCTGGTCCAGCTACATAAAAGGGTTCATGTTCTCAACTTCCTCCTTTCTCAAGATTGGAAGCTTGGGTTCTTTGTTGTCGCCTTCTGGAGTTTTCATTCAGGCTTATACGGGTTCGTGATGCTGCAAGGCTTGTACATCCTGGTTCAAGTCCTCAATCATCCTCCACACCTTGGCCAACTTTGTTTGTCGGGGTTGATTGCCTCCGACTCCACCAACCATCGTTCAGAAAATGGGAGAAAATATTTTCTGAATTCAGAAAAAGAAGTACCAAAAATTTTCTGAATTTTGAAAAAGAAATTTGAGTTGCATAATCTGAATTTCTGCATTGGAAAATGTCTGAATCACTGGGAAAAAAAAATCTGCCTGCTTAAATTTAGTCTGAATCGCAAGAAAAAAGCTCAGAAAGGAGTCTGAATTTCCACAGAAAAGAAGTTTCTGGATTTTGAAAAAAAAAATTCTGCAGAAATGTTCAGAAAAGTTTCTAGATTCGGATAAATAATCATGAATTGCAGAGAAAACAAAATTCCTGTGAAGCTCTGAAATTACTTGATGCAGATGAAGGATTTATGGTAAATAGAACTCAATAATTAGGATTAGGATATGATGATTGTGGTTGGAACAATAACTACCTGTAAAGAAAATCAAATATATATATATTTTTAAGAGGAAACAATTACCCAGTGACAACTATTGTCCTTTTATGCTCACTGGGACAAATCGTAATTCTAAATCAAAACCTTTCTAATTACTTAGAACTTTCTAATCATTAAATAAAATAGAAAATAGAAACAAAAAAATAATGCAAACATCTTAAATAGAAATCTAATTGAAGAAGGTAAACTAATAGGAAAGTTGAAATAAAAAATTGAAACTTGCTAATTTCTTGAATTTTCCTGCATCCCCTTTACTTGAAGGATGATTAAATTGCTTATTGATATCTTCAATCGGGCTTTTCTTTTTAAAACAATAATTGCTATTTTTTTAAAGGATGCTTATATAATATCATGTGATTGATTCACAGTTCATTTTCTTGTGTCCTAGACTAGTATTTGGCAATGGAAATACGGAAATAATTTTATCAATATATGTTATGAGGAACATGAAAAGGACAGTGCTAAGCCTTCTAAGCATATTCTTCTGGTACCAACAATTTCTGATGTTAACACTGTTGAACAATGGAGATTAGTGGCCAAAGATATTGTCCAACGGGTTGGCAAATTTAATTGGTGTGCAACTATTGTTGACTCGCCTGGTCTTGGTTACTCTGATAGGCCAAAGCTGGATTATACTGCAGATTTAATGGAGAAGTTCCTTGTTGATCTTGTGAATGCTCCTAATAGTCCATAATCCTGCTCAGTTGGGTCAAAGTTCCAATTCCCTGTCAATTGCTTTTTTGATTATTTAACCATGAGGTGCCTATAGGAGTTTCCAAATTAATATGCACTTCTATGACAAAAGCCTGCTTTGCTGTGTAATCTGTGAGCTATAGTGTCTTTTTATTTTGTTCTTTTCTATTTTTCTAAGTTCTCAGGCACTTGGCTTATGGCTAGAACAAACTTTACCCTACACTCTAAAGCATCAAATCATTGCATGCCTTGATAACAAAGTCAAATCTTCAGAAAATGACTCAATAAAATTCTCTACTTTCGGACACATCTAAGGTTCCCCTTGTGTGTACATGGCTTGGAGGGGGGGCGGGAGTGGGTCCTGGGAGAGGAAGGTAGCTTTTAAACATATGATTCGCCTTTTAGCAGTATGTAAACTTGAGCACGGGCAGAGACTAGGTTGGCATTTTACACTATTAAAATTCGGACCGGCCCATTTTTTAGGTCGGGCCTTGGTTCTAGGCCCTCTTTAGAAACTCAGCCACACATGGCCCTTTGGTAGGCTTAGGATTATCTCATGATACGGGTAATCCTAATCCATACATCAAAATTTTGCAAGACATTCATCAATAATTGTCATTTTCCAAAATAATTTTACAAATCCAAATGAGCAAACATGCATTCATTACACAATCAAAGGATCAGTTCAGTTCGTCCCTATTCAAAACATGCATGCGAAAGTCAGTCTGGTCATTCAAATCAAATCTATAAAATATAAAACAAGTTCATATTTAAAGAATCCAAACCAACTCAATCAAAGACAGTTCCCAAGTAAACTTTTGATAAATCAATTGGTTTTCGATATACGTATACAAAACCAAACCAAATTTAAGTCCAAAATCAGTAAAAATAGTATTCAAGATTAGTTACAAAGATTGTCTTTATTTGGGTTCACTAATACCTCAAACTAAAAGAAGATTAATACCCGAAAGGGATTCGACATAACAAGCTTCTCCGAAATCTGACACTAGACTATCACAAATCTCAATTAGATTTCCTTTATAAAAATGAAAATAGGAGGGGTAAGTATAAACAATTTCTGGTGAGTGATATGCATGTTGTATATAAATAATATTTATGTGGTGGATATATCAAATATATATATTTCAAATTATCGTGTCATTCTCAAAATCATTCAATAAAAATAAATTCCTTATAATGATTTAATATCAATGCATCCAACCAATTTACATTTCCAAACATGAGTTATCCAAAATCATGGTTCCTGATAAAGGTCTATCATGACCTAGAGCGGGACCGTCAAGAGATTTTAGTGATTCGAATTCACAAATACCTCATTTTTAGTGTTGGATGTGGTGTTTTATTGGTGATATAATCATCCCACGACCTTATTTATCATATCTGACTATGAATGCACCGCACGTGTTTGGTTACATCCTATGGTCTACTAACCTCACTACGTCACCTCGTCAGATTGCTCCTTAGAGGGAAATGACTAGTCATTTTTTGGGAATGAGGCTCTTTCCACCCAAACCAATCATATATATCATTTTACAAAATTCATCGATTCATTTCATGTGCTATCAATTTAATAATTGCTTAATAGTAGTCAATATGACAATATATTTAATATCAATAAATTGTACATGTGATTAAATTTATTTAAGAAAATATATTCTGACTTGACTAGTTTTAATTTATATAAAAATTCGATAAAAAGGTTATTTCAATTATATAAGGTTAGGTTTATGGGTGTACTCATTAAAAAAAAAAACCCAAAAACTATTATATATTGATAAAGAAACAAAAACTATATGCATATTAGGATAAATCATTGTTATTCAGTAATCATATTAGATCTGATTAAATTTAATTAAAATCAAATTGAATTAACAAAGGATAAAATTTTTTTCATGTCTGATTTTTTCAAGCGAACCAATATTTTATTTAAGTGGAATCCCTAACCACGCACCAACCTAGCGTTGGTCCTTTATATATCAAAAGCAATATTTTTAGCACTATATTAGAATAGATTATTATTATTCAATAATTATATTATATTTGATTAAATTTGATTTAAATCGAATTAAATTATCAAATAACAAAACTTTTTCCATGTATGATTTTTTTGTTGGTTGAACCAGGATTTTATTTAAGTGGAATCCATAATCGCATGCCAACTTGACGTTTGTCCTTTATATATTGAAAGCAGAATTTCAAGCACTCAATTTATGGGAACACTTTCATCAAACCTCGGAGTTGAAATAGATATTCTTTCCTTTTCCATTGTCTTTTCACTTAAATATTTGTCCAATCTATTCATCTGCATTTCATGTGGCTGAAAAACATGGAACGATACGACATATCGTATCCCTCGATTCACACTTGCTTAGAAGATGCTATAGAGTAACTTATTTTGGACTATAGAGACTATTACATAGATAGAAGTTCAGGCTATTACAAAGTTCTTTTCATTAGTTGAAAACTCAGCTAAACAATTTAAGTGTAGATTGGATACTACACTTAATCTAAAAATATATTTAGATACACATTTTAATAATTTAAGAACTGAAAATCAAATTTTAGATGAGAAATTTCAAAGTTCAGGAAGATAGACAATTTTCCAGTAAGATTGAGATGGTCATTTGTATATGTTCAGGCTATTATATTTCCTTGTGCAATTAAACTTTTTTAAATTCGAAAGTTGCATATTAAAGGAGGTGTGTAGAGTTACAAATTCAAATATTTAAGGCATTAAAAGCTCAAGGATAAGTTGGAGAAAGATATGGGTGAATTTAGCTGGTTATTTGATTTTTCATAACAGAAGCACTACCCAGAAGTTATGTTTTTGGAGAGTTTTCAAATTTTCAGCAAGGCTTATCATCTGGATAAATTCAAATCACTTTGTACAGATATCAAGAGGGATAAACTTCAAATTTGCATTTCTCAGGAAAGTGACCATTCCTTGGCCGGTAACTTTATACCGTTATTGTAGGTTTTGAAGACTGAAAATTCAAGTTAAAAAGGGAACACATACATCAGAAAAATACATACATTGATAAGAGCAATTTGCAAAAAAATTGGAGTGAAGAAATTTCTGAAAAAGAAGTGTGCTGCTCTACCATAATTTACTGTCATCTGCAAAATATTTTTCCTACATTTGTGTTCTTGTGTGTTGAGTTTTGTATTGAAATTTATGAGATAATTTTGGTAAGAGTTGATATCCTACCACTGTTGGACAAAGGCATTTTCATGCTGAGAAGATCATAAGTCAACAGCTTGAGTTGTATTTTGTAACTTCTCATTATAGTGGAAAACTAGCAACCGGTTAGATCCTGCATTGCTAACTAAAAGAGTGGATATATAAATAAAATCGAACCACTATAAAATTAGGCTTATTTCTCTATTCTTTGTTTTTATTTTCTATAGCATACTTTTAGAATGATTATAAGATTAATTAGAATATAAGTGGAGTCAGATTAAAAAAAATTAAAACCAATAAAAAATAATCAATTCAAAACCCCTTCTTGATTGTTGATGTCGATGGGACTAACAAATATAAATATAAAAAATGAATATTATCACTAATTACTCCTAATATAAGTCAAAGGTAATCAAAATAAATATGGAAAATGAATATTCTCACTAATTACTCATAATGTTTTTTAATTAAACGTCAAGGTTTTTCCGATGATATTTCTTGTGATGTTTTTTTGATATAATTTTTTCCATTGTTCCATCATTTAGTGATGTCTATAAAATTTCAAGATTTGTAAAAATAAAGGAAAATTTTGAATTTTTGTTGTGTGATATTTTTAGTTCTCAAGGTCTTTGGCAACCTCACAAAAGTTATTGTGAGGTAACTGAGAGGATGGCGTACCCAATCAGCCTTAATAGGTGCCAAGAGTTTTGGGTACTACACATAGACTAACCCATTGATTGTACATCGAGGCTGAGCAAAAGGAAATATCTTTTGTTTTGCACTCAAAAGCTAACCTAGTACCAACGGAGGTTGGTTCAACTGGATGTGAGATTGATTTCCTTTAAACATGACCGAGATTCGATTCTCACCGGGAACATCGGGCTCTCATGTGTATGGAACGTTCCCCATTGGGAGACCCGTCCTCCGAACAAGAGCCACTGCAGTAGTCGGTCCGGATTAGTCGGGATGAAATCCGGATATCGAACGGTGTCCAAGACATGGTACCCAAAAAAAGAAAAAAAAAAGCTAACCTAGTTGGTATTTTGGGGACGTGGGGAGGTAGCGTCCCTAATTTTATGTGGTGGTTAGATGACATATCACTTCATCCCTAAGGATTGGACGCATTTTCTCTACTGAAAGTGATGAAAGTCAGTATGTTAGTTGTATAATTAATGAAGGTTTCCATTTATTTACGAATAGTCAAGTTAATGAAATAAGGTGATATATCTCTTAATTATCTCTCATATTCAAAAATTAGAAATGAAAAAAATTATACTAACAGAGTCATCTTCTAATAGATTTCCTGCAGACACTCAAACAGTATTAATTAGAAAATAATTTTGGATATCAATCATGAAAGAAAAAATAATCCTCCTTCGTATTTCAATATCTATGGCAAGCTTGGTAAGGTAAAGTTTATTTGTTGAATGATATATAATTCGATTATATATCATTCATTAAATTATTAATTTTATCGAGGCATTTGTTATTTTTTATAATGCAATTATATAGAATTACCTATTTACGTAATTACAAAGTATCATTTTTTATGTATTTATTTAACTAAAACAAGTTTGTAAATGTAAAATAGTCTTTTTAATAGAATTCATAAACGTTAGAACAAACCAAAATAGCATTGAATATATATTTAATTAATATACTTCATAAATATCAATAATATAATAAAAATATGCAATTTAACAAATGTAAAAATGAAAACATAATGGCGTCTTACAATGGCCTCTCCTAAGTCATGTATATATATATATCACACACACACACATATGTATATTATTATATAAGAAGACTTTAAATTGTAATATGTAATAATAAAAAAGTTGTTAATTTACTTACCAAAATATTATATAAATTTATTTTTCAGTAAAAAGAGTGAAAAGAGCCTCATTACAGATGCATTGACCTGTTCCACGCTTATTGCTAAGAGGGTGAGTTTATTGTTGCGCAATTAAGATATTCGAATTCTTATATCCATCTACATTTTGTTTACAACCCTATTATCTAGTTGGTCGTGAATATCAGTTTTTCTTAAATAAAATCTCGAATTCAAATTTTATGTTTGAAAAAAGAAATATTGGGAGAGTTTTACTCTTTAAGAGATCAATTTGATTCAAATCACATTTAATTACACTCAACGTGGTTATCGAATATCGATAATTTATATAAAAAAAAAATTAGTCACAAATAGATATGGTCCGAAAATTATACATGTGATTAAATTTATTTTAGAAAATATATTCAAACTTGAGTAATTTTAATTTATATAAAAATTCGATATTTCAATTATATAAGGTTAGGTTTATGGGTGTACTCATTAAAAAAAAAAAAAAACCCAAAAACTATTATATATTGATAAAGAAACAAAAACTAATATACATGATAGAATAAATCATTATTATTTGGTAATCATATTTGATTTAATTTAAATCAAATTGAATTATTAAAGGATAAAGCTTTTTTAATGTCTGATTTTTTCAATTAAACCAACATTTTATTTAAGTGGAATCCCTAACCACGAACCAACCTAGCGTTGGTCCTTTATATATCAAAAGCAATATTTTCAGCACTATATTAGAATAGATTATTATTATTCAATAATTATATTATATTTGATTAAATTTGATTTAAATCGAATTAAATTATCAAATAACAAAACTTTTTCCATGTATGATTTTTTTGTTGGTTGAACCAGGATTTTATTTAAGTGGGATCCATAATCGCATGCTAACCTGACGTTTGTCCTTTATATATTGAAAGCGGTATTTCAAGCACTCAATTTATGGGAACATTTACATCAAATCTCGGGGTTGAAATAGATATTCTTTCATTTTCCATTGTCTTTTTACTTAAATATTTGTCCAATCTATTCATATGCTTTTCATGTGGCTGAAAAATATGAAACGATATGATATATCATATCCCTCGATTCACACTTGCTTAGAAGATGTTGTAGAGACAATTTATCTTGGACTATAGAGACTATTACAGAGATAGAAGTTTAGACTATTACAGAGGTTAAAGTTCTTTTCATTAGTTGAAAACTCAATTAAACAATACTATATTTAATCTAAAAATATATTTAGATATACATTTTAATAATTTAAAAACTGAAAATCAAATTTTAGATGAGAAATTTCAAAGTTTAGAAAGATAGGCAATTTTTCAATAAGATTGAGATGGTCATTTGTATATGTTCAGACCATTATTGTTCAATAATTATATTATATTTGATAAATTTGATTTAAATCGAATTAAATTATCAACGGACAAAACTTTTTTCATGTATGATTTTTTGTTGGTTGAACCGGGATTCTATTTAAGTGGAATCCATAATCCCATGCCAAACGTTTGTCCTTTATATATTGAAAGCAATGTTTCAAGCACTCAATTTATGAGAATACTTATGTCAAACCTCGGAGTTGAAATAGACATTCTTTCCTTTTCCATCGTCTTTTTCACTTAAATATTTGTCCAATCTATTCATATGCTTTTCACATGGTTGAAAAACATGAAACGATACGACATATCATATCCCTCGATTCCCAAGATACTATAGAGACAACTTACTTGGACTATAGAGGCTATTACGGAGATAAGAAGTTTAGGCTATTAAAGAGGCTAAAGTTCTTTTTCATTAGTTGAAAACTCCGCTAAGATCCCCAAGAAAACAATCTAGTGATCACAACTCTCTCCCCCAATCTGGTGATTCCAGATTCGAATTTTTATGTAACAAAAAAAAACTCCGCTAAACAATTTAAGTGTATATTGGGCACTACATTTAATCTAAAAATATATTCATATACACATTTTATTATATAAGAATTGAAAATCAAATTTTAGATGAGAAATTTCAAAGTTTAGGAAGATAGGCAATTTTTCGGTAAGATTGAAATGGTCATTTGTATATGTTCAGACTATTATATCTCTTTGTGCGATTAAACTTTTTTAAATTCGAAAGTTGCATATTAAAGAAGGTATGTAGAATTACAAATTCAATATTTAAGATATTAAAAGCTCAAGGAGATGTTGGAAAAAAAATATGGGTGAATTTAGCTGGTTATTTGATTCTTCAGAACAGAAGCACCATCCACAAGTTATGTTTTTGGAGAGTTTTTGAATTTTCAACAAGGCTTATCACCCGGATAAATTCAAATCAGAAACATACATACATACATTGACAAGAGCAATTTGTAGAAAAATTGGAGTGAAGAAATCTCTAAAAAAGAAGTGTGCTGCTCCATAACTGCAAAATATTTTTCCTACACTTGTGTTCTTGTGTGTTGAGTTTTGTATTGAAATTTGTGAGATAATTTTGATGAGAGTTACATCTTACCACCGTTGGACAAAGACATTTTCATGCTGAGAAGATCAAAAGTCAACGGCTTGAGTTGTATTTTGTAACTTCTCAATATAATGGAAACTAACAAATTGTTAGATTCCGTCTTGCTAACTAAAAAAGTGAATGTAGAAATAAGGTCAAACCACTATAAAATTAGAATTACTTCTCTATTCTTTGCTTTTATTTTTTTACTGCATACATTTAGAATGATCATAAGATTAATTAGAACCTAAGTGGAGTTAGTTAAAAAAAATTAAATCCAATAAAAAATAATGAATTCAAAACCCCTTCTTGATTGTCAATGGGACCGACAAATATAAATATAAAAAATGAATATTATCACTAATTGCTCCTTATACAAGTCAAAGATAATCAAAATAAATATTTTCACTAATTACTCCTAATAATGTATTTTAATCAAACGTTAGGGTTTTTCCGATGTTTATAAAATTTCGGGATTCGTGAAAATAAAGGAAAATTTTGAATTTTGGTAGCGTGATATTTTTAGTTCTCAAGGTCTTTGGCTACCTCACAACAGTCATTGTGAGGTAACTGAGAGGATGGCGTACCCAATTAGTCTTAATAGGTGCCAAGAGTTTTGGGTACCACTCGTAGACCGACCCACTGATTGTACATCGAGGCTCAGCAAAATGAAATTTCTTTTGTTTTGCACTCAAAAGCTAACCTAGTTAGTTGGTAGTTTGGGGATGTGGGAAGGTAGCTGTCCCTAATTTTATGTGGTGGTTTATTTTTTAATCGTTATATTATTTGATTATTTCAATATGTATTTGTTTAATCGAAACAAGTTTGTAAATATAAAATAGTCTTATTAAATAGAATTCACAAATCTATCGGCTTTCAAAATAAATTAAAATTACATTCATTGTTTACTTAATTAATTTGGTTCATAAATATCAATAATATAATAAAAACATACAATATAACAAATGATAAAACGGAATATAATGGTTTCTCATCTCTGGTATGTGTAAAGAAATCAACCATTTGTTTAGTTTTATCGAGATCTTCTTAATTGGGAATGAAAAAAATTATATTGAGAGAATTCTTTTAAATTGGATCTAATAACACTTGAACTGAATTAGTCGAAATATGATTCTAAATATTTATTAGTTTACACTACAAAACTAAAGCCTCCCAAGTCATGTATACATATCACACACATGTATATATGTATGTTATTATATAAGGAGATTTTTAATTTATATATTAAGTGGTATTTATGTGTTTTGTTAATTATAATATATAATAAATTAAAAAGTTATTAATTTTCTAACCAAAATATTATTTAAATTTATTTTTTAAGTAAAAAGAGTGAAAACGGGCAATCAACCTCATCATAGATGCATTGACATGCTTCACGCTTCTTACAAAAAAAAAAATAAAAAAACAAAAACAAAAACAAAACAACATGCTTCTCGCTTATTGCTATAAATATAATTCGAATATTATACAACGTTAAATTTTTTTGAGAAATATGTTCAAATTTGATAATTGTAAATTATATAATGATTCGACGAAAAGGTTAATTTACTTATATAATGTTAGGTTTATGGGTACACTCATTTGATCAAAAAACAAAAATCATAATTTTTTAATAAATGGTTGGTTTTCGATAATTATTTTGAAACCTAATTAAATCTAATTCAAAATGAATTGAATTTTTAAGAAATAAAACCATCTCAATACTTATTTTCTCCATAAACAAAACTTGAATTCGAGATTTTGTTTGAAAGATATCATTCAAAATTTTATTTAATAGCTATCGGTGTCTTATCTATCACCTAAACACCGTTAAACCTTTCTCAAGTGAAATTGAAAGGAGGATTTCAAGTACTCAATTTATTGGACCATTTATTGTAATTTGTAATTTTATTTTATTATTATTTTAAAGTTGCCAATCTATTAAGTGGTGGTGGAAATTCATTTGCAAAACTCATAGGACTATTGTGTTACATATTCAAAGGTAACCAAAGTTCTGTTCAAATTTAATAATTGTGTTACATATTCAAAGCCGTATCTTTTAAATAATTTCTTTTGGAGAAAAACTAACAAATTTATAGAGAGAAATTAAATTTGGTTTTTTGATAAAGAGAAAAAAAAATTAAAATTGATATACTTAGAGAGAGAAAATTTACAATAAATTTTTTTTGAGAGTGAACTAATATGTTTAGTTTAAAAAAAAATAAAAAACCAATGCATTTATGTAAGAAAATAACAATTAAATTAAATTTTTTTTAGAGAAATAGCTAATGTGTTTAGATTAAAAGAATGAATCTAAAACAAAATTGATTTTTTATAAAAATAAATTTAATTAAATGTATAGAGGAAAATGCTTAAATTATTTATTATATAGAGAGAAAACTAATGTGTTTAATTTAAACAATAGAAATATTTAAATTAAATTGTTTTTTTAGAGAGAAAAACTAATATGTTTTGTTTTAAAAAGAGAGAATTTATATTCATTCTATTTTTTAGAGAGAGAAAAACAAAATTAGAGATCAATAACCTATGCCTATAATTTTATATTAATATCAAACAGGAAAGAGAAAAATATTATCCTCCTATCTTTTTCATCCTATTTTCTTTTGACATTTTCTCTTTTAAGCTATAATAAACACTAGCTAATTGTGGAAGCGATTCTCCTAAGCTATGGTACTTCCCAACTTCTAGGCCTTTGTTATAAATCATTATATATTAGTTATTGCCTCCCCACAACCATTGCCGATGTTTTGCTCTTCAACGTCAGTAATCATACCAACTTTTGAAAGAGCAAATGTTGAGAAAGGATGAAAACTTTCCTAACACTTGCGTCATATGTTGAGAAAAGAGGGAGGTTTTTTTTTATATGTTTAAGCATGAAACATGTTGGCAATACTCCATTTTTTACGACGTTTTTCCATATAAAAATGTTAGGAAAAGTTCCTGTTTTGTTTGATATTTTTTAATCAAACATTAGGGTTTTTTGACGACATTTTCCTTGATGTTTTCTCTAACATTGTTTTTTCTGTTATCCAATCGTTTACTAATGTTTATAAAGTTTTAGGATTCATAAAAATAAAGGAAAATTTTGAATTTTTGTAGTGTGAAATCTTTAGTTCTCAAGGTCTTTTTGGCTACCTCACAAAAGTCATTGTGAGGTAACTAAGAGGCGTTTATGGCGTACCCAGCTAGTTTTAATAGGTACCAAGAGTTTTAGGTACTACCCGCAGACTGACCCATTGATTATCCATGGAGGCTGAGCAGAAGGAAATTTCTTTTGTTTTGCACTCAAAAGCTAACCCAGTTGGTATTTTGGGGACGTGAGGAGGTAGTTGTCCCCAATTTTATATGGTGGTTAGATGAGATATCCTCCATCCCCAAGGATTTGATGCATTTTCTCTATTGAAAGTGATGAAATTAATTAATGAAGGTTTCCATTTATCGACTAACAGTTAAATTAATGAACTGAGATTATAAATTTCTTAATTATCTTCTGGATTCAAAAATTAGAAATAAAAAAAATTATATCAAAAGAGCCGTCTTCTAATAAAACTCTCATAAAAATTTAAACAGAATTAACCGAAATAAGATTACATATATTAATTATGAAAGAAAAAATAATCCTCTTTCCTATTTCAATATCTGTGGCAAGCTTGGTACGTTAAAGTTTATTAATTGATCGATATATTATTCGATTATATAAATTAATAAATTATTAATTTTATTGAGGCATTTTTTATTTTCTATAATGAAATTATATAGAATTACCTATTTACATAATTACAAAGTATCAATATTTTTGTATTTATTTAACGAAAACAAGTTTATAAATATAAAATAGTCTTATTAAATAGAATTCATAGACGTTATAACAAACCAAAATAGCGTTGAAATATATATTTAATTAATATACTTCATAAATATCAATAATATAATAAAAATATGCAATTTAACAAATGAAAAAATGAAAACATAATGGCGTCTTACAATGGCCTCTCCTAAGTCATGTATATATATATATCACACACACACACACACACACACCTATGTATATTATTATATAAGAAGACTTTAAATTTATAAATTGAGTGGTATCTACGTTTATTTTTTAATTCTAATATGTAATAAATTAAAAAAGTTGTTAATTTACTTACCAAAATATTATTTAAATTTATTTTTAAGTAAAAAGAGTGAAAAGAGCCTCATCATAGATGCATTGACCTGTTCCACGCTTATTGCTAAGAGGGTGAGTTTATTGTTGCGCAATTAAGATATTCGAATTCTTATATCCATCTACATTTTGTATACAATCCTATTATCTAGTTGGTCGTGAATATCGGTTTCTTTTAAATAAAATTTTGAATTCAAATTTTATGTATGAAAAAAAAGTATTTAGAGAGTTTTATCTTTTAAAAGATCAATTTGATTCAAATCGGATTTAATCATAATCAATATGATTATTGAATATCGATAATTTATATAAAAAAATTAACCACAAATAGATATGGTTCGAAAATTATACATGTGATTAAATTTATTTTAGAAAATATATTCAAACTTGAGTAATTTTAATTTATATAAAAATTCGATATTTCAATTATATAAGGTAAGGCTTATGGGTGTACTCATTAAAAAAAAACCCAAAAACTATTATATATTGATAAAGAAACAAAAACTAAATATACCTATTAGGATAAATTATTATTATTCAATAATCATATTAGATCGGATTAAATTTAATTTAAATCAAATTAAATTATTAAAGGATAAAACTTTTTAATTTCTGATTTTTTCAATTGAACCAACATTTTATTTAAGTGGAATCCCTAACCACATACCAACTAGGCATTGGTCATTTATATATCGAAAGCAATATTTTCAGCACTATATTAGAATAAATTATTATTGTTCAATAATTATATTATATTTGATTAAATTTGATTTAAATCGAATTAAATTATCAAAGGATAAAACTTTTTTCATGTATGATTTTTTTGTTGGTTGAACCAGGATTTTATTTAAGTGGAATCCATAATCTCATGCCAACATGACGTATTGAAAGCAGTATTTCAAACACTCAATTTATGGAAACATTCACGTCAAACCTCGAAGTTGAAATAGATATTCTTTCCTTTTCCATTGTCTTTTCACTTAAATATTTGTACATTCTATTCATCTGCTTTTCATGTAACTGAAAAACATGGAACGATACGACATATCGTATCCCTAGATTCACACTTGCTTAGAAGATGCTATAGAGACAACTTATCTTGAACTATAGAAACTATTACAGAGATAGAAGTTCAGATTGTTACAGAGGCTAAAGTTCTTTTCATTAGTTGAAAACTCATCTAAATAATTAAAGTGTAAATTGGATACTATACTTAATCTAAAAATATATTCAGATACACATTTTAATAATTTAAGAACTAAAAATCAAATTTTAGATGCGAAATTTCAAAGTTCAGGAAAATAGACAATTTTTCAATAAGATTGAGATGATCATTTGTATATATTCAGACCATTAAATCTGTTTGTGTGATTAAACTTTTTTAAATTCGAAAGTTGTATATAACAGAATGTGTGTAGAGTTACAAATTTAATATTTAAGGCATTAAAAGCTCAAGGATAAGTGAAAGCAAAATATGGGTGAATTTAGCTTGTTATTTGATGTTTTAGAATAGAGAAGCACCATCCAGAAGTTTTGTTTTTGGAGAGTTTTTGAATTTCAGCGGGGCTTATCATATTGATAAATTCATATCAGTTTATATGGACATCAAGAAGGATGTTTAAACTTCAAATTTGTATTTTTGTAGTTGATATATTTCAAGATATCAAGCAGAAGTTCAGCACTTAAAAATTAGGATATCTCTCTGGAAAGTTACTGTTCCTTGGCCGGTAACTTTGTACCGTAGGTTTTGAAAACTAAAAATTCATGTTAAAAAGGGGATACGTACATCAGAAAAATTCATACATTGACAAGAACAATTTGTAGAAAAATTAGAGTGAAAAAATTCTGAAAAAGAAGTGTGCTGCTCTACCACATGTAAAATATTTTTCCTACACTTGTGTTCTTGTATGTTGAGTTTTGTATTAAAATTTATGAGATAATTTATGTGAGAGTTGATATCTTACCACTGCTGGATAGAGGCATTTTCATGCTGAGAAATGTCTTGCTCACTAAGAGAGTGGAGGGAGAAATAAGATCGAGCCATTATAAAATTAGGCTTACTTCTCTATTCTTTATTTTTATTTTCTATAGCATACATTTAGAATGATCATAAAATTAATTAAAATCTAAGCGGAGAAAAATGAAAACCAACCAAAAACAATAAATTCAAATTCCTTTCTTAGTTGTTGATGGGACCAACAAATATAAATATAGAAAATGATTACTATCACTAATTACTCCTGATACGAGTAAAAGGTAATCCAAATAAATTGGCTACCTCACAAAAGTCATTATGAGGTAACTGAGAGGATGGCGTACCCAATCAGTCTTTTGTTTTGCACATAGACTAACCCATTGATTGTACATCGAGGCTGAGCAAAAGGAAATTTTTTTTGTTCTGCACTCAAAAGCTAACCTAGTTGGTATTTTGGGGACGTGGGGAAGTAGCGTCCCCTAATTTTATGTGGTGGTTAGATGAGATATCACTCCATCCCCAAGGATTTGACGCATTTTCTCTATTGAAAGTGATGAAAGACTGTATGTTGTATAATGAATGAAGGTTTCCCTTTATCGACGAATAGTTAAATCAATGAAATAAGGTGACGTATATATTAATTATCTCTTAAATTTAAAAATTAGAAATAAAAAAAATTATATTAAGAGAACTGTTTTCTAATAAAATTTCCGTAAATACTCTAACAGAATTAATCGAAATATAATTTCAGATATCAATCATAAAAGAAAAAATTATCCTCTTTCCTATTTCAATATCTATGGCAAGCTTGGTAAGGTAATGTTTATTTATTGATTGATATATTATTCAATTATATAAATTAATAAATTATTAATTTTATCGAGTCATTTTTTATTTTTTATGTATTTATTTAACTAAAACAAGTTTATAAATGTAAAATAGTCTTATTGCTAGAATTCATAAACGTTAGAACAAACCAAAATAGCGTTAAATACATATTTAATTAATATTCTTCATAAATATCAATAATATAATAAAAACATGCAATTTAACAAATGAAAAAATGAAAACATAATGGCGTCTTACAATGGCCTCTCCAAAGTCATGTATATATATATATCACACACACACATATGTATAAAAATTTGATATTTCCATTATATAAGGTTAGGTTTATGGGTGTACTCATTAAAAAAAACCTAAAAACTATTATATATCGATAAGAAAACAAAAACTGTTATACATATTAGAAAAAATTATTATTATTTAATAATCATATTAGATCTGATTAAATTTAATTTAAATTGAATTAAAATATTAAAAGATAAAACTTTTTTAACATTTGATTTGTTTGATCGAACCAATATTTTATTTAAGTGAAAACCCTAATCGCGTATCAACTTGGCGTTTGTCCTTTATATATTGAAAGCAATATTTTCAGCACTATATTAGAATAAATTATTATTATTTAATGATTATATTATATTTGATTAAATTTAATTTAAATCGAATTTAAAATTTTATTACCGTATGAATCGAGATTTTATTTAAATGAAATCCATAATCTCGTGCTAACCTGACGTTCGTCCTTCATATATTGAATGCAGGAATTTCAAGCACTCAATTTATGGGACCATTTATGTTAAACCTCGGAGTTAAAATAGATCATCTTTCCTTTTCCAATGTCTTTTCACTTAAATATTTGTCCAATCTATTCATTTGCTTTTCCTGTGGCTGAAAAACATGGATCGATATGACACATCCTATCCCTCGCTTCACACTTGCTTAGACATCTTTTTTTGAATTTATGAATTCAGATATTCTTCTTTGATTCCAAAATGAAGTGAAATGTGAAATTTCTTTGTGAATAAATATGGTTTTTAGAATTAAAAATAAAAAATAAAATTTAGTTCAATTTTCATACTTAAGATAATAAAAAAATAAAATTTAATTTTAAATATTAGTATTTACTAAATTATTTTTTATAATTCAAATTAAAAATGAATTCTTTTTTTTTTTTTTTTACGATGACTAGGCCACCAATTCAGTATTCAGGGTTTCGCCCTGACTAATCTGAGTCGACCACTTACATGGCTCGATTGAGGGGGCAGATCTCTCAGTATTGATTTTTTCATTCTCATAAGGGATCGAACTCCCGATCATAATTAAGAGACGTCAGTTTCCGAATCAATTGAGTTACGATTCAATAAAAAGAGAGGAAAACATATTTGTTGTTTGTGTGTGTAAACACAAGACTATGACAGACATATATCTAATTCCCATATATGCAAGTAGATTTTTACTCTTCATGCATATCTCTATGATTGCTTATTGCTATGCATATCTATAGATCCATGTAAAGTGTATAAAATCAATTTTCAAACTTAATTTATTTGAATTATTCTCAATTAAAAGTGAAAAAAAAAAGATAATTTAGTAATAACTTATGATGCCTCAATGGCGTGCTTCTTAACTCTTATGAATCAGTATTCCATGCATATTTCAAGATTTTTTTTTTTGCTTGATGAAGCGCTATTCTATAATCAATTTATTGGTTTCTATTATTATACAAGAAGACTTTTAATTTATATATCGAGTGGTATCTATGTTTTTTATTAATTGTAATATGTAATAAATTGAAAAAGTTGTTAATTTTTCGATCAAAATATTATTTAAATTTATTTTTAAGTAAAAAGAGTGGAAAGAGCCTCATTATAGATGCATTGACTTGCTCCTCGCTTATTGCTAACAGGGTGAGTTTATTGTTGCGCAATTAAGATATTTAAATTCTTATATCCATTTACATTTTGTGTTTACAACCCCATTATCCGGTTGGTGATGAATATCGATTTTTTTTAAATAAAATTTCAAATTTAAATTTTATGTACAAAAAAATATTTAGAGAGTTTTATTTTTTAAGAGATCAATTTAACTTGAAGCGGATTTAATTACACTTGACGTGGTTATCGAATATCAATAATTTATACAAAAATAATTAACCACAAATAGATATGGTCTAAAAATTATACATATGATTAAATTTATTTTAGGAAATATATTCTGAGTAATTTTAATTTATATAATAATTTGATAAAAAGGTTATTTCAATTATATATCATTAGGTTTATAGGTGTACTCATTAAAAAAAACCCAAAAACTATTATATATAACAAAAACTATTATATGTATTATGGTAAATCATTCTTAATCAATAATTATATTATATTTTAATTTAAATCGAATTGAATTATTAAAGAATAAAACTTTTTTACCGTTTGATTTTTTCAATCGAATCAAGATTTTATTTAAGTGGAATTCTTAACTGCGTACCAATCTGGTGTTTGTCCTTTATATAATGAAAGTAATATTTTTAATATTATATTAAAATAAATTATTATTATTTGATAATTATATTATATTTAATTAAATTTGATTTACATCGAATTAAATCATGAAAGGGATAAAATTTTGTTGGCGCATGATTTTGTTTATACGTTGAATCCAGATTTTATTTAAATGGAGTCCGTAATCGCGTGCCAACGTGACGTTTGTACTTTATATATTGAAAGCAGTATTTCAAGCACTCAATTTATGGGACCATTTATTAAACCTCGGAGTTGAAAAAGATGATCTTTCCTTTTCCAATGTCTTTTCATTTAAATATTTGTCCAATCAATTCATCTGTTTTTTCATGTGACAGAAAAATAGGGATCGATATGACACATCGTATCCCTTGATTAACACTTGCTTTTGATATCCGTTTTTTGAATTTTATGAATTCAGATATTCTTCGTTGATTCCTAAATGAAGTGAATTGTGAAATTTATTTGTGAATAAATATAGTATTTAGAATTAAAAATAAAAAATAAAATTTAGTTGAATTTTCAAACTTAAGATAATAAAAAAATAAAATTTAATTTTTACACTTCATGCATATCTCTATGATTGCTTATTGCTTTGCATATCTATAGATCCATGTAAAGCGTATAAAATCATTTTTCAAACATGATTTATTTGAATTATTCTCAATTAAAAATAAAAAAAATACATAATTTAGTAATAACTTATGATGCCTCAATGGCATCCTTCTTAATTCTTATGAATCAGTATTCCATGCATATTTCAAGATTTTTTTTTGTTTAATCGATCGTTATTCGATAATTAATTTATTGATTTCGATTAATCCTTCTCAAACTAACTATCAGGTCCATTAACGAATAAATTCTCTAGACATTTATTTTTTCTATTTCTAAAAATCAAATCAAAAAACCTGATAAAGAAAATTAAGCGTGAACTAATAAAATAAAGTGTGGGTCATATTTCAAAATTTTTCTTAAACCATTAACTTTCTCATAGTATACTTAAATGCCATCATCAGTCTCTATCTTTCTTTGGCATGCTCAAACGTACACACATACCAAACTTACTATTTTGTTTTCGCCGAGAAAAGGATTGCGAGGTATTACTATTCCTTTGGTGGGGCTTGTCGCACGCATTCTATTTCCTTTAAAATATTTGATCTTTTTTATAACTATTATTATTTTTTGATCTCATTGACTCGATCCATCGTTGAGTATTTAAAACTTTATTCCGATTAATTTTGATTGAATTACTGTCGAGTTCTAATCGGGAGAGAGTTCTCTCAATGTCTTTCTTATCATTACTAAAACTTAAACTCTGATTTTTAGTGTGTGGTATAAATATTTTTTTCACTAAACCAACGAAACGTTAATTATAACTATTATTATCTATTCGTTATTATAATCTCACCAAAATACTAAGTAATTAGCAAAGGATGACTTCATACATAAAAGAATTGGTGCTAAGATTGCACTACTACAAAGGGTTACTTACCTTCTCAATGCTATTTAACCAGCTTGAATCTACACGAATGCTATTCCCTCAAAGCACAACTTCATTCCTTCTCAACCATGAGGACCAAGTTACTGCAAAGAAGGCCACATTCCAAATGTTTTTAAATTTACATGCATGCATTATGGAATCAATTATTCTCGAAATACTCATTTATAATCAAACCATTTATCAAATTACTCATTCTCTCAAACCAATACTAACACCCATAATCTTACCTGGCACCTCTTGTTTACACTTCAACTCCGCATACTCTGACTAATAATCACTCGCATCCTCTATTTAGTAAGTCTCCCACCAGTGATAAATTTTAATGACTCACATTTTAATTTTAACATAATCTGCGATCCTTTTAAGAGTATCAAACATGCGCAACATATAAATATCTTTCCAAATTTCGGTATCTAAAATATTTCTCTTTCCCTACTTGTTATTTTCTTTTCTAACTTATATTTTTTTTCTACCTGTTAATTCGTGACATGGTCATCCAATAATAATTAATAGGAGGATAGACTCCCTACCAATGCCAAAAATTTTCCTTATCGCAGAACACAAGGGTCACCATGGTTGACTATTTTGCGCCAAAACTTTAATACCTTAAAGCATCATCATTACGGTCGACACTTCACAAGTCCTATTAACATTCACTCACCTGTCTGGCTTTTTGGTGCCACAACTACATCCATTACTAACCCTGTTGCTTATTTATTTGTTTTTATTAAATTATCAATAAAAGAAAAACTTTTTTAACATCTATTTTTATCATATATAAATTTAAATTTAAAATTTTATTTAAAAAATATTATTATTCAGTATTAACCGGACGTTGATATTTCACATTAAATAAACTTATAAAATGATTCAAAATTATTATTTATGAAAAAATATTTTTATTTAAGTTTTACTTCCTCCCAATTGTTTAACAAGACATATTTATATAAAAATAATAATTAAAAAAGATTGACAGGTGTCAATTAGATGTGACTCATAAAAACAAAGTGCACTTTAATTTCTCGAGCCTCACCATTTTGAAACTACGGCCAAGGGCTAGTACGTGGTGAGCTGTGTGGGCCCAGGCCCATTTATAGTCATTTATAGTTTTAGAGCATTAGCTAGAAATCAATCATTATGCAAGCAATTTGAAGCCCCATATTGCCAAATTGTCACGAGTAATAGTAAGCTAGTGGCCATTCCTAGAGGGTTCCTGGTGAACATGACATTTGTTTTGTGGGCATGCTGTAAATCGATTCAGATTGTTCATTAACTAAAACGAACAAGGCACAAACAAATAATTTAAATCTATTTATTCATTTTGGATAATTGAGCTTTGAATACGTATCAGTCGACTCATTTCAAGTTTGTTTAACCAAAGAAAAAATTTTGGACAAAATTTTCAGACCTGTTTGGATTTTCCTCGACTTGATTTATTTGTAGTGTGAAGATAACATCCCCATCCACGAGCAAATATAACTTGGTAATATTATACACCTGGTAATTTTGTTATTTTTTAATTATAATTCTATTTTATTTAATAATTATATTAAAATTACCGTCGCTATTGTATAACCCTAAACTCGTCATCCCATGGACGTATTTTTATAACCTTGTTCTCGTTGATTGTGAATCTAACAAATTATGCAAGCATACATAATAACGATTCGTGGGTCATGCTCAAAACGCCTTGTTTCTCAATTTAGAGACGTGAACAACTTCATCTCCTCCTTGCAAAGTATGGGTTTGTGTATGATGAATGTGTAGCTGGGAATGATGTTAGGGTCCTTAATAAAAAATCTTTAGATTGAATTTTAAAAATAAAAATAATTATATCGAAAGAGATTTTTCTTAAAAAGTGTCTAATAGGATTGAATGGATGATTTTAAATATCGATTATTTTATATAAAATAATAATAATAATAATAATAATAATAATAATAATAATGAATGTACATCAGGAGATGCATGGATTCACACTGGTGCACAGATTTTGCCAACACGTCACAGCTTGGGACACTGTTTTGCCGCCTTTCGCGCCTTCCTCCCCTTCTCCCTCTCTCTCTCTCTACAACTTGGGACACTTCCCGTCCTAATATGTCTCCGCCCCATAAATGTTCACTGTGGGAGTGCGAATTGGTCAAAACTGTCGTTTCCAATCTTTTATGGTATTTTCCCGTCACTCAATGGTCCTTTCTTGCGAAAATGATGTTATTACCGACAAATTTTAATGCAAAGATACAAAATTATGATTGTCCATTTGGTGCATTTTATAAGAAAAATAGAAGAAAATTTGGTTGACTACAGTGGATAGGAAGGAAGAAGGAAAAATGCGGAGGAAAATTTTCTTGTTCAAAATCTTTTGTTGCCGTATTCAAATTTGTATTCTTGTGTGCGGACATGTACTTGCATTAGTAATTGTGTGAAAGAAAAAACTGTCTTTTGGATCCTTCAGGGTAATGCCATGGAGTCTGATTTGCGAGTTGGAGCACCATACATCTAAGATTGTGCACATGATTAGCAAGTAGCCATAGAAAATTATATATTTTTAAATAAGATTTTAAATTTAAATTTTAAAAATAAAAAAATAAAAATTAAGAGATTTAATTTCTAAATTACACCTTATAATATTTAAACTGAATTAATTAAATAATTTAAAAACTGATTGATTAATAAAAAAAATATATACTAAAAGAACGAATGCCTGAATTGAATGTCACAAGCGGATTAATCGAATATCCCTGATCACTCATATTATGGAGTTAAAATAAAAATTATGATTTTAAAACAAATCTTACATAATGTGTGTGGGGGTGGAATTTTTTTCTTCTTTTTTTTTGGGGGGTGGGGGTGTTATGCCTAGGAATTGTAATAATATCGTCCCTTCCTTCTGCTTTGTTCTGAGAGAAAAAAAAAAGTATTTTAAAATAAAATGTTCAAAATTCTTCGAAATTTAATGCCCTTTTGGCATAACTTTTTCCAATTTAAAATCAGTTTAAAATTAAAAGTAAGGATTAATGATTTTAAAAAACTATTTAAAAGAAATTAGTTTTTTAAGGGGAAAAACAGAGAAAAAATGTCCGTGAGAGGAGATTTTGCTTGACTTTCTTAATAAAATTATTTAAGCTCACAAATTTGTTCATAATTATTTCAATTATTATAATTTTGTTACATATATAAACCTTAGAAAAACAAATATTGATGGAAAATATAAATTGTTAATTTATTATTTTTTATGAATTTATGAAATCTTAAAAAAAAAGTATAAATTTTAAATATTTATGATCATAAAATATGTATTTTTAATTTATAATATTTTAAATTATTTATGAAAATATTTATATAACCCTGTAAGACTAATTTTTAATTTAATAAAAAAATATATAAATTTCATGTGTTTCTTAAATTATAATACTTATGATACCATCGTTAATGTGTTTCTTTTGCTTTTAATAATCATATAAAGCAATTAGTTTTGAAAAAAAAAATGAGAAAATTGTTATATGACCGATAAGATTAAATGCAACTAATGTAAAACATTAATGTTTCTTGAGAATAGTTTAAATAATAGAGTCTTCTCGCTTTTTTTTTTCTTTTTCGATTCGATTTTATTTATTTATATTTTTTTATTAAAAAATTATAAAACTTTAATTATGAATAAAAAAATTTTTAAATATTTTTATTGGAAAAATAGAGGAGATGAGTAATCAGACATGGGAGGCAATCATATCCGCATAGTTTCTTTCGAGGCAAACAGGAAAAGCTGGTTGCATATTGAAAGATGGACCCAAGCCCAAATCTGCTGGCTTCATAAATACTCTTGAACTCAGCCCCTCTCTCTCGTCGTCCTTTTTTCTCACGAGATCATATCATACCAAAAAAAAAAACAAAAATGTAAGAAAACATGATTCATTACACGAAAACAAAACAAAAAGAATTGCTGCGGTCTATTCTCTCCCCGCCGCCACATTAACTAAACAAGGTGATAATAAATTGAATTTTAATTTTAAAATTTAAAATCAATTATTTTAATAATTAATAAAAAAGAGAAAAAAAATTATTTTATCTTGCGTTACAACTTAAATCTCCATGTGTCAATTCGCATTTTGCCCACCCTTATTTACACAAGGAGAGGATTTTATTTATTATTTAACTTTCTTTTTTGGTCTAAAGAAGGGAAAACTACTCCTCAGTGTACGTTAAGGTTGTGTTGAAATTGTATGCTTATAATCAAGCACCAAAGAGAAATAGTTTTTATGTACAACAGACTACCATTATATATATAAACTTGATAAATCTATTCAAAATAATTGAAAAATAGGATTAACGTATGCTAGGTTTTCATTTTTCTTTTTTACAGAGGAATTGTACAAGAGGGGAAGGGAAAATAGGGAAAGGTGGAGGGGAACAAGGGTTGTTCCACCCTGAAATCATATTATATATTTATAATTTAATATTTAAAAGGTTATTTAAATTATTAAAATTTATAATTTTCACAAGTGATATTTGTTTTTATTACATAGAGATTCGAATATAAAACTATCAAATTAGGGGAGGGGTTACGACAGTTAAGCTGTCCTCTTTGGACTTTCACAAGTGGCATGGTATATAGAAACGGACCCTATCTTCAAGTGGTTGGGCCTCTCAATTGGCTTAATTGCTTTTGATTTTTTTGTCAAGCAATGCGGTGCCTTAATTGGATTACAAAACTTCGGATCAAGTCATTATTTGGTTGACCGTACGAGGCACAGGGCCACATCTGCAGGAAAAGAAGTCGACTTCTAGAAAGGGATTGACAATTTGTCATGTCTCTTCTATCTACTCCGTATAGTCTACTTAAAAAAAAATAAAAGCATGCGACATGCTAGGTATTCATGCTTTAAAGTATCCATTATGCCAGTATTCGAACTCAACATTCATTTCTCGCTCTCTCTCTCTCGTTGATTCTGCTTTCAAAGTGTAACTGTGGGTGTAAATAAATATAAATGTAGCGTACACATAAGGTGAGTTGGCACTACTTGAAAAGGTTAAGTAGCACAGTTAGGAATAGGGGTAATGGTCCTTATGTTGGAAAGCAAAATTTGATTTTGCATGATTGCAAAGGACGAGAATTTTCCCAACTGCAATTGGTTATGATCTAGAAACCCTTATTCACCATTGGATGATAATAGAATCCAACTTCCAAGACTCAATATTTTTTAATCAGCTTCTGTAGTGTTGCAAATAAAATTAGTTAAATTTGGGCGTAAAAGGGTTTCTGCTCAAATTCATTCTTTGAACAAAACCAAATCAAGCTATTCCTTGAACAAATTATAATAATTTGTATGAATCTCAATTTTTTAACCAATTGAATGAATTGGGCAAAGTTTAAATTTGTTTTTTTTTTTTTAAATCTTTCCCTCTTTTCCTTTTTCTATCTCTTTTTTCTCTCTTTGTTTTTTTTTTTTTTTTGGGTATAATCAATCGGTATTTGAAACTATATTCTGATTAATTCGTTTCGAGTATCATTGGGTTTAATTTGGAGCTCTCCCAACGCTGTCTTTCTAATTCCCTAATTCTAAACTCAAAATTTGATTAAAAAATTTAACACTATCACCTACTAGACTGATTGTCCATCGGTTATCTTTTCTCTCTCTCACCTGGTTTACTCGGTGGTTTTATCTCACTCTCTTCTCTCTTTCACCTAGCTTACTTGGTGGTCAATTGAACTTGTCATGCAGGACGTCAAGTGACTTATCTTCCGGAAAAATATATGCTTAGGTTTGAATTGTAACAACATTTATATAATTTTTACATTATAACTAACAAATTTAACACGCCTGACCCTAATAAACAAATCATTAAATCATATTTATAATCAAGTTATTTAATTCTATCAAACTCAATAATAAAAGAATATACAAATAAAAACAAATAGACTTGGTTCGATAGTAATGTATTCAATAACTTCCATCTATAAAACAGATTTATAATGATTGTGATTTATTTAATAATTATACGAAAAAATGTTATTTTCAAGATATAATTTATGTAATACAGATTATTGTATAATTATGATATTATGGGTCTCGTGATGACCCAAAAGAAAAAAAAAATTAATTAAGTTATTCATCAACCACTTCATATAGAACAGATTTATAATGATTGTGATTTATTTAATAATTGTATGAGAAAGTGTTATTTTAATGGTATAACTTATGTAATACAGATTATTGTATAATTATGATATTATGGGTCTCGTGATGACCCAAAAGAAAAAAATAAAATTTAATTAAGTTATTCATCAACCGCTCCATATGAGGAAGGCCATCATTATCAATCACTATTGAATTTGCACTCCATAAGAGTAAGGTCATCATCGTCAATCACCATTATTCCCAACCAGCCAAAACGGTAAAGTTTTAACATCTTGGCAAGATTGACATCATGGAAGTTCAAAAATGGTAAACTTACACATCCTCCTCACTCACACACACACACACACACACACACACACACACACACACATCACGAGAATTGGAGGGTTCAAATTGCATGAAAACAACTTTTTAAAAATAGCAACTGGCCCAACCCAAGATCTAACAAAAATAGTAACCGTACTATTCATCATAATAATATGTGTTTTTTTTTTTTTTTTTTTTTTCAGGTTGCATCCGCAAGAAGACATTGAATGCCACGCGGTTTGGCAAGGCCAAAAAAAAAAAAAAGGGAAGAAGAAGTCGTCCTCCATAAGCGCTTATGCAAAGGAAAGCTGACTTTTTGCTAACCCCTCTTGAGAGTTAAATGCTCTTGCTGTCTACTTTTGACTCTTTTTGGATCAGCACTTTTACCTCCATTTTTTTAGTCAGCCTAGTAAATCTCAACTTTTGGTATCTCTCTCTCTCTCTCTTCTCCCCATTAATCCTTCTCTTTATAAATACATGACCATACTTGGAAACACCTAGCCTTAGACGCTTGTCTCACTCTTCCTTTAGAAGCTGCAAGTGATAAGACATATTCTCAAGGAGAAGAAAATTAGGAGAGAAGAAGAAAGACCTTTGTTGATGCACTTAAGACCTTTCACAGAGAGAGAGAGAGAGGTTGAAGGTGATATGGGTAGACCGCCTTGTTGTGATAAAGTTGGTGTGAAGAAAGGACCTTGGACTCCAGAAGAAGACATCATCTTAGTCTCTTATATTCAAGAACATGGTCCTGGAAATTGGAGATCGGTTCCTACAAAGACCGGTATCATGTTAAACCTAATTTTTAATGCTCCATAAATATAAATTTTTTATTTTCATTTTTTTTAATTCTTAGCTTTGTGGGTTTTGTTTGGTTTGATCATTAAATTGGGGTATTTATTGTATCCTGCAGCTTTATCAAGGACATCTATGTATTCCTGTGAAAAAATTACTTTCTAGATCACACAGGATTTCTACTTCATTGACAAGAGTCTTATGCTTCTTCTTCTTCTTTGATGGTATTTTCAGGCTTGCTTAGATGCAGCAAAAGTTGTAGACTTAGATGGACTAATTATCTTCGACCGGGTATTAAGCGCGGTAACTTCACTGATCATGAAGAGAAGATGATAATTCACCTTCAAGCTCTTCTTGGTAATAGGTAATAATCATCTCTCTCTCTCTCTCTCTCTCTCTCTCGATTTGCTTTGGATTATTTACTAGATCTATTGATTCTAAGTGTATCTTTGTCTTTGCTTTAGTTAATTTATTTTGTAGGGTACACAGCACAAATTGGGCACATGCTACTAGTGGTGCTCTATATTTTCTTTCCTTTTTAAGCAATATAAGTTCTTTACTAAATCAATTGCGCTTTAAATTTATGCATTTATCTTTTATTTGATAAACATCTGGCAAGGATTTCATCTTTTTTCTTCTTTTTTGGTAATCGGGGAATTAGTAATCTAAAGTTTTTATGTGTATATGCAGATGGGCTGCAATAGCATCCTACCTTCCTCAAAGAACTGACAATGATATCAAGAATTATTGGAACACCCATCTCAAGAAAAAGCTCAAAAAGCTCCAAACAGGTCAAGAAGATCACAACTTCAAATGTGGATATTCACCTTCACAATCAATCACCAAAGGCCAATGGGAAAGAAAGCTTCAAACAGACATACACATGGCAAAACAAGCTCTGCGTGAAGCCCTATCCCTAGACAAACCTCGTTATGAAAACCTTCTTGATCATCATGACTCAAAACCCTCAACAAATGCTTTCTCTGTCTCTACTCCTAATCAAGCATCACCACCAATACCAACAGCAACATATGCATCAAGCACCGAAAACATCGCTCACTTACTTCAAGGATGGATGAGGAACTCACCAAAATCAGCTAAAAAAGCGTTAGATCAAATGTCCCAAAATTCTTCAACCAGGCCTATGGAGGCAGGTTCAAGTTCTAGTGATGGGACACTTGGTGCAACAACGCCGGAGGGTTTGGACTCTCTTCTTAGTTTCAACTCTTCAAACTCTGATCTGTCTACAAATACTCAAGCGGTGTCGGTGGATGGGAACAATACCTATAAACTAATGTTCCAAGATGAGAGCAAGCCAAATTTGGGGACTCAAGTGCCTCTCACATTGCTTGAGAAATGGCTTCTTGATGAGAACACCACACAAGGACAAGAAGACCTAATTGACTTGTCACTAGAAGAAACAGCTGCCAACTTGTTTTAGAAGACCATGACAAAAGAGGGTCTTCTCCTTAGTCCTTTTGTCTTTGTGATATTACTAGTTTTTTAGGGTTTTCTAAGGAGCAGATATATATATTTTTTTCCCTGTGTTTTAATGAGTAGATAAAGAGCTATCAGTCCCAAGAACAGAAAGTGTAAATTACTTGGACATATATATCATGCAGTTTATGAATATATGTTATGTGTGTTGAATAGAAATAAAATATTTTCTCATGTCCATTACATTTATAGCTCAAAAATTTTTGAGTAATTAAGTGAACAAATATATTTGTGGGGATATCTACAAGATGCAGATCAGATCTTGAGTTTTGATAATTTTGAATTATTAGGGCTCCCTTGGGCGCCATTTCGATTTTCTCTAATTTGTATTTATTTCATTTTATTCTACCTTAATATTTTTTAATTAAATTCAAATGATATTTATGAAATTGATTTTATAAATATCAGTTATTTTTTTAAAAAATATTATATAAATAAATTATAATATTCAATATTTTATTTAGATTCAATCTAGTCAGATAAGCTCTAGAGCTTAACCTTCAACAGTGTTGAGCTTAACCTAAGCCGTCTCAAACCAGATTTAACCGGTCATTAAAAAAATACCAAATCATCTCCATTTCACAGCTCAAAAATCAGCTGAGTAAATCGGGGGAAAAAATAACAAATTTTATGAGCAAAAGTTATAAAAAGATCAGATAGTGGAAGGCAAGCCGGAAGAGGGATTGGTTTCTATAAGAGAGAGCAAATAACTGATCTGTGAATCAACGATCAAGAAGAGAGAGAAAAAGGTTTTTCAAAGAATGAGAAATCGATTGATTCGTTTTTGAAATAGAGAGAACTTGTAATCAGCATTGAGAAGAGGAGAGAGAGAGAGAGAGAGAGAGAGAGAGAGAGAGAGTTTAGGGACAACAGTCATATGGGCAAAACCAAAAGTTTTACCCCAAAATTAATGCTGTTTCAAAATCTTCTTTCCAACCCTAATAAAATACGTGGAGTGCACAATCTTTAATTCGCGTGAAAAATTTAGTGATTTTGTTATTTTGCAATTTTTTGGGTAAAATTTTTCATAATTTAAAATCACAAAAATCATTCAATATTTTTGATAAATTTCTCATGAGTTCAGTGGTGTTTGTCTTCGGTGCGCTAAGGCTCTGGGGTTTTTGGATAGTTTTGGGTTTGATGGTCTCTGATTCTTTACTAACTTTCTTAACATCGTTCGTTTTGGTAAAATTTATTTATTTTTTATTTTTAAAAAAAATCCTTAGATTCATTTTATATAAAATCCCCAAAATATACCATATTCTGGTTGATGCATTTGAAAGGTGGGAATTATCTTTTCTTTATTATTTTACTAAAACTAGGTAAAAATAAGGTAGTATGGCGTGTGTTAATCCAAGGCATAGCTACATCTTTCTTTCTTTTTTATTTTTGATATATAGAAAATATTTGGAATCGAGATTTTTTTTTTTTTTTTTTTTTTTTGAAGAAAGAAGAGATGCCAATCTTTCTGTCGGCATCGGTTCCATTTTCATTCTATACATTAATTGTATCAAAATTTGAAACCAAGCTTTAAATTGTGCATTAAATACTCGGCATTTTATATCAAATGGCCATCAACCAAAAATGGACTGGTTCCACTTATCAGATGGATAGAACAAGTGGCCTTGCTAATGGGTTTCCTTGATTACCAATATTTTAGGGTTTGACTCACAGTCATAGTAATTGCTTTGTCGGCAAGATTTCTAGGGTTGTTAGCAGTGGATCATATACTGATCATGGTTAGGATTTGCAAAAATGCTACTTCAAATTTTCATTAAGCGCCCCTTTTATTAGCTGTGCCTTGGCCAATATATCTAGCTATATATGACTTTTCTTTCCTCTCTCTTTTTTTTTTTTTTTTTTTTTTTTTTAAATAGTGATTGTTAACTTTGGTCATAATTTTTCAGATATTTATAAATTTAGTAAACACAATAATTTGCATAAATTTCACACACTAGGCAAGTATATTAAGTAAGCAAATCATATATATGAGTTTAGAACATCTGTAGTGTAATTGCCAATGACTGAAATTAAGATTCACATACTTTATTTGCCCTTATTTAACCTTTAAAATCCTATTGCATACAGGATATTTTTGAAATTTAAGAAGGCCATGACTCCTTTCGGGCCGCCTTAGCCCTCAAGGACAAGTGGACAACCCACGGCACTTGCACATCCTGCTCCTTCCCTTTGCTATTCCATTTTAAATCTTCTCTCTCCCTATCAATCTCATATCCATAGTCTAGGTATTAGAGGTTTGCAGACGTTGATTTCGCCGCAAACCATTGCGTACTTGGCCCCATTGCGGGGGCAGAAAATGTTGTCTGCTTGAATAACTCTTCCAATACGCTTAGCAAGTATATTACAAATTTTTCTCATGGAAAGGCTCAGTAGGTTGAGGAGGAAAACAAGGAGTTGGATGGTCCAAATTGGTTGAGGAGAAAATGAACCTGCTTTAAATCTATGATTCCAATTTCCATCTTCCATAATGATTGAATTTCACATGTAAAGAATCTGTATCCCACATGTTTCCCCTACCAAGTTGGTTATTAATAAATATCTCCATGACTAATGAAGCATAGATAGGGAACCTGCGAGTTTTTGGAAACCTGAAAGGCTTCACCTTCTTCGAGTTTTGAATCTGATTCTTCCTCAAGACTGAGAAGTTCTCTCGATCACCTAGCTCCTAAAGCGATTATATCTTTTTTCTCTCTTTTTCTCCCATTTTCATCCATGCTATTGGTATTGATTTTCAAAGAAGTTTGGTGTCCAAAGGGATTTGACTGCCTCCGCCCGCGGGCTCGCAAAGATATTTGCATCTTACCTAGGGGATCATCGGAGGGTACCTGGTGGTTCTTGGTTGCTTTTTATCGTACATAATATTTAAATCTAAAATTTTATTTATAGAATACCAATATCCTGCACCATCTAGGCACTGATCTTTTGAAGTATTTTAGGAACCATGAATGCATTCTAAAATAATAATTATAAAATTTTTTTGGAAGTATTTGCGCGAATTTAATGCCCACCATCTGGAGACGTTGGCTTTGGGCTATTGAGAAGACCACTTATAATAAAAACAACACATGAATCGAACCCCACCCCACCCTGTAAAGCCAATTTCCATGAGCCCCCCAAGAATCACGAATATCATAATCTCATCAAAATTTTTACTTAGGAAAGAGAAAAACCCAACAACTCCTTTCTCTTTCTTCCCACCTTTTTGAAGTTGCCAAATTGATATTGATTGAACACCTTCCATTCATTTTTGTTTTTCTTCTCCTCAGGGCCAAGGAAGGACGAACATGGAAAAGTAAATTATGTATAATGATTTCAACTTTGGAGATGGATGATAAATATATAATGTATTTGGTTTTAATGGGAACTTTCTTAGCAGACATATTTCATTTAATTGCATTTGCATTGCACACACCAAATTGGGTTTCAACCTGGCTTTCTTGCAGTGCAGTGAAAAGGTCATGAGTGTCCACGTCTCTTCCCTCGACAGATACAACAGTTGGCCATTTCTTAGTCCCAATTCAAACATCGATTTGCTTGAATTAAATTAATTGAAATATAATTTTGGATAATAATTGGTGCACACAAAAAAATAAAAAAATATTCTGTTATGTTTTAATAGGTTAAAATGAATTAAAAATTTATTTCTAGGTAGATTTAAAGATTTTGATAAATATTATTTATTTATTAAGTTGAACAAGTTGGGTAGAAATTTAGATGAACATATTGCCATAAATAAAAGGGTAGATTTATTTTTTATCTTCAATGTCGTTTTGTTTCCTTAATTCATGCAATATCATTCTTTTAAAAATACAATAATCAATACTTACCATTATTTCATTTGGGAAAGTTGAAACGCTACAAAAATTCAAACCTTTTCGGCGTTTATTTTGACAAATTCCGACATTTTCTAAACATTGCTAAATGATTAAGCGGCGAAAAAAAACCCATCGGAGAAAACATCAACACAAATATGATCAGATAACATCCTGATGTTTTATGACTATTTTATAACTATTTCAAAGAAATATTTAAATTACATTCAATTGAGATTAAGAAGATCATTTAATATAAAAATATATAACTATTTTACGGAAATATTTAAATTTTAGTTGTAAAATTTTATATTTTATACAAAAAATTTATTTTAGTTGTAAAATATATTACATAAAATAAAATAGAAATAAGGGTTGTTCGGAACAAGTGGAGTTAAGGATTCCACAAAAGCTAGATATATTTTGTTACATTTATAATTGCTGCATGAACTTTGATGCTTTCTCTCTCTATACTGCAAAAAAACACACCCTCAGTGATGGAAAATTACCGACGAAAAAAATTCCTCAATAATAGCAACGGATTAACGTCATACAAAATACTGAGAGATTTGTGACGGATTAGCGACGGAAAAAATTTCATCGCTAATCCGTCGCTATAGTGGTCCACCGTAAAAAAAAAAAAGAAAAAAATTTGTAAACCTATTAGGGACGGATTACCGATAGAATTTTTTCCGACAGAAAATTTCCATCGCTAATCCGTCGGTGTATTGATGAAGGAAAAAAATATAAAAAAAAATTATGAACAGCTATTAGTGACAGATTATCGATGGAAATTTTAGCGATAGATTATCGACAGAAATTTTAACGACGGATTATTGACGTATTTTTTTAATTTTTAATTTTTAATTTTTTAATTTGTTTTAAAATTTTTAAATTTTTTAATCTTTTATTTTTTCCTCTCTTTCATTATTGTATAATTCTTTATCTTTTATCTTTTATTTATTTTATTTTTTCTTCTCTTTTATTATTTTATAATTTTATTTATTTATTTATTTTATTCTATTATTTAATTTAATGGGTAAATAAAAAAATAATTTGCTATTCTATCTTAATTAATCAAAGAAATATTTTATTTCTTTGTTTAGCACAAATTTAATAAATATCAAATTTAAACGGCTAAAAAAATTCAATGAAAAAAATTATCCCAAGGTAAAGGGAAAAAAAAAAGGATATGAGTGAGATAAAAAAATTGGGAGAGTAAGATAATTTTTTTTTTTTTTAAAAAAAGTGAGAGTGAGATTAATATTAAAAAAAATGAGAGTTAGATAAAAAAAAAAATTACAATAGCGTTTATGGCATGGTTGTTGGACAACTCATACTCTATCTCCACCGTGCGGGTTCGATTATTGGTGAAAACACATTTTTCGCAATAAAACACAGGGCATGCGGGTCGGACCTGTCAAGCCGGGTGCGGGGTGGGTGCGGGCAAGCGGGTGGTGCAGGGTCGGGTTGCACGCGTGACAACACGTGGGCTCAAGCAGGTCCGCATGTGTAGGCATGTGGGCGCATGAGGCATGGGCAAGGAGCGCGTTTGGGCTAGTGAGGGTGTGTGAAGGTACCAGAATTAGCGATGAAAAATGATCGTTGCTGATAGTGAATTATCAGCGACGGAATTATTAGCGACGGAAAAATTTTATCGATAATCCGTCACTGATATTTTTATATATTTTCTTTTATCAATAATAGATTAACGACAGATTTTTTCTGTCGCTAATCCGTCGTAGATATGAGTGACGGATAGTATTTTGTCGATAAAATTTAATGGGGTAGTTTTCAGCGATAGAGTTAACGATAAAAAAATCCATTGCTAATACCTTTTAACAATAGAAATTTTCCACGCTGATAGCTTATTTTGCAGTTGTGCTTTGTGGAAAACTTAATACTGTGCAAAAATTGGGCAAGGCAGCAACAAATGGTTTGTGTCATTGAAAATTCCACAAACATGCAAGAAATAGTTGCTTTATTATTATTATTATTATTATTATTATTTGGGTAATGTCATAAATAATATGTAAGATACGATCATGTGCTGCATCACATACAAGACCCCTAGCTATACTGTGAAACGTCCTCTCTTTACTTGATTGGATGGCAAAGTTCAAAATTTTATAGGAGACAATTACATATAACATGCATTATGAGATATTTAAAATTATAATTTTTATAATTAGATATATAGATATTTTTATTTCTTATATTTTAGGAGGCAACTCTCTCTGTCAGTCAGCCTCTGCTCCAATCATATGATGTAGATTTTAACAATTATTCATATGCAAACATGAAATAGGGCTGTCTTTGGTCCCCGGTGCCAAAGGGACCATGAGCATTGCAATTTCTTGTTGCAAGTCTTAGTCTTTCACTACCTGGGATCAACGAGATTCGAAATTCATCTTTTCAATCTATTAAGAGGCCAGATGATTGAAGTTACAACCAACATCCTATATGTTTAATGCAGGACACTACTGAAATTTTTTTATTAAGTTGAGATAAGCTGTTGGTGAGTTGTTGACATATAGAGTAGATTTATTTTTTATTTTCAATGTCAATTTGTTTCCTTAATTCTTGCAATATCATTCTTTTAAAAAAAAAAATACAATAATCAACACTTCCCATTATTTCATTTGGGAAAGTTGAAACACTACAAAAATGCAAACCTTTTCCGATGTTTATTTTTACAAATTTCGAGATTTTCTAAATATTGCTAAATGATTAAGCGGCGAAAAAAAATGAAAAACATCGGAGAAAATGTCAAGTCAAATATGATAAAAAAAATCCCGATGTTTTATAACTATTTTAAAGAAATATTTAAATTATATTAAATTCAGCTTAAGAAGATCGTTTAATGTAAAAGTTTATAACTATTTTATGGAAAATTTTTAAATTTTAGTTGTAAAATTTTATGTTTTTATACAAAAAATTTATTTTAGTTGTAAAATATATTACATAAAATAAAATAGAAATAAGGGTAATTTGGAACAAGTGGGTTTAAGGATTCCACAAAAGCTAGATATATTTGGTACATTTATAATTGCTGCATGAAATTTGATGCTCTCTCTCTCTCTCTCTCTCTCTCTCTCTCTCTCTCTCTCTCTCTCTCTCTCTCTCTCTCTCTCTGTGGAAAACTTTAATACTGCACAAAAATTGGGCAAGGCAGCAACAAATGGTTTGTGTCGTGAAAATTCCACAAACAAGCAAGAAATAGTTGCTTTTTTATTATTATTATTATTATTATTATTATTATTATTTGGGTAGGGTCATAAATAATATTTAAGATACGATCATGTGCTGAATCACATACAAGACCCTTGCTATTCTGTGAAACGTCCTCTCTTTACTTGATCATGTGGCAAAGTTCAAAATTTTATAGGAGACAATTACATATAACATGCATTTTGAGATATTTAAAATTATAATTTTCATAATTAGATATATAGATTTTATTCTTAAATTCTAGGAGCCAACTCTCTCTTTCAGTCGGCCTCTGCTTCAATCATATGATGTATAATTTTAACAATCATTCCTATGCAGGTCCCCGGTGCCAAAGGGACCATGAGCATTACAATTTCTTGTTGCAAGTCTTAGTCTTTCACTACTTAGGATCAGAGGAGATTCGAAATTCATCTTTTCAATCCATTAAGAGGCCAAATAATTGAAGTTACAATCAATGTGCTATATGTTTAATGGTAGGACACTAAACTTTCTTAATCAAATCTTGAATTTAAGTTTTGAAAATTAAGAAATAGAAACCAGAAGAATTGAGTAGATTGTGTTGGGAGAGCCCTACCCCCGATGAAGGATCTTTATCAGGTCAGTTTGGATTAGTCGTGACAAAGGTCTGGACGTCAAGTGGTGGACCTAGTTCATAGGCGCAAAAAAATAATAAAATAAAATAAAAATAAAAAGAAGATGGATGTCCCAGCCCTAAGAACCTGGAAGGCTCAGGTAGAGTTGGGCTGAACATGAAGGAAAAGTGGGCATCTCTGTGCCTAGGGCTCCTCGTATGGGCATGGGACATTTATCTTGGGCTGGGGTCATTCCACTTTGGGCTTGAGTTATAAGGGCTCAGTAACTTGTGAGTTTGAATATTTAGTCTTTTTTTTTTTTGTTTTTTAACTTGATCACTGATGTTCAAAATTCTGACTAATCCATTTTAAATAATTATGAGATCGAATTTAGGAGATAATTCTGTAAATTCTTATTTTTTTATTTTCAAAACTCTAATTCGAGGTCTTAATTAAGGAGGTTTAATGTCCTATTACTACACACAAGTAGTTAGGTGAACATTTAGTCTTTACTTATCATTTACACTATACTTTTGTTGTGATTGTGTTTGAGCATGACAAGGACTACCCTATTGGTGATTGTGTCTCTGTCCCGAAGGTTAGTTTGGTGCTAAGTGAGGGCAGAAACTTGGGAGATCAAGTTTCAGACATACTATAAAAATTACTTGATTTAATATATTTTGTAGTTTATAATAGACTAAAAAATCATATTTGGTTTGGTTTGGTTTATTTGTAAATGTAACATGGTATGTCACTCTAAACCGATAAATAAACTCCAACCGATCTTGTAAACTTTATCCTAATAAATATAAGTAACATATATAAAAACTATATGATGCAATTATATTTTGAATTATTCTTAAGTAACAGATTGCTATTAAAATTCAAACTCATTAGGGATATGATTGGCTATAACTTAAAAGAAGACATGCTTGAGTTTCTTGAGAAAGACTCGTGATATGCTAGAGAAGTTAGCATCTTGCTTTTACTCTTTATTGGGAGGAACCCACTCACTCTTTATTTTAGAAAAACCTATTGAATTATATAATATGTGAGAAAAGTTCTATTTTCATGGCACCATTTTTCTTGGAGAGGAGGTTGAGGAATTTCTTCTTCCACCCTTTTTAGGTCTGGCTCAAACCCCGGGCCCGAGCCCACTAGCTCCCCATGTCTAGGTTTGATAGACTGGTGGCTCATATTTTCTTTTTCTTTTTTGGTTAAAGAGGAAGAGGAAGGATTATTTCAACCATTCAAGCAGAGATTTTTGGGCATGGATATTCACAAAATTGATCCCTCCAAGGTAAATCTCTTTCGATACATGATTTTGTTATACATAAGATTTAAATCTAAGATTTTACTTATAAGATAAGAAAAAAATTAGTAAATTGAGAGGAGTGGATAGTTATTGAAAAACAAAAAGTATATTTCAATCCTTAAAACTATACTAATTCAAATATTATAAATTCCCTGAATAATTGATAACATATACATAATAAGTTATTTGATAAATACTATTTTAAATGATAAAATTAAAAAAAAAAACTTCATATGAAATTCTAAATCTTTTGCCCATTTTTCATTTAGTCCTAAAGGTTTTAATTTTTGTCATTGGGTTTTGGACCAACTAGGCCTTGGTCCTTTTGAAGTATGTTAAGAACCATGAATGCATTATAAAAAATTATAACTATTAATTTTTATGAAATTATAAAATTTTACTGAGAACATTATTCTCAGTTATATATAACACTATTTACAATAATTTAATTCAAAATCAAAAATTTTTTAATGAAAGAAAATAAAAATCGGAATTTGGGTTGGGAAAAGGCGACGGCGAGGGCACGAAGAAATGCCCACCATGTGGAGACATTGGCTTTGGGCCATTGAGCGGGTTGGATTTCGGCTTGATCTTGACCGCTCATAATCGAAAACAACACATGAATCCACCCCACCCCACCCTGTAAAGCCAATTTCATAAGCCCCTGTCGAAGCATCAGTATCATCTCATCAAAATTTTTATTCAGGAAAGACAAAAATCCAATTCAACTGTTTTTTTTTATTAAATTTTATCTTTATTCTTCTTTTTTTTTCTTATTTTTATAAATCCAATTCAATTCTAATTGAGCGTTTAAGAATTAAAACTGTCTTATATATATTTATAAAATTTAAATTCAAAATCTTATTCAAAGAGTTTCGATTTTTAATCATTCCTTGTTCTTGTTTGTGCACTCGTTACCAGTAAAATCTGGTGATGAAATTAAATTTTTTTTTTTTTAATGGGAACGTTTTTAGCAGACATATTTCATTTAATTGCATATGCACTGCCCAGACCCAATTGGGTTTCAAGCCGGCTTTGGTGCGGTGCAGAGAAAAGGTCACGAGTGCCCACGTTCTCTTCCCTTGACTGACACAACAGCTGGCCATTTCATTGTCCAGCTCGAACATCGATTTTGAAATATATATATGGAAGTGTCCCATTTACTAGGGGGGCAAACCATTTAATTCTATTTTTTTTTAACTATATATCAAATGTATTTAAATTTATATTTTAATTAATTTGATCTGAAATTTATAGTGATCTATTTAAGAGATTATATTCCCAACGTAATATGCTCCATATTCAAATCGCAAGTTAAACTCAGAATATTGATTAAGAAAATTAATGCCATATCCTATTAGACTATCTGACTATTGATATAAACTATTTAATTCTAGTAAGAAAGTATTTTTTTTTAATTATTTTAAGAGAGTTTTCCTAAATTGAATCGGATAATATTTAAATCAAATTAATTAAAATATGATTTTAGATAATAATTGATATATATAAGGAAAAGTAAAAAGGTATTCAATTATGTTTTAATAGGTTAAAATGAATTAAAAAATTAAGATTTTATTTAAATATTGATTATTTATTAAGTTGAACAAGTTGGGTAGAAATTTAGATGAACATATTGTCCTGAAATTTTTTTAATACGTTGAGATAACCTGTTATTGAGTTGTTGACATTTAGTGTAGATTTATTTTTTAATTTTCATTGTCATTTTGTTTCCTTAATTCATGCGAATATTATTCTATTAAAAAAAATACAATAATCAATACTTCCGATTATTTCATTTGTGAAAGTTGAAACATTACGAAAATTCAAACCTTGCCCGATATTTATTTTGACAAATCCCTATGTTTTTTAAAAACATCGCTAAATTATTAAGCAGTGAAAAAAAAAAGTTGAAGAAAATGTGGAAGAAAATATGGTTAGAAAAAGTCCGATGCTTTATGATTATTTTGTAACAATTTTAAAGAAATATTTAAAGTACATTCAATTCAAATTAAAAGACCATTTAATATAAAAATTTATAACTATTTTATGAAAATATTTAAATTTTAGTTGTAAAATTTTATATCTTATACAAAAAAAAAATTATTTCAATTGTGAAATATATTACATTAAATAAAATAGAAATAAGTTTAGTCATACTTACGAATACTCAACTTTACATTCAGTTGAGTAACCCATGTCGATCTCTCTGACCATGAAAATTCTACAAACAAGCCAGAAATGGTTGCATCATCATCATCAATCTATTTGGCTAGAGTCATAAATAATATGTAAGATTGGATCATGTACATCACATACAAGACCCTTGCCATACTGTGAAACGTACTCTCTTTACCTGATTGGGTGGCAAAGTTCAAAATTTTATAGGAGACAATTATATATAACATGCATTATGAGATATTTAAAATTATAATTTTTTATAATTAGATATATAGATTTTATTTCTTAAAATTTAGGGGGCAACTCTCTCTTTCGGTCAACCTCTGCTCCAATCATATGATGTAGATTTAACAATTATTCCCATGCAAACACGAAAATAAGGCTGTCTTTGGTCCCCGGTGCCAAAGGGACCATGAACAGCACGGTTTCTTGTGCAAGTCTTAGTCTTTCACCACCTAGGATCAGAGCAGTTCAAAATTCATCTTTTCAGTATATCAACAGGCGAGATAATTGAAGTAACAATCTACGTCCTATATAAGGTTAATAGTAAAATACTAAATTCTTTTAATTCAAATTTTAAATTTGAATTTTAAAAATAAAAAAATATTAAAAAAATCAGTTTTTAAATTAGAACCTACAACTGTTCGAACCAAATTAGTCGGATTTTTAAATATCGTTGGTCAACTTAAAAAAGATAGTTGATGTAACAAGAAAATTACTAGTATCTATTGAATTTTTAGATCTTTCATAATATTAAAATTATTTATAAATATTTAAATAATTTTTTTCTAAATATATAAGTCATTGTCAAAAAAATATAATAATAAATTCCTACTGGCCGTAAACAAATTAACATATTATTAATTTTTCTCAATAGAAAAATATTAAATATTCAACGTTGAAAAAGAAACTCTAAAAATTCTCTAAAAAAAACTTTTGAAATAATCAATCAAGATTTCGAATTGATAAAACTGAGGTTGCAGAATATAGTTGTCCCAGCTCTCCGAACTTGGAAGGCTCAGGTAGGGTTGGGCTGAGCATGAAGGAAAAGTGGGCATCTCTGTGCCTAAGGCTTTTCGTATGGGCATGGGACATTTATCTTGGGCTACGGTCGTACTACTTTTTTTATTTTTTTTTTGTCTCCCTGCATTTCGTCTATTACCGAGTATCTGGAAGTTTATTCTGATTAATCTCAACCGACTTACTATAGAGTCCCAATCGGGAGGGAGCTTTCCCAACATCATTTTTGTTACTATCAAGACTCGAACTCTGATTCTTGGTGTGAGGTGTTAGTGTCCTTTTCACTAGACCAACAAAGCAGTGGTACGGTCGTTCCACATTGCGCTTGAGTTATAAGGGCTCAGTCACTCGTGAGTTCGAACATTTAGTGTGTTTTTGTTGTTTTTTTCATTACTTAAATATTGGTATTCGGAAATCTGACTAATCCAATTTAAATAATTATAAAATCCAATTTAGAGATTGGCTCTCTTAGCACCTGTTTTTTCATTTCCAAAACTCAAACTCAAAATTTGAATTAAACGAGTTTAGTTTTGTGTTCGAATATGACAAGAACTTCCCATTGTTTTTTTTGTATTAAACCCACCGGTATCCAAAATCATATTCTAACTAATTTGATTTGAAACTTACAGTTGTTTATTTAAGAATACTAGCATCCTAACGTAATTTTTTTTTATACTCAACCTGTAAATTAAACTCGAGAATTTGATTAAAAAATTTAGTACCAAAGTCAACTGTTTGTTGGTTAGACTTCCCATTGTTGATTGCCCCAAGTGCGGGTAGAAACGAGGGAGATCAAGTTTTAGATATGCTAAAAATTACTAAATTTAATATATTTTGTAGTTTATAATAGACTAAAAGTTATGTTTCGGTTTGGTTTATTTGTAAATGTAACTAGTTTCGTCATGATTTATTATTCTATTAATCTAAACCAATAAATAAAGTCCTACAATCTTGTAAACTTTATCCTGGTAAATATAAGTAACATTAGGGATGTAATTGGCTACAACTTAAAAGAAGACATGCTCGAGTTTCTTGAGAAAGACTCGTTATATGCTAGAAAAGTTAACATCTTGCTTTTACTCTTTATTAGGAGGAACCACTCACTCTTTATTTTAGAGAGACCTATTGAATTATATAATATGTGAGGAAAGTTTTATTTTCATGGCACCATTTTTCTTGGAGAGGTGGTTGAGGAAAGTAAGACTGCATTGCAGATTGCAAATGGAGGAGACAACGGCCAAGTTGATATAGGTACGGGTTATACATGGCACCAAGATAAGATGTTCACACTAAGCATCTCTCTCTCTCTCTCTCTCTCTCTCTCTCTCTCTCTCTCTCAAGAATACTCCTCTCATCTCAGGCCATTCACCATGCTAGATTTCATCTCCAGCTTCACCCTCTCTCTCTCTTCTTCTTAATCTCCCTCTTTCCAAAACCCTAATTCCTCTTTTTCCATCCAAAAAACCCCTAAATCAAATAACACAGTTCTCGACAACGACACGTGTGTGTTGCCGTGATCGAGAAGATAAACGAGTGACAGTGAGATCGAAGAGAAGTAGACGGAGAGACGAGTTGAGAATTAAATCTCTCTCTCTCTCTCTCTCTCTCTCTCTCTCTCTCGCCTTTTGCCCTCAATTAGACATGATTTTGTTTAACCTGCGGTTCATATGGTTCTTGGTTCAACTGTAATTGATCCACCGATATAGTCCTGTTCGATGCACAAATGGTATTTTAACCTGATCGAACTGTGAGGAGAAATTGAGGAGGGGTGATTGTGAGATGTTCATCTAGCATCAAACATAAGGAAAAGGTAATGATAATTTTTTTTTTTAAATTATTGTTTAACTTTGGACCAAGGAAATGATTTTTTTTTTCTAATTTGGATAGAAATAATACTTTTTATCAAAGATGATTAAAGCAGTTTTTAAGAAAATAATTTAGTGGTACAAACTCTATTTCCTAATTTGGTGATTTTAAATTCAAATTCTTATATAATAAAAAAAAAGATAACTAAAGCAGATTTTATTTTACACACACGCGTATACTTTGTATAAATTTTGTCACAGGCAATGGTTCTCAAGATTTTAGGACTGGTCAAACCCTAACAACTTGATCTTAGCAAAAGGCCGAGAAAGGCATGGTCAAACCCTAACAACACCAAAACATAAAGATTTCGGCTGTTAAAAAAAAATAAAATAAAATTGGGCCCAGATAACGCACTGACCGTACGCACTTGGACGTTAGTAGACTGGGCTAGGGCTTGGAAAATTCTTCTTCAACACTTTTTTGGCCTGCTCAAGCCGGGGCCTGAGCCCACTAGATCCTCATATCGAGGGTGGGCAGACCGGTGGCTTTTATATTTTTCTTTTTCTTTTTCTTTTTTGGTGAAAGGGGAAGAGGAAGGATTGTTTCGACCATTCAAGGTGAGATTTTTGGGCATTGACGTTCGCAGAATGGATGATCATTACATAATCAGACCACAAGAACCCTAAACCCTAAACCTTATCTATGGACTTATTTCATCGCGGAGCATTCAGATATTTACTCTCACTAATCTCGACCGAGCTGTTATCGGATTCTAATCGGAAAAGAGCTCTCTCAACGTCATTTTTATAATTATTAAAACTCAAATCCCGATTTTTAGTATGAAGTGTTAATACTCTTTCTACTAAACCAACAAAATATTGATCTATATATATATATATATAGACCCTAAATTTAGGCCACTAGAACCCTAAATTTAGACCTGTTAGTATCATTACTTGTGTGTGAGATATATGTATATATATATTTCACTAATAAATCACCGATATTCAATTTGAGTTTTGAATGTTTAAAGAGGACAAAATTATTTTTGTCATACATAATATTTGAATCTAAAATTATATTTAAATAGATATTTAATCATTGATTAATCAGATATAAGGAGTCAAGAAGATATTTGACTATTTCCAAGGAAGTCAAATGTTATTAGATTCTAATTCAACAATTATTACTTTGTGGGTATCAATATATTAAAAAAAAAAGGCAAAAAAACTATTTAAACAAAATTATTTGCATCAAGCTAAGAAAATTCATCAAAATTTTTTTTCTCATGAATTTCAGCAAAATCAGATTTAAGATGTTAATAAGACAAATTCTCCTATCATCTAAGTAACCTCTAATAAAATAATTGAGTCAATCATTTTTCCTTGGCGGTGCGTTGATGGTGATGATCTTGTTTGAAAGTTTCACTTTTGAAAGGACCCATAACAGTGGAAAACATGGTTGGAAGTGGAGTGGTTGCGTGGTCTTCTCAGCATTCTTGGAGGGGCAAATCCTTCTGAGGTCAACATGTTAATGGGCCCAAAATCACAAAGGGCTTGCCTAGTAAACCATCATAGGTCTCTTAGGATATCATTATTAAGCGGCTGCAGGACATAAATTTTGATTGATTGATGGCTGCTTCGGCTTCTAACCACCTAATTTACCCCAAATGTGTGTTTCAGATGCTGTCCAACACCTCCCTCAATCACCCTCGCTCGCCGAAACGTGGAAAGTACCCAACTTACAAATGGGCCACCCACCCGGCCCACCCGGCCCACCCGGCCCACCACTACCCAGAGCTACAGATGTTAGCAATGGAGAAGGCGGGCGCAATGGAAAATAAATTTCTAGTACCTAAATTATTAATATAATAATAATTTTAATCCTGTTTATAGAGAAAATTTATTTTTACTTATAAAAAAAATAAATTGTTAATGATTAAAATAAGATAAAATAAAAATAAATAAAAATTTTGGTAATAAACCCCATATCTAACCCACTTTTGGGTCCCCAAGAATCAACAATAGCGTAACAAAACCATATCAAGTGTTGAACTTACCGTATAAGCTTCTCCCAACCAATATTTCCTTTTAACAAGTAGTAGTTGCCACGTAAAATGATTATTTGTGGCTTTGAGCAAAAATATTAATCTCCTCCGGCTTGGGATCAATTTTAACTCTGTAATCTTCTATTTAGAACTAACTATCCCTAAATTTAGTGATACGATTTTAAATTCTCTTAATCAAAATCTCGATTTCAAATATTAGAAATAGAAAAATGGATGTTTGAAGAGTCACAATTGTTCAAATTAGATTAGTTAAGTTTTCGAATACCAGTTATGAAGTAAAAAAAGAATAGTTTTCTTTCTGGGTTGACACAATTAACCCAACCAACGTTCATAGTTATCCCTAATTTAGTTTATTTCAAATATTAATTTGAGAATAATATTTACATTGAAATGATGTTTATCATGTTTAAAGCGAATGATTTAGCTAGTTTACCCGATAGAATAACTTGGAGTTTTACTTTGAGATAACTGATTTAAAAAGTAAATACCTTTTGTTTTCAAATAGATTTAACTTGATTCTATGATCACTAATATTCGAATCACTTCAAATTAGGGTCCAAGAAAAAGATTTTGTGCTTAAAAAAGTTCAGAATAATTCAAACGTCTATTTATGAATAGATTTACATAGAATTTGGTTAGGTTTATGTAAGCAGAAGAGGGTGTCAAATCTAATCAAATTTGAATAGATTAGTTACATTCAAAATTGTGATCAACATCATTAGATATGTCCTCCCTCTCAAGATTCAAAAATGGGGGTTGTAGAAATGTCATTGTTGAAGTTAATCTACTTTGCCAAAGTTGCTATGGTGGTTGAACCAAAAATATCACTGTCTTTTCCCATCAAAATGGTTGAGCATTTTTTGTTGGTTACTTTCAAAAGAGAAACAAAAGGCATAATCTTCACTGTGCATTGAGCCCTGTAAGGTCGGATTGTGCTTGCCAATCATGTCGGATCCTTTGTCGGATCAAAGCTTACCTTTTTTGGTAGGGCCAATCAAAAATCCATATGAGCTTAAATGGGCCGGATTTGGGGTGGGCTTTATGCCTTTGCACTAGGTTGTTCACTCACATGTTTTTTGTTTCGTGGGTGCGTGTGTATTTTAAAAAAAAAAAATAAATTATAAATTATATTAAATTTGATTAAATTTAGTTTAAGTCAAATTGGATTATTTAGAGATAAAACTCTCTTGATATCTATTTTTATGATACATAAAATTTAAATTCAAAATATCAGTGAAAGTGTATCAACGCCTACACAGGATCAACCAAGGCAATGGTCCACACACGTTACTCATAAGCGATATGACAATTCATTTTTCTTGGTTCAATAATTGATGTACTTCAACTCAACATGTCGCCCTGAATGTTAAATGCTTACAGACGGAGACAACTACATGTTATAATGCAAAATAGACCCTGAATGCAATTATTTGATTGGCATACTATCAGATATAATTCATCATATATGGTAAAAAAATCAATTACCATCAAAGGTGCACCCTAAGCTCAATTTCTGTGGATAAAAAATAGAAAAATAAATATAATTAACTTAGTTATCTTTGTCATTGAGTTTAGGTGTAGGTTTGTTAACATGCTTTGAGAGAAAAATTCCTCTCCCCTGGGAGAGTCTACATCTTCTGGTCACTGCCGTGGCTACTAGATGACATAGAAATATGTAAGTCAATCATTGCTAGTAAGTCGGATAATTTTTTGTGATGGGTTAAATCTCGAATCGAATTAATCGGATAATTTATGTATGTTGATTACAAAAAGAAAAAAAAGAAAAAATGGAGTGAGCAAATCTAAGGGTTGGAGGAAGGTTGAAAGTATTTTTGTGATTTTGGGATCTCATTTGACGGGGCTAGAATCCTCTCGCTAGGGTCCGACCTTGTTTGCTAGAAGGTTGGTGTCTTATGCACACGTGAAGCTGAGACTCACTATTGGTAGTGATAGGCGTCTATCGCCAGAATTTAGAAGGGTCTACGATTCCGCATCCTGCCTTGTTGATTCGGCAAATGTGTTGTTGAGTGGTGATGCTGCCCCTTGAATTATTCTAGTAACACAAAAGATAATATTATCCATATTTGCAATTGTGAGCCGCAAAAATTCATACACGAATAAACAACCAATACAACAATACCATAAAAGGAAAACTTGAAAATATTGTCAATTATAATGAGTTATCTTATTGTATAGAAGTGTTTGACGTGTTAATTTTCAAAAATGTTTCCTGAAATTTCTCTTTCAGACATGGAAAGTCGACTACTTTGGCTGCTTTCATGTAGTCTTCCCTCTTTTGTTTTCCAAAGTTTGCATCAATCAATTCCCAAATTTCTTACTTTCTCAACAAGTCAATCAAAATAAACCTTTAAAAAGTGGGGAAAAAAAAGAGAAAGAGCTAACAGTCAATTGATTTAGTGAGATGTGGTTTTATGTTGCTTAACTAAAATTTTAAGTTTGACTCGCTATTTAGATATAGAGTAGATTATGTTCAGAATGTATTTCCTTAAATGGACCATTATAAATTCTGAATTTGGAGTATAATTCTGAATATCGGTTGATATAGTAAAAAAGGAGAGAGAGAGAGTGAGAGTCGATTAGAAAAGTCATTTGGAGGCAAGAGACTTGGAGTATAGAGTGTGATAAAATAGGGCTTCACGGACTTGGGTAGGGTAGGTAAGAAGCAAAATGTCTCAATCTTTCATAATCTTCTACCAAATTAACCAATCATTCATATCTTCAAGTTCCCTTCATATCTAACCAAACTTTCATCTACATCCACAAAAATAATTATATGTTTAAGAGATAAGAAAGTAATAACTCCCCACAATTAACACACACACACACTCACTCTCTTATTTATATGTAGAATATACATACATACATGTTTGGGGGTATGACGCAATGGATGCTGGTGGTGATTTTATCCATTACAAAACCTTAACCTTAAAATTCTGCAGCTGCGACCCACCCCATCTCCCTGCTCTGTTAGTGCACCTATCTTTGATGCGTCTGCCTTTGACGCCCAACAAAATTAATTAAGATTTTTTTCCCTTTATTTTTAAAATAGTTGTCTAGTTTTCTATTTTGGTTTTGCTGTTTTAAGTTATACAAACCCTTGTTATTTTTCATTTGTCTGACTTGATTTATTAACATAAGTTTCTTTTCCAATCCCTTGTTAATCTAATGACAAGCACATTAGATCTTTTTAATCAAATTTTCAAATTCGAATATTAAAAATGAAAAAAACAGATATCGAAAGAGTTTGTTTCTTAGTGAGCCCGATAATTAGATCGAGTCGGATTAATCGAAACCAATAAATTGATTATCGGATAGTCGGTCAAATACACAAAAAAAAACCATAAGTTTCTTTCCTTTCAACCCTAGATTGGGTTCTTTTGGTCTTTTGGATTAGGTTCTTTAAAATTTCATAGAATTGTACCAAACAAAATCCAACCACCAGCATCCCACTGGGTCAATGTGTGTTTGTGTGTGTGTGCTTATATATACCATCCATTTTGTTTCTATGTAAGTAGCCCATGTGCAATACTTGTGATGCAACTTCTTACAACAATGAAGTCGTTTGGCGCTCGCACGCATGTTATTTTGTTGCCATCAACCAAATAATATGGAAGATACCTTCAAAAGCACAATTATATGTTATACAGAAGATTTTTGTTATAATTCATGAAAATAAGGATATGCAGTGTATTTTATCCTCACGTTGATTGACCCCCCCACATTATTATTATGTGTGTTCATTGCTATCTTTTCCTCCCCTTTTCCATAGGGTGATGGCTCCTTAAAAACACAAATGCACATTCATCTACTGGCCTAATGAATCCGTAAATTCACCATATGCAGTTTCATACTAGAAGTAACTCTCTCTCTCTCTCTCTCTCTCTATTAAATGGTAATCAGAGGGATTTTAGTAGTTAGACAAGGGTGTTGGACAAAGAGTGGAAGGGCCAGGACAGCTACCTCTTAAGTATCATTTTGGACCCACGAAAAACATATAAACACGAAAGCCAACTTAGCACCATAATTGTGGAACTATATCATTCAACGATCCAGGCTAGCGATAGAGAAAGAAAATATTTAGCTTTCACATCATTTTAGGTTTTTTTTCCCTGATTATGCGGGCGTCGCGAATTTTGTTTATCCTTAGCTAATGTCTTCATTGCGCCATGGCAGTTGGCCGATCATTTCCAACAGTCACTCTAAGATTTCTTAGGGTTTCATAGATTAGGATTAGGATCTTTGATGTGCAATTCCTTCACTTCCATCACATGCTTTTCCAAATCTACTGGTATAATAATATCTTAATATCAAGCACTTTAAGGACCATTATTTGGACTCGTTAACTCAGTTGAGATTAAATGTTATTTTTTTAACACAAATTTACCAACAAAATTAATAATTTAAATTATTTTTACTATTAAATCTGATTTCTACTTGTAAAACTTAATTTTTACCGATAAACCCTTTTTTTATTGAAAATATAATACACACAAAAGAGACAAAGTCGAATTCAGTTAAAATTTCCTAAACATAAACTTAGTCATTTCATTCAAACTCTCGTGGCTGTAGCACTAGCGCGTTACACTGTCTTAATCATAGGTTTTGGGTTTAAACTATAGAAATAGAGAAATGAAATTTAGACGAGTCAATTCCTTAATGGGTTCCACAGTACTCAGATCGGATTTATTGAGAAATCCCAGACATGGGTTGATGAAAAAAAAAAAGAATCAGTCCTTTTGGTGGAGAACTAGAGGTGACTTAGTGACGATCTTTTGGTTAAATTGGAATTGCTTATAATTAGGATCTACTCATAATAAGATCCTCTCATAATTAGGAGGGAGACAATCCTTTTGTAATAGTTGTTTCATTTGGTACCATGTCTTGACTTCTACCTTTCCTTTATGGTTCTTTCTAGTCTACAACCTCTCCTACCATATCGAGACTCCACCTTTCAATCGACTTACAAGAAGTCTCACCGTTTTCTCTTCTAGAATCTTCATATACTCAAAAAACTTGTTGATTTCTGTAATCCAATTTAAAAATCCAATATTAAGATATCTATTAAAATAAGAAATATTTACCTTTAGTTTGAATTTGTGTACTTCCTTTCGCCATATTCAAACATTCCAAACCTGTCCTTTTTTTCTAGACTTAACTAAGTAATCATCTTCTTAACTCGAGTCTTCGGCGTAAACATGGTGTCTATGGTGATGTTTTGGTATAGTTCTATCGACAGGTCATACATGAGTAAAGTTATCTCAGGCTCAGAAATGATCATCTTTCCCTGTTTCTATTGGTATCGATGCTCACAGCATCTATCCGATCTGCAATTTCTTTAAAATATTATTTCTCTGATCTTTGTCATGGAAACCATCACTTGCTATAACTGGGTTAGTTGACATGTTGAAGCTAGCGAAGTTAGCCATCTCTAATGCTATCTGACCTGACGAGTAGGTATAATGAAGGACTAACACTTGACCACGTGCTAAAAATAAAAAAGTTTCAATCCAGAAATTTAAAAGAAAAACATAAAAATCTAAAATAAAAATTAAATTAATTAAAAATGAGATACTTTAAAAGAAAGAGAAACTTCATTATTTATAGAATGAAAAGATAATACACTTCTAAAATTAGAAAACATACTAAAAATATAATTTCTAAAACCCCAAAAAAAAATCTTAAAATCAAAATATTTTTTAAATATTAATTCTTGAGAAATAATAACTTTCTAATTAATAAGAATACTTCTCAAAAAAATCATCCTTGTTCCGTGTGATTATTGGTTAAAAATTTTGGAGTGTTTCCCAACAAATATATATGGTCCATGTAGAACGATCATGAAGATGCACTATAGGGAATATTTGCCCAATTAATAAATCCAAAGGACACAAATGCACAAAATGATTAAATATAAGGCTTTTCGTGGTCTCTTTCTATTTGGCTAGTTGCAAGTCACTAACTCACTAGATGTATATATAAATAAACAAGCTAGGGCTAGGGTTAGGTAACAATCAACCCACTTAAAAGGTTAAGTGATTCTTCTTCTTCTTCTTCTTCTTCTTCGCTCATATGACTAAACACTTTGACCATTGCAAAGCTCCAAAGAAATAGAACATCGAAGCTTGAGATCTCTTTAGGTTTTTTGATAACAATGAAGAAACAAAGACAAGTGGTTGTGAAAAAGAAGGCTTCAAGTGGAGGTTACACTTCATCATCATCGGCAAGGACAACTGTGAGATATGCAGAGTGTCAAAAGAATCATGCGGCTAACATCGGAGGATACGCAGTGGATGGATGTAGAGAATTCATGGCAAGTGGAGAGGAGGGGACGCCCGGCGAGCTCACGTGCGCTGCTTGTGGCTGCCACAGGAATTTTCACAAGAGGGAGGAAGTGGGAAATGAGGTAGTTTGTGAGTGCTCTTCACCTACCTATTGCTAGCATATATAACAAGGATTATATGCATGACAATACAAAAAATTGGAAGGTGCTATTTGTGAAGAAACTTATATTATTCATAGATTTTTGCTCTTGTGATTTTGTTGGATTGTTGCAAGTTTCCAATTTTAAAAGGGTATGATTCTTGTAAGAAACAAGCCATGGTGCTAAATAGGGTAATGAATGTTGTGCTTAACAATTAACACCAATCTGATTCTCTCTCTCTCTCTCTCTCTCTCTCAAGATAATTAGTTCCATGAATGACCTTGTTGAATATTATTTAACTTGATTTAAATATGCAGTTTATTTTCCAGATGATAAGATATAAAAGGTTTAGATATACTTCAAACCGGTTGGTACCAAATTATGAATCTCCCCGACTGCGTATTGGCATATGCATTTATCGGAAAGAAACCCTAAGTTATATCATCAATTTTCCTTAAAAATTTTGATTTCCAACATCAAATATTTATATTTCTTTGTATATTGCTTATTTGAAAATTTGTGCATATGTGTAATTGTGTGAGAAGAAGTTCTATTTGTCTTCCTCTTTTTCTTGAGAATTTCTTTTCTTCTCAATAATTTCCCCTTTTTGTTTACACGTTCACGCTCTATTAATAGCCAAAAACCAGTTTTTATTTAATTTTTTAAAAATAAAACCTACATATTGTATTGAAAATTTCATAAAGAGAAGGTGCTAGACGATTTGCAGCTTTTGATTTGCTTGCTCATTAGAGTAAACCTAGCTATATGTTCTTCTCTAAGGTGTTGGAATGCTGAGGATACTTATTATAGTTGGTAGATAACATCGAAAATTAAAAACCTAATATATATAACTATCAAAAAAATATATTTTTATATGAATTTTCTGTCCCATAATTCTCTAAGCTTATCACAGATGAGTTTCAAGGCCCACATATTTAATCATGTTTTCTTGTCCATAGTGGGAACCTTAGTTTTGTCATTGTTTAAAGTTAATTAAAGTTGAAAAGAAATAAATCTAGTATATAGATTGGAAGATGTACCAAATGTCTTACCTTTTGGATGGCAGACTGGAACTGACTGGCACAGACATTTAAAGCAAAAGAGAAAACAAGGGGGGGGGGGGGTTAATAAAATAGAAGTGGAGGAGGATAATATAATTATAAAAGGGAACTTATGCTTTTATTATCTTATTCTCATAGTGCCTTGAATTATGTTCTGAACTCTCCTTTTTAAGTTTATAATTGTCGTCTTTTTTATTAGGAAATTCTATATAGTGTCCTCCATTATGGCATTCTTGTAAAGAATATAGCCATCATCTAAGTATGGGTGAGTCTCTTAGCCTTGAAGTTTTGTTATGTGTGTGGGTGGGTGGGTGTGTGTGTGTGTGTGTGTTGGGGGGGGTGAGAGAGAGAGAGATGGCTGATATATATTTTAGTTTATTTCAATGGCTGCATTACAGCAGAGATTGCTAACAACTAAAGTATATACATTTTTTAAATGTAGCTTGAATTTCTCTGGATGGTTGCAGTTATAGTTGTAGAAGAGTAATTTTTTTTTCTTCTCAGTTGTAGAAGAATACTCAGTTGGGCTGGTTTGGGGATAGTTGGTTGTGTGGCTGTTTTTATGTGTGGTTGGGTTAATTGCTTTTGGTGTCTCTTTTGTTTTGTTGAGATATTTTTCTTCCTCTCTAGGCCCTGCCCTTGTTTGGATTGTTGTTTCTTCTTTATATGCTTTGATTTGGACTAATCTTTGGAATCTATGTACTTATATGTGTGCGTGTGCAATGTCTTTGCTGGACCATCTTGGTTTGAAGACTCTATATGACTTCTGAGAGCTACTTCATTTGTGTTCTGAAGTATATTTTGGCTTCTGGGTCTCTTTGTTTTTGGGTGAAATTTTCAAAATTCCTTTGTCATACCTCCATTTAGATTGTTATCCCATGGTTTATGGACACAGACTTCTAGATGAATACTTCCATGCAAAGCCATTTTGGTAACAATGTTGAATTTTACCGGTTGTTTGGCTTATGCTTTTCCCACTTTAAGAATACTTCAATTATTTTCTCTGGTTTAATTTTTCAGCTGAGTGCAGCAAAACACACATACTCACTTCCAAAAGTGACCATATATTCTACTGTCTCTTGGAAAATCTATGCTTGGTTGTTGCACATTGGTTATGTCTCCAAGCAACATATTATATTAGCTTATAATGCTATTTCTAGTTTTCTAAAAAAATAGTCTGGTCTCTAGCTAGCATTTTGTAGCGCCTTGCCGATTTAGCAAAGGTATTCCTATCTAATTCCATGTTGTATCTTTGCTTCTTATCTCCACATTTGGTGGGAACAGATTTCTTAATTTGCTGTAGGAAAGGCAGCATCTTGTTGGCTGATGCAATCGAAGTATTGTGATAAGTCTGCTAATAACAAAACCCTACAACTCTATAAGAGAATCCACCTGTAAAAATAACTATTTTTTTTTATTAAGAGAAAAAATAACACCAGAATCTAATTTACAATGAATAACAAATAGATCATATAGAGTTAAGACACCTGTAATAAATTAGGAAACTACTAATAAAAATTCTAAAATAAATCGTACGAATACTCCAAAAATCCTAGTGTCAAAAAAGAAAAAAATATGTGAAGATTTAGAAATTAGAAACAATAATAATAGAAATTCGTTCAGACACACCCACGGCTGTCTTCTTCACTTCCAAATCGTGTGAGTATCAACCTGTCCACCACCACATTGCTACTAGCAGAGATGTGTAAACGCCATGATTTTCACCATAGCGCTGCTCGTATGGATACTTTCTACTCCACTCTACGCTTACACTCATGGCCAGCAAATACGGTCTACCACTTATCATTTGAAAATTTTCATAATAGTTTTCATGATAATGGTTTCTGCATGAACTTTTTTTTTTTTTTTTTCATGAGAAAGAATATTTTCCATTCTACTGTGTGAGAACTGCAATAAGTGCCTGTGTTTGTAATTTAACTGGAAAAGAAATTCTCTATATATGTTTACATGTTTGTCCCACATCTCCATTGAGGCGAGAGTAGAGCTTTTTCCAAATGTTATAAATCTCTCTAATTCTGGTCAGCAATTGTCTAGAAATTATGGGTTGGTGGTCCCCATTAATAAGTGTGATTTTCTTCTGTTCAACCTTCTTTACGATCTGATCTTACTTGTGCCCTTCTGTAAAGCCCAAAAATTGTCTACTTATGTGTGTTTATAAAGAACAAAGATCATGGTATTCGCTTGGAAATGGGGGAAATGTGAGGCTTCAAGAAGGGAAAGATTACTGCACAAAACTACTCTCTCTTCCACTTGATGGTTCTGGTAGGGCTCTTTATTGCATCCCCCATTGTGCAAGTACAGAGGGTTCCCTACTGTTCCTCGCAACATCATAGATCAATTTATATTTTGGGCCAAATCTAAACTACATACTCCCTTTGAGAAGAGAACCCACATAATCTTTTCTAGTAAGTCATTCAATGGGACACATGAATAATCGAAGAGAGGAAGCAGGATGGAAACTCGTAATACAATTTTGGCGCCCTTATTTCCAAGGGCTAACATCTATTTTTATCGATTGTATTGCAGTACATAACCTCGTAACAATAATATTTTTTGGGGGCAATAACTAATAGAAGGTTGTCACATCAAGTACGTACTTTGGGATAGACGTATACAACTTAGGGCGAAACTAGGTACAGGGGAAGACTTGGAGAATTTTTTTTTTTTTTTTTAAATTAAATAGGTGAAAATTCAAAAGTCAAGCCTTAAATGCTATTAAAAATCTTTAAAATGCTGTTAAAAATTTTAAAATATTATTTAAAAAAAAATTATAACATTCGTTTCCCGTCTTTCATCCATATATATATCATATATTGATCTTCTAATATATATATATATATATATATATATATATATAATTTCACCGCTACGTACAATGAAGAGAGAGAAGCTATTTCAAATAATTAGTGATATTTTTAAATTGGGTAAACAGCTTAGATGATGATTAGAATTTGCCTATATGACAACCTGTAACTTTGAATTTTTGCAATGTTGTTTCCGAGTTGAACCTCTGCAAATAGTGCTATTACTATGAAAGTTGAGTAATTTGGGATGAATTTGATATGCAAAATGTTTTTTTTTTTTTTTATGTGATACCATGGCCACCACCCATTAATTAATCTGGGTTGATCGCTGCAGGGCCCACTTTGTAGAAGCGGATCTCCCAACATTGTTTTTTTCATACCTAGGAGGAATCGAACTTTTTACCTGATCAAGGGAAGAAAGTGCTCATCTCATCTACGCTAACAAGTGTTGGTGCAAAATGTTTATTTACCAAGTTTATGATTAAACTTGATTAATGTCGGTGATAAGAGTACTGAATTTTTTTAATTAAAATATTAAATTTGAATTTTGAAAATAAAATATAGATATTAAGAGAACTCGCCCCTTACATGGGCTCCACTGTAGACTCGAATTAGATTACTCGGATCCATAAAATTGATTACCAAATATCAGGAAAAAAAAGGCAAGTTTATGCAAAAGAATGGGCCTATTCTTTTTAGAAAATTAGTATCCAATCCAAATAAATGTAAGCCCACCAGCCATATTTTTAAAATGTTTTTTTTTTCCTTTAATTTGCCCAGAGCGTGGTTTAGGGAGATTGGGTGGAAAATGCAACAATACAAAAAAGTAAAAAAGTAAAAAACAATAATAATTGAAATAATTGAAAACTCTGCGTTTAAGTCTATCAACTAAACATGCAATTCAGCAAAGAATTTATGATAAAAATCTCACTTTTCACCATAATAGAAATTTTATACCAGAAAATTTGCAAAATAAATCAATCCATATAAGCAACTTTGGAAAAAGAAAAAAGAAAAATCAATTCACCAATCAAGCAAAAAAAGACCTTTTTTTTTTTCAATGATCCCCCTGGTGAAGAAAAGAAAAAACCTTTAACCCCATAATAAGCAAAAACGATGAGGAGACGGGAGTTAAAATGAGAGATTAATGAGAATTAGTTCCAAAATTACTCAAATTAAATTGGATTAGTTCCACTTCAAAGTTACAGCTTATTTTGTTACGTATATATATTTTTTATAAATCACTAATATCTGGAAATCATATTATTATCGATTAAATTTGATTCGAATTGGGTTGGGTTTTTAAGAAATAAATCTTTTTCGATACCTGTTTTTTCCATACACAATATTTGAATCCAAAACCTTTATTAAAGCGAGCCAATGTCTAACTATTGAACTAAGTAGGTGTAGGTTATTTGTTGTATTATCAAATCAAATTTTATATCTCAGTTAATTTAGTTATTAAAGATTCTCAAAATAATATTAAAAAATTTAAAGTCTCTCAATCTTTTTTGAAAAAAAAAAAATTAGGGGCCAGATGTGGCTTCTATGTGGTATATTTGAATTAAATTAGCTTAGGGTTAAGGTGAGATTAAAAAAAAAAAAAGATAATTGTAAAATAAAGTGCAGAACTTTTTCCTAAACTTTTTACAAAGAAAAGAAAAGAAAACATTCCTGTTGTTGATGTTATCCAATAAGCATGTGTTGCCCACGTGCGGGATCACTGTAATGCACATGACCATGCCCTTCCCCCGCCCCCCCCCCGATATAGTACCATTTGCTCGCGGACCATACATTTAATGCCTCACATGCTCTACACTCACCTTTTTTTTTTTTAATATATTATCAGATTATTATTCAGAATTAATATTTTTATTAATTTAGTTCGAGTATTATTAAGTTCAGAATAATTTTTTCATCCTAATATAATCTTTTTTATTCTTAAATTTTAAAATTAAGAATTAATTAAATGAATTAACATTTTTACTCATTAAAATAATTATCTATGGACGACATACTATGCACTCTCGGACAAACTTTCCTTCCACTAAGCTAACAATCCGCATTCTCTATTTACCTCGTATGGTTGGAAAATTGATGTAACCCACCGGCAAAGGCAGTGTGGGAAAGCAACCCCACTGAAATTTTGAAAAGAAGGAAATTTAACATGTGAATGGTATGCCCAAGCGTTTGTTCTTCTTTGTGCCTCTATACATTTTGGCCGGCACCAACCGTATCTAAGCAATTAACAGCTTAGGAGTAATGTGCTCAACCTAACAAGAAAAGAGGCTCGAGAGCAGTAGAATGGATGGTCTACGGCACCAGTGGAGCACTCGTGTTCATGAGAGGGAGAGAGAGAGAGTCCTCAAAGAGACAGTTTAGTGGTACAAACTTCTCTCTTAACGTAATGATTTCAGATTCAAATTTTTGTATAATAAAAATAAAGAGAGATTCCATCTTTCTTTTTGCTCAAGTGCATTTGGTTCAGAATTTGGTATCACTAGCACATGCATTATTGGACTGTCTCTCTATCCGGTCATTCATATAATCACCTTCTCCTTTTTCTTTATCCAAATCCCAATTAAATTCTGTACCTAGCTGGAATGTTTGTAGCTTTATAATTCCAACCCACATAAGATCTCCCTACATTTGCCTGAAACTTTCATATTAACAACAAAGGAAAAGTGCCTTTTTTTTGTTTTCTTTTTGTTACACAAGGATTCGAATACTGGATTAGTTGGAAAGGGAGATTATGACTATTAGACTGTTCTCTTAGAGATCGAAAAAGTGTCTTTTGTGTAAACAAAAGATTTATTAAACATTAATTCATTAGATGGTGATCGTCGGAGAAATGGTGAACATGATGATTATAGTAATAACGAATTCTCTAAGTATCAATACAATAAATAGTATTTGGTTAAAAAAAATTAATATAAGTAAAAGAAAGTTCTTTCTGATTGGATTATCATCAATATTGTAACTCATTTTAAGCCAATTTTTTTACATTAGGGGCAAAGAGAAGGGTAAGGGACAACAGCCCCTTCTTCAAACTTCAAAAAAATTAAAAATTAAAAAATTGATATGTATTACTCTCAAAAATTATAAATTCAAATATTATTTACCTTAAAATTTAAAATTACTGTCCCCTTCAAATGTTTTATTGCATCCCCTAACATAATTACTAACAAAAATCATATTATTTTTTTTCTAGACAATCAATTATGGAGGATTTTTTTGCCGGGAGTGGGCCTGGTGGCATTTTTGAACTTGATGGTTTAAAGGTAATCAATTTTTAACATTGACTAACAAAAATGCCAAAGGTAAGAAGAATTTACTTAGCCCTTTTTTTTTTTTTATGGTATTCGAGCTTGTGTCGGTTCTTTCTTCCGATGCGATTACCTCTCATCTAGGGTTCCATAATTCTCCGAGAATATTAATAATTAATTTGTTGAATTCTAATTCATCACGTACTTTCTATTTAACGAGAGAATAATAGTTATGTTGATATATTTATTAAATTTGGATTGGTTAATTTCATAAATACTACTCTAGGATTTAGTTTCTTTGAACATAGTGTTTGCTGCTTCTATTTGTCCAAAAAATAGAAACATTGACTCACTATAATTTCTCTTTCTACGATGCGTTTGCAATCGACACTAAGCTTAGCAAACACTTCCTTTAAGTCATCGTGAATACGTCCTTTTGGGAATTTGCATCCCACCTTATTTTATGCACGACATGCCAACCCTTCTCAAACTGCTCTATTTATAGCCCATACCACCCAGACATTTTGATCAAAGCTAGCAATCCTATCTCTCTCTCTCTCTCTCTCTATGGCAATGGCAATGGCAATGGCAAAGATTGTGTGTGTTCTGCTTTTGGCACTCCTGGGCATCTCGATGCTTGCAACTAAGGTAAATAGTATAAACCCAATTTGTCCTTTCACTTTTGGGTATTATCGCCCATGTGCAAAAACCTGTCTTGCTAAATTTGATACCTTCTTTTGCAGGTTATTGCCAAGGAGGCCTAGTACCACCTGGACAGTGTAAGATATCCTTTAAAATAAGATCCTCTTCTCCCTCCATTTTACAAATTAAACTATTTTTATGCATTGTAATCAAAATTGACCTTATAACCTTAGTAAAATATATTTATATATATTTTCTTCGATATTTTAGAGACGATATGGTCAAGGAAGTTTGAAGAGCTACCATAAGTAGTCGTAGTGCTTAAATTACATTAAACAAAAACTATATAATTTTTGCGAAACAAATATAAGAATTGAAATTTAACATAACTTAGTAAAATAGCTGTGACATGTGTGTGTTCTGATTGAATGAACTGAACAGAGTGCCCATCACAGTGTGCAAGGAGATGTAGCAAGACACGGTACCACAAGCCATGCATGTTCTTCTGCCAAAAATGTTGTGAAACATGTCTCTGTGTGCCTCCTGGATATTATGGCAACAAACAAGTATGCCCTTGCTACAACAACCGGAAGACCAAGGGAGGTGGACCAAAATGCCCGTGAATATGGGATAGATTACCTAAGCTATTATTTATTACCCAGTACAGATGTCTTCTTTTTTTATCCTTTCATTGCATGAGAATTACAAAAATCGTAAAATTACATGAGCCTATAAAAGTTAAACACTAGACTCTGACTTTAGAAAAGATAATTGAATAAGAACTCTTTACCACTCGAATGTGTCAACATTGTTACCCAATGAATATAGGATAGTTTATAATCTGTTGTCCTCCCTGGAATGAAAATTGTTGAATTCCCCTGATGAGAGCTGCATTACATGTCTACTAATTTTCATTATTAAATTTTTGAATTTTCTCCCAGTTTCTAATGGATTCACTTCTGTTTCAACCCCCCATATCATAATTAGCCTAAAGGATGAATTTCTGATCTGAAATTTTGTCGAGGGTTTGATCATTTAAACTAACCTAGACTTGAGCATCGTTCGCAAAGGGCTGAACCCCTCAAGGGACTAGAAAATAAAAGTCAAGTCTAACCTAAACGTAAGCCTGAACACCTGCAAAATTGTGGAGGTCAAGCCAACCTGATTTTTAAAATTGGGTCTTTGTGATCAGACTGAATAAAAATACACGAGACTTTATAAGCAATAATTCTAGATGTACCCAAAATTCCCAAGATTAGAATATTGAATTTTATATAATATGAATTTATGATTAATGGACAATTGTGTTACATTAAATTCAATTATGAATATATTACTGATGATTTGGCTGACTGATATCAGAGATTTGTTGCCCTAGTGAGGTCGCGTTATTTGTTAAGCGATATTCGAGATTTGGCCTGGTTCAGGGATTAAGCTTACCACCATTTGTTAAGCATTTTTTATGGGGTTTGGCCTTGTCTTCTTGCCCTTGTAAGGTTGAAACCTCCTCTCCCTAGTTGTGAAAGAGCATAATAATCCCATTAATTAAATTTTCAAAAAATAATAAAAGAAAAAGGATTAAATGAGTTTGAGGTGATGTAATCCATGGCCCGCCTAAACTAAAATGGGCCTGGGTCAGGCTGTTCCTTGTACAAAACAAACTTTAAGTACATGGGGTATGGGCTAGTTGGAGACTGCATACCATATCAATTGAAGACCCATTACTCTAGTGGGTCAGGTCAGACAAAGGGTACACCTGATTGGCCCATTAAAGAGTTGGTGGAGCCCATTTTGGATCTTAAGAAACCAATGACTTGTCAGAACATGACAGGGAGTGGCAGGAACCCTTAGAAACCCAACTTGCAAGAACCAAAATACGATTCCCATCGAGACCAGATTCCTTTTCCTTGAATTAAATCTAGTCCCTACACGTGGCACACCATATTTTGCTTGACCCTACCAAACTTGTTTGTTTTTCCTCTACCCTTTTCCCTTTTCCTTTCTCCCGCCAACTAAAAACCAATACATGTAAATAGTCGTTCATACTTATTTTCCTTTAACGCAATTTATTTAAACGAAACAAAAAATTAATAAAATTTTATAATTTTATAAATCATAAAAAGTAAAATTTTTCAAATAAAGAAAAAAAAGGCAAATTTTTATTATAAATTAAAAATTTTATTAATCTCTTATTTTTGAATAAGTTTCTAACTATTTGGGGTCAAGAGTTTGATTAGTCATATTACATTTCTGCCATACTAAGAAGGCTTGTTTATTTCTTATACAACTGATGTGATAAATTATAATTTTTTAATTAAAAGTGATTTAAGATACCTAAAATTAGAATTGTTTATATTTTTAATTCTATGATTAGTCTTGCCAAAAAAAAAAAAAAAAAGAGACCAAATCATGTAACTCATTGAACGGTCCTGATCAAATGAGTGGGTCAACAATTTCTGCAGATACAGCCTCCAAAAAAAATATATTCGGTGATCACAATGTTGTTTTAGGGTATCATTACTGATAATTTATTTTTTTTTTAATGGGTTTTGCTTGCTTTTGAGAATGGGAAAGTGAAAAGGTGTTCCCCACGGCCGATCCATACGAAAAGTCTTTTTTTTTTCTTTTTTTTTAATCGATATTTATCCGATTAATCTGATTTAAATATTATAAATTTATTAAAAAATTAATTCTTTTATATTTTATTTTTATTCTCAAAATTTAAATTTAAAATTTTTAATTAAAAAAATAGAATACTTGAACACCCAATTTAAAGAGATCTAGATATGTGAAATAATTTTCTGAGTTTGCCAAATTATATATTATATCTATCCCAATTAAATTTATTTTATGCACTAATTTACGGCTAGAAATATGCCACAGTTGAAGAACCAAACATGCCCTCTCTTATAATAATTCTCTCCGACTTGAGAAAAGTTCTGTTCGGCAGCGGCATGGAATCTCAAGATTCAATCTGATCATCAGACCCCCACATATCATTTTTCAAGTTTTGGTAATCGGTAGGTAACGTGTTACTTCTGTTTGCTCTCTTTCTGGATTTTTATTAATAACTTCGGCATTTAATGAATTTAAAAGACAATATTTGTTGCATGAGTTATGAAAATACAAATCTTGAATGGGTTTCTTTGTTTATGGCCTGCAGATTGGTCCATGCCTCTGGAGAAGAGTCCAAAATTAACAAAATTTAGGTTTTGCAAGAGATTTTTGACTACCAATATTTCTAGGTTCTAAAAAATTGTTTGAATATATTTTTTTTATGATTTATTGGTGGCGGTAGCTAAAGGAAGTTGGGATTTTTTGCTTGAACCCTTAGGGTTTTAGAGGCAGAACTTGGGGTGGGCCTTTGTGCGTCTTTGAGATTTTTTAGGAAATCGAGTTGTTCTTGTTCTAGGTTAAGAGTTGAAGGTAGAAATCAACGACCCACCAATTCAATAGCAGGTTTATTCACATTTCTTCTTGTTACTTAAACTAATCCTAGTGTTTAATTTTTCTTCCGAGAAATTGAGGGTATTTGGCTTCTTTGACCTTTCACAATGGCAGAAAAGAATCTCTTTCCTTCAAAATTTCTTCTCTCCCTAATAACAATGTCAATGTTTCTTTTGATCTTATCCTCTATGTTCCTTCTTCAATCCAACATCAATTCTTTCATACCCAGATCAGTTTATAAGCTGATTTTTGTAAATAGTACTTCAGTGTACAAAAATGATCCTGTCATCACTTCTTTGCCTTCTGATTTGCATACTACCAGACCTATTGTAATCCAACAGAAGCCTTCTAAATTTCTGAATTCCACCAAGAGAATTGGTGGCCTTCAGCGTGATACAAGAAAATCTTGTACCCCAGATGAGGCTCTTGTTAAGGTGTATATGTATGACTTGCCACCTGAATTTCATTTTGGTTTGATGGATTTGAAAGGTGGTGAAGGTCAACTTTGGCCAGATGTACGCAATCCACGTCATGTTCCACATTACCCGGGTGGTTTGAACTTACAGCATAGTACAGAATATTGGCTTACGCTTGATCTTTTATCATCTAACATGCCAAATGTCTTTAGACCTTGTACTGCTATAAGGGTGGAAAATTCAAGCTCAGCGGACATAATTTTTGTGCCTTTCTTTTCCTCTTTGAGTTATAACAGGCATTCTAAGATTCGTGGAAAGGCCAAATTTAGTCTGAACAAGATGTTGCAGGTTAAGTTGGTGAAGTTTTTAATGGGTCGTGAGGAGTGGAAGCAATTGGGAGGGAAAAATCATCTAATTGTAGCTCACCATCCAAATAGCATGTTGGATGCAAGAAAAATGCTGGGTTCTGCTATGTTTGTGCTTGCGGATTTTGGGAGATACCCAGTTGAGATAGCAAACTTGGACAAGGATTTGATAGCTCCCTATAGACATCTTGTGCAGACCGTTGCTAGTGATAGCTCTGCCCCGTTTGAGGAACGTCCAACACTGGTGTATTTTCAAGGAGCAATTTACAGGAAAGATGTGAGTTGTTCCTCCCTTTTAACTGATACTATTAACGGTTTGACAATATTGATCTTTTGCCTTCTTCAGTGAGTGCTATGCAAATTCTCATTTTGCATATGTTGTCTCCATTTTTTTTTTTTTTTTGGTTTATATGTGTAGTTATTCAAAAGTTTATGATGTGTGGTCACGGAGGAGCGGCTTGTCTTGTTTCAGCATAAAAGTAAAATAGCAATTCTAGGATGTTGAACCTTGAGGCTTATTACTGTTGAGGTTCAAACTGCAATACTGGCAGGAAACTACTTTCAAAGTGGATAGACAACCTGAATTTAGTGACTGAGCACTATTCCAGGGACACATCTTTATACATTTTCTGATCTCAAATGCATATAAGAAGCAAAAGTTACCTTCTAAGCAACTGCTTATCAATATGATTCCTGCTAAATTAGGTTACTTAAATATGGTCCTATTCCTTGGCTCTTTCTCATTTTTCTTGATCCTTGAGAAGAATGTACTTCATTGTGCAACTAGGACTGTTTAAATTGACTCTTATGCTGCCTCAAGAATTTCCTAGCTGATCATTCCTTACTTGGGTTGTATATGCCTCGATTTATCCTCTGTCCTGTACTATCAAGGGGCATATACTGGGAGTCCCCCATCAGAGGATACGTAAAGATATTTATTTCTACCCAGAGAATTTGCTATCAGGCTGATTTGTGCAATATTGAGCACTGATGATGGACGTGTTGGAAAAATGAAATAAGTTCTCATCCATGTTAACTAGGCCAAAAGGTCCAATAGAAAACAAACGAAAATTTTATTTTGGAATGTGAGAGTTATTATGTTTCGATAGAAATGCAAGAGTAATATTTTCAGACCTCGTTTTTGCTGTTATAAGATGCATAGGCTCTTTCTAGGAACATCATTATGCACTCCCAGTCTTAGGAGATAACTGTTCTCGACTTGTCCAAGTATTAGAAAAGCCTTTGTCAATAGAAATCTCAATTTTTTTTATTGGCGGACCATATCTATGTTTTGAGTGCCTGTCCTAATATTTTTCACGTGCACTTGTTCTCAGGGCGGAGTCATTCGTCAAGAACTATATTACCTTCTGAAAGATGAAAAGGATGTGCACTTTGCATTTGGCAGCATTCGCAACAATGGAATCAACAAGGCAGCCCAAGGGATGGCGTCATCGAAGTTCTGTTTAAATATTGCTGGTGACACCCCTTCTTCAAATCGTCTCTTTGATGCCATTGCTAGTCATTGCGTTCCCGTCATAATCAGTGATGAGATTGAACTTCCATTTGAAGATGTTTTGGATTACTCAGAATTCTGCATATTTGTACGAGCATCTGATGCTGTAAAGAAGGGTTATTTACTTACTCTCCTAAGAGGAATCCGGCGAGACAAGTGGACCAAAATGTGGGAAAGATTAAAGCAGATTGTACACCACTTTGAATACCAGTATCCATCCCACTCGGGAGATGCTGTGGATATGATTTGGCAGGCAGTCTCTCGCAAGATTTCCTCTAAACAATTTAATCGGAAGAACAGATACCGCAGATCTCAGCTTTTTGTGAAGAGTGAAATGAATTCATAGTTTTTATAATTTTATACGAGAGCATCAAACATTATTGATCTTTTAGGGGATCTCACAAAGAGACGTGCCCATTCTTTTCTCAGGGATTCCCAAAGGGCACATCTTGTGATGCAGATTTTGTTAACAATCTTTTTTATTTTGTGATATATGTGGAGACATTAAACATATAGGGGCCTGTACTTGTATTATTAAAGCTTCTGCTCTATAACAGTAGCAAGCACTTCCTAGTTACTGCATCATTAGCCTTTTCCCATATATTCGTTCTTGCTTCATAATGAAGCAACTAAACTAATCTTACAGTGAAACATAACAAGAAAAATGAAGTGAAATCCCATGATTATGTGTCAAAGAACGTGCTTTCAGCTTGCCAATAACGCAAGAGCTTGGCTAAAAAGGAGCACCTAGCCACCTGTGTCTTTGAGTGAACGATAGGTCGATACTAGCTCCAGGAGTCTAAGAAACTCTGAAGGGATATGCTTGCTAGGGAGTTTGACATAGCAAGATCTAACACTACTCTTGTGACGGAATTTGGATAATAAAAACAATCTCAGGTCAAGAATTTGTCGCCTCATTGTCCTAACTCAAAATTATTTAGTTGTCCACACGTTGGGTAATGGACAAAGCAAAAGGAAGGGAAAAAGAGTATGTTGTTTTATTATGCTTTCCGAGGACATAGGTTGAAATCACTAAAACAACCTCTTCCCCTACAAGAATAAGGCGTCAATCTTAAGCCTCTGCAAGCCTTGGCATGCTCTTTTTCCATAATGAAGAATTTGACCCCAGACAGATGATTTTGCATATGTAGACATGCAAGGAAGAGAGAGAGAGAGAGAGAGATCCTTTGATAAATTGACAGAATCAAAATAAAAAGACAACAATAACTTAAGCTGGTCTAGGAGCAAACAAAAGAAAACCTATCTTTCACTATAATATGCACGAATATAAGATGGGAATTCAGAAGGATTGTAGAACTTGCAATTTTCTACCGGACATGGAAATTGAGAATACCTTTTGTGTTTTGTGTATGATCAATACTAATCTCATTGCCCTCAAACTACCTCAAACTACCATCCACCGTCTCAGTTTGTACAAAAAGAGATAGATTTACTTTTCATCTATAATTATGCCCAAAAAAAAGTTCCTACACGAACAAGCAAAAACCAAAAATAAAATAAAAGTACAAAGTTCTACCAACCAAAGTTGAGAATACCCTCTTTGAGGAAGCAAATGTACCATCTCTTCCTTGACCGAAGGTGCAACCTTGCTTATCAGCACCTGTTGTGAATAGGGTCTGATCCTCTTTGAACTTTTCTCTTATTTGATTGACTTGGATCAAAGGCCATCGAAGGCAGAGGCGCAGAGCTTGGTTCTATAGGCAATTCCTCTGTGACAGTTACCATGAGACTGCGAAAACGCTTTAGATGTAAAGGATGTACCTTGTCCCATCTTAGAGCAATACCCAAACTCCGAAACCCAGAAACCTTTTCTGGTTGAAGAAGAAGAAGAAAACTGATACAGAAACTAAGGACGATGACCTTATGAGACAGAAATCCCATGTTTCTGCAGTACTAAGAACCAACAAGAATGAATTGTTTTCTTATGGTCTGAGGTTGGAAACCTTGTAAGTCCTCAGTCCTATACTAATGAGCTTCTATCTCATGTTCTGTGGGATTTAAAAGAGACAAAGCATAAAGCATCTTGAGGGGCCCCAAACATCTAGAGGAAGTTAGATTCACCTCAATCATAAGCCTCCAATTTAAGGGAGGGAAAGAAAAAGTAAATAATAATAATAATAACAACAATAAGGCTGTTTTAGAAGACTCTTTGACAGGTTTGAATAAAGGTAACTTGGAACAACATCCTTGGGAAGCCAAGCATCTTTTCAAATTGGTTTCCTCACAAATCTGCATCACTTGTCTTGCTCTCTTTTATGCCAAACAAAGACCAGCCAACCTCAAGTAACTTTGAATATCATCCTCCAAATCAGCCAGGTCATCAGACCACTCTTGCCACATCACCCAATCTCGCTCCGGTGTACATCAACCACATCGTCAACGCCATGTATACTTGTCATAGAAAAATAAAATAATTAATCCTTAAATTTCTCAAAAATCGGGGAACATATTGGAACTAAGCTCAATTACATTTCATGTACCTTGGATTAGTCCAAACAAATATTCAATAATTTTTCAAATTAGATCACTAACAACGTTAAGAAATATGATATTTCAGCCGACTAGAGACTGCCACATTCAGTCCTAAAGCAAATTGAGGCATGTCCAATCTTGAAAAGTCGCAGTCCTCTGTATATCTTTTTTCTCAAGTGTAAAAAATTAATAGAGAAGCTTGGCTAGAAGAAGGAAGCTATAAGCAAGCCAAAGATTTGAGATTGCTACAGTAGCAAGAATGCTATAGAAAGTGAAAAATGGTGGGGGAAGAGAGAGGAATAGAAACCTCACCCAAATTAAAAAAAAAAAAAAAAAGACGAAGAAGAAGAAGAAGAAAAACACACCAAATACTTACTTTATGCAAAACTAATGCTTTAGAATTCCAAGCTCTTCTCTCCATGCAATGCAACCCACCCAAAGAAAAAAAAATGGAGTCTTGGTTTCTTGTGCTTAATGGGTTACCCTTTACGCTTTTCTTTACTGGTCCCTTTGGATTGCTCTTCCCCAAGCCTTGTGTTCAAAGTTCTAAAGAAGTCACCAAAACCATTTTTTCTTCATATGTTGGCCTTCTTCTTTGTCCCCCTCTCTTCAAATATTCTCTCTTTTTGGTTAAATTTTTTTTTCCCTCGTTTACCTATGTAGACCATCGTCCACTTTCATTCTTTCAAAGAACTGAATTTAAATTTTTGGTTGAAGACTAAAATCGTAGGCCCCTACATCCCTTTTTCTGTTCTACTACTATTGTTGGTCTCTCTCTCTCTCTCTCTCTCTCTCTCTCTCTCTCTGTCTCTCTCTCTGTCTCTATAAGGTGTGGTTTTGTATATAATGACTATTTTCCTCATTGGTACCAAACATTCGATTTCTTCCCGTATTATGTTGTAAAATGGTGTAAGCCATGTATATTACAAAGTAATTCACATACTCATTTTAGCAATGTTATCTCAACGGTACAAAACTCCTTTAGGTTGAAAAATCGAACAGGACACTCTACTCCCTTAATCAGAGGTCTCGAGTTCGAGTTCTAAGAAAGACGAAAAATGATTTGAGAAAACTAACTCTTAAAATAGGTCTCATAGTGCTCGAACCGGATTAATCGGACAAAATCCAGATACTTGTGGTGAAAATATATATATATATATATATGTATGTATATACATGTTCATATACTCGTATGCATAAGTGTAGTTCTCTCATCTTAACAAAAAGTTGAGTAAATGGGCATCAATGCACCAGAGATCACTATATCGACCAATCAAATTTAAGGCTTGCATCTGGAAATGTAAATTTCAATCCGATGACTGGCATACAAGTCTACACAATTTCTCAGAACATACTAAAGCTGAAAATCAGAAAAATAGGAGATGAGACATTAACTGATGAATCATTCATCTGCAACTCTCCGCCAACACAATATATTTCCCGAGCAGCATAACTGCTGCCAAGAGGCCAGGGATTTTCGTACAAACATGATGGAAAGGGAACAAATATATGGCCCATCCGAGTTATTCCAAAATAAGAAAAAACAACAACATTCAGCAGCAAAGTATGCACTGCCTCCCAAGTTTTTCGAGGATTACAACTTGTATAAGGAAACATTTAAATATTATAAAATTAATTCAATTCAACCATTCGCCAATGCAGATGCTCACCGGAGACGAGGGATACCATGTTATTGAAGAGGCTCTTGATGGGGAGTTGCTGAAGGTCCCGGTGCTATTGTAATCTGCAAGCCCCTACGCTGTCCAGCCTGCAGCATGAATGCAACCTCAGTTGCTGCCAATGCGGCTGCTTCCTGCAAAATGGAAGACCAAACCTTAAAACAAATTCATCAACAATGGAATATAACATTTCAGTTTCTTGCAAGCTTTGTAAGGTTTCAATGATTCTATTTTGGATGCTCCACACATGAAAAATAGAAATTGTTGATTAAAATCTATAATGAATTGAAGGTACAATGGACCATAGTAGGCATAATTGTACCTTGAAAGGAGAAGGAAAAGGCTTTTTCAGGAAAAGCAACAAAGATACAAGAAGAAAACCGTTCTTTGATATACCAATCACATTCCCAGAAAGGACAACTCAGTATAGCTAACCTATGGAATATATCACGAAAAGTGGGGGGTGGAATCCAAACCAGCGCAGGTTACCAATCTCCAGAGGCAAATGGGTAATAAATTTCTAGTCTGGGCTTGGCAACATTTACGTATGCTGACCTAAGTACAATTTTTTTTTTCTCCTTTTTTATCCATTTATCACCTCCCACAGTAAACTGTTTGACATCTCTCTCTCTGTTAGCACTTTCTGCCTCACATAAAACATGATGTCAAATGTCCCCTATCATTCTCCATAAGAGAAATGTTGACAAAAGGACTCAATGTAGGATTGATAACTTCCAAAAATGGGGCCACTGACCTGTCTCTGCCTCCGCCGCTGCAATATACTTATAGCCCAAGCCATTATGTAGCAAGGGAGAAGAAAACCAGCAGCCCGAAGCAGGAAAAGCTGTCAAAAATTACCAAGCAAATTTAGAGATAGAAGTTCCAGCCAAAAGACAAGAAAGGTTGTCATTGTGAGTAAAATCTTACAGAGAAAAAGGCAGAAACATCATCTTCACCATCACCATTGCCATCAGTAATTGTTAGAGCATGCCTTAAGAGTAGGAGTGCCATTAACTGCACACAATTAAGAGAAATAGGAGTCATACAATTAAGGTTCAAAGAATTGCAAAAATTGAAATATCAATCTAAACTAAATGCATCAAGACGGGAAAAATGAACTCAATGAAGACTAGTTAGAAGCCTGAAAGAGAAACCACATATTGACTCTGTCCTACACTTTTCATTGGGCAAGACTCCACAGGAACTGGCACTTAAAGACTAGGCCTAAAAGTAAAAGTAGACAAGATAGGAAGCAAGAGGAACTCAAAGAAGACCAGATTAAGTTGTAAATTACTAGAATCCATATAAAAGGGCCAATTATAGATTCAGATACTTGGCAACAATTGCCATATCAATGGACCCCAGTATGGCCCATGAAAAAGGTAGTTGTAGAATACCAGAATCCATACAAAATGTGTCAATTATAGACCGGCTGATACAGCTATAACAGGGGAGAGGGCTTGGTCTTGATCACAACTTGTTGCCGGAAATTAGTTAAGAAGGCTGAAAAAACTTTATAATACTTAATTAACCATAAAAAATTAAATGATACTCTAGATAAAAAGCTCATACAATTTTCCTCTGCCAGTTATACCAAAGCAAGTGAGCCATAAACTGTAATGGATAAATTGATAGAAAATCATATAATGCCCTAATGATTATTAAAATTAAATCAAATTTGATGTATCAGTAAATTTTGATATGATTTGAAAGGGAAAAAATTTTGTCCCATAATGCCAACAATTGATTACATAACCCCGCTACTGCAGCCAATATAGTTACAGCTGCAACGACATCCAACACTGCAATATAATTCCATGGGGCCAATACACAAGGTGTGACCTACACAATCCACTAGATACAATCACACCACGTAGTGACAATTACTCCAAAAAACAGACCCGCTTCCAGGTATCTTCCCCACAAATAAGAGGAAGTGTAGAGAGGAACAAAGTTAGAAAAATGGAGATACACGAAAGAGCACTTGATTGGAGAAAGCAAAAGCACATAGACCCCCCCCAGGAGATAATTCTTGATTGATGCATGATTATTCATGCATTTTGTTGTAGTTTTCCTCGTTCTTGCATAAGTTAACCCTCAGAAATGCCCTCGTTGTGTTTAACATCATCATGGGTTGTTTGTGGAGAAAAGCACTGATTTTCAAGCAATTGGAAGCAAGGAAATAGCCAAGGCAAGAAAGAAGAGAAGATTTGAAGAATAGAATCTCAGCCTGGCACCGCCCCCAGCAGTCCACTCCATCGCTCCCACGGTGAAGTATGCATCCACGAATCTAAGCCTCCCACTCTCTGACCGTGCCAGCGCTTAGGCTCATTGCCCCAGCGGATTAACCCAGGTCAGTGCAGAAAATCACTGCTGCAACGGTCTACTCCATTGTGCCCACATTAGAAGAGGGAGCTTCATTTCATTTGCCAAGACAGCACTCTTATTTTATCAACCCCATGGATTCACCAAATTCCTGACAGAAGGTTATTGCTGCAGCGCTGCCTTCATGTCACTCCAGCGATGAAGAGTGCATGATCAAACCAAGGAGCTTTTTTTTCATTTCACCGCACCAGCAATCTGCTCTCACAGCTATGGATTGGCCTCAAGTTTCACAGAATTCTTATTGCCGCTGCACTTGTACCACATTGTACCAGCAGTGGATCCAATGCATGGTCAAAGAAGAGAGTCCTTCATCATTGACCAGCCGTGCTTATGATCTCATCGCCCTCGCATGTTCACAGAAAGCACGGCAGTTGCTTTAGCACCCCAGCAGTATCTCACTCACGCCCCAGCGCTTGAGAGGCACCGTGACTGCGGTGCAGCTGACTACCCCGGTATCAACAACTGAGAATCTTCATTGAGTTTCGTGTTTTCTGACAACCTGAGGGCTTCTCTGTCATTTTGGGAGATTATATTTGGGGAAATTTGTACTCCTATTGATGCACTGATTACATCATCTTTGTACACCACATTCCATTTTTACTCCATAGGGTCGAGAGAAGAAACTCTGACCACTCCCTACCTCAACAGCTTAATTTGGGAATTTCTTCTTAAACTTTGGGAGCTTGTTGCTTAGAATTTCTTGGGCATGAAAGAAAAGTTTTTACAATCAGGGAATTTGAGGAAATTAAGGGTTGTACTCTTTCTCCCTTTCTTTTATAGTTATTTTTCCATTCATATTATGAGTAGCTAGTTCTTTAACTAGGGTGATGGTGCTTGGTTGATTGGCTTGGGTTTATATCAACTTGCGCCATGAGAGGCCCAAGGCCATTCTTATGATTGAATTGAGCTTTGATTGCATATTCTACATGCCTATTGTGTTTGTCTAGTAGAAATCACGATAGGATGGTTGAAACTGTAGAATACATCCCTAATTCTTGTAGTTTTAGTGATGATGGCCTCACAATGGTCTTTATTCGATGGATTATGGAGTGTTTGTATGATTCATGCTTGTAATTCATTCATGTCTCGGATAGAACAGACCATGCCATATGTAGATAGATCATGACATCAATTCCAGAATTCATTATCATTTCAAGGGTATTTAGGCTTGTAGCTTAAATCCCTAGACAAGTTAGTTGAGACCCTAAGTCTAGTTAAACATTGCATTATACTAGTTGCTAAGTCAAAACCCACGATTCATTTCCCTCGTCCTAGATCAAATTCTCTCATTAGGTGTTCCATCTCACATCTTGTTACTTGCTTGTCTAGCTTTTAATCATCATCAACATTCACAATTCACACACATTTTCACCTAGGAGGACTATAAGATTGAAAACAAATATCGAACCCTGTGGAGATGATATCCCATACTCAATGAACCACAATTGATATTATATACTTGCAGGAGTAGGGTTTTGCATATAGGGTACAAACTACATCACCAACCCCCAAAAAAAAATGGAAGAAGGGAAGGAAAAGATTTATACTGAATCTTGAAGGAAAAAAAACACAGCCCCATGGTCTCATGGTATAAACATCACAACAGCAATCAGTACAAATATTGACAAAACTAGTTCATGCTGGCATTTCACGAGTCCATCACTAACCAGATCCACTCAACTCGGATCTACTAGGTTAAGCATTAATCTCAACTAACTACAGGCCAGCTACATGAATCCTTCTTTTCCATTCAGCTCCATCACTTACCCAATAGAATCAAAATTCTCATGGCAGAAGCAGGGGCTAAAAGAAGAAGACATTCTTCAGTGCCCAGTCATTCAATGACAAACAAGATTATAAAATCCTAGCAGTATTCAGGGCCACCAAGACAAGATTTCCTAGTCAAAGTACAAACTTATCGGACTTATTGCCATGTTACTTTTTTGATTTTCGATAGTCATTGCATCAGAATCATAAGGCGCAGCATTTTTATATAAAAAGAAATTTATTTTGATGGCTTACTATTATTGCAGCAGAACGGCAAAATGCAGCTCCACTGGCATTTGTATCTGCATACTCATCATACTCTGCCTCCAGAAGACGGCGTTCTGCAGCAGCCATTGCTAAAAGTCGAGGATCATGCAAGTCCAAAGGAGCACCAGAGATTGTCCACTCTCCACTGAAAAAAGACAATGCAAGAAAATAAAGCACTTAAACTGATCTAATTATCTTTTTTCCATACAGATTGGCATATCAATAATGATCTTAAACATGAAAACTAGTTGTCCTGCATCTCTCAAGAGCACAAATACATTACAACTCTAACTTGTTACGATGGACCAAACATATGAAGGAATAAGACTTACCTGATGTCGATTGCAACATCTTCCGATTGTGGGGAAACTGGTGGGGCAGTATAACCAGGTTGGTAAGGCTACAAATTAAAGAATGATTAGTGCAAACATCAGCAAGAGATCATTCAAAGCACTTCTGATTTCTTGACAATATTGGGGAGCAGCATACCTGATGGCAGATCTCACAAGTTATGTCTCCTTTCTCATTGCACCAGCGCTGAACACATTTCCTATGAGCAAACTAGATAATACAAAGATTTAAGTTAGTGTTCCAACCTAAGGTAAAAAAGAAACAAAATCAAACTTTTTGTGCAAAACTACCCGATTCTATTGTTATGCCCAGGCTAAAGGTTAAGTTTTTCCTGCCCCAGCTGAGTCTTCATGCTTACCAAAATTTGTGGGGAACATCAGCTGTTTGTTTAAGGTCAAACCTTCTTAAACCTACCTTCGTAAATATATTCGAGTACAAACTCTTTCTAGAATTGTGTTGGTCTTTCTTCTATTACTTAAAAATTAGATACAATGGCAACAGAACAAAAAGGTCATCGTTTAATAGCTAAAAAAATACAAGCAAACTAGCATTGTGGGCCCTAGAATTCATCAGCATGGGAAGATGCTACATGTTTTGCAGGCTAGAGCCCCCTTTTCCCTTTTGATAGGACATAGGATGAGTAGCCACTGTCTTGGGGAAAATTGAATGGCAGAAGTGGTCATGACATGGTTGCAAAATGGGTGAAATAGATAATGCTTTAGTACAACTTGTCAATGCCAAGGTGGACAAGTGAAGTAAGGAAATGTAAATGTTAAGAGAAAATTTAGGAGCAGATTCAATTGAAGATAAGTTAAGAGAAAATAGTTTAAGATATTTTGAGCATATTCAAAGAACACTGTTAATGCCCATGTAAGACGGTTTAGGGCATGCAAGTTGAAGCTGCTGCAGAACTAGAGAAAGACCTAAGAAAATCCTAGGAGGAAGATTAAAACATGATAAGACAAGCTTTCAGCTTAACCACCAATGTAGTCTTGAAAATAGGTGAATGGAAAAAGCAGATTCATAGGACCGACCCTAAGTTGAGACAAAGGCAGAGCTGAGTTGATTGAGTTGTGTACTCAAAATGGATGTTCTTGGATCATGAGACCCAAGAAAATGGAAAATACAGGGAAGAATGAAATAATTGCCTTCATGATAAAATGGAGGTACTCGTACTGTAATTTCAAATTAACAAAAGTAAAATATCATTCCATTGACGGTAAATGAAAATCAACAAGTAAGCTGCTAAGGAACAATGATTTCAAATTCAACTAATCCAATTGTGGAAGCAAGAGGAAACCAAGAAGGGAGATGGAAGAAGACAAAGGGGAAAAGTTAATTGCATGTGCATGTAAAGGAACGTTATACTTCAAATATTTTTGAATATATATTTCTAACTAATCTAATCAAAATCTGAAATCAAAGTCCTAGGATAAGAAATTTATAAACTTTTTGATAACCAAAAAGTTCTGAAGCCAATTCATTCAATTTACAAAATGCTTTTCAACAAGAAAAGTTTCATGTCAAAACACAACTTTAAAGCATAAGAAAACTATAATGACAAACAGCTATTTAGCTTGGGCAAAAAGCACCAATGTCAATTAGTCCAACCACAATTATTAGCTCTAGCAGCAAACTAGCATATACCATGCTCTACAAACAACATGTGTTAGTGAGAACACATTGGGTAACACTACCTTCAAACTCCCACGACAAGCACATGGTATTTCCAAGTTCTTGATATGATCTTCCTCCTGGCAAATGCGACACTCAACCATCTGAATAAGCGGCTCCTCTTCATCATTCGGTGCACAGACACTGTGCTCCTCCAAATTCTCATCTGGGTCAGTCGATTTCGACGATTCAGCTGTGTGAGCACAAGCTTCCTTGGTAGAAGATTCTGGAATCTCAGCCCTTTCAATTGATCGCAAAGATTCAGGTGTAGCAAGCCGGTCAACATTCAATACTAGGTGATCGCCCATGCCTAAAACTCAAAATTTTCCTTCCTGCATTAAATTCACAATCAACAAAAATTTCTAGACAACATAAACAATAAACAACCAAAGCTTTCAAAATTGTTAAAAAAAAAAAGGCAATTAGAGCTGGAGGATCACAATCAAGGAATTAAAGGGCCAATCATAAAATCCTAACATTGAACTATTTGAGATGGATTTGGGTGCAACTAGGGTTTTAAAAAACCACCCAGTTTCTTCACTAAATACATAATCAACAAAAATTTAAACAAGATAATCAACAAACAACACAAGGGCAAACTAATGATATTATTGCAACAACAAAAATCAAGAAATTAATGGGTCAATCATTAAACCCCTAAAAAATTGAGCAATTTGATGTGAATTTGGGGAAAACTAAGGTTTCAAAAGCTAAAAAAACCCGGAAAAATAAATCAAACAAGAAAAAAAAATTCAAACCCAAGTTCCGAAGTTAGTAGTACCTGATTATGAATTGAACCAACTGGGGAAAGAGAGAGAGAGAGAGAGTCTTTAATACTGGTTCTTCGTTCAAACAAGATACGGGCAAATTGAAGTTGAAACTTCAAGAGAGAGAAAGAGAGAGAGAGAGAGAGAGAGAGAGAGAGAGGATAAAATAGTCCACCAGAGGAAATCAGAGGGCTACCACTCTAACGTCATTAAAATGTTAAAAACAAAAAACTCTGTTTGCCGGTTTGCGGTTGGAATTTTTCAATTCGGATGATTTTTCATCTTTTTACCCTCCTCCCCGAAACTTTCCTTTTTCCTATAATCTCTTCCTTTTCTCATTTCTTTTTTTTTTTTCAATAGATAAATGCTAGTATTCTGACACATAAATATTCTTAATTTTCTCACACTTACCATGTATCCAAAAGATTTATTAATATTTTGAAAGATTTATAATTAAAATAGTAACATATGAGGATTTTATAGAGAGAGAGAGAGAGAGAGAGAGGGAGTGAATTATGATCCAAATGGATAGTCTAATATTATTTTAAATTTATTATTTTATTACTAAAAAATAAATTTATAGGCAGAAAAATTCAAAATTTATCGACTTTTTTTTTTACCATTTTAGAAAGTAAAGAAAATAATTCTTTTATTCGATAGGGGTTTATAAGAAAATCAAAATTAGTAATTCACTTATATAAATTGAGAATAAATAAATTATATAATTTAAATTTAAACACTATATTTAAATAATTTATTAAATTAATATAAATATAAAGTGAATTACACCCCAACACTCTTGGAAAACATAATTGCCTAGTTTACGGCTAATGGGCATGAAAAACGTTTAGAGTTATTGAAGGGCCGATAAAAAAATATTATCAAAATTAATAAATTATAATTTAATGGGTATCATTTTTTATTTTTACTTTTGAGTCCGAGAAATGAAAGCGGTTAAATCTTGGCAAAAGTTTTCCACGTGGTTCGTTAGGATTTAGGAGGATGAAGAGAAGAAGAGAGAAAGAAGACTCGGCGAGTGGATGGAAAATTCAACTGGGGCTCCTTCCAGGAAGGAGACCAAGTGCTTGCGGTGAAATATCTGCCTTGCAAGACTTTGACCGGGTGGTCCTTCCGTGGGTGGTCCTTCCGTAGGTGTACCCTAGATGTTGATCATTTGCCGAACGTATTCACATGCTGGATTTGAAATTGTTGTGTAAATAATTTTTATTTATTATATAAATTCATATTTTTCATTTCAAATCCAATCATATAATGTTCTGATTTAATGTTACAACTCGACTAAAGTTATTTGAAATTTCTTTGTTAGGATATTTTTTGGCTTAATTATTAAAATATATTTTTTTTGTTGTTGTATAATTGCTTATATTCTTTTGAGTAATTGCAAAATTCTATGCATTAGTTTGGCTTGATGTCATCTTATATCTTGCTTCAAGTATAAGGCATATAATTCTTTCTTTCTTTCTTTCCCTTTTTATTCCTTACATGAAACCGACTTAAAATTGAGTTATAACTCATTAATATAACACATATAATTATAATTGAGCTATAATTCATTATTCCCAAATAATGCGATGTTCGTGAGGATCTATGTCTTGGTCTGTGCTAAACTCTTTTTTACTCTTTTTAATTGTTCTCAAGATTTATTCTGCTAACTTTGTGACAATTCTTTCTTTTGAAGCGGATCTCTCCCACCATTGTTTCCATATTATTCGGGAGCGTCAACTTTTTATTCGTCAAATCTTGATTGATTAGGTGATTTTCATTCAAACTATATAGATGATCTGACGTGTTTAGAATTGTTAGTCTCTTTGGGATCGTAAGAATTCATCTCTCTTTCTCCTAATAAGATGTATTGCTTGTTAAAGCATAATATCCGGGATATGACTTCTTTTAAAAGTTAATATTCCCCTCCCTCTTATTTAGAAAAATAAAAGAAGTTAAATTAATGCGTTTAACTCTGATTGCTGATAGGAGAGATCGATAAAAAAATTTATTTTATATATTTATTTAGTAAATATAATATAATATCTATTGTGTATTAGCGATGAGTGTGGATAAATAATTGCAAGATATATCATTATAAAAAGAAAAGAAAATTGTAGCATTTCACTAAAATGGCGGGTCGGGTCGGGTCAACCATTCCAATGATAGAAACTTTAGTTAGCACTTCTATAAAACGTTACGAGTGGGTCGACTGTCACACACTATCAGAGTTTGCAGAAAACTAGGGTTTATTAGGGTTTCTACCTCTCTCTCTCTTTCTCTCTCTAACATGGCAGAGGCAGTGACAGTAACCTCCGAAACTGTTACGGAGACCAATGAAACACCGTCACCAGACATGGATGTCGAAACCCTAGAAACCAAAAATCCCAACGCAGACTCCAAGGATTCCAAGAAGCGATTGAGAGAAGAAGAGGAAGAAGAAGGATCAGAAGAAGGAAACGACGTCGTTTCCAAGGTAGAGAAGTCTGCCGAGGAAGAGAGGTTGGAGAAATTGGGGGATGGAGAAAAGAGAGAAACAGAGGAGGAAGTGGTTTTGGGTCCGAAGAAATTCGGATCCTCGAAGGAGATGTTTTATTACTTCTATAACTTTCTTCATCACTGGCCTCCTAATGTTGATATCAACAAGGTATTAATTTCTTGTTTCTTTTAACACTTTTTTATATTGAATTTTGGGTGGTTTATGCTGAAATTCTTTCTTATTAGCTTATTGGTTTCAAAGTTTCTTTTTAGTGCAATTGTTTGGGGTTTGAGCAAGATTTACCACAAGCTCTTAGTCCTAGTTCTAACTTGGGCTTTGTGAAATCTGCAATTAACAATTGAATTTATTTGGAGAAGGGTCAATCCTGGAGTCTAGTTCAATTAATTAGTCAGAATTGTTTACTTCCTTCATTGAGAGTTTAGGAGTAGTTTTATCAAGTGGGATGGAGTTTGATTGTGGGTATACTTGTATTGTTTGCTTAATGGAGAGAGAGAGATAAGAATCTAGGAGTAGTTTTATGCAAGTGGGATGGAGCTTGATTTAGGTATATGAATACATGAATTTAGGTGGCATTTTGAATGTAGAATAAATGAAAATGGCACGTGCTTATCTTTGACCTTAATGGAAAAGATAGATGCGGAGAATTTTGCATAATGTCAATGCTTCCACTTATATTGACAACAGTTGTCAATTTGCTATATAGGCTTTTTAGTTAAAATGCCACCAATTTAACTTTTAACGTTCATGGCAAGGACAGATGCAGGGAGCTTTGTGTAAAGTACTCTTTTGCAATGGAAAACAAATGGGGAACACCAATGCTTCCAATTTTGTTTGTAATATTTATGGATTTGCCATATAACTACTTTAGTGAAAATGCCTTCTCTCTCATTAATGAGATTTAGTTTAACATTTATTGTGGTTTACGATAGTCCCCTGTATATGGTGAGGAACTTTGCCATGGTTTGAATGACAACAATACCAACGGGTGAGTCTTACTTTAGATGATTGAGATAAGTTATGGTTAATGTTTCTCATTTCTCATCTGTGGTGTTGGTTATCCAATTGTGCTACGAGAGTTTATTACTTTGTTTCCTGTGTGATCTTTGGGATGAGGCTTATAAATTATATGAGTGCATGATGTTTGCAAAATGAGCTGCAATGGAATTTTGTCTTTATTTCTCTTGCAAGATGTGAATTGACATACCTGATCAATCATGCCCAAAATCATAGCTTGTATGTGAAACTTGATAGCATACACAACTTACTAACAACTTTGCATCAAAATTACCTTTTAGGGAATAATTGGAAGAGTCCAAGGCTCATATGGATGATGTTTATTCTGTCCAGTTAGTGCCAATGTTTAATCACTTCATTTGACATTTACGAGTGAGTGTTAAACAAAATATTAAGAAGTTACTAAGTTTCCTAGTACGATCTATTTGTTTCTTAGATAGTGGTCTTCGATAATGGAAAGATAATTACTATGGGATTAGAGAGCTTTGTCAACTCCAGAACTGCCCTCTCCCTTCCCTTCCTTTTCTTCCCTTTGAAAGCTGGAATTTGCATTAGAGAATAGTTACATCCTCCATAAGCACGCTCATTAGTCATTACAGTTCTAAAAGCTAATGGTTTTAATTTTCATTGTTTCAAAGCCATACTTGTCAAATTACGTGTTTTGCTTTTACTTTTCTATCATGTCCAATATCATAAAGGTTTTTGGATAGTGGAAAATTAATTTTATTGAATATAAATCCTTTTGATCTCAAAAAGTCGGATCTCAAAAAGATGGGGCCTTTCTCTCGTGATGGCTCTGGACACTTTCTTATTTCAAGTATTTATGATTCCCATATTAATGAAAAGGTCCTAATATTTGATGCAAAGTGAAAATGCTGCACTAGACAAATACGTAATTTTTTTTTTTGGATTTAAAATGGAAATCCTTTTGCCTTTCTCTCATGTTGTCAATGGATCCTTTTCTTATTTCAAGTATTCACAATTCCCATATTACCAAGAAGGTTCTGGTATTTTGTACGATGTGGAAGTGGTGCACTGAGACAAATGAGTGATTTGTTTAGGATTTACAATGTAAATCCTTTTGGCTTTCTTCATCTCCCTTTGGAATCAAAACAGTAATATTATGTTTTTGACCTCATGTGTAATTGTTTTTCTGCATTAAAATATTAAGGGCAAGGTTCCATTCCTTCTTTACCATTCCCAAAACCCGCAAGGAAGATTGTCTTTTTATGGTAAATGGCAATATAATTTGTAGTTCAATTTTTCAGAATTTACCTAATTCCTAAGATGATGGAGTTAATTGTTTGTTGTTTTGACAAGAGTGGGAATGATCATCACATATCTTGCCAATGATAAGGTGTATCATTTGACACCTCTAGATATTTAGATTCTAGTTTTAAGCTGATAACTTCTTGTAGATAAGTCTCTTGACCAGGAGTATTTTCGACGTGTGGTTATGTGGCAGTATAGTGGTTGAATTGGGAAGAGGCATGGAAGAAAATGTTAAGACCCATGTTTCCTAGATTCTATATATTTAGGATATAGTTCTCTGAATTGTGTTAGGTTCAGTTGTTTCCCTTCTTTCACATTCTATTTTGAGGCGTTGCCCTCACTCCCACCACCCCACACCCCCCTTCTCTCATCCCCCTCTAGGTAATATTCTGGAGTTCATGGAGCTGAAATCAGAATGGCGTATCTGTGTTAAATTTGAAAATTGTGGAAAACTATCCGTCTATACTGCTTTGTAATCTAGTTTGTATCTTTATTCAGCTGACATAAACATTTTTACTTCATTTAAACTAATCATTTGAAAGACTTTCTTCTACTTGCATCTTGGTCTCTGTCCCAAAGAATTCCGCTTGCATAAAAATTTGACTTTTAGCAGATAATATGCCATTGTCATATTTTATTTTATTTATCTTTTACAAACACATACTAATCAGGTTTTTCTGTCATAGGCTAAGCTTACTGCTGCTTATTGTCTTTACCTGGTGCTATCATTATACTTTGGTGATTTTCAATTTTTATATTGTGCTTGCCAATCTTTTATTGCAGTATGAGCACCTGGTGCTTCTTGACTTGCTTAAGAATGGTCACTTAGAGTCGGACAAGAAAATAGGCTCTGGGGTCAATGTTTTTCAAGTCCGGTTCCATCCTATTTTCAAGAACCGCTGCTTTTTCATCATAAGGGAGGATGAAACTGTCGATGATTTCAGCTTTAGGAAGTGTGTGGATAACATCCTTCCATTACCTGATAAGATGCAACCTGACCAATATGCAAATAAAGCATTGGCTGGAAAAGGCAAGTCCAATGGTAACCGCGGCGGCCGTGGTGGAAAAAGAGGTGGTCATGGCCGTGGAGGTGGTCGCAAGTCAAGAAATTGAGGCACTGCTCTGCTGAATGGAAAACAATGAAAGGAAAGCTTATCAAATTTTGGCCATTGTATGTTTTCTTCTGTTGTTTAAATCAAGTTCATTATGTTCTTGTATGGATTATTACTTATGACCGGATAGCTCGGATTAAGGCTCTTATAGTATTGACAAACCCTGGGGTTTGTTGGAGATTGACATGGCGAGATAGATTGCAATAGTAATTAATATGGGAAATCAAGAAATTTCGGATTAGAAATGGAACTCCAATTTCTCTGTTTTGCTTCTCCTTTTAATTGATGGTGGGCCAATGATAAACAGCTTTTAGAGATGATTACATGATATCGATTATTTATAAAAATATATATATATTTTCAAAAAAAAAAAAATTATAGTAACTTTTATAAATTTCTCATGTTAGTGCATTTAATTCTAACCCTATGGATGGTATAAATACTTGTATTGTATGTGCATTTTGAAAAGTTTAATTAATTCAAAGTAGCACCTTTAATTGAATTTTTTTTTTTTAATTTTCATTGCAGTAAATATATTTAATAAAAAATATAACCTTATTTTTCTTTAGCTGCAATTAATGGTAAATAGTCTGAAATTAAAAGAATGTGATTGTGATGCATTCAAAGTGCCATTGTTTAAAATGATTTCATTCAAACGTTACTTTACATTTAGCTACTACTAAATAGACGCTTAGGTGGTGTTGGGCAAATATCTAATTTCTTTCCATTTATCTTAATTTAATTTAATTTAATTTTTGTATTTATAGTATTTTTTAAATAAATTAAATAATTATTTATAAAAATATATATTTTTCTAAATAAAAATCAGACTTCTCGATAGAAAGATATAAATTATTATTATTGTTATTAAATGTGTTAAAATGAACTTAATTTTTGTTAAGCCTAAATATAAGTTTAGTGGGATGTAATGTTAAATTTCTTAATTATGATTTTAAATTTGATTTGTAATTTGGGTATGTAGCAAATTATATTGAGAGGGTAACCTTTAAATGAGATACTAAAGTATTCGAAGTATAAGTTTAGAGATAAGTTGATATGGTATAAAAAAGAGAGGGGGGAGAGAGAAGGTTTTGGTTTAAAACACAAAAAAGAAAAAGAGAGAAGGTTTTGGTTGATGATGAGTTCAAGGATTTTGCGGCCAAAAACTTAGCCGCCCGCGCAATGTAGGCGCACACGGGCACACAAATGCAAGCATATGAAGCACGACGATGGACACCTTCCCAAGTAAACTCACCTGGGCTTAACAAAGATTATTATAGTTTATGGTTTTCTATTACTTCATGTATTTATATACACTTCAACACAGATTAAAAAAGACTTTCTTTCTACCCTTCTTATTGGGGTTTAATTATATTACTTTTTTTAAAAAATAAATACATATTTATTTTTACTTCAATTCACTTGGAAATTACTCCTAATCAAACAACCCCCAAAGAAAAACTTAAGCTAATTATTTGTGTCTAAATCATACCAATTGAATTCAACCAATAGAAATAATAATCAATTAAGATGGCGTTTGGAAAATATTTAAATTATTAATAGCTTTTTAATAAAAATTTAACAAATCTCAATTAAATTTATAATAAAATTTCCCGAACAGGACAATAATTAAGCCTATTAAGGGGTGGCGGAGGGTAACGCACAAGAGGCATTCATATGAACACACACACACACACACACATTTGTTTTGTGGAAGAAAATTAAATTTTCATCATTAATTAAAAAAAATTAGGAAAAGTCATTAAATTCAATGTTGGGGGAACTTATCCTTGTAACTCACAAAAATACACTCAAACACACGATACTCAATAATGGTACTCATAATTTAAATTGGGGGTTTAGTTTTATCCATTGATGAGACGGCGCACTATCTCCCAAGAAACAAACACTTTCATGTTCCTGCTTCATGCTCTCAATATATGCCCTCCCCTTGTCTCTTCTAATTCTCTCTCCCTCTCTCTCTCATATTAATTCGCCAAATATCTCTATCGCCCATCAAAATCCTACTTCTGTCTTTCTTTTTGTTTGTCTCTTTGTCTCTCATATGGCAAGTGACTCACTATAAGTTATATGAGATGATTCCCATGGAGGAAGATACCTTTTCATGTCCAACCATGTGTCATCTACTTGATGCCGTGTAATATATATTCTAATGAACACTTGATTCCTAGGATGGAGATCCTTTAAGCACTTTTTTGTTCACTCTTTGCACATTCATATGTACATTATTGTTCTTTCTATTATTTCATGTATGTAATTATGGGTTATTTTTCTTTTTCCATTTTGTAGAGTGCCAAGTGGGATATCTTCATGGGATTGGAAACATGATCTCCCTTGGAAAGAGAGTGTTAATGGCACAGTTCCTCTAATGCAGAGTTTCCCTACTGATCCTGTGTATTCAAGTGCAATCTCAGGTGTTTCCCATCATATTTTTATCGTCTTCATCAAAATTATCTTTTATTAAACAAAAGGGAGAAAAGGGGCTTCTAACCTTTGCTGTCAGCCCCCGACCCTTATTTTGCAGTCTTGTTAATAGATAAAATCTTTCTCACGCAACTTTTTATTATGTATATATTTTGTCTATGCAGATGATGTCTATAATTATTGGTATTATGGGATCGGAGGCATGAGAGATGTGGATGTTGGATTAGTGCCTGAGAAGCAGCCATTGTTGTTATGCGAGAATAATGAAGGGGTTTATGATGAGTCTAATAATGTGGGAATGAAGAAGTTGAGGAGGAGCAGAGAAGAAAAGACTACTTCAAAAACGCTGTCCCGAGAGCAAATATCACAGTACTTCTACATGCCTATAACTCAAGCTGCTAAAGAACTCAACGTTGGCTTGACCCTCTTGAAGAAAAGATGCAGAGAATTAGGAATTCGTCGATGGCCTCATAGGAAGTTGATGAGCCTTCAAACCCTTATCAAGAGCATAAAGGTTCTCTCTCTCTCTCTCTCTCCCCCCTCCCCCCATATGTTTTCTACGACCAATGCTTAAGTACATGATATAAATCCTTAAAAGTTTATATTGTCAAATATATATAAAAGAAAACCATTTATGAATTTTAGTATTCAAAATAATACACATTCGTGATTAGAGTTTTGTATGACTATTTATCCTTTGAATTTTACGGAAGCATATTGTTTGTTTTTGTTCGCTGAACATATATACTTTATTGACTTTGTTCTCTTGTTACTATGATATATGTAGTTTTGAACTCTCTCTCTCTCTCTCTCTCTCTCTCAATTTTAATGTGTGGAGCAGGACTTGAGCAGAGAAGGTGAAGAAGTGAGCGATGAGAAGCTGAGAGAGGCAATAGAGATGCTAGAAAAAGAGAAGAAAATACTGGAGGAAATGCCTGATGTGCAACTTGAGGACAAAACAAAGAGGCTAAGACAAGCATGTTTCAAGGCAAATTACAAGAAGAGAAAACTAATGTGCATAATGGATTCACAATTCTCACCTTCATCATTTAACTCTACCAACAACAATGCGGGTGCCATGATCGATCATTTTGATGCTCGCAGGCTTAATAATGTCGAGGATGAGGAAGAGGAAATCAGGTCTCTCTTGTCTGATTGTTTCTCTTCCACAAATGGTGTGTTTTGAAACTCTGTCCAGCTTGTGTCACCAAAACTCTTGGATGTGGCATGATCAGAAGGTAGAAACTGGATTTGTAGAGGTTAGCTTTTGCTTGTCTTTAATGGAAAGTTCTACTTAATTTTGGCCATAAATAAGAATCTTCTCCCACAAAATTTTTGTGGTTAATTTGTTTCTGAACATTTTGCGACGGAATTTTTTTTTTTATTTGTTAAATAATAAACTTTTTAGCAACCAACATGTTGGCCCCATAAGAAGAAAAAAGTTGCAAAAATCTTCCGGTACCTGGATCAAGTTATTCAGCATTTTCTGAGTTCTTCTGGGAATCTACCTAGAAAAGTTAGTGTTGTTAGTACAAAAAAGTGTTATTGAACTACAATTTCTATGATTTTCCCCCAATTACAAATGAAGCGTAATTTTCTATCATTTTAATATTTATAAATATTGTGAGTAGAACATATTCTGCCCGGTGTTTTTAAAATAGGATCGGATCAGCCGATTCAACCGGAAACCGTTCTATAATTTGGTTTGAGTTTTTATTATTAAATCGAATGAAATTAAAACTGGTCAAAACAGTTTAAAACATGTGAAAATTGATAAAATCCACGAACTGTTCAAATCAATCTGATCGATTTTCATAACAAGTTGTGATTTTTATGTGTTGCTGATAAAATAAATTCAATTTTAATAGAAATATATGGAATTTATTTTATTTTAAAATATATAATATATAAATTATATATATAATATTATGATGATATCATTTTATTCGTAAAATGATTCGATCAATCTGACCAATGAGCTAATAAACTGATCGGTTAATCGAGTTGTTAACTTATTTAGTTTTAAAAATATTGATTCTAGCAATTTAAAATTATACTATTAAAAAGAATATTTCTAGAGGATTTTGAGACTGTTATTGCCGTGATACCATCAGTTGAACCATTAAAATAACCCACAACTAGGTATGCATAGACCTGCACCAGGACTGCTTCAGACCTTGAACCGGCCACCTGACTGTTTTCGACCAGTTCAATTAACCGTACGGATACGATTAAGGTTAAGGTTGAACCATTTTGAAATCAACCCTGAATCAAACTATAAATTATCCAAAAAAAAAAATTATGGTTAAACCGTTTAAAATAAGGTAAAGACTGAAGGATCTGAATTCACGACACTTGAACCTTTTCAAATTAAATAATAATAAATAGGATATTTTAAAATTTAAAATATCCTATATAAATAATATTTTTAACACTTCTTCACCCCAACAAAGAAAAGAAATAATAATATAAAATAACCCTCTCTCTCTCTTTCAAAATTAAGACCCCAAATTAGACCCTCAAGGGTCAGCCGGTTCGAAGATCCATAAACCGGCTTTTAGTCATCCTCCATTGGCGGGGGTGATTAGTTGGCTGTGTGATATGTCATCAGTAGCATTCGGTAAATACACACTCTCTTTAACATTTATATACAAATATACATATTTTAAAAATGGTTCTACAATTCTATCACCTGTGTCATACTTCTCTTTCTCCACTTTCATATGTCAACTTGTATTTTCCAATATTGTTAGTACGCTCTCTCTCTCTCTCTCTAAAAGTTTTTCATTTCGAGACATCCACTCGGGCTAGGCAAACCAGTTGACCAACAAAACTTGCAGTTCTTACAAAGTACCGATACTTTATGACTCAATCGATAGACCACCGACTAATCCTCAAAGCTCTGGTAGTCACAAAGTACCAATACTTTGTGACTCAGACGGAATAACAAAGTATCAATATTTTGTGAAGGAATGAATGCCCACGTGGGGCATCTTTCCTTATTTGGAAAAATGAAATATCCCACTTTCCATATGCACAAATGGTAACTTATGGGATTTGAATTCCCTACCATTTGTGGTGACGGAGACATATGGAAACTAGGGGCAAAACCCTAGGACACACAACCATTGCAAAGATTGTGAGGAGACAATTGAGAGAAAGAGGGAAAAATTCTGCGAAGAGAATTTGTCACCGGATTCGATTGAGGGGTCGTGGTGCTGCGGTGATAGCTCATCTTTTGTGGTTATCATCCCGACTGCGAGGTCGATTGATCGAGGTTCGTCGTTCCCAGATTTTGCAATCTACTTTTGAGGTATGCCCGAAAATCCTATTCTTTTATGATTCCGAAATATTTTGCACGCTTCCGCATGTGTATGTGCATATAAATCCAACATTTTGTAATTCAGGCTACGGACCATCGAATAGCAAAGTACAAGTAGCAAAGTACAAGTACTTTGTGACTCAAGCAATGAATCATTGAAGAGCAAAGTACCAGTACTTTATGACTAAGACTATCGAATACCAAAAAGCAAAGTATCAGTATTTTGTGACTAAGGCAACCGAATAACGAATAGCAAAGTACTAATACTTTATAACTCAGGCGACGGACCATTGAAGAGCACAGTATTGGTACTTTGTGACTGAGACAACTGAACACCGACCAATCCTCAAAACTCTTACAGTTGCAGAGTACTAGTACTTTGTGACTCAGGCGACCGAACACTGAATAGTAAAAAACCAGTACTTTGTGCCTCATATGACCGAACGTCAAATAGCAAAATATCAATACTTTGTAACTCAGGTAACGAAGCACCGAAGAGCAAAGTACCAGTACTTTGTGATTAAGGCGATCGAATATCGACCAATTCTCAAAACTCTTGTTGTCACAAAATACCAATACTTTGTGATTCAGGCGAGTGAATAGCGAATAGCAAAATATTAGTCTTTGTGACTCAAGTGACCGAATGACAAATAGCAAAGTACCAGTATTTTGTGACTGAGGCGACCGAATACCGAATAGCAAAGAACTAATACTTTGTAACTTAGGCGACGGACCACCAAAGAGCAAAATACGAGTATTTTGTGATTGAGGCAATAAATACCAACCAATTCTCAAAACTCTTGCAATTGCAAAGTACCAGTACTTTGTCATTCAGGCAACCGAACACCGAATAGCAAAGTATTAGTACTTTATAATTCAGGCGATCGAACATTAACCAATTCTCAAAGATCTTACAGTTATAGAGTACCAGTACTTTATGACTCAAAATATCATGACTTACTCTGTGATTGTTTAATTTGTCTATAACTGATATCAATCAATCGTAGTTCTCTTATTAATGCATTTTTTAGTTATCATTTCAAATCTTTATGATTATTAATTGTACCAATTAATAAAATATTTGTCATTTTTCTTACAAATTTCAATTTTCTAATTTATATTAATTTAAATTTTCATAAATTTTTTCATAATAACGTTGCGACTTTTTTTTTACTCTTATTTCCAATGGATATATAATTTCAATATTTTAGACAAAATTCAAACTCCACACCCTTCACACGTGCGAAGTACCGGTACCTTGTGACTCAGGTGACGGACCATAGAATTGCAAAGTACCAGTACTTTATGATTGAGACAACTGAATACCAACAAATTCTCAAAATTCTTATAGTCGGATAGTATCAGTATATTATGATTCAGATGACCGAACACCAAATTGTAAAGTACTAGTACTTTGTGACTAAGGCAAGGACACTAACCAATTTTCAAAGTTAGTGAAGAGCAAAGTACCAATAATTTGTGATTCAGGCGACGGACCACCGACAAATGCTTATCCATTTTGATAAGTACAAAGATTCAGTGCATCCCATTGTGCCAAAGAGAGCGAAATTATCACAAACATTTCTTAGTTATTGAATGTTGTTGGAAACCACGTTCCCAAGTCTCAAACCACTTCACTTTATACAAGCTCTCAATTCAATAGGGAATGCCTACTCCTGGCCACAAACTCCCACACCTATCTCTCAGTTTCTCAAACTCAAGTAATGTTTTGAACAAGGACTTCGAGAGATAGAGGGGGATAATTGAAAGACAAAAATGAATAAATGCTGTAATACAACCACATGATAGAAAGATAACACCTTTGTGCTCATTTAACCTATTAGGTAGAGATGTGCCCGAACCGATTTGGGCCCGAAAACCCATCCAGCCGCCCTAGAAAAAGCCCGACCTGTGAAACGAACTGGAGGTACAATAACCTGGCCCTGCCCGAACCGGGTACAGTAGCGGTCTGAGCTAGTTCAACAGATTTTGGAACCGGGAACCGGCCCGACCCGGCCGGTTCCAACGGCTCCTTATCCATCTTTTTTTTTTTTGAATTTTTTTTTCAATTTTACCCCTTTTTGTTCCTCTTTTTCGGGCCAAATCGGCCTGACCCAGCTCGGACTAGCCTAGGAACCACAGCCAGGTCGGCCTGCGGTTTTGGGAACAGCCCTTGAACCGGACCGGGCTCAGCCCAGTCCAGCCCAGTTACAACTTTACTATTAGGTTAGCCAAGGATTTATGATCTTCTCCACTTCTCATCTAACCAAATTGTTATGGATAAACCATGAAGCGCACTCATGAATACAAGTCACCCCATAACATGGACATAGTTATAGAAGTTTTATATCGTAATAGGTTACAAAGTCAGTGTGTTAGGCCTAAAGGATATATCCAAGAGCAAAGTATCAACACTTTGTGACTAAGGCGACACCGATGAGCAAAGTATCGATACTTTGTGACTGAGGCGACCAAATAGCGAAGAGCAAAGTATGAACACTTTGTGACTAAGGTAGCAAAGTAAGAGGACCTTGTGATTGAGGTAACGGATCAATTGAAAAGCAAAGTACCAATACTTTGTGACTCAGGCGAAGGACCATCAAAGAGCAGAGTACCATTATTTTATGACTGAGACGACCGAATACCAACTAATTCTCAAAACTTTTGCAGTTGTAGAGTACTAGTATTTTGTGATTCAGGTGACCGAATATCGAATAGCAAAGGATTAGTGCTTTGTGACTTAGGTGACGGACTACCGAAAAACAAAGTATCAGTATTTTGTGACTCAGACAATGAAACACCTAAGAGCAAAGTATCAATACTTTGTGATTGAGGTGACCGAATACCAAATAGCAAAGTACCTATGCTTTTGTAACTGAAGTGCCCGAACATTGAATAGCAAAGTCCGAGCTTTGTGACTCATGTGACCGAATGCCAAATAGCAAAGTATTAGTACTTTGTGACTGAGGCGACCAAACAACGACTAATTGTCAAATCTCTTATAGTCCCAGAGTACCATTACTTTGTGATTCAGGCAACCGAACACTAAATAACAAAATACCAGTATTTTGTGACTTAGGCGACGGACCACTGAATAACAAAATACCAATGTTTGTGATTGAAGTAACTGAACACCGACTAATCGTCAAAACTCTTGCAGTCGTAGAGTACTAATACTTTGTGATTCAGACAATTGAACACCAATAGCAAAATACTGGTGCTTTGTGACTCAGGCGACCGAATGCCGAATAGCAAAATACCAGTACTTTGCAACTTAGGCGATGAACCATCGAATAGTAAAATATCAGTACTTTGTAACCGAGACTACTGAATACTGAATAGCAAAGTACTAATACTTTTTGACTAAGACGACCGAACGCTGAATAGCAAAGTATCAGTACTTTGTGACTTAGGCGACGGAACGCTGACCAATCCTCAAATTTGTGACTTAAAATATCATGACTTACTATTTGATTGTATAATTTGTTTTTTATTGATATCAATTAACTGTAGTTCTTTTATTAATGTATTTTTTAGTCTAGTATTTCAAATATTTATAATTATTAACTGTGCTAATGAGTGAAATATTTGTCATTTTTTTTAACAAATTTCAATTTTTTGATTTATATTAATTAACTCTTTATAATTTTTTTAACAATGTTATGATTATTATTATTTTTTTTATTTTTAATGGGCATATAGTCCGAATATTTCGGACAAAATTCATACTGCCCGGTGTACTCCTCGTGGTATATTTTATGACCATTAAACAGCAAACCAACAACGTTAGGTAATGCTTTTAATTAAAACTAATAAATGAGATGTCATTTAAATTCTTCAGATTCGAGACCGTTATCGACGTCTCTGCTCTCCCTATCTTTGTTTTTCCAAATGACATCAATCTCTCAAATTCGTCTTCTTTGCTGTTCTTGTATGAACTCCAATCACCAAAACCATCTCTCTGCTCATCCTCTTCTCAAATTCTCTCTCATCTACACTCTCTCACCCACACACCAGAACACACACTTCAACATCAACCCCAACACAACAAAGCCTCTGAAAACAAAGATTTCTATTCTCTCATAAAAACGTGCGCCTCAAAGTCCCATTTGCTCCAAATTCACACCCAATTGATAAAGAATCTCCTAATCCAAAACCCCATAATTTCCCTCAACTTCTTGTTTAACTCTCTTGCTCATGATCTTAACTATTCTTCAAAACTTTTTCTCTCAAATTGAAAACCCATCACCATTTCAGTACAATGCAATGATCAAAGCTAGTTCACCTTCTAACGGGTTTAATTTATTTTTAGAAATGCAAAGAAAAGGCGTTAAAATTGATGCATTGACTGCTTCTTTTGTTCTGAAGTTGTGTTTAAAGTTGAAATATTTAATGGGAGGTTTACAGATTCATTCAAGGATTTTAAGGAATGGATTTCAGTCTGATGATCATTGGATGACTTGTTTGATGGATTTATATTCAAATTGTGGAAAATGCGATGAGGTTTGTAGAGTGTTTGGTGAAATGTCTGTAAGAGATACAGTGGCTTGGATTTGAAATGTGTTGATTTCTTGTTATATTGGTAATGAGAGGTCCCGAGATGCTCTTAGTGGCTTGAAAATGCTATGAAGTATGTAGAGTGCTCTTAGTGTGTTATATTTGTACGGGTCTGAGATGTGTTTGATTTCTTGCCGTGGAGAAAAGCCATGTTGCTTGCTTCTGCTTCAGGCGTGTGGAAATTTGAACTCCTTGGATTTTGGTGAGTAAATTCATAAGTATATTTGTGAAAAGGGGTATGTGAATGCTCTCAATTTACAGAATTCACTCATCTCGATGTAATCACAGTGTGGTTCCTTGGAGAAAGCTTATGGGGATTTTAAGGTGATGCCGAGTAGAAATGTTGTTTTTGGCAGTAAATGGATATGGGAGGGACGCACTTGAAGCATTTAAGGAAATGCTGAATATGGGTGTTTCAACAGATGATAAGATTTTTGTTGGTGTTCTTACAGCTTGTAGTCATGGTGGGTTGGCGGATGAAGGTTTGATGTTTTCAAGCGAATGAGGGAAGAGTTTCAGATAGTGCCTAATACTCATCATTATGGGTGCATGGTTGATCTTTTGGCTAGTGCTGGGTTGCTTGATGAGGCCTATGAGTTTATTATGTCCATGGACATTGTACCAGACCCTGAGATATGGAGGACATTATTTGGGGCTTGCAGAATTCATCAGAACTTTGACCTCCGACAACATGTGATTGAGAAATAGGTTGAACTTAGGGCTCAGCAAGGGGGGACTATGTTCTTTTGTTGAACATTTATTCTTCTTTAGAGAATTGGGAGAAGGTAATAGAGCTAAGGAGGTTTTTAAAGGAAAGAGGAATAGAGACTACACCAGGCTCAAGTACAGTTTCTTTGAAAGCAGAGTTGCATGAATTTGTTGCAAACGATGTCTCACATCCACAAAAGTGTGAAATATATGAAAAGCTGGGTGAAATAACTAATCAACTAAAGATTGAGGCTATGAAGCTCACGTAACATCTGAATTGCACCATATGGATGCAGCTGAAAAGGAAATTAATCTATCATATCACAGTGAGAAGTTGGCAATTGCTTTTGCGATTCTATCAACCCCACCTCGGACAAGCATCAGAGTGGCCAAGAATCTTCGAATTTGTGTTGATTGCCACAATTTTGCAAAGGTTCTCACTGGGGTTTATGATCGAGTAGTGGTTGTCAGAGATCATACAAGCTTTCGTTATTTCTGTGGAGGACAATTTTCCTGAAATGACTACTGGTAGTTCCTCCATGCAACTCACGGTCAGTGATTGCATTAACAGGTCTCTGGCTTACCAAATCTGTAGAGTGTGAGAGCTTAAAAGAGGTGATGAGAACAGATGTCAAATGACATACATGCAGAAGGGGTGACTGGAACAGAAAAAGCATCAAAGCAGTGGAAATTTCGGTGACCATTTAAAGTTAAAGAAACTTTAGCACAGGTGATGTTGCAAACAGTGCCATGTCTTTTGTGGCGGCGCCAGTAAACAACCTTTCATGTCCTCAGAAGAATGATTTTGTATATGTCTGAGGTGCTGTTGACGTTGTGGATATGGTACACGTCAATGTAAGAGAAGGTTTTAATCAGCCCAAGGGTTGCCCTTGCAATGAATTGAGAGAGTAATAAATTTTCTGTTCGGATTACCCACAGTTTGCAGCATGGTATTTTAGACTTTATTTTCCTCTTCTTATAACTTCATTGCAGATCCTGATTTGCCAGCAAGTTGGGGAAGGGGAAAGAGAAGAGGATGGGGAAACGACTGATGAGGTTCCTTTTTATTTGAATGAGGAGGTTGGAAAAATATTTCCATGGGCCAAAGACTTTTGTCCCTGCCCAAAATATGCTAAAATTAAATTCACAAATTGTCTATTGAAGTACAAATTTCCCATTCAAGGTATATGTCTTATGGTAGGAAGCGGGAAAATTAACATGAGATCTAATGAATATTGTGTACCTGTCTTTTCTACAAGAATATGTTTCATGACAGCCCTCTTTAGGTTGCCTAGAAACACTTGCAGGAACATTGGTTAATTGGAAGTATTACCCAAAGCATTGTGAATGCCTGGTACTTGGTACGGATGTGATGACAAGTTTGCACTAAGAGTACTTATGACTCAATACCAAAAGAGTTACCAAACGAGTTTAGGAATATCTGTAATTTGGTATAGATTTTTAAGTATTGCTGTAAAGCAATAAACTGGATTGTTATTTGAAAACAATCAAACGCTACATGCTCTGCAAGAGGACAGCCGTAACATTTTAGATCTACAACAGTAATGGAACTCAATGAAACTCTATGAAAGGCCGTTCAAACACAGTAACCATGAAAATGGTCGAAACTACAGCTCTGCAAAACTGAAAGCGCTCATCCAAGGATGAAGGAGACACTATTGCATGCTTTCTTTATTATACTATGGTCAAAGCTTCATCTTGATAGTATTTTATGCGGCCACAGGTTGTTTGTTTGCAAATGCTATGCCCTTTTCAATGCTGGCCTTAAGTTCTGCTTTTAGGGCTTCAACAGCCTTTTCTTCATACTCAGTCAAACCTTGCAGGTCAGAAGAAATGAAGGCCTCAACACCCTTTTTCCCAAGCTTAACCCTCGACGCAAAGAATGGAAGTTCAGTCAGGTCTGACTGAACAAAAGAACACTCATAGACATCTGCATCTCCATCGAGTGCACGGAGTGATGACTCGACAAATCTTGCTGCTGCATATGCCATTGATAGTGTAGCAGATCCAGTGCCTGCCTTTGCCTCAACAACTTCTGTTCCAGCATTTTGAATCCTAACAGTTAGCTGTTCTATTTCTTCATCGGTGAAACTAACAGCAGGCTTTGTCTTTGACAGCAGCGGTAGAATAGTTATCCCTGCATGTCCCCCAACAACTGGGACATCAACATCAATGAGCTTCAAGTTCTTCTTCTGTGCAACAAATGTGTTTGCCCTAACAACATCGAGTGTGGTAACACCAAAAAGCTTCTTGGGATCATAAACACCCTTCTGCTTCAAAACTTCCGCAGCAATTGGCACTGTGGAGTTCACTGGATTACTTATGATGTGAATAAAGGCATCTGGGGAGTTGTCAGCAACAGCCTCGATCAAACTCTTGACAATACCAGCATTGATGTTGAAGAGGTCATCACGAGTCATACCCGGTTTTCTTGGGACCCCCGCAGGGATGACAACTACATCCACGCCTTTCAAACAATTGGCTAATTCAGCAGGGCCCGTAAAGTCCAGAACTTGAGATGGGGTATTGCAGTGACTGAGATCAGCAGCAACTCCCTTAACATTTGCAATATCATAAAGGTGAAGGGCCGAGACTAATGGCGACATTTTGATTAAAAGTGCAAGTGGTTGACCAATACCTCCAGCAGCTCCCAAAACTGCCACTTTGTATGATGCTTGGGGCTGCAAGTTATACTGAAATGCCCCTTTTTGTTTAACAGCCTTCAGAGGAAAAGTACCTCGAAGTGCAGTTATGTTACCCAAGAAGGATGACTCAGTCTCAATCGATACATTTGATGCTGCCTTAAGGCCGCTAAAACTCCTCATAGAGTTGGCGGAATTGAACCTCATAAATAGAGATTTTGTTTGTGAGTGCAGGTTTAATTTGCACTCGGTTGAAGAAATTGATCCAATCGAGAAAGTAGCTGCTGATGTTGCTGCCATTTTGTACTCTGTCAAACAAAATAATTTGAAAGGCTTAAGTTCAGGGACAATTCATTCTTAGTACTCTATCAAGAGATCATAACTCTATAAATGTAATCCACAAGGAATTTGAAGATAAAATAATTCTTGTTCTTCTTCCCAATCATCATGACGCCCTCAATTTAGGACATAGTGATGTGATTAATGTGAATTTGTGGTTTTTGATTAAATACTACTTACCTACATAAGTGTTAAATGGGAACAAATTGAATTCCATCTACCAAAATAAAAAACCTAAATCTTATACCAAAGCATCAGTCCCATACATTTGTATGGTATAAAAAGATTGCAGGTTAATTCATGAGGTTGACATTTTTGCTTAAATCATGAATTCTCAAAGCCATATTACCTCCATGAAATTCAGACAGTTAGACCAACAAAAAGATTCACAATTCAACCAAATCGATGCAGATCATAGAAGATCTATGGCTAAGACGCATTCCCAATCAAGTAAAAAAATCTTAAACGAACCCGGTATACAATAAAAATCTGCCGTTCAAATTAATGGGTCCAATCAAAATTGCCAGTTTCTTAGAGACCAATTGAAAGCAAAAAACGTAAGCATAAAAAAGAATAGAGAGTGCCAATGGTCATACAGGATTTAGAACAAACATTTGGATCCACAAACATTAAATCCTAAAACAATCTTAAATGAAATGAAAGTGAATAGATCCGAGAACAAATCCCCAGATTCAGATTTACGTGATTGAGAACAAAATCAAGTGGGCACATGTAAAAGCCCAGAATTTGAAATACCCAAAAGAAACGAGGTGCAGTTCAATGAAAAGAGCACCTGAGAAAAAGAATTAGACGTACGTGTGATTGTACCTGAGAAGCTGTTGACTGCTTGAGGCGACGGTTTTGGGAGGTTGAGGAGTTATGAGGGAAGAGTCGACTTTAGTTTCTCCGCCCAATAGACCTCGAGCGAATCTGCCCTTTTGTTTCTGTCTCTTACAATGTACGGGGTTTGCAATACAATTACAACTAATGCGGCCGCCGGGGGTGGCGTGAGAGATTCATCTTTATATATATATAGACACGCGGAAAACAGGTGCGGGAGCTTTTTCCTCGAGGGGCAATGTACTGAATTTGAATGGAATTTAGTCGACTATTCAAAACAGTCGGACCAACCTAGGCCAGACCAACTTAAGGCCCCTGAATCAGGACCATCATGTAACTTTAATTTTAAAGATATTTATATTTTTTATGTTATTTTTCACATGAATTTTGTAAATAATATCCTAGATCTTATAATTCAAATATCAATTTTTTGATAGGGAAATTAATAGCCAGCAGAGATTTGATTCTAAATATGACGTTACTTTAAAAATTTTTTATTAATTAAATAAAGGCATGTTGGGGCACTATGACCCAAGAATTATTGGCCCTCCAATAAATCTAATAAGCCTATAAACTATTACTATTAATTTGTTAAATAAAAGGATGGAAGAGTATACTAAGACAATTCCATTTTTAAGTATTACCATGAGAATCACCCCTCTTTAATGCCTTCTAAGGGAAAAGGCACAATTAAGCCAATGATGCCCTCTCTCTCTCTCTCTCTCTAACATAAAATGAAAGGGTATATTCTAGAGTTGATTTCCCTTGTAGAAGATACTGTGTGGGTATATTCTAAGAGAATTCCTTTTTTAAGCGTTACCATGAGAATCACCCCTCTTTAATGCCTTCTAAGGGAAAAAACACGAATTAAGCCTATGATGCTCTCTCTCTCTCTCACATAAAATGAAAGGGTATATTCTAGAGATGATTTCCCTAATAGAAGATGCTGTTTTCTTTCTTTTGGGCGGGGGGGGGGGGGTGGAGACGTGGGCTTGGCTTTTTCCCACAGATTCTAAATCAAGCAGATATTTTGACTTTATTTTTAAAATCTAACTTTATTAGATTATTCTTATTTCTTACGAATGAGAATACATGACTCTTGCTGCTGTCCGCGGGTTAAGGCAAAGTCGAAATTTCGTTTGGCACTCCCCGTGTCCTTTGGCGAATGTTGTAAGAGACACTTAGGTGATTTTTTATAAAACTGAAGCTGAGACTCTAAATTCTAACAAAATTTTCAATGTAAAAAATATTTAATATTGTTAAAAAATATATATTATTTATCAAAATCAAATCAAATATATATTTAAATTTTTTATTTTTATTTTTATATTTCATATTTGTATTATTATATTTTTTAATATTTATGGCGATCTTACTTGAATAGGATTTGTTCCGTGGACTCGAACCTATGCATCCTTGATTCTAAAAGAGATAGAAACCAAATGAAACAATAATTCAAATAAAATAATAAAACATTAGAGTTATTATTTTTATATTACTTTCATTTACAAACATATTTATTTATTTTTCATATTTATATTATAATATGTCAATATCCAATTTTCTTCTATATATATAGATATATAAGTCACGAGTCCTCAAACTTGTGATTTTGGTTAAAGGATATAACGACCTATCCACTGCACCAACTATCCGTTAGTTATATATATATATAATAATGATTTAAGTTTTTTATAAAAAAAATTAATTTCTATTTATAAAATTTCATAATTCTTTTATTTAATTAAATAATATTAAAAATAAAATAATAAAAAATTAAAATAAATCGAGAGAAACTGATATATTCCTAATGCCACTGCTAGCTTGATGATATTTTTTGTATTTAACTACCGGTATTTGAAAATCTAATTAATCCAGTTTGAGTATCTGTGGGTCGAATTTAGAGACTTACTCTCCTGAAATTTATTTTTTTTTATTTTTAATATTAGAATTTGAAATTTTAATTAAAAAAATTTAGTTTTCGATAAATACGTTCAAAGATCATTGGCACCGTTGGGTTGGATGGCGGTAAACGTTGCCTCTTCCAAGATGGTGCTCCTTGCCACGCAGCCCGTAGTTAAACCACTAGTGTTGGGCCCCAGCTCCAGTGCTGCCGACAACAACTGCGCCCAAGACAAGCAGCGCCGAGTGTCTTAGTAGATGCCAGGCCCGGGATGAGCAATGGTTATCATGGATGGCCCGGCTCGTGTTGTCTTTGAAGTCTCCCCGGGTTTTTTATTTTTATTTTTTTTATTACATTAAGATTTGAATTTGAAATCATAGATTAAGAGAAAAAAATTATGATATGTCCCTTTAGGGACAAAGGTAGACAATATATTATTCTCTTCTTGTCTCTGGTGTAAGTTTCCAATTTTGAAACGCAAACCTCTGTAATTTGGGTAGTGAAATTTGGATACTAACAAAAATTTTGTCCCTTTTCCCTTTCCAGGTGATCGAGAGACTGACCCTTTGCGGGTAACGTGAAGTTACTATCATATCATATGTCTTAAATTAAATAAATTTATTTTATCTAATCAAAAACTTAAATGGGTATGATAAAATTAGATCTTTCTTCTCCATGGCCCTAAACCATGTCAAAATAAAGTCTACTCTAGGCGTCCAATGTTAACTGTGTATATAAAGTTTTTAAATAAAGAATGTTACCAAATTTTCATAATTGCCTAACAAAACTTGAAAAATGTTGCACACCAGCCTACTTGTTTCTTTCTACTTTATGTTTGAGTTTGTAACACCTTAAGAACACGAGAATTGAAACCAATATACTGCTCTCTGGTTTGGACCCTACAGTACAAATTCAAATACAAGGCATTCACAAAATTTGGCAGCATGGAAAAATGTAAAAGGTATAGGATACGACACAACATGACACAACATGACACAACATGACACGCCGGTAATATATAAATTTATAAATACATATATTTGTGAGTATAAAATAAGAATCGATGTGAAAACATTTTGCAATGAATCATCAACATCTATAAATCGATCATATATATTCATTTACTTTTCAAAAATTATAAAATAGGACTTTTCTCTTTTTGAAAATTTTGAGAATTTATCCTATCGAGGGTTCAGAATTCCTTGATTTTAGCTATCCTCTTGCATCAGCTTGCCTATCTTAATTGGAAAGCCATTACTAAACCACAAGATATTAACATATATTTGTCAATCTTCTAAAGTAACTGCTATCAAAGCTCTTGAATTTTTCAAGGGATGATCGCATGATTCTTATGGCTTTTTCTCTCATATGCTTGGCTTTGGTGACCCCTACTTGTGATGGAGTCAAGCCCAACCTTGATTCCACACATAAGAGAAGCTAACACGTTGCTGAATATTTATCATATAATCATGATATGTATACATACATATATATATATCACTAAATCATTTCTGTTACTGTTTTTGAAGTTCAGCTGTCGAGTTACTAAAAGGGTTGCTAAGTTGGTTTGTGTATCTTATATAAAACCTAGCTTTCGTTCCATTAGTTTCCATGGATTCTTTTATTAGTCTGCAGTAATTAGATGCAGAATCTGCATCTAACGGTCATTATTTTCTTATTTATAAAATAATAAAATTTTGAATAATTATTAAATGAGGATCCATCCTCTAAGACCTCCTTAAGTATGCATACTCATGGACATGATAGAAATCCCCCAATTTTGATATAGTGCATTTTGGGTTCATTTGCCCTGCATCTAAGTAGACTCCTTATGTGGGGGAAAACCATAGTTTTTATTCAAAGTTCCAAGTCATTGAATTCAGCAATTTAGTTGTTCTCTTGCTAAAGTATAAGAACAACATCCCAGAGATAAAAACAATGCTCAACATTTACTTACAAAATTACCTTACCAATCAAACACTAATCTTATCCATTTCCCTCCTAAGAGCATTTGCTCTCACCAAGCTCCCAATAGTATTAAAAGCCAACTTCAAATCATCCAAGGGATTTCCAGGCACAACCCTCTTGTACAAATAGCTATCAAATGTCATCTTCTGCACATACTCATCCGCACACATCTCCACAAAAGCTTCCCTCGCGGGATTCGACCTATAAAACACCTTCTGCAGCACATCCAACACCTTATAAGTGGGCCAATATGTCTTATCCCATAGTTCTAAATACTTCCTTAAATCACTCTCCTCCACCATTCTCGTCCCATTTTCGGACCCCTGCACTATTGCCTCCGCGCACATCCTCCCACTTTTTGCTGCGAAATAGATTCCCTCTCCTGAGCACTTTGTCACATACCCTGCTGCATCACCCACTAATCCAACTCTCCCTGCACAACGGCGGGGCCTTGGGTGTTCTGGGATTGGATGTGCCTCCACTCTTATTATTCTCCCGCCAAGAATCTTGTCTTTGGCACGTAGTCTTGTAGCTGTTTGTAATTTCTTTATGTCTCCTTTGTGGGTCACTGTGCCTGTTCCAACAGCCACATGATCACACTTGGGGAAGACCCATCCATAGAAATCTGGTGAGACATCACTACCCACATACATTTCTGCTAAATCTTCATAGTAAGTCATTTTGGCATCTGGGATTTTGATTCTTTCCTGAAATGCAATTGCGTACTCGTAGTCCCCAGCTCCTATTGATTTTGCTACACGGGAATTCGCCCCATCTGCTCCTATGATTGCATCTACTTCAAGTGTTTGCTTAATGCCTGTGCCGCCGGTTTTGTTGTCGTAGGATGTGAAGTGGATTTTGTAAGGAGAATTTAAGGATTCGGGCATGTCCATTTTAAGGAAGAGTCCGTTGATGATTGTTGCGCCAGCTTTGGCTGCGCGCTCACGGAGGTAGTCGTCGAGGACCTCGCGGCGGACCATGCCGATGTATTCATGCGGCTTGAGTGTCTTGCCTATGTCCACTGCGACATTGGATGGGGAGATCATTTTCATTTTGGTGACTTTTCTGTCTATGATATCTAATGGGAGGTCAAATTCACCTACCATACACAATGGGATTGCTCCACCACATGGTTTGCAGTTGTCTAGCTTTCTCTCTATTAGGAAGGTTTCTATGCCCCCTTTAGCTAGTGTTTCCGCCGCGGAACCGCCTGCAGGCCCGCCGCCTATGACGGCGACCCGGAGGTTCCGTCCTGTCACTTTGGGGCTTGATTTGGCAGCAACAATTACGGGTCTTCGGGCCCGGGTTTGACCCGGATAGGTTTTGGCTAATGGGTTCGTGAGAGAAAGGGAATTGGTGATTTCCAACGAGGTTAGGCGGAGACCCACAAAGGATTTGAGGCTTCTGCGGTGGTTAGCGGTGGTTTTGTGGTCGGATTTGGTGGTGGAGAGGTGGGTGTTGATGGCAAGGGAAGCCATACGTTTGGAGTTGCGAATGGAAGTTGTGGAGTGTCGGTGTGAATTGAAGTGGGCATTTGTTGATTTCTGCGTTTCATTTATTTTGGTTGGATATGGTTTGGGATCTTTTCCGGGTTTAGACCGTCAGATTGGTGGGGATTGAGGGTTGTGATTTAGTCTGGATAATGGGATGGATTTTTGATTGGTCAATTTTTGTATTTTTACATGTTCATGGCTGTCCTTTTAAGCCGGGTTAGAAAGGGAACTCACTCTTTTGCCTCAAATTCTCCTAGGATTCTCATTTCCGCGTGGTTACTATTGTACCACGCATTCAAGGTTTTGTTTGCGTTGGTTGTACCCAAGATTTATTTCTTTTACCATATGAAATTATTTGCTATTGTTATACCTGGGTCACCCGGCCCGGAATTTTTGTAGGCCGGACACGGGTTTTAGATTCTTTAAAAATTTGGTCTAAATATGCGTTGAGGCTGAATTTTGGCTTATATTTACCTTTGAATTACCATGAATTGTATTAAGGAATTCTCTGACATTTTGGATGCGAGTCTTATTTATTTTTTTAAGGATCCTAAAAAAATAATTTTAGAAATAAAAGATAATAAAGAAAAAAAAATCATTTAGATACCAAATATGAAATCTTGTCAAAATTTTATCTGTGAAAGTCAAATATGATAAAAAATTATTTTTTTGATTCATACTGAGACTTGAATCTGAATCTATTATAAAGGGAGAAAGAGATTGATACCATTTGAGTCGAAACTCTTTGACAAATATGAAAAAAAAAAATTATTATTAGAGATGGAGATATTAAAATCCAAAAGCATTCGCCAAAATGTTAAAAATTTCACAAACTTTTAACAAAGGAGAAGAGAAGAAGTCACATGTATAATTTCGAAAGACTAGAGATTTAGAACGAAATATCAAGGGGGAGACCACATACATAACCCTAATGTGCCCATTAAGTTGGGTTGTTCTCGGGTCAAATCAAGTCCTGGCCGACTCTAGGGTCAGAATGGGGTTTTTAGGTATGATATATATATATATATATATATTTTTAGCTTTTTTTGTTTATATTTAATTAAAATAGTATAATAATATATTATCAGTTTTGTAACTTAATTTAAATAATCAAATATATTAAAAGTAATTTTAAATATTTAATAGCTTAATTTTATCATCGAATGTATAATTGGTTACTTCATGAATTAAACTCTCTATAACTCCCCACCGATTTATATATTTTTTTGTATAATAGCAAAATAATATATATCTTAAATTTAATATAATTTGCTCAGGGTCCTTTTTGGTTTTGGCTATAACCTTAAACCGATCCTAAATTTTTTTATCATAAATCCTAACCCTTAAGATCATGGCTTCTTGTCCATGATGGAACAGTCTAATGAACACAGTCCGCTACCCCAAACCTCGTGATCAGGCTTCCAAGTCCAGTTTTAGGTTCAGCTCAGATCTTGTCAGCTTTATTAACATTTTCTCGTGTACATATTGAAACCTATTCTAAAAGTTTTGAAAAAATTTGTCATAAATTTGAGAGATTATTTGAAAAGATCCAAGAGTGAGGAGATTATTTGTGGTTTTGGTCTTAAGAAATATAAGTTAAATGCAGGAGAAGTTTCTAGCAACTGTTGCGGTCTCGTTCAAAAAATTCAGACATGGATGTCCCAAATCATGTAATGTTCATGTTTCATTTGATGGATGAGGAAGTTAGATAACCAACGTTTGAATAACCCATATCGACTAGATTTCCAGCTATATTTGGGTCTTCCAAGTTGAATCATATATCTAGTTTGTCTAGAAAAGAGTTGACGGCATACATATTCAAAATTACAAAATTTTGGGGTTGCATACAACAGAAGGAACTAGGATTTAGGTGAACTAATCTATGTATGTATATATCTATTTTGCTGTCAACGACTTCTGGTATTTCTGTAGTTGCAACAGGTTACTTTTGTACTTGAAGTTGGCTTGCCTATTCATATTATATTAGCAGTTGTTGGTTGATCAAACCTCCCCTAACTTCTCTCTCTCTCTCTCTCTCTCTCTCTCTCTCTCTCTGATCATAGCTTCCCCAGCTCGAGCTTCCAAAACTAGTATCTTAATCCATCATATGGTTTTCATACTTGTTTAAATAGCTAGGAACATCGTTGTGAAAGCTTTGAGAGTGTCCGGAAAAGAAGTGTTTGACAAACATGAAATCTTCAATGGCAGCATCGTTGCTAATTGCATTGACCATTTTAGGAGTTGCTATAGATGGATGTCAATGCACAATTGTTCAGTTTATTTTCGGTGATTCTCTCTCAGATGTGGGCAATAATGAGTATCTCACTAAGAGTCTAGCCCGTGCTAATCTGCCTTGGTATGGTATTGATTTCGGCAACGGATTGCCTAATGGAAGATTCACTAATGGCAGGACGGTGGCTGATATAATAGGTATGTATGTCACAAACAAGCCTGCCTTTCTACATTCCAGGTTACTCATGTTAATCTGATCTCCTAGGTGATCATATGGGACTACCCAGGCCACTTGCTTTTCTTGATCCAACCTTGACAGAAGACACGATCATGTCAAATGGAGTAAATTTTGCTTCTGGTGGTGGTGGAATCTTAAATGAAACTGCGACCTATTTTGTAAGTCCCCTTGCAGAGACCCCATCGCTCTATTTTTCTTTTCAATCTAATGACCTTGGTCTGAAGCTAGTTTTGTCTTTGCTAATCAAATGCAGATTCAGCGGTTTTCGTTGTACAAGCAAATAGAATTGTTCCAAGGAGTACAAGAGCTCATTAGACAAAATATAGGCCCAACAGATGCAGAGAAGTTCTTCCAACAATCGCGGTATGTGGTAGCCATGGGAAGCAATGACTTCATCAACAATTACTTAATGCCTGTTTCTAGTGATTCACGGACATACAACGATGATAGCTTCATAACATACTTAGTTGGTACTCTTGGTGACCAGTTAAAGGTAAATATATTAAACATTTTAAGCATTTATATGTATAGATTTGAATATGGGTTAGATTTGAACTATACTTTCTTGTAATTGTTAGAATTTCGCTCAAACTTAATTCCTAGATCCGGATTGATATCTCCTACCAGCTTAGCCCACCCTTTTTTTTGTTACCTTTAGTTATTGCACAGCTTGGGGGCAAGGGAGCTTATGGTATTTGGACTAGGTCCAATGGGATGCATCCCTCTGCAAAGAGTCCTCAGTACCTCCGGTACTTGTCAACAAAATACAAACAATTTGGCTCTCCAATTTAATCAAGCTACAAGCAAGCTTGCCATCGAATTGTCAAATACACTTCCTAATGCAAGCTTTAGATTTGGAGATGCTTACGACGTTGTCAACGATGTCATCAGCAATCCCTCTAATTACGGTAAAAGTTTTTAATTATTTATTCGTTAACTAATTTAGTTAGTAGAATCTTTCAAAATAACAGGAACAAATTGAAATGTTCAGGATTTGACAATGCTGATTCACCGTGTTGCTCATTTGGGAAGATCCGACCTTCTTTAACATGCATCCCGGCTTCAAAATTATGCAAAGACAGAAGCACATATGTGTTTTGGGATGAGTATCATCCATCTGATAGTGCTAACATGATCATTGCTAAGGAGATGATAAAGAAACTTGGATTTCCTAAAGTCAATCAAGCCGGTGCTCCTTTGCCACAGCCAAGCTGAACTCCTGATGATGGGCGGGGCTACCGCGCCATCACCAAATGCATAATAGCTTCAAACTTGGTCATGTCTATAGGGTCCAATTTGCCTCTAAACGTAAACAATTTTCTATATCACACTTGATGAATTCAAAAAAAAAAAAAAATTGTGGAAGATAGTTGCCATTGGGTACAATATATATGTATATATTTATGATATCTTTATTGAGATTTAATTCTTTTTTTTGGTTGAAAATTTGTTAAGATTGTTGTTCTGTAATATGTATTCACATCCTCTGCCCAGGACAATATGTTTATCTGTTTTAAGGTATGAAAAGGTACTAAAATAGTTGTATTTACAAAAGTTAGCCTATTGCCCAGCTTAGGTATGTTTGGTTCATCAACCATAAGCTCATATTACTCTCTCTCTCTCTCTCTCTCTCTCTCTCTCTCTCTCTCTCTCTCTCTCTCTCTCGCTCTCTCTCTCGTTGATATCACCGATATCTAAAATCATATTTTTATTTAGTTAAAAAATCTAATAAATCGATTGTCTATTGATTCTCTCGCTTTGTGGATTATAAACTTAGTTTAATTGTAAATTAGGTGGGTTTGAACGAAATTTCACGAGAATGAGATTAAATTTAATAGTCTTTTATCAAAAGTATTTTATTTTAATTTGAAAATTTACACTTTTTTTGTACATGAATTTGAATCTAAAATCACCATATTGAGAGAGGGGGATTTATATCACTAAACTGTCCCCTCGGGGACATTTACGCTTTTTTTTCAAATAAATCCAATTAATTCTTTTTTTTTTTGGTGCTGTAAATCCAATTATTTCTTACATGCTACAATATGCTGCAATAAGCTACAATATGGTACGAAGAAAAATAAAGAATTTAACAGGAAAATGATTTTCCCCTTTACTAGACCCAATTGCACGCGACCTTAGGTCGATGTGAGAATGACCGGGCCAGGACTGGTCCGGTCAGCTCGGCCCCTGGCCAAGTTTGGACGTTATTGTTTGTCTTAATCTTAAAAGTTTGGGCCTAACCAATTGCGAGCGGGTTTTTGATATAATTAGTATCCTCTCTAGGCCCGATTAGGGCCATCTCGTCTCCCATCATGCTGGGAAAAATCCACCACTCAAATTCCAAGTCCCATTTCTAAATCCCCTAAACCGACAATTCAAGAGCCCGAGACGCTTTGTTTGGGGTGGGCAGGTAATTCCAATGTTCTTTGGCCTATAAACTCTCTTTTTTCCTTGTACACACCACCACCGTCTAAATTTATACTTTAACTAATCAAATTTAAATATACTTTAACTAATCAAATTTAAATATTTATAAGTATTATAAACTCTCACTCTCTATTTTTATTTTTATATTTTTAAAAACTATTTTAAATATTCAGAGAAGCTTTTAAAATAAAAAATATTAGAAAATAAAGTGAATAATTGAAGAATGCTCTAAATTGTATTTATAATTTACAACAATTCAGTAATTTAAAATATAAATAACACAATCTCTTTAAAGTATTTAATAATTTTTTCAAAAAATACCACCACCTAATCAGTTCAATAGTTGGGCATTAGTACTCTTAAGTGAAAATTTAATGTATGACTCGAATCGAATTTAATTAAATATAACGTAGTTAGTAAATACCTGAGGGTTTAAACCAAAATATTTTTTCAAAAAATGAGATCTTTTGCAAAAAGTCTATACAATTAGAATTCCGCAAAGGCATAGAAATGTTTGTGATAAGAAAGTGGATCGACACCATTGCCGTCCACTTTCCCTCCACTACTGCCAAGCATATACAAAGATACGATAATTGCTTGAGATATTTTGAAGATCTTAGTGCCATCACCTAACTTTCTAATTTTAACTATTTAGCATTAGATTGACCACTAACTATTTAGCATTTGGAAGGTTTTGCCATCAAAGTGCTTTGGGTGCAACTTCAAGATGTAAATGTTAATTGTTTCTTTAGTTTACCCTCCACTTTATGCGCACAAAAAGGGAGTTGTATTGCACTGCAATTAGATGATCACTTTCCATGGTTCATGGCTAATACATTTTCAGACAAAAGGTGGAAACAAAATACACAGCTGAAAGTGAAGGTTGAAAGAGAGAGAAGACTAAGTCCTTAGGGTTATTTTGTAAGCAACTTGGTACCTATAGTCCAAATGTCAATTTTTTATGTTTATTGGAAAAGTGTTAAGGTTGGCAAGCAATTTCACCAACTTGTGGGTCAAAATTGGTTTCTTCAAATTATTTTTCTCATCTTACAACTTCCAAGAAATGAATTCTTTGAGGAATCAACTGACCACAGTTATTGAATAATGAAACCAATCTATCAACTTTTAGTTAGTTAAGTGGTTGGATACCGATACTTCTTAAGTAAGGTCTCAAGTTCGACTTGTATGGAGAAAACAGATATCGGGTAAATTTTATTCTTTAATGTCTAACTCAATTCGAATCAAATTTAACATAAAAATCATTATCGGATACCGGTAGTTTGTTTATACATATATATAAAACAATCTACATTCAACGAAAGCATGAACCATTTCAGTTCAGTTCCCTCCACAAGATTTATTCATGGTAAAAAGTTTTATAAATTTACAAATCAAATGTCTCGTTTGAGACATGCCTGGTGCGGACATGATGACTTGCCAATGGTTCCCAATGTATTGCAAAGAGAAATGGGTCGTTTCCAAAGCTCTATATGTAAAATTATTTTCATTTCTTTTTCCTTCTCCAATTATTGGATAGAACATGCGTGAACAATACAAGTTAAAAAGATGATCAAGCTCAAAAACCAACTAGAAAGAGAAAAAGCAAACAATAGCAATCGAAGATGGGAACATTATAGTTCATAAGGATTCAGGGTTTCATGATGGAGAAAACAATATCTACGATTGCATACTCATTTGATAGCTTTTTGCAGATGAAGACTATGAAGCACCACAAAAGTAGCTAAGAAAAAACATCTCCCATAGCTTAAAAGAATATGAAAGGGTAGCTGAAAATAAGATCAACTACCACACAAACCTTAAAATCTTTTCTAACTCCTCATATAGTTTCTGATGACATATCTAATCATACATATAGTTTCTAACTCCTCATCAACTTTCCAGGACTAGTGCCTCTTAATTTCCTCAACCATTGTTTTGTCTGAGGAAGAAAAGATTAAAAGAAGGACTATACTTAAAATAAATATATAGTTAGTTACTATAGATGGATCAAAATAATGTTCATCACAGCTCTTCTAGACACAGAGATCACATGACTAAGATCACCAAATCTTCCATATAAGAGCTTCTAACAATCAACACATCCTCTTCCTAGCTGCGGCTTTGGAGTGTGACGATTATTAGCACCCGATCCTGGATAATCATTGAGCTCCACATCCATCCTTCCATTGGTATTTGCTTGTTCCTTTAAGCTCTCCACTCCAATCATCTAATATTTAGAAAATACATTAGCATAGCCCAGAAGAACTAAGTAGTATAAGGCTTTTTAAACCAAAAAGTTTTGACTCATTAATTGAAAAAAAAAGCATACCATGTTGGTTTTGTCAGCAGGCTGAGTATCATCCATTAGGCTTTGAGTTCCTGCAGGAGAAGAGGAAATTTTTATCAATAACAAGAAAAAGATAACTCAGGCAATGAAAAGGAGAAGAAGGAGAAGAAGAAGAAGAAGAAGAGGAGGAAGAGGAAGAAGGAGAAAAAGACCTTACTTGAAAGTGGGATAGCATTAAAGCATAGAAGATGAGATAAACCCAATAGGACCACAAGGAGTCGAAGAGGAATGCCTGCCATTGCTCTAACACTTAGTTTCTTCGAGACAGGTTTTTGGGAATTGTTGGTTCTCATAAAGCATGCATTCCCCATTTTATACATTCTTTACATATATACTATTTGGAGGGTAGTGATGTTGGAGAAGCAATCATATCACTAAAGTCAAAAGGAAGATGAAAACACATGGTGGAGGCTTAATTATTTCATTCTCTACATCTTGTGGACTTTAAATTTATCATTTTTTTAAACATAGCTTTATTGTGTGAAACAAAATGCTCATGTCATTATGTTGATCTAATGTGCCTTATGTCATATGTCCTATTATTTTAATAATTTAAACTAATAACAAATAATAAAATAATTATTATTTGATATACGTATTAACATTCTCTCTTATACATTGATTCAGACTCAAACACATAAATTACCGAATATTGTAATTGATAAATTTTAAATTAAAAGACCATGTACTCGTATGTCACGCAATTATCTTGTCATGACATTTTAATGCTTCTTATGTGTCTCTCAACCATATATCATTGATTTGGACCTAAAATAAACGAGGCTAAAACGTTGGGTTGGGTGGGGGGAAGATCACAAAAATAGATATATAGTCTAACATGGCAAGAAAAGAGGAATACACCAAGAAAGTGGAAGATGACTAAAGAATGGCAGGGTGGCAACACCCCAAGCAATGGTTCCAATTTAAGTCAAGGCCTAGTGGAACATATCATCATTAGATCATTTCCAAAGGCGAATTCCAATAAAGAGTTGAATTCATGTTAAGTCATGGCAGAGATGATCTGAACGACCATCATTCATTTTCATACACGAACCTCACTGTTTATGGATTTGAGGCATTACAAAGTGTGTGTGAGTTAAATTATGGTTCAAACCCTTCAATGGCACATCAATTTTGAAAGTGGAGAACACGGGTCATTGACTGCAACAGTGTTGCTCAATGTGATGCTGACTGTTGTAAAAAAAAGTAAAGAGGGATCACCAATATATGCAATTATAAGATTTTCTGGGATACATCCTGCTGTGTGAATCCAAACCCCCGTGGAAAAAGTAAGTAAAATGTTTTTTCAAATCCTAACACTACTGGAAAATGAATTTTCGGTGAAGGAAAAATCCGTCGCTAAAAGTCTGTTTTCTGTCGTCAAAGAGTATCAGCGACGGATTTTTTTCGTCGCTAAATCCGTCGCTAATAATATCCCGCTAAATATTAGTGATAAATTTTTTTCGTTGTTAATCTGAGCGACGGAAAAAAATCCATCGCTAAAAAAAATAGCTACGGAAAAAAATTTGTTATTAAAAAAAAAAAAAAAAAAATCAGAGACAGACCCGGTCCGTTGGTGAAATTTTTGTTAGTAATCCGTTACTGATAGGTTTATAAAAAAATTAAAAAAAACTTAAAATTAAAAAATTAAAAAATTATACAAAATCTGTCACTAATTCATCGATAATCCGTCAGTAATCCGTCACAATTCTGTTGCTATTACTGACGAAAAAAATCCGTCGATAATTTTTCATCACTAAAAGTTTATTTTCTAGTAGTATAAGTTATTAGAATAATATATTTCTTGTTTTTTGTTTTTTGTTTTTTTAGGTCTAAATGGTAAACATATCAAGCTATGTAAGAAAAATGTCAACTTTGAGGGCGCAAAGGGAGGGGTCAAGAGGCAAGAGGAAAAGGGTTTGTGGAGTTTTTAAGTCGTTCATGGCATTCCAAACAGACTCCTGATACAAAGGCTCATGTCTACTAAAACAAGATGCTTCGATATATGAAACAAATGTCTTTGATAGGGTGTTAAATTCTTTTAATTAAAATTTTTAGTTTAAGTTTTAGAAATGAAAAAATAGTATTAAGAAAATTAGGCTCTAAATTAGATTTTACATCTAATCAAATCGTCATTCGGATTTGTAGATATTGGTGGTTAAGTAACAAATAAAAAAAAAGTGTCTTTGGCACGAAATAGAAGGACCCTTTTGGTCGAGGCTGAAAATAGATTGGCCCAATAGAAAATACATTTGAGGTAGACATACAAGATTATTTCAATCGTAGAGAAATTAAACTTAGGAGTCATATTATGAAATTATAGGAAAAACTGATAGAGTTAGGGTTGAGATTAGATATAAATATGTTTCAAAATCAATTTAGATATATGTTAAGATGAACTACCATCGAAACAATTCATTTATTAAGATATTTGATGAAAATATTTAGACGACAAAATAAAAACTTACATATTGTATTCATTGATTTAGAAAAAAACATATGATAAGATTTTTAGAAACGTATTGTGGTTGGTGTTTGATGAAAAATGAGATTTTCATGAGATACATTAATTTTATTAAAAATATGTATGAGAGACTTGTTACCAATATTAGAATTTGTGAAAGTTTAAGTGATTACTTTCCGATAAACATTGGATTTCACTAAGTTTTGACATTAAGTTTCATTTTTTTTTTGTAATAGTAATAGATAAAATCACAAAAAACATTTAAGAGAAAATATTATAATGTATACTTTTGGCAGATGATATAGTATTAGTCAATTAAACAAAATAGGGTATTAGTACTAAATTAGAGTTATGAGGTATACATTCAGTGGTAATCATCAAAATGATAAATAATGATTAAATTAGAAAGAAATGATATACAAAAAAGTAAAGGCTTTCGATATCTTGGATTCATCATTGAAAATGATACCAATATAGATGAGAATGTAAATTATAAAATTCAATCGAGTTGGATGAAATTGAAAAGAGTATTTGAAATTTTTTGTTATTGCACGATATCATTGTATTTGAAGGGGAAGTTTTATTGAATTGAAGTAAACTTACATCATTATATGATATATGGTATTGAACTATTAACTAACAATAAGAGTATAAAATGAGTACAATTGAAATAAAAATATTTAGGTGGATACGTCGTAAAAGTAGAAAAGATAGAATTAAAAATGAAAAAAAATGTACTAAATTGGAAGTGAATCCAATTGTGGGTAAAATGTAAAAGTATTATTTGAGATGATTTGGATATGTGTAACGAAAACTCAAAAACGTATCACTTAGGTGAATCGAGAACTTAAGTATAAAAAATTTAACGAAACATAGGGGTATGTTATTATAATCTTGAATATAAATTATCTGTAAATATATAATCATTATGGATTTAGTTGAGGAGACGACTCTAGATATGATTAAGAGGTGTAAGAGAATTCGAATAAATTAAATAATTTCTTTTGATATTTTAAGATTCTATAGATTTTTACTTATAACTATATATATATTTTTATATCTTTTATATTCATTGTTTAAATAATCGATTTTAAAATTTGATTTTAAAATTCATAACGTAATTATCGTAAAATAAAGGTCCTTTTTATCTAAAACAAAACTCTTCGGGAGAGCGGCAAAGGCAGTACGATAGCACGACCTCTTGCAAGATAAATTTCTTTTCCATTATTTTTTTTTCCCGGCACAGAACATAATGGATGCTTTTAAGGTTGGCGATGTTGATTCTTTTTTCATCTCTTGGAGTGATTTGCAAAATCACCTTTTTCTTCTGGTCTTTGTGAGACAAGTGGACACTTAATTATTCTCTTTGTTTAGCTTTTTTCATATGTTGATTCTTTTTCATGTTTTGTTAAGTTGTCCTTTCGGTGTTTCAAAAGTAAAAAATCATAAAATTTTACAAGCTTCACAAAGCTTATACATGCTTTGCCTTTCTCATTTTCACAATCATTCATTTGCAAAAGACAAGTTCCATATTGAAGGTTCGGTTTTTGAATGAGAGCCAAATTTTTCAAAATTAAGTTAAAACCATAAAAATAGTTCGAACCAGAACCGACAAATTATTGGTTTTGTTTTGATTCTTGATTTTTAAAATTGAAATTGGAACTTTTAAAAATCTATATAATCTGAATTAAGAACTTAACTGTGAAATAAACTTAAAATTTATGAAAATCATAAAAATTCATATAAAAATCATAAAAAATGAACCGAAATCAAAATCAACTAAAACTATTGTAGAACCGTAACAACAACGAGGACCTTCTAATACTAGAACCAAAACCGGAGCGATTATCTCGATTCTAGTTTTGTTTCATTTTCTTACCAAATTGAAACCATCCGTCGAGATTTGGTTCAAAGCTAGAGCATGTCTACTTTATAATTAGTGATAAAAAGTAATATCATCTTTATCAATCCTAGTGGCCCTAACCCTGGTTCACAACTAAATCAAACCGAGCCGGACCCATCAACTTTGTTTCCATGGATAGAAGACTGATTTTGGTCCGTTCTAGTTATGGAATTTAGAAAAGAAAAAAAAAAGGTCATATCTATGCTGTTTTTCATTTTCTGGAGAAATATCACTACATATTTCAAAAATCTTTGAGAGAGAGAGAGAGAGATCAAAAAGAAGTTTCTCTTGAACATTGTTCAGATTCACATTTACTCTGAATTTATTACTTCATCAATACAAAGGCTTATCATGTGCATGAAATATATGATATTTATACCCTTTTATTATTTAAGTTTTCACTTAATTTTGTATAATTTTTGAGTAATTTCATTAAATATTTATTTATTATTTTTAGAAATAAATGGGAGTTGATAAAGTATATATCGAATATTAGAAGGTAGAACACTTGTACAAGCTGACCATATCTTCTCAATAGCGACCGATTGTGGCTGCACCATTTGGCCGCAATAGCATCAATGTGATGATTGCTTCCCAATCCCGCCATTGAGATTTGGCTAAGTGGTACCTTTCCCGTCCCTCATATAATAAAGTCAGGTTCAAGTCCCAGTATATACCAAAAAGAAGATTGCTTCCCAATTCCAGCTTGAAGCACTTTGACATGCTGGCTTCTAATTTCCTTCTAATGCTTTAAAAGAAGAGATTTTTAGTAATTTTATTTATTTATTTTTAACCCTAGTTGATTATTCTTATGTGAAAAATATCGAAATTCCTTCCCAATTTCAGCACGAGGCACTTGGACTTGTCTTTAAATGTTTTCTTTTAATTTTTATCTTATATTTTGGTCCATCAATGGTTAAATATTTATTGCTAGAACTCTATTGTAGGAACGATATTGGTCTAAATATTAATTGAAATAGTATTCATTTTGTTCTTATTAGTTTTTTATTATCACGTGCTTAATGATTTCTACTTGACTGATAATTTTTTAAATTATTTTGGATATTTATAATATTATATGAATGAAATTATTATGATTAGACTTAGATGTAATCGATATATGTTGAATGAATAAAAAAAGATACGATGCGTGACATGTACAATCAATTAAAGAATTTACTTTTAATGTATTATTTATTATTAATTTCTTACTAGAGATAGGTGGATTATTATATAACAATACACTTAGTATGGTTTAAAAGAGGGATTAAAGTAATTTGGTATTCTGATTACTAATTCAGAAAATAATAAATCGATACTAAACTTCTGGAAAACAAACCACGTGGGGGAATACAATTCGATAATTCTGATGATATTTATTTGTCTGAAATTTATTTTTATTTATTTATATATCATTCTTTTTTTTTTACTATGACTTGGCCACCAATCTAGTATCTACAGTTTCACCCCAACTAATCTATATCGACCATTTACATGGCCCATTTTTGAGGGCAGATCTCCCATGGGAGATCGAAATTTTCATGGTTAAGGGACGTCAATTCTCGAATCAACTAAGCTATCAGACACTGGTCTTTATATATCATTCTTAGAAATATTTTTCATCTAATATAACATCTAAATATTACAAATAGCCAGTTCAATTAGTAATTAGATAATAATTCTCATGACAATGATATTTTACTCATTACTTTATTAGTTGAACGAATCGTATACTTACCAAATTACAACTTACATATGTACACTAAAATAAGATGCTTTGATATATCAAACAAGAGTCTTTTGCACAAGATAAAAATAAAGGGTCCCTTTTTGTTGGAACGAGGATGTGATTTGAAACCCTCAAACCTTTGCAAGGTCGAGCGTTCCAAAACCCCTTAACTCTCTGTTAGGATACTTGTGGAGGCAACCTCCACTCAAAGAAAAAAATGGCAGCAGGAGAATGGAAGGATGGGTAAGTCGTGATTATTTATGGATAAGGAATTTTGTACTTATGTCCTTTGAAGTTAAAGCAAGGTCAAGTAAGCCACTCTAGACCCATGGACTGAAAGACCACCGACTACTCATGGATTTAATGATAAAACGTTACACTCTTTTAATCGAAATCTCAAATTTAAATTTTAAAAGTAAAAAATAGATATAAAAAAAAACTAATTTCTTAATTAAACCGTACAATTATTTAAATTAGATTACTCTTATTTGTTCCTGGAGTCAAGTTAAACAAATAAATAAAAAAAGACCGAAAGACTAGTTTTTATACTAGACCGGCCTCCTGACCTACAATGAGCCCAGCAGAAACTCAAAATCTACCCTCACAATCTTTTTATTTGCTTGTTTGTTTGTTTATTTATTTATTTATTTTTCCTTTTGCTAAACAAATCTAATTCAGAAATCATTTGTCTACGTAACAAGAAAATGGGAAGCCATCGATGGATAGTTGGTTTAATGAAATATGGTATTGGATCTTTTAATTAAGTTTCCGAATTCAATTCACAGTTTAGATATGAAAAAAACTACGTTAGGAGGGTAACTCTCTTAAATGGATCAATATAAATTCTGAATTAAATTAATCAAAATATAACTAAAATATCGATCGGTATTGTATAAAAAAAACGAAAAAAAATGGGAAGCCCCAGGTGGACCCATTCCGTATTTTTTTTTTTTTTGTTGATTGCCAAGTTACCAAAAAAAAAAAATGTCTGTGTAACGCTCAGACCCGCCGAGCACGAGCTAGGCTCAGCAACTCAGATTGGGTCGAAAATTGAGGTTGCATGAGCCCAGTTACAGAGGCCGAACTTTTTTCCATTTATTTTTTTCTTTTATAATTTTGTTTTGGAATAGTGGGAGCGTTTGTCTCCTCTTGTATTTTCATTTTAAGTTCCAAATTTGACTCTATTTTCATTTCATTAATATTTTTGAATAGTCCTCAATCTTGACTCGATATGCATGATGAAAAATCAAAGAATATTGACTTCTTTATCGTGGGCTTAACCTTAACATTTTTCATTTTTATATCTGATTAATCTCAAATTCAAATTTTAAAAATAAAAAAATAAATATTAAGAGAAACGGTATTTAAATTAGACTTTACAACTATTTGAACCGATATCAACAATTTATTTATTTTTATTTATTTTAGAATTACAGTTGTTTTATGTACTAATAAACTTACTACTAACATCACGGGAACTATTATACAAAAAAATTTGTGTGAGTTTAAAAATTTTTCTTAAAAAATTACTACAGTTTGAATCTTGAGTTCTCTCTAGAGAGATCTGCATTTCTTATCACTTATATGATGTTTGAACGCCGTAAAAAAATTGATTAAATGAATATTAAATTTTATATTGCAATTTATTTTAAAATAAATTTAGAAAATTTCAAATTTGATTGATCCGGCATTAATCAAAATATTTAAAATATGTTGAAGTGTATTATGATGTTGTATTTGGTTTATTTGATTCTTGATTTTTTTTTCGGGGGGGATGGGGGGGGGTGGTTGAAGAACATAGTCTGCCTTAAATCTTGTTTGTATGGTACCCTCGATAGATTGAGGTCTTAGAAAAATAATTTTAGGACCTTATAATACTATTCAAAGTCTAAATCAAAAGTTTGGTCAAAAACATAAATTAGGACAAAAATCATCAATCTTCAGACCCCGACCGACCACGCAACCGACTTTTACTTTGAAAAATTGAATTTTTGTCCAAAAGTTTCTCTTTTGGATAGGCATCGTCCCCCCCCCCCCCCCGCCTCTCTCTCTCTCTCTCTCTCGCTAGCTTTAGCTTTCATATGGTTAAAAACCATATCACTTGACTTCACGGAAAGAGCAGAGGAAGGATAATACTCAAACTTCATCGACAAATAATATACCCTTTATGATTAGAATAATCATTTTATGTTTCACACGTGTCACGCACTTGTGCATCCAAAATCTAAATTTAACTAATTTGTGGTCCTCTGATTAATTAGTTTTGTTATTTTTATGTAAGGAAATCGCATGCAAGTACCCACAGAGGAGTTTTCTTGTGTTTCTCTGTGTCCAATAGAGGGAGAGAAGGGACCATAATTATAATTCACCCAACACCATCCTATTTTTTTCCTAAATGTTTTAATTTCAAAACTTTTATATATATATATATATATATATAAACTTTATGATATTCTTTTAAAAATGATTATTGACAAGAAATATTTTCTCAAATAATCCAATAATTTGAAATCTTTACATGTAAATTATAATAAATGTCATGGATTCGAATTTTGTTTTTTTTTTCGAATGTCCAAAAAAAATAAAGATATCATAACAATATAATAAATTAATATTATAATAAGAGAAAAGACATATAGAGACAGAGATTTTGGTGATATTTTAAATAAGTTAGTCATAACTTAAATAATAATTTGTCAAACAGGGTAGGAAGACCTCCATAGTTGCATGGCACCATATATAACAAACCCTACAATACGTTGAAAGATTTATTTATTTTTTCTATCAAATTTAAATTGAAGTTGTATGTTTAAATTTTCAACAAATAATATTTAAGGGCCGCCAATTTAAGAGGAACTTATTTTTCTAATTTTTGAGATATATTTTAACAAGTGATGTGGTGGAAAACTAATGGTCAAATTTATATTAGAGATAGCGTGTAGTTAGGTTGCACCGAAATGAAAATGAGAAAACAGAAACAAATATTAAACGATACGAGAAAATAACATTTTATAAGAATATTTTGTAAGAATACATAAAACAGAAATATGAAAAAATAAGTAAATATAAAAAATATATAAGAATTTTTATATAAGTATTAATTATTTTATGATGATAATATAACAGTTAGTTTTATAATAAAAATTTCAAATGATCAAATATCTTATTATTAATCATAAAATAAAAAATATAAAAATATTAATATATGTAAATATAAAAATTTAGAAATTGATGGAAATATTAATGAGTTTAACATATTGAAATATTTTGAAAAAGAAAAATATTCATATGAGAAGTTTTCGTGATAAATAATTAGGAAATATTATATTTTAGAAAAATAAATTCATATTTTAGAGACGGACAGGACAACGGAGACGTTTTTATAAATAAGCAAATAAAGCTAGCGTGGAAGTGTTTGAAATTCTAGAAAAAGTAAACTTGTTTTGGCCTTTTTTGTCAATGAACTTTTGATTTTTCAAACTATGTGTGCCAACAAGAATATAAAAAAGAAAAAAAAATGGTCTTAAAAATTTAAAGTGACCCCATATCATGGGTTTGGCCAATCAAACGAGGCCACGTAAGCAGTTGCAATACTCTTATCTAGGCCTAGAACAAAGGAACTTCCACTTTCATTCGCTCACGTCGTCTCGTCTGCAAGAGTAAACTTAATAGACAGTTCAGTGATACGAATTCTTTTCTCTAAATTAATAATTTTAGATTTAAATCTTTATTAAAAGGAAAAAAAAAAAAAGAACGAGCTGATATAACATGGCCAAAGGGGAAAAAAGGGGACACAAAGAAATTTGATAGAAATTTGATATTAGAATAGTGTAAAATACTAATTTTGAGTTTTTTTTTTTATATTATGAAAAGAAATGAAAAAAATTAAATATATGAGACTTATAGAATTATATGATTGAATTTTAGTGGCTTGCGTAGTCTTTCAACTTATCTCTATTTTATATTATTTAATTTTTCATATTCTAATTTTAATAAACTGTCGGTTAAAATTATGAATTTTTATCTAAGAAAGGAAAAAAATTTTCTAAAATTAGAAAATTGAGTAAGAGAAGAGTTGGGTTATTGCAATAACGTTAAAATATTTGATAAAAATATAATATTTTTGTAAATAGAAATAAAGTTTTTTAAAAAAAATAGTTTTTTACTAAAAAATTATCTGCACCTAATTAAATTTAATTATAATTTATACAATCGGAGCCTGTGGTATAAGAAATTTTGGAACAATAAAATTATGTCAGGATATTTTTGGAATTCGTCTTTTTAAAATTGTTTTTCATTGCTCTTACGTTAAATATTAAAAAAATACTGACTAGGATAGAACGGGTGCACCCACTTTCGGTGCACTCACAAATGCTCCACATGGACCTTTGAAGTGAGACCCAAGCGCTTTCTCTCTCTCTCTGTAAGACCACATAAACTCGTGGTTGAGAATCACTCCAGCAGCTGACGTGGCCTCCACTGCTTGCTCAATCGGATCAAAAACCAAGACCCCGACGACGCCAACACAGACTCCTATATAACAAAAACATCTCTCTCTCTCTCTATCTCTCAAAAAAACTCACCCTGTCTTTGGCGCGTTTTTTTATCTCTCCGTCTCTCTCTCTCTCCGGTAAGAAAGATAAAAGTAAAACCAGCTCAAGTTCAACAATGCCGGAATTCAAAGATTCGGCGATCAAGCTCTTCGGCCGCACGATTCCCTTTCCCGCATCCACCGGCGGCGATTCTCCAGCTGCGACTTCGTGCTCTTCTGGGGATGATGAGAAGTGTTGCAACAGAGTATGTGAAGATGAAAAAGAAGTACAGAAGGTCCTGAGTCTCTTCAGTGATTTGTGAATGATAAAATTGAATCAATTTGGAAAAATTTTCAGTTATTTTTTGGGAATCTAAGATCGACCCATTTGATTTTTGTCAATTTTCTCTAATGGGTCGATCCCTTTTTGGGTTCTTAATTGTGAATATGTTTCCTGAATTTTGTGATTTGAGAAGTTTCACTAGGGATTTACAATTGAAACACTGGATTAATTTTCGTCGACAATGATTCGATCTCTTTCGGGTTTTTAATTGTGTTACAGTTGTTAATTTTGGGGGGGGGGGATTCATCAGAGTTTTAGAATTATTGCTGTTTTTTTTTTTTTAAAAAAATTTAAATTGATTCTTTTTGTCACATATTTTCCAAAAGAGAGAACTTTGAAACTTGGGGTTAGCTGGGAAGAACATTCTGGAAAGAAGAAAACATAATTTGTTTTTGAAAATGTATTGTGATCTTTTTCCCCGTTTTTTGTTTTTGAAAATATGTGAAAAGCTTATTTGCAACTCGAGTAAAACATAATTTGTTTGAAAATTTAATGTAATTAAAAAGATATATTGGATTCTGCTTCATCATTTTTCTCTAAGATGGCATAAAAGAATATCTTTTGCAGAAAATTCTCCCAGTTTTTTGTTTGCCCTCTTTTGGGAAGTGGAGCTTATGCGTTTAACAAATTGAACTTCCCCTTTTCAAGAGCATCCACCAGCTGTTTTGATTGATCATTATCCATATGAGTTTCAGATTCTCCCAACCCTGATTTTGCAGATTCTCCTCTTTAGTCTCTTATCCACTTTTGATTTTTCCTCTCTCTCTCTCAACTCTTTTGCTCTCATTCCTTTTATTTCATATGCTATACTGTGCCCTTTATAGCTTCTTATGGAAATATACACCTGACTTTCAATTCTAATGGAACCAAGTGAATTGATCATCTACTAAGCTCCCGAAGAATCGATGTGGATCACCTTTTTGGCACTAAATCTTTCTGGGCTTAATATTAAAGAAAATAAGAAATGATGGCATTAAAATGAATTGATGACACTTCTGCCAGCTTGTCTTATTTCATATCATTCATTTGCACCAAGTAGGCCTTATGTTACTTAAGAAAAAATTAAACTACCTTTTATAGCGAGTGATTTGGAACTGTGTTTTAATTTTCAGGAACCTTTGGTGGAAAATTCCCCTGGTACAAAACAAGTCGATGATGGGTCTATTGAACCAGAGAAGTCCTTAGAGAATAAGGATGATCCTAAAACACCCTCTGTCGATGAGGAAACTGCAACCCTTAAAACTTCAAAATCTGTGACAGAACAGGATGATGTGACAAATTGTCAAGAGAAGCTACCCCTTAAAAAGCCGGACAAGATACTCCCATGTCCACGCTGCAATAGCATGGACACCAAGTTCTGTTACTACAACAATTACAACATAAATCAGCCCCGCCACTTCTGCAAAGCTTGTCAGAGGTACTGGACTGCAGGTGGGTCTATGAGAAATGTTCCTGTTGGAGCAGGACGTCGTAAGAACAAGAGCTCACACTACCGCCACATCACTATCTCTGAAGCACTCCAAAATGCTTCAAATCATGTTAGGAATGGATTTCATTACCCCACTTTGAACAGCAACCATACTGTCCTCAGTTTCGGATCGGACTCCTCTTTTTGTGAATCCATGGCTTCGGTTTTAAACCTAGCGCATAAATCAATGTGGAATGGCAGTTTAAATGGGATTCATAACCCTGAGGAACGAGCTGCAGTCACTTGTAGAAATGGGGAAAACAATGATGATTGCTCCAGTGGATCATCTGTCACAGTTTCGAATTCAATGGAGGAAGGTTGTAGAAATGGCAAGCCAGAGCCTTTAGTACTAAATTTACATGGTTTTCCTACTCAAGTCCCATATCTCCCTCCTGTTCCTTGGCCTTTTCCACCCGCGTTTGTCCCTTCAGCATATCCTATTCCATTCTACCCTTCAACTTACTGGAATTGTAGTCCTCCGGATGCTTGGAACATCCCTTGGGGGTCATCTCCTCCTCCAAATGTTCCTTTGAACTGCTCATACTTGGGAAAGCATAAGAGGGATGGGGAGCTTCTTAAGCCGAGCCATTTTGTGGCTAAAGGGTCTGCAAAAGAGGACTCGGAGAAAAGAATTTGGATTCCGAAAACATTAAGAATTGATGACCCTGATGAGGCTGCAAAGAGTTCTATATGGACCACTCTGGGGTTAAAGCGCCATGATAAGGTTGAATCAAATGGAGGATGTCTATTCGGGGCTTTTCAATCAAAGGGCGATAACAAGAGTCACTTTACTGAACCTTCACCTGTTTTGTGTGCAAACCCTGCAGCCTTGTCTAGGTCAATGAAGTTCCAGGAAAGCTCCTAGTCATGCAGCTTTAGCCAAAGAACCCTATTCATTCGAGTGATTTGGAGTTTTTTAACCATTATTCGGGTTAGTTACTTTTGAAACTGCCTTATTAGAACCAGATCATGCTAATTTACCGAGGAACAAAAGAAAAAGCCTTCTTCAGTTTCTCAGAAGGATATTGAATATGACGCAGAAGCTAAAGTAGTACATGTTTTCATCTTCTTGCAAGACTATTAATACTTCTTTTTTCTCTTTAACCCTGTTTGATATAGTTGTACTCATATATATATATGTTCCATTATATAATCATATGTGAGATAAATAGCAAGAGAGTGAAAGCCTTTTTTTGGTTAATGACCAAAACTTTGGATGTACAAAAATAAAGTAATTTCGGGGGACTTGAAAGATTGAGCTCCCCCCCCCCCCCCCAATTTCTATTACCCTTCACCTCATTTTTTCACTTCAGTATGTAACTTTCTGAGTAATAGCAATGGTTCATTTCGTTTCTTCTACAATTCTCTCTGCCTCTCATATGTCATTCCCAATCCCAGAAATTTCTCTATTTTTCCAAATCCAAAGAAGAAAACAAGGATCATAGGTGGGGGACATTAACAAGGACATATTTGGAACCAGAATTTCCAAATTATGGAGGAGAAAAAAAAAAAAAATAGGAGAACTAGTTCTAAAAGCTGAACTGATGAAATCTTAGCATTTTAGGTATAACCAAAGAAGAAAACAAGGATCATAGGTGGGTGACATTAACAAGGATATATTTGGACCCAGAATTTCCAAATTATGGAGGAGAAAAAGAAAACAAAATTAGGAGAACTAGTTCTAAAAGCTGAACTGATGAAATCTTAGCATTTTAGGTATTGCCAATCAGAGAGGTCAATCCATCAACAGAAATTTAGACCCTCTCTCTCTTTCTCACTTTTTTTTTTTTTTTTTTTTTTGGTAGTAGTGATGGAAACGCGGATATTTGGATTAGGCTATGAGAAAGTGTCCAAAATTTCATTATTCCGGAATTCATCAAAATCAAACTACAATAAATGTTTCCAAGGTCAATAAGCAATACAAAAGACAATGAGATATTTATTTGTGTGGCCAGCGAATGTAAACCACATATTGTGTACAAGAGTTATCATGGGGAGCCCCACTGGGCATATAATGCCATGAAACTTTAGGACACCACTCCCTTTCTTTTGCCTCCTATCATTTTCTTACATCCTTTTCCCCCCTTTTGTGTTGAAGCAGACATGCCTTTTCTTTCTCTTTCTACATATTTATGCCCCCATATATGTAATATCAAACTATTATCTATGAGTTTTTCACCATAAGTTCCATTGAAGTTTAGTTAAGACTTATATCAGCCTTAACTAGTCTGTAAAGTTGCATGATTGACGAGTCTCGCATCACCAACGCCCCTCCCCCTCGCTTATAGTTCTATAAAACTTTGCAGTCTCTGTTCTTTGTAATTTAGGGTCATGCGCGCTTGTGGGTCTCTAATAAATTTTTATTACAAAGAAGTGTGATGTCAATTTTTTTTGTGGTTGACGGACCGGTATTTAGAGTCATAATCTGACAAATCTAACTCAAGTTATTGTCAGACCCTCCATAGGAATAGTTTTTTCAATATAATTTTTTCCATTCTCAAAATTCAAAATTGATTATTGGTTAAACGATCTACCATTCTTCCCACTAGACCAATTTGGTAATTGATAACTGTGAAAGACAGAGAACAAAAATTAAAATTTAAGGTTCAAATGAACAAAGTTTAATTTCAACTAGCAAATCGTGTTTTGGGCTGTAAATTCAAGGCAGAAGCTATCTACCAGATGATATGATCCGGTGCATCGCTTTGCTGGCTCAAGAGAATGTTACAATATTTACAGTCACAAACACAATCGCCGGGAATGTATGTATATGTATGTATACATGCATGGATTATAATCTACTCAAAGACATATTTTATGCATTATGTGACTTTTACTTTGGGACTAAGTCAAACTTCGGCTCCACCCACAAAAAAAGGCCTTTCCATAGTGCTTGTCAAAGGAATTCTAATGGAAATCCCACATGATAAGGTTGAGAAAGTGCTTAATTAATGGAATTTCATGCTTCCCCATTTTCAAAATCTAATGATCCCACATGCATTCACATGCAATGTAGTTGAACTTTATGACCATCTTGGTAGCACGTGAGAGTGAGAGAGAGAGAGAGAGAGAGAGCCCTATTGATCAAGTTTTCTTAAGCTAACCTCCCATTATCCAATGGATTTGAATGAGATTAATAGAATTTTCTTTCCCAGTAAACAAGTTCAACAAGACATGTTTAACTTGTGGTATCGCATTATGTTACCCGTAATGGTAGATGAGATGATGAAGTCTAGGAATAATCATTAGATTTTTTAGTGATTCACAGCATAAGATTTTGTTTGGAGAAATCGAAAAAAGATTTTTAAAAAAATTAATAGAATTTTTTTAATATAAAAATAATTTAATTGTTTGGTAAATAAATCTGATTTTTTTACTTGTAAAATCATATATTTCTTATAACTTTTCTTCTTTTTTTACTTGAATTAATAATATTATAAATAAAATAAAACAAAATAGAGATAAGTTCATTATTTAAGATTTCTAAATCAGCCCGTAAAAGAAGAAACAGCACATTGGAGAAGAAAGTGTGGGTGTGAAGCTAACAATTTTGATTCAAAAAGTAGAAAAGGACTCTCACAAACTTTTGAGCTACGCCTTTTGTTTTCCTCAACAAAGTGGAGCCATGAGATCACCAAAACAAAGATGGTGGTGTTGAAATTACAAAAATTTTAAATGAGTTGAAAAAAAAAAGAAAGTTGCCATTGCCAAGAATGTCATTGCAAGTCAATGGTGTTTCTATGCAAATCCAATTGCAAGCAAAAGTAAAAATAAAGGCTTGGACCTCAAAAGTTTTAAATTTATAGCTCAACTTTCACTACTCATCTTCCACTCAATGGTGCTCATATTTTTAAATATGAATGAAATTTATCTCCAATGCCTTTTATGTTCTTAGAAATATCACTTACACCTCGAGTAACACCGTCTCCCATTGATTTCGAATTCGAGTTTTCTTATCTACCTAAAGGAAATATTAGTTGTCTAGAAAATCATAAGTTCCTCCTTGCTTCAAGTCAGCATGATAAATTAGAGAAGTGGTGGGGTGGTGGGTGGTGGGTAAGTGTTTCTTTTTTAACTCTATATAGGTCAAAATAAAGAAAAAGAAACCAAAAGAACTTACCAAGTCCAACTTTTTAAGTCATGCCCACAAGGTTTGACCAAATTGGTTACCCAATATTCGATAGATTTATTAATATACATTATCTAAAATTTTATTATTGCAAAAAAATATAAAAATATTTCATGAATTATGGGTGAAATTCAAAAACTCCCTAAATTTCAAAAAAAAAAAAATTACAAAAATCACCTCTTAATTACGAAAATGTATATATTTAACCATTTTGTCTATAAAATCATTTATTTTTAACGTTAAAATAATAAAAAATATTTAAAATTTTATTTTATTTTATTTAAAAACTTAGAGAAAAATTATTTTTTCACCCTCTTTCGATCTCTTCAACGTCTCTCTTTCTTTTTCTGATAGCGGCATTGTAAAGTGGAGATCGAGACCCTATGGCCTCACAATCGAACGGTGAGATTCGCCACTCATGGGAGACGAGTCTTTGCTGTTCAATGCAACTATGGCTGTGAGCCCCACAGTGTTTTTCACCGTGGCGGTGGCCACCGTGGCCACCTCTTTCGGAGAGGCTCAGCCACAAGCAACACTCGCGGCCGAGGGCCTTTTTCCGTGCACTCAAGGCAGAGAGAGGCCACTCTAGCAGTAGGTGTCGTCGCCAAGAATTGGGCCATGGCTGCTAGCAGCTATGAGTAACAATCCACTCAAGAAAAAAAAGAATCAAAGCTCAGTCTGTTCTTCCGAGTAAAACAAAAGAAAAATAGAGTACGCAAAAAACGGGGAGATAGAACTTGGGTTTGCGGTGGAAGGCAATAGAGATGTTGAAGATACCAATATTTGTTGGTATAGGTGTGAAGGGCATTTTTATTCTTTGATCAGGTTGGGAGTTCGACTCCCACTGGATATGGAGAAAACAATATTGGGAGACTTCCCTTCAAAAGAGACCTGACAGTCAAGTCGATTCCGGATTAGTTGGGGTAAAATTCTGAATATCGGAAGGTCTAGGTACAAAAAAAAAAAAAAAAAGATGTTGAAGATAATCAAAATCGGTAGAATAGAGGTAAAAGAGATGAGAAAGAGAGTTATTGAGAGAGAAAGAGAGAGAGACTGTGAGCAAGGTTAGAAAGAGAGAAAAAGAGAAGAAGAAACCGAGAGAGGTAGGTTGAATCAATTATCAAATTCCATGCATCCTTTGTTTTCTTACACCAATTTATACATTGCTGCCTTACAATCTCGTAACTAATCTAACTATTTTAGTTAATTTGTTGTAATAACTAACTAAACTAACAGTTTCCCAACTAGTCGTTAATTTCAAATTCTTTGTACTAGCCATTACACTATGGTAGCGGGAAGACGAAATTAGGGTTTGAAACCCCAACTAGTCTCTTAATTAGGGCTGAGTCAACAGGTTGCTTGTCAGTACTTGAGGCTAACTTGGCAGTGCTGAGTCATCCCTGACTGAATTTTTTAATAAAAAATATAAAAATTATTTAATATTATATGTTTTTGAAATTATACAAAAAATTAGCCCTAGCTGAATTAAAAAAAAAAATTGTAAAAGATTATAACTTTCTAAAATTATACATAAAATTATGTCCATAATATTTGAGATTTTCATGGAAAATTATTTATTTTATCAAATTTTTAGCAAAAATTTTGAGATTTTTGGACCTACTAATTTTTATTTTTCTCTCTGCGTTTTATGGTTGCGATACATGCATTTATTTAATTTATTTCAATATATATTATAATTTCTTACTTACCAATGATAATATTATGATTTTAAATTCAATTTTTTTGATAATTTCTCGGCCCAAATGGTGCCATAAATGGTGAAAAATGAGAAGATGGTGAATTTTAGAAAATAGAAAATGGAATCTTTATCTGTATTTTGAAAAGGAGAAATGCATTTTTTTATTTAGCAATTATTCATATGGAATTAAAAAAAAAAAGCAGTGAAATAAATTGAAGTGATAGAAAGAGATGGAAAAAGTGATAGATGGTATCACTTTCCTTTTAATCTCATTTTCTTAATTACGAAATCATTCACATACTATAACCCATTTCCAAAAAAAATAAAAATAAAAATGGATACGGTAGTTTCCTAATTATCACTCTGATTAGAATAATTGCCTTAGGTTCTCTCTCTCTCTCTCTCTCTCTCTCTCTCTCTTCATATTCTCTCTTCTTTCTTAAGTAAGAAAAAGATAGGGTATTTTCCTAAAATAAAAAAATAAAAATAAAAAACATACATGGTGTCAATTCCGAATTTACATGCCCAAAAAAGAGTCCTTTCCCATTTTAAAATCAAATATTTAAGATAATCTAAAGATTATAAAAAATAAAGAAAATAGTAATTTTCTCATTATCACTGAAATAGTCAACTTTTAGCGACTAATTTCTTCAACCATCTTTTGTAGAAAAATGAACTTTTGAACAATCTATTAACGATATCATAACTATCTCATTCAATGTTTATAATTTTTTTTTTAAAAAAAAAAATCATAATGTTAAATATTTTTCAGATTTTTTCTTTTTCAAAAAATTCAGCCCTCATTTGCTGGTAATATTGGGCTCCTTCACCAACATGCAAGGTCAAACCCACATACACAATACTAATTAGAAGAAAAAGTTGTGTTCCTTCACCTCCACCAATCTGTTTGACCTAAATTTAATATTCCGTCGGTTTAGGCCTCGACTTTCCCAGAACAAATAAATAAATAAAATACAAGGAGAAAAAAAAAGTTTCGAGCTTATCACTCCATGAACAAATGGCAGACAAGCTAAGTATTGATGCAAGTTTGCCATTGAGCACAAGGGCCGCCTATGCTATCTAGGATGCAAGCACACAAAAACCACGTGAAATGGATGACAAGAAAACCAATGCATTTCTGCCGATAATCCAGGAGTTGCAATCAACAGTTTAATAATCTACTCACAAGAGAAGATACAACTAAACTGCTAATCAAAATTATTTGAATTGCTGAGTCGAAAAAATACATCATGACATTAAAACTATTTGCTTGGGCCGTGGAGTTCCCACCGCCACCGTAGCCTATAAAAAAGACCAAAAGGAAAATGTAGGAAATTATAATGTAGCCGGAACTCTACGTACTGATCCATGCAAGGACCGATAACCACTATTAGAGAAACCAAGAATCTTCCCTCAATAAACCAGCTAAAGCCTCTTAAATGTCATTTCAGATTTGCCTTTAACACTAGATAAGGACTGGGAAAGCAATAACATCTCGAATGCTGCCGGTCTGTCAGAAGCATCACTAGCCTGTCAATCCCAAGTCCCTGAAAATTAAGTACAATCCGTTATAACTCGTGGTAAATGGAGGTACCATCGATTGCAATTTAAGGGACAGGGAGGAGATATCAGCCCTCAAGAACCTATGAAGCACCGACACTCGAAAATGCATGAAATACTGGTGTGGGATACTTTAGGGACATGTGTCAGACTCATCTTGTCAAACTTTTTACTGATTTTGAAATTATGGACATGGCTGAACACGTGTGGGACACTTGGGGGATATAGCCTAAACAAAAAGGCATGTCGGCATTAGCAGTAATAATAATGATGATGATTATGATGATGATTATTATTATTATTATTATTTTGATATATAAGAAGATTTGAACTTGAGATTTTTTATAAGGGAGGGAAACGATGCCAATTTAGCTATGGCACATTAGTTTATTATTATTAGTAGTAATAGTAATAATATTATCCATAACATTATTAAACTATATATTATTTTATTGTTGTGCCTCCATGTTCGACCTTTTGGAAATTCAACCATGTCGGCATTTGTGCTTCACGTGCACTAAGAATTTCAGGAGTGACCCAACTGGTTGAAATGAGATGTCAGAATTTAAATATTAACAACAACACATCAAAACAATTTTTACTCCTTTTCAAAGGAAAATGTACTGAGTATAGAATTTGGCTGAGGGAAGTTACCATTCCAGAAGCTGGATGCATTCCATATTCCATTGCTGTTAGAAAATCATCATCGAGGGGTCACTTCATACGAGTCATCATCACTTCTTTTTTGATTCTTATCTGCATGATCTACCGCCTTGAAGGTTAATGCCCTTTTCTTATTATGTTGCCTCACTTGTTCTTCTAATCGTCCTCTCTTTAGCCATTCACGAACTATTGGCATCTAATCTGCATTTTACTTAAAAATTGACACTACAACTAACAAAGTACAGAGTAAGGAACTTTCAGTGGTCCTATTTTTGAGTCACTAATTTGGGGGGGGGGGGATGGGACTTCGTTTTTCCAAACAAATTTATAGATTCTTAATCCTATCAAGAGAAGGATGCATGGGTGTGAAAGGGTGGTAGAATAACAAACACTGTTTCACATAACAACAAACAATAGGTTTCTAATTTCAATTAATATTTTATGTTTATACATTAATAAAAAAATGGAAGGGTATATGCAAAGATTGATGTGGTTAGGAAGAATATTGACAGTTTGAATGGATAAACACAACCATTTTGGTAAGAACTCAAGGGGATGAAATATAAAATAATAAGATCTCTTTCTTGAACAAACAGAAATAAAAAAGATGATAAAATAAAACCACAAATATAGGAGCCTTGGGGAAACAAACATTCCAAATATTCTGCTAGTTGGAACCACTTAACAAGTAGATTCAAACAAAAGAACTGGTATAGACAGCCTAGTCTTGGCACTATTAAGGAATTAATCAGAATTCTGAAAGAAATCAAATTTATAGAAAGCACTATTTTAGTACATGGAACAGCAACAGAGAATTCAGAAAATTTAAGTATTGCAAACCTGATCTATCGGGTCTGTCAATTCAGAAAAAGCATTGCCCAATTCACGACCACATATGAATAATTCAAATCGCTCAGTCAAGCCTGCATGCTTATAAATGAAGGATCAATAGAGACAACAAGTGCATTCATGCTTAGGCCAAGCTCAACAAATGAATACATGAAGATATAATTTCGAAAAAATAAAATAAAATAATCTCATCACACAAGCACTGTGAAGAACTTTTCCATTTATTTCTTTTTTCCATAATATATTCTATTTATCTCCTTCATGTCCAAATAAATGACATGTTGGATGTGAATGTTGGATTTGTATTCTTAAAGCGAGGATAACTTCACCAAAATAACAGAGGAAATGTCAGGTACCATCTTCAGCTCCCAATAATTTGTATGTTGGAAGTTTATAAATTTAGAGGCAAGGTTAAAACCCAAATTTAATTCAAAAAATTTTTATCATTAGAAAATTAAATTATAAATGCCATCTTGTATAAGGAATCGTATTGCATGACCGAAACCTCAGCGCTAGTCATTACTCACACATCCCTGTAGAAAACATCGGCAATAGAAACCACTCCAACATTTGTCTAAGAGACAAATATATTTTATTGATAACCTTATATAAGCAAAGAGAAAGGTGTGAACTGAAAATTTAAACACTAAAACCATTCTCACTAGATCAGGCTAAATAATACGAATTTTGTAGCACCTTTCTGCACCCGATACAAGCCAAGTAGTATGCAAAAAGTAAATATATAACCTAATAAATAATAAATAAACTTAAGTACTATGCCAAAGAAAAAAGAAAAAAAGAAAAGCTGTATGTTGAGTTCTTGTACCTTCGGTGGCCAAAGGAGAGATCTCAATAGGATAATCTAAAACAAAAGTGGGCTGCAAGAGCTTTGGTTCCACAACAATTTCAAAAACCTGGACAAGTAGTTCAAAAGTAAGACCCTAAAGAGCAGCTTCATTAAGAGTCCTTTAGAAAAAGAGAGGCCAAGTTACCTCGTTAAGAACATGGCCAACAGACGTGCAAGCTTCAATTGGAGCTAGTTCCCTGCTCTCATGGTCCACCCTCAGTGTCTTCACAGCAATTGCATAAGCAGTTTCAACATCATTGCCCAGCTCATTGAAGTCAATTCGTGTAGCTTCTTTTACAAGATTATGTTTGGTTTCCCTCCTCCAAGGTCGCTCTAGACTAATCATGGTCCCCCGTAACAAAGCCTTGCATCAGCTTAAACAACATCCACAAGCATCCCACAGCCGGTCGGTCCGGTATAGTCGGGGTGAAGTCTCACATATTAGGCGGTGGCCAAGCCAACGTACCAAAAAAAAGAAAAAGACAAACAAATTCGAAAAAGATATAAAGAATCTACCCCCATTGGAGTAGCTATAAAACAGCTCAAAAATAAGTTAAAACAACAGATCTAAACATCAGACCTCCTGCTGCCTCCCCCACCTGGATAACGTTAAAAATGCCCAGAAACCCAACAATATATATATTTACACACCGATATATATACATATATTCAAGAAATTTCAATATACAAATAAATACAGTGATCAGGTTATAGAATCTACTCCCTCTCACTCCACAAGAGACTTCAGAGTTTAGACCATCTTCACAATTATGATACACTTATCAAAGCACATACCTGATAATTAACAGACAGCTTCCCAAGAACTGCTAGAGCACACCAAGAGACAATCTTCTCTGCCATGTTCATCATGCTCTGGTAATCTGAATATGCTTCATACGTCTAAGTCAAGCTAAGACACACACTGGTCAGTGCTTCCAATCGTTAATAATACAAAATAAGGGTAACAGAAGCGCACAAAATATCCTTATCCAGTCAACAAATAATTTCATGTAAAGCAAACTTTGTCCAAAAAATGGTAATTTAACAAGGCAATAAAATGAAAAATGATACCTCAATAGTTGTAGACTCGGGATTCTGACGGGTAGAAATTCCTTCATTTCTAAATATTCGTCCAATCTCATATACATTTTCAAATCCCCCAACCTGTCACAGTTGTAAAAAATGATTCTGGTCAGATTATTGCTAAAGCAGAAGGGACGTAGAACTGTTAAATGGTGAAATAGCATGAGGCATGAAGTGAGCTCCTATAAATTGGAAACCTATAGGTTGGAGATGTAAAACATCCATGCAAGTCTAATACATGAATTTAAAAGCAAAATTGAACCATAGAACAAGCGGAAGCAAGTGTACCTCCAGCCATGGATTCCGGCGAGTCTGAACTCCCTTTGGCAGCACCTCTGGACGTGCAAGAAGCCTTCCAAGCTCTCAATTCTCTCTCTAAATGGTGTGTGAGACTAATGAATTGAGCTTAGGGACCCTTGCTATGGTTGCCCCTATTTATAATGGTTGTGCCATCAACAACCATTATTGAGGCCCATACTTGGTTACCCCTTTGGTGAGTGAAATCCCTTATTTTCAGGGATGGTTTTGCAGGGCATGGAGGGTGATGGGCCACCCTCCTGTTCTTACATTCTCCCACTTGGTCCACTCACCCGACTTGGTGACTTTATCCAAGCCGATACTTAATGGAAAAAGCACACATGAATCACAGTGACAAGTCCTCTAATTCAGCGAGTATTGTCTCCTGTGTATCACAATGCATGCTACTCCCTATCCTTATGGTAACCATCTTTATGAATAAACCCTATGTTTATTCGGGATCCATTTTCAAGAAATTTTCTCAAAACTGGAATGTGCACAAATTTTTTTTTTTATACGAGAAAATTTAATTCGAAATTCCATTAAAATTGGGATTTAAACCCATATTTACAATATGATCCCTGAATTTAACTGGAGGCATGCCTTTAGTCAGGGGATCAGCAAGCATACATTCGGTGCTTAGATGTTGGATTATAACCTTATTTTCCAATATACGTTCCCTTATGGCTAAATACTTAATGTCGATGTGCTTACTTCGACTACCACTCTTATTATTTTTAGCCAGAAACACCGCAGCCAAATTATCACAAAATATACTTAATGGCTTAGGTACAGAGTCAAAAATCCTTAACCCAGCCATGAAACTTCGTAACCACACCGCCTGTGACGTGGCCTCAAAACACGCCACAAATTCAGCTTCCATAGTAGAGGTCGCAGTCAATGTCTGCTTAGCACTCCTCCACGATATAGCTCCACCGGCCAGAACAAAAATATATCCAGATGTTGACTTTCGAGAATCAACACAGCCAGCGAAGTCCGAGTCCGAGTATCCGACCACCTCAAAATTGTCGGTCCTCCTATATGTGAGCATGTAGTTCTTGGTGCCTTGCAAGTACCGTAACACCTTCTTTGCAGCCTTCCAATGCTCCAAACCAGGATTACTTTGATATCGTCCTAACATTCCAACTGCATATGCTATATCAGGTCGAGTACAGACCTGTGCATACATAAGGCTTCCAACTACGGAAGCATACGGAATATTGGTCATCTGTTCCCTTTCCAATTCCGTTTTGGGACACTGGTCCAAACTAAACCGGTCACCTTTGACGATAGGAGATACACTTGGTGAACAGTCCTGCATTCTGTATTTCTTAAGAACTTTCTTAATATAGGTTTCTTGAGATAGTCCGAGAATCTTATGAAATCTATCTCGATGTATCTTAATGCCAATGACGTAAGACGCATCACCTAAATCTTTCATAGCAAAGTTCTTAGAAAAGAATTGTTTCACCTCATGCAACATCCCTTTATCATTGGTTGCAAGTAAAATATCATCCACATACAGCACTAGGAAGCAAATTTTACTCCCACTTACCTTCTGGTATATACACTGATCCACAACATTTTCTTCAAAACCGAATGAAGAGACTGTCTCATGGAATTTCAAATACCATTGGCGGGAGGCTTGCTTCAATCCATATATAGATTTATTAAGTTTGCAAACCAAATTCTCACCATTACTAGAGGAAAATCCTTCAGGTTGATACATGTAAACCTCTTCCTCTAATTCTCCATTCAAAAATGCCGTTTTCACATCCATTTGTTGCAACTCTAAGTCAAAATGTGCAACAATCGCCAAAATAATACGGAGGGAATCTTTCTTAGATACTGGAGAAAAGGTCTCCGAATAATCGATTCCTTCCCTTTGAGTGAACCCTTTAGCAACAAGTCTGGCCTTGTATTTCTCAATGTTGCCAAATGAGTCAGTTTTTGTCTTAAAAACCCATTTACATCCAATGGGTTTTACCCCATCAGGCAACTTTACAAGATCCCAAACTCCATTACTCGTCATGGAGTCCATCTCATCTTTCATGGCTTCCAGCCACAAACTCGAATTGTTAGAGTTTATGGCTTCTGAAAACGACTCAGGATCATCTACGGCACCAACATTGTAATCAGACTCCTGGAGGTATACTACATAATCACTAGATATTGCTGACCTCTTAATCCTAACAGATCTCCTTAATGTTGGCTCAACAGTCTCTCTAGGAAAGGGCTGTCCAACTTGACCTGTTCCGGTGTCAGCAGATTGTGGAATATTTTGATTGTCATCTGTAATTGGGTCAACGTCCATGGGTACTGGAGGGACGCTTTGAATGACAATCATCCTTTCACTTGAAGTGGAAGGCATACTTGATAGATTCTTTTCAGGGACTAAGTCTTGAAAGGAATCCCTCCCACTAATCAAGTGATCCTCAAGAAATTTCGCGTTTCTCGATTCCACAAATCTAGTATGATAAGATGGACAATAGAATCTGTATCCCTTGGACCTCTCAGCGTATCCAACAAAATACCCACTAATGGTCCTTGGATCCAGTTTCTTTTCTTGTGGATTATAAACTCTTACTTCTGACGGGCATCCCCAAATGCGTACATGTCGCAAACTGGGTTTCCAACCTTTGAACATTTCAAATGGGGTTTTGGAAACCGCCTTAGTTGGAACCCTATTTAATATGTATACAGCCGTTTTAAGAGCTTCAATCCACAAGGATTTAGGCAATTTAGAGCTAGACATCATGCTCCTTACCATGTCCAATAATGTCCGATTTCTTCTTTCAGCCACACCATTTTGGTTTGGAGAACCAGGCATGGTATATTGGGCGACAATCCCAGTTTCTTGAAGAAATCGAGCAAATGGACCAGGTGCTTGTCCATCTTCAGTATACCTCCCATAGTATTCTCCACCTCTATCCGATCTCACTATCTTTATTTGCTTATCGCATTGTTTCTCTACTTCTGCCTTGAAAACCTTAAAGGCATCCAACGCCTCATCCTTATGGCGAAGAAGATAGAGATACATATAACGTGAGTAATCATCAATAAAAGTGATGAAATACCTTTGGTCATATGAGTCCATATCCGGACAACATATGTCTGTATGAATGATCTCTAATAGATCTGAGCTCCTCTTGGCACCCTTTTTTGACTTATTGGACTGTTTACCCTTAATACAGTCCACACAGGTTTCAAAGTCATTAAAATCTAGAGTACTAAGTACTCTATCCTTTACCAACTTTTTAACCCTTTCGATGGAGATATGTCCTAATCTCCGATGCCACAACATAGAGGAATTTTCATTTATGGCACACCTTTTCACACCAATATGTATTGTGTTGCAACATGTATTATCTTGCAAATTAATTCTATATAGTCCGTCAATCAATAGACCTGTACCAACGACATTTGAATGCAAAAGTAATGTCATTGTATTATTGAATTGGAAAGAATATCCGAATTGTACAAGTTTTGATACAGAAATTAGATTTCTAGAAAAACTTGGTACATAAAAAATTCTTTCCAACTGCAAGACATGTCCATTAGTCAAAATGAGCTTGCGATCTCCAATGGCTTCTACATGCGAACTCATCTTGTTTCCTGAATAGATGAATTGCTCACGGCCCACCGGTTTCCGCGGGTTTTGCAAGCCCTGCAACACATTATAATTCCGCGGGTTTCCATGTGACCCACCACCTACCTGGGGACTTTCCTGGTGCACGAGTGATGCTGTTTTGTAGGGAAGCTCTAATTCAGGGAGACCCAATATATAATTTACCAAAAATCCTGATTATTGAGGCCCATACTTGGTTACCCCTTTGGTGAGTGAAATCCCTTATTTTCAGGGATGGTTTTGCAGGGCATGGAGGGTGATGGGCCACCCTCCTGTTCTTACAGGAGATCCAAATGCATACCAAAATCAATCCACTTGAATGGTGTTACCAGGACACTCATCCAAAGATGAAGAACACAGAATGGGCAAGGACCCAGAATGCACAATAGAGATCTCAAGATATCGGGTTTAGTAGTATTTATAGCACTGATGACTGTAATAGTAACAGTAACTACAAGTTACTTGGATGATGGAACCACTCATGTGGCCAGTTACTAGCACCAGAAATTAACATGACAAGTTTTATTGGAGCATTTCAAACAAACTTTAAAAGAAAGCAGACAAGTTTTGTGGACCAAAGAGACAAGTATTTAGGTGTGAAATATCAAGAATTTGAATGCTACTGTAAAGGCGGTTGGATTAGCACAATTAATGCCTATTTACGTTGCTAGTCTAATCAACAGAAAATCCTGTTTAAAGATCATAATTCATAACCATAAATTTTTTGGCAAAATATTGTAACTATGCATCTCCACACTATGCAATCAGACAAGATGGGCATTAGTAATATGTACAATTATTCGGTCAAAGTTGCAATGTCTTTCAAACTCCATAACCAAGTCAACAACAAAGCACGGCATATTCTCGTTACAGTAAAAATAATATATGAAGTGTGACCATTTTTTTGGTTGCACGCAAACTGATCTCTAATTCTTAATAGAAAATAGAATGTTTGAATTTGCTAACTCTCACCTGCATCCTCTTTAAATGGAGTTCAGTTGCAATTCTCAAATAAAGATTCCTTCCAAGAGAATTATGGTATGTAATGAATAGCCTTGCTTCTGCTCCACCAGCTGCTCCCTATTTGATCAGATGAATTAAAAACCACATCCAGCAGCAAAAGGACTGATAACCCTTTCAATATCATACCTTAACAACATCACCAATAGATTATGAGAATTAAAATTCAAACTGATAAGAAACACTGTACACAAAAAGACAAATACATGAGACTTTCATGACAAAAGCCAGAGCAAGATAACGTTTTCTATTTTTTGAGAATTGATCAAGCTAAAACAAAAATGATTTACAATCAGAATTTATAATTACAAGCTGCATTAAATTACATAGTTATTGATAATCAGAAATTTTAGATTCTAGTTTCTGATGATGAGAATCTATAATTATAAGCGGCATTGCCTTAGTTCCATTCAAATTCTCTCAAGGCCTGGATCCGCCAAAAAAAGGCCTGGAATAGAAAGAGCATGGCCAGGTTTGGGCCTGGCCCAACGAGGCGAGTAAACCATTGCATCTGATAACTAACTCTGACTAAATTTGATTTGAGTGGAATTAATCCCTTAAAGAATAAATCTTTCTCAATATTCATTTTCTCCGTATACAAAACTTAAATCTGAAACTTTATTTAAAGAATGCCAATATCTAATTATTAGATCAATTAGGCATTAATATTGAAATTAAACATGTGTTAAAACAGAACTAAAAATTTATATTAAAAAATAAAAAATAATATACATGGACAAGGAGCAGAGAAGAAAAAATTTTATTAGTATTTTAATATTTTTAACAATATTTATAAAATTTTTTAAACAATTCAAAAACTTTTAATACATTTGCTTAAATTTTGTTAAAATTACACATATTATTTTTTTTTCAAAATTTTAAGGGGCCTGTCTTAGTCATTGTCTTTGTCCATGCATATATTATTAACATTATTAATACCGGTTGATATAGCATAAAAAAAAGATATTGTTACATGATTTTCAAGCTTGATTTTTCACTATAAATGTAAATCTAAAATTTGTCTCATATTTATTTATTATGTTAAGTCGGTGAAGATCACAATTTCAACCCGAAATAATAGCGTGAGCTAGCCACTTGATAAGTTCATTTAGTCAAGTTTAGGTCTTGCCAAAAGTAATAATTCTTAGAGGGCTATTTTTGAGAAAGAATATCCCATAATTATTTAGTTTTAGTGGAATAAGAGAAATGGCCTACACTACAAAAAAATACGGTTTTATTGACGGATTTTAGTGACAAAAAAAATTTGTTACTATTTTGCTATACATTTAGTGACAAAAAATTCTCATCGCTATTTTACAACAACTTACGAAATTCATCACTAAATTTTAAATATAATTAAATAAAATATAATATTAATAAAATTATTAAATAAAAAATTAATTTAGCAACGAATTCGGGATTTTCGTCACTAAACTTAGCGACGAATTCTTAAATTCGTCACTAAATTTTAAATATAATTAAATAAAATATAATATTGATATAATTTTTAAATAAATATATTAATTTAGTGATGAATTCAGGATTTTCGTCGCTAAATTTAGCGATGAATTTCTAAATTTCTCACTAAATTTTAAATATAATTAAATAAAATATAATATTCATATAATTATTAAATAATAAATTAATTTAGCTATAAATTTGGGATTTTTGTTACTAAATTTAACAATGAATTCTCAAATTCGTCGCTAAATTTTAAATATAATAAAATATAATAAAATATTAATATAATAATTAAATAAAAAATTAATTTAGCGACAAATTGAAAAATTCGTCTCTAAATTTTAATTATAATTAAATAAAATATAATATTAATATAATTATTAAATAATAAATTAATTTAGTAACGAATTCTTGATTTTAGTTGCTAAATTTAGCGATGAATTCCCAAATTCATCGCTAAGTTTTAAATATAATTAAATAAAATATGATATTAGCATAATTATTAAATAAAAAATATATTTAGTGATAAAAATCCCAAATTTATTTCAAAATTTTAAATATAATTAAATAAACTATAATATTAATAAAATTATTAAATAAAAACTTAATTTAGCGACGAATTTGAGATTTTTGTTACTAAATTAATTTAATATTTTCTTTTTTATATTTTATTTTTTAAAAGAATAATAATATTTTATTTTAAAATTTTTTTATTATTTTATTTTAAATTATTATTTTTTTATTTTCTTACAAATTATCATTTTATATTATTTTATTATTATTAATAAAATGTGAACGTAAATTAACAAATTAAAAAAATCATATTAACAAATCATATTTTAATAAAAATTATTTTTCTATTATATTATTATTATATATTAACAATTCATATTTATTATTAAATAATATTTTAAAATAGCATTTTATTTTTTATTTTAATAATATTTATTTTAATTATTATTTTATTTTAACAATTCAAACCCGTCTTTTGTTTTGCATCATTTTGCCTCCCACGTAGGAAACAAACTAATTAATCTATAACAATACATGACCATCATATCTTTTATAATATGTTTAATTGAATACTGTGTAGTCGAACATTCAATTCAATGCTCTCTATGGGTCCTTGTTTGTTCAATGCTCTTTGAGTCTTTGCTCTAAGCACAGCATGAAAATATGTAGCATGATACTATATAGTATGAATGCGACACTACTCAATTATCAAAAAAGTGCAAAAGGGACACGACACCAATATAGTTCTACAACAGCTCCTTGTCAATATAGTTCTGCAATAGTTCCATAAGTAGTTTTGCATTTTGATAGTTCTTCATCATCTCCATAAATAGTTTACACTTTGTAGCACTTTGGTAGTTTTGGAACAGCTCCATAAGTAATTCTGCACTTCAATAGCTCTGCAATAGCTTCACAAGTAGTTTTGGACTTCGATAGCTCTACATGAACTTCATACATCTTTGATAGTTCTACAACATCCATAATTAAGTAGTTCTGCACAATATCCCCGCTAGCAACTACGAGTACGTTTGTATCCTTTCTGGAAACGATTTGCAGATTAGGGACTGGCCTTATCTTATTATCTCCTTATTGGATCAAAAAGCAATTAGATGAAGGAGAAAATTAGAGACAGATTTCGAGACAAGATCAGAGAAGAAAGCCAACTACAGATTGAAAAGGAAAATATAGAGAAAAAAAATTAGTTACACAAATCAAATATTCTTAAGAGCTAAAAACATAAAGATTTAAGATTGAACACTATGAAACTGAATCCGTAACTCAAGTATTTAAGGATCATTCAGTGTTTAAGAAAATATAGAAATTTTTTAGCTAGGTAAATTTTTAAATTTGCCTGTGTAGCAATATTTTTTTTGTTGCAAAAAGTGCAATATTTTTTTATTGCAAAAGGTGCTTGTACTCTGGTTCGAACATGAGATGCACTTTGATAGTTTTGCACTATGCAGAATCATGCAGTTCTATACTATGTAGTTTTGCACAATGTAAAACCATGCAGTTTTGCACTATGTCCCTTTTTTCTTTCATTCTCATTTGTTTAAATTAGATCTAAATTTTGATATATTTAAACCTATTTTTTAAATTAATGATTTCATATCATTATATTATTTAAACTAATAATATTAATATTATATTATTTAAATTAATAATATGGTAGGTAGGCCTTTATTCAACTATAAAAAATATAAGAAAAAAATTTTTATTGCATGCAATTTTTTACAAACCTTTCCTTCTGATGTGTCAATACTTAGAAGCAAAATGGAAAAAGAAAAGAAAAAAAAAAAAAAAAGAAAAAAGAGAAGGCAATAAACACAAACCTTTCCTTCCCTCACTTGTTTTTATGAGAATTGACAAAGGCAACACAAACCATTTCACACGCAATACATTTTTATAAGAATGTGTCAATACTCGTCCTTAAGTATTGACAGAGGTAATCAACACAAACTTTTCCCTAATCACCTCAACCAAAATCATAAACAATATCTTTAAAATTAACGATAAATATAAAAAGTAAAAGAATAAATTTAAAATAAAACAAATATTTAAAAATAGGAAAAATAAAAAAAAAATAAAGAAAAATTACTCCCATAATGAGTCCTGACTATCTCTATTTGTCCCACGAATGCAAGAGAGAGAAAGAGCATAAAACCCTACCTTACTTTTTTACTTTCTATGTTTATTTGCCCGTTTATATATAAAGAGAGAAAAAGTGAGACATATGTAGCTTATAGGAATGGCCTCCACATACCATAATCATAATTAAGATTACGTTATATCACTCTCCTCAACCACCTTCCTCGACCAATCGGTACGACTACATGTGCGACTATTCTCTTCCGGAGCTTACTCCCACCCACAACAAAAAAAAAAAAAAATCAAAAATAAAAAAAATCAAAATTAACACACATCGCACGTCTATGGAAAATATTTTTTGATATTTTAATGGGGAGAGGGAGGGACAATATTTTTATATTATAAATGTTTTTAATTATGAAAGTTATTTTTTAATATTTTATGTGGGGAGGGAGAGTTAATGATGAGAGAGAAAGAGTTAACGAGAGAGAGAGAGAGAGAGAGAGGGGGGGGGGGGGAAGGAGAGGGAGAGAGGGATTGAGATACCGTGGGGGGAGAGGGGAGAGAGAGAGGGAGAGGGAGAGGGAGGCCCCTTCGTCTACTCAGGCAGCGCCTTTCGTCCACGAAAGTTCTCATTTTATCGATCAAAAAATTTTAAAATAATTTTATTAAATATATAAACATTAATCTAAAATTATAATGTTTAATAATTTAATTATAAAAAATTCATATATATTAATATTTAATCTAAAATTTTTAAAAACATAAAAATCTAAATATTTAAATATTTATATAATATAAAAATAATTTGAAATATCAAATATCTAGCATCAATATTTAGAATTTTGATATTTAAATAAAATATTAAATTGTATTATAAAATATAAAAATATTAAATCATAAACTAAAATTACATTATTCAATAATTTAATCATTAAGTAAACTTATAAATATTATTATTTAATTTAAAATTTTATAAAAATAAAACAGATAAATATTTAATTTAAATTTAAATCTATATTGTTAATTAAATATATTAAATTAAAATAAAATGAAAATCAAAAAAATATATTTGTAGTAGGGAGAGAGAGAGAAGAGAGAAGTGACATGGAGATACAGGATGGAGAAGGAGAGAGAAATTGAGCGAGATAAATGAAGAATGACAAAATAAAAAAAAAAGTATAAAAAAATCTAAACAAGGGAAGGGTGTAACACGTCGGACTCGGAGGATAAACACCCACTCCCTGTCCTACGTGGAGGACGACGAAAGCCACGTAGGATAACCCCTACGACACTTATATATATATATATATATATATATATTAATGTTAATAATAAGTAAACTTATAAATATTATTATTTAATTTAAAATTTTATAAAAATAAAACACTTAAATATTTAATTTAAATTTAAATCTATATTATTAATTAAATATATTAAATTAAAATAAAATGAAAATAAAAAATATATATTTGTAATAGAGAGAGAGAGGTGACGTGGAGATACAAGACCGAGAGGGAGAGAGAGAAATTAAGTGAGATGAGGTGGAGGATGATAAAATAAAAAAAGATATAAAAAATCTAAACAAAGGAAGGGCGTATCACGTCGAAGGATAACTATCTACTCCCTTTTTCACGTGGAGGACGACGAAAGCCACGTGCGATAACCCCTAAGACACTTATATATATACTAGGAGGTGTACACCGCGCGCTGCGCGGTGTAGTGTTTTGATTTTGACTACAAATTGAGGGGAATTGCCCGGTGTGATTTAGTAAAATTCACATTAATTTCAATTTTGATTTTGGCTGCAAATTGATGGACTAAATTTTATAAAACTTCTGAATGACAACCCACCAATATCATATGATAAGAATTTTTTAAATTTTACTAATTATAAAACCTTTTAAAATATAAATTTTAGTATTAATATTTTAATATATTAAATATTAATACTTCAGGTTTTAAAATAAAATATTATATATTGTAAATATTTAATTCTTATAATATTAATATTTTTTAGTATTAATACTAATTTGTAATATTAAAAATTAGTATTTAATAATTTATATATTAAATATTAAATATTTTTTGTATATATTCAAATTGTTGATTACTTGTAATATTAAATCAAAATTAAAAATTTTATAAAATATTAAATTGAATATTAAATTACCATGGTAGTTCTGATTAAATAATAATCTGATTAAAAAATTTTATGATTGTATTTAAAATATCTAAAATATTTGTAATACGTTCATCTAAAATTTTATGCGTTCATTGAGCTACACAATCATGCCCTAAAACCAACAGCGTAGACGATCACATCCAACCAAAGGTATAAGAAAAAATTTGGCAAAAAATCAAGTACAGAAACAGTAAGAGTTACGGACATTAATTATCATTTTCAAGAAAAACTCATCAAATTATGAAAGAATTTACAAAAAACAACAACTCAACATAGGAGTGTGGACTCAATTTGTATTCTTTCTCTGAAAAAGGGATGCAGGCATACATAACAAAAGCAAAAGCCAGAGTCAATGTGACAACTGAATTTCTCAGGTAAAGTACAAAGAAAATATCTATCTATTGTGAGATCAATATAACATCACAGAGAGAAACTTACTTCTAAGAGTTGCATGTTTATTGGAGTGGATATTGTATACATCTTCCAAAACATTATTTCAAATATCCATAATATATTCTCTTGGGACACCTCCACAATTTAGAAAAGCAATCAGGTGCGATGAGATAATTTGTTAAATATTATGGAAGTTATAATTTCTCCTAAATTAATTTAAATATTAAAATATTTTTTAGAATTAAAAATAATTTCAAACGTGAAATATTTAAATATTAATATTTAGATATTTAAGATCTTAATATAAATTTAAATTGTCGTATAAAATATAAAAATATTAAACAATAAATCAAAACAAATTGATAAGTATTTTTATGTAATTTAAAACTATATAAAAATAAAAATATTTAGATATTTAGTTTTAATACTTGGATATTTATTTAATATTAAATATATTATATTAAAATGAGAAAAATATTTGTATAATTTTATATTTATATATATTTAAATATAAGTTCTGCTACGTAGGAAAACTTCAAAGTTCTACTATGTAGCAAAACTACATAGTTCTGTTAAATAACAGAACTATAAAGATTTGCTATAGTTCTGCTACATAGCAGAACTATGAAGTTCCGTTATAGTTCTGTTACTTAACAGAACTATATAGTTCTGCGAAGTAGTAGAACTACAATGTTCTGCTAAGTAGCAGATTTCTAAGTTTCGTGCGTTCGTCAATAAATTTTTTTTTTAGAAGTAAAATTTTGTAAAACTTTTGGATGACAATCCATTAGGCTTATATAGTAAGAAATTTTTAAATTTTTTGTAATTTTAATTTTGCTTTTATTTGTTATTTTTCAGCTAAAGTTTGGGTATCAATGAAAATAAATTTTTAATCTTATGAAATTTAAGTTGGCTTTTTAAATTTTCTTAAATGTCATTTAAAAAAAATCTGAAAGTTTGTCAAATAAAAAAGATTTCTTTTGTTTTAAATAAAATATGTCTATCCATACAAAAAAATATGAAACAATAATTAAATTTTTAATAGTTTGTGTATAAATAACAGACTAATTAGAAATGAAATTTTTAATTTTAGCTGCACCTCTTACATCTTCTAAAATATTATTTTAAGACCACCAACTAAAATCAAAAAATTTTGTTTACTTTAATAAAATATAATATAATATGTATAACGTTAGCAGAACCACAACAGAACTATATTGTCCTGCTCAGCAAAAGTATGTTGTTCTGGTACATAGCAGAACTTCATAACTTTCTGCATTATTTGATGAATTTTTTTTAGGGGCTAAATTTTGTGAAGCTTTAGGATAACAACCCACTCGGCTCATATAATAAGAAAATTTTTAATTTTTTGTGATTTTAAGTTTGCCATTATTTTTTATTTTTCAATTTAAGTTTGTATATGAATAGAGATAAATTTTTAATTTTATGAAATTTTAATTTGCTTTTTAAATTTTCTCAAATGTCATTTTTAAAAAATCTAAAAGTTTGTCAAAAAAAATCTTTCTTTTGTTTTAAATATCATTTATTTCAAATATTTTTGATATTTTTAATATAATCATAAATTTTTTTTATCTAAAAATAAAAATAAAGATTTGAAAAAAATGATATAAATTCTGCGCAGCACAGAACCACATCGTTCTGTATTGGGCAGAACCATGGTTCTGCACTGTCACAGAACCACATGGTTTTGTCCAGTGCAGAACGATGTGGTTGTGCACTGCGCAAAACCATCGCAGAACCACCTCGTTCTGCATTTTGTGGTTCTGCGCTATATTAAGTCCAATTTCGGTAATTTTGTATAATTACATATGCACTTATAGCTCTGCATTTATATTAACAACACATCACCTAACACTTGAAAAAAATATTTTTTTGATATAAAGATACTTTCCAATATTTTTTTATTTAATATTTTATAATTATAATTTTTATAGCATTATAATATCATAGTATTTTGACTGTTCATGTGTTTCAAAACATGAGATAATAAACGTAGATATTAAACCCTAAATTAAATATTATTTATGTCCAAAAAAGCAGAATAGCTCTGCAATTTGCAGAACTACCTTTACTCTTCCAAATAAAACATATATTTAAATATAACATTATACAAATATTTTTTCCATTTTACTATAATATATTTAATACATAACAAATTTAATATTAAATAAATATCTAAATAATTAAATTAAAAGTTTTATTCTTATATAATTTTAAATTAGATAAAAATATTTATAAACTCACTTAAATTAAATTATTGAATGACCGCGCGGTATAGTGTTTTGATTCTGACTACAAATTGAGGGGAGTTATCCAGTGTGGTTTAGTAAAATTCGCATTAATTTCAATTTTGATTTTGGCTGCAAACTGAGATGCTAAATTTTATAAAACTTCTGAATGGCAACCCACCAATATTATATGATAAGAATTTTTTAAATTTTAGTAATTATAAAACCTTTTAAAATATAAATTTTAGTATTAATATTTTAATATATTAAATATTAATACTTCAGGTTTTAAAATAAAATATTACATATTGTAAATATTTAATTCTTATAATATTAATATTTTTTAGTATTAATACTAATTTGTAATATTAAAAATTAGTATTTAATAATTTATATATTAAATATAAATATTTTTTGTATATATTCAAATTGTTGATTATTTGTAATATTAAATAAAAAATAAAAATTATATAAAATATTAAATTGAATACTAAATTACCATGGTAGTTCTGATTAAATAATAATCTGATTAAAAAATTTTATGATTGTATTTAAAATATTTAAAATATTTGTAATGCGTTCATCGACGAAATTTTTTTTTATGAGGGACTAAATTTTATAAAGTTTCTGAATGACAACCCACGAAGATCAAATAATATGAATTATTTACATTTTGCTAATTGTAAAACCTTTTAATATATAAATTTTAGCATTAATATTTTAAAATTAAATATATTTATTTAAAATATTTAAATAAAAATATTTAAATATTTAATTTAAATACATAGATATTTATTTAAAATTAAATAAATTATATATTAAAAAATCATATCCGAAAAAAAAATTATCTGTATAATGTTATATTTAAATGACATAATTATTTTTTAGTGTTTGTATATTCCTTGTTTTTTTTATTTTTTGGGTCTTTTTTTTCTATATAGAGGGAGGCGTGACAAAAGATAGCCTGTAGTGTACGTGGTGTGCGTGCTTTATATTAAAAATTATATATTTAATCTGTTAATTTTTATTCTTATACAGTTTCAAATGATAAAAATATTTATAAGTCTATTTAAATAAAAATATTAATAATATTATTTTGGTTCATCATTTAATATTTTCACATTTCATGTTATAATTTCATATTTTATTTAAATAAATATCAAATATCCAAATAAATTATTTTTAATATTATAAAAAATTGAATATTGGAATAATAAGGTGGTACGTAGAATCACAAGGTTCTGATACGCAGAACGATATGGTTATGCTATTATTCCCTGCCAAAAAGCAAAACCTTTTTAATCTTCCAAAATATTATTATTATTTTAAAAATACCCGAAAACATATTTTTTATTTTGTTTATGGTTGTGATGGTGTAAATTTTTGAGAAATCACATCTAAATGATTTAAAAAAGTTTAAATTCGATTTGTTTCTATAAAATAAATATAGTTTTTCTTTTTTATAAATATTAAATCTTTTCAAAAAAAGTGAAAGATTATTAAAAACCATAATATGGTAGATATTTTTATAATTATAATTTTTATAGATTGCATTTTTAGGTTAGCTAATATTTAAATATTTATCTAATATTAAACATTCTAAATTTAAATGAAAAAGACATGGACATAACATGTATAACATTAATATTGGTGTGAAATAAAAAAGACATAAATATTAATTTGAAATCATAATATTTAGTAATTTAAGTCTAAAAAATACATAAATATTAATATTTAATTTAAGGTTTGTAAAGTATAAAAATACAAAAAATAATTTAGTTATTTAAAGATTTCATATAATAAATCAAATATTCTTTTGGTAGGCATTACATATGAATTCGTGTCGATCAATTTATATATAAGTTATCTAATTTTATAAATTTTACCTATAGTTAACTATGGAGTTTTTAAATTATAGTTTTGATCTTTTAAAGAATTATTGTCTATATAAAATTTTTACTCTAGTAGTTTGAATTTTTGTCTAACTAAAAGTTTTTAAAATTGGAATTTCAAATAAAATGTTAATCGTAATATAAAATATAAAAATATTAATAAAAAACACAAAACTAAAACTTATAAATATAAATATGCAATTTAAAATTTTATAAGAATAAAAAATTTAAATATTTAATTTAAATATGCATATATTTATTTAAAATTAAATAAATTAGATATTAAATAAATTATATCTGAAAAAAAATTATCTATATAATGTTATGCAATATTATGTCTAAACGACATAATTGTTTTTGGGTGCTTATATATTCATTTTTTTTTATTTTTTGGGTCTTTCTTTCTATATAGAGGGAGGCGTGACAAAAGATAGCTTATAGTGTGCATGGTGTGCATGCTCTATATTAAAAATATATATTTAATTTTTTAATTTTTATTCTTATAAATTTTAAATGATAAAAATATTTATACGTTTATTTAAATAAAAATATTAATAATGTTGGTTTTGTTTATCATTTAATATTTTCATATTTCATATTATAATTTTATATTTTATTTAAATAAATATCAAATATCTAAATAAATTATTTTTAATATTAAAAAAATTGAATATTTGAATAACAAGGTGGTACGCAGAACGAGATTGTTCAGCTATGCAGTGCCACATGATTCTGCTATCCAGAGTCTCATGGTTATGCTATGCAGAACGACATGGTTCTGCTATGCAGAACGACATGGTTCTGCTATGCAGAACGACATGGTTCTGCTATGCAGAACGACATGGTTCTGCTATACAGAATTTCATGATTCTGCTATTTTTTAATCTCTCAAAATATTATTATTATTTTTAAAACACCCGAAAATATTTTTCTTTATTTTGTTTAGGGTTGTGATAGTATAAATTTTTTAGAAACCACATTTAAATGATTTCAAAAATATAACCATGTAATTCCGCTACATAGCAGAATCATGTAGTTCCGCTACATAGCAGAACCATGTGGTTCCGCTACTTAGAACCATGTGGTTCCGCTACTTAGCAGAACCATGTGGTTCCGCTACTTAGAACCATGTGGTTCCGATACTTAGCAGAACCATGTGGTTCCGCTACTTAGAACCATGTGGTTCCGTTAGCAGAACCATGTGGTTCCGTTAGCAGAACCATGTGGTTCCGCTACTTAGCAGAACCATGTGGCAGAACCATGTGGTTCCGCTACCTAGCAGAACCATGTGGCAGAACCATGTGGTTCCGCTACCTAGCAGAACCATGTGGTTCCGCTACCTAGCAGAACCATGTGGTTCCGCTACCAGAACCAAGCAGAACCATGTGGTTCCGCTAGCAGAACCATGTGGAACCATGTGGTTCCGCTACCTAGCAGAACCATGTGGTTCCGCTACCTAGCAGAACCATGTGGTTCCGCTACCTAGCAGAACCATGTGGTTCCGCTACCAGAACCAAGCAGAACCATGTGGTTCCGCTAGCAGAACCATGTGGAACCATGTGGTTCCGCTACCTAGCAGAACCATGTGGTTCCGCTACCTAGCAGAACCATGTGGTTCCGCTAGCAGAACCATGTGGAACCATGTGGTTCCGCTAGCAGAACCATGTGGTTCCGCTACCTAGCAGAACCATGTGGTTCCGCTACCTAGCAGAACCATGTGGTTCCGCTACCTAGCAGAACCATGTGGTTCCGCTACCTAGCAGAACCATGTGGTTCCGCTACCTAGCAGAACCATGTGGTTCCGCTAGCAGAACCATGTGGAACCATGTGGTTCCGCTAGCAGAACCATGTGGTTCCGCTACCTAGCAGAACCATGTGGTTCCGCTACCTAGCAGAACCATGTGGTTCCGCTACCTAGCAGAACCATGTGGAACCATGTGGTTCCGCTACCTAGCAGAACCATGTGGTTCCGCTACCTAGCAGAACCATGTGGTTCCGCTAGCAGAACCATGTGGAACCATGTGGTTCCGCTAGCAGAACCATGTGGTTCCGCTACCTAGCAGAACCATGTGGCTCCGCTACCTAGCAGAACCATGTGGTTCCGCTAGCAGAACCATGTGGAACCATGTGGTTCCGCTACCTAGCAGAACCATGTGGTTCCGCTAGCAGAACCATGTGGAACCATGTGGTTCCGCTACGTAGCAGAACCATGTGGTTCCGCTACCTAGCAGAACCATGTGGAACCATGTGGTTCCGCTAGCAGAACCATGTGGAACCATGTGGTTCCGCTAGCAGAACCATGTGGTTCCGCTACCTAGCAGAACCATGTGGTTCCGCTAGCAGAACCATGTGGAACCATGTGGTTCCGCTAGCAGAACCATGTGGTTCCGCTAGCAGAACCATGGTTCCGCTACATAGCAGAACCATGGTTCCGCTACATAGCAGAACCATGTGGTTCCGCTACATAGCAGAACCATGTAGTTCCGCTAAACCATGTCGTTCCGCTACATAGCAGAACCATATAGTTCCGCTACATAGCAGAACTTCGTTGTTCTACTTAGCAAAAGTATGTTGTTCTGTTACATAGCAAAATTTCATAGCTCTCTGCATTATTTGATAATTTTTTTTCAGGGGCTAAATTTTGTCAATATTTAGGATGACAACCCAGTCGGCTCATATAATAAGAATTTTTTTAATTTTTTGTGATTTTAATTTTGCCTTTATTTTTTATTTTTCAATTTAAGTTTGTATATGAATAGAAATAAGTTTTTAATCTTATGACATTTTAATTGATTTTTTAAATTTTCTCAAATGTCATTTTTAAAAAATCTGAAAGTTTGTCAAAAAAAAATCTTTCTTTTGTTTTAAATATCATTTATTTCGAATATTTTTTATATTTTTAATATAATTATAAAATTTTTTATTTTAAAAATGAAAAGAACGATTTTCAAATATTTTTTAACTTAATATTTTTATAATTATAATTTTTATAAATTGTAATTCTACCATACACATTTTTTAAATATTTAAAGATTCATTTAACATTAAATATATTAAATTAAAATGAAAAACATATCATTATAATATTAATATCTTTGTAAAATTAAAAAAATATAAACATTAATTTGCAATTATAATATTTAATAATTTAAGTTGAAAAAATGTTTGAATTTTTTTGTTGAAAAAATACAATGTTTTTTTTATGCAAAAAGTGATTGCATCTGGGTTCGAACATGAGACGCACTTTAATGACATTCTTGTAATAATACAATCATGCGGAACTATTTTTGAATATACATATCTATAGAACTATTTTTCTTTTTAGCAAAACTACTTCCTTTCCTATCAGAACCATTTTTTTTAATGGCATTACAGAACTTTTTTTTTGTAACAGAACTACTTTTTTTGTTTGAACATACCTAACCACAAAAAGACAGAACTGCTTTTTTTTAACATACCTAACTACAGAACTACAGGATTACTTTTTTTTTAGCATAGCAATTTTTTTTTAAAATATTTATATTTAGAAATTTAAAATTTGAATATAAATTTAAATTGCAGTATAAAATGTAAAATTATTAAACAATAAATCAAAACAAACTGATAAAATGTGAAATATTCATTTAGGGGAACTACATCGCAGAACCATGTAGTTCTGCTACATAGCAGAACCATGTAGTTCCGCTACCACATAGCAGAACCATGTAGTTCCGCTACTTAGCAGAACCATGTACTTCCGCTACCACATAGCAGAACCATGTAGTTCCGCTACTTAGCAGAACCATGTAATTCCGCTACCATATAGCAGAACCATGTAGTTCCGCTACATAGCTAAACCATGTAGTTCCGCTAAACCATGTAGTTCCGCTAAACCATGTAGTTCCGTTAAACCATGTAGTTCCGCTACATAGCAGAACCATGTAGTTCCGCTACATAGCAGAACCATGTAGTTCCGCTACTACATAGCAGAATCATGTAGTTCCGCTAACAGAACCATGTAATTCCGCTATATAGCAGAACCATGTAGTTCCGTTAAACCATGTAGTTCCGCTAAACCATGTAGTTCCGCTACATAGCAGAATTACGTTGTTCTGCTTAGCAAAAGTATGTTGTTCTGCTACATAGCAAAATTTCATAGCTCTCTGCATTATTTGATAAATTTTTTTTTTAGGGGCTAAATTTTGTGAAGATTTAGGATGACAATGCAGTCGGCTCATATAATAAGAATTTTTTTAATTTTTTGTGATTTTAATTTTGCCTTCATTTTTTATTTTTCAATTTAAGTTTGTATATGAATAGAAATAAGTTTTTAATCTTATGAAATTTTAATTGATTTTTTAAATTTTCTCAAATGTCATTTTAAAAAAATCTGAAAGTTTGTCAAAAAAAAATCTTTCTTTTGTTTTAAATATCATTTATTTCGAATATTTTTTATATTTTTAATATAATCATAAAATTTTTTATTTTAAAAACGAAAAGAAAGATTTTCAAATATTTTTTAACTTAATATTTTTATAATTATAATTTTTATAAATTGTAATTCTACCATACACATTTTTTAAATATTTAAATATTCATTTAACATTAAATATATTAAATTAAAATGAAAAACATATCATTATAATATTAATATCTTTGTAAAATTAAAAAAATATAAACATTAATTTGCAATTTTAATATTTAATAATTTAAGTTAAAAAAATGTAAAAAAAATTTTGTTGACAAAATACAATGTTTTTTTAATGCAAAAAGTGATTGCATCTGGATTCGAACATGAGACGCACTTTGATGACATTCTTGTAATAATACAATCATGCGGAACTACTTTTGAATATACATATCTATAGAACTACTTTTCTTTTTAGCAAAATTACTTCTTTCCTATCACAACCATTTTTTTTAATGGCATTACAGAACTTTTTTTTGTAACAGAACTACTTTTTTTGTTTGAACATACCTAACCACAAAAAGACAGAACTGCTTTTTTTTTAACATACCTAACTACAGAACTACAGGATTACTTTTTTTTTAGCGTAGCAATTTTTTTTTTGTTTATACCCAACCACATAACTATTTTTTTTTTAGCAAAACTACTTTTTTTTAGCAGAACAATGTAGTTCTACACGATGCAGAACTATTTTTGTAGCATAACTATTTTAATGGCATTACAAAACTATTTTTTTAAGAAGAACTACTTTATTTTTTTTTAATATACCTAACTACAGAACTTTTTTTTTGAACATACCTAACTACGGAACCATTTTTTTTTAGCAGAAAAATTTTTGTTCTGCGCGGCGTAGAACCATGTCATTCTGCATTCGGCAGAACCATATTGTTCTGTGCGGTGCAGTACCATGTTGTTTTGTGCAACGTAGAATCATATGGTTCTTTTAGCAGAACTACTATTGAATAATTTGTTTTTAGAAAAACTATTTTCTTTTTTTTAATGGCATTACAGAACTATATTTTTTTGAAGTAGAACTACCTTTTTTTTTCCTGAATATACCAAACCGCAGAACCACTTTTTTTTTAGTAGAATACTTTTTTTTTACCGCATTACAGAACTACTTTTTTTTTTAACATATCTAACTACAAAGCATAGAACTACTCTTTTTTTTAACATAGCTAACTACAGAACTACAGAATTACTTTTTTTTTAACAGAACTAAATTTTTTTAAAACATAGTTGACAACGTATCTAACTACAGAACCACATAAGTACTTATTTTTTTTTAACATAGCAAACTACATAGCTATTCTTTTTTAACAGAACCATTTTTTTTAATGTTGGTACAAAACTACTTTTTTTGAACAAACCTAATCACAGAACTTATTTTTTCTTCCAAAACTACTTTTGAACTATTTTTTTAGCAGATTTTTTTTTTTCAATGGCAATATATAATCACTTTTTTTTAGCAGACTACTTTTTTTTTTAATGGCATAACAGAATTATTTTTTTTAGCAGAATGACTTTATTTTTTTTAACACACTTAACTATGGAACTATTTTGTTTTTTAGCAAAACTACTTTTTTTTAGAAGAACAATGTAGTTCTGCACAGTGCAGAATCACATGGTTCTTTTAGCAGAACTATTCTGAACCACCTTTTTTTTAGTAAAACTATTTTTTTAGCAGAACAATGCAGAACCATGTTGTTCTACACCAGGCAGAACCACATGGTTCTGCGTGGTGCAGAACCATGCCGTTTTGTGCCGTGCAGAAGCACATGGTTCTTTTAGTAAAAGTACTTTTGAATAAATTTTTTTAGCAGAACTATTTTCTTTTTTTTTAATGGCATTACATAACTACTTTTTTTTGTTGCAGAACTACATTTTTTTTAACGTACTTAATTACAGAACTACTTTTTTTTTTTAGATAATTTTTTTAACGGTATCACAAAACCCCTTTTTTTTTCGTATTAGTTCTACTTTTTTTTTGAATATATCTAATCACAAAACCACAGAACTACATTTTTTTTTAAATACCTAACAACAGAACTATAGAACTACTTTTTTTTAATAGAACTATTTTTTTAAAAACATAGCCGACAGCATATCTAACAACAGAACTACAAAATTTTTTTTTTAACATACCAAACTACATAACTATTCTTTTTTAACAGAACAATTTTTTTTTAAAGGCGGTACAAAACTCCTTTTTTTGAACATACCTATCTACAGAACCTATTTTTTCTTGCAGAACTACTTTTGAACTATTTTTTTTAGTAGAACTATTTTTTTAATGGGATTACAGAACTATTTTTTTTGTAGCAGAAGTCTTTTTTTTTCGAATATAGTTAACTACAGAACTATTTTTTTTAGTAGACTACTTTTTTTTTAATGGCATAACATAAACATTTTTTTAGCAGAACTACTTTAATTTTTTTTTTAACATACCTAACCACAAAACTTTTTTTTTTACATACCTAATGGAAGAACTATTTTTTTTTTAGCAAAACTACCTTTTTTTAGCATAACAATGTAGTTCTGCACGGTGCAGAACCATATCGTTTTGTCTTTTAGTAAAACTATCTTGAACTTTTTTTTTAGCAGAACAATTTTTTTTTAGTAGCATTACAAACTACTTTTTTTTGTTGTAGAATTACCCTTGTTTTTAAACATACCAAACTACAGAACTATTCTTTTTTTTAACGGCATTACAGAACTACTTTTTTTTCATATCAAACCTACTTTTTTTTTCAACATATCTAACTACAAAACTACAAAACTACTCTTTTTTTTTAACATACAGAACCACAGAACCACAGAACTACATTTTTTAAGAGAACTATTTTTTTTAAAACATAGCCAATAATATATCTAACTACAGAACTACAGAAATATTTTTTCTAACGTACCAAACTATATAACTATTATTTTTTAACAGAACCACTTCTTTTTAATGGTATTACAAAACTACTTTTCTTGAACATACCTAGCTACAAAATTTATTTTTTCTTGCAGAACTACTTTTGAACAATTTTTTTTGTAGAACAATTTTTTTAATGGCATTACAGAACTACATTTTTTTGTAGCAAAACTACTTTTTGTTTTTAACATTCCTAACCAAAAATCTTTTTTTTTTTAGCAAAACTACTTTTTTTAGCAGAACCATGTCATTCTGTGTGGCGCAGAACCATGTCATTCTGTGCGGAGCAGAACCATGTCATTCTGCACAGAGCAGAACCATGTCGTTCTATACTGGGCAGAACCAAATCCATCAAAAAAAAATTCCAGACTTTAAACGCTATTATTAAAAAAAAATGTACTTCTGCAACTCCTTATAGTTGTTCTGCAAAATCAATAGCTTTGAAGTATCAATTGTAAATCCACTTATATATTATAACACACAAAGATCCATGACATATGTAGAAACCAAACGATAACGGTGGCCTGTATAGAAAACAATATAAAGAAAAACTATACAAAGAGCAACCAAACAAGTTTTTAACAAAGCAACCAAACAAACTATGGAGTTCTGTAGACCCAAGGCTCACGATTGCAGAACAACCGAGTGAAGCTATTGCAGAACTGAAAGTGCTATTACAGAACTATCGTAAACCCAGAACTACAGAGTAAAGTTATTATAGAAATGAGTTTTTACAGAACTATTACAGAATCACTAAAGTGCTATTACAGAAAGAACCATCGGCAGAACTACAGAACTGGGCTATTGCAGAACCAACAAAGTGTAATTGCAGAAGAAAAGACAAAAACAAACCATCACAACAAAGAAGAATAACTTCCATAATCAGTACTTGAAGCTAAACGGCTCCATTCCCCCCACCCAGAAAGGTAAACCTTCAAAAGGAAACACAAAAACAAACCATTATAACAGAGAAGAGAAGAATAACTTTCATAACGCATCCCAAAACTGGGAAAATAAACACAAACCTTGAACACAGAGGGGAAATATATTCGGCACACTCGGAAACACAGCAAGAGAAAACCCAGTGACCATCGTCATCAACACCAAAAAGAGGATATAAAAAAGAAACGGAAAAAATCCCAAACCGAACGTCTCCATTCCTCCTACCTAGAGAGACAAACCTTTAAAAGGAAAGATAAAGACAAACCATCACAATAGAGAAGAGAATAATAACTTTCAAAATGCATCCAAAAATAAGAAAAATAAACACAAACCTTGAACACAGAGGGTAAATATATTCGGCACAGTCAGAAACACAACAAGAGAAAACCTCAGTGGTTATCTTCATCAGCGCCAAACAGCGGATATAAAAAAGAAGCCGAACCTGAAACCGAACGTCTCCATCTGCCCCATTGAGAGAGAGAGCGAGAAACAGATAAAGAGAGCACCGTCATACTTTTATGCAGAGAAGAAGAAGAGAAGAGATAACAAAGGAAGATACAAAAAGCATAGAGGGATGGCCTCATATACTTTTTTTCCCCTCAAAAGTACAGAAGTCTAATCGCAATGAGTACCAAAAGAATGACCTTACATACTTTTTTTTCCTAACCACTCTGTGCACGTCTTCCGTGAAATCAATAACAAAATCTACTTCATTAATGTTTCTGACAAGAGAGAAAGAAAGAGAGAAACCACAAGGAAAAGACCAAAAGAAGACAGGAAAAAAAACCAAAAAAGAAAAAAAGAAAAACGGGCCACATCAGCTCCACATCAGCTCTACCTCACCAACGACCAATCACCCTACGCCAATTGGAGGACGACGAAATCCAGGTGGCAAGGGGTCTTTCACGCTTATATCTATATTGTTAATATATATATATATGTTAATAATAAATATATATATATGAATGTTTAATTTTATTTCAGTCGTTTTTAAAAGTGGTTACATAGTTTGAGCTTTAAGTCACTCTTTTCGTCTCAGAAGAGGAGGCGCTCCTCTCTTATTGTTGTACAAATGGCAGAAAGCAAGTGTTTGCCATCAAAGTTTCTAGCAAGTTTTGAGAGAAAACAAATAAAGGCTTGGCGGGTCAATGGGGGGGCTCATTCCTCTCTCTGGTCCTGCAAGAATCAGTAAGGAGTAAATTGCAAGGCAGGATAAGCAGTGGAAGAATGGAAGAATGGAAGAATGGAAGAAGTCTTCAGACCTCAAATCCAAAAGCAAGTCTCATTCACTGTATTGTTTTTGCATTCAGACAGGTTAATTTATCCAAAGTAAAAGACGGGGCAAGGAGAAAAATAGATGAGATGATGCTTTCTTTTCACCTGATATAACAACCACTCTTGTTCTTTACCTTCCGTGAAGGCCAAAACCTACCAAAAAAAAAAACTCGGAACCCAAGTACCTAATCATGTTCCTAACCTATCGTGTGGCCATGATACATCATGTTTAGGCATGGTAACTTCTTTGAACCAACGGGCATTTTGGCCTAATAAGAAAGACGCTAGATTTACTAATTAAGATTCGGATTTGAATTTTGAAAATAAAAAAAAATTACATTAGGAGAGCTCTCTCTTAAGGTTTGATAACACTTTAAGTTAAATTAGTTAAAATATGGTTTGAAATATTGATTTATTCCAAGTAAAAAAAAAGGGTAACTTCTTTGAACTCTGAGGAAAATTCCAAGTGAGCTTGACAATGTGAACATCAAACTTTTTTTCTTTATAATATCTGCAGCATTCAGGAGGTGCAATCATATAACAAAGACTGCATTCACATGCCTGGAAGTTCACTTACCCTTTGGTGGAAATTGGGTTAAACAGGACTTTGTACCTTCTCTACTTTTCTATAAGACTTGACTCCGAATATACCCTATATATATACCTCATCTGCATTCCCCCTAACTCAAATCCACAATCCTCTCTCTCTCTCTCCCCCCCCCCCTCCCAATAATATCTTTACTCAAATTATATCTACAATTTTAGTCTTGAATCTATCAAATAGAATTTCAACTTTCCCTCATGGAACAGATATTAGACAGAAAATTAGTTAACAAAATTTTTCTTTCGATTGATATTTTGTATAGTGAAATACATGAGTGTATCATCGTAATTCAAGACTTCTACTCAATTTTTATGTACTTGGTTTTAGTCTTGATAGGCTCTGCCTTTTGCACAAGGAAAGCTTGGGTCAAGGGTGAGGACATAAGAAATGAAGTTCCAACCAAGGAACACTACATTGCTGACAATGTCAATAACAATAACAATGGCGGGAAGCTAAAGAGGGAAGAAGTGGAGATGGTAATGGAGAAGCTTGGGACTCCATGTGACCCAAATGGCGATAGGATTACAGAGCTGGTAGGCTTAAATGAGATCGCTGCGATGTTCGACGAGGAAGAGCCAAGCCTAGAAGAAGTGAAAGAAGCTTTTAGCATGTTTGATGCCAACAATGATGGCTTCATAGATGCCAAAGAGCTAGAGAGAGTGCTTTATGGATTAGGCTTCAAGGGAGGTCTGCAAGGAGAAGAGATGATAAGAACATTTGATGAAAATGAGGATGGCTCGATAGATTTCAATGAATTTGTCAAAGTCATGGAAAAAGGCTTCAACTAAGTGTGCATTTTCCTTTTTATTTTATTTTATTTTGCAAGTTTTCTCTCTTTTTTGGGTTTTTGTATCTTTTATGCCGAAGTAAGCGTAGGAATAGAAAGTCTTCATTTGATGAGAAATAAAAAGGAATATCCAAAATTCGAGTGGCTAAAGCTGTTTCGAAGTAACAGAAAAGTAACAACTGGAGTGGGAGAGTTAGAGTCGAAAAAGGATTCCTCAACCGTGAAAGAAATTTCCCAACTGTTCCCCTCTCTCATTCCAGAGGCCAGAGCAGACACAAGACATTTCAACAACTCACAGCCAGTGAGGACAAGGGGGAAAAAGACTAAACAAGCTTGAAATTTGTGTGCCATTTGTATTTTATTGTATGTAGCTGTTTCATTGACTGGTGTGAAAATTGATGGTAGCAAAATGTGCACCATAACACACAATGAGAGTGATGCAGAAATGATACATAAATTAATGGTTTGCTCTGCTTGCTCACTTCATTCTCAACTATCTTCACTACCAACTCTAGTTTTGTGTGTATGTGTGTGTGTGTAAGAGAGAGAGAGAGAGAGAGAGAGGGGAGACCCATTAGAAAGAAAGAAAAACAAATGGTCTGACCCAATTACTTAGGCTACCATACTCAAAAATTAATTAAAATTCAGCTATTGGTATGCAAAACAACAGAAAAAGTTCAAGGATCACTCAGATGTCACTTTTCCTTTTATTTGCATGCATGCTACTCTTGACTACTTCATACATGCCTAAAGTTTTAATGAGCTGGACACAAAATAATAGTTGCAAATATTTTCCTCTACTAAGTTGTCTATGCATCTCTTCCAAAAGTACACTCCATGTTTTATGCTTCTGTTGCTAATTGTCCCTCATGTGTGAGCACTTGTGTCCTTTGATTAGGGCGTAACTTTACTTTGGTTGAAGCAAAACCGCTCATATCTCCCACATGACAACCAAAGTGTTATGTGGCCACCTTCTGGGTCACATATGAAACATCACTTGAGTGAAACCTCTCAAGGTACTTGGCTAGGCCGGCAGATAGGTGATCGGTGGAAAGGTGCAAACAGAGCAAAGTCCCACATTTTATTAAATGTTTGGATAAGCTTGTTATGGTTTGCATTAATTAGTTTTTACTGTCATTGGTCCATCATCACAATACATTTGATGTTATCCCTGCTTTTTAATTGTTATTTCACTATCAAAGTATGAACACAATGAATTTGGATGTCATGTATGTTGTGACTGTAGTAGAAGTTTGCAGAATACTCAAACATTAAACAATTATCAATTTGTTCATGGGGCATATCCGCAATATTTGACTATGACATACTTTGTCTTAACAGGTATCTTCTTTCTTCCTCTTGTCCCCAAAAATAATAATAATAATAGCTTGTGCAATTGTGCAATTGGCAATACTTTTCCTTTCTTCCACATTATATGCATTACATTTTTCTGAGTAGGTTCATTCATTTTATTGTCAAGCTATTGCATATATTTCAAACTTCCTGGTTCCACTACAGTCTTATAATACACTAATTTTGTGAAGTTTCAAAGCAGCTTCTTAGTGACTTCCCCAAAATTTACGGCGCATGAAATTGTCCCAAAGATATAGATTCTGTTTCTTGGAATGTTTCTGCTTTATCAGCACAAATGGAGTTGGATTATGAGTCAGCTACACGTCGGCAGTGAATGGTTTTGATGGATGAAGTCTTCTCAAAGTTCAATTGATTGGTCTGTTTTATTCTACTTCTTGCCCTTTGGAATAGCCTAAAGGATCAGAAGTGAAGTCACTTTCTGCTACAGCTAAAAGAGAATGTAGAAATCAACTTTTCTGACAAAAAATTTCCAGTTCTTTTGCATGTGCGCTTTGAGGAAAAAAATGGTTGGAATAGCTGATTTAGGTGATTTAGGTGATTTAGGTGATTTAGGTGTAAAGGTGATTTAGGTGATTTAGCTTTAAGGAAAAAAATTTCCAGTTCTTTTCCAACAATCGGTTGACATACTTGCTGATTTAGGTGTTGAGCAGGTTACTCATTTGTGCTCAATGCTGGAAGAATTCAGGTGGATCGAGACTGAAATGAGGAGAATTCAGTGTTTCTTGAAAGGTGCAGATCTCACACAAGGCCAAAGCCAAGGAGTGGCACAGTGGGTAAAGGAAGTCCACAACCTTGCTTATGATGTGGGGACATAATTGATACCTTCCTGATGGAGATACAAACACCCCCACCCCCGGGGGGCCAGCAGTTCGGTTGGAATTTTATCAAGAACTAACAGAGAACATTAGTTTGTCACAGATGTTCAAGGGATCAGGCAAAGAGCCAAAGATGTTAACCGTAGTAGGGATAGCTATGGTACTACTGATAGCATGGAATCCTAAGCGATCCTGTGTATAATTAGGATACTAAGAATAGTAAAGCCCTGGAACTTCTTCTCATTCCTAAATCAACTGGGGAATGGGGAGCACCTCTTGTGTATAATTAGGATACCTTATAGTCTAATCAATTTCTGATTCCAAATGAGTACGATTCAAGCTCGAAATGTTGGAAGTCCATTAATGAATCTGATTAAACTAAGAGGGGTGCCTATACTGCAGCAATTGCATTTGGAGGAAAAGCTACTTTGTACTTCATCAGACAATTGGAGCATCAAAAACGAAGGAGATAATGATCCTAATATGGTAATGGGAATTTCAGGGTATGTTGTTGTCGTGATAATGTAACCTTGGGTCTGCTTGAAAGATCGTCTGTTCGGTATTATGTGAATGACAAAAGTGATTTTACCATTTGGGAAACAGGAAGCTCTGATTTTTTGACAACTTAGTTCCTTTTATAAAGGATCTGCAAGGACACAATATGGTCTTGTGGTTGATCCCTTGAAAAAAAGTACTGGGGAAACTGCCTTTTTCCTCCTTCATATGGCATTATATGTTTTTAAATAATGCTTTTAAATGGAGCTGATAACAAATAACCACCAACACGAGCTTACTAACAAATAGACTAAACTTGTTGAAGTGCATATATATTGAAAGTTTCTGTGTTCAGTAGGAGGGTACTTTTTCTTTTCCTTTTTCCTTTTCCAGGATCGGTTTTTCCTCTTTTTTTTTTTTTGGGGGGGGGGGGGGGAGGGGTTGACTAAAGACCAGATAAACTCATTGAGGTTTTACTAGAATCACCACCACACCGTATTTATCCTTTGCATGATCCAGTGGCTAGTTTATTGAGTTTGGCAATGTTCATTTGTATTCCTATGAAACTTGGGAAAATTTAGCGAAGCATAACTCCCTTTTTGATAAGGAGGCATTTACTTGCCTTAAACCCCCCCCCGGGAAAAAAAAAACTTGTAATGGAGTAGGCAAAACTCCCATTTGTATCATGATGCTTCTTTTCAATTTGATGTGGCTGATAATTTTGCTAAATTCGAGATCAAATACTGAATAATAAGTTATATGGTAACTGACTTTGAGCAATAGTGATTCAGGATTTTGTACTTCTAGAATACTGACACGAAGGATATTAGCGCTACAACTTCATGCCGAGTCTACACCAACCATGAAAAATAGCTTTTGATGTTTGCGATTTCGAGATCCTTAAGCAAGATCAATATTGAGTTGCTTTACCACAGATACTTTTCTAGTCGCAATATTGCCTTCTGTGCATGATTCTGTCTGCTATTGTATTTGTCTCACTTTTGTCGAAGTCGTGTCTCAAACTTATGCCATCTCCTTCACTAGGCACGAGGTCACCTGGACTTCATATGCCACATGAAGGATTCCATATCAAGATCGGATTTTATTGATGGAACCACTAAGGCTGTTGGGTCAAATTTCTTGTTGAACTCCACACAACTTGCATCCATTGAAATTCCTTCAAACGCAGAATTCACTCCCTCCACGAGGCTACTGTCAAAGCTGGAACTTGAGGTTGCGGCTTTTGTCGTAAATTGATAACTCTCCTGCTTGATTGCTGTGATTCCAACAACCATTGATCAACCATCTTCTCAACTTGATAACTCTCCCGCTTGATTACCGTGGGTCAACTACCATTCATTAGAGTACCACCCTTTCACGCTTGACTACTGCAATTTTTGTCTTAATATCTATTTTCAACTTCTCTGGCATGAACATGAATATAACCTTTTGAGCATTGATTTTGAGAGATTTCGGCTTGACTTGATTTCTCCTTGCACGTCATAAAATGGGAGATGTGTTGGTGAATAGCGTATAAATGATTGTATTAAAAGAATCATCCCATGATAATTTATTAAAAAAAAAAGTAATTTATTATCACAATATATCACTATAACTATACCTCACAACAATTATTAAATAAAAAAATATCAAAATTTAACGAAATTCAACTAAATATATCTATATTCTCATACACTATTAGAATAATATTTCACTAATATTTGATAAATATTACAAGAGAGAAGAAAATTGTCTAAAGGAATGACAGACAACTAAGATACTTAAACTAAGGGGGAGGGGCTATTTTATAGGCAAGAAACTCCTTTCACCCCCACTTACCAACCAAAGTGGGATTCTCTCCCACCTATATACTTTTTTTTTACCATATATTTACAAATCTTTATCGTGGTAAAAAATTCTTAGAATTCTCTCCTACAATCTATATTAGTGTTTATAATTTTTAATTTTCAATAATATTAATTAAATTCAAATAAAGTTGAAATTTAACTGCAATCACTACTTTTATCATCATATCAGAAAAATTCTCAGATGTTAGAATTTTCTGGATTAGAATTTTTTGGATTATAACTCTACCTTATTCCAAAATCTCACGTACGAAATGATAACAAATGTCGATGTGTTTCGTCCTTGTATGATAAACTTGATTCTTTGCCAAATAGATTGTACTCTAACTATCACAATACACTTTGATGCGTTGTCATTTCAGTCCCAGTTCACCGAGCAACCCTTGAAGCCAAATTGCTTCTTTTACAAGTTCTGTAATTGTCATGTATTCTATTTCTGTAAAATAAAAAACAACTGTTAACTGTAAAGTAGACTTCCAACTCACTGGTGCCTTTGTAAGAATAAGCATATAACCAATAGTTAATTGGCATTTATTCAAATCACTAGCATAATTAAAATCACAAGACCCAACTATGCATTGACTATTTTGTTTGTCTAGTTGAAATATCAAACCAAGATTCACGATATTTAAAATGTACTGTAGAATCCATTTCACAGATTGTCAATGCTTCTTTCCAGGATCATGCATGTGTCTGCTAACAACTCCAACTACATGTGAAATATCAGGTATTGTACATACCATAACATACATTAGGCTACTAACAATACTTGCATATGGTACTTCTGGCATATATTCCTGTTCTGCATCGTTCTTTGGTCACATGGATGCACTGGGCTTGAAATGAGAAGCAAGCAGAGTACTAACTAATTTTGACCTTTTATTCATGTCAAAACATTTTAGTGCCTTGCTTGAATATTCTTTCTGTGATAAACAAAGTCTCCCCAATTTCTTATTTCTAGTAATTTTCATACCGAGATCTTTTTTATTTCACCTAGATCCTTCATCTCAAACTTTCTTTTCAATTGAGTTTTCAATTTTTCAATTTCTATTTGATTTTTAGAAGTTATCAGTATATCATCAACATAAAAAAGAACATAAATAAAGTATCCATCTTATAATTTGTGTAAATACACACAGTGATCATTTTTGTTTCTTGTGTACTTCTTTCCTATCATAAATTTGTCAAATCATTTGTACTACTACCATGGATATTACTTTAATCCATATAGCGATTTTTCTGGTTTGTACACAATGTTTTCTTTTCCAACAATTTTGAATCCTTCTGATTGAGTCATATATATTTTCTCCTCCAAATCTCCATGTAAAAATATTGCTTTTACATCCAATTAAACTAATTTTGTATCCAACTGTGTTACCAAAACCAACAAGATTATGATGGAGAAATACTTCATAATTGAAGAAAATATTTCATTATAATTAACTTTTTCATTTTAAGCGTAATCTTTAACCACCAATCTTGTTTTGTAGTGAATCTCACTCTTGTTAGGAAATCCATCTTTCTTTACATATTTCCATTTGCATCCAATTGTTTTCTTTCCATTTGGAATATTAATAAGTTTCCATGTTTGATTCTTTTGAAGGGACTGCATCTCTTCTTTCAAGGCAATCCTACATTGCTTTTGTTCTGAACTTTGGAATGCTTCATTGTAGGTGGTAGGAACGTCATCGATTTGAATTGCTAATACAGAAACGACCATATTAGCATAACGAGCAGATCATTTAATGGTCATTTTTCCCTTTTTAATGCAATTGATTCAAGTTACTATATGGATTTTTGGATCTACACTTCTTCTTCATCCGACTCTTCTTCTACTATAAGAGAGTCACCATCAATTTCTTCATTTGTTAGAATTATTCTACTTCTTTCAAACTCTACCTATTTGGGAGTATCGTCTGTGCTCAATATTTTTTAGAGTTACCTTTGATATGGTAGATTTATCAAAAGTAACATTTCAACTGAAAATTACTTTATTTGTTTCTAGTTACCAAAGGTGATAGTCTTTCACCCCAACTGTGATCCCCATAAAAATTCCTTTATTTGCTTTAGGATCCAGTTTTGACTTCTTAATATGATAATATGCAGTGGAACCAAATACACGCAAAGTATAAATAATAGCCTCAACTCAAAATTCTTTACCCAACCCAGTATTTGACAACATACATCGAACTTTCTCTAACAATGTCCGATTCATACGTTTTGCAACCCACTTTTTTGTAGTATATTCCTAACGATGAAATATCTTACGATGTCTTCATCTTCATAGATTTCAAAAATAGATCATTTCTGAACTCTCCATCATTGTTTGTGAGGAGATGTTTGACTTTTTCTGCCTATTTAAACCTCCACCATTTTTTTCCATTTAAAGAAAATTTTCAATACTTCATTCTTCATCTTCATTGGATACACCCAAACTTTTTTGGAAAAGTTATCAAGAAAAGTTACATAATAATGTTTTTCTTCCAATGCTATTGTCTTGGAAGGTTCCCACACCTCCGAATGAACATAATCCAAAATACATTTAGTATCATGAATTGCTATATCAAATTTCACTCTTATTTGCTTCCCTTTGATGCAGTGTTTACAAAAATCTAATTTGCAAAGTTGTACTCCTTTCAACAATCTTTGATCTATCAAAAGTTTCGAGTATTTTTCTCCAACATGTCCTATCTGCATATACCATAATCCAGTTGCTTCTAACTCTTGATCATGAGTAGAAACTGCTACTGTTGTCGCCATCCTAATAATTGTACTACTCAGAAAATAGTACACATTATTATTTTTTTGAATTCTCTTTAGCACCGTGAGTGCACTAGAGATGATTTTCATTACTTCAATTTTCAGGTTCACATCGAAACTTTTTTATTCTAAGGATCTGATGGAGATGAGATTGTTCTTCAAATCCGATACATATCGAACATATGTTGAAGTTCTGATTGATCCATCTTGATTTTTAAGACGAATTGAGCCAATCCCATGCATCGTGAGAGGGACATTATTTGCTGTGTAGACCATTAAAATCAAAGAATTATTCTCAATTTGGAGACATATGATGGCTGCAAAAAGAATCCAGCAACCATATACTAGAATGGCTAGTTGATGGTGCAACAACCAATGAGAGGTTTGAACTGTATTATCATATTCAACTACATTTGAATTTGAGATAACTTTCTCCTTATCTAGCTTGTCTTTATTTTTCAATTTCGGACAATTTTTCTCTCGGTGTCCTTTTTCTTGACAAAAGGCACATTTGTCCTTCTTCAATTTGGACCTTGACTTTGATCTCACTCTCGTCTCTTTATTTTGATTCTGCGACCGTCCTCTGATAACTAAAACTTCTACTTTTTCAGTTGCATTTTCTTACTTTTCTTCTTTTCTTAGTTCATAACTGTATAATACTATAATTATTTCACTAAGAGAGACAGCAGCTTTCTGTTGAATTAGAGTAGTTTCAAGATATTCAAACTTGTTTAAAAATGATCCCAACAACATCAGAGCCAATTCTTCATCTTTGAAAGTCTCATCCATATTCATCAGATCAGTTATTAACTGATTAAAGTTGATGATATGATCATTTGTAATAGTACCTGGAATATAGTTGAAGTGAAACAACCTCTTTTTCATATAGAGTTTGTTTTGACTGCTCTTTTTAAGAATTTTTCTTTTAGTGTCTTCCACAATTTACTAACTGAAATTTCTTTTAAAAAGGCATATTTTTGTTTTCTGGAAAGGCACGATCGAATTGTACCACATGCCAATTTGTTCATCGTCTTCCATTCGTTCTCATCAGCATCATCTGGTTTATCTTCTTCAATGGCAATATCTAGATCTTGTTGAAAAAGAACGTCTAGAAGCTCACTTTGCCATATGCTGAAATTATCGGTTCCATAAAAAATCTCCACTTTAAATCTGGCATTCGTCACTGCAATTTTGGTCAGAATTGATGATATCGGCGTGAATGACTTTGTGCTATTAACCATTTCTGTCTCCCGTACTATTTAATAATGCTGATGCAAAATGCCAATTAACATAGGAAAATCTTTTTCTGATGTAGACGATTAGACTAGTGTGCAACCACAGAGTATAATAAGATCAATCAGACTCAGACTCAGTGCTGATAAGCCCTAAGAAAATCTTTTTCTGATGTGGAATATCAGACAAAATTATAATCACAAAGCATATTTAGATAGATTGGGTTCTGATACCAATTGTTGCGAAAGTTTAAGTGTGAATTACGTGTGAACGGTTATACTAAAAAAATCATCCCAATAAAATTCTCCGAAAAAAGATAATTTAATAATACAATATATCAGTATAATTATACCTAACAATAACAATTAAATAAAGAAAAATATCAAAATTTAACGAAATTCAATAAAATATGCCTACGTTCTCAAACGTTGAAAAACTATTTAGACTGCTTACTTGCAAATTGAATTTTTATACTTTCTAACACTACAAAAAAACACGGTTTTAGCGACGGATTTAGCGACGAAAATTTTAAAAAAAATTCGTCACTAAAAACATTAGTGACGGATTTAGCGACGAAAAATTTTTCGTCACTAATGACGCGTCGCAAAAATTTAGCGACAAAAAACATAAATCCGTGGCTAAAATAGCGACAAATTTAGCGACGTAAAATTTTTATCGTTAAATTTAGCGACGGATATAAAAAATCCGTCGCTAATTTTAGTTACGGAAATTCAAAATCTGTCGCTAAATTTAGCGACGGATCCGAGAAATCTGTCGCTAAATTATATGATATATAATAATTTATTTATTTATTATATATATTTTATTTAATTATTATATTAATATTATATTTTATTTAATTAGCGACGGATCCATGAATCCGTCGCTAAATTATATTATATACAATTATATATTTTATACATTTTATTTAATTATTATATTAATATTTTATTTTTATTTAATTAGCGACGAATGCTTGATCCGTCGCTAACTTGCACCCGATGACACGCCCTGCACACGCCAGCTCGCCCCAGCTCGCCCATGCCCCTGCTCGCCCCAGCTCGCCCCACAGCCCCTGCAGCCTGCTCGCTCCAGCACGCCTCCTGCTCGCCCCAACCCCCTGCTCGCTCCAGCACGCCCCCAGCGCTCCAGCACGCCCCCTGCTCGCAACAGCACGCCCCAGCCCCTGCACACGCCTTGCCCCAGCTGCCTTGCAAAAAATTCTTGAAAAAAACCTCAAAATGCCTATAGCCCGGTTCAAACACCTACGCAAGAGTGAAATGTTAGAGTACCCAACCACTAGACCACATCTTATCTTTAGTTATACTTCTATTTTATTTTTACTTATTATCTAATTCTAAATATTATTTAAAGAAATAAAAGTTTATATCAAATAATAAAATGCTAATTAAAATAAACTAATAAATTAATTAAAAAATAAAAAATATTATTCTGTAAAAAATAAAAATAAAAAAGAAAAAAAATAAAATGCTAATTTAAAATATTAAAAAATAATAAATATGATTATTTAATATAAATTAATAAAATAACAAAATAACAAAATAAAATAAAATATTAAATGTTAAAAAAAATTCGTTGCTAAATTCGTCGCTAAATAATAAAATATTTAAAAAATAAAAAATATTATTATTTAAAAATAAAATGATAGTTTAAAATAATAAAAAATAATAAATATGATTATTTAATATAAATTAATAAAATAACAAAAGAAAATAAAATATTAAATATTAATTTTAAAAAAATTAATCTTAGCGACGAATCGTTGAATCCGTCGCTAAATCTGCGACGAATTTTTAGATCCGTCGCTAACTTAGCGACGGATTTCAGTATCCGTCGCTAAATTTAACGACGGATTTCAGAATTTGTCGCTAAATTTAGCGACAAATTCTAATTCGTCGCTAAATCCGTCGCTAAATAGTAAAACATTTAAAAAATTATAAAATATTATTATTTAAAAATTAAAAATATTAAAAAAATAAAATGATAATTTAAAATATTATAAAATAATAAATATGATTATTTAATATAAATTAATAAAATAACAAAAGAATAAAAAATATTAAATGTTAATTTTAAAAAAATTAAGTTTAGCGACGGATCGTTGAATCTGTCGCTAAATCAGCGATGAATGTTTAGATCCGTCGCTAAATCAGCGACGGATTCCTTAATTCGTCGCTAAATTTAGCGACGGATTTCTAATTTGTCGCTAAATCTGTCGCTAAATAATAAAATATTAAAAAAATAATAATTTTAGTTTTTAAAAAATGAAAATATAAAATAATAAAATTAAATGCTTATTTAAGATATTATAAAATATTAAATATGATTAGTTAATATAAATTAATAAAATAAAATAATAATAAAATAAAATAAATGGATTACCGTTTATCAGTTGTTATCCGTCTCACTGTCGTCATCCTCCGAAAAATACTGTTTGATCTACTTGCCGGACGAGATAGATCTACTTGCCAGATGAGATAGATCGTCGGAAGTGAATGTATTATATATTGTGTTTGTTACTGACGACAATAACGAATGAATATGATCAACTGAACTTTCACAAACAATTGAACTATATAAGAGAATCGAATGGATGTAGAAGATAAAAACACGAATGGTAAAATCGACAGCTGCGACTAATTGAAAATTATTTGTTATAGATTGGTCGAATTATTTATTATTAAAATTATCAAATTGATGAGAATTGTAATATTTAATATGTATTTAATTCGATTTCGTTATTTAGAATATGTTAAAAAGAGAGATACGGTTAAAAATATTTCATAATAGAGTATAGAAGAAATTTTGTTCGGAAATTATTCATGAATTTTGATATTTCGATAATAAATTAGCTACGATTTTAGCCACGAATATTTTATTTGTGGCTAATTAGCGACGAATTTTGTCACGAATATTTTTTTGTGGCTAATTAGTAACGAAATTAGCCACGAATTTTGGACTTTATTGCTAAATTTTGTGACAAATATTTTTACCGTGACTAATTAGCGACGAAAAATTTTTGTAGCTAATTAGTGATGAAATTTGTGACGAAATATTTTCGTCGCTAAATTTAGCGACAGATAAGAGTATTCGTGGCAAAATTTAGCCACGAAAATATTATTCGTCACAATTAGCGACGAATTTTGCAACGAAAAATTTTTCGTCACCAATTAGTGACGGATTTAGCGACAAAAATTTTTTCGTCCCCAATTAGCAACAAATTTAGTCACGAATAATCTATCCGTCGGAAATTTAGTTACGAATAATTTTTCGTCGCTAATTTCATAGCAAATTAGCGACAAAAAAAATTTTCGTCGCTAAATCTGTCGCAAAATAGTAACGAAATTTTTTCGTCGCTAAATTCCGTCGCTAAAACCGTGTTTTTTTGTAGTGTAAGCCAGCCAACCAGAGTAAAAGTTGTTCATTTTTGCAATGCTGCTAGAAGAATTCAACGTTTGTTGCTCATTGGTGTTTGAGCAATGTGATCAAACTGGTCCTAGCTTTGGCTAGCTTGGTATGAAAATTTTGTACGTGGCCTTCCTTAACATTCGCTCTAAAATTTTCTGAACCTATTGATAAATTAATTCTCAAGCAAATCTCAAATCTATAAGAGAAAAAATATATATATACATATAACCTGCCAAAATAATGTTATATTGTAATCTTGATCTCATATGTAACCAACCCCAGATATCTCTCAAGGATGGTCTCATGACACTACGGAGATTATTTGTATAATATGGAGAATCATCGCCAGCGATCTAAATAATCTATCCTATATAACACTCATATATATATATATATATATATATATATATATATATATTACGGCAAAAACCCATTCGAGACGCATGTTATTATCTTAGTACATATAATCGGACATAAGAATCGCTATGCCCACGAAGAGCATTCTTTTGTTTTTCGGCAGTTTGATTCTTACTGTGTTTGTGTTCATTTTTTGTCATTACGAGTGCGAATCTAAAAACCTTAAAAGATGTCTTTTTGTTCCACTTTTGCCCTTGCCAACTTTTGCTTATGACATGCTGCGGGAAGCGAGAGTCGGCCGATGATGCGCCTTACCCTGCCGCTGCTGGGTGCCCACGAGCTTCGTTGGCTGATAAAACACGGCACAACAGACATAATATTCACCGTACGATTGAATTTTCCTCTCTCTCTCTCTCTCTCTCTCTCTCTCTCTCTCGTTTGTTTGGCTCTGGAGATTTTGACGCCATCCTATTCTCTCGCACCCTTCTAACTACCGAATTTACAGCTCTGCCTGTCGTCCAACGTAAGCTCTCCCCCCTCTCTCTCTCTCTCTCTCTCTCGCTATTTCTTCTTTCTCCTCTCTCCCTCTCTTCTTTTTGGTTTTTTCCCTCAAATTAATTATGTTGCCACCCCGTTTTATTTTCAGCTTTTGTTGATAATTTTTTCTTTCTATTTCTATCTTTTATTCCCCCATCTGGGTTTGGCTTTAAGGTTGATCTTCTTTTCTATTTATTGATTTTTTTTTCTTGTGGGTGTGGCGAATCTAGTTTAAGTTGTGCTGTTGGGTGAATTCTGTGTCTGGGTCTTGTAAATCATAGTGCAATTTTATTCTGGGTTTGAGTTTTTAATTTGTTCTCAGAATTCTACCCTTTTTTCTTTACCAAAAGTAGACATCTTCAAGTGGGTGCGGTCAATAAAGCTTAAATTTCGTTCTGAGGTGAATTTTGCATCTGGGTTTGTATATTATAGTACAATTTGATTTGAGTTGTGATTGGTTCTAAGAAGATTCTTGATATCTTTGGTGGACAGTAATGGAATCCATTCTTTCAATCAATAGCAGGGTGTAGTTTGTGAAATTTGAAAAATGTAATTGGTACAAATTGGGTGACTGAAGAGATTCGTGAAATGAATTGTTTATCTGGAAACTAATTGATTTGGTGATCAGAGTTATATGGCGGTTTTCGGGAAAGAGGTTGTATTGACCGTTGAAATTTTCTCCTGCAAGGGCATTGACAGATTTTGGAGAGTACACTGAAGACAGGAGAATCGAAGTGTTTGGCTCATTAACCTGCAGGATGGGACGGGTAAAGTTAAAGATAAAGAGGTTAGAGAGCACTAGCAATCGGCAAGTGACGTATTCCAAACGGAGGCATGGGATATTGAAGAAAGCAAAGGAACTATCAATATTATGTGACATAGATATCATCCTTCTCATGTTTTCGCCTACTGGGAAACCAACTCTATTTCGTGGAGAGCGCAGGTACCTTTGAGATTAACGTTTAGCTGCAATTATGTGCATGTCTGTGTCCTCGGAAAATCACTCTGCTTGCATGATAGACTCAATTAGTACCGGGCCATATGTTTGAACGACACACGGTTATTGTAGACAACAAGACAATTTCTAGGTCATGCATCTCCATTCAAAACATAACTCATAATTATTGCAATGTTGAAGGTCTTTGGATATGCTGAAATCATGCAACAAAGAGTCTTGAAATTATTATTGTTTTATGTTTTTTATTCTAATTCCAGCCGGGCCAACCAAAACATTTGGAAAAAAGCTACAGCTTAAGAAATTGATTGAGCAGATAACTACAAATGTACAATTTTGGAGATTATGGTTTAGAGGCTTTGAAACAGATTGGAAAGAAGTCCTTCATTAGTTTTGGTTTTCGATATATAGGTGTTGCATTGAGGATTTCTCTTCACTCAAGCGTTACATTTATTTTCTTCTCTATCTAATGTAATTCTTTTATAGTACATAAATAAATGTCCAACCTTCAAATTTATGATATAACGACTGGCAGAAGTATTTTTTTTCATGTGAATCTTTGGTGTGACAAGCATGCTTGGGCTACAAAAGATCTTGGTCATGAGAGAAGAAAGAGAATGGTGTGAGAATGCAACTTGCAGCATTAGAAGTAAAATATATATATTTGTGTTTGATGGCATCCATGACCCTCCCTTGTACTTCAATGAAAAATCATGGGATTAATCAATTGCAGTAAGGAACATGTTCATACCTTTGACTAGAGGATTTCTTATCAGCTGAGTCCAATACTTTCTGTAGTAATCAATATTACTAAAAGTTATATTTGCGAGCCTTAATCCAGCAATCAAAGTACATTTCTTGAATTTTGAAATATCATTGATAGACATGTGCAATATTTGGGTTTGCCAACATTGAGCCATGATGAAATCAGACAAGATAAGAAACATTCTATCATCCATCATGTACTAAGTTGCATGATATCATTTGAGGGTTTGACCTTTCATGAGCATGGTAAAAGTGGAAATTCATTTATTTGGAATTTCACATTTGTTAAATTTAGGTTAGAAGAAGATTTTGTTGCTTTGGAAATTGAGGATTTGAGAAATGTGGAAATAAAAATTGATGTGGAAGGCGCTAATGAAGTCTTACGATATGGGCCCTAGTACAGAATCTAGTCAATGGATATTTTGTAGGAAATTCCTCTCTTCCCTTGCTAGAGTACCCTAGGTTTGTGGGCTGGGAACTTGTTCCCTAACAAATTTCCTATCACACTACTTTTTTGATAATTTGGACTTATATCTTTATTGATCATACCCTCTTTAAATAGGAAAAACTAGAGTTTACAATAAAATAAAATTTTAACTAAAAACAAATCCCAATAGTCATTCCTAATACGAAGGATTTTCAAAATTAAGATAACTACTAATTTTTAAGTTAACTACTAAAAAGGATTGTTATAAACTAAAATAAGAATGTTTCTATTTTTTTATAGAATCTTTCCTTCTTATTAATTATTAAATATTTTTCTAGAATATTTGTTTCCAATAAATGCATCATGCATATCATTACTCCCCTCCTGGACAAAGAGTTTTTCCTCAAGCTTGATCTCTTGGCTCCCCCTCATCCTTCTCTTCGAACTCTGCCAATTCCACCCAAAATGGTTTCTTGCATCTATGTCCCCGGGAAAATGCTTCATCACTGTTGAAGCAGAGCCCTTTTTTCCTTCTTTCCTCCATCTCTGCTTTGGTGAGCTTCTTAAAGAAAGGGTGGTGGTACTCCCTATACTTGTTATCGTCCCAACAGTTCCCTTCTCTGCAACAGTCCCACCGGAAGTTATTTTTGGGCTGTTACACGCAGGTGTTGTCCTGCGGTTCCCTCCTAACACAGATTGGCTGCTGCTTTTTTCTTTCATATGTGCGGTCTAAATTCATAGTAGCCACCAAGCTCAGAGGTTGTTGTAATTCCACCTCCAACCACAGCTTCTCCAGGAGTCCAGCCGTGAATAGGCTGAATTGCTGCTTCGTGGAGAGTTCCGAAGTGCGAGCCGGCAAGGACTGAAACTCCCTTTGATACTCCTCTACTGACCCTGCCTGTTTTAAATTGGCCAACTCACCAAGGGGGTTGAGGCTTAAGGGAGGGCTGAATCTCAAGTGGCAATCTTCGGCAAATGTCCCCCGGTCCATGCCCCCCATCCTTGCTTAACCTTGAAAAACCATGGCTGAGCTTCCCCCCAAGGTGGAATGCTGCCAGCCCCACCTTTGCGAGTGCTCATTGATTTTCAAAGAACTGTTCATATCAATGGATTCAAATAAGGAGATCCTCAGTCTCATCTATGTTGGGAATTCCAGTTTAGAGAACCTGGGAATGACAGTCCCTCCTTCCAGCTGGACACTTAGCTCCCCCTGTAGTCTGTAAGGGTACAGCTGCTGCTCCCCCCTTCTCGACCGGTTTTCATGGAAGTCCCTCCATAGGCAAGCTCAGCATTGTTTGCTGTTGCAGGAGTTCCTCTACCTTGGCCAGTTGTTTCTTCTTTTGCTGTTCCATTCATTGCTCCATTCGCTGCTCAAATTCCCTCATGAATCCCTCCATTAGGCTAAACCATTCTATAGAGTTTTTCATGATGGCCGGCTCTGATACCAAATTGATATGGGCTCTAGTCAATGGATACTCTACAGGGAATTCCTCTATTTCTTTGCTAGAGTTACCTGAGGTTTGATTGCTGGGAACTAGTTCCCTAATAAGTGTCCTACCACACTACTTTTATGAGAATTTAGATTTGTCTCTTCATTGATCACAGCCCTTTAAATAGGGGAAACTAGGGTGTATAATAAAATAGAATTTTACTAAAAATAAATCCCAATTATCATTCCTAATATGAAAGATTTCCAAAACTAAGGTAACTACTAATTGAAAAAATTGATATAAACAAAAATAAGAAAGGTACTTTTTTTTTCTAAAATCCTTCTTTTTGATTAATTCCTAAATATTTTTCTAGAGTATTTGTTTCAAATAAATGCATCATGCATGTCATCTTACTAGGGAAATAGCCAGACCTAGCTAATTGAAGTGATTTTCACCCTTAATGTGAATTTTGCAACCCATTTTGTGTCAAACTACAAGCAACTCTCATAGTAATGGAATTTATTTATTTGGTTTATTATGCATTATTGGACTTCAAAAGTTTCAGTCCTACAGAGTCCCTAGGGAGTAGCCTTGCTTAATAATGTCATTACAAAGTCATCCATCCAACCTCTCATATATTCTCCGTGCCAAATAAACTTCGCTTTCACCAAGTAACTAGCTCAAATTACGGTTCTGTATACCAACTCCATTTTGAACTACTTGGCATGGAGGTAGTGATTGAGTCCTCAGAGCTAATGGAAATATTTTGGGATGCCTAGGAGTTCAAATCAAGCAATATTTCATAAGATATTATCAGGGAAGTTGAAAAAAATACAACATTATAAATAAATTTACCTGAGTGAAATTGAAAACATCCTGTGATCATTGGTTGAAATTGCTGATATGTTTCCCTTGTTTGTGTAGCAACATCGAAGAGATTATTGCGAAGTTTGCTCAATTAACTCCACAGGAAAGGGCCAAAAGGTATGGCTAATATATTTGAGATTTTTTCAATTTACTTCTGGCTTAAAAAGATCATCAGTGCAGCTAAATGATCTTTTTTCTGCTTGGAACAGGAAATTGGAGAGTCTTGAGGTAAGATACTATTGCAGCTTACATTCTCAATTCCATTCCCACTTCCCAACTGCTTCAGTGACAAGTGGTTGAGGTTTAAAAAACAATCATCTTACACTTATATTTGGTTCCCTAGGCCCTGAAAAAAACCTTTAAGAAGTTGGACCATGATGTAAATATACAAGACTTTCTAGGGGCAAGGTATGTGAATGCACAATAAAAAAGCTTGTGATAATATATGTTAATTATATCCTGCAAAGATCTAAGTTGCACAATTTTTTCTCTCTCTCCTTGCAGCTCGCAAACAGTTGAGGTGTGCACTGCTAACCTGTACAATCAATTACCTTTGTATTTTTTAGGCAATTTCTTTTATCTATGTAAATGATATGCTCTTGTAATTGCCATGGACAGGAATTAGGAAATCAGGTAAGGTTAATGCAAGCACAAGTCGCTGAAGTACATAGGAGGCTAAGGTAAAAATTTGGGGGTTTTTTCCTTTAACACTTGCTACATTTTTTTTGCATGAATTGTAAACGGACAATGTAAGTCATTTCTTGTGTTTGTGGTTTTGAGGTGTTTAACATTTTATGGAATCTTGAACATCAACTTCAACTGCTGATGCAATGCCTACTTTTGGGTGCTTTCTTATCTTTTATGTATGGAATTCTAGCTGTTATGAGTGGACTGTGAACAACTACAACCAATTGATCTTATCCCAAATTAGTTCTTGCTCCATGTGTGTACTTGGATACCAAAAATTGTGGCAATGTCATTCTGATTTGAGTTAGTTGGTTGGCCTTCAAGATATGCCTTAGATACATTTTTTTTTTTCCTATTAGAATTATATTATGTTAATGAGCTCACTATATTGGAGAAGATAATTATTTATTGCTACCTTTTGATGTCCACTTCTGCCTTTCATACATGGAGTGCAGAATCTACATATATGGTCTAGGCAGGATTATGGATGCATATCTAACATTTGCCGTTTCACATAGTGGCCTGAGACAATAAATGTGACATTTGCTTAGCGATGGTTAGCCTATGACCAAACAGACACTATGGTTCTCATGTATATTGCAACTGATGTTTGTTATTATCTTTACTTCTTTTTATATGTACATAAACGTATGTCTACTAAAAGCTCTTTACTTAGGTTCCTCTTTCCATTGCCTTCCCAGACATCTCATGTTACTGCACATGTGGGCTTAATGGTGGTATGCATTAGCAATGTCCAATTGTATTTATCTCTTTTATTGTGCCCCAGCTGTTGGAGTAATCCAGACAAAATTGATAATGTTGAACATCTTCGGCAGATGGAGGACTCCCTGAGGGAATCACTTAACCGTATTGGTTTGCATAAGGTATGGATTCCAATGGGCAATCTACACAAGAAAGAACATGCAGTATAAAGCCAAAAAAATTGTTTTATTTTATTTTAATTTTTTCATCTTCTACATATCGGGATTGGTAGAATTTTTGTGGCTAGGAAAACATCATAGGTTGGATACTAGATTGATATTCATGTTATAATATAACTCTCGCCAAACTTTGACTCACATAGCTACAAAATCAGGAAAAAGAGCAGAGCAATGTTAAAATTGACACATTTCGAGATATTTGACTGATCTGATGAATTTGATATGAAATTACTGAAATATTTCAATTTCTTTGTAGGAAAATTTGGAAAAACATCAACTAATGTCACTGGATTGCAGTAACCAGGTAAACTTTAAGCTGATGTAAAGCTCTGTTTGTGTCTGTGTGCCCATGTGTCCTTTTGGGAGTCCTAATGGATCTTTTCATGCAGTTCCAGAACAGTATGCACTTACCTTTAATGATGGGCAGCATGCAAGAAGTTCAGCCTCTAACTTGGATTTCCCATGCTGACACTCAACCTATAATGCTCCCAGAGGAGCCAAATTTTCTGCCTCAGAGGTTAGTATCTGGAAAATGTCAAAAATTTGTTATGGTAACAAGAGTTCCCTTCGATGTGATAGTTTGCATTAAACTATGGGCAGCCCACTGAAACTTATTCTGTATTTCCTCATTAGTGGTGCTTTCACAATGTTTAGGGATATCGACTCGTTCTCTTGCAATGTATATAGGTTCATGATATATTCGATTAGGAGAGCTAAGAGTGTTTACTACATGCTTGTAATTATCGTATGGATGCCCTTGTGTAGAGAAATGGATTGCACCACCGATGCCACCTTGCCAAGCTTTTCTAGTTACTTTGGAACTGGAATGAAAGGAGATACTGATTCAGGTCAAGATGCAAATACTTTGGATGATCTTGCTGGATCAGCTTGCTTGAGATTACAACTAAGTGAGCAATATCCATACAATCCATATGGTAGTCTAAATTTGCCGGATGACAAGAAATTGAAGTCTGATATGGAGATGAACATGCAACAAAATCCCTTGAATTATCAAGTTAATGGCAATTTTGAACTATCTAGACCAGTCTACGACAACAGCCATCAAACATGGATGCCTGCATCTGGCCCATGTGCCATTGCAATGTTTGATCAACATACGTTTCCCCAGGTGAGCTGTCCTTACCACAATCCATTGTGGTCGTATCAACATTGAAATTGCATGGTAATAGTGGCTGATTTAGTAGTAGTTTGTGTGCAATTGTTGTGTTGCATCATTCTGTGGTTTTATGCCATGTGGTGGGCTTCTTCGTGATACATAATTGCTATTTCACAAACCATTTTCTTTTCTATGCTAAATTTATGTGCACTGTGTTGTTTTATATGAGCCAAGCATACCAACTAAATGTTTGGTTGTATTAAGAGTTGGAACTTCATAGGTTTCTTAGGCCCTCTCAGGTGTCCAGAAGCATGGCTGCACCTGAACAAGCTTGTCTTGAGGCCTGATCATCACTTTTCTGTATCAAAATTAATCAAAGTAGCTGGTTTTCAAGAAGCCTAATTACTATGGTCATTAGCCTCATAAAATGATTAAGCACTTCTCTGTGATCTTGGAAATTTCCAAGTCAATAAATTTCTTTAAAACAGTATAAAAATGGTTGTCTCACATTCAATTAGCTGACCTTGTGACTATAACTTGAGCTGTCTCATTGCGCTCAAGCAAATCCTAATTGGCCTGGTTCTTAGTCTCGCTACTGAAGAGAAGCTCATACTATCATAGTGCTTGATTAGTAGTCACTACCCTTGTGCAGCTGCCAATAGATTCTGAATTGAGGTTTAATTGTTCGTCCATGGTTCTTTCTTCAGTTATGAAAATCTTAACGATTTTACCAATTCTTAGTTGGTCTAGTGGCTGGGCACTAGTTCCCTTTAAGCAAGATCTCGGGTTTGAGTTTTGTGTATGGAGAAAATAGGCATCGGGAGAGTTTTACCTCTCAAGGGTCCAACCTGTCTCGAATTAGATTTAGTTGAGCTTAATGTAATTACTGAATACCGATGGTTTATAAAAAATAAATAAATAAATCTTAACCATTTTGTTTTCCTCACATTGTGGTCAATAATATCAACTGTCTTCCATTCTTCTCAAGTTCTCCGATCAGAATGAAAGCACTATTATGTAGAAACTAGTTTCAGTTTGGGTTGATCTTTAAAGACAGATTTACATCAACTCTTTCACTTCTCCAATTATTCAGCTTCTTTCCATTGTATTTTCACATCTGAAAATTGTTTATCCTGGTTTTCTGTTGTTGGTTTATTTCCTCTTGTCAATGTTTGATATATATTAGGGAACTTGATTCTTAGCTTCAAAGGTAGTTTTAAAGGCAGAGAGTTGTCGTTGATGTGAACTTATGCCCCCCTTCACAAATGACTAACACTCAGGGTTGCCTAACTAGAACATGCAAGCTCAAAGAGGTTGGGCTCCGGCTTTGATACCAAAGAACATGATTCCTATCTTAAAAAATCCTCAAATAACATCAATTAGATATTCAACTAGGAAATAGCAACTTGGAGATGGATTTTTACGTCATAGTGTGCTCTGATTCAAGTTGGGATGTCTTAATACTTTATATCCATCCAAATTCAACTTCTGCATTCCCCTTGTTTCAGCTCCCTCACAAACACCCCTTGGCCTTCGCCTCTCCCCCCTCTCTCCCCCTGCCAAGGGAGGGATCTTTCTTTGCACTAGTTCTGTCTTCTGTTTACATGCTTACAAATTTGGCTATCATGTGTTCATCCATTGCCTACATTTTGCTGATCTTGAATTCATCTCTTCCTTGCAGCAACCCAACTAACTGACCGTCACAACCAAATCCTTCATACTTCTGTACACATCTATTTTGCACGCAGATGCACACATGTTTTTAGACAAAACAGAAGCAGATGCTGATCTTTGCTGAATTAGCAGATCAAAAGTTTATATGGTGCATGGGAAATTAACAATCAGGTTAATCGATGCACTTGTTTGTATGATACAAAGTAGTTGTATAGTGAAAAATGATATACAAATACATGTTTAATTTTCTCATATTTTTCTTTTTTGGCAACTTGTTACGGGCAGGGGCACCCTTCTGTGATCTGGTTAACCAAACAAAAAGCTGTATATTAAGCTCCTATGTAGAGGAATTTTTTCTCATTTTTTCATGTATTTTTGGTCTTCATAGGTTTCATTTCCAAATACCCTATGTATCTCTTCATGGTATCTTTGTTGGAAGAATGATTTTCAAGTGATAGAAATGAAATCCACTAATTCTGCAAATATGATTCATCTTAGTTCCTCTGTACGATGAAAGGCTGAATGTTTTACACTGAAAGCTCAAACCTCACTAAAAAACCATTCAGTCATGGTTACATAAGATGTGAAACATACTTTTCTTTTCCATTTTGAAATCTAGTAACCTCTGAGTGTCTGAACAATTGTGTTATGCCATGGGTCGGAGATATGCTGCAACAGGTTGTCAAATGGTCCCTGACCGGTCACATTGTGTTGCACAATAAATCCCAAAAATGCCAGCATTGCCAGTCTCCCTGCACAATCCGATCACACAAAACATTAATCTAAAGCCCTCCCAAGAAAATTAATTTTCCTATCGACCAAAACCTATATAGCTCAGACAAGGACATGAAACGAACTGAGTAACATATTCATAGTTAATATTATCACTCATTTTTAAAAGTCGTTAATGTACCGTTCGCTAGCTCTTTCTCCTTGGCCTCGAGGGTTGGGGCGAGGTTGAGAGGATTGAAGATGCCACCAGGGTATCCACACTCATTAGGCGGCAAGCTATACTGCTTGAAAATGGGGTCTTGGTTGACACACCCAGGGTTCTTGATGTCTTGCCATCTTCGGATCTCGACGTAGTGGAACAAGATGAACTCTATGACAAAAAGGGTTGATGAAGAAGCAAAATATTCAGCCTTGCCAGCATCATACCATTTGGGGACATTGATGATGCCTATCTTTGTGAAAACTTCCGGCAATAGCATTCCTACAACACCCAGCATGGCCCACCTGCCATTCACAAGCTCAGCTTGCACATACCACCTCAAGTTCTCTGGGTCCTCAGCTAGTCCCAATGGATCAAACCCATTATCACCAGGAAGACTACATTGCCATCGGCATAGATTAGTCAATTGTTCAACATAAAACATATACATACATACCTACATATGAATATTTATGTCAGAATTAATATGGAGTAGGACTCTCTTTGTTTCATGAAAAATGTGAAATTGAATTACCTTCCATTGAGATAGGCTGGAGAGGCCAAACCCGGTAGCCATTCACCTTTTCTGGCCTCAACTTTGAAAGAATTGGTTGAAGAAGAGGCTGATTTAACTGAGATTTCTCTGCCTAATTTTCCAGAAGACCCTGTCAAGAACCTTGACTTTGATGAGCATGGCCTAAAAACAGCAAGTGAAGCTTGTGTAGGGACTGTGGCCATGTCTTTCCTTGCAGTTCGAAAGAAGAAAATTCGGTCTGTTGGGTATGCTCAAAATGAATCTTTTGTGCATGCTTTTTGTAATTTATTTTTAGTAGGTGACTTGTGGCCCTCATTTTTTTGGATCAAAGTTGACAATGTGGTTAGCTTGATATTGTTGATCCAAGGATTGAGATGTCTTGGTGTGTGTGTGGAGTAGCCAATGAGGGCTATTGGCCCTTATCCTTATCTTGATTGCCATATCCTTGAATCTATTTCTTTCTTCTAGTTGGATTGGGACAGATTTTGAGGTCCCATTTGTTTGGCAAGTTGGAGATTTTTCTTTTTCTTTAGGGGGCTATTGAACCGATAAGAATTTGACAAGTGCTTGGGAATATTTCATTTAGCCAAGAGATATTAATAATGAAGGTCGATTTCCTTAATTATAGAACTCAAATTCAAATTATAAGAATGATAAAATGAGATTTAAGAGAGTCAATCTCTTAATAAGTGTCATAATATTTGGATCGAAATAATCAGATAAAATATGAATATCGATCGATTAAAATAAAAAATAAAAATTGTAACGAAGGCCCCGATAGGAATTCACAAAGTTTGCAAGATGCTGGTGTCAAGTCTAGGCGTAAAGATCTTTCATGACCAATTGCTTCTAAGAATTAGTGTCCAGCCAAATTATAATTATGCCTCCTTTTTAAAACTATTTAAGATTAAGGAGTTTAAAAATTAAAGCTATGTTTTTGGCTATTTCCAGAGAAAAATTTAGATGGAAGATATTGAAGCGGTGGAGGTGGTCACTGTTGTAGTTTTGAAATGTCAAATTATGGTAAAAACTCTTGGTTAAGAATATTTAATATTAAGGATAGATAAAAATTAAAATCATAGTTTAAATTATTTTTAAGGAAAATTAAGATCGATGATTCAGTACACTTGACTTTTAATTAATACTATTAATGCTATATAAAAATATTAATAATATTAATATTATACATATAAAATTGAAACCAAGTTGAAATGGGGGAAGATTTTGCTTTAAAATGTGAAATAATATATCTCTCGAATTGTTTGATACAGTTAAAGTAATTGAACTATTAGATTTATGTATGATTTTTTACGCAAAAATTATTAATCTAGTGTTAAATTATATTTACTATATCCAACAATTTTAGTTATATTTGCAAAATTCAACATTCATACCAAAAAAAATAGTTTAATTATCAAACATTACACATAAAATAAAATGAATTTGCAAATTTAGTAATCTAACATTAGTGTACAATCAGATCAGAGGTCTGATAATGTGCATAAATCATAAATTGTGATAAATTTTGGGGGGACCGAGCCGATTTTCTAAATAAGTCATGAATATCTGATAATCATATTGGGTGGATCCGACTAAATTTGGTTCTATCTAAATTGTGGTCTGAAGGGTAAAAATTTTTTCTGATATTTATTTTCTCTACGCATAAAATTTAAATTTGAAATGTTATTTAAGGAGATGTGTGTCCGGCCACTAGACCAATTTAGGTGGTGACACGATTATTCTAATAATAAACTCATTTTCTTATTTCGCTAATTAATGAAAAGAATGATATTCCTTAATAAATCAATTAATTACTAATTCTAAATAATATATATTTACAATACGCCGTATATAATTAAATCTCCATCAATAAAATATTTTACACTAATATTTCATTTTCATAAGCGGTTTTACTAAAATTCGTACATAAATTGCGGGAATAGAACTATATATTTTTGTTCTACATAAAGCCCTTCCATTGCATTTTTTTTTTTTTTTTTTGGTAAGAGACCTTGCATTGCATTTAGCAAACTTCTACATTCAATTTTGTTTTCATGACTCCCTGTTGATTTTAAATTGCTTTCTCCTCACTGCCCGTTCAATTAAATATAGTCCCATCGGTAGAAGAACACGTGATGGACATGAGAAACTATGGTGCGGACAGAAACCTGACTCAGCTGACCAAAAGAATGGGATAAAAATTTTTGAAAACTACTCGGTTTCCATCTTAGAAAATCCATTAACATTGAATATATTAACATATTAGAAAATCTATTCATTATGATGCATCAAAGTAAAGAGATGGACTCATGAACCATCGGTGTAAAGGTGTTAAATCTCTTAATTAAATTTTAAATTTTAAATTTTGAAATTAAAAATACTGTATTAGGAGAGCTCGCCTCCTAATAGAGTCTAACACCAGATTAGTTGAAATATAATTTCTGATATCGATAGATTCTATGGAAAAAAAAAAAAGTAAATCCAGATGGATCTAGCCAAGGGCCAGCAGGTATCAGGGGACATGGGCCTCATCAACCTAAGCCTGGGATCAAAATTTTTGGCTGTTAAAGCTGGAGTTGGATGGATTTCAAACAAAAGGCTAACTCGGGATGCCATAGCAAGAGCTGTACCCATCTCATTTTTTGTATTATGACTCTCCCTTCAGATATGGTCATTTTGTACTCAACTTTTGTATTATGACTCAACTTTTAAAAATACAAAAATTAAGGATACCATTAGATCCAAATCAAAATATTATAATTTAGTAATAAAAAGAAGTAAAAGAAAGATAAATGAAAAAAAAATAGAAATGAATAAATTTTAGTTAAGTTTAAAGAGCAGTTAAAAGAGTAGTAAAATATTGTCTGCATATATAACATTAATCCTCTTATTCTTTTCCAACACTTCATGTCTAAAATATTATTTATTTTTTTTTAAAAAAAAAGAAGTCATTACAATGATAACACGGTGACAGTATGCATCAAAATGATTTTTCTTCATAAATTATTTTTTAAATTAATTTCTATAAACAAAAGTTTACTAATAATATTCACGATTAAAACTCGGCTTCCATAAAAGTCATTAAATAATACAATCACCAAAATTTTAATATCTTGCACAATTCTAAATCTTTACAACTTCTTTCGCAGCATGGCTGATCATAGTGCAAGCTACTGGATAGACATTTTTCATGAAACAATATTAATTTTTTTCTTATTGTCTTCATCCTCTTGTATTCTCTAGTGTTTTTCCTTCTATACTAAAATAAATATTTTTTTATCAATTTTTTTTCCCCTGTAACTCCATTATATATAGTTCACCCCCGCCTGAGCCACGTGACTTGCAAGATTCAACCCGTTATCATCCTTATTCGCGTGAAGCTTTCAAGAGGGAGAGAGAAAAGAGAGGAAGCCCGCTCATTCATGTGAAGGCATAAATAATGTGGGGCATGCTCAATGTATGAGAGATAGTAGTCCATACAAAGTGATTAGAAGTCCAAACAAAATATTTCATTTCCCAGAAAATCTGTATCTGAAACTTACACAACCCTTAATCCATCAGAACGATTTCCAATGACACTTGGAAAATTACATTTTGCTTAATACCTAAATTTCTAAGGCAACAACTATAATGTATAATTTTACAATAATACCCAACAAATCACCAATCGTTGGATGACAAAAAACACACGAAGAAACCAAATGGGTATTGAATTGGAGGGTGGTAATTTCCCCGTGTCCCACCGCTGCCAAAATTTCTGCCCTTCTAAAACAGAGCAGAAATCAGAATACCCCAACCCCATATACCATAACCTAATCTCTAGAACGAAAAAGGACTATTTTAAGATAAGCCCTTCTCATACCAAAGCCAACCCACAAAAAAGTGACACGACACATATTGACTCATTTATATATTTAGAACTAGCTAATGACTTTATAATATAAAGTTTTGGGACGGCTCTAGTGAAATTGCAGACCACTATAGGTTTGCCCAAAGGACCAGCTAGCAGGGGCAACATCATAAGAGACCACAGTTTCGCCATCACTAGTAGTGACCTTGAACGAGAGGCTTTGACCATCGAGGTATGAATTGCTTTGCCAGTTTTGTCCCCAATTTCTTGACATCGGTTGCCAACCAGTCTTTGAACCTTTGATTGAAACTGCTGTGACATCACCTGCTCCTCCAACATTGGTTACTAGGACCAAGTTGAAGTACGAGTGACCATTTATTGTGAATCTTATTCCTCCTTTCTTTTGGCAAGGTACCCTAAAGTTTACCATAAAATCAAATTAATCCCACTTGAACATAGAAAGGGAAAGAAAAAAAAAATGCTCATGACCCATTAAAGTCAAGTGAAATACGCACCTTCTATAAGAGACAGGAACAATCCCAGCTCTGCGTCGAGCAATTTGTTGGAAGACGGGCTGAGAGAGGTCAAAGTGGCGTAGGGGAGGGTTACACCAACCCCCTGCATCATTTGGAAGGGCATTGTTTGGAGGGCAGAAATTTGTGGCAGTGACCACAATGGAGCCAGGAAGGCACCATTTTGGGTCATCCTTACACATTATTTCAAAACAAGCCCCACAGCTCAAACCATTATTGAACAAAGCTGTGCTCAAAGCTGCAGTGCTTGCTCCATAGCCTTGGCTATATAGATTTCCATACCCACATGCTCCTCCTGCAAAACGGTCACAAATTTTGAAATACAAATCAAATCAATGGGTCTCTCCAGAAAAATGCTCATATACAAAAGTCAATGACAGTTTAAAAAAAGTAATTTTTTCCCCTTATAATTCATCAACTTTGTATTGGGCATACCCATAGTGCCAGAAGCATCACCACCACCATAAAAAGTGGCATGAGCATCCACCCAACCTTCATCATACCCATAAGCAAGTGAAGCAAGAGAGAGCCAGCCCACCAACAAAAGCCCAAGAAGTGACATTTTTCTTATCCTACAAAACAACCTGGAGAGAGAGTGTGTTGGGTGTGTGTGAGAGAGAGGGAGAGAGAGTTGGAGAGGCAAAGACTTATGTGACGAGAAAATTGGAAAGGGTGAGGGTGGGAATAAATAGAGGTTTGAGAAGAGCATAAAAACAAAGGTGCCTCCCAAGGGCAGTTGTCACATATGCAACTGACTGACCCGACTCAATTTTGAGTTGTGGGGACCTAAAACCGCCAAGTGCATGCGGTTTCTGATTATAAATTTAAGCTCTTTTGGCTCCAAACCACGTGCTATTCAAAACCCGCACATAACTCGGTGACCCCTTTCAATTTTTATCCAAAAAAAAAAAAAAACTTATTAATTATAATATTACACCATGTTATAACATTCATCTTAATAATTTATATATGCTTATTATATTATATTAAATCTTATACATGACTAACTCAGTATTTACGATGGGATATGTAAAATCTTATGTTCGACTAAGTATTTATGTTGGGTATGTTAATCACAAATGCAACATTTTAGCAATTTTGATTTTGGATATTGGATCATTATTTGGACATGTTGGGTTCTCTCTTTCTTTTTTATTTTGTTTTTTTTTTGGTATATAGACTCGAATTTAAGTTTTTTAAAGAAAGAGAGACAGTACTAGTAGAATTAGAGCCTCTCTCTTTCTGGCAATTCAATTTGAGTATTTGGGAAGGAGCCGAGCGGAGTGGCATTTTGTTCTTTAAAGGAGGGAGGGTATGGCATGCAAGGCGCACATGGAAGCAACTAGCACTTGCGGAAGCAAGTATTTTTCTAGTATAAGATAAGAAGCACTTTTTTGCTGGTTTGGTTCAAATTCCTTAATTCCTTAAAAAGGCTACTCTGAGGCATTTTCATTAGCATTTTTTGGAATAAAGCATGTATTAGAGCCACATTGGACTTCGAGCACAGTTCAATGGAGTTGGAGGCTATAAACACATTGATCATTCACTTGTTCTTTTTTTTATTATTTTTCGGACACATCAAGAAATAATATGTGAAAAGGGGGAGATAATCGCGTTGGACATTTATTCCTTCACAAGTAAATATTACAAAAGAGATAAAATATTATGAGAACTATCAATTCATAGTCCTATAACACTATATAAAAAGGAAAGAAAAAGGGAGAAAAGAAAGAAAATTGGCAAGAGGCAAGAAACCATTTTGGATTTCAAAATATTAAGAAGGGAGGATTTGACTTTTCATGTGGGAAAGCATAATTAGATTGGTTTTGCTTGTTTGTTTGTAAAGAAAAGAAGAAAATCAAAGTAATAAATCCAAATTAGTTGAGCTCATTTTAGTTCAAAACAAGGACCAAGGTACCATTTTCCCACCAAGTACTTTTGTTGCTTTCTACCAAATTTAGTCAAAAGAATCAGCTGTAAATTTGGTTTAATCGAGTACCGCCGCAGGAGGCAAGACCAGTTAAGTTACAACACTGAACTTATCCGAGGTCATTTCAGAGACAGAGACAGAGAGAGCAATGGAAGGAGCCGAATATTTAGACCAGCGTGAAATGAAATAGTGACCAAATTCAATTTCGATTTGGACCCGTTTTTATTTTGTTCTGGAGAGACCCTTTTACGCACAAAATACCCTTCATTTATTGTTGTCTGCTCCGCACCCTTCCCATGGAGTGAGAGAGAGAGAGAGAGAGAGTTCACATGGGTGATGATTTAGGTGACATTACGGTTGTTAAATGGTCGATGGTTATTTTTTTTTTATCTATCACGATACGATACGAGATGAGATTTGAATGTTAACGGGAGATTTTTTTAATATTATTTTTTTTATTTTTAAATTTTAAATTTAATTTAAAATTTAATTAAAAGATTTAATACCCCATTCTATTATGTTCACTGTCTATGATGTTGGATGCTATTTTTATCATAAGCTAAATGACTATCATACAAAATTAGGACAAATTTTTACATATGATTTTATATTTTTAATATTTTTTTGCCTTCTGCTGTCTTTCAAATTAGCCATAATCTTAATATTTTGGCCACATTAATCAAAATTCCCTAATTCTTATCATTTCCTTTATTCTCACTTTTGTCACAAATTTTTTTTTCATCTTTGAGATATCTTTTTTTTCAACTTTTCATAAATTAGTAATAGATATATTTGTTTGTAAACAAAATTTAATAAATTTTATGCCTATTAACCAGAATTTAACCATCTTGTGTACTTAATTTACATTTTTAATTTATGGGTTAGCGCAGTGCTTACAAAGATGAAAATAATCAACAACAATTAGGGAAGAGTCTAATTTGATTCAAATCAGATTTAGTCGTATTCAACGTGATTATCAGATACTAGTATTTTATTAAAAAAAATTAAAAAAAAAAACAAGTGAGATTATGAATTAAATATATATATATATATATATATATATTATATTTAAAACATTCCTAACAAAAGGGTTATTTTTTAATTATTTTAATGAATTTTGTTCTTTTTTGTCTCACGAACCATACCTTCAACTTGATCACTATTTGGCTCTGCCATATCCTCATTGGGTTTCTTTCCCTCGGCCTTGCCAGCTTTTTTGACAGTCACAGAATTTGTCATTCTTCTTTATATAAAAAAACTAAATTATGAAATGGTGTAACCTATAAGGAAGGAAGTTATTATATTTAATGTTATCCTTCGTCTTCCCTGTTGAAACTTTGTTTTTTTTTTATGTATTTCTCAATCATGCATGAAGAAAATTGTTCCCTTGGTTTCTTTTGTTTCTTCTCCAAGGAATCAATCCATTTCTCAGTCTTTTTTTCTTTGGTTGATTTTCTTAGACAAGTGCATGGAAAAGCTTATAATCTCCAAAAGATGTTTAATATTGTAATTATCATGCGACTCCCTTAAGAAAAAGCATAGCAAATTTGCATGTTTGTTGCTTTTCTTGAACCAGTAGATCAAATTTTGGTTCTTTCTCTATTATCCAATTTTAGAAAAATAATTTTCACGATTTTTTCATGTTCAACAGGTTTTTGCCGAGCGATTTGATTGTGTATATCAATCCGTAATTATTTAGTGAAAAAAATTAGTGGAACGAGTGACGGCAAGATGTCATTTTTGTTCATGAAAGCAACCTGAAACAAGGTGTCAAGGTCATGGGGCTATATGGATGTTGTAGCTGGAAATACAACTCATCTTTTGGCTCCATTTGGTATGATTTTGAACTCACTAGGCTCTATTTTTGGTTCTCTCATGACTTATGAAATGATATTTCTCAATGATGACATCCAAGTGTACGTACTCAATAACAAGTGAAGTAAATGATAAAACACCAAAAGTTCTTCTGTTAAGTAATTTTCAAGTCGGGTCACTCAAATCTTGATTCATCATCGCTCCCTCAATATTAATTATCATCAGAAAAGATTAAATAATTATGGTCCCGTTTTGATATAACTTTTGCTAGTCCCTTCTAAGTTATATATAATTTTAAGTTTATTTGCAGAGGGTTGGCCTCTTCTACACAAGGATAGTGATCGGCATTCGTAAGTCTTGATCGGATAGTTGAGAAAATTTGCTATCTTGGGTAGTGTTCATTATAGGCGATATGTGCTCATTACAGGCATGTCCATATGTCGGTATTTAGAGATATGAGGGGATAAAAAAAGAATGATTTGTAATATGATCCAAATAAAGAAAATATAAAAAATAAAATGAGATAAAAGGTTATATTATAGAGATAAAAGAAAAGGAAGAAAAAAGTTTCATAGGAATTCAAATCCTCTCCCTCGCATCCCCTTCTACCTTACTCCATTCTATTGATTCATGTGATATATTTCTTTACTTAATTATCCCATAACTCTTAAGTTAAGATTCTATCATAATATCAACGGACAGTCGGTCTAGTAGATAAGAGTATTAAGACTCTTAACCAAATTTTAGATTCAATACTTAAGAATAAAAAAAATTATATTGGAAAAACTATTCTCTAAATTAGATTTGACAATATTCAAATCGGATTAGTCGGAATATGATTTCGAATATCGGTTGGTTATAAAAAAAAAAAATCTATCTTAATATTTGTTAATTGAGAAAGAAAAAGAGCCCCACTTTAATAGAAAAACAAATCATTTAAAACGTATTACATAAATTTAAAATACCTAGCAAGTAACTATTGTGGCAATTTAAATAAAAAGCTAAAAACTTCTTGCGGGCAAGCCTGTGAGATTTGATTATCTAACACCAATTTTAATATTTGAAATCACTTAGTTTCATTGATTTCATTTGATAAGTTTAATACCTAATCACATTTAGGCATATCCAATTGAAAAAGTTGTCATCAAACCAGATATAGATATATATATATATATAAAAGAAGTGGACCTAAATCTGGCATAATTGGTATTCTGTACGACCATTTCCATAATTTAACCTTCTTTTTTCTCCAAGAAAATTGTAAAAATATAATATTATAGCGAGGGCAGCTTATCTAGGGAATGCCCATAAGAATTTTTATGAAATATTTTTCTTTAAACCACATAATTATATATCATAAGATTCCATCATAGTACTAATGAAATTAACATTCATCGGCAGCATACAATTTAATAATATTTTTTCATTAAAAGGTATACAATTTAAAGGGGTAACTATAAATCCCTAAATATATCTTAAATTATTCAAATTTGAATTTATTTTATTTAAATATGTAATTGTCAGACTATTTCTGTTTTTATGATTTAATAATATCTTTTATTACGGTTATAACTTTCACTTCCAAACCTTACATCATGTTTCTAGTTGTCGAATCAACAGACAATTGATCACATAAGAAGGACGTTAAATTTTTTAATCAAAATTTGAGTTTAGATTTTGGGAATGAAAATGATTACATTAAAAGATCTCTTCTTGTAGAGGGTATGACAGTATGTTAAATTAAATTAATCAGAATATGACTCTATAAAATTAAATAAAAAAAAAAAAGAAAATTCTTTCTGGTTGTCGGGACTGTGCCTTTTTCAGCGAGCAAGCGTGGCCATGAATCCAGACCAGGGACCACGCTTTAGTCCATTTAACAAAATAAAATCTCCGACCAGCTTTTTTGTAAGAGGATGCCGAAGGAATATCACTCCCTTTTGTTTCAAATTAAATTCCACTCAACCAAAAGGTAAGAAAGAGAATGAGAATTAAAATAATAATAAAAAAAGAGCTAGGATGACTTATTTACTTTTGAATTTCAAGGTGTATTGTGTCGACTTTTATGCCCCCTCTAATTTCAGTAGAGATTGCATTAAAATTTATTAGTATAGTAATTATTATTTTTTTGATATAATATTTTTTTATTTATTTTTAGGAAAACTTATTATGGCTTTTTAAAATTTCATGGTTTTAATGTTAAAAAATTTGTTTTAGTTAAAAATATTATACATAATGTTAAAATATATAATATATCAAAATCAAATCAATATTTCGTAATATTATTATTTTTGTTATTAACATAGTATCAAAAAAATGTCGATATATCATCTATCACGATATCACATCCATCTTTATATATTTTTTATTTTTTTAAATTTGATTATGGTCGATTTTGAGAAATTTATAGTGAAAAAATTCTTATAAATTCATTAGCTTGAGCGTAAAAGAATTTGTTTGATGAAATTTTTTGTAACCCTATAAAGGTTACGAAGTTTATAAAATAGTAAGTTATGGGTTCAGACGAATTATTCTTTTAAATGATTAAAATTAGAGCATTTGGAACCTTTTTGGGGCATTAAGCATAAGGATTGTGGAAGAAGTTGATATAAAATGCAGTCTTCCAACAATAAAGCTGTTGAAAAATGCGAAAAAGTTTAGGACCAAGTGCAAATGGTGCAAAGTTCAGCAAGGTTCGTTGCATATGATGGAGTCATCTACTTTTAGAGTTTTTTAAGTGTCTGTGTGTGTGGAGAGAGAGAGAGAGAGAGATGATTATCTATGGAAGCTGAGTTACTGCTTAGCTAGCATGTCGGAAGTTCTGCTTTTCAAAGGAAAAGAGTAAGGGAGAGCTCCCATTTTTTTTAAACCCTCTATTTTCGGATTAGGGTTATAAAACAAATCGAATATTAATAATGGAGTGAGGTTCAAGTTGGCTTTGATACGTAATCAAGTTTAAAGGGTGTTGATATTTGAATCGAATTAATTTAATTTAATTTGTAAGTAAATGTTATATTATGATCATTAATTGACAACAACAACAATCAAAACTTTATTTTATTAAATGAAGTCGGCGCTCTAATTATTAAATAATTTTATAATTTATAATTTACCTAAACATAGAAGAACCATATTTTAATATTATTTTATTTTATTTGGCTTAACCTATGAAGTGACATTGCAATATAAACATGTAACAACTTCGTTATCCCTCTCTTTTAAGGAACGTGAATGGGTGAATTTAGGATCCAAAGTAGTGCTTTATCACTTTTTCTTCTACATCAAGATTAGAGAACATCAGTCATAAGATTTGTGAAGCTTGATACTGACCCAGGTGATTGGATTAAGACATTTACTAAATTAAGGGCCGTCCTTTGTCTTAAGTTTATGATGTTTTGATCAAAAAGTAAAACTTTTCTTGTCTAAGATTGTCTCATTTTTGTAACTTCAAGTAAACAAATCTGCATAGCAAAAACCTCAAGTCTGCTATAGATATCTTGTTTTCTTTTTATGCAATTGAGTTTTCTGGAAAAAAAGATGTAAGAGAGTCTATAATTAAATTAGATCTTATAACTAGTCAAACCATATTAATCAAATTTTTGACCACCAATGATCAAATATCCCCAAAAAATTGACTTTTATTATCATCGTCATCTCCTCTTTCTATAAATTTTTCACGTATCACGAAACTAGTGGAAACAATGTTGTGGGCAATGTTTTGAAACCAAGACCAGATCTGTCGGTTTGATCTTTGAAAAAGTGGGTCAAAACCTGAGTTGGACCGGGAAAATCGGATTAAACCCTAGGTTCAACCCCTTTTTTTAGTACAAAATATTTGTGAGAAAAAATCGCAATAGTCTCAATTCAAATATAAGAATAGGATAGAAAAATACATAACATTCATCAATAGGTTATAGATTGTTGGTGTCTTAGTTTATTATAATTTAAATTTATTTATGAATTTATGATAATATCATCTCGTTTTTCATCTGATCCGACCGATTTGATCCACTGATCCATTAATCTCTTGATGCGACCGATTTATACTTTGATCCAGATTTCAAACACCGGTTGTGGATCAGACTTTACTTGACATATGATGCACTGAACTCTTCAGCTTTATGAAGACCGTGCATGGTTAATGTTGGTTGTCTTTTACAAAAGTGTAGGGAATTGATTGGGACAGTGTCGTAAAGCAATAGCCAAACCGCAGCATCCGCTAAATTTTTACCAGAGACAAGGCCCAGCTAGTCAAGAATTTAGGAACAAAAGGTTAGAAGATCATGTTAAAATCGCAGGCAGGACACCCATGTGTAGGAGATGTCTGCATATGGTTACATCATGGAAGATTAAGAAAGATTTTTACATCCCTTGATGATGCAGTGGGGTCCATATACGAAAAGAGTGTATCGTGAGTGATGCAAAAAGAGTTGTTGTAAAAGAAAAGAAAGTTTTAAGGGTTTAAGATTAAAGAACCAATTATCCTTTCACTTTATTTGGGCTAAACATCTATAAGACAGAGGTCCAACCCTGCTTTTTAGTTGGCATTTCATGCAAGTATGCTTAGACTATAGTTTTTGGCTCTAGGATAAGATGCTTAGCTATTTGACTTGCCCTTTCTAATGCCCTTCCCAACCTTGCCCCAATAGGAGAAAACACCTAGACTACCAAAGAATTTATTAGGAATTTACACCCCTTCAAGAGGGAAAGAGGGGTCGTTTTTTACTTAAATTTGAGAGTCCAAACATATGGTTTGATTACTCTTTACGGTTACATCAATGACTTATAACTCAACTGACACATTTTTTTTGCTCTTGTAATGTTTTTGAGTTCGAGCCTCTTTATGCACCACAAAAAAAAACTCTTTACCAGGACGTCATCGTTTTGTGGGTGTGGCTCACTGAGCGGTGTCATATAATGATTTAATTGTTTAGTGCATTAGCCAAAATAATATCCTAATTATATTAAAAAAGAACTCATAACATTCACGTCAAACATAGTGAGCTAAAAGAGAATTTGAACTTTATTTGATTTTTTTCAAGTTCAAATTATAGTTAGTAGGAATGACTTGTTAAACCAAAAAATGCATACAAGAGAAGCATAATAACTTATGCTTTCTTTCTCATCTTCAACTTCACTAATGCTTTGGCCACACAATATGTTTGTGTGGTGACCAATTTTATTAGAGAAATGGGTGGAAACTCTTTATTAGATTTAGCACATGTTCGATTTTTATGGTTTTATTGTTCAATACAATATCAATTAAAACTATAGTCGGTATTAAAATTTAATTTATTCTAAAAAAATTACTAAATCTATTAACCGTCTTTATATATCTTTTTGTGCAACTGGTTTGTATGTTGTGTGTCTTGATACTTGTAATTTTTTTTTGTTATATTAAGATTTAAATTTAGAATCACTGGATTGAAGGAGAGAGGAAATTATGATCACCAAACTCTCCTTAAAGGACGTCTTGATGATTGTAGATGAGCAATAGCTCAAAAATACTAGGCAAGGTTTGAGTTAATTTCACCCGACCTAAATATGACTTATTTGGATCAATTCAAAAACAAAAGTATTAAAATAAAAACTTTACTTTCGTATTGCATGACTAAAATTATAAAGAAGTTAATTTTACTCAAATTAAGTTTATCAAGTAACATTTAATCACCAAGCTGTCATGACATAACGATAAAATGGTATACCCTTAATCATAGATTTTTTATTCAAATCATAAAAACAGAAAAATAAAGTTTAAAAGAGTTATAATTTTAATGAACTTTGAGAGAAATTTATATATACTCCTGCACCCAAAAAAAATCACATTTAATCCCCTTTGGAGCGGCTAAAATAAGGTGCCACATATGACGGGACTTTCTTTCTAAGGCTTTTGACTGGATTCCATGATCAACGGAGGCAGAAGCTAGACCTTTGCTCAAACTATACTAATCCATTTTTGTTTTAGCTTCGTGCAATTTCAGATAGACAAACCAATGTACCTACTAACCAGCTTTTCACATTGATTAAGTTCACCGTGGCTGCGCCTTTTCTCAGGCTTCCTCGCAAGCGTTGTTGCCTGCATTTAAGAAGGGATTCTTAGCAGCTACCCTCTCTTCCTATGGTTGCCTAGTCTTACTTTCTAGTGTTTTTTGTATACCAGCCCTTAATTAGTCAAGTCTCTGTCTTTTAAACAAAATATCGAATTCAAATATTATATATAAAAAAAATAAATATCGTAAAAGTTTTATTTTTTATAGATCTAATACGGTTCGAGTCAAATTTAATCGATGGAAATAGGTAACTCATCCCAAAAAAAAAGTGTTTTTTGTGTTGGGTTTGCTTCTTTGGGCCCTTGCTTTCTCTACTATCTTCTTTTGCTCATTGGGCGTCTGGTCCCCTTCTCTGGATCTCTTGCTCCCGTTGAACGAAAAGGAATGTGGGGCTGACAGAGGCTCTAATGGGCTTTTAGCGCCTACTTCATGCCCAGCATTAATATTAATTAAACTTGGTGGGTTCATTAAACTTCAAAGTTCAATTGACCCAAAATGGATTCGCCGCACTCCCCTGGGATACTATTCTTCTGTCAAATTACATTCCATCTAACGGGTGCAGATCTCCAAGGGGGAGTAAGAAATGATCACGGCCCTTCACGCTAAATAAACGCTGAAACCCTAGTCTGAGCTCTCGTCTATGCCATATATACCTTCTTTGCTAAACCCTAAAAAACACGAGTTTGACAGGGACTCGGTGTCACCTCTTTCGGCTTGATTTCTACTCGTCGATCCTTCTACGGTTTCCTCTTTCTCTCTCTCTCTCTCTCCCTCCCTCTCTCTCTCTCTCTCTCCCTCTCTCTCTCTATTTTGTCACTAATTGATGGATGCTTCGATTGATATCTTATTAGCGCATGAGACCTTCATTGTTATGCACAATCACTTATTTTTAGGTTTCTCTGTCTTCAATTGTTGCAATATTTTGAGTGGGTACTTGATCATTTTTGGGTATCTCTGATATGGGTCTTGGAAGGGTCTATGATGGTGTTAAATATACTATGAGTATGTCTACTGTACTATGAAAAGAAACCATATCTGAGACACTCGAAAAGATTTAATTATAGTCTTGATTTCAATTTTGGCTTGCTGGGTTCTAAAGGTTTTCGTGTTTTTCTTTTTTTCTTGGATCAATCTGACTGCACCAATGAATTCTATGTATTTCTTGGTTTCTGTTGGTTGTTCCATTTTGTATGATATTCCTTTTGGTATTTTTTTTCAGTATTTTGATGATTATAAGTTGCTAATTTTTATTTAAAAAGAAAAGCCCTTTTTGTGAATTGCCAATGATGGGTTCAAACCAAAATCCATGTTTTTTAAATTTTAATTATTCATTTTATGCTGCAAACTTTTGAATTTTGCAATATGGGTGCACCTGCAAGTGATGATAAACCAGACAGGGACATCAGTACTCTAATTAGAGAATGGTGATTTGTCTGTTGGGAATCTCTCTGATGCAGAGTCCATACTTAAATTAATCATCAGTTTCTTAAATTTTTAACTTTAATTGAAATATGGATTATGTTTTTGTTCATAAAATTGTTGGTTTGCCGATGATGTTTTCATAAATGAACGTATTATCAGATACATTGCATGATGATGATACATTAATTGTCACTACCTCTGAGGCAAACCTTTTCTGAAGAAGGATTGTCATTTCCCCCTTTTTTTTTGGTTTATTGTTTGTTTAACAAGCCTTATGATTCATTATATGTAAGAACGGAGATTTGAATGGTGACCCTTGTTGAAGCCTCGAGTCTTGAAAGAGAATTGGGGCTCCAAGCTACTCACCCCATGTCATAAACAATCTCTGCCCTGATTTTTGTTATGAAGGCTTGTGTTTTCTTAAGCACACATTATGCATTCTTGTCTTTATTTTCATTTGATTTTTGGCATTTATTTTGCAGTTCTATAAAATTTTTTGATTCTACCTTCTGACTTTTGATCCTTGTTTTTGCAAAGGTTCCTCATTGTTCACAACCATAGGTAGAATTTTAGACTTATGCTTGTGTTTCTTGAACCATCCTTCTCTTTTTTGGTTGTGTTTTCTAAGATTTTGGTGATGAATGAACAGACTGTCAGCCATCTGTTATGGTCATGTGTGATTAAAATTCTTTTATTATTTTTATTATTATTATTATTTTTTGTGTAGTCTAGTCTAGACATCATTGAAGTTATTAATCTTGTTCAATATAAATGAAAAGAAAATCAAATATTCAATTATAAAACTCTTTACAGGTTGTGAAAATTGAAAATAATAATAATAATAATAACCTGATCGTCTGAAATTTCAAAATTAAAATCCAAGAGTTTCACAAATTTTACTTCATTTTGATTTTAAGAGAAATTTGATAAAAGAGACACGAATAAGATGACGAAAAGAAATAAATGGAAAAATAGAGACCGAAACACTTCAGATTTTTCTTAAAATTGAAATAGTTAAAAAAAATTAAAGAATATGATACATATTAATTAAACATTATAAAGATAAATAGATATCAAAATATGAAAAATCAAAGAGTTAAATTAATTAATTAAACGAGCTAATAAAATATTAATAAAATTCACATCTTAAACAAATAACAAAAGAAAAAAAAAGAAAAATTGTAGATTATTATCAATTATCACTTCACATCAAAATTTTGGTAGATTTTCATCATCCTTAGCCAAACCACGATTGGCAATGACCCAAACGCAGCTTATGTAAGTCTCATCACTATTCTTCCTAAATTCCTCTTTCTGGGTAGCGTCTTTAACGTTGCGGAGGACCAAGTTGACAATGGTGTCATGGCATTCCCTTCCCATATCCACCAATTCCTTGCAGCAAGATGTGCTCACAGCCACAGGCGTGGGTTCTTCAGATCCAAAAACGTCATCATAAATATCTTGCCCACACTCGTCTGAAATTTTCTTTTCACAGCTTTCCAAGAAACCTAAAATTGACTCTGGTCCTGAGGAAATGTCAATGGTAGGCCCATCGGCCACAGTATCATCTGCGTTTGGGACAAGGGCCAAGTCGTCCTCTCCGAGCCCTGGTGTGCTTAACAGGGCACCATGCAAGACCAGGAAGCAGGTCATCAGGGTGACATTCTTGCGCCCTGACATGATGGATGGGAATGAGAGAGAGAGATGGGTTTTTGAATTTGATGATTTTAAGGATGGAGGGGCATATTTATGCTTTGCTCGAGAGGGTAGAATCGATTTAATGTCGTGACGAAGACCCTATTGATTTTAGAGACTAACATTTGATTTTTCTTGCAGTTATCATCAATGAGTTAATTAAAAAATATATTTTAACCTCTCTCTTTCTTTCGGTTGAAATCTGTTTTTTTTTTTAAGAATTTTATTGTTTTGGAAATATTTTTTATTATTATTTTCGCTTGATTGCTGCAAAAACTTATTTTCAACGAAAGGAAAATCCAAATAAATATAGAAAATAAGTTCTAGCAAATATCAAAGGCATTTTTCAGCTACTCATTACCATTGTCACGAAATTCTAAAGTTGAAAGGGTAGCAGTATATTTAATATTTTATTTAAATCATTTTTGAAAAAATACTTTCTTAGATACTATTTTAATTTCCTATGTGTAGTATATATAATTTGGCTAGATAGGAGGCCAAGAGCTAAAAAGCAAGCAAACGATGGCTCTACGGTACACACTAAATTGGTAATCGATTCCAATTCAATTGGTAAGAATATTAAATTATTTAATTAAATCTTAATTTTAAAATTTAAAAATAAAAAATATTATATTCAAAGAGTTTTCATTAAATTGTGTATAAATGATTTTAGATATTGATCGATTATTTAAAAAGAAAAAGAGTTATACAATGCACTCAATTGGCACCTCTCTTTCTCTCTCTCTCTCAAACATATATTTCTTTTTATCTTCTTTGGGTAGAAAGAGAAAAACTTGATTAACTAAAATTAAACTTATAATCCAAAAACGCAAAGCACTCTGTCATAATACTATAAAATAAAATTATTGCTCCGTTAGCCGCGCTAGATTAAAAGAGAAATAAAATGTTGTTCTAACCCAATCATTTTTACCAAGGCAACAGCTCAAGAATTCATTTCTTAATAAATATGATTAATCTGATAATTTTTCAGCTTTCACAATAAATGACCTGGAGTGATTAATTCTCTCTCTCTCTCTCTCTCTCTCTCTCTCTCTCTCTCTCCCTAGTTTAAAAGTTGGCTTCGATGAACTTGTCCATTCCTCTTGTTCTACTTGGTGTTGATTTTGCATGTATACTTTTTCTCCTTAATGAAAACGGAAAAATTAACTTGAGTTCATTCATGATTTGTTCGCTTCTTTTTAAAAAAAAAAAATGAAAATGTCTATCTACAAAATAACATTTTTTTGGTAAAATAATATATTTTTCTTTTTGGTTAACATATTAAATAGTATAATTTTTTTAACTCTATGATATAATTAATTCATTTGTCAAGGAAAATATGATTTTCTGATTTATACTTCAGAACTTATTTAATTAGGTTTTCTGGTGAATAATGTTATACAGACCAAATGAATCAACGACTAAATAAATCAAAGATTACAGTGTAGTTCATATTAATAAAAAAATAGAATTTTTCAAACATAAATAATTTTAAATAGATCAAAATATCTGCAAAAGAGATGCTTGTTCTTATTCGGAGGAAAGCAACTACACTAAACCTCTTACATGATTTTTTGCTATCAAAATTGACAGAGAGGGACTTGAATTCTAGTATAACCATTCGTATGATATCTTTTTTTAAATGGGAATTTAAATTTAAAATGAAAAAATTTATATCATTAGACTATTCTCGAAGGTGTTGCATGATACCTCCATTGTCACGTTTCCAACCTCATGGTAATCAGAGAAAAGGAAAGACCACAAAAGGGCGATCATAAATTTGCGGTCCAACTCCGGCCACACCCCGACAATGATACCCAGAGAACGTACAAGGCTCTTTTTTTTTTTTTATATCGAAAATTAACATTTTAGATATTTTAATTTTATTATTCAAAATAATAATAATATAAATAAAAATATAAATCATAAGATTAAATCAGATCGAATGAAATAGAGAAAAAAATTTGAAATTTTTTACGATCACAAGATGTCATTGCATTTAAAGCGATAGCGGACCCATGTAATGATGAGAGTGGGTAATTGCACACTCTTAATTTTCTAAAATTTAATTATTATTTATACCCGATATTTATTATACACTCACTTAATTATAATTTTACTCTTACTTGTCTTTTTTAAAACTTATAAATTCCACCTAAATGTTTTTCAAAAACTCATTAAATAGAAAAAATAAAATATAATATCAACACTTATTTTAAATCATTAAAAAAATTTTATAATATTTAAAGTCAAGTCAAGCCGAGAAAGGAAAAAATAAATAAAATTATAACCTCTAAAAAAATTAATTTTACATTAACAAATCAAATTTTGAAACTTTTCCGGTTTCCTTCCTCTTTCCGGAACTTCCTCTCTTCCCTCCCCCTCCCTCTCCCTCTCTCTCCGTCCCGGCCTGTCTCCCCAGTCCCCAACCATTTTGTTTTTCCTCTCCATTCTCCGATTTTCTTGAAGTAAAATCTATTTTTTACCCCCATGAAAAACGTACATATTGATTTAAATCAAAATCTCAATTAATTTTTTTAATTTAACAATTAGTTTTAAATCCTAATATAATTTTTTTAAATTGATTTTGTTATTTTTTCTTTTATATATATTTTTCTTGGATGAGATTCTAGAATAATTTTTTTTCCATGTTTAATCACTTATTTGTATAGTAATCGTATGGATATGGTGAATATGAATGGAATGATTTTTTTTATGTGAAAGTGCAATGTCATTGTCACTTGATTAAAACTTTTGATTTTAGAAATATCAAAATTATTTTTTATTGATATTTTAAATTTTCTAATATAGTTTTACGATTCATATCTGTTGATTGAATAAATATTTTATAAATTTTTTACACCCTCCGTCTCCGAGTTTTAGGTCCGCCACTAATTTGAAATGAAAGTTTAATAGAATCGTAATAAGACCTGTATTGTTGTATGGTATCGAGTGTTGGGGTATTAAACAATAATAAGAGTATAAAATGACCGTATATAAAATGATAATATTTATGTGGATATGTGAAAAAATTAGAAAAAATAGAATTAGAAATGAAGAGATATATAATAAGTTGAGAATTAATTCAATTGTAAATAAAATACAAGAATATCGTTTGAAATGTTTTTAGACATGTGTAACGAAAATCCAAAACTACACTAGTTAAGAAAATCGAAAACTTAAATATAAAAAATTTAGTAAAACGTAGAGATAAACCGTTGAAAATTTAAAGATAAATTATCCATAAAAATATGATAGTTAAAATTTTAGTTGAGAAAATAGTATTCGATAGAAATGTGGCATAAAAAAATTCGCATCAATTAAATCATATTTTTTATATTTGTCTTTCATGATTGACTTTAAAATTTGGGATTAAGATCTAATTTATTATTTTTATTATTATTATCGATATCTGAAAGTCTAATTATGGTTAGTATTGAACTTGATAAAATAAAATGGTTGAATAACTATAAAATGAGGTTATTCTTTATTAGATCTGTTATATATTAAAAAAAGTATCCAAATTTCACACTTTTCTCTCAAAGACCCCTAAACTAGACTCATAATGTTTTATCATTGAGTGTAACCAAAAAAAAATATAATGTTTTATCATTGCCAAGAAATCATGTTAAAATCATTGGAATAATAAATGTCGCAATATGAAATTGATTGAGATGTTCAATGATGGTCGGTTGGTATAGTATAGTAGAATTTGACATTAATTTTCTAAATCAAGATTTTAAATTTGATTCATGATTTGGATATAGAATAAATTATGTTGAAAAGATAATTCTCTAAATAGATCATTATAAATTTTGGATCGAATTAATTAAAATATAATTATGAATACTGATCGGTATAATATCAGTAAAAAAAACGATCAAATTGGGTTTCCTTGGAGCTTAATCCTAGTTGAGCTCCAGACCAGGCCCAATGTCAACTCTTCCTCTTAAGCCTAAGCTTGAGCTCGAGCTCGAGCTTGACTAGTCATAGTTTGACCGTAACTTCAATCCTATATTTACATTTTTTATTATGAAAATTTTAAAGTGACCGGAATGTATACCCTATCCATCTATAATTAACTTAATTAATCAAAAATACTTTGGATTCTTATTTCATAAATAAAACCCAAGTCTCGAGTTGGAGTCACAAAAATAAAAAAATAGATATCATGAGAGTTCATATCTAAATTGGACTCTTATAATATTCTAACCAAATTAATCAAATAATCCAAATATTAAAGATCAAATATAAAATATAAATAAATAAAAACTCTATCGTATATTTTGCTCAAATCTTTAAGTAAGCTTATTTTTGAGTATAAATAACTCAAGATTGGATTTTTTTTCTTATCAAGGGCCTCTTTAATAAATTCTCTTCCATTCTCTTAATTTATTATTTTTTAAGATCTTTTCATTATATTTGTCAAAAAGGAGAAGAAACTTATTAACATGTAAAATTAAAATGCTTTCAAAAGTCCTCACTTCCACAAAATAAGTATTAGATTTTATGCAATTGAATTCTAGAGCCGCTCTCTATATAAACTCTAAATGGTATTGATTAGTATTTTTGGAAGGTTAAAACGTTCAAATTGTGCTAAAAATATACCCTTATCTCTTCTTTAGCCTTCAGTCATTCGCATGAACACAAGGCATAAATATTCTAAATTCTGTGAGAACAATTTGATCTAATTACTTCCATTAATGGGTTGGACCACTCCAGTATTTCTTCACCCTCCTAGTAACCACAATAAAAAGGGAAAAGGGGAAAAGTGTGTGATGAATGAAGACACCTGGCCCATGTGAGCTCCTTTTCTGTTATGAAACTTTGTATATGGAACTAATGATGGGCTACCCAAGATGGAGATTAAATCCACTGAGAAAAATAATTGAAAACTTTTTATTTTTTTACTACATCGATCGGTATTTAGAGTCATTCTCTGACTAATCTGATTTGAGATTTGTAATGGCCCATTTAAGGGGACTACCCTCCCAATGTAGTTTTTTTCATGTACAAATCGCGAGTCAAACTCAAAACCTTAGTTAAGAAATTTAATATCATATTTTATTACGTCAATTATCCGTAGTTAATATTCGAAAACTTTAAACAAAAATAATTTGGGACTTGCTTTTGGAAGATTAATTTATCATTTAAAAAGGGAAAGGTGAGAATTGTCCGCTCATTAAATCCATAATTTTGAAGTCCAACCTTCTCAATGATTTTATTTTTTTTATTTGAATACAGTATCCAAAAAATCCGACTAATCTAATTTGGTCAATTGTAAAATTCAATTTAAAAACTAAATTTCTCGATATCTATTTTTTTATTCTCAAAAGTCAAACTCAATATTTTAATTAAGAGTTTAGTGTCCATCTCAATTATTCTCAACCTACGGACAAATTCCCAAGACTAAAGGAAATCTCTCTCTCTCTCTATAAATATATATCCAAAAACCTTATTATCCAATTCCAAATATAATCTCCTCCCCAAATCCAAATTTCAAAACTCTCTGTCTCTCTCTTTCTTTTACCTAACACTAATATCCAGAATCATATTCGTCTATAGAGCCTTATTCAGAAATTCTTTTAATATAATTATTTTTTTATTCTTAAATTTTAAACTCGATATTTAATTAAAAAGTATAACGGTTTACCCTATTAAATCGAACGTCTCTCTCCCTTTTAACTCAACACGATATACAAATACGGGGAGGGAGAAAAGTTGAGAGGTGGAGAAATTGCACGGCTTTTGTGATTCAAAAGAGTGAAATTCAACGATTTCTCCCAAAATTCAACGAGCACCGTGATGCGGAAAATGTTGAACGGAGAGACAAACCATTACAGCCATATTTGAAAATTTGGTGAAATTATGGACACATGTTTTGGAACAATTCAACTAAACCATGACATGGAATAAAACATACATGATGAAAACGAGATCAACTCATTCAAAAATTTCAAATTAAAAAAAAAAAAAATCTAAAAAATTTTTCAACGGTGAAAGTTTATTGTATCCATCATCCAGTGTCAGAGTCTAGACTAAAGTCTGAAAAACTCATATTCACCGATTATTAGACATTGGAAAATACATAAATTCTTCATACAAAATTAACCTTAAATTATCATTCTTTAAGGTACCAAACCCAACGGTTAAGCCAAGGAAGAAATCAAAGTGAATTTCAAGTAAATAACACCAAATAAAGAGATGTATCTGGGGTTGAACGGATCATAATCCAAATCCAAACAATGGAATATAATAGAAAATTTGACTTGGCAAATTCAAAATGAACAGAGAGAGAGAGAGAGAGAGAGAGAGATCTTTAATAATTAATGAAGAGCGACACAAATCTTCACCTCATCCATACCATTAATTTTGAAAGCACTGGCATTCAACTTAAATAACATAACAGCGATCAAATAGGGAGATCTCCTCTAATAATCTCCTTTTGATCATAAGAATAATATCCAAACCTAATATAACTTAAAAAGACATCAATCACCAGGAGGACTTCTCTTAACTAAAAATCCAGAAGCCTTCTTATGCAAAAGACCAACCTCAGATCACAATCAACAAAATATATACATCCAAAGACAAAAGGAGATTCTTAGCGCCATTTCTTCTCCTCCAGTATCCTCTTCAATTTTAGACCTTCAAGACCGCATTTTCTTGATTAAGTTCCAACAAAGGGCTTGATTTGGTCATGGGGTTAGAGAGTTCTAAGCTTTTGATAAGCAAATCTTCCTTAGGAGAAGGAAGTGGTAAATCTATTGAGATTAGACCACTTGCAGCTAACTTCAATAGCTCAGATTCATCCAACCCTTTTGCAGGGCCAGTGCTACATTTCTCGCCACCATATTTTGCCAATGCATCTTTGAATTTCTTGATCTGAAAACCCATAAAAGAATTAGATAAATACAACAGAAAATTGATGCATTACATGCTTCACAATTAACTTAGATTGATATTGTCAAAAACTCACAGTGGCTACTGTGCAGCTAAAGCTACAAACTTTGCCTTGGGCACCTCTATAGAATCTGAAGAAAGGCAAGACATGGACATGGAGAGCATAACACATTGGTTTGAGTTCTTCATAATTAACTTTAAGGAAAAGTGCATCTGGATTCATCTCTGCAAACTGACAGATCTGATAACGAAAGAACAACCATCATCAGATTCAACCAAAATCAACATGTGTGTGTGTGTGATATTGTGTCAAAGGGAAAATTATACCTTAGGATGCAGAGCTTTGCAACCACCACAACCAGGTGAATAGAAGTCAACAATAACAAGCTTGTCACGTGCATTCAACAGTGAATCAACAAGATGTTGAGCAGAACGGATCTCTATCATGTTGGGCTTGAGAGATTTGTCCCACCATCTCATAGCTTTGCTAAGGGAGCCGGTTAGTTGTGCCTAAAATCCACACAAGAGAAAAAAGAAAATCAGAAATATGACCCCCAAAAATTAAATCAAGAAAAAAAAAGAAACAAAAATTATGCAACATAGAAGGACTAAATGAGACAGCCGAAAAATATATTAAGAAAAAAATAAATCAGATTTGGAACCCTCAAAAAGTAAGAAGATTTGACACCGAAAAAAAAAAAAAACCCACCTTATGGAAGGTACTAACAAGGGACAGACTAAATATCATAATCAGATTTGGAACCCAGAAAAAAATTGCAATATAGCAACAAGAGAGAGAGAGAGAGAGAGAATTACATACATGAACTAGGAGACTTCCGGGGCTTCTGATTTCCCAATCAAATAAACCTCTCTGATCCAAAACAACAAGGGGTCTTCCCAAAAACTCCCTCCTCAACACAGGAAGAGGCAGTGATTTTGAATCTGAGAAACTGAGAGAACACACACATGGACCAAACCCCAAAACCCCTTTAAATTGATTCTTTAATCTGATTTCCTCAAACCCAGAATTTGAGCAAGAACCACCAATTCTCAGAGAACAGGCCATAGCTCTTGAAATTCAAAATCAAAATTAAAAAAAAAAAAAACCCTTATCTCATCAAAATCAAAGAAAACCCACCAAAATCCACCTCTCAATTTGATCTAAAACGTCTTCTGTGTTCACTTTTTTGGCTTGGTTCTTATGCTTTTCTTTTTCTTCAAGCAAAACAAGGGTTACAATAGAAGAAACATTTTTCTGCGAACGAGGGCTAAAGACCAAGGATGTCAAATACCCAGATGAGAATTTGAATCAAAAGCGAGGAATTCGAACAAAAAGTATTCAATTTTTGAAGAGAGAGAAAGAGAGAGAGGTTTCTGTGCTGTTGAAGCTTTCAAAGAAGGAAACGAGAGAGAATGGAAAAGTGATTGGGTGGGGTCTTTTTAATCTTGTTCACTTTATCCATATCTTTTATTTTTTTAATATTATAAATTTAAGAATAATGGATTGTTTTTAATTAAATTGAGATGAAAAAATATCGTGTGTTGACCGACTAAATATTAGGGTTTTGGAAAGCTGGCTTGGTTCCTAATTGGTAAGGGGTTTGTCGTTTAGCCTTGTTCCTCCAAATGAAACGGCAAAACCTAGCTGAAGCTGACTGCATGTGTTTTGGTGGAATTTCCTACGGATAAGGCTCGCACCCCAAAATTACATTATGTATTTATAGTAATTTAATTTAATTTTGAGTTTTAAATGAATTTTACATGTCAATTACTTAACTTTTAAAAAAATTTTAAAATTACTGTAATTTTTGTCCGAATAGAATTAAATTAAGAAGGGGTTGAATATACATACATACATACATACATATATATATATATATACATACATACACACAAATTGATTCAATTGTGTGTATAATAAATTTAAATAAAAAAGTGAAATTAATTAAACACAGTGCAATTTCTGTAAAAATTAAATATCATTTAAATGCAAATGGTAGAATTAGCTTTCTAAATTTAAATTACGTGACTCTTGAATTTCGGAATATTAAATTACTTAAAATTCTAAATTAATATGTGGATTTGAGAGCTTACCTCTTTTGTGATAATTCTATCTTTTTAGCGAGAGAATTTCGACTCCAAGCTGATCCAAAAGGTCAAATAAGGAGTAAAATTAGTGGATGAGAGAGAGAGAGAGAGAGAGGGAGAGAGAGATTTAGCAAATACCATGTGAGAGAGAGAGAGAAGGGGAGAGTAATACGGCAGGTTAATATCCATGGATCTCTCGCTGTAGATATGGCAGCATCTTGAATATTACGCGGCAACTTGATAATACATGTACTCTCAGATAAGGCATGCAACACCCTCCTCCCCTGGGACCCCGAAAATCACATGCAGACAGAAAAATTAGGATAGAGAGAGAGAGAGAGAGAGATCTGAATTATCCATAATTTTCTGACTATATTTAGATAAGGAAATACATAATGTGTTTAAAAAAGAAAGTTCACCTGGACATGAATCCATTGTGGATATTTGTGGTGGCTTTATCATATCCACAGAGTTCGGTGTATATCCATATGATTTTACTTGCTCTCTCCCTCTATCTAACATTTTAACGTACTTATACATTTTAATTTTTTATATTTTTATTATTATATTGAATGTGATTATGTGATTTATAAAAAAAAAAAAACCATTTTTGAAATGATATCAAGTAAAATAATAACCATTGAAATTAAATCTTATCTTATCACCGCATTACCGAATAAAATTTTGATAAAACTAACAAAAAAAATAACAAAATATATTTCCAATGTTATATTAAATATATATTTTTGAATATATATAAATCGTAAAAATTATAAAAATATATATATTTATAAAAATTTGAATATAAGATTTTAAAAAAAATATATTTAAATAAGAGTTTTTTATTATCCTAAAAAGTTGCTATGAATTCTCTTTAGGGATTGGATAGGGGTATTTATGACACATTAAATTTGGGCATGAAATGACAAAGGGCAAACATAAAAGTCTAGTACTTTTTTGTCCTAAATTTAAAATTCAGTGCTTTCGGGTGCACACGTTATTGTCCTTTGATGAATTTTTGAACCAACAATGCACGTACAAACAACATTCTCGTGAAAACCTGTGTGTGTGTGTGTGTGTGTGTGGCATTTCTTGGTTCACTATATTTGTCCTTATTTTTTTTTCTAGTCAATCATTAACGTAGAAAATAATAAATAATATTTCTTTTCATAAATTTAGATTTTTTTTTCAAAAAAACATAATAATTATATAAAATAGAAAATAATATTACGAGTTTAGATAATGTCAAACTTCTAAAATCTAACCCGGTTGAATGAATTACGTGAAAAATAATATTCTTTTTAATAAAACTTTTTTTGGGTTTTAAAATTATTACTTATAAATACTCTTAATATAAACTTTTTAAAAATTAACCCTTGTATGGTATCAATGAATGTTATTTAATTTTAGAATCACTTCAAAATTTCAGTGAGATCTATCCCTATCTAAATCTAATATAGAAAAACCGAAGAGAAGGGCAATGTGGATCATGTTTGTAACCCCATATGACTTGTATCCACGCAAGCTTCAAGAGAAGATTGGATAACAGGGAGGGATCCATGTACAGATTGGATAATCAACAATTAGTTTACTATAGAGAGAGAGAGAGAGAGAGAGAGAGAGAGAGAGAGAGAGAGAGAGAGAGAGAGAGAGAGAGAGAGAGAGAGAGAGAGATTTGGGGATAAGCTCAGATTTTACTCAGTTTTTAAATTATCCCATGTTAAAGCAGTGTTAAGTTGGCAAATAAATTGGAAAAATATATAGATTTTTCAGGATTTTATAAGGGTTTAGGCTTTATTCAGCATTTTGTTGGGATAGAATGATAGAATTTTAATAATTATTCTAGTTTATTTAGTAATTTAGGGGAAATATTACCCTACAGATCTCTTATTAAAAAAATAGTTATGATTTAAATAAAATATTTTCATAATAATAATTCTCATTATAATTCCTAAATAGTAGTAGATTTGGGTAACTATTTTTAACCTATTAAAAAAAGAAGGGAATTATATCTTCATGGCTTCCAAGCAGTATAGCATTAAAAAAAAAAATTATATTATATAAATTGAAAATGTCAAAAACTAAAATGTATGAGCTGAAATTCATATTCAACTTTGATAATAAAGCAAATTTTAGAGTTCATAACTAAAGTATATTATAGAAATTTTGAAATTTCATAAAACATGCTTAATGGTCAATGAATTATGATTTAATTGATATCGTATTCCTCCTAATTTCGAGTTTTCCTATTAAAAAAAAAAACACATGTTTGATGTGTCAAAACTTTATTGATGTAATAGCAATTTGAATACATCTCTCTCTCTCTCTCTCTCTCTCTCTCTCTCTTTCTCTCTCTATAAAATCAATTTTCTTTCTTTGGTTAGGTTGAGGGACAGCTTTTGTTGTTAATTCTTGACGCCACCTAATCCCACACCATCCGATGCTTTTTCACCCTTTCCCTTTTGTTTTCTTGCAAAATTTGTTGCTAATAGTGTGCATTGAGTTCGGTTTGTTTCTTGTTTAACCTTAATGTCATAGGTTTTGATCTTGCTTTGTTTTCTTGTCATGTCAATTTGTTTGTCTGTTTCCAAAATATTAATTTTTGGTGTAATTAATATTTTGTAATTTATACATCCAACAATGTAAATTCATTAATTCTATTAATATGTTTTTTTCCATAATTAATTATTTAGAATATGAAGCATTTAGATTAAATATACATGGGAAAACATGAGTTGTATTTTATTTTTTATTATAGTATAAAGATAAATTATCGATATCTGATAATTATATTAATATCGACTAAATTCAACTTTTTAAGCCAGTAAAATGCATTAAAGAAAAGATTTCAAACCCATGGTATCATTCAACCACTAAAAAAAGTTCATCTTTATTGCAGTCACAGGACTTCATTTCATTTAAACATGTACCGGAGGGGAGAATTATATTAATTAAATGTGAATTTTTGGTTTTAAAAAAGAGGAAAAATAGGTATCTTCCAAGAAAAAGTACTCGTGGTTTGAGACCATGGCTTTGTTAAGGTTAATTCGATCTGTCTTTATTTGTTTTATTTTATTTATAATTTTTTATTAAAATAAATTTTTATAAAAATATTGTTTTATAAATTAAAGTTAAAATTTTCACTAAAATTTAAACTTATTTTTATAATAATGTTTTTATTACAAAAAATACTATCTAAAGTTATACTATGAAAATCTTAATTATGGGATTTTAAAGTAAATCGATTGTTATTTTTCGATTCCTTGTAAACTTACTTTGGATTTTAAAGATTTCTCTAATTATATTTGGTATTATTTTTTTATATCAATGCAGTCCAAAAAAATTTATATATATATATATATATATATATATATAGTAGCTGGTATTTAAATAAATATATATATATATTTATATATGTAGAGTAGTTGGTGTTGATTTAATCGTTCAAATTTTTAAATAGAATAATTTTTAAAAATCCAAAATAAGGATTAATTTAATTTTAAATCATTTCTTTTCTTTTTCTTCAATTATAAAAAATTTAAATATTAAATTAAAAAATATATTTAAATAAAAACTGCTTATTAGTCGAATATCCTTACGATCACTCCGAGTAACGAAAAGCTGGCACGTTACGTGAGCACTTTGCAGAAGCCGGCACGAACTTTTCTCAACTCCAATAAGAGATTGACAGATTTTCCAAACACTCCAAGCAATACCACAAGAATCAAAGGACAATGGGACCCCAGATCCATTATTTTGGAATTTGATGAAACTTTTGGCTAATGAAAAAGCCAAAGCCCGTTGAAGATTCGACTGCTTCCTCAAGCGCAAGACTTGTCACCGCGCATAAGCTCCATCCAAGTGTCTTGCTATGTCATGCATATCAGTAATAGGTGAAAAAAAAGAAAAGAAAAAAAACCCAGTGTCTTGCCTTGGATGCTTCATCATTAAATTGGTAGACCAATGTAAAGCCACCACATATCCCACGAAAAACATCAAATTGAAAATGTCTTGCAAGCAACCGAAGCATAAAAATTTGAGGAAAGAGGTGCAAAAGTCAAGGGATGTAGTTTTCAGATTGCTACATAATTAACTTGACTTTGTTTTTAAGGCCCCTAAAATGTGGACGTAGCTTTTAAGCATTCCCCAAATCAATCATTCAATGCTATGTGTCCTCTACTTGTAGGGGGTCATGTTGTCTATGTCACGCAAATTCTCTAAAATAATGACAAAATTAATTAGAATTGTAAGATTAGAAAGAATTTGGTCATGGGTTTTGCTTGAATTTTTTATAGAATGATTGCACCACTTGAAAAGTATTGCTATAGCATGTACAATAGAATAAAATTCAATATTTGATTACACCTCGACAGAGCTCTTTTTTATTTAATTTATTAATATTAAATTAATAAATTTATATAAAAAAATTCTTCTCCCAATTTTCAATTAATTTTTATTAATTAAGTTATTATAAAACGCAATAATACTACTCAAATTAAGGTGGTATTTTTGAATCAATATATTGCAAAATATGAAAAATAGTAGTCAACTGATATTTTCTTCCATGAAGTCTATGTCAGTGCCCTTGCCGTTCACCAGGAAAAAAAAATGTCTGTATCTGTGACAGAGCACCCCATGCCATCCAATAACAAGAGCTGCAGGCACAAAGTCTCTTCTTGTGGCAAACAGAAACAAAAGCCAAATCCTAGTTTTCAATAGAATCTCTGTGAGATGCAAAAACATATTTTTCAGAATTAAATGAATTTAGGTTAAAGCATGCCATTTTTTTTGCGCCCTTAGACTTGGTCCATTACCCGATATCTGAAGTTTTATCTCGATAAATCTAGATCGATCCGACTGAGATCCCTTTTAGGGGGTAGAGATCTCCCAACGTAATGTACTTAGTCCACCACCCGATATTCAAAGTTTCATCCCGACTAATCCCGAATCGACGCAGCAACTGAGATCCCTTTTAAGAGGTAGAGGTTTTCCAACGTAATCGATTTCATGCATAAATTACGAGTCAAACTCATGAACTTAATTAAGAGACGTAATGATCTATCTACAACGTTAACTATCCGTCGGTGGTTAAAGCATACCATACCACACCCATCATGTGAATCCCATTTTAATCCTATGCCTTTTTATATATTTGATTTTTTTTTTGGTTGGATAATATATTTGAATTTGAAGATAATATTTGCAGACCTAGCCCACAGTTTAGGCTTTTCTTCTTTTTTGCGTGGAGATTCTGGGCTACGAGGATTTGGCCCATTGGTTTGGAATTGGGAGTTTTGTCAAAACCAAGGCATACAAGGAATATTTCTTGAATAAGGCCACTGTTTTGGGGGTTTGTTGGTTGGGGACCTTAATTTCTCTGCCCTACGTACAGAGACCAACCACCTTATTTCTCAATAAAAATTAATTTTGATCCCCTAAAGACACGACAATTGTTGATTATTTTCCGTCACCCTTTTAACTAGAAGGAAAAAAGAAAGCAGTGTAAGGTCGAGGCATCAATCCTTATTCATAGGATAGGCTAGGGTAAAGAATTTCTTCCTCCAATGATGTTAATGGGTTATTATTATTATTATTTTTTTTATGACTAGGTATCGGAGGATCATTCTCTTTAAATATTATCAAATTCAATTTAAGAAAAATTCTTACAATAGATAGTCAATTTAATAGATAAAAATATCGGATCATTTAATCAAATCTATCAAATTTTGAGTTTAAAATTTAAAAATAAAAAAATATATATTAAGAGAGTTAACTCTTAAAATAGGTTCGATAAATACTCAAATTTTATTGATTAAAATATGGCTATCGATCAACATAAAAAAAAACGTGGGTTATTTTATGTAATACATTTGTTTGTCCTTTACATTTACTTTATCTTTTGAATCACCGACCAAAATTTCCCATACGTTGGTTTGTGTGGTCACAAACTTATCTCTTTCATCTTATCTTATACGATTGTTTTGTTGTAAATAATAAAAAATAGAATTCTTTTATTTTTTATATCAATTAATATTTAAAATTATATTTTAATTAATTTGATTTAAATATTATTAATCAATTTAAGAAAGTAACTCTCCTAATATAATATTTTATATTTTCAAGTTTCATCATTTTCAAATTTCGAATCTTAAATTTAATTAAATGATGGTGCGGTTGAATTTGATTTGCATAAAAATTATACAATTTTTATAATATTTTTATGTAGATTTCAAATTATTTTATGAAACAAAATAAAAATATTATTTTATTAATAATTTTTTACATTGAAATACTAAACTAACGTAGCCTCTTAGAAGAAAGTATGATTTCTTTTGACACTCACCGTTGGTAGTAGGAGCAGTTGTTTTTTTTTTTGTTTTTTTTTTTTTATTTTTAGGCAGAAGGGTAAGGGTAAGATTCGAACTTTGGATGTTTACCATATTTTAAGAACTTTAAGTTATTTAATAACATGGGAAATTAAAGTCTAATTGAAGAATGTTTCAACTGAAACTTAAGAAACATGGGAAGGAGCTCATACCACTATATTAAAAAGATTAATAGTTATTCATTTGATTATTTGAATAAGTTATAATTGTTAATCGAGTCTACTTTCTTTAGATTTGGTTCTATACTGTGCAAAATCTTGGTTGGTGCACGACTCGCTGGGCACCTCTTGTTCTTCTTCTTTTTCGGCGGATGAGAGCCCCAAATCTAAGCTAAGCCCACGGTAATAGGCATGAGGTGCGTAATTTATATGGTTCTAAGGGCTTGGCAAAGGAATCATTAATCATTTTTTTTTGTTACATAAAGGGTAAAAAAAAAAATGCGCTCACAAAAATTTAAATATTATATCTTAATATTAATTTTTTTTTTTTTTTTTACCATCCAAGTAAGACATGAATCATTAATCACGTGAGACTGATAGGCAAGTCCCTGCTCCATTGTGAAGTTCAAAACTATTTATTTCATCCAAACTCTGTCATCGTAGAGGTCAATCCATGTTGGGTTGGAATTGATGCATGCAAAATTAAAAGGGTCCGGCCACAACACCAAATCGGACCTAATTAGATCGGTGGTTTGAAAAAATATAGACCAATCCATTGGAAAGATCGAAGACGGTCTATTTAGAATAATGTAACCATCTAATTTACGATAAGAAATGGATTATACCTATATGAGTCCAGTAGTTAACCACTAAACTCGCTTAACAAAATTTTAAATTTAAATATTGAGAATAAAAAAATAGATACTGAAAAAATCAATTCTTAAATTAGACCGTACAGTTGATCGAATCGGATTAATCAAAATTTTAAATACCGAAAGTCAAGTAAAATAAAAAAAATGGATTACTGTATTTCCTATGTCCATGTTTACATATTTGACCGGTGGAATAATTCCATTACTAGTATTATAATTTTATCCTGAATTGTGTATCTTGCTTCTCTCAGTGTTATTCACAATTCTTAGTAAGGGGAGGCCTCATATTTTCCTGCAGGCAATGATAAATATTTCTGAACTGGAGCACAGTACAGTCAAAAAGTTCTAGGGGATCGTCCCAAAAGCTTTGAGAGCTCTTGTTTCACCCTGTTGGCTCAACAGGCTTCCACCATTTGGTTATAGTCTAGGAGCTTCGACATATTTTAAGAAACAGATAAAGAAGAAATCGCCCCCCCCCCCAACCCAATCAAAAGTAGCATTAAAATTCTCTTTAGATCCAAAATCGCCACAAAAAAAAAGGACGGATTCGCTTTTCTGGGAAAATAATTAACGATTTTGCTAAAATGACAGTATTAAAGTTCACGAAAATCGCCAACTGTTTCCAAAACCAGCTTTACTGTCGTAAATTTTTGGTTGTAGGGCTAAGCAGGATCCAAAATCCATTTATTTTTTGTTTTTTTTTTTGGGGGGGGGGGGAGATGGGGGTTTCAACATTCTCCGTTTGAGGAATGACTTCGTAAGTTGACCTGGTTTGGGCATTTGTCTCGACTAGACCAGAGGAAGAGGGGCGAGGGCAAGGCTACATAATAGAAGAGCCCAAAAGGCATGTGTAAGCTTTCCCCCTTGGCCTAGCTCAAATCCGGCCTAACTCAATGAATTTTCACTCCTACCTCCATGCATCTCTTACTAAAATCAGCTCAAGATATACATGTATATAGGTCAGTTTAGTTTACTGTTGATGCTGTTTTCCTAATAAGAAGTGAAGCAATTGGAATTTAAACACCAAAGTTTGTATAAAGAAAAGGTATAAATCAATGTCTGCCCCTATAAGTAACATGAAGTAGTTGGTGTATGCATCACTTGAAAAGTTCTTCCTTCGTGCCAGCTTCTTCCAGTTCCCGTAAACCCCCAACTTTTTGCTCAATCTCTTCGATTAGCTCCTCACGCCATAACTCTGCCCTTGCAGTTTCTTCAATGTCTTCTTGCTGCAACGCCATGATCCGTTTGTCAATGTACACGACCTTTAAAATCAAAGACAATTGCGAATTTCCTTACCTTTTCATAGACCCAATGGCCAGTGCCATCTCCTCCATCTCCCCTATACTCCTCGGAATCATAATAGGGATCCTGAAACATAGATGAATACCTTTAGAAGCCTTTAGGGTACCTTCCTAAGATCAAATTCTATCTACGATACTTTGGAGAAATGGGGTGACAAATATTGAGATTTCCCGTTGGAGATATGAGAGGACATGACTGGAATACCAACTTTTGTAAGTAGGTAAGAATTTGGAGTCATTCTGGTGATTAGTTGGGATAAAACTCTTGAATCTTTATTAATCACCACAGGCTTCTATTAGTTATTACACTTATAAGAACTCGTAGTGTTGCATAAAATGTGCAATGTCATTGAAAGATTCGACATGTTTAGCTGGAAATCATTACAATTTTGACTCTGATAAATACCACAACTTATTCCAATTTGTCGCCCATTAATAAATTTGACTAATGAATGGTATCAAACATGAATTCATTATGGAACCAAATACCTTGGTGGAGCCAAAGAAGCAACCCCCCCAACATGTGAACATGATGTAGAATGTATCTGCAATAAGAAAACATCAAAAACCATAACATGGGATCCAACAAAGAGTGTAACCAAAAGAGAGTTACAAAGGAGAGTGATGAGGCACTTACAAACACTCTTCATGTCGTCATCACTAAGATGCCAAATAGACTTGTGATAAACAATGTCCCTTTGAACTAGGTCATCAAAATGCTCAATCATGACTGCCATCAAAGGCCAATCTGGAAATGCGTTCACTTTACACAAAGACCCTCTTCTCTTCTTGCTCCCTTCAATCTAATTTCAATTTCTCAAAATTCAATCTATGATTGCTGAAAAAGTTTCACAATAACCCATATGAACATACCCAAAATCTAGAACTAAATTTCTAAGGTTCTTTCTCCTTTTGGTTGCCTAATTAAACAACTAATGAACTCCAAGTGCAAGTTACCTGATACCCAACATTGTTAAATGCAGATCTTGAACATTGCCTAAGCTGCAAAATTGACTAAAGAAAGAAAAATGTAAGTATAGATGAATAAAGAACCTTGTTGGGGAAAATGGGTACTAAGATCAAACCGATTTTGAAAGTGGGTGGATCTCCAATTTTGTGTTGCGAATGTGTGGTTTGAGTGCTGTGAAACCCAAAATTGCTTCAGCCATCTTTTCTCTTTTGTTGTTTCTTTGCTTTCCTAGCGAGTGTTGAGTGTGCGGAATTGTTGTAAGTTTTGCTTGTTGAATTTGTCTAGTGGATAAGGGAGTTATTTGCGTCCACCCCTTCAGTACATAAATGGGGTAAGGTCTTTATGGTCAAAACCATTAGATGAATTAACTAATGCAGCTTGCTTTTCATCTGGCCATCGGTTCAGTTGGTTAGAGCGCCGTGCTATCTCCTGCAACGGCCATTTCTTGATATTTTCTTTTTTTTTTTAATGAGTTATTTATTATTAACCGGTATTTATATTTAATCCGATTAATCCGATCAAATAATGTAGGATTTATTAAGGAGTTGACTCTCTTAATGTTTATTATTTTTTTAAAATTTAAATTTAAAATTTTTATTAAAAAGATGGCACCGCATCACTACACCACGACGACGATATCATTGATATATTTCCTTCTGTTTCAGCACTTTTCTCCCTTTTATGAAAGTTATGTGCTGGTCAATTTTGTGGTAGGGGACTTACTGTTTTTTAGATTAATCAAACCATTAACAATATTTTTTTCTAACGTGGAAAAATCAATTTTCTAAGTCGAGATTATGCACATTTCATTTTCTCTCAATTTCCCTTTTTTTTTTTTATAATTCGACTTAAATTTTAAATTTTCATATCTCCCTCAATTAGTTAACCATTTTTCACATTCATTATATAGTAAAAAAATATTTTTCGAGAGAATTCTAATTATATAAATTTTACATCACGAAATACAATATTCTAAAAGATATTAGTACATAAAATTTTAGTTAGGATTTGAAATATCTCACAATGTACTCAACGAATGGATGTCAAATTTTATAAATTTGATTCTCATATTTTAAGCATGCTACCGTGTAAAATTAAGAGTCTTGTCAAGTCTATTGTAAAATGCCATTAAGAAACCTAAAATATTATTTATGGTATTTTTTATTTTTAATATCCACAAGAGGTCGGAAACAACCTAAGATGGCTGTGATATCGATATAGATTTTTTAAAATATACCAACAAATAAAATCTCATGTAAAAAATTTTTGAATTCAAATTATGTTAGAATCACTTACATCTTTCAACGATTGGGTATTTTTGGTTTAGAAGAGTGTCATATAAATTGGATCACTTTTCTGGTTCACAATCCAAATACTTTGGTGAAAGAAATGATCAATCCTTTGGAGTCTTCTCACAATTTTTGTTTTTTTGTTCTCTCTCTTAAAAAATGCTCTATGTTTTTTAATCATTCATCACTTTGTTTTCTTTTTCACGTTCAAAAAAGAGAGGAAGTTACTTCGAGAGAGAGAGATGGGAGTTGAGAGGTTGAGGGGGATGGTTTCCCAAATAACCACTCCCTTATAACTTTTCAAATTTAAATAAGCCATCTGGTTTTGGGTCTTAGGCCTACTCACATAAGTGGACTCACACCCATTTTCAACAGAGACAGATCTGTTCTTACAAATATTAAAAGAACCAATGATATTGATAATGATCCAATATGATAGATTTGGACCAGGAGATGCCATTCAAGCTCATTGAAGTATTGTTAATAATGCCATGGTAGCAAGTTTGAAGCCTTCCAAGGCCATGTGATTGTGTTTCTCTTTCCATTTTCTCCCTTTTAGGCTTTGCAACTTTCTTCTCTTCAATTTCTTTTTCTTTTCAATAAGTTTTTAGGAGATCGAGGTTTATTATTTATTATTTTTTTAGTTTTCATGATTGATATTTAGAGTTATATTTTAATTAATTTAATTTGAGTATCTTGGGGTCCCTATTTAGAGACGAGTCTATTAGTATAATATTTTTCATTCTTAAATTTTAAATCCGAAACTTGATTAAAGGATTTATCATTCTATCATAATAGACCAACTGTAGTGTACGTGGGTAGGTTTACTATTCTTGGGGTTAGCTACACTCTCAACAATATTTTTCTCCATATATCAGATTTCTAAACTAGGAAGGAAAATATTAATTATTAATTTCCATGAATAATCATTATTTTTTTAACTTATTTATCAATTTTCTCATATTTTTCAAAATACCATTAATATTGACAATGACTCAATTTGAAGACGATGCGATTAGAACAAGGAGATAGTGTTCAAGCTTGTTGATGCATCACCCCGTTTGAGACGTAGACGCATAATAATAAATTTTTTATATAACATTAAAAGATTTTACCCAAAATAAATATAAAAATAGAGAATAGCATATTAATATAAGTTAATAAATGAGAACAAATTTCTGAAATAGAATGAAAATTTTAAAATTAAATTATTCTATTGGAGAATATACAATGAAAGCCATGTTCAACGACTAAGTGAAACAAACATTAATCAACATTTATCTTTATAGTTGAAGTAAAAATTATCGATAGGCATGTCTTTAATTAAAAAAAAAAATCATCGATATAACAATAATTACTTTTTAAAAAAGAATTTGATTTTTATTTTGTAAAAATCACACAACTAAGTAAAGAGTTAAATTAAATTTATTTTAATTTATATCTATGTTTCTTATTTTATACATAATATTTTATAATGCAATTGTATGAAGATGCAGGATTTTACAAAAATAAGTAATATGGTTTCTTATTGTAAGATCAATTTACACATAATGTTTTATAATTCTATTGTAAGATCAATTTAAATTAGCATTAAATTAATTATTTTTCACTTCAACTACAATATTAAGTTTCTTATTAGCCTATACTTAATTCTAATAATTCAGCTTAATTAAGTTGGTCAAACCCCACCAACTACAAGGATTCCATTTGAATTCAACTTTGATCTTCTTAAATTCATGGCCTTTTTCCTTTTGAAATTGTGAAGTACTCATGAACCCAATTGAACATAAACATCGATATTCATGAAATTATAGAAAATTTTGAATTTAGTTGTTCATTATATTTTTTTGGTACCGGATGAACTGGTATCCAATTTTTATTCGATTAATCCGATTCGACTACTATAAACCCATTAAGGAATTGACTTTTTAAAATTTTTTTTCTCCATTTTCAATACTCGAACTCAAAACCTCTGATTATTTCTCACTACAAAATTTTAGATGGCATTTTTATTTGATATTGTATTAAACAATTTTACGTGATATTGAATGATAAATCATTGAAAAGTACCATTGCATCATTTATTTCATAGTGATCTGATTTTGAGAAATATTACTATGGACACAAAAAAAAAAAATCTTCAATTTGGAAAAAAGCTTGTCAAATTTTGAATTGAACTAAAATGAATATAATAAATCTTACGGATGATTTATATATAAAAAATTATTTTTAAATTAATTGAAATATTTTTCTAATTAAAGAAGAAATTCTTAAAATATGTTGAGATATACTGTCATGTAAGAGATCATTTATTTATAGATACTAAACTTGTCTTGAATTTGAGTTTTAAAAATAATAAAATAAATATTAAAAAAGTCGGCCTCTAAATTAAACTACATAGCTTTTCAAAGTAGAATTTTCAAATATCGATGATCAGATAAAAAAATTAATAAAGTATTATAGAAAGATTTAAAAATAAATATATCTATTATTAATAAATTGATGGAGTTATCATAATAAATTATTCATTCTAAAGTATAATTTAAATTAAATATTTTATTCGGGATGGATCACCCTTTTAATTTTTAATTAAAAAATATATATATATCACATATTTCATAAAGTTAGTCATAGATATTCTTCAACCATAAAAGAAAAAAAAACATTTAATATCAAATAAATTATCCACCTTAACAACCAAGGGAGACCCTCAGAATAACTAGATGACAATCCACGGGCGCAGACAATAAGGACATGTTTTACCTAATTTTTTCAGATTAAAATTAACTAAAAGTTAAATCAAATAAATTAAAAAAAAAATTAATGAAGAAAAGAGAAATTACTTAGAGGAGTTTTTTTGTCTATTTTTTTTATAAAAATATCTGTACCGAATAAATTATGTCTAATTATTTCATTTATTTTAGCATTGATAGAAAATATAAATTATTATTTTATTATTTTTAATGAATTTAAAAAATCTTTCAAAAAAATATAGGAATTTTAAATAAACTTAAAATATTTATATTTAATTTACAAATATTTTAAAATTATTTATGAAACTGTTTAATTTATAAATTATTTATGTAATTTTACTAAATTTATAACGTTTTTTTAAAATAAAATTGTCAAACAGTTTATCGATTAAATTTTTATCTTTTTGTTTTTTATATTAATTTATAAATAAAAAGTAAGATTTTATTTAAGAAAAAATTAGAATTATCCGGTAAATAAGAAAAAAAGAGATGGATGTCGATGTATTCGTCTTGAACTTCCAACATTTCAAACGAGTGGAATAAACACATTGACATTTGGACACCTGGTCTGTTCACCACCTTCTACAAATCCCCATCATCAAAATTCTCAAAAACCCAAAAAAGGGGAAAATCAAAAAAGGGATCAAAACCCAAATGGCAAAATTAGGGATTTTTGATCTAGAAAAACATTTCGCGCTTTATGGGGCATATCACAGCAACCCAATTAATATTTTCATACACATGATGCTTGTGTGGCCAGTCTTCTTCACAGCCCTTGTTTTGTTATGCTTCACACCTTCTTTGTTCAATTGTGCCAAATGTGGGAATTCATGTGTTTTGGGGCTGAATTTTGGGTTTTTTGTTACATTGATTTATGCAGTTTTCTATGTTCTTATGGACAAGAAAGCAGGTTCATTGGCTGCTTTGGCTTGTTTGCTGTGTTGGGTAGGGAGTTGTTTTCTTGCTAGTAAACTTGGGTTTTCTCTCGCTTGGAAGGTAAAGATTTCTTCCTTTCTCAATCAATTTCTTAATTTTTGTGTGTCGGAATGCAATTTTTGATAAGTTGAAGCCTACTTTTTAGATTTGTCTCCTGTTTGGTAAATATAGGATTGGTTTTTCACCCAAAAATAATATATATCTAGAGAGAGGATAGGATTTCCAAGTTTTTATAGATGAATTTCATCTTTTTTTTCCTCATTTGTTGCATATATTGCTATCGTGGTGTTGAGGCCAAATTTGACTTCGCATCAAATCGTCCTTCTAACTTGAACGAGGAACAGGAGATATCACGCTGGTTGGATTGTATTCAGAGGGTAAATCTATAAAAAACCCTCCGATGCTCGAGTTAGAAAGAGCGATAAAGTATGAATGAATGATTGAAAGAATCTGAATCTTATATAGTCTTTGTGTGCTCTATGTAGAATAGAGAGTATGCGTGGCATGTTACTTATGTATAATATATATAGCATGTGTGGTGAGTCCCGTATGTATTTAAGAATGTAGAAATCTTACTTACCTTGTAGGAAGATCATCGGAGATCTTCCCAAATTGCAGAAATCATAGTTATAGACTTTCTGTAAATTCGGAATCCTCCGAAATAAAAAAGTTTCAATTGTTATCATAGAGATTAGGAAAGTCTCAATTGTTAAGAGTTTTACTCCCTAATCAAGGGAGATCATGGTGGACTTGTATCGGATTTAAAAAGGTTTAGTTTGTTAAAATTTCTCTTTTTATCGAATAACAATGACCGGATCCCATCACATAATAGGAATTATCTTTGTAAAGACCGAGATGTCGAAAGATTGAAAGGTTAAAGGGCCTAGTAAGCAGCCGGTGTCGAGAGAGAGATTGATCAAGCAATATGCAGAGGACTGAGAGGGTCTTATCGAGAGCCTCAAGTCGAGAGGAAGACTTTGACGAAGAGAGCTTTTCCCAAAAGCATAGGAGTACTCCCCAAGAAGCCGCTTAGTAATTTGCATACTTTATGACTGTGGGCCTGTTTAGACTTTACGATAGTGGGTTGTAAAACCATGTACCATCACTAACAGTATATTTGGAAGTTTTGGAGAAAAAAGAAAAGATTAGTCAGGAGAGAAAAGAAAAAAATAAAAAAGTTATAATTTTCTCTTCATATTATTTGGGAGTTTTATAAAAAGAAAAAAAATTAAACTTATTAGAAGTAAAAAGTTTTACTTTAAGCTTTTAAAGGATATTTTTGAAATATAAAAAATATTTAATTCTAATATTTTCTTTTCCTTTCATTTCTTTCCACTTTTAAGAGAAAAAATTTTAGATTTGGATTTGGATGAATTTGAGATCCCCTGAATCCCTTTCTTTTCATCGTATCTAAACTCCAAAAGAAAAAAAAAAAATTAACACTTTTTCTCCTAATTTTTTATTTATCTTCTAATCTTTCCATGCAAAGCTGCGGTTACTCCTCATTGCAAATCATGTGGATTTTGTTTGTTCCTTTTGGTTTTCTGATTTCTGTATACATTAGAGTTGTAGTCTTCAAAGTTCTTTCGGTGCATCTTATGTCTAATAACGACAATGTCCACGAAGTAATGACCTTTTAGTGACTTGAGTTTGACGTTACCCTTAATTTTCTCCATCTAATGGATGACATGTAATATGAGGGACCTACGAAGTATTATGTTGTTGAGTAGTTCCCGTCTTTATGCAGATGACCGACGGTGACACCTAGTCACTAATGGGGCTACCTCTGTAGATCTTATCCGTAGTGCTTTAGCTTTTAACAATGTTCCGGAAGCTAAACTGGAACAAGACATTGACGAGTAACGGATCGCCTTGCTCATGTCACATGGGTAGTTAGATGCTCATGGAATGAAAATGGAGATTTGAAAATGAAAATTTCAAAATAAAGGATTTATAAAATTTAAATAAAAACATGAGTTTTGAATTTTGGTCTAAACCCATATTTTATTTTCAAAATCTTTGATTTAGAATCCAATTTCAATTTTTGAGCGTGAATCACATGCTCTCTTAGTATAGATTGAATATTGTCCAACATATTACCAAGAAATTCTTGGCTACACTAATACTCTTCATAAGTTTGGGATCAGCTTGTTTAAAGTGTCAGTTGGTTCAGGTTGGATCTGTTCTATGTTAGGTTTGAGTCTTCACTTTTGCATTGGCCAGATCATTTCACATCGTTCAACATATTTTTATTTCCTCTTCTCTTTCTTGACCGTGATAGGAAATTGAGTACTAAATTATGTGTTGCCAGTTTGTTCTGGCCATTCAGGTGTTCTGCTGGACTGGACAATTTATAGGGCATGGAGTCTACGAGGTAAGCAAATATTCGGCTTTATATGTTACAAAAATCAGAATCACCATTCTCACTTACGTCATATAAAATAACTTGTTAACATTTTTGGATAGAAACGAGCACCGGCTCTTCTGGACAACCTCGTTCAGCCCTTCATAATGGCCCCTTTCTTTGTGTTGCTGGAGGCAAGTTCCTCTAATCCCTCAAATTGAAGACGGGTTTGATTCAATCAGACTTCATGGAACTAACTGCTTCTGTTTCTGGTCATTCCATAGGCTCTTCACAACCTAGTTGGATATGAACCCTATCCTGGTTTTCGCACAAGTGTGACTGCCAAAATAGAAGCCGAAAGAAAAGCATGGCAGGACAAGAAAGACAAGAAAGACAAGAAGGCTGTATAGGCTGCTTCTAACTCATGTTCATGTTCAAGATGCTATTAATCTCCCACACTTCATCCTACGTTAATGAATCAAAAAAGAAAATTTTTTTCTACTGCTTGGACACGTTTAATGATGTGAAATTGCTGTTCTATGTTCTAAAACATTAAAAATATATATATATATATATATATATATATATATATATATATATATATATTTATATATAGGAGAAGATCAAATTCGAAATCTAAAAAAAAAAAGATTATATCAATTAAATTATAATTCATTGATAAAAATATTAAGAATATTAAAATGCAATTGAATCTGTGCCCTTGATTAAGAAGTCATTAATGATTAAGACAAATGATTCAATATGAAAAGCAATTTGTGTTAGATTAGGAATAGGAGATAGGCCCATTGAAGTATTGTTAGTACTGCCAAGGTTGCATCGGGGCCTCATTTTTTTTTTTTTTTAATCTTTTAAAGTTTAACATTTTTTCTCTTCAATTTCTTCTTCTCTTAGACAATTTTGTTGTAGAGATCACAAACGTTTTTCTACATGGAGAGATCAATATTCTAAACTAGGAAAGAAAAATATTAGTCATCAATTCGGTTGAATAATCATTTTCTTTGGATTTATTTATCAATTTTTTAATATTTTTTTAAATTAAATGATCCACATGAATAGTATATCTTATAATAAGATTATTACGTTGTTATATTTAAAAAAAAAATCACTAATATTGGATTCAAATTCAAACACGTTAATGTATTTGGCTTCGCCGGTTAGGATATCGTACTAATAATTCACTTATTCCAAGTTTGAATCTTTACAATACAATATTATATCTTTAATTTTTTTTTCCCTTTTTTTTTTTTGGTTTTCATCTTGTTTCGTCATTTTAAGCTCTACACTTTCTCTTTTAACCTCTTTTTCTCTTAGGGAATTTTGTCAGGTTAACCACACTCTTTAACAACATCTTTCAATTCTCCAAATTGGAGAAAGGAAAATATGACACATGGATTTCTTCGAATGAAAATCAGATTGATTGAATAATTTTATCCAATTAAAAATTCGTATTAATGATTTAGTTTCAAAAATAAAAAACTTTATTCAGGCCTTGCTCAAAACCCGATTAATAAAGCTGTGCAATTGGTTCGAGTAAATTGGTTCAAATAATTTGGTTTATTTATCGATTTTCTCATATATATATATATATATATATTTTAAAAGCTTACTAGAAAACCCATTGTATTGTTGTAAGCATCCAAAAGGCCATTAACATAGACAATGACACAATACGAAGGCGATTTGTGTTAGATTAGGACTAAGGAGATGCCATTCAAGCATGTTGATGGTGTTAACTCAGCTGGTCATATGGTCCAAATCATGATTACCATCCTTCTGTTTCATCATTTTAAGCTTAACATTTCTATTTTCTTTTCTGCGGGTTTTCTTCTTTGTGAAAGCTAAGTACGTGTAAGTAACATTCAAAAATGTCGGTAATTAGGAATAATATTTTAATATAAAAGATAGGCAAGCAGAGTTCCAATAAATTGAAAACAAATTTCTCAAATAGGAAATATTGTTTTTTAACTTGATCATGGGTATAAAAAAATCTGATATAATTGGATTTCTTTTATGAACTAATTTAAGCAGATGCAACAAACTTGAATTGACTAGTATTTTACTGTTAAATTTTTTTGAATAAATTATAGTATTAGATATTCAATAACTATTTTATATTTGATTAAATTTGGTTAAATTAGTTTAAACTTTTAAAATATAAAATTTTTATAATATTTATTTTTTAAAATTTAAAATCTTATTTAAATAATGGTTGTTGATATCATTGAAGTTGCTACTTTACCGCTAAATTTAGTCCAAGAAAAGATTGAATTGAAGTCTGCAAGTAATTAAGCACAAAAGACTCATAATATTGATTATTATTATTATTTAAATTAAAATAAAATAATGCTCATGTCGGTGGGTCCAAAACTCGAGAATATGTGCCTGTCTTCAAAACTGGGGCACAAAAACAGGGATCACTTCTCTTTTTTGTTTTTTGTCCTTTACCATGGGCTTACTTCATTCATTACAACTATTCCTCCACAGGTTGCTGTTTCTAGTTTTGACTTTAATGTATCTTATCATAGTGCTTGGTAAGTGGGTATGTAATGCTAAATAATACATCACCAAAAAGTAGCACTAATCATCTAGTCCATATTGATCTAAGAAATATAGATAGCAATCAAAAGAGACGATCCCAAAACTATTACTAAAGGATTAACAAATAATCTTAAATTTTGTAAAATAAATAAATAAATAAAAGAATCTCGATATTTGAGCCGTGATATATAGACCAAATGAATCAAGAATTAAATGGGTCAAATTATATATGACTAATCAATATCAATATAACATAGTATACTTCGAACCACTGTTATTTTTAAATTAATTTAAATACTTTTCAAATTAAGTAAATTTTTTTTTAAACATGCCGACATGGAGATTCAAACGGTTGAATGTATTGAGTTATTTCATTTCAGTACAAAAATCAATTTTTTGTTATTAAAAATAATTATACCGAAAAAAATATGTAACATAATATCAATGTCATAAACTTCAAGTAAAGTATTATAGAAAATTTTGAAAACAATCATAGTGATAATTGTTAAATTATTAGTTCTTTTAAAGAGGGGTATTTGATTATTGAATGGAGTTATAATAATAATTCAGATTTTTTGAATAGTTTTATAATTTAAATCAAATATGTTATGGGCTGAATCTTTTCTCTTTCTAATTCAAAAAACGAATATCATACGTTTAGGCCTAGATTTTAAACAACAAAAGGCATGAATCTATCTAAGAGTGCAAGAGACCCTTCATTTAATGAAGTCACAAGTCTCCACAACCACAACCACAACCATAAATCATAACAACGAACCATAAATGATAACAACAGTAACATAGTAGACGCTCACAATAATTAACGAACTCCCACCAAGTACAATATGGCGCAGCCGGGCAGGCTAACCAGGACAGGAATATGCGCACTTTGGCAACAATCCACGTGGAATGAAAAAATCAGAGATAAAAAGGGCGGCGGGGCGGTGGATTTCAACATTTCAATCCAGTGGACTAAACCATCGCGCCAGGGTGAACACAGTTTTCATTTTCTCTGTGTTCGCCGTCTTCTTCAAATACACTATCATCAAAATTCTCAAAAACACAAAACACCCATCAAAACTCAAATGGCAAAATCAGGGATTTTTGATCTAGAAAAGCACTTTGCGTTCTATGGGGCATATCACAGCAACCCAATTAACATTTTCATACACCTGGTGTTTGTGTGGCCAATTTTCTTCACAACCCTTGTTTTGTTGTACTTCACACCTTCTTTGTTCAATTGTGCGAAATCTGTGACGTGCCCATGTGGAAATTCATGTGTTTTGGGGCTGAATCTTGGGTTTTTCTTGACATTGATTTATGCGGTTTTCTATGTTCTTATGGATAAGAAAGCTGGTTCTTTGGCTGCTTTGGCTTGCTTGTTTTGTTGGGCTGGGAGTAGTTTCCTAGCTAGTAAACTTGGGTTTTCTCTCGCTTGGAAGGTAATGATCTCTTCCTTTTTCAATCAATTTTTTAATATTTGTGTGGTGGTTTTTTAATTGTCGACTGTCGGGAGTGCTACTTTTAATGTTCGCACGGTATTTTTTAGATTTCCTGTTTCGTAATCTTAGGATGCCCCATTTTTGTAGATGAATTCCATCTTTGGATTTCAATTTTCTTTTGTTACATATATTGCTACCCTAATATTTGATGCTAGTTTTCATTTTAATTTTCCTGTCCGGTAGTCATAGGCTGTTCTCCTTATTGTAAATCATGTGGATTGCGTTTGTTGCTTCTGGGTTTTTAATATCTTTATACATTAATCATAGCTAATTGGCACGTTGAAAATTGATTTCCAGTATTAGATTTGTAGAATTTAAAGTTGTTATGACTTGAATGCTACGGATTGTTTCCTAGGGCTTTGGATTCCAATGTAGAAATGGGTCAAGATCAAAGATTTTATGAAAATTTGAATTCCTTCGGAATTTCAAATTCTAATAGATTCGTAGTATTCGAAGTTATCATCACTTGACTTCTGCCGTGGATGGTTTCCTGGGGCTTTAGATTCCTATGTAGAATTGGGTTAAGGTTAAAGATTTTGTGAAAATTTGAATTCCTTAGGAATTTCGACTTCTAGTAGAGCAATCTCCTCTATCAGTGGGTAGGAGGGTTGTGCGGTAAGAATTCTCACCTGGTGAGGGATTAGCCCCCGTGTGGTACTGGCCAAGAGGCCAATTTATTTATTTATTTATTTATTTTAGGCTTTTTCCTTCCTTTTACCCTACCTTAAATTTATTATCTCTACAAGGAAATTTCTGTGTAATTATTTTCTTGATTGCATTGATTGCATGGTTACCGTGATCTACATTCGTGAACCTGATTTTCTGTAATTTCTCATCATTTGGCATGAGAAACAAATTGTATATTCTGCTTTTTAAAAAAAATTAGGTGTGTGAATATACTATGAGTGTTCATAACTCACTTAAAATTTCCAGGGTTGTTTCACCTATATAGTTTGAAGTTTGTTTTGACCTCCGGCATATATGAGTGCGTGTGCGCATGCGCATGCGCCCGTGTGTATGTGTGTGTGTGTGTCAAATGAGTGCCTAATAACTCAGAGCTCTGAATTAGGTCATCAAATCTCCCCTTAGAAAACGCAAGACAATTCTGATTGTAGAAATCTAGAAAGAAAAACAACATATTTCTGTTGACTACCTATTCTAAGACCTCCGATTTGGAAAAATGAGACAAATTCTATAAATGTGGAATTCTAGGAAGAAGACTGACTCCAGATTTCTAAAGTCTAAAAATCTCTGTTTCTTATCAATGGATCTTAAATTGAATCCATATTTTTGTGGTGGTATTTCTTTCAAATTCTTGTGGCTGTCATTTCTTTTTTCCATTGAACCCATATTTTCCAAGGCAGTATCTTTGATCTATTAGTACTAGCTTGGCTTTACAGTTGAGGATGTTTCACTTTCTGCTTCTAATAAACTGTGCCTGTTGATCCTTATGGTACATATAAGTTTTATCTTGCAGACCCTGTCGGCATTTTTTTAAAAAAAATAATCTAGCGGCACTTTTGCCCTCTGCAAGGGCGGTCATCCCTCCTTCTGTGTTAGAGGTCGTGACACAAATGACAAGTTTAGGTTTGGAAATCTAGAAAGAAGACTAACCGCAGATTTTTTAAGGTTACAATGTCTCCTTTCCATTGACAGAGTTCACTTGATTCCTTATGCTGTTTTACAACTTCCCATTGGGCTTCTTTTGTTTTTTTTGGGTGGGGTGGAGGTTTCAATTTGTGTGTCTAATATTGATACAATCCAAGTAGTAATGAAGCCTTTAGCGACTCGTTTGACGTTGCATTGTCAACTTATTAATTACTTTTGACAAAATTTCTCCTCTAATGTTTGAGGTTCTCCAATTGTTGGTTGAGGCGCCTATTTTAGTTCCAGCTACCTAATAAATGCAGCCACACAACAATATGATTTGCTTTCTCTTTAAATCTTGTAATGAATGAAGCAATAATTCATATATCTGCTAGAGAAACCTACTAGCAAGCTTTAATAACGGATGATGTGAAGTGTCGGGGACCTAGGAAGTATTATGTTCTTAAGTAGTTCCAGTCTTTTACGCAAATGTTGCTATTGCGTCTCTAAACTATTTGCTTGTTAATAAATCGGACTTTTTCAGTTTGAGTTTTCACTAAAAGGTCAGAATCAGAACATTAGTGAACAAGACCATGTTAAAGTAAAGCGTTCGTCATCTTATTCACAACTGAAGATGAGAAAATGATAAAACCATTCAAATACCATTTCTTCCATGTTAAGTTTCTGAACATGGTTCCTGGAAGCTACAACTCCAACATGACACTTATGGGTAATGGTTCACCTTTCTCATTTTGAAACGGTAGAAAGAAACTGATCTCGCTATGCTACTTCTATTGGTGTGGACAAAATATTCTTGAACATATTGCCACAAATATTCATGGTTGCACTAATGTTCTTTACTAGTTTGGGGTTAGCTTTTTCAATGAGTTATTGTTGGTTCTGGTCTGCTCTGTTCTAAAGTTTTGAGTCTTCACTTTTGCATTGACAGATTAGATTACGTTCTGCGGTTAAACTCAATCCAACTGGAATTATCATATAACACGACAACCTTTTTTTTTTCCTGTGATTTTGATATATATTTGATTACTAAATTAGGTGTTTTCAGTTTGTTTTGGCCAGTCAGGTGGTTTGTTGGACTGGACAATTTATTGGCCATGGAGTATTTGAGGTGGGCAAATATTTGGCTTTATCTGGTATAAAGATCATAACTTGCTTTCTATCTTATGTCATATAAACTAACTGGTTAACGTTTTTGCAAAGAAACGAGCACCAGCTCTCCTGGACAATCTTGTTCAGGCCTTCCTAATGGCCCCTTTCTTTGTATTGCTGGAGGTAAGTTCCTCTGATCCTTCGAAGTTCAGGATAGTTTGATTTATTTGGGGCTTGTAGAATGAAATGGTTCTGTATCTGGTCTTTTTTATAGGCTCTTCAGAAAGTTGTTGGATATGAACCATATCCTGGTTTTCTTAGAGGCGTGACCGCAAAAATAGAAGAGGAAAGAAAAGCATGGCAGGACAAGAAAGACAGGAAGGTTTCATAGGCCTCATGTTCAAGATGCAATAAACTCCACTCAGGATTGATTGTCAAATATATACTTGAGTTTGTAAGCTTATAATGTGTCTATTGTTCATAACCGCATTGAAAATAAAACTTTTGTACTGGTTAGACACGTTCTCATGCAATTCATCTAATGAAGAGATCATTTTGTTTTGAGTGAACATGGTGTAAAACAAATCTAATGCGGTGAAATGGTGGTTCTGAGTTGTAAAACCTCTGCAGGAAATGGCCTGTATTAGCAGTGTGAGTTGATCTGCGGCAAATCTAATCTCCTCCTAGCTTAGCGAATGCCTAGAAGCTATTACCAGGCTCTGGTTTCTGAACCCTTTAATGTCTCATCGATTTCCTCTCTTTCATCGTCTCCCTCCACTGACCCGCACTTGCATACATACTAGAAAGGAGAATGTAGTCGGTGCTATGTTGTTCCAACCCCAGTAACTGCCTTCTCACCTACTCTCCAAGTTCAATATTTCCATGTATTCGACACGCTCCTAACAATGTCCTCCATACAATGGCATTGCACTCCAATAAGCATGCTCTTTATTAGGTCATTGGCTTCTTCAACAAACCCAGCTCGCCCCAAAAGATCAACCATGCTTCCGTCGTGTTTTATCGTTGGCTGAATCTGGTAGTCTTATCATACTATCAAAGTACTCTCTTCCTCCCTCAACCATCCCTCTATGACTACTAGCGCAAAGCACTCCTAAAAAGGTAACATCATTTGGCTTCTCGAGCTTCTCATCTAACAACTTTCCGAAGAGCCTCGGTGCCTCGTCTCATCTAAAAGAAATTTGGTGTCCAAGCCCGGCCCGGCCCGACCCAAGCTCCGAGAGTGGTTTTTTTTTTCCCCCCCCTCTCTCTCTCTCTCAACCTAATAGCCATTATGTCGACTATAATGTTGACTCAGATGATAGAATATAACAAGTTGAAAAATTAGTATATGAGATTTTAATATATTTTGGACTTTGTGGATATTTAAGATTTTATATCCCAAAATTACATTAAATTCCAAAAATATATATGATTAGAATAGATAAAAAATCAAATTAGATGGTAAAATAAAAAGAAAATTAACCAACGTTTTGTGTGTTTAGTGATAGGGCACTAAATACTCTTACCCAAAATTTTAAATTTGAATCTTGAGAAAGAATAAAAAATCAGACGTGGAGAGAGTTTGTTCTTAAATTGAGTCTCATAATATTCGAATTGGATTAATTGAATAATCTGAATGCCAGTGATCAAGTACCAACAAAAAAAATCAAAATTTTTGAGATACTAAGAAAGTCCACCTCTAAATTAGGCTATGCAATTCTTGAATTGGATTGTCAAATAACCGGATACTTGTAGTCAAGTAAAAACAATAAAAAACTAAAGAAATCAAAATTTTTGGGATAATAGCATTCTTATTTTTTCAACAAGTACGAGTGGGGGGTTGCCCTTTCATTGATCGAGACTTTTCTTTTGTAAAAACTTCATTAATTGAATCTCTCGATATACAGAAAAATTCTGTAAGTCTCACTACAAGAAAATACCTGATCAGCGATGAAAAATTTTTGACGAAAAAAAATCCATAGGTAATAATGACAGATTTATTACAGATTAACATCGGATAGCATACCAAGAGATTTACGACAGCTTATCGATGAAAATTAATGACGAAAATTCTTCCGTTAGTAATCCGTCACTGTAGTGGTCCACTGTAAAAAAAAAAAATTGTAAACATATCAGTGATGAATTAGCGACGAAATTTTTCGGTGGCTAATCCCTTGGTGTATTGGTGAAAGGAAAAAAAATAAAAAAAGAAATATGTATAACTATTAGCGACGAAAATTTTAATGAAATATTAGCGACGAATTAGTGACAAATTTGCGACTGAATTTTTTTCTTCAATTTTATTATTTTATAATTCTTTTTTTTATTTTATTTTTCTTCCCTTTTATTATTTTATAATTATTTTTTTATTTTATTATTTTATTCTATTATTTTATTATTTAATTTAATGGACAAATAAAAAAATAATTTGTTATTCTATCTTAATTAATCAAAGAAATATTTTATTTCTTTATTTAGCACAAATTTAATTAATATCAAATTTAAGCAGTTAAAAATTTCAATGAGAATATTAAATGAAAAAAATTATCCTAGGGTAAAGGAAAAAAAAAAAAGAGGTGTGAGTGAGATAAAAAAATTTTGTGAGAGTAAGATAATTTTTTTTTTTTTTAAAAAAAGTGAGAGTGAGATTAATATTAAAAAAATGAAAGTTAGATAATAAATAATAAAAAAAAGATATCACAACACCTATTGTGACATGGTGGTAGGATAACTCAAATTTTATCTCTACTGCACGGGTTTGATTATTAGAGAAGACACATTTTTCACAACAAAACGTAGAGCGCATGGGCGGGCGGGTGCACAGGTGCGAGCGCATGTGACGGCGCATGCGCACATGAGATAGGAGCTTGAGGGCGCGTGTGGGCGGGAGGGAGCGGGCAGGTATGCACTTGGGGCTCGTGAGTGCGTGGCGGCGTGGGCGATGGGAGCCTTTGGGCATGTGCGCGCATGTGAGGGTACTAAAATTAGTGATGGAAAAAATTCATTGCTGATAGTGAATTATCAACGACGAATTAGTAACAACAAATTCCGTTACTAATCTATCGCTGATACTTTTACATATTTCTTCCATCAACGACGGATTAGCGATAGATTTTTTTAGTGACGGATTTTTTCCGTTGCTAATCCGTCGCCGATTTAGCAACGAATAGTATTTCACTGGTAAAATTTAGCGGGATAATTTTCAGTGATAGAAAAAATTTATCGTTAATACTTTTTAACGATAGATTTTTATTTTTAACGACGGATATTTTTGTCAAAAAAATATTTATGTAGTAAGTCAAATCTGACAAATAATAGTTTTGGCACTAAGCAGACCGAGTCCCATATTAGTTTGTTATTTCAATATTATAATTAACTTTGCCAAAAAAATAAATTAGTTTTAATTCATTAAATCAGGTAAGTAGTCTAGTCGTATTTCTAATTTTTAACTCTCAAACAAGAAGGTCAATGGCCCAAAATGTAGGCACAGGCACAACTCACCGGGTACGAATGACTTGTTAGTATTGTACCTTCAAAATGTTGCATCCTTTGTAGTAAGAGCTGTCATGTTTTGTTGCTTAACAAACATACATATTTTAAGAAAAACGTACAATCGCACTGATATATATATATATTTGGTGTTCATCACTTATTTAAATTTTATCTGATTAATTATTCAGTTTAAGTATTGTAACACTTATTTAGCAGTTGATTATCTCAAATCTTTTTTCTCTATTCATGGGAGCTTGAACTCAAGATTTATGATTAAATAGATAAAATATTCGATCATTTAATTTAAAAAAGTTTGATATATATATATATATACACATATGCACACACAAACACCATACATTTTCCGTTAACAATTTGTTGATGACCTGCATAAAACACATGTGTGCACGTGTCTAGTAGAAAATACAAAAATATATAGAAAGTATTTTTAATATACGAGAAAACTTATGAATACTAATATTTTCAAAAAGTTTCATTACACTAAATTAATTAATATTTAGATAAAACCCCTTATATTTTTTTTATATTTAATGAATTATTTACTTATTTAGTTATAATTTTTATTTTTTATGTTATTTTTCTTATAATTATTAATAATTTTAAATTTTTATTATAAAATAGATTATTCTATTATTTTGATAAAGTAATTAATATTTATATTCAAATCTGTATTATTTTGTATCTATTTCCAAAGTACAATGTGAATGGTGTATAAAAAAATAAACAATATTGAAATGTAATTAGCTTGTATTTTTTATGGGTTGAATTTTTGGTAGTGTATATAGTTTAAAAAAATAAAAATAAAAAAATAAAATTGGGTACTAAAGTAAAGTGGGCCAATGAAATTTGGGATCATCTTCGAGAACATGCCAGTGGTAGTTCACCAACCCACTAGAAATTTATATTAACAATATTGAATTACCATATACTTTTTATTTAATTTTTTTATTAATACAGAAAAGAAGTATCACATCTTGCCAACTAAATCCCTTTCGCTCTTTTTCTTTTTCTTTTTCTTTTTCTTTTTGGGTGATGTTGTATGAAATCATGGATCATGTAAGCATTTAATGAAACTGAGGACACCATTGACTATTTTGTTACACAACTAAAAGTCTTCCCACAAACCCGCTCAAGCCTTGAACATGCAATACAGACACCCCCCCCCCCTCTCTCTCTCTCTCAACTAGGTTACACCTGCCCTGTACAATTATGGTGAAGTAAAATTCACTTCTGCAGGAATGCTCTCTGATGCATAGTAACGCTAACATGATTAAGGAATCTGCATGGCTATTAGTTTCTCAAAATACATTTATGTTCTATCAAATCGCTTTGTATTTTATGCTCAAATTCTTAAGTTTCTCACTTGTACCTATAAAAATTTAAGATAATTCTAATATCTTTGGGGCTGCAAAGCATATATTAAAAAAAAAAAAAGTTTACCAAAGTTTTCATGTTATCTATTCCCTACCAAACCTGCTCTATTCAATGTTTTTAGTATAGTCCAAACTGCCTGGAATAATTCCATTTCAAGTTGTCTAGCTCTTGAATCTTCAAAACATGTAAAGAGAAGAACATAATCCAAAGAATGATTAATGCACTAGGGTTTTGATCATCCTCTTTCTTACCTTATGAAGGTTTTGAACAAATTTAATCCAATTCTCTAAGGAATCTTCACACAAACTAAGCTTATGACTAAAAAATAAAAAATCATAAGTGTACAAACATACACAAACATAAAACTTTTCAAAAAGTGATTGAGATACCCATCTCTAGAATCCTAAGAGATCTCTCTCGTTATCTTCAACGTTGATGGTCATAAATATTAGAAAATAGACTAAGTACCTAACACTTTCCTAAACCTATTAAATATGAAAGTGTCAATTTTTTCATCTTTTTTTATAGGAGTGAAGTTCGAGAAGAAAATATAGTGTTACTTACAATTCTATAAGAGTTCTTGCATATATAAAAAAGAGTATTTATATATATATATATATGTATGTATGTATGTATGTATGTATGTATAAAAGATATAATAGTGTAAATTTTAACTTTTAAACACTCATCTACAATATTTTTTTACACTATTGGGATAACGTCAGGTGTTGTGCTCAAATTTTTTTCTAATGTTTTCGTTAATTATATATAATTTGACATAGAAAGTGTCAATTTTGCGCAAGTTAATTTTAAACTCAAATCTCTTGGGGGTTATGAAATGATCAACTGAAAGATTAACCAAACACTCTCACAAAGCATTGAAAGGTATATTCTTCTAGCACATTTTAGGTGGTTACAACTTCCAAGCTTAGCCATCCTAATAAAATATTAAGCGTTACGTACGAAATGTCATCTTAAGAATAAAAGTTACATTATATTAAATTAATTAATTTGTGATCAGGAGTGTTCATACATACAATTCTGCATAATATTACAAATCAATTGCTTGATGATCTTGTTTTAAAACGACTTCACTTTCAACTTCCTTGAATAGGGCTAGGCTTTCTTTGGGCTAGAGGAGGTTAACCCCCCAGTAAGTATTCTCCAAAATAGAGCTAACTAGACATTATCCTCTGAATAAAATAGGGTTTCCACAATGTTTGGATGATTTTCTCTAGATTAAAATAATCAACGTTTCAGTATCAAAACCAAAAAAATATGACTTATGCCACTATCTAACAATGGCCTTCTTGTACAAAAAGGCTACATCTTTTCAAAAATTAATTAAATTATTGATAATAGATTCGTAAATTAGTTCAGACCGTAAGAGAGTCTATTTTATTATTTATTTATTTTTCTCGATACTATTAGAAGAACAAGTAGAATCCTTAAACTTGAAGAAACTGGCAAAAAAAATCAAAATCCACGTTGTCGTATTGAAAAAAAATATATATAAAGATTGTAAACCTAGTTTTAAAAAAATCAAGTTTGAGTATCATTTCCATTTTCAAATTTGAAGCAATGCTACATATGACATGATTATCAACTAGAAGAATCTTAAACCTTGAAAATCAAGTTAAATCAATATCAAAAGAGCTATCTCTTTCAATGTTGCATAGCGTAAATTGGTTGTTTTTAATTAGAATATAAGTTAAGGTTAGTTTAATTGCAATAAGACTTTTGTCACAATCCATATCTCTTTAAATATAACAATTAGTAAAAATTTAAAAGGAAATATAAGCAAATTCTGAACTCAAATATTAGGAAAAAGATTGAAAAAAAATTAATTAAAAAACATGCTTTAGGGCTTACTTGAAAACAGCTTTTATCAAAACTTAATAAAAAGTATTTACAAGGAAAAAAAAACCCTTGATCAATATTTGATCTTTTTAAACTTTGCGATACGATGTCTACTCTAAAAATTCAAATTTGTGAGTCGAGATGTTTTTATTATTTTATTTATCTTTTTTTATTGTATTTAATATCTTAATGCTATTAAAACTTAGTAGAGAAATACTTGTTATGATATAAAAAATTAAGGCCGGGGGATGTAACCTCTTCTCTTCATACCTAAAAGCTCCTCCCCGAATGACCCACAAAAAATACTTTTCTTTTTAGTCTACTACATGCTTGGAACAATTCCTTTGATATTGTTAGAAGTAAAAATTTCTTATTTTTAATTCAATCAAATCTTATGAAACCATTTTAACCGAATTTAATTACACTATTATATAATATAGGCAAATCTAGAAATTTTGCAATTGGTAAAAATTCAAATGTAACGGATGAAACTATCGTAATGACACAAATCAGGATAATGGAATCGACAGAAAGTTTTAATTTAAAAAAATGATTAATATTTAAAGTTATTTAAAATTGTACCCAGTTTTGCAAAATGTTTTCTAAACAAGTTCTTAGAAATTGGAGATCATTTGAAGGACTTGGTACATAAGATCCCAACAAAGTCACATTCAAACATCATTAAAAATGATAAAATAATGTAATAATATGATAATCTTAGCATAATTTTTTAATTATTTATTTCACACTCTTAATACCCGATGATGATTTCATCATCATCATCATCAAGATCAAGGTTAGGCGGCAAAACCCAAGAAATGGTCAATCATTAGGGGTTTTAAACAAAGTGCAATCGAAGATTTTTGAAAATTGTTTGCTCATCAAGCAGGCTAATTTCAAAACTTGGATCATCCCACCTTTAATCCGGGCTTTCTAGCCAATTGAGAAGTGACACGTCATGTCTCTTCTCGTGACACTGCCGGAAAAGTGGAAACATGGCCCACCATGCCAACTCAGATCCATGTCATGAGATTAGGGGTCAACCATGTTTAGGTTGCTTAAGCTAATCTAATTTGGGTTGTGTAATAATCATTTGGACACACGTGTAAAGCCCATTTTTTCATTTATAACGTTAGAGCTTTTTTTTTTTTTAATCTACAATTCAAAAAACTAAAATTAATATCATAATTTTTTTATTTTTATTAATAATTTATCTACTTTACATAAAGATATCCTCACAAATTCTAACTAAATTTTGATGAAATTATGAGTGATATTAGACGGTTTAAATAATTATAGATTAAACGGATTATACCCATCATTTGTTTCAATATATTTTGATCACTTCTTAATTAAATACTGTTTCGATAAAAATTTGATTTATAATTTATTTAGCTCATCTAATATTATTGTAAAATTATTTCTAAATTCAAACCCCTTTTCATTATAGTTGGTTTGGCTTTGATTTATCTCTCCCTCCCCCGCCCCCCAAAAAAAAAAGAATCAGTATCAATAGGACTGACGCGCAGAGATGAAGGGGATGCGACGTATCGTCCATAAAATTTTAAGAAAAAAATATTATACATAAATTTATAATTTTACTTGTTTTTATTACACCCGTCGTCTCAAATTATAAATCGAAATGCATTTTTATATTTTTCCCATAACATAAAATCTTTTAATATATTAATCCTTTACATAAAAATAAAAATGAATTTAAAATCTAAGGAAAAAAGTTTCCAAATAGCCGATAAAATCAGTCTTATTAGATTTCAATAAGAGTTAATTTTTAAATTGGGTCTTATAACTATTAGAAACGAATTAGTCAAATTTTTAAATAATGATGGTCAAGTAAAAAATAAAAGAATAAATATGGTAAAACTTATTTTTGTTTTGTTTTTTTTTTTTTTTTAAATATTATGGCTTTTGGGTATGTTGATAGCAATTGGGTTCCTACCACTGGTAAAGTTTTGGCGGCAGTGTCCATTTCAATAGGGATTTTTTAGGTGGAGGTAGGAGAAGAAGAAGAGGAAGAAGAAGCTTTGGTGGAGAGATATGGATGAAGGTTGACAAAGTTCAAACACTCCCAAAATCACAATGGCTGGATTTAAAGATTGCCCAGACGATTGAAATTCCTCAGATGAGCCAAATATCACACGTGTCCCACCAATAATTTCCTTCCATTTCCAGAAAGAAAAATGTTACTTTCTACATTCTTGAATTTCATCTACTTATCTAATCCAACTAAGAGAGAGAGAGAGAGAGAGAGAGAGAGAGAGAGAGAGAATGAGTGAGGATGATGATGATGTGTGAGCTTTAGTATACAATACTGCATTTTTAGTTGTCTTGACAGCAAATTCATCCATATAGGTTTCATTTGATGATTTTCTAGGAATTTGATTTGGCATAAGCAAAGTTCTAAGACAACTCATGTCGTGGGATTAGGAAAATGCGTATTTGATGCAATCAAATTTGAACAAGTTTATTAATTAATATATGAATATAAACAAAAAATTTCATAAAAATAAAATTTCATAAACAAATTTCATATAGTTAGCGTAAAAATATTATCTTTGTCAATTCCAACAAAATTTCCCTAGAGTATACAACGATTTGCAAACTCAAATTTATTATTTTTATAGAAATATATAATTAAAAAAAATCTTCTCAACGTAGAGTTATCATTATAATTTTCAACACATATATCCTATAAATCTAACAACAGAATATTAGATTTTTTTAATTAAAATCTCGAGTTCGATTCCCTCACATTTATTTAAATCGAATTAATTGAATTTATAAATATCAGTGATCAAATAAAAAAAATTATTATAATTTTCTACCGGAAAATTCTTCTTGTCATAATTTGTATTTTTCGAGGCCCGTATCTTTTGCACTTATTTAAATTTGAATGGCCCCACAAAGTTAAGGAAGGTAACATCCTTGTAGTCAACTTTATTTTGAGATAAGTTACACTTTTGTATGGATGGATGAGTTAACTGAAATTGGAATCGAGTATTTTTAAATATGATCGAGAATTCGATTCTTGGTATTGAGCTCTCATGTATATGGAGTATTTTCTATAAATAAAAAAAAATGAAATGTTTCTTGTTAGGAGATCTACCCTCTGAAAAAAGTCACTGTAACGGTCGGTTCAAATTAGTCGTGATGAAATCCCAGATACCAGGTAATGTCCAAGAGATGATACCAACAAAAATTAAGTTACACTTTTTGTCTTTGGAACAAATTGCCAATGAAGAATGGAACTTGTGTGCAGTTATCTTCTTGTTAAAATATTTTTTTCCCATTTTTTTCTTCATACTATTTTCTGATATGGAATGAAAGACAAGTGCATTTATTGTATAACATTAAAGTAAAATTTTTGAGGTACAAATATTGGATGGTCTTCCTCAAGTTTGGACCAACTTTGCTTTCCATTGGCTTAGGTTTATTTATTTGACTATTTCTCAGAAGTTTTTAAAAGAAGGAATGTTTGTTGCGACTATAATAAACAAGCCATAACTAACATCAATATTTGTTTTTTTTTAACCATGTAATTACGTGGATTATATTTAAAGAGACGTTTGATTAAGATGAATTAGAATTAAAAATCAGATTAAAAGTCATATAATTTGTTTGGATTAATGAAATAAAAATGAGGTTTAAGAATTTAAAATCCAAGTAAAAATATGATTTTTTGAAATCCATTACAAAGATTTTTTATTCTAAATTTAATTACGATTTCTGAGCGTAAACAAGCGCCTCTTAAAATTTTTGGGCTTTCATATTTTTTATGCGCGCAATTGATGCCTCTAGCCTTGGACCCAAAAGAAAATCAATATCATATGGGTACGGTGGCCTTGATTTAAAATTTTCTTGATGTATCAAGTCAAAGTCGTTTAATATTTTAACGGGCATCTTAGTTGTAATTTTAGTATTAAATAATACTTTGATAATCTTAGTTGAATGCATCAAACATGAATTTGAAGAAGCGAGAGGGAAAGAGTTTTCTGTCTCTTCTAATGTGGTAAGAGTTTTTCGAATGATATGTTAATAATTTTATTTTTAAATTAATTTAAACAGATATATTTACTTCGAGAGTTATGTAAATTTACAAGAATATCTTCTAACATTCTCCCAACAAAACAAATCAAAGTTAATGACATTAATTGCATATGTAATACATAGGTTTAAAAGAAAAAAAGAGAGAGAAAAAGAAAAAGGAAGAGGTGACAATTGTCTAAAATGCCGGTACAAAGTCACTAGTCTTAAGGAATTATAAATGGTTTACTTTAGGAAACTTCAAAGAAGAATGCCCATTGAGAGACTAGTAGAATGAAAACAGGTAATACTTATATAGGGTAGCATACTTTTGGACCACTTGCTAAATCATTAATCATGTTTTGAAACTTTCCAATTGAAGTATATCATATTGGGTATGGTATCATATGGTCCAATGATGATGATAATTCTAGCATTAACCATAACCTTTTTGACTCACTTAACATAAACTTTTCATAAAATGTTAAAATTCATAATGAAATTAATTATGGGTATGGATTAATTTTCTCAATTTAATTTTCCATCCCTCTTTCTTTTTTTTTTTTTTTTTTTTAAAAAAAAAAATTAGGTTCAATGCATCAACAAATAGATTCATATGTTTAATAAGTCGACAGTAATTAAACTCATAATGCTAAAAGGTCTTAATTTGCTACTTAAATAATCAGTTCTTTTATTTAGTAACGACGATTCAATGTTCTGAACTAATCTGTTGTATTAAAATTTATTTGGTTTAGTACACAATATAAATATCAGTAATATATAGCAGAAACAGAAACAATAAACATAAAATACAATGCATTAATCTATTTAATCGGATCATCGACCAAATACGAATTTAGGTGGAGAAATTTTGCATCATAATTGAGGGACTTGCGCATGAAGCCGACCAAAGGGCGGTGTGAAAGCTTCCCCTGATCTTATATGCGTTCAGACAACAATTTTCTTTATCTAGACAATGAAAAATTCATGTGAGAATATCAATATTCTTCCTAAATGCAGTGCAAAGCTTGAGCCCTTTCTACTCCTCAAAGACATTATTTTAATACATGTTGGCTAATCTTGGTACATAGTCTTAACCTTCGGGCCAGATTAAATAATGGTTAAACAACAAATAATTTAATTTGTAAACTCAAAAGTTTTAATAAATATTTGTTATTTTTGAATTTACAAGGCAGAATGCAGAGATGAGTTGTCTTTTTGGTCAAATATTAGAAGAACATGCATTTTTTTAAATTAAAAAAGATAAAAAGGGCTAAATCAACCTACCAAAGTTTCCTTACAATCCACGTTTCTGTGTTCGAAAACCTGTATTTATGGGGCTTCTGTTTCCATAATACTTTTTTCTCTTAACATCTTTCTCTCAACTTTTCATTTCTCTCTCTATAAAACCATTTTCTCTTTCTTTCTATTACTACTCTGTTCTCTCTCTCTCTCTCTTTCTCTCTCTCTCTCTCCCCCTTTTTCCCTCTTCGGTGGTTAGCTTGGATTTTAGATGAGATTGAAGCTGTTTGGTGAATACCCATTTGAGAAATTACAGATTAGTGGTGTGTAGTTGTGGAAATTAGGCCTATAAGTGGAAAATTCGCGGAGGTTTAGATTTTAATTTCAGTACTTAGTTTCGGAAACAGGGGATTTTTAGATTTTAGCTCTGGAGGAAAATGGAGAGTTTTGCAGGACATGGTAGGGAAGATCAAATGGATTTGCCACCGGGTTTTCGGTTTCATCCGACCGATGAAGAGCTCATAACTCATTATTTGTCTCCAAAAGTTCTTGATAGCAACTTCTGTGCTAGAGCAATTGGAGATGTGGATTTGAACAAGTGTGAACCTTGGGATTTGCCTTGTAAGTCTTTGTAAAAGGCAGAGTATTATCTGTTTTTCCTACTCAATTTTTATCTATTCTGGGATCTATTTGAAGTCAAATTTTGATGAACTTGTGTGTTTTTGTGTAGGGAGAGCAAAAATGGGAGAGAAAGAATGGTACTTCTTCTGTGTTCGAGACAGGAAGTATCCGACCGGATTGAGGACAAACAGGGCGACTGAAGCAGGATACTGGAAGGCCACCGGCAAAGACAAGGAGATTTACAGAGGAAAATGGCTTGTTGGAATGAAGAAGACCTTGGTTTTCTACAAAGGAAGAGCTCCAAAAGGAGAGAAAACCAACTGGGTCATGCATGAATACAGACTTGAGGGTAAATTATCCCTCCAGAATCTCCCAAAATCAGCTAAGGTAGACAATTTTTTTCCCTTCATCTGTTTTTTTCCCCATGTTTTCCTCTGTTTTTGTCAATTGACTTAACATGTTTACCTTCTTTTTTTGGTGCAGAATGAGTGGGTGATATGTAGAGTGTTTGAGAAAAGTGCTGGTGGGAAGAAATCACACATCACACAATTCATGAACCCTTCAATTCTTCCACCATTAGTGAGTTCTTCACCCTATACCGGCTCGATCAAGCTGGAAAAATCACACGTGACCTGCTTCTCCAATCCTATTGACCCCATCCAAAGAACCAGCCAAGACGAAATCTTCGGATATCTGAACAATTCCCTCTTGGGAATTCCTACAAATTTGATTCCAAACCCAAATCCGGTTTCCTACTATTCAAATCAAATCCAACCAATTCCAGGAAATCTCAATTACCCAAATTCAGACTCAACAATTCTCAAAGCTATACTAGAAAATCAACATGGTTTAGCTCTTAAACAGAACTACAAAACAGAGAAGGACATGATCAGTGTCTCACAAGAGACTGGTTTAAGCAATGATAGGAACACAGAGAATTCATCGGCTGTGTCGAATTATGAGAATTGGAGACCTTTTGATGATCATGATGCTCCTTCGACCTCTGCTGGACCTGTTGACCTTGATTGTCTATGGAATTATTGATTTGAAGAAGATGAAGAAAAAGAAAAAAAATGTTAAGAAGATTTTTAATTTTAATGATTTTAGTAGTTTAGTTACAATTATTGTATGAAAAGGATGGTTAGCTTTTGTGTATCGATTTTCTGAAATCCAAAAGACTTGAAATATAGTGAACCCACCATTTATGTAACATAAGCATTTCATGAAACATCATATACTTTATTTCTATGTATACATAATAATAATTGTTATAAGAAATTTATCGGTCCGTTATTAATAAATATTTTTTATATGATATTTTATATTTAAAATTATCGAAAAAAATGTAACACCGATTAAATTCGTAAAAAATGTAATTGAAGAAATGTTTTTTAAATATTTCATTGCCAGATATTTTATATTCCGGATCAATGAAGAATCGTTGAGTCAAATAAATTCTTTTTAAAAAATTGGATTGAACAAATATTTTGTTTCAATTTTAGATTTGCTTTATTGTTGTGTATAATGAATGAGATTTAGTTGGTGTGCTAACTGATCTTTCCTTTATTTTTTTTTATTTTCTTTTAACCACATTCAGTCATTTGGATTTTAGTGCCAACTAGCATGAATTTTGTATCATGTCATCGGATGAGAATCAAAATTAGTTTTTAAGGTTTATGTGGGGACGCAACTTGATATTCTCCTTGACAATCCTCTCTCTCTCTCTCTCTCTCACATATGTCATGGACATGTACCACCCGCCGCTGGAAACTAGGTTATGTGCTTACATAAGGAAATGCAGAGAAAATCAGGTTTAACATTAGGCATCGCTGATTTGATGCTTTTTAACCAACTTCAATGGAAATCAACTCTTTGGTCTCATGTATTAAAACTGAATTTCATTATATATATATAAAACTCAAGTGGGTTAGATACAAATGGTGCAATAATTTTTAGGTTAACACTAATGATGCTCTGGTCAATGGACAGTCGGCATAATAAGATGAGATGTTAGGTTTTTTAATCAAGTTTTAGATTTTAAATTTGGCAATAAAAAAAATTATGCTAAAAGAGCTATCCCCTAATAGGGTCTCTACAAATATTCAAATCGAATTAGTTGAAATATGACTCAATATATCGATAGTAGAAACAAAAAAAAAATGATGCTATGATACACAGTCCTCATTTTCTTTATTTTTAATCGGTAAAATAAAAAAATTTAAATAAAATAATATGATATGTACTTAAGATCATAACTTTTAAAATAAAACTTATAATTTTTAATAGCGAAAAAAATATTTTGAGTTATAATTTTGTATATAAACTCGATTTATATATAATAGTTTAAAAAAAAAATAGGGGTGTAGATTCCTCTTATTACCGCTTCTCTTTGCCCATGCGTCTCATTGTAACACTAAAAGAGGGATGGAAAGTGAAACATTAGGGGCTTCTCTTTATCCTTTCTCGAAATAAAATCTCAGCTTTTAACATTAAATAAGGTGAGGTTGAACTATAGTAACAAAATATTTAATTTGTGTCCATGAGATATAGCTCAACTCTGACATTTTCCTCTTCGCCTTAAATGTTTTAAGTTTGAATTTCTTCTGTGTATCAAAAAATATTTAATTTATATATTCAATTTTGATAAATAATAACCGAAGTTTGTGTTTGATCATCATATTGACGAGCTGACATTAAACAATTTTTTTGCCAGAAAGTTTATGAATTTAAAATTATACGATAAGAATAATTCGGCCTGTGTAATTGTAAATAAATTAGAATCCTTACAATAAAAATTTACTCTTTAAATGAAACTATACCGAATGTATAACTCTCAAGTTATGTTTCCTTATTATTCATATTCATAGTATTTAACTTAATTTTAATACTTTACACGCTAGCATAAGTCCCAAGCACTGTTCAAAGATGCTAACGATGATGTCCTTTTTCTCTCCTTAGAAATCTCGAGTTCTAAAATAATAATAATAAAAAAAAAGCCCCGCTCGAAAAGGAAATACATGATTAATGGGGGGGCTTACCAAACAAAAGGGGTACTGTACTTGTCTCATATGCATCGTGGTGCTGACACGGAGCATCGGATATTCACTAATTTCAATTTCACTACGAATCAGAAACTTTTAAATCAAACCTCTTTTGCTACATCATTATCGCAAACCCACTTTGCTTGCCAAACAAAAGGGGATAGCAACACTCTCTCAATTTACTAGAGAGGGAGAGGGAGAGGGAGAGAGGAAGAGATCCATCATTGGGTTGAGAATTACTAATTTTTGGACCCATACACGTGCAATTAGAAACTGATGATTGCGGGTCTTAAATAAATTACAACTAGTGGATGAAAAAAATTCATGTAATAAAAGAAAAGTTTGATTTATTCAAGTGGGTGTCGCGACTTTATATTGTGTTTACGGAAAATATTGATTTCTTGTTTTTTTCTGGCAACATTTATCAAAAATCTTACACAAAAAGATTGTTTTTTTTAAAGGTTATAAACAATAATCAGTGACAGGCTAGTGGTCACAATTCTCCTTTCTCAATCTTGAAATCCAGGTTTGAATCCTTGGTAACCAAAAAAAAAAAAAAACAATAATCAGTGATGATTTTTTCTCGATCAATCCTAAATTACTTATTAGGAATTAGTACATATAGTAAAAACCTAATCAATAAATTCATAGTTTAGAAAATCGCTACAAGTAGTCATATTGTTTAAATATTATGACTGATGTCTAATTTTAACTTCAAATAAATATTATTTTAATATGATTTTATCTCTGCTCGAAAGGATAATACATGAATAAAGCAAAAAACAACGTATATGTAAAGATATTATCATTATGGACGATGAATTCTGAGTTAAGAAGTCTTTCTATTTTTAATGTTGATAAGCATGAAAAACTTCATAAATATCAAATAGTCTCCCCAGCTTTAGTCTTCAAAAATAGAAAGATAATTTACAGCATTTAATCTTTCATCGCTATCATATCTTTCTTTATGTTGTTCTTTCTGTTCAGTTAGACACTTGACTCACTCACTTCCTCATTCAATTTTCCACACATTGAAGCTGTTGTTGTGAATGAGTGATCTAAGACTCACAACTCACAACCCCATGATGTCTATCTTTTCTATTGCACCACAAGACCATCTCTCTCTCTCTCTCTCTCTCTTTCTTTAATAGCACATGCTTTTTTATTAATGTATCCCAAGACCAACTCCTATTGTATTTGTTCGAGTTCCATACGAAAGTGATCCTGACTACTTCCGGAAATTAAAATTTTTGTCCTTATTATGATCATTGTCACCCCATTTTTCCTTCAATTATTTTTGCTTTTAAAGGATATTAAATCTTTACGTTGGACGCGCCCTCTAACTGCCTGCCGAGTGTATTTATTAGAAATATCTAAAAATTTTTTATTTAGGATTAAATTTTTAAGATAAGATCGAAATTTATTTTATAATTTTAAATTCAAAACTCAATATACATGATGTATTTAATAAACAAAATTAGCTCAAATTTGAGTGTTGGGAATGAAAAAGTAGACATTGAAAGAATCGGTTCTTAAATTAGCTTTTACAGCTATTTAAATCAAATTAATTCGGTTTTCAAATATCGATGGTCAAAATAAAAAAAAAAAAGGTATTAAATTAGAATTAAAATTCTGTCATCTTTAATTAAAAAATCTAGACCAAAAGACCAGCCTATCTTCTTCACTACCCACCTATCATATTCTTGCACATCTACTTCCCAAACTTTCTCAAATACTCTTCTTTCGCCATCAAAGTGATCCAAATTTCCATACTTTCAAGAATAATATTCGGATATATTCGTTTTTCTCAAGTCATTCTTATCGTTGGAACGACAATTAAATGAAAATACCCCACATTTTATGTTGTCACAAAAAGGAAAATTTTCATTTTCCACACCTGGTTTTGCCTAACATAACTTGGTCTCTGCGGTTCTGCAAATGTCAAAAATACCCATTTGCCTTAGTCGACACCAAGAGTTGCTCCTTAAATAAATAAATAAATAAATAAATAAGGAAAATTACCTCATCCCCTTTAACATATATTTCCTAAAAAACCTAATCAAAAGATTGCTTATGTCCTTCTATCAATGATCATTTCATTAGTCGTTTAATGTCAAACAAAAATGAAAAAAAGGCATTCATATAGCCATTCTGAATATGGCCTTTATAAGCACATGGTTAGAATGCGATGGACTTAGTTGCAATGATTGCATGAGAAGATTTGCCATTGACCATGGCCACATTCAACCTGAGACGACGGCCAGGGTCTAATGAATGGGACTACTCACGGCAACAATAAAGTGGTCACAGCCCTTTTGCTAATCACCTATTATTTTGGAAATTTTGTACCGAAATAACTCAAAAAAAAAATTTAAATAACCCAAATAAAAAAATATTTTCATTTCTAACCCATATTTATAGGGCGTTGAAGACGCGACACACTGTGTCGGGGAGGGAGGGAGAGAGGAGTCCGCGGGGAGGGAGAGAGAGAGGGGAGGAGAGTGGCGGGGGGCGGAGGGGAGAGGGAGGAGGGCAGCGGGGGGGCGGAGGGGGGAAGGAGAGAGAGAAGGGAGGACTGCGGCGGGGTGCGAGGGGGAGGGAGAGAGACAGAGGGGAGGGCCGCGGAGGGGGAGGGAGAGAGAGACAGAGGGGAGGGCGGTGGGGGGTCCGTCAGGGGAGGAGCGCGGCGGGGGGAGGAGGGGGAAAGAGAGAGAGATGGGAGAGGCGCGGCGGGGTGTGGAGGGGGGAGGGGGAGTGAGAGAGAGGAAAGGGCCGCGGGGGTAGACAGGGTAGGGAGAGAGACAGAGGGGAGGAGCGGCGGGCGGAGGGGGAGGGAGAGAGAGATAGAGGAGGAGCGCAGCGGCGCCACGCTCCTCCTGCGGGGGGCGGAGGGGGGAGGGAGTGAGACAGAGGGGAGGAGTGGGAGGCGAAGGGGGGGAGGGAGAGAGAGACAGAGGAGGAGCGCGGCGGCCCTCCCCTCTTTCTCTCCCTCCCTCCCCCTTACGCCTCCCCGCGGCCCTCCCCTCTCTCTCTCTCCCTCCCCCCCTCCGCACCCCGCCGTTCCCCTCTCCTCTATTTCCTTCCCCCCTCCGCCCCCCGCCGCACTCCTCCCCTCTTTCTCTCTCTCCCTCCCCCGGCGGATCCCCCGCCACCCTCCCTTCTTTCTCTCCCTCCCTCCCCCCTCCGCGGCCCTCCCCCTCTCTGTCCCTCCCCCCTCCGCGGTCCTCCCCTCTCTCTGTCCGTCCCCCCGCCGCCCTCCTCCCTCCCCCCTCTGCCCCCCGTTGCTCTCCTCCCCTCTCTCTCCCTCCCCCGTAGACTCTTCTCTCTCCCTTGATTTTGTTGCAGATTGAAGACTATATCGCGTCTTCAACTCTCTACAAATGTGGATTAGAAATGAAAATATTTTTTTATTTGGGTCATTTAAAAAAAATTTTTTGAAGTTATTTCGGTACAAAATTCGTATTTTTGTGTTGTTTGGTAAATAATTTTTACTTAAGTACTTTTTTTAAAATTTATCGTATATATTTTTATAATTTGTTTTTTATAGTTTATATAAGAAAGAAACAATCACCTGCATTTTGGTGTCATTACACAATGATATAAAGTTTTGATGATAAAGTTTTAGTCTCTTTTTGACCTCAGGGGGTAATTATCAAGATTTAGGAATTCTTCTGGTTCTGATTGGCTTTCCGGTGGAAGAGGCTGATTGTTGATAGCGCTTTCTGACAGGGTTGTTGGATCATTACTTTTTGTCTGTTCAAGGTTTGAGTTTGCTTCTGTGGTTCCTATTGCTCAAACTAGTGAGCTTTTGGCTTTTCTTTTGTCATATTGTAATCGATTGGTTTTGTCCTATCCTGCAGGTGTATAATTCATCCTTGTTAGTGTTTATCCAGTTTGAAAATAGATGAGGAAGGCATGTGGTATGCATCGTGGGATTTGCTCCATCCCTGTAGAAATATATATATTAACTTTGTCACGCCGGTCTCAAGCTCAGATCAAGAAAAAAGGTCATGCTAGATTTCAAGCCTAGATAAAAAAGAAAAGTTACGTTAATTGATAGTAAACGTAAAATCTTAATCAGATATAATTTTAACAAGCTTGCTAACAATAGATGAAGTAAGGTGATGGGAAGAACAGCTCTACCCTTATTAGAGTAAATTGATCCAGTGGATACTAAAATACAATATCATATTTATAATATAAAAATCTATGGGCTCCCTCGTGAATTAAGTAAAACTCAGGGAGGGAAAAGTTTATTTCCGGTGAACCCAAAAAGAAATTAAAAGAATTTATTTCCAAAAATTGCAATGGAGGGTAATTTTGTCATTTGAGATAATAAACCAGTGTGAATTTGCCAATTATGTATATATATATAGAGAGAGAGAGAGATGTCTATCGCTAAAAAGGATTTGAAAGAGAAATTGTTCTAATATGAACTCGAAACAAATTCAGAGAATTATCATTTCATAGTGTTAAATAAGGTTGGTAGGCAATGTTATGTCCCACCACCACGAGTCCAGCCTTTGGTATGGTACTTGTCGAAAATTATTTATGACTTGTGGATGTTTGTATGTTTCATTCTCTCTCTTTTTTTTTGTTGACATTTGAAAGAAAATTGGGAAAATAACAAGCTGGCAAAATTTAACTCCATTTTCTTTAACTATTTGCCATTTAGCTTTTATCCATTCGTATGTTTTGTAGAAAATCAGTGCTAAGAAATTATTTCTGTAATTTTTTTTAAATGACAGGTTTGGATTTAAGTTTAAGGTTTAGGATAAATATTTCTGTAACTTTTTTTTTGAATATTTAGAATTATCTCTAAATGTTATTGTGAAAATCTTTATCTATTATAAAATGTTATATTTGAACTGTGATTATTATCTTTTAAATAAATTAAAACATAGTCAAACACTATTAAAAAATACGTTATCGGCGATAAAAAATTACTGACGAAAAAAAATACGTCGCTAATAGCGATAAATTTATGACGGATTAACAATAAAAATTAGCGATAGAAATATTTTTATTGCTAATCCGTCGCTGTAGTGGTCAACCGTGAAAAAAAAAATGTAAACCTATCAACGACGGCCGATGGAAATTTTAGTGACGAAAAATTTTCATCGCTAATCCGTCAGTTTATTGGTAAAAGAAAAAAAAATTAAAAAAAATATATATGTATAGCCATCAGTAACGGATTAGTTACGAAAAATTTACTGATGAATTATCGATGGATCAGTGATGGTTTTTTTAAATAATTCTTTTTATTCTTATTTTTATTTTATTTTGTACAAGAATAATATTATTTTATTTTTTAAAAATTTTATTATTTTATTTTAAGCTAAAATTTTATTTTTTTATTTTTTATAATAAATTATTATTTATATTATTTTATTATTATTAAAAATTATGAGATAAAAATAATAAATAAAAAAATGATACGGTTACGTGACTAATTGTAGTCTGGTAGTTGTGTTGTTTCTATTATTTTAGGCAGTTCAAACCACGCTGTAGGCATGGAGAGGCACTTTTCACACATGGCGGGCTGACGGGCTGCTGAGCGGGCAGGGCAGGCTGGTGGGTGGGCGGGGCAGCGCAGGACCAGTTTGCACGTGTGACATCGTGTGGGCGAGCGAGGTGCCGGCGGGTTAGCGTGTGGGAGAGGGCGGGGAGCGCATCTGGACGCATGCACGTGCGTGAGGGTTCCAGAATTAGCGACGGAAAAAATTCGTCACTGATAGTGAATTATCAATGACGGAAAAATTTCGTCGCTAATTTTTTTTCATATTTTCTTTTGTTAACGACGGATTAACGACCGATAGAATTAGTAACCGAAAAAATCTATCGTTAATATCAACGACAGATAGAATTCCATTGATAAAAATTAAGGGGATAGTTTTCACCGACAAAAAAAATCCGTCGTTAATATCCTTTAACGACAGATTTTTTACTTTTAACAATAGAAATTTTCATTACTGATAGCGTGTTTTTTAATAGTAAAATAATTTAAAAAGTTTAAAAAGTATATATTCTTATAAAGAATATTTTCTAATATACATATAAAAAGTGAAGTTTGTCATATTTGTATTAATATATTGATTGGGAATGGTTAAAAAGAATTTGAGAGAACCAACTCTTAAAATGAGTTTTACAGCACTCGAATCGGATTAGTCGGATAAAATCCAGATATCGATAATAAAAACCAAAAAATTAATATATTGGTTTTTTTTTTTTTTTACAAATTTTATTGCTAGCCACAAGTGGTCAAAAAATATATACTTTAATACTGAAGTATACTTTCTTGATTTTGGAATTCTCACGACATTTCAATATAATACAAAATTAATAACATTTTGGCATTTATTGACTTGGGAGAAGATCTCCAATTCTACGCATTATCCAAAATTCTTAAAAGAAATACTAAGACTGTTCATTATATATTTAAAAGAAAAAAAAAACTCAATGTGAACGTGCTTAGTGGGTTTCATATTTTTTTTCTTGATCAAAGAATATCTAATAATATCTAATAATCAATTTATTGTCCCAATTAATGTTAAATGAGTGGGCGAACTGACCCCACACTTATTTTTTTTATTTCTAAAACTTGAATACATAAATTGATTAAGAAAATCTAATACTCTTGTCACTAAACCAACAAATCATTAGCCAAAGGATTTTTTTTTTTTTTTTTTTTTTGTAAAAAGAGAGACCCAGACTCAAAATATTTACTAGAGAAAAAGAACGGTGCCAATTGAACCATCATTGGCTCAAAGGGTTTAATTTTAAGCAACCAAAGGTTGCAAAAGAGAAAAGTAAGGTATAACTTAATTGGACTTAGGCCTGAAATTTTTCTAAACGTAAAAGCTTTCTTCCTTTTTCCCCAACAAAAAATAATTTAATGATTCAAGTGGCAAACTTATAAATATAATAAATCCCTTTGATTTTATGATTTTTAATACTAAACAAAAAAATAAAAATTTTCATAATAGTTAACGTTTTATGAAAAGGTATCTGGTTTCACATTAGAAGATAACTTTTATAAAATTACAAAATAAATTAAAATTATTAAAATTTAAATTTATTTATTAAAAAATTAATTGAGTGTATATCTATCAAATTATATCTAAATTTATGGCTCGACAATCACTATGGTTTTAGAATTACAATAATCAAGTTTACATCAGCTTAGTCATGTTCGTGTTCTCATGTGTGAGCCTTAAAGTTGAATGATACAAGAGGGCAATAATGCTCGCTTTGGATAACACACTTGAGTGTGAGAAGACTTGGTCGAATTTAGAAACTGGTCAACCTAAATTGGATAATGATATTTGTGCTGACTACAATTCTTTGCAAATATATTTGAATTTCTATCAAAATTGTAAACACACGATATGAGACAAAAAAAAATTAAATAATTGGGTTAAATTCTAAATGACAGTCCAACAATTTTTGAATTTTATTATTTAATTTGAAAAATATTTTGATCGATTCAACGGTATTCAAAATGTTTTACTGATATAAACCGTCACATAAAATTTGATAATTATATTTTATCTTATTTAATCTATATAGCATTATTCAAAATATTTTTCTCAATAAGGTTCGAATTTCAACGAAAACAAATTAAGGGAAAGTTTTATTTTTGATCTTAAAAAAAAAAATGAATCCAATACAGATCAAACCGAAAGTCATTTGACTTACCGAATAACAAGTGTACCAAAAGAAATGCATTTTATTGCAATTAAATCTATATTTTTTAACATAATTTTGACTATACTAAAAAAATTTATAAGTTCCTAGATAGCTATTTAAATAGCATAATAAAGATCTTTCATTTGACCTACCAAATCTAAATCTAACAAAACTAAATTTTAACCTCCTCAATTCAAATACGATAGTTGTAATAAGACACGTAGACGTATGTATGTGTACCCCAATATAATAATTAGGTTTTGTTGTTATTACTAATTGGTCTTCCAAGTGACAAACTCCTTTTTGTTGGGTATAGAAATATGGTTATAAATTGATTCATGCAAAATATTTGACATTACCTGACCAGGTTCTCTGCAAATGAGCCTAACCTTCCAAAAGACTCCATCCATCTCCTTTCTATACCCCACTAAACATGGTCAAGACCCAGGGAAATTGGGTTATGGTCATTTTCAAGAAAATGTCACTTATGATGTCAACGCCTAATTCATCCACTCTGATATCTCTTGTACGAAATTTTAGGTTCGTGTCATATACATATACACACACACACACACACACACATATATATATATATATATATATATATATATAAATAGATAAGTTTTGTTCCTTAACGATTCAATTTGATTCAAATTAAATTTAATCTGACTCAATATGATTATTGAATCCATGGATGATTTTTTTTGTTAAATGTTACTTGTGATATGGAATAGGTTTTTTTTTTTATCTCTTAAACTTGATTTACCGTCGAGTATTCAGAATTTTACTCCAACTAATCTCAACCAATCTGCTGTTGGGTCCTAATAGGGAGGAAACTCTCCCAACGTCGTTTTTATCACTATTAAGACTCAAATCTCAGTTTTTAATGTAAGGTGATAATGTCTTCCTTACTAAACCAATGAAAATTGATAAGATATCTCCGAATTGTACAATTGGTGTGGGATGCTGGTGCCCCGGTTCTTGGAATATGATTGCCACAAAAAATAAAAAGAATAATGGGGTGAAGACGTGTCACGTTTAATTGATTGTGCCACCATAAACTTCACTACCGTACTCGATGATAAGCTTTAGAGATTGAAAATGTACAAATCAAACAGTAACATTAAACAAATTGTCGAATTGTACAATTATATCATTATTAAAATTTTTTCCTACTATAGATGAAAATAACAATTGATGGGTCCTGTTAAAAGTATTATTTGACTCAAGATTTGGTAGATATCTTTGATGACTCTGTGGAATCATTTGTTATCAATATTATTTATATTAAAAAATTATTTTATTAAAATTTTGAATTTCTCTTTTTTTTATATAAAAAAAGTATATATATCAAAAAAAGAAAAAAAATACATATATATATATCAAGGCATACATGATATACTCGAAAAATCATCAAGGAGGTCTATACAAAAAATATCTATGCTCACCCGGGTATATCATGATGTATCCAAAAGTTTCTCTCTCTTCTTTTATTTTATCTCTCTCTCTCTCTCTCTCTCGTATTTATTTAGATTTGTATATATATAATTTATATGAATATTATTTGAAGTAAAACCAACACAATAAATAATTGCAATAATAAGATAAAATGTGGGATAATTTCATGACCATGGCCCTATTGTGACTAAATATTATTGTTTGGTCCTCTTCATGGTTGTTTGCACCAAATCCACCATGCGGACACGTAAGAAAGAATCAGGACTCACTTTTCTTAAGCATGCAATACAACCCCCCATGATTTTCACTTTACCACACCTTTTTGTACATTTTCTTTCAGATTCAGTCACTAAAAGTGGTTATGTCTTTATTAAAAGTAATTATTTTCTTTTTTTTAAAAAAAAAAATCTTCATCATTCAGTCTAATTTTCCTATGGTTACTCCTCTCTCTCTTTCTTTTCTTTTTTTTTTAATTGTAACTTTTGATTTCAAAATTACCAAAAAAGTAAATAAATAAATTATACTATAACATCCCTATGTTTTAACAATCGAAGAATATATCAAGGAGGTATTATTATTTCTTTTGTAATACTATTAAGAATATACAATTGTTTTCCCTAAAAGTAAAAAAAAAAAAAAAATGTATATCTTTTAAAATAGGGCTTAACATGATAAGACCTTGACACAGCACGAGCCTGTCTGTGCGACTCCTAGGGGCCTGTCTTGATGCTGATTTTGGTACTATCTGAAATGGTATGTTGCGAATTTTATTTTGCGGTGTTTATTTATTTATTTATTTTTTTTTATAAAACACCGATATCAATAATCATATTAAAATTATTAAAATTTGATTAAATTATATTTGAATTAAATTGAATTTCAAAGAGTAAAACACTTCCGGTATATGTTTTTACTATACTCAAAATTTGAATTTAAAATATTATTTAAAGGACATCAGTATTCAATTATTGAATCAACTACATGTCAATGATAATTTTGATCAATTTGTATCATGATCATTTCAATTTCAATATCGATCAATTTGATTATGATTATATAAATTTTGATCAATTTAGTTTAGAGTTATTTTAATTTTAATCGATTGGCATTACAATGATTTACATTTTAATCAATTACAATTACGATTCTTTTAATTTTGATCGATTGAAATTATGATTATAACAATTTTGATAAATTGGTATTACGATTATTTTAATTTTAATCCATTGAGTTTACGATTATTTTTATTTTGATCAATTGTGATTACGATTATATCAATTTGGATCAATTGGTATTACGATTATTTCAATTTTGATGAATTTGAGTTACGACTATTTCAATTTTAATCAATTGTTGTTGCAATAATTTTAATTTTAATCGATTGAGATTTTGATTATTTCAATTTTGATCAATTGAAGTTACGATTATATTAATTTTGATTAATTTGGGTTTTGATTATATAAATTTTGATCAATTAGAGTTACGATTATTTCAATTTTGATCAATTAAGATTAAAATTATTTAAATTTTTATCAATTTGGGTTATGATTATTCTATTTGGATCAATTAGGATTCTAATTATTTCAATTTTGATCAATTTGAATTATGAGTATATTAATTTTGATCAATTGAGGTTACGATTATATTAATTTTGATCGATTAGAATTACGATTACTTCAATTTTGATCAATTGAGGTAACAATTGTTTAAATTTTGATCAATTTGTATAACGATTATTTTAATTTTGCTCAATTGGGGTAATAATTATATCAATTTTGATTGGTTGGATATTTGACACCTAAATTATAATAACATTGCAAGCTCCAGCAGCAGCTGCAATAATGAAGTTTGCTTTGGTTCCTATGGATTTTGCTCCAGTTTTATCTAAATAAAGCCTCTTATAGAAGCTGTATCCGTAGAAGTAGAGAAACTGCGAAATAAAGGATTGCACATTCTTTGTACCGAGGCCCTGGTATAATGAAAGAATTTGGCGGGTAGAAATGGACACCCATAGAACATCAGCTGTATTCCTGCATAAGCCAGGGCAATTTGTCACATACATGACTTAACCCCTTACTTGGGAAAGGAGAATGAGGGAATACGGTTTTCCCTTATTTGGGGAGTCGAGGGAAGGCGGAAGTAAGAGAAAATAGAAAGCGAACCACCGCACCCCACCCCACCCCAAAAAAAAAAAGAAAAAGAGAAAACCAATTCTTTACCCTCCAAAATGGAGGACGAGAAAAGGAAATCGCATTCTTTACCTTCCACTCTCTTCCTTTCTGAAATCATTTCTCTTATCTGGTTTCCATTCATCCCAACACATTTTTTATGTAGAACATAAATGCACTTCAAAGTGAACACATTTTTTATCCACACACTTTAAATATTACCCGGATGCATTTTCACGCTTATAAAGAAATTCTACATTACCTTGTGCTCCTTATGCCCCATACACAAAATCCCTGTTAATGTGTCGTTTTATAAGTTCCATTTGACGCTTTTAATTTTTAACTGGTTTTACTTATTAAAATTAAAGTAACAAATAACGAGGGTCAATGGTTAATGGCCCAAATTATATGGGGCGCAACCATAGTGAGGCCCACAACTAGTCAACAAACCTCATCAACACTCGCCGATCACTCCCTGCTCGATAGCCAACTATTAAGCATCTAGACTGATCAGTCCCAAGATCTCCTTAGCACTCGACAGTCGTAGTCGATAAGAAAAGTAATCTCTACGATGATCTGAACTTTCCAAATCAGTAAGATTTTGTAATCTTTGATAATCGTATAGCATGATTCTCCGAAATCTCAGAATACTTACAGAAGTAAACTAAGTTTTTATCACCCTGTTTACACGCAACTATCACATACAAAAGCTATATAAGCTCCAATGTGCCTACCACCTAGGTAAGTTCTCTTGACCTACATAAAACACACAAAAATATATAGAGCTCTGTCTCACTCTCTCTTGAGATCATTTTGTTTCATTCCTTTCGAAAACCGTTCTCTAAGTTGAGCTTTAGGACCTCTCACATTAGAGCACCCTTAGATAGTTTTTAACAGGTCTTATAGATCAAGAGCATTAGACGGCCAAATCATCCCATTCGAATTAGCATAGCCATCATTTGTGGAGTCTAACCCACCTCCAATAGATTTGTGTCATCCTTGTAAACAGACTAATTTCCCAACCAAAATAGCTCTTACTGTCATCTTCTTCTCCTCTCCATTACAACCCTAGTCAAGAGAAAGAGACTCATAATCGGTTTTGACGATGACCATTTGATGGGAGTTGATACTAACCGAAACAATCTACTAATCATCACTGTGCTAGAATCGGCTCATACCTTGTTAAGAGGACATTTGTAGATCAAGTAGCGGATCATGACATCCTCTTCTGGAATGCTTTTCAGTAGATGGGTCTTGTCTTATCTCATCTTTGACCCTCAGACCGGCCCATTAAAGGCTCACTGGCGAATGTATATGTTCGGAAGGTATTATCCCACTCACTGTATATTTGGGAACATCTTCTCATCATATCTCCACTAGAACCACTTTTTGTGTGGTAAAACTCTTGTCCCTTTATAATACCATCCTAGGACGTCCTAGTCAAGCACTACCAAGCACTAAACACACGACACTCAAATTTAGAACACCCTTAGGAATTGCAACTCTTTGTAGTGATCCTGATCCATCGACCATCCCCATAACGGGAGAAAAGGAAGAAGTCTTATCAATAAATATTATGAAACTCGGGAATGACATTGAACAATAATCAAAACCTACACCTGAAGAGGAGGCAGTCAAAGTATCAATCATTGATGCACCTAGTCAAACGAATCCAAATCAGTGCCCACTTGCTGACAGCTCTTCAGAGAGTAATCGTGGATTGCTTACGATGTCATTCCAAAATCTTTGCATGGTCCCCCGAAGACATGCTGGGCATTCACCCCTTGGTCACAGTTCACAGATTGACTATGGATGCCAGCCGCAAGCCTATCAAACAAAAGAAAAGGTATTCACACTAGAATGCCAACATGACAGACAAAAAGAAGCCCACATTTGAGAGGTGGAATACCTCAAGTGGTTAGCCAACGTAGTCATGGTAAAGAAAGTAAATGAAAAGTAGAGAATGTGCGTGAACTTCACCGACCTCAATAAGGGATGTTCAAAAGATAACTTTCAACTCTCTAATATCAACAAGTTAGTGGATAATTCATTTGGCCACCAGCTTTTAAGTTCCATGGATGCATACCCCGAATATAATCAAATATGTATGGCTCCTGAATATGAGGAGAAACCTAGCATCTTTATAGAGTTTGGTACCTATTACTATTCGGTCATGTCGTTCGGCCTCAAAAACGCTAGGGTAACCTTTCAATATCTGGTCAATAAGGTCTTTAGTAAACAACTCAGTAGAAACGTGGAAATCTCTATCGACGATATGCACGTCAAATGCATTGATGCCAATGACCATGTTATGGATCTAAAAGAGACGTTCCAAACACTGGAATGATAAAACATGAGCCTAAATCTTGCGAAGTGCATTTTTGAAATCATGTTTGGGAAATTCCTAAGCTTCCTAATTATCAACTGAGGAATCAAGACAAATCTAGAGAAAATCCAAACCATACTCGACATGGCTCCACCAAGGACAATGAAAAAGGTGCAATGCCTCACGGATAGAATTGCATCCCTCAATCGATTCATGTTAAAAGTAGGAGAGAAGTACAAACCCTTCTATGATACTCTAAAAAAGTCTCTGAAATTTGCATGGACACTTGAATACCAGACCGCATTCGAAAAGTTCAAGGAATACCTCATGTCACCTCTGCTCCTCTACTGATCAGTCCCATGTGAGAAACTCTATTTCTAACTCTCTATTTTCGATCAAGTATTCTGCTCTGTCCTTGTGAGATGGGATTCCATCGCACAGAAACTGGTGTACAATGTCAGTCAAATACTCCATGTGTCTGAGAGTCAACTATCGACCTATCGAGAAAATAGTTTTTGCCCCGGTCATCACTACTAGACGCCTCCGACACCCTACTTCCAAGTCCATACCATCATGGTGCTAAACAATTGGCCACTGAAACAAATCTTACAAAAAAGGGACACTTTGAGCAGACTCATCAAGTGGAGCATCGAACTAGGCGAGTTCGATATTGAATACCAACCAAGACCAGCTATCAAAGGCTGATTGCAGACTTCATCCTTGAGTACACATTCCCAACATCCACCTAGCAATCCCCTACCAATGATCAAGGAAAGTGCCGATTGCCTGAATGGACTCTCCATGTAGACAGTTTGTCCAACTTCAAGATTGAATATGCCATCTATTTTGACTTCCAGGTGACCAACAACCAAGCCAAATGTGAGGGCCTCCTAGCAGGGTTATGGATTGCAACGTCATTAAGGGTTCAGAACATACGGGTCTTTACTAACAACCAATTGGTTGTCAAGCAAATCAAGGGAGTTTACAAGACCAAAGAGTCAACGATGATGAAATATCTATCTAATATACACCAATAGTAGACAAATTCGACAAGATAGACATATAACAGATCCTTTGATTAGAGAATACTTGGGCCGATAAGCTGTTAAAATTAGCCAACTTTGATTCGGTAGCAACCAACCGCACTATCTACATAGAGAGTCTACCGTACCCCAATATCAAAAAGTCCAAACAAATCTTGTCGGCAAACGGCTTACCAAGTTGGAAAGATCCATCGAGGCCTATCTGAAGCACGAGCAGCTACTGAGCCCACCCTCTGAAGCCGCCAAGCTAAGACGCAAGACCGCCCTTTTTGTCGTTATCAACGATGACCTCTACAAGAAGTCCCGCATACACCTATACCTAAAGTACTTAATGTCCGATGCAGGGGACTATATTCTCATAAAAATCCATAAGGGAATATAAGGGAATCACCTAGGTATCCGAAACCTGACAAATAAAACCCTTTAACAAGAATACTACTAGTTGACCATGAGAGTTAACGCAAATAATTATGTCAAAAGACATGACAAGTACCAGTGCTTCTCGTCAATGATACGCCAGCCCTCCACTGAGCTCTGTCCAATAGTGAAGCAGTATTTTTATGCACTTTAATTATTTTATTTTATTTTATCTTAACCTTTATTTATTTATTTTAAGATTTTTTAAAATTTTATTTTATAATATTATATTAATTAAATTTGTAAGTTTTGATTTATGAAATATTGAGTTTATTTAAGAAAATTCAGACTATACAGATAGTTGTTAGTATTTTTAAATATAATTTTTTACTCTAATATTTGATTGATTTGATTCTTACTGGGTTAGAAAAAAAATTTCAAAACCTATAAATCTTGTAAACTGATTCGGGCCAAACCGATTCTTCTCGGTAACAGGTGACAGGTATATTCGTGTGTACTTTATATTTTCCTTTTGTCCTTAATTGTTTGATGCATGCGGTTCCTCTTTACATAGGACAGTGAGCTGTACATTGGATCCCAATTTGAATGTAGGAAATAGTTCAACTCGTTACAATTATCTGGTGGAGGTTTTGTGACTTTTCATCTTGTCGAGAGAGAGAGAGAGAGAGAGAGAGAGAGCATCATTACTAATTTCTGACCTCAATAATATTTAAGTACGTTCAAAATCATTTAATTAGGTGCCGATAAATTTCAACTCAAATAATATCTTTTTCTCTCCCCATTTAATAATCTTGAGTTCGATATTAAAAAAAAAAAACCATTTAACTAGGTGATACATTTAGTATGTGTATTTTAGGACCTTTTCAAATCTAAAAATAGCATCAAAAGGTTTATTTTGTTTTTAAGTACTTATTTTGCTATTTCTATTATAATTATGTAAGTAAAACATTCTCGTGGATGGTTGTTGATGGTCAGATGTTATCCAAAGTTTTTAAAAAATTTTTAATAGTAAAATTTTGAATATTTAGAATTTTTATTGATCATTTACGATTATCGTTCTTATAGATATCAATGCCAATGGGTATGATACATAGTTTCTTGTCATAATTTCTCTTTTTTGGAGTATAAATAAATCCTTGGGACTTAATTTAATTTTGTTTTGTTGGTTCCGTTCCAGGTGGTCTGCTATAGCAGCGAAGCTACCAAAGAGGACCGACAACGAGATCAAGAATTATTGGAACACACATATCAAGAAAGTTCTCGACAAGAGAGGCATTGATCCCGTGACTCACAAGCTCAATGGTGCCACCGTTCTTACCTCAGCCAATGAAGATGCCAAGGCTGCGGCACACCTTAGCCACATGGCTCAGTGGGAGAAGGCTCGTCTTGAAGCCGAGGCTAGGTTGGTCAAACAATCGAGGCTCAGGGGTCCCCCACCCACCAAGTCCGGATCAGTTGCTCAATAAAATGGCTAATTCCATTTCACTATCACCTTGGTTGGATGTGCTACAAGCGTGGCATAAGAACATTGACATCCACAGCAATGAGAATAATAATAATAAGTTAGAACAACAAATATTTGTGTGGGTAAATATGCCCTCATTGAGAGCATTTTCCTCGATAGTAAAATTTATTTAAATTTAAATTTTAAATTAAGGGATAATGGGTGGTTAACCTATTATCCCCAACTACCCCACTTCTCTTTAACTTCTCCCTATTTTATTTTACATGAGTGTGTGTGTCTCCTTCTCTTTTAGTTGAGTGAATTGAAGAATTATTTCCAGAGAGGTTGAACACACATCAAGATAGCATACAATATTCTCTATAGAGAGAGATTGATTGAAGGCTTAGGAAAAATTAGAAATAGGAAATTTTTATATCATTTTCATTATTAGATTGAGGGTTGTGAGATTGTGACATTACAGTGATAACTCATTTGACTTGATTGTCATCCCGATTGTGAGATCTTTGAGAAATGTATCGTGATTTCTGGATTGTCAATATTTGTTTATTGAGATATACCCGTAAACTTAATCTTTTAATTATTTTGAAAAATTGTCATACTTTCGTTTGTGACAATTAAATCTAACAATCTGAAATTGGACAGAGTATCAGACCTTTTGAGTTTACCAGAACCTGCGATGGGGAGATTGTCGAAGAAGAAGATGATGAGATTATTTTCGATGCAAGTGATGCATTGGCAGTAGAACATAATCTTGGAGATGGATGTCATGTTCAGGGGCTTTCAACTATTATGCACAAGAGTTTTAATGAGCAGATTTCAGCGGGAGGAGCTTTAGAGGAATCCAATAATGGCATTGAAAGCTATTATGGAAGCTATCATGGATCCTTTTAGCTTAATTCAATATTAAAATTGAAGATAATCGGTGACGGATATTAACAGGTTGATTGGTCTGAAGAAGATGGTGTTAGTGTTCGTGTTACTACCAGAGATGGCTATCTCTGGTTAAATAAATAAATATGAAACACAAATGTCATACGTATGTTAAAGTGAGACCGGCAATGTTTACCGATAAATGCCAAATCCACAAATTCCAATAAAAAATCTTAGCTACCACAAGGTAATCATATATCATCCCTCTTCCCTAAATAAAATTTTACCATACCTCTGTGGCATAAATTCGGTCTTCAAAATTTACTTTTTAATGATTTTTTCTCTCTCCTTTTTAGGTACTATACTAATCAGTATTCAAAATTATATTCTAATTAATACGGTTCAAACACTTATCAGATCCATTTTAGAGGGACAGCCATTTTAGAGGGACAGCTATACAGCTCTCCTTTTCTCTCTAATCCAAGTCTAATTTTTCACTCCTTTCTCTCAAAATTAGCTATTACTTTTTTTTCTCTCTAAAAATAAAAAATAAAATTTTACCTTAACTAATATACAAATGTTAATACCAAACAAACACTTAAGATAAAGAAAAAATTACCTAAATATTATTGAGAGGAATAAATATTTTCCTTTAATTTTGCCCACCACTCTTTTCACATTGTTATTCAAGAAAAAAGAAAATAGTATTAGGGGTTTAAATAAAAAGTAAAAGAAAATAGCATTAAGATGTTTGATAGTCAAGAATTTTTTTTTCTAGTCCCAGGCTACGTTGCACGGAAACAAAAATGAGAAAATGACGAGACAAAAATAAGAAAATAAAAATAGATACGAAACGATATGATAAAAGAACACTTTATAAGAATAATAGAACTATTTAATTTATTGTTTAAGTATAAATCTTGCAAAGCTCTGGTGCCGTTTGTAACCACAAAACATGAGTGGACACTGGGGTGTATTCGAGCCGAGTCGATCCTGAGTATCCATATACTCGAAGTCGAACTCGAACTCGACTCGAATGTATAACAAACTACTCGAACTCGGCTCAAAAACTCGATTATTTTATAATATATTAATATATTTTATTTTTATATTATATTCATATATTAATATATATAATCGAGTTACTCGTCGAATTTTCGAATATAAAATTTTACTACTTGAATTTGACTCGATACATGATAAACTCGACTCGAATCCGAACTCGATCAAATTCGAGTCGAGTCAAGCCGTTGACCGAAAGGCTCACGAACGACTCAAATTCGACTCGATTCGTGTAACAGCTCTGGTGGACACTCCACGTGAAAGAGAGAACAAAAAAATGAGCACTACCCCCTGTTTTTCTGCTCCATTTGAATCTCACCCTTTCTTTACTTCCTTAACCCAAAATATGAAAAAGCAAGCTCAATATTTCAACAATTAAACCGATTTTCATAATTGTAATTTTTTTATGGAAACTAATTCGATTTCCGAATCTATTAAAACAAAATCAAATAAAATAAAAAAATAAAATTTTGCTTTAATTTTTTTTACTCAAAAACTGAATCCAACCAATAAAAATCATATATTCTTATGCTTATATGAATATACCTCAACAAATCTAAATTCAAAATCAACGAGAAAAATAACAAAAATTATGTTTAACAAAAAACTTTAAGAAATTATTTCTCAATGATACTCAGATACCACTTGTTGGGAAACCCTAGTTTGATGAAATCTATCACTAATATATGATATGTCCTAAATGTCTTGTTAAATCACTAAGAAAAGCCAAATAAATCGAGGAGAGTGTGCTTGATTCCATTGAAACCAGATATTTGTCGAGATTCTAGGTTTAATCAAACAAATTAATACTTATCCCTTGGTTTCTCTCCATGAGTGATGGGGTAGTGGGGGAGTCAAAAAGTTACTACTAGTGGATGACAAAATCATATAGTAAAAGAAAAGTTTGATTTATACAAGTGGGTGTTGGGATTTTACGTTATGTTTATGGAAAATAGTGACTTTTTTAGCAACATTTATCAAAAATCTTATACAAAAAGAGTGTTATTTCTCCTTCTTTCTTTTTTTTTCCTTTTAGGTTATAAACAATAGTGAGTTAATTGGATGATTTTTTCTAGATCAATCCTAAATTATAGTTAAAGGTTAATCAATAAATTCATGGTTTAGTAAATGGGGTGTACGACCGGTGGTAGGAAGGTGAGATTTCTACGTTGGGAGATTAATTATATTAAAAGAACTCTTTCATAAATTGGATTTGATAACACTCGAATTATATTATCATAGTATGGCTCCAAATTCTGATTAGTTATACCAAAAAAAAAAAAAAAAAAAATCTTTGATGACTTTTAATGGGGCCTTCGATGTGCATCTGCAAAATCATTTGTTATCAATATTGTTTATATAAAAAAATTTTATTTTATTAAAATTATTATTTTCTTTTCTTGGATTTGTATATCTTGAATTTTTTTCATTTTTTCTATACTCTTTTATATATATTAACTGAAATTTTATACACATGCAATCTAAAATTAGTATACATATATATAATTTATAAAAATATTATTTGAAGTAAAACCAACGAAATTAATAATTGCAATAATAAGATAGAATGTGGTATAATTTCATGACCATGGCCCTATTGTGATGTGGTATTTTTTGGTCCTCTTCATGGTTGTTTGCACCAAATACATTATGTGGACATCTAAGAAAGAATGAGGGTTCAATTTTTTTATTTTTTATTTTTTTTGTAGATTTGAACCTGTAATCACCAGATTAGGGAGAGAATTTATATCACTATATTGTTCACTTAGAGACATAGGATCACTTTTCTTAGGCGTAGAATGTAACTCATGGTTTTCATTGTTCATTTTCTTTCGGATCGAGTGACTAAAAATGGTTATGTCTTTATTAAAAGTAATTATTTTTTCTTAAAACATCTTATTAGAAAAAATAATCACAACCAAACTAAAAATGAATTGGGACGATGAATACCTTCGCTAATTAAATTGTCCGTCCGTCAAAATATTATCAGAATTAAAAATATGAATAAAAGAAATATCACTAATAACTCACGTCAAACGGTCAAACACCTCTCTTTTTTTATTTATTGAACTTTTGGTTTCAAAATTATAAAAAGGTAAATAAATAAATTATCGTATGACGTTCGTATGTTTTAACAATCAAAGAATATATCAAGGAGGTATGATTATTTCTTATGTAATATTATTAAGAATATATGGTCGTTTTCTCTATAAGAAAAAAAAAAATTATATCGTTTAAAATAGGGCTTAACATCATACGAACTTGACACGGCACGAGCCGGCCTGTGCTACTATCAACTGGGGGCCATTCTTGATCCTACTTTTGGTATATTGCAACTTGAAATGGTCGGACCGAATTTGATTTTGTTGTGTTTATATTTTTTTAATAAATTATTGATATTTGATAACTATATTTTTTAATATATGTTTTATCATATATAAAATTTGAATTTGAAAACTTATTTAAGAGATACCAATATTAATCACTAGATCAATTAGATGCCGATATTTTTGTTCTGCTTAAGCACGCAGAAAAGTAATGTCCCATACACAAAATCAGTATTAATGTGATGGTTTATAAGTTCTATTTGACGCTTTTAATTTTAACAGGTTTTACCTATTAAAATTAAAATAACAAATGATGGGGGTATTAGAGAATTAGGAGAGGGACGGTTGCCAATGGGTCAGAATCATTCCCCAAGCCCAGCAAGGTTTTCGGACTGCTTTCTCCTCTCTTTTTTTTCTTTTTTTTGGTCCCTGGCTTACCGCCCCCAATATTCGAGACTTCGTCCCGACTAATCTAAATCAATCCGCTATCAGGCCCACTTTCAGGAATCTTCTAATGTGATTTTTTTTGTTCCCATACCGAGTTGAATCTGAGTATAATTAAAGGGTCCAAAACGTTGGTAACCGCTTTCCTCTATCTCCCATTCAAGTAAAGTTTCTTTATTGGGCTGTCAACTTAAGCTCAATAATCTTGTAGAGGCCCAATTTGTCAAAGTTTCCACATAAAATGCCCACCCACGGAAATCCACACTTAAATATGAACCCAACTAGTAGTACTGGTGAAGGAACTCATCGTGCGTTTATGGTTCACTACTGTTTCTATCAAAAGTCATAAGGCAAGGGCATTTACATTACACCAGTCTATATACTTCCACCACACTTACGTATGAACAAAAATTAGTAGTTTGTTTCTTTTTTGTTACATGGGAGGACGGGCGGACTCGCATCTAACAATAAATTTCAAAAGGAGGAGGGTATAACTCATGAACTCCAGGCTTGTCCTGTCCCTAGTCTAGCAAGCATATCTGTGCAGATATTACCCTCTCTTTGAGCAAAAATTACCTGATGCACCGACACGTTATGGATTAATTCCTGGCATTCTCGGATTATGTGATAATAAGCATGTGATGGAACTACATCCGAAGTAAAAATCGAAACAAGCTCAGCTGAGTCAATCTCTAGAATAACCCGGAAAAATGGGTACGATTCAGAAGGATCAGACCCTCTCTGACTCTACATAGTTCTGTCATAAACGAATAGCAATATATGATGATCCATCTATATTTATCTTTTAAAACTCATTATATTTATCTTTTAAAAATTGAAAATTTTCAATGATCCGAAGAAAGTATATCATATAGAGGATTAAAAAATTTGCCCTTATGATAACACTTGCAACTGCATTGTTACTCTAAACCAACCCACCATTTGTTTACCCTTATTATTTATTAGTTTATACCATAAGTGTTTTAACAAATAGTAGAATACTAAATTTCGTTAATCAAGATTTCAATTTTGAATCTTAAGAATGAAGAAAAAAAAATAGAGTTTTTAAATTGGATTTCATAATATTCAATTCAGATTGATCAGGTAATCTAGATCTGATGGTCGAGTAAAAGAAAAAAAAAAAAGAACACTTTTGTTAGTACCAAAAAAGACAAAAAATTGTGTGCCAATTGCTTAACAGTAAGGGTGTTTCCTGAACACTTTAATTGCTTATTTTAGGAATATGTATTGCCGGAATGCCTATTCTCCTAAATTGTGTGCCACTTGCTTAACTTTCTTGTCCTCACTTGTTCCTCTCTCTCTCTCTCTCTCTCTCTCTCTCTCTCTCTCTCAAACATGGATTAATTTTTTTTGCAAGTACGTGAGAGACTCGAGAGGATTGGATGATTTGTGGTTTAATTGGAACCACTCATTGACATATATATATATATATATATATATATATATATATATATATATGTATGTATGTATAGCACACCTGTTTAGATTTTTTTTATATTTTTTTTTAATTCGTCATCCTCGAGGTTATCTTACTCAATCTCTCTCTCTCCCTCTCCGTCGCATCTCTCCACGTCACCTCTCTCTCTCTCTCTCTCTCTCTCTCTCTCTATTACAAATATATTTTTTTCATTTTATTTTAATTTAATGTATTTAATTAACAATATAGATTTAAATATTTAAATGTTTCATTTTTTTAAAATTTTAAATTAAATAATAATATTTATAAATTTACTTAATAATTAAATTATTGAATAATGTAGTTTTGCATTATGATTTAATATTTTAATATTTTGTATTACAATTTATATTTAATTAAATATCAAAAATCTAAATATGAATGTTTAAATATTTGATATTTCAAATTATTTTTATATTATATAAATATTTAGATTATTTAGATTATTTTTTTAGATTTTTATGTTTTAAAAATTTTAGATTAAATATTAATTTAAAACATATTTAACGCATTCGATATGATTAATGTGTGCAACTAGAGGATAACCTCTTAATCCATTTAAAATTCTTTCACCATACAATTAATAAATACTTTAGATATATGAATATTATTATTTGAAATATCTAAAGCATAAGGTTGGTAAAATTCTTTGATAACATAATTAGTAAATATTAAAATAAATGAATTTTATTATTTAAAATAAAGCATATGACCCAAAAAAAAATAAGTAAAAGTTATGTCTTGATCCGAGTGAGGATAATTGCATATTTATGAAGTTTTGAAAAATCCAACCATCTCAAAATTAGATATAGATATAAACGTCTCTCCACCGGCAGCCAAGAGGAAACATCAATACTTTATATAAAAATTTGTTTTATACAAAATCATTTTATTTTTGCCAAGATTATCCTTGTAAGAAAATGCCTTCGACGAAGGCTTGTTCCTTTGTCGACGAAGGAACCGGCCTTCATCGATGAAGGTTCATTCCTTTGTCAACGAAGGCTCACCTTGGTCGTTTTTTTTTATTTCATCGTACTTCACGTCATCTCACTCGATTTCTCTCTCTCTCTCTCCGTCTATGTCATGTCTCTCAACGTCACCTCTCTCTCTATTATAAACATTTTTTTCATTTTATTTTAATTTAATATATTTAATTAACGATATAAATTTAAATATTTAAATTAAATATTTAAGTGTTTTATTAATATAAAATTTGAAATTAAATAATAATATTTATAGGTTTACTTAATAATTAAATTATTGAATAATATAGTTTTACTTTATGATTGAATATTTTAATATTTTGTATTACAATTTAATATTTTATTTAAATATCAAAAATCTAAATATTAATATTTAAATATTTGATATTTCAAATTATTTTTAATATTATATAAATATTTAAATATTTAAATTATTTTTTTAGATTTTTAGATGTTAATAAATTTAAATTAAATATTAATATTTATAAATTTTTTACAATTAAATCTTTAAATATTATAATTTTAGATTAATATTTATATATTTAATAAAAATTTTTAATGATAAAATGAGAACATTCGTCAACCTTGTTGACCAAAGGCGCTGTTTTCATCGGCGAAGAGGTCTCTTTTTTTTTGTACTATTTCTTGAACATCATTAGGTATCTAGAAATTCGTTCTGATTAATCCGGATTGATCGCTGTAATGGCTCTTTTTTGAAAGGTGAACCCGAGGGCCCGATACTCTCAGTGGGAGTCAAATCTTGATCATATTTAAGAAAACTCAATCACACATCCAATTAAACCAACCAATGTTAATCGAAGGCCTCTCTGTCTCCCTCTCCTCTCTTTTTGTTTGGTACCATGTTTTGGACACCACCCGGTATCCGAGATTTCGCCCCGACTAATCCGGACCGACCACTGCAGTGGTTCCTGTTCGGAGGTCGGGTCTCCCAACGGGAACGCTCCATACACATGAGGGCTCGATGTTCCCGGTGGAAATCGAACCTCGATCATGTTTAAGAGAACTTAACCCCACATCCAGTTAAGCCAATCCAGGTCTCCCTCTCCTCTCTCTCTCTCTCTCTCTCTCCCCCTTTCCCTCTCCCTCCACGTCATCTCAATCCCTCTCTCTCTCTCTCTCCTTCTCTGTCCTCTCTCTCCATGTCACCTCTCTCTGTCTCTCTCTCCACCTATCCACTCTCTCTCCCTCTCTCTCCTCATTAACACTCTCCCCCGGCCCCCCGGCGCCGCTCTCTCCCCTCCCTCTCTCATTAATTCTCTCTCTCATCATTAACTCTCTCTCTCCTCATAAAAATATTAAAAAATAATTTTTATAATTAAAAAACATTTACAATATAAAAATATCCTCCCACCCTCCCACGTTGACTCATTCTTTCTCTCCTCATTAACTCTCTTTCTCTCTCTCTCCTCATTAAAATATCAAAAAATATTTTTTATAATTAAAAAAATCTATATTATAAAAATATTATAAATTATAAATTAAATTTTTTAATATTAAAAAATATTTAAAGAATATCATTAAAAAACATCTGTAATATAAAAATATTAAAAAAACTTATAATGTGATACTATAAAAATATTTTAAAAAATACTAAATAATAATTATATAAAATAAATGATAATTTTATTATAAAATTTTATGATTATACAAAATTATATTTAAAATGAATGATGTATAGTAAAAAAAACTATATTATTACAATATTATAAAAATTATAATTATAAAAATATCAAGTAATGAAATATTTGAAAATATTTTGATATTAAAATAAATACTTACAACTGGTCATGTATTATTATTATATTATATAATTAATAACACATCAAATCAAATGATAGTTTTATTATAAAATTTTACAATGATACTATAAATATTAAAAAACTTTGATATAGATGATTTTATTATATGTACAATATTTTTACATACAGTAAAAATATTATATGTAAAAATATTATAATATTATAATATCATAAAAATAATATTTATAAAAATATTAAATTAAAAAATATTTTAAAGATATTTTTATATTGAAAAAAATGATCATAATATTATAATACTATAAAAACTATAATTATAAAAATAGTAAATTCAAAATATTTTTATATTAAAAAAGTACCGACAACCTTTTCAAGTTTCTCCTATGTTTAAAAATAAAAGATAATTTTTTTTTTTGTGTGTGTTAATATGCTTCTTAGTTAATAAAAGATTTTTAACCAATGATCTAAGCTGCTCCAATATTAACAATGATAGGCAATTAGCAATAAGTAGCATAATTAATCTTCATTTTAGCCTTTTTCCCAAATATACTATTTTACATATACTTTTTAATATAATTGTATTTCTAAAAAAAAATATTTAATATTCATCATAAAACCCAAAATGTCTTCTTTTTTAAAAATTCAAAATATATTATTTTTTGGGAAGTAAAAAATAAACGAAAAGAAAAATTCAAACTTCAGAAAAAAATTCAAAATATGTTACCTTATATGTATGGTATAACATATGTAATATATGAAGTGCATAGCTTTGGTCAACTAAAGTACATAGCTTTAGTAGACTAAAACGATCAACCAATCTATTCCTCTTGCTGATAGAGCAAACTAATAGCAACAGACAGTTGGTCTAGTGAGATGTGATATTAAATCTCTTAATTAAGTTTTCGAGTTTCAGTTTGGATATGAAAAAAACTACGTTGGGAGATTAGTTCTCTTAAATGGACCATTACAAATTTCGAACCGAATTAATCGGAATATAAATCCAAATACATAATGATATAATAAAAAAAATAGAACAAATGAAGTAAAAAATAAATAAATTGGGCTCCTCTTTGGGTGGGCTCTGACCCATTTTGATTTGCTGGGCTTAAATTGGGCCCATATAATCTAAGTTTTTCTAAAGTTTTTATCTCGATCACCATGTTTTTATTTTTTATGTTTTATAACTAAATTTTAATCCTGCAACGCACAATGGCGCGGTATACTCCACCTGTTATTCTATAAAATGGGGGCGGGGAATCGCATAAAAATGTTGCAGTCTATCCGCCGTTCACCATCAACAAGATAATTCTCCATCTTTTGTCTTTTTTGCATTAAACATCTTTTTTTTTTTTTTTCAAATTTCTTGTGACCATAAGGAGCTGAAAAATCAAGAATCCTTTTCCCTCTTTATGTAAGCATTAGTATATGTCAACAAAAAAAATTTCTATTGATTTTAAAAAGTTCTGCTTTTTTTTTCTGTTTGTAATTGGAATCCTATCACTAAAAATAATAAATTAAAATAAATTTAAAAAATCATTTTTAACTAATTTAGTTTAACCCAAAATCATTTAACCTTGTGGTTCAAAAGGTATTAAATTGCTCTTAAAAGATCGTTATTTTGGTATATGGAAACTTCTCGATACTAACTTCTTCCATTTTTAAAATGTTTTTCAAATATTTCTTATTTTAAAAACGTCTTAATATATTAAAATAATTGATATTTATACAAAAATCTTATATTTATATATTTTTCATATTTAATAAATTATTTACTTGTTTAATTATAATTTTTATTTTTATGTTATTTTTCTTATAATTAAAATTAGATATTTAATTATTTTAGATTTTTATTATAAAACGTGGCTATTTATTAATATTTATATAAAAATCTTTATATTTTTTATATTTTCGTATTTTCTCATATTTCTTTTTTTTTTACAAAAATATCTTTTTTTCGTATCGTTTCGTATCTATTTTCGTTTCCGTTTCCATTTCCATTTCCATACAAACTATGTTATCATTTTGCCCTCTCCATTTAATTTAGAAAATTAAACACAAAAAATAAATAAATCATTCATTATAAAAAGAAAAATATTAATAATTAAATGGTTTTGCTCCACCGAACAGCACTATTATTGTCTCCCTCCAATCCTCCAATCCACCTCCATCATCCCTCAAAACTATTTCTTGTTGTGCTTAAATTCAAATTTAATCGATTTATATCAAAAAAATTAATGGATTTTTTATTGTAATTTTTATTCTTTTTATCAGACTCAAAATTTAAATTTCAATGACTTATTGTCTTTGATTTTTTTTTTTTTGAAAATACATAATTTAGGAGAGGTTTATATTGGACTAGATACATTGAATATTGTCGGAGAATATTTGGTGTATTTTTGACTTAGCCTTCCAATCTTCTAAATATAGAATATTCTACTTTCCTCATTTTTAATTTTCCTGTTTCCATTCAATTCAATTGAGGCAACCTTCTTTACTTAATCTCGTTATGGTATCAGAGCCATTGGCTCACGCCCATACCAAACAAAACCTGCTCCTAATTCGTCCCTTCAAAACAATCGCTACTTGTTTAGTACAACTGTCACCATGGAGCCATAGTCCTCACCAACACACACCACCTTCCCAATCTCGTCCATAGATGCTGGCATAATGATTGAATCGGTTATGGCTGACGTTAATCCAGCTAGTCAATGCACTACGCGCACAATCGTTTTCGCTCAATGTTGCTACGCAAGCGCCATTGAAACTTACTACCTCAACTCACCTTCCGTGGAGCATACAATTTTCAACTCTCCTTACCGGATATGATTTGCTTGGTTTTGTTGATTGCACATACACATGTCCTGAGCAAATAATCACGGTCATTGGTGTCACAACCATTAATCCTACGTATTATACATGGGTGCGTTGAGGTCAACTCATCTTGAATACTGTTATTGGTTCATTGTCCCCGATCTTGATTCCCTTTATTGCAACTGCCCAAACGTCTCACGTTGCTTGGTTGAACTTAGCTCTTATGTATGGTAAACCAATACGTGGTCAAATAACTCAATCAAAAACCCAACTGAGTCACCTAATCAAAGGCTCTCAAGCAATCAGAGTTTATGCAAAATATCAAGACAATGGCGAATGAACTCGCATTAATGAATGCACTAATTGACATTGAGGATCTTATCATCAAGATCCTTAATGGTCTTGATGAAGATTATAAAGAATTTGTCAGTGCTATTCTAGCACGAGAGACGACAATCACATTTGAAGAACAGCACGTAAAGCTCCTCAATCCTAAAGCACAACTTGCCATCAAGAATGGTAGTCGAATAACTCTCCCAACTATTGCCAACACTGTTGCAAAAATATATTCACTGAATAGGTCGAATAATTGCCACATAGGTTCGCCACAAACTAGTGCTTTCCGACCTCATGGGGCATGGACTCCATGACGACCATAGTCACAGAGCCAACATGGTCCTCGTCGTTATCTTGGGCATCGCCAATTGTGTGAACAACAAGGACATTCTACCAAGACGTGTCCAAATTTTAAATATTATTTATGTATCTACCGGTATATGTTGATGATCTTATCATTACGGGGAATGATGATGTGGCTGTCCTGAGTTTTGTTGAATGGTTGGGTTCTCATTTTTCGATCAAAATCTTGGTACCTTAACACATTTTCTTGGCATTAAGGTTGCTTCTCGTTCAAACGGCTTATGCCTAACCAAGCAGAAATATCTCCAAGATATCTTGCCAAACATAACATGGACAATTCTACACCTATTCAGATGCCATTAGCCACCTCCTCTTCCCTATATCTTCTAGATGGCTCACCGCTTGTGGATGCAACACTTTATTGTTAGAGAGTTGGTAGCTTGCGGTATCTTCTCATCACTCATCCTGACATCGCCTTTACTATCAACAAGTCCTCCCAGTTTATGCATGCTCTGACGACTCATCACTAAGAGCAATGTTATTAAAATCAGACCGAATCATCGATTCAACCGATTCAATCCTTCTTATAACAATTTTACAATTCAGTTGAATAAAAATACCGTTTTACAATTGAACCAGACTGAATCGGCGGCAACCGTGAACCGAAGTTGAACAGCCGGTTTTAAAAAACCGCGATCTAGGGTTAAAACCTAAAAAAATATTTTTTTAAGATTTTTTTTTTAATTTCTATGAGACGTGAGACTATCAATTTTTGATATTATGATTTTAATTTATATTTTATATGATTTTATAATTTAATTATTTAGTTCTTAATTATCAATATGAGTTTTAAAAGTAATTATTGATTATATATATATATTTAATTATTATTAAAAAATCAGCGGTTCGACCATATTGATCCACGGTCCAATCGGTTCAACTATATTTTTTAATTTTACGGCTCAATACACGATACGATTCTGAAAATATTGACTTCTACACAATCGAAAAAATAGGTGAAAACTCCCCCCGGTTTAGAAGAGATCTCTATTCTTTTTCTTATTAAAATGCTAAAATCTTAAGTAATCAGAATTTATTATGACCAAAGTTTCTCTCCTTTTCTTTTACCTCTTAAATAAATTAAAAAACAATTTCATATATCAGTCAGGCGACCTTCTCATTTTAAAAAATTTTAACATTAACATACCAAAAATTTTAACTCAAATAGTCTCTCGAACAAAGTGAAACTCTTAGCCAATGTTATTAAAATCGGACCGAATCGTGGGTTCAACTGGTTTAATCCTTTTTATAACAATTTTACGGTTCGGTTGAATAAAAATACTGTTTTATAATTGAATCGGACTAAACCAGCGGTTCAACCGCGGTTCAACTGTAAACCGAGGTTGAACCGTCGGTTTTAAAAAACCGCGGTCTAGGGTTAAAACCTAAAAAAATATTTTTTAAAAGATTTTTTTTTATTTTTTTTAATTTCTATGAGATGTGAGACTATCAATTTTTGATATTATGATTTTAATTTATATTTTATATGACTTTATAATTTAGTTATTTAGTTTTTAATTATCGATATGAGTTTTAAAAGTAATTATTGATTTTATATATATATATATATATATAATTATTATTAAAAATCAGCGGTTCGACCATATTGATCCACGGTCCAATCGATTTAACCATATTTTTAAATTTTACGGATCAATACACGATACGGTTCTGATAACATTGATTAAGAGTCTCTTTCGATATCTAAATGGTATACAGTCCTATGGTATTCGACTGCAACGGCACCATTCCTTGTCCCTTCATGCCTTTTGTGACACAGATTGGGCGGGGATCCTAATGATTGTATCTCCACGAGCGCCTATGTTGTCTTCCTTGGTCCTAACCCGATTTCTTGGAGTTCCAAGAAGTAACGTTCCGTTGCTCGCTCTTCCACCGAAGCTGAGTATTAAGCAATTCCTCCACTGCTACTGGATTTCAGTGGGTATGCTTTCTACTTGAAGAACTTGGTGTCTCAGTCAGCTCTCCACCTACTCTTTATAGTGACAATATTGCTATAACATATTTATGTGCGAATCCTGTTTTTCTACATGCATGAAACATGTTATCCTGAACTATCATTTCGTTCGAGAACTTGTGCAAAATGGTAGCCTTCTAGTCTCTCATGTTTCATTTGAAGATCAATTGGTTAATGCTTTTACCAAACCACTCTCCCGTTATCAACTCCAGAATATTTCTCTCAAGATTGGTGTCTCCACTGGAGCACCATCTTGATGGGTCCTATTAGACTAGATACATTGAATATTGCTTTCGGAGAATATTTGGTATATATTTGACTTAATCTTGCGGTCTTCTAAATTAGGAGAGTTAATTATTTAGAATATTTTACTTTCCTCATTTTTAGCTTTCCTAATTGTGATATAAGTTGTTTATAAATCTTTGTACACTTTTTCATTCAATTCAATTGAGCCAATCTTCTCTTGTTATTTTCTATCGGAGCAAATTCAAATTTTATTAATAATAATAATATTATTATTATTATTATTATTTTGTGTAAATGATTCAATCGTTAATTTTATTTTTTCTTTCTTTCTTTGACATCTACCCCTCAATTACATAGAGGGAGGAAAAGTGATCATTCTCAAATGGGTATTTTTGATATATTTTGAACCTCTGGTAAAGTGACTTTTTTTTTTTTTATAAATAAGATGTTGGATTTATATGCACATATGCATGCGGAAGCATGCGAAATTTTTAGAATCATAAAAGATTAAAGTTTTCGGGTATATCTCAAAGAGTAGATCGTAAAAATCCAGGAAATCACAAATCTCAATCAAGCGACCTCACCGTCGGGATGATAACCACGAAACTCGAGATATCACCGCAATACCACAACACCGCAATCGAAATCCGATGATACAAATTCTCTTCACAGAATTTTCTCCATCTTTCTCAATCGTGTCTCTTTACAATTGTTTTTGTGCAATTGTTATAATCTCTAGGGTTTGCCCTAATTTCCATATCCTTCCGTCACCACATATAGTAAGAATTCAAATCCCATCAGTTACCATTTGTGAATATGGAAAGTGAAAAATTTTCATTTTCCAAATATGGAAAGATGCCCCACGTGGGCATTAATTCCTTCATCTCCCACTTGCACACGAGAGTATTTTCATCCGTCACGAAATCACAACTCATGCGATCTCTTATATCACCCTTCTGGATTTTCATACTAGATTGAGTGTCGTGCGACTGGCGAGTACACCTGCATATAAAGACTTCTCGATGCACCTGTTAAGATATTTGAGAAATCGCCGTTAATAATAAAAAAAAAAGAAAAATATCTCGTTGTACCCCAAACTCAATACACTTACATCCATCAAGTCACTTTCCTTGTCGAAAGTGATCCCCAATATATACTCGAATGTGTATTCACTATTACGTTCGTATTCCAACGTGGATATACGCAACAGATTAGTCGGTGAATACAACACAACGATATAATGTAGATTGTTCTTCCTTTCCCAAACTCGAATCCATCGGTCTCAATTCAGCTGTTTTCCTAGATCTACCCCTTAGACCTCAATTTATCTTCTGGGTCATAGGTAAACACACTAAAATAGCAAACACTGAATCAAGACTTTTAGAGACAGTCGAAAGTAAAATAAGGGTACTAGAGATCTCATCCAATATATCTCGAACCTCACACAGTGGGAACGGGGATTATGACTAAATCATCATCTCATGTAATTGCTCCCACTATCCCTAGTCGTCTATCACACGCGATATGAAACGCGTGCTACAGTGTTAATCCATTATTTCTCAGAAGGTCTGTGCAGATACGGGACTCAGTCTACACATAAAACTCTACCCAGATATCTCAAAGAGAGTGTCTCATAAACAATATCACTATCATAGTTGATATCTGAGATCTCAAATCTGGCTATTTACAAGCAACATAAATGTGGGTATTTCTATGTCGGTCATATCCCAAATGACCTCATCCTAAACACGTATCAGGACGACTTTTGTTCGAGCTGGTCCACTCTCAATACCTCTTACGACTAGAAACCGTCTCATCTCTGCTCACTCATAGCTGAAGGTGATCGCTCGTGTGAGAGAATCGACCTTGTCTGCCTGACATATATTTTATCACATCAAAAATATACATAATATATATAAGTGTATTATTTAAAGAAATATAATTCTAAATGTGACTGAATAATGCACAAAATCATATACAAATATAATAAGTACCACATCGTCAGTTTAGTACAATGAGAAAAGTCAAAATATTCTCAAACCCAATGACTCTTTATGTGCTATAAATGAGTCTCTAGTAATGGATTTGGTGAAAGGGTCAACCACTATGTTATGTGTCGAGATGTACTTGACGGTCACTTCACCCTTCGCGATGATGTCTCTAATAAAATTATATCCGGCGTCGATACGATTGGTCCTACTATGATACTTAGAGTCCCGAGCGTAGGCGATAGCGGCCTGATTGTCACAGTATATCATCATTGGCCTCCCACTATCAGCCACAACCCTTAAGTCATCTAATAGTCTCCGGAGCCAAATACTCTCATGAATTGCGACTAAGCAAGCCACGAATTCAACCTCTATTATAGATAAAGCTATATAGGTCTGCTTCTTGCTGCTCCAAGAAATGGCACCGCCATTGAGCAAGAAGGCAAAATCTAACGTCGATTTGTACTTATCCAGATCACCGCCCCAGTCGGCGTCTGAATATCCTATGAGGCGCAAATCACCTCTCCTATAACAGAAGGAGTAGCTCGCAGTTCCCTTGAGATATCTAAAAATCCTTTTCACTGCTCTCCGGCGACCCCTTCCAGGATTTGATTGATATTTACTCACCAAACCGACTGCGTAACATATGTTTGGTCGTGTACACAACATCGTGTACATCAAACTTCTCATTGCGTTAGAATAAGGGATTTTGTGCATTTCCCTTATTTCTTCCTGAGTTTTTGGGCACATCTCAAGATTCAGACCATCACACTTGGCGATTAGAATATCAATGGGATTACAATCACTTATCCCAAATCGCTCGAGAATTTTCTTAATATAGGTCTTTTGTAAAAAAAAACCAACATTCTTTTCGATCGATCTCTCTGGATCTTAACTCCAAGGATGAACTCAGCTTCACCCATGTCTATCATGTCGAAGCTCAATGACAACCATGTCTTGATCGTCATCAGATACTAAATGTTGTTCCCAGCCAACATTATATTGTCCACATATAGAGACAGGATCACAAAAGAGTCATCATATCGTATCAGATAAACACAATGATCTTTCTCGATCATTGTAAAACCATAAGATATCACCTCCTCATGAAATTTTAGGTACCACCGTCTGGATGATTGCTTTAGGCCATATATCGACTTCCGAAGTCGGCATATCTTATCCTCATGACCTACTAGAACGAATCCAGAGGGCTGCTCCGTGTAGATCTCCTCATCCAGGTTTCCGTTAAGGAAAACGGTCTTTACATCCATCTGATACAACTTTAGATCCATGTTTGCGACAATCGCTAAAAGTAAACAGATCGATGTAAATTTGACTACGGGGGAAAAAGTCTCATCGTAATCAATATCCTTTGTCTGTGTGTAACCCTTGGCTACTAGACGGACTTTGTATTTTTCCATCGATCTGTCGCCCTTTCGTTTGATTTTGAGGACCCACTTGTTCCCTATGGCCTTTCTATCCTCAGGTAAGTCAACTAGGTCCCAGACCCCGTTAACCTTCATTGATTTCATCTCCTCTTTCATGGCCTCTAGTCATTGGTCCTTCATAGGACTCTAGAGAGCCTTTTCAAAGGTCTGAGGTTCCTCATCATCCTCAAGAGTCACGATGAGGATTTCATCCTCTATCGAAAAATGACGTCAGGGTACATGTTCTCTACTATTCCTACGAGGAGGATGAATCTCATTACCTCGAGATAGGTCACTCCCACTAGGATCAAGATCCGTTTGAGGCTCTTGGGTCCCACCTCTGGGCTCAATTGGGCCGTTAGACTCACCCATCTCATAAAAAGTGAAATCCTAGTCGATTTCACCTCTCTTAGGAAAATCATTTTCCAAGAACGTAACATTACGAGATTCGATCTCGGAGACCGTGTCATCTGTACGTTCACCTAGGAACACATGTCCTTTAAAATGTTCGGAATATCTTACAAAGATACATTTTTTTTCCAGCGGACCTAACTTGCCGTGTGGGTGCGAGGAATCGTAAACGTATGCGGCACAACCCCATGGTCTCAAATTGCTAAGTTCAGGCTGCCTCCCTGTCCAAAGCTCGTATGGGGTACTGACTACGGACTTGGTTGGAATATGGTTAAGAACGTAAGTAGCAGTCAACAATGCATTTCCCCAGTGGGAGATTATCAAATTAGCCTGCGCCATCGTCCATCGTCGATCTCACCATTTCCAACAGAATCTTATTCCTTTTCTTGGCTACCCCGTTCTGTTGGGGAGTAGCAGGAACAGTCAACTGTTTCGTAATGCCCTTCTCGAAATAGAGCTCTTTAAACTCTTCAGACAAATATTCGCGTTTTCGATCGGTTCTAAGAGTTTTAACTCTCAAGTCTAACTGGTTTTTTACCTCACTGATAAACCTCTTGAAGCAATCTAATGTTTCAGACTTGTGCGAAATTAGGTATATGTAACTGAAACGCGTGTAATCATCTATGAACGTAATGAAATATGTGGCTTTGTTTCGGGCTCTCACATTCATGGGTCCACAAATATCGGAGTGGATCAATTGCAATGGGGTCCCAGCCCTCATTGTCATTCCAAATGGTTTTCTCGTCGCTTTGTCGGCTATGTAAAACTCACATAAGGGCAACTCGATCGGGGTTAGCGGGCCCAACAAGCCACTCGTAGCTAACCGATTCATTCTCTCTTACCCTATGTGGTCAAGTCTACTATGCCAAATAGAAACATCATCAACTACGCTATCAGATGTATACGCAATAGACGACAAATCAGAAATTTTATTAAAGGAAACCAAATCTAACGCATAAAATCCATCATGGACTAAACCAGTATATAAAATAGAGTTATCGTAAATGACAGAAATACTCAAATTTCTGAAAATGACAAAGTATCCTAAATGATCTAAACAAATGACAGATATGAGATTCCGACGAATCTCGGGAGCATACAGCAAATCATGCAGATATAGGACTTGGTTACTTGGCAGCATCAGCTTGCATGTACCAATCTTTTTCACAACCACAAATACTCCGTTTCACATGTACAATCTCCTCGCTTGGGGACTCAATCGACGGAACTCCACATATGCGCTCCTATCTCAAGTTACATGGTCGGTGGCTCCTGAGTTTACAATCCACAAAGGAGAAGAATTAGTAAATATCACAGTGGATGAAACATAATTCATACAATGTAAAGAAGAAGGACATATCTTTCGCTCACCACACTCGCGAGCGAAATGCCCAGATTTGCCACAAACGTAGTATCGGACTCTACTCTTGTCGAGCTCATTCTTCTTACGTTTCTACCCTCTGTCACCGGTCTTCGCTGATGGCTTCCTCTTAGCCTGGCTAGGTTTCTTGTCATGCTTGCGTCAATGTGCTATTTACGCTTGACGCCCTTAGAACCCTTACTCGACTCCGCCACATAAGCATGATCGAAAACCGACCTAGCCACCTCCTGGCGCTCCTCTTCGAATACTCTCAATGTGCATGAGATAGGTTTTCACCACATCCAAGAGTCAGGTAAGGACTGGATTACTTTCAGTACCTGAAACTCATAAGACATTGGCTCCCCCATGTTTTTTAGAGAAGCGATCATACTCGACATATGTATCAAATGCTGTTTCATGGTATGATCAGGTCTTTTCTTATAGGTGATGAACCTATAGGTCAGCATTCTCAGATTAGGAGCTGACCGGGAGCCAAGGTGCTCTCTTATAGCACTCGAAACCGACATCGCAGTAGGATACTGCTCGTATACCGGAATTAGATCATCGTGTATGCTGCTAAGGAGGATGACCATAGTTTGGCCATCCTTTGTCTTCCATGTACGATACGCCTCTTCATCCAATTTCGCCTCAAGCGTATCATCTACCCCGGGATCTGTCATCTCGTATAGTATAACCTCCTCTAGGTCCTGCTCCTCGAAAACAAATTGAATTTTACGGTGCCAAATCTCATAATTGTCACTGTTCAACTTGTCTCCCTTAACGAGATCAAGTACGATACTTTTTGTCGTAACCATTGTCTCAGTCACACAGAAAGAAAGAGACGTCAGTGACTAATAATGTTTATTCTCACAATTTCATGCACCCTACGAATTAACAATCCAAAATGAATCGAGTATTGACCCTAAAGTGAGCATATGAGTCAACGGACACCATACACCATACACCACAACCCGAGATCTCATCTCACCATCCGGACTTTAATTCGGCATACAAAATCTCACAAATAGTCATAAATATCCACATAGGATCCAAAAAAATTGAAAAAATCAATTTTGGACGACTTGACACGCCGCCAGGGTCCCCATGCGCCACTGTGCTCCGGCGGCACGTCTACAAGCCCTATCATGCGCCTCCACGTGCCTGCAGGGGCTTGGGTCACGCGCCAGATGCGCGGTGCTCCCTTCACGCTCTACCACGCGCCTGGCGCGGCTTGGCTCACGCGCCTGGAGTGGCTTGGCTCACGCGCGCACAGTCGTGGCGAGTATCTCACGCGCTGCCACGCGCCTGGCGCGACTCGACTCACCCGCGCCCAGTTGCAACGCGGACTCACGCGCAGACTCACACGCTCTCACGCGCGGACTCACGCGCGGAGCCGAGTCAGCCGGGTCGGTCAATGGGTCAGGTTTGACCCAACTTGCGGTAAACGGATCGGGTCCGACTCGACACGTGTTTGGTCATGGGTCGGATCTTTGACCCGCGCCGACCCGCTCTGACCCGATCTGATCCCAAACCGGCTCACGCGCCTTTCTCGTGCGTGAGACCCACGCGCCTGCTGGACGCGCTTCTGCGCGTGTGTCCTGCACGCGCCCGCGGGTCTGGACCTCTTCTTCCTTACCTAACAGGTCTGCAACCGGGTTTTTTGACCCGGTTTTCAGAAAATTCATTTCCAGCTTATTTTTTTACGGCGATTTCTGTCGGAAAATATATTTGGACTTCCCAAAAATATTTCAAACTCATTTTTTGAAAGATTCAGTCCCTAAATACGGCGAATCAATTATCCAAAATTTGGCCCTCCGCGGTCTCGCTGGAAAACCCAGTTTCCGACAACCACTCAATGCAAAATGCATTTCATATCGTAGATCAATGCACATGTAATACAAATATGCCATTGATTTACATCAAAAATCCTTCTACACGGATAGATCTAGGTTTTTTAAGTTTTGGACACCCTTAGGGCCGAAAACTTTAATTTCAATTTTCACGGTTAAAACGTACTCCAAAAATTCAGAAACAAATATATTTAAGACCTACATGACATGGGTAACGTCACGGTATATTTGGATTCACGAAACTCATCCGTGATCCGAAACCCATTTTTGCAACCCCATATTTTTTATACCCGAAAATATTCCGAAAATTATCTAATAAATTCAACCCTATACTCTGATACCAATGTTGGATTTATATGCACATACACATGTGGAAGCGTATGAAATTTTCGGAATTATAAAAGATTAGAGTTTTCGGGCATATGTCAAAGAGTAGATCGTAAAAATCCAAGAAACTACAAAACTCGATCAAACGATCTCGCCGTCGGGATGATAACCACAAAAATCGAGCAATTTTCTCCCTCTCTCTCAATCGTGTCTCTTTACAATTATTTTTGTGCAATTGTTGTAATCCCTAGTGTTTGCCCTAGTTTTCATATCCTTCCGTCACCATATATGGTAAGAATTCAAATTTTATCGGTTATCATTTGTGAATATGAAAAGTGGAAAAATTCCATTTTTCAAATATGAAAAGATGTCCTACGTGGACATTAATTCCTTCGTATGATGTTAGGGAACCCTCCTCTCTCTCTCTCTCTCTCTCCCCCCCCTTTTCATATATCATGTACCCGACACAAATAATAAAATATAATAAATACAATTTTGAATTACCCAATGGGGAAAATATTGACCACAAAATATAAAATCATTGGCCAGAGATCATATGTACCATAAAATCTTGAAAGTAAGAAAAGTTGGTATAGGCGTATTTGATCTATAGCACTCCGCACCCTTTCGTCCACTAAGCACGCATAGTAGGAGTGATTTTCCCTCACCTATATAAAACTTTTCACCATTCTATTAATATAAAATTCACACCATTAGTCCTTTCGCATAAATTACGACAAGTGCATAACTTCATCAATCTTCCCAACTTTTTTATGGCCTGCAATGTGTTAATGATTTTCCTTTTTCAAAAAATAAAAAAAAAATCAAACAGAACCAAAAAAAAAAAATTATAATGCCAATTATGCCCTACCAATTAAGATTATTGATTTGTTGTGTGTGTGTGTGTGTGTATATATATATATATATATATATATTTTTTTTTTTTTTCAAAATCATGGTTGAGCGTTTGATTGTTGTGAAATATATGATTTGAGCTAAGATGATAATTATTTTATCGGATAAAATAACAAATTTTTTCTTCTTTGCAATCTCGATAATAATAAGTCTTGAAAATAAATTCAGAGTTTTGCATGACTATTAATAAGGTATCAAGTTAATTAAATGAGTATGATATGCACTGAGATGGTAATATTTTTTTTTATATATATATAAATTATTTAGTATTTAATAATTATATTAAATTTGATTCGATTAAATTTTGTTTAACTCAAGTTGAACCGTTAACGGTAAAACTCTCTTAAATTTTATTTTTTTTATCATATAATTTGAATTTTGAAATTTTATTTATAAGTATCATGGTAATTAGGCATTGACAAGGGTAATATTTTCTGGTGACGATACAAGGAGGGGTGACGGTGACAATACCAGGAGGGATAATCACAAAAGGTACAATTCTAGATTTAAATTATCATAGTACAATTTCATTATTGTCTCGTACAATTCTAGGTGGCTGACCCAATCGCATTTATATTTTTAGATATTGTGGCTTCAATCAATGTTATGATAAAAGTTGAAAAATTAAATTTCTTTTTCCTGAACATAAATTCCTCATACATAAGAACCCTAAATAATATGGCCCAATGGCTTGTGACCGGAATTTATGTTCTCCGACCCGTACGAGTTAGGCTTTCAATTCTTCAATTTCAATTAATTGCTTAATGAAAATTTCAGTAGCTAAACTCAAAATTATAAAAATAAATTTCTCCATTTTATATTCGACAATTTTAGTTGTATATCTAAAAACTCGAGTAATTAGGGATTACAATTTATTAGAATTGAGTGATGGTTCGATATTTAGTGTAACTTTTTCTATTACCTTGTTATTTTAGAAGTAATATGTTATGAACCGAACATAATAGAGGAAAGGATAAAATATTGTGAATATCTTCTATTTGTTGAGATAAAAAATTTCTAAACACGAACTAAAAGAAATGTTTATATGATATTTGATGTACAGAAACTTTTCAATACTAATATTTCTTATTTTTAAAACATTTCAATACGTTAAATTAGTTATTTTTTTTGTATATTTACAAATTTTTATATTTAATGAATTATTTTTTTATATTTTTATTTTTATAATTAATAATTAAATATTTGATTATTTTAAATTCTTATAATAAAATATGATTATTATATTATTTTCATAAAATAATTAATATTTACATAAAACATTTTTACTTTTTATATTTACATATTTTTTCATATTTTTTATTTTTTTATTCTTACATAATATTATTTCTCATATTATTTCATATTCCTTTTCAATTATGTTTCCATTTTCCTACAACTTATTCACTGGTCTACGAAGTCTACTCTTATAGAAAGGTCTCCTCAGAATTGAGATTGTTCCAAGATTTCGAAGAAATCCAACAACTGTTTCACTGGATTATGTGATCAAATTAGTCCTCCAGGTCTAGAGATGAGACTAAATAGACAATACATCATTTGTTTCATACTCCCAAATTATTATGTAGCCTTTCATTTCTCATTTATCAAAAATATATTTATAAAACTTTATATTTTTGTTAAAAAAATTACTTTTATTGTAAATATTATCACTAAAAAAAAATAGTAACTAAACATTTTTAAATTTGAGGGTACCCACCTCCGCTATGCTTGGCCTCAATTGAGGATATCCAAACACGAGCAAGAAATCATGCATCATGATCACCAAAAACTAATGGTATAAATAATACTGCCTGAATATTGAAACTACACATGGCCTGGTGACAGATGTTAGATTTTTTAATTAAGAATCAAATTTAAATTTTAGAAATTAAAAAAAAATTATATCGAAAGAATTCCTCCTAAAGAGAGTCCAGTAGGAGTGAAATTAGTTAGAAAATGATGATAGATATCGGTTATTCAAGAAAAAAAATGAAAGTAGCATAGTTCCTCAAATTTACAACTGAATTAAGGGGCAAATAATAAAAGTTACACCTCAAAACCTTAACTTGTTCAAAGTTTTACAACTGAAATTGACATATGTTGCAATGCACCTCAAAATGAAAATTTTGGGTTATGAATGGCGAGTGGATTATTTACCTAACCCTTCAACGGAAAGAAGTTGAATGCAAGGCAAAAAAAAAAATGACAAAGGTTGTTCTAGATTTACTACTAGGGAAAAAAACAATGTTTAATATGAAAAGCAAATGAATGATTGAAACCCTTCCGTGACCCTTACATCTTTTATGTTTTAAAGTTTGCATAAAATGTCGATGCTTATTTTGGCCAATTGATAGATACCAATACATTTTAAATAAAATTTTAAATTTGAATTTTGTGAACAGAGAAACAAACTTCGAAAGAGTTTTGCTCCTTTTTTAATTCGATTTAAATTGAATTTAGTTGAATTTAATATAATTATTAGATACCGAATTTAGTTGAATTTAACGTAATTGATTGAATTTATGTATTATAAAATGAAAATGAGAGATTAAGTTGTCTCACTCGTATAAGTTATAGCTCAATTCGCACCGCTTGTCCCTTTGTAAAATTTCCGAATTCGAATTTTCTTATATACCAAAAAAATATATATAAGAATCCTATTAAACTTTCTAAAAAAAATTAAAAATCTCCTATCAATTATTTAAAAAATCCTATAATTTTAGTCCTTTTGTTTTAAGGTCTATTAAAAATTTGCTGTTAGAGTCACATGTTTGGCATATGACATCCATAATAAATTATTTTTATTAATTTCTAAATTAATTTTAATGATTTTAACTTTTTTTCTCTTTCTCTAACTTACAACTCCATCTCAAAATCATTTAATCTCACATTTTTTTTTTATTTTTTATTTTTTACTTATTATCAATCATATTTGATTTTCTCTTCACCATCAATTTTTTGATTTTGACGAAAGGTAATATTTTCTAGTCACAATACAAGGAGGGATAACGACAAAAAGGAGGGATAACGACAAAAGGTGAAATTGTAGATTTAAATTATAATAATACAATTTCGATATTATCTCGTATTTACGAGGATGTCCCATCGCATTTATAGGTACAACGATTGTAACCCTACATAGTATTCTACATGTTTTATGCATTTTGGACGTCATGTATTCTATGAATTCAAATCAGGCTTGGACAGTATACATGTTTTTTGACATGTCTCGCAGACGTTTAACTGGAATACATAGATGCCTATAAATATTAATGCATTTTTCATTCTACATTTGGATAAACATTTTTATTTTTAAAAATCCACTCGACGGTGATATTTAGCGACGTTGCTACTAGATTCGATACCATGTACCCATGAGTCACCCTATGCACCAATGGACAGCTCTTGGATTCATTCATCCTTGTTCGCCATAAATTATGATGACAAATCTTAATCACCATTGGATGACCTTTCAAAACCCTAAATTGATAAACCTCTTTTGAAACTTCTACGTTCGAATAAGGCCTCACAAACCAATTTCCAACTCCAATGATCCTAATTTTAAGTCATCACCATAGTTTTTCCATTCCATGACCATGAATCACCTCCATCTACCACAACTAGGGTTCAAGCTTCATATCTTGAGAAAAGGGAAAAAAAATGTAGAGAGAGAGAGAGAGAGAAAGAGAGAGACCGAGAGATTGCTTGCGTCCAAGGAAGGGGGGAGAGAGAGAGAGGGGTAAATTTTTTCCTCAATTTCTTAAAAATTAAAATTTTAATATCTTTTTATTATTTTAGCAAATCGAAATAGACAAAAGGGTTAATTTTATATATTTCTATAGTTGGGGGAAGAATATATATATATTTTAAATTTAGAGAACTTTTATGTTTTACAAATAGTTCGGAGAGTATTTTTATAATTTTTCTATGAAAATAACAAACAAAGAAGCTCTAAATCAAATAAGAAAAATAAGAATCCCACGCACAAAAGGGCCCTCACTCATTACAAATTTGAAATTGGGAAGTGGGGGAGTCACCTACCGGTCAATTGTCTCGTATTAGCTCAATGTGAAATGAATTGCTCATGTATTGGTCTCTGGTTTTGGATATGCACACTCGCACGATTACTCCCCCCGAAAATCCGTGCTTCCCAGCAATTAGTATAAGAGTCAATGGTTTCGGCCCGAGACAACAACAAAAACGACCAGCTGGTATTACTCGGAGAAGTAAAATGTTTTGGCCTTTTTATAACGGCCCCACCATATTAATCTTGCCAAAAGTCAAGTGGGGTCCTGTGGAAAGCATTAGAAACTATGGCAGATACTAATAATTGCAGATTCAAGTGGCTGAGGAGTTGATATAGGGTTGTCCCCCTTCACCACCCGGGGGTTACGGCCCCTACCCACAACCCACGTGTCGGGGAGGCCTTAATTAGTAATTGTACATTCAAGGGGCCAAGTAGGCGATACTGGGTTTACCCCTCCCCTTCACCACCGATGTGGATGGGCCTTAATTGGCCGCACCGGACAAATGGCCCTTCAAATTCAGGCTGCCGTTGCTTAAATAAATTGCGTGCGTATCTCATGCTTCGATTGAGTTGCTCCAATTCAGCTTTACCAAGCGTCCGTTCTGTACTCCTTCAAATTAGTGTGTGAAAGTTAATTTTTTTTTTTAAGAAAAATGAAAGAAGGCAGCAAAGGTTATAATTTTTTAAAGAATAAATAATATTTTAATGAATTTTAGTAGTATTTCTAAAACTTCTAATATATTTTTAAGATTTTTATTCACATTACCGATGAATAATCGATATAGTAATACAAGGTGTTAGATTTTTATATACATATATATTTACGCTGCATGAGCCCGCACTGATAACTTGCAATTAGAATTTTAAGTTTCCATGTGTCAAAGAGGGGTGCAAGCAGCATTGATGATGTATTAACTCTCGTTTAGTGTATCCGACATTTTTCCAGAGAGATAATTTAAGTGTTAGTATTAAAGTGCCAAATCTTAGGAAATCTGCATATGATCAGCTTCTACACAGTCGAAGAAATAGGTGAAAACTCCCCCCTGGTTTAGAAGAGATCTCTATTCTTTGTCTTATTAAAATGCTAAAATCTTAAGTAATCAGAATTTATTATGACCAAAGTTTCTCTCCTTTTCTTTTACCTCTTAAATAAATTAAAAAACAATTTCATATATCAGTCAGGCGACCTTCTCATTTTAAAAACTTTTAACATTAACGTACCAAAAATTTTAACTCAAATAGTCTCTCGAACAAAGTGAAACTCTCAGCACATTAATTATTAATAGCTAGTCCCCACCTCGAAATTAAGAATATTCAATATTTCAACATGGTAGATGAACATAGGCAACGGCAGTATAGAGTGTAAATTATTTATTTTCGTTGCCAAAAAGTGGACCTCAAAATCTTTGCATAGATCCAATGATAAATAGCTAAAATACAATCAAATTTATTTCTTTATCCTAATAAAAACACATGCGAAACACATCTTTCCACATCTGGCTCCTCCAATCATTTCAATCTTCTTTCTCAGGGCAAAAGAGCTTGGACTGCCTTAAACAAGCTTCATATGGGAACAACTCCATGTTGTGATGTTGAGGGTTTAAAGCGAGGACCATGGACTCCTGAAGAAGATGAGAAACTCTTTGCTTACATCCGAAAGTATGGCCATGGAAGTTGGCGTTCATTGCCTCCGAAAGCCGGTAATCATTCACTCTCAGACATGTTCTTCTCTCTCTCTCTCTCTGGGTGCACTACGGTTTCGTGGTGAATATTTTTAGGGTTGTGATCTTATGACATATATGAACTGTTGTGTGGGTTAGGTCTTCAAAGATGTGGGAAGAGTTGCAGATTAAGGTGGATTAACTACCTGAGACCGGATATTAAGAGAGGAGGTTTTAGTTTGCAGGAGGAACAGACTATCATTCAGCTTCATGCCCTTCTTGGTAACAGGTGAGAGATACAGTCTTGTGTACCTGTATATTTTCTTTTTGTCCTTTAATGTATGATGCATGCGGTTCTTCTTTACTTGTTTTTGCAATTTCTAAGTATGTAAGTAAAATATTCTATTGGATGGTCGAGGATGGCCAGACGGTAAAATTTTGAATATTCAGAATTTATATCGATCAGTTACTATTATCGTTCGTATAAATATCAAAGCCAATGGGCATGGTACAGAGTTTTTTGTCATAGTTTCTCTTTTTTGGAGTATAAACTTTTGGGACTTAATTTAACTTGTTTGTTACCTTGGTTCTCCTCCAGGTGGTCTGCTATAGCTGCAAATCTACCAAACAGGACTGACAATGAGATTAAAAATTATTGGAACACACATATCAAGAAAGTTCTCAACAAGAGAGGCATTGATCCCGTGACTCACAAGCTCAAAAGTGCCACTGTTCTTACCTCAGCCAATGGAGATGCCAAGGCTGCAGCTCACCTTAGCCACCTGGCTCAGTGGGAGCAGGCCCGTCTTCAAGCCGAGGCTAGGTTGGTCAAACAATCTAGGCTCAAGTGTCCCCGGCCGACCAAGTCTGGCTCCTTGGCTTTGGCTCCAGATCAGTTGCTTAATAAAATGGCTAATACTATTTCAGTATCACCTTGCTTTGACGTGCTACAAGCGTGGCATAAGAACATTGACATGGGTAGCAATGAGAATAATAATAATAAGTTAGAACAACAAATATTTGAAATTGGACGGAGCATCGGATCTTTTGAGTTTACCGGAAGCTGTGATGGGGAGATTGTTGAAAAAGAAGAACATGAGATTATTTTCAATGTATGTGATGCACTGGCAGTAGAACATAATCTTCAAGATGGATGTCATGTTCAGGGGCTTTCAACTATTCTGCAGAAGAGTTTTAATGAGCAGATTGCTGCAGGAGGAGCTGCAGAGGTATCCAATAATGGCATTGAAAGCTATTATGGAAGCTATCATGGATCCTTTTAGCCTAATTCAATATTAAAATTGGAGATAACCGGTGACAGTCACTGGTCGATTGGTCTAAGGAAGATAGTGCTAATTTTTTTTTTTTTTTATGATTGATATTCGGACTTATATTTTGATTAATGTATTTCGAATATTTATAAGGTCTCATTTAGCGTTAGGTTCATCTTACTACTAGAGATGGCTATCTCAAGTTAAATAAATAAATGTGAAACCCAAATGTCATATGTTTGTTAAAGTGATATTGGCAATGTTTATTGATCCCAAATCCACAAATTCCACCCTAAAATTCTTAGCTTCCACTAAGTAAACCTCTCTTTTATTTTTTCACTCATAAATATATCACAATTGATATGCGTAAAAAAAATTAAAAATTACACTACAAAAAAACTAATTGTCAGTGACAATCAAAATTCTAATAACTAATAGTAGTCTTTAGAGATGAAAAAAAATTCGTTACTATATTTTGGTCACCATGTAGATTATAGTGACGACTATGAAAAAGTGGTCACCAAGTAGTCATTAAATGACATGGTGGGAAAAAGTTCACTAATTTGAGCATCATTAGTGACCGAATTTGGTGACAACAAATTTTTTGGTCACTAAAGGACACTCAAAAAAATGGTTTTCGGTGACTTTTAGTAACGAATTTTTTTCTGTTATTAAACTTGTAGTCAATTCTTACAACTTTTAGTGATGATAATAATCGTCGCTAAATGTGTATAATTGTCGTTATTAAAAAAATCATGATAATCCCACGTCGGGTCGGATGACAAAACAAAATTTAAGTTACATATAAGTATCCTTACAGCCACAACAATTGGACGGTCCAAGGACGAGCCCAACCACACCATTAGGTCTCAGCCCAGACCTATTTGAAGATCGGCAAAACCGCACTATTAATTCAAGTTGTCGATACCAGAGATAGCCATAAAGCAAGACCGCCAGATGTTGGCACCGGTGGTTGCAGCCGACTAGCCACCTAGGGCGGTTTAGGCTGCCGGTAATTTCGGCCTGACCATTCATAAGTTTTAATAACTATTTTTTTTTGTCACTAAATGCATTGACCATTTTTAGTAATTACTTTTTTTTGTCACTAAATATTGTCATTAAATGCATTGATTGATCTAATTACTCGTATATTTTAGTGATCAACTCGATGACAATTTTTTTGTCACTGACGTGGTGATGAAAAAAATTTTGGTCACTGAAGTCTAACAATTTAATAAAGACCTTTTGCACTCCATCGCCAATGACCTTTAGTGACGAAGCTTTGGTGAGCATCGAGGGACGACATTTTTTTATCACTAATGTGATGTCGTGAAGACATTTGGACCTTTAATGACCGAAATGCCTGTGTCACTAGAGACCATTTTTTTGTAGTGTTATTTAAATAAGTTTTTAGTTATTTTTTCATATTCAAAATAAAAATTTGATATTGAGGGCGTTGTTATACGTACAAAAGAGTAATCATATATCATCCCTCTACCATAGATTAATTTTTACTCTCTCTCTCTTTCATCCAAATATAATTTTTCACTCCTTTCTCTCTTTTTTTCTTTAAAAATAAAAATATAAAATTTTACCTTAATTATATCTAATAACTAACGTTAATATCAATCAAACACTAAGAAAAAGAAAAAGTTACCTATAAATTATTTAGAGGGATAAATATGTTCCTCTAATTTTGTCCCATTACTCTTTTCACATTGTTATTCAAGAAAAAGAAAATAGTATTAGGGCTTACGGAAAAAAAAAAGAAAAGAAAGGGAAAGAGAAAGAGAAGAAAATAGTGTTAAGATGTTTGACAGTCAAGTTTCAGACTCAAGTTATTATTGTATTTTTAACTTTAAAATTAGAATTTTGTTGGAATATGGTATACTTCCATTGCTTTGCAATATGAATGTAAGTCCTCTAATATATAGTAATGCTTACATATTTTTTTTTTTAATTTGGAATTTACATTAATCAAGCCACAAAAATTACAAAATAGGGAAACAAATTCCATATTTTTCCTAAACTTATCTTCTTTCTCCCTCCCATTTTAATTAACATTTTCTTTTTTTTATTAAAAAAAGAAATTGCATGTAGAAAGTGGGTTTAGTAATATTTTTAGTCAATACAATGAACCTAGTGAAAGAAACGTGGAATAGTTTCATTAAGAGATATTATTTAGGAAAATATTTTTAGGAAAAATTTTAATTATAAGTCACTTTGTTGCCGGAATCTCTTAAGGCAATTCATTCATATATCATCGTTTTCAATCCTCCGGTCAATAAATAATTGAGTAAATTATTTGCACAGGGCTTAAAGTTTACTCTATTTTCATAAATTAGTCCCTATAGTCTTTCTTGTAATACTTAAATTTCTAAAAGTGTAACGAATTGGTCGTTCCATCAATGATAACGATAGGTCCGCCGTGAACTGATGACGTGACATGACGTGACAACAAATTAGCTATGAGAATGTTGATTTGTCGCTTACGGGACATGACGTGTCAGTATTTTACTGACGTGACAGTTTCACCATATCATCTTGGTTACGTAACAGTGCCACCCTATTATCTTATTGACGTAGCAGTATCACGTCAACACAAGGGGCATTATCATCAATCTGTATGGCAGTGTCTAGCTATACCTTTTGGCACTGTCACTTCAGCGAGATAACATGATGGCACTATCATGTCAACAAGATGACATTGTGGAACTGTCATGTTAGTAAAATGCTGGCACGTCATGCCACATTAGCGATAAATTAGCGTCTTAATAGTCAAGTTTGTTACCACATCATCAATTAATGGTCAGTTTATTGTCGTTATTGTTAGAAAAATCATCTTGCTATATTTTTGAAAGTTTAAGTATTATAAGATAATATTTCTAAAGACTAATTTATAATAATGGTACAAACTTGAAGAACTGTGAAGGTAATTTACTCGTAAATAATTCTAGGCTTTCTTGTTTTTGTTTTTCCTCTCTCTCTCCTCCATCAATGGCTACTTCAGTGATTTCGACACTGAAAGCTTACTGGATTCCTCTGCTTCTTCTTCTCTCTCTCTCCGTCTACTTTCAACTCCTCGTCCTACCTTATAATTTCCCTCCTTCTCACTATGACGGTAAGTCTCTCTCTCTCTCTCTATATGTATGATTTTTATTGATTTGTTTGTTGTTTTGAATTGCAGTTCTGGGTTTGAAGAGGTATGATTCAATTGAAGAGGTAAAAAAGGCTTACGACAAGTTCGCCTTCCAGTGGTAATTGCTTTGACCTCCCTTTTTCTAGGTTTTACTAAATGATTTGTTTTTGAAGCTCTCTTCTGTTTTGATGTTGAATTGAACGTAACGTAATCATTTTTGATGTGGTTTGAATGTATAGTTTTTGACCTAAATAATGGGTTTTGGAGTTGATCTCATCTTGCTAATTTTGACCGAGTGCACTATGAGCTTAATTACTTTATATGCATGAACCTGAGTAGCACGTTCTCTTCCAGAAATGAGCATTGTCTTACATGGACACGTCTTTTGAACACGACACGAAATGACAATTTATATATTGCAGTAGTATAAAGGATATTTTTTTATGGGTGCTTCCAGATACCGGCTAAGATCTCAATTTTCCAAATATATGATTTTTTGCAACATGATAATAATCACACATTTCTAGTACATGCGTCTTAACATTTTTTAAATGAGTAACCAGACCTAAGGAAATATTTCTAGTCCAAACATGCCTTGTAATACTTCTTAATTGGTGCTCATGGGCACCTATTAATATTTCCCCAGCACGCCTAGCATGCAATGTCATGCCATGTTGGTGTCTGAGCTTCATATGCGAAGACTTGTTAGGTCTTCTTGTGCTTATATGGAAGACTCTTAGGTCACGTTGACTTGCAAATTTGGTGGTTTTATATGTCCCAGGATTAAAACATCGAATTTTGTCCTAAGAGTAATTATCCTTGTGTCTGATGGGTGTCTGACTATTTTCTTGAACAAACATCAAATTTTCATTGCATATTTACGTTTAATACAATTTGGGTAAAGGGCATTTGATATTTAAGGAAATACTAACCTTGTAATTCTTGGAGTAAAATAAATCCTACCTCAGCTATGGGATTCAATTGTCCCAAATGGGACACTTTATCCCTCAAAGAATAACAATCCTGGGTTTTAGATGTAACAAATGCTAGGACTATGTTTTCTAGGGACTATGAACTAGTGACAGTCCCAACAGCCGATTTATTTATTGCTCTTTTGGGTGCAAAATTGATATGCTTTTCTTTGGATATTGGATAATTATTCTCTGTGGTGCTGCCTACTTTTTTCACATCTTTTTATTGCTTACGTAAAGAGAGAGTTAATTTGTACCAGAATGGATAAAGGGGAAGATAGCTGGTGATATGCTTTTCTTTGGATATTGGATAATTATTCTCTGTGGTGCTGCCTACTTTTTTCACATCTTTTTATTGCTTAAGTAAAGAGAGAGTTAATTTGTACCAGAATGGATAAAGGGGAAGATAACTGGACCTTTTTTACCGATGATGTAGCATCTATATTATGTGTATGTATGAACTAATGACAGTCCCAACAGCAGATTTATTTATTGGTTTTTTTGGGTGCAAAATTGATATGCTTTTCTTTGGATATTGGATAATTATTCTCTCTGGTGCTGCCTACTTTTTTCACATCTTTTTATTGCTTACCTAAAGAGAGAGTTAATTTGTACCAGAATGGATAAAGGGGAAGATAGCTGGACCTTTTTTTACCAATGATGTAGCATCTCTATTATGTGTATGTATTGATATCATGTAATAGAATTTGTTTTTTCAGGAGTTCATGAGTGGATGATCCTAGCACCCTTGATTTTCTTAAGGTTAGTAACTTTTGCAATTGTATATAATTTGAATTTCTTTTTTCTGCTAATGGATTTATTTGGGAAGTAATGCTCTTCATAGTTGTATGTGAGGAGGCCTAACGAAGCTTTATTTCTTGCACTATGCATTACATATTGAATTGAGAAACCATGTGTTCCTCCACTTTTTGGTATCTTATGGGCAATGTGAAAATGATCTTTACTGTCTGGTAAATATTGGCTTTTTTGCTGGAGAAAGACTGAAGGGTTTGGCTTATAGATATATGGAATTCGGAATGATGCCTGTGTTGTGCAGCTGTGGGGATGAACCCTTGAATTTTTAAGGAGTGGTTCCCTTGTGTTTCTTTGTTTTTTTATAAAGTTGTCTCTCTTCTTGTTCTGTTTTTGGTACCCTGGTCTTTAGAAGGGCTGCTTGTTTACAACACAAAGGGGATTCCTAGTGTTGAGTTCATTTGTCCTTCTCATGCTATCATTTATCTTTTCTATTGTTTTTGTTAGAAGATGCATTGCTCATCATCTTATTCTGAATTCCTATTCTTTGCTTTGTACAGCAGTTCAGCTCTCTTTACCTCCGTATACTCTTTTGACATCCTATTTTGTTCACCATTGTTATATTTTTTTCCCTGCTCTGTTGGCTTGTTATTTTATAAAATTGTTATGCCTTGTAGATTTAATATGCTTATGAGCTGCTGACAAATCCAATATGGAAAAGGGATCGTGACTTATTTGGCATTGATGAGCAACTTGTGAGTGGATGGTTTATGACCTCTTGCTGCTAAATTAATCATTTTTAGTCTGCATGTGTCTTGTTTTGTTCTTAAGGTTGGTTGCTGCTCTGGAAATCTAACTAATCAGTCTTTTTCTTTCTGTAGCATGTTATGGAAAAGATCAAAGAACAGCATACTATTTAGCCCTTCCATTATTAGATGTTGCTTTCACTGGTCTGTAAGATGTTGAATCCTACGTTGTTTCCTGCATTGCTCACTTGTGACCTCCTGCTTGATGAGAATGAATGTGGAAATGCACCATACTATTTAGCTAATGCATTACCCTTCATTTCCCAGATTCTAGAGATTATGCTTCTGATGATATCACCGGGAAGGATTTCAAATCCATGTTAGAGAAAACAAAAAATGGACTGCTTATTCAGGTTAGACTAGCATTTAAATATTTTTTCTTATCTCTTCCTTAAAATTGCAATAGAATTCTTTTGTTTGCAACCATTATTACGATTGATTCAGTTTATCCAATATTGGGATGGTCTGAATCATTTCCTTTTACTTTAGAGTCCAATAGCTGGGTTTTGTTTTATAATGCTTTGATAATACTGTGGTTTCCTGTTTACATGAAAATTTTCATTGGGGCATAACCAACTATATATGACATTCAAACTTTAGAAAATAATATCATCTCTTCCTAATGCTGCTTCATTGTCAATTGGTGGTGATGGTTCTCTCCTAAACATTTCTGACAAAATGAGTTGAGTTTTAAATGGTCCTTGAAATGATCATAATTCTTGTGCATTGATGTTTCTTAAGGCTTAAAGAAGACATTACCCAGAATTGCACATCCAACTATTCGATCTTTCTCAATTGTGGCATGAACACCAATGACTTTTGGGTTATTTCTTGTCCCAAAATTTGGATACCCCCATTTTCCTTTCATAAATTGTTCCTGCAACAAGTGAGAGCAATATTTGCTTGGAGAATGACATCATAAACTCTAAAAATACTTTTCAAAATCATACGAACTTGTATCATGGCCAACATTCTGAAAATTGGTGTTGCTTCTCATTTCGTATCCGTTGAATCCCATGTATTAATGATTTTTCTCGGAAGTGATACAATTAGGCTCCCTAAAATCTGAACTTTGATTCATTATTACTGTACATAAATTTGCAACTCAACTATCATTATTAATCCATGTCCCTGATTCATCACAGATTGTTCATTGATTTAACTTGTCCAAGCATTATTTGATAATGTGGAGATATGTGCTGTTTACTGCTGTTTACTGCTATTTACATTGCTATTTTCTGGTTTTTCTTATATTTATGTGATTTGCTCTTCATGCTGGATTAAACTGCTCATTGATATGCATTTTAGGTCTACTCACTTGGGAGCAGCCGTTGTGCACAATTTTCTAATAACTGGAAAAGGATAGGTTTGTTTTTTATTTGCAATTGTTTGTTAATTGATGTTGGCCTCTTTCCGAAGTTAGACGATTGTTTCTTTTCTTCTGTGAGATAAGATTGTTTTTCGTGTTTCTCCATAGGCTCATACTTTAGGGATTTATAAAGATTATACTTTAGAGGAGTTGAGTACAGATTGGAGAGTGGTTCTTGATTGGTTTATATTTTGCTCTTCTTCTCACTTTTGAGGATTTCTCATCGTTGGAGTTGTATATTTGTTAGTACATCTAATACAATTTTTTTTTCCCCTGTAAAGAACTAATGTTAGCATTTACAGCAGCATTCCATTTTTATTGAATCACCACCATCTAGCAGAATTCTAAAGAGTCTTAGCATATGAGGATGGCCCAAAACTTACATATTCAATCTCTATGAACTCTTCTAACATATCTGGAGGACCCAAATCCAAAAGGAGTGAGAAATCAAATAGGAGATAAAGAGGTGGTCCTGAGATTCACTGCTTTTATAGCATACTAAACATGCATTATTGGATTGAGCTCTATCTGGTCTCCTTTTCTGCAATATAGCAAGAAAACTCATCTTTTCTTATTGCTATGCATTACTTGAGAAACATCCAGGATAAGGATATTTCTTTGTTCATTTCCCAAGTGACCACTAAAATTTGGCCACAACTTCTATCCGATGTTTATTAGGCATTTGAAATAACCTAATTGTTTAATCTTTCAATATCCAGCTGCTCTGCTGGATGATGTTGCAGATACAGGTAGTGTGGAACTTCGTGAAGTTCAGCTTGCTACATACCTAGCTGAAAAGAAGTCAACAGGTCAACCTTTCTTTCGACATGGTGAGAGTTTGATGAAATCATATGATCTGCGTATAATCTTTTCAAAATTCCAACAATGCCTATATAGCTGTTACTGCTGGAGTGGAGATTAATTAAGGGCCTGACAAACTGATAACCTAGCAGGAGAAGATTTCAGTGTGGGTACAAAAGAAAAAAAGCTGTTAAAGAAGCTTTTTTGATAGAGAAATCACAGTTTGGATTGATGTTAAAAGGTTTTTTTTTTTTAATGGGAAAAGGTACAAAGTATTTAATAAAAAGGGGAAAAAGCAAAAAAAAAACCCTTGGAGTTTGGGTCATTGTCAAGTTCGTCCCCCTGAACCTTTTTCTTTTCCATTTTTTTTTTCTTTCTCTTTTTTGGGTAATGACCACCCATGAACTTCAACTTTGGAAGAAGCGGTCCTGTCAATTTTACCGTTACTGAGACATTATAACGATAATAAACATGAAAAACACCCTCCTAAACATTCGATCATTTACAAGATACCACCCTAAACTTTATTATTGACAAAATCTAGCTTTTGACTTTAGGTGCAATTAGGTTTTTATTTATTTTTCTCCCCTAAAGCACTGCTTTAGAAATGACATCGATAAAATACCATCACATTTCTATAAAAAAAAAATCACATTAGTAATGAACTATACAAAAGATTGGAGAGTAAAAATAGAGAAAAAGAGATCTATAGAATTGCCAAGATAAGGGAGAGAGAGAAAAGATTTAAATGGTGTTAGGTATATTAAAAGTGGAGCCAATGATATACTTATAAGGAATGAGGATATAAGAATGCGTTGGAAATATTATTTTGAAAATCTTTTCAATGTTAGGAGTGTAACAGATGTAGGAAATATCGAGATCTCTGTAGCAGAGATTAATAGAGATTTTAAACGTAAGATTCGTCCCCATGAAGTGGAGGAGACTTTAAAGAGAATGGAGAATGATAAAGCCATAGGACCTGATGACATTCCAATAGAAGTATGGAAATGTTTATGTGAATTTGGTATAATAATGTTAACGGATATTTTTAATAAAATTTGGCAACTAAGAGAATGCTCCAAATTTGGAGGAAGAGTTTAATTGTACTGTTGTATAAGAATAAAGAAAATATACAAGATTGCTCCAACTATAGAGAAATCAAATTTATGAGCCATACCACGAAACTATGGGAAAGAGTGATAGAGCATAAATTGAGATCGGAGATAAATATATTTCAAAATCAATTTGGATTTATATCTGAAAGATCCACCACAAAGCAATCTATTTGTTAAGACATTTGATGGAGACATATAGAGCACATCAGAAAGATCTATATATGGTATTCATTCATTTAGAAAAAGTATACGATGGGATTCCTAGAGACGTATTGTGGTGGGCGTCGATGAAAAAAGGGATCTTCTCGAAATACATTAATTTCATCAAAGATATGTACGAGGGAGCTGTAACCAATGTAAGAAGTTATGAAGGTTTGAGTGATAGTTTTCCCATTAACATTGGGCTCTATCAAAGATCGGCATTAAACCCCATTCTCTTTGCAATAGTAATAGACGAAGTCACAAAAAACATTTAAGATAAAATACCATGGTATATGTTTTTTGTAGATAATATAGTGCTAGTTGATGAGGGTATTAGTACTAAATTAGAGTTATGGAGCGTCACATTAGAATCTTGAGGGTTTAGACTGAGTAGATAAAAAACTGAGTATATGAGATGTAGGTTTAGCAACAGTCATCGGAATGACGAAAAAATGATTAGGCTAGATAGGCAAGATGTATAAAAAAGTAAACAATTTAGATATCTAGATTCTATTATTCAAAATGATGGTAATATAGATGGGGATGTGAACTATAAGATACAAGCGGGTTGGATGAAATAGAGAAAGGCATCCGGAATTTTTTGTGATCGTATGATGCCAATGCATTTGAAGGGAAAATTCCTGCATTATTGTATGGCACTAAGTGTTGAGCTATTAAACAATAACAAAAACAAAAAATGGCCGTAGCAGAAATGAGGATACTTAGATGGATGTGTGACAAAACTAAAAGAGATAGAATTAGAAATGAAAAGATTCATAATAAATTGAAAGTTAGTTTAATTGTAGATAAAATGCAAGTGTCGTCTGAGATGGTTTGGGTATGTGCAAAGAAGACTCATGGACATTTCGGTTAAGAGAACTGAGAACTTAAATATAGGAGATTTAATAAAACGTACAGGTAGACCACTAAAAATTTGTATGCAAATTATTCGTAAAGATATGATAGTTAAGGATTTAAACGAGAAGATGACTTTGAATAAGAATGAATGGCGTAGAAAAATTCGTATAAATTAAACTATTATATTTTAAATCTATATATCTATATATTTATTTATTTTTATTTTTACTTATTTATTTATTTTTATTTTTATTTATTTATGTATGTATTTACTCATTTATTTTTGTACTTATTTATTTATTTTGACTATCTTTATATTTGTTTCTTCAATGGTTGACCCAAAATATTAAGATTAAGAATCAGTTTGTTGTTGTAGTAATTACTTTTTGTGGAGTTGGAAATGACCGCCATTTTTTTTGGGGCTCCAGGTAACAAAACTTGAATTTAGAAATGAACTCCACAATGGTCCCAATTAACATCAACTCGCAAAACCTATTAATTAGGTCAAAAAATTAACTTACTAAACATTCAAACCACATCAAAAGTGAACACATTGCTTTCAAGATCCATGTACAGAAGACACACCGTAGACATTAAGACAGCAAAATCAAGGATGTCAAATACAATAACAATAATTATGAAAGATTTTTATTGTTCCCCTTCATGGATGTTTATTTTGGAACAATGAGAAGGTGCATGAGATGCCACAAGGAGATGCACCAATGGTTTCATCTTCAAATTATATTTGAATCTAACTGCTAGGTCCTTTGGTAAAATTTAGTGTATGATATTTTTTTTGCCTCTATTTTACACTGAAGCTTAGGTCTTCTCTTGCTTCTGGGTAGTCAATAATTGCATTGCTGGAAGCTAGTATATGTTCAATTATCTTCTACTATAACTTCATCACATTTATGATGGTTTTTTGGGGTACTTATTGAAATTTGAAGTGCGGAAGTTTTGGTAATTGAGCTAAGTTTTGGTGAACAATGGTTTGGAACTTTGACGGAAGATGGAAGGTTTGTTTGAAGACGTTGAAGAACAACAAAAGAAGAGACTTGATGTATGTGAATGAACATAATTCTATTTCTTTGATAAAGTATCAAATATACAAAAACATTGTAGAGATTATATTCTAAAATACAACACAATTTTGAGAGACTTTCTAGCTCTAAAAATGATACAAGGAGACAATGTTCAAAGGTGTTTTGCTCCATCCCTTTGAGACCTATTTATAGAGGAAAAGAGGAGCTTAAAATGAGAGAAAATGGTCTCCAAAATATTAGAGAACTGTTGGGGGGACAAGGGGACAGATTCCTGTCCCCAATGGACTGTATAACAGCCAAATGGCTGTTATACAGTCCAACGGTTAGTTCATTTGAACTAATTGTTTGACCACTTTTAAGAGCCCTTTTTGGGCTCCTTTTCAGGGCTTTAATATGCCCATTTTATAGGCTAAAAATTTTTTTACGGGACCAAAAGTTGCTTGAAAATTGGGCTTGAACATGGGTTGAAATGAGCCTTGAGCAGAGAATATTTCTGGATAGATTATAGGCCAGCTTTGAGAGCTTATTTTTTGCTTCATTTTGGGTCTTTTCTTCCCTTTCTTTTCTTGGATTTTTGATTGAATTTGCTATCCAAGTTGTTGGCGGATTAGAGTTATGTATTCGGGAGATATCCATTCACACATCTCTTGGAAATCTTTATCGTCATCTTCAACATTCCCCCTCAAGTCCGACGAATGGAATTCCATGGAGTCGTGACTTGGAGAGATAGTAATGGAAGTTTGAGTTTCTTGAGGTTTCTTGGCCTTCTTTTTCTTGTTTTTCTTTTTGTTCTTTTTGGCCTTGTCTTTTAGCTCCCCCTCAATGATTTGAGCATTACAACCTATATGACCATGGCTTATTTGTTGTGCTCCCCCTTGCTCCTCAGTTAGAGCTTCGATAGGCAGACTCAGATGTGTTTTATCACCTAATTCTGTAAAGTAAAGATTATCTTGGGCAAATTTCATATTTTTCGATATGTATGTCGTGCTAGTTTTAGGATCATAACAAATATATCTATTTTTTCTTTGCTCATATCTTAAGAATATACATTGCACTCTATTCATGTAGCAAGCACACCCAAATTTTCTAAGATGCAAAAGGCTTGGTTTGCTATTTCTAATGATTTCTATTGGAGATTTTTCATGAAATTCATAGTGTGGAATGCGATTGTATGTGTATGTGGCGGTGTTAATAGCATCACACCAATATTCATGAGTCAAGTGTGCGCCTTCTAATAATGATAGTGCCATTGCACTTATGTCTTCCTCATTTATTTTGAGATTTTATTGACTTATGATTTCTAGTTCAATACCCTTTTGTTTTAAAAAACTTTCAAAGTTAGGGTATATGTTATTTCTATCATCCGTTCTAAGTGTTTGAATCGATACATTGTACACCTTAGTAACTAGATGATAGTACTTTTTAAATACATTATGTGTTTGTGTCATTTCCTTAAGCATATATACCAATGTATATCTAGAGTGATAATCAATGAATGATATAATATATTTGTATCCTTTTCTAAACATGCGAGATGTTTGTCTAATATGACAATGCACATATTTAAAAGTATTGAAATTTGAATTGGAGGTTATACCTTTAATAGGCAGTTCACTCCTCTTTTGATACAATCTTGCTCTGTTTGGCTTGAGGTTTGGATGTAAGTTCCAACATCTTTCTTTGATGTGACCTTGTCTTTGGCAATGGGTGCACACGTTCTCAGCATGTTGCTGTTCCACTGTCGCCTTGAAGCCGTAGGACTCCATTTGTGGTTGACTTTCTTCCTCAAGCCTCTTAGAGGTTTCGACACTTTGGATCATTCCTCTTACCTCCTCATAAGATGGTAGAGCTTTCTTTCTTAGGATTTCTTGGCGCACCTCTTTGAATGGCTCTCCAAGGGAAATGAGTAAGACAAATGCCTTGTCTTCATTTCTTCTTTGTTGAAGAATATTGAGGTCCATTATTAGTGGATTCAATGTTTTCAATTCTGTCCATAGCCGTTCGAGGTTGTCGAAGGCTTGGGGTAGAGTTTTGTCACTTCTTTGAAGTTTGGAGATTTGTTGTTGAAGTTCAAAAACCCTCCCCAAGTTGTGTTTGTTGTCGTAGAGACCTTCCAAAGTATCCCACACGGCCTTGGCATTTGGATAGCCCCTCACCATGTTTTGATGTGCTTCATCCATTGATGTGAGGAGCTTGAGAGTGATGCGATCATCTTGCTTCTTCCATTGCTCAAATTTGGGGTGTGTGGACTCAAGAGACTCTTCTTGGATATGCTCCAAAGAATTTGAAATATTTAAGAGCCTTTGGATTATGGCAGTCCGTTGAGGAAGTGAGGGAAGGAAATATAACTTGCTCTGATATCATGTTGAAATTTGAAGTGTGGAAGTTTTGGTAGTTGAGTTAGATTTTGATGAGCAATGGTTTGGAACTTTGAAGGAAGATGGAAAGCTTGTTTGAAGATATTGAAGAACAACAAAAAAAGAGACTTGATGTATGTGAATGAACACAATTCTATTTCTTTGATGAAGTATCAAATATACAAAAATATTATTGAGACTATATTCTAAAATATGGTATAAGAAACCTCAAGAAGCTCAACCTTCCATCACTATCTCTCTAAGACACGACTCCTGTAGTTCCATTCGTCGGACTTGAGGGGGAGTGTTGAAGATGACGATGAAGCATTCCAAGAGATATGTGAATGGATACCTCCCGAGTACATAACCCTAATCCGCCAACAACTTGGATAGCAAATTCAATCAAAAATCTTAGGAAAGGAAGGGAAAAAAATGTCCAAAATGAAGCAAAAAATAAACCCTCAAGGCTGGCTCATAATCTGTCCAGAAATGTTCTCTGCTCAAGTCCCATCTCTGCTCAAGTCCCATTTCAAGTCATGTTCAAGTCCAATTTTCAAGCAGCTTTTGGTCCAGTTTTTAAGGGATTTTTAGCCCATAAAATGGGTATATTAAAGCCCAAAAAGGACCATTAAAAGAGCTCAAACAGCTAGTTCAAATGAACTAGCCGTTGGACTGTATAACGGCAAAAAACTGGCTGTCATATAGTCCATTGGGGATAGGAATCTGTCCCCTGCCCCCCCCCCCCCCCAACGGTTCTCTAATGCTTTGGAGACCATTTTCTCTCATTTTAAGCTCATCTCTTCCTTTATAAATAAGTCTCAAAGGGATGGAGCAAAGCACCTTGGAGTATTGTCTCCTTGTATCATTTTTAGAGCTAGAAAGTCTCTCAAAATTGTGTTGTATTTTAGAGTATAGTCTCTACAATATTTTTGTATATTTGATATTTTATCAAAGAAATAAAATTGTGTTCATTCACATACATCAAGTCTCTTCTTTTGTTGTTCTTCAACATCTTCAAACAAACCTTCCATCTTCCTTCAAAGTTCCAAACCATTTCTTACCAAAACCTAGCTCAACTACCAAGGCTTCAGCACTTCAAATTTCAACAGTACTTATTCTAATGTGTTGGAATATGCACAGGCCTTTCCTCCGGGATGTGGGAGTTCAAAATGTCTCCATAGGTCAGTTGAAAATGGGTCCTGGTGAATTAAATAAAATAGTTGAATTTTTCTCCTTTAGTCATGGCTGAAGTGAGCAGTTTTTTAATCGTTCATTTAGCCTGTATATGCTTCCTTAAATTCTGTTCACTTATTTTTTGATATATTTCTTCTATTTAATTATGAATTTTTAAATTTAGGTTTGAAGGGGATCTCTCCGTTGATGCAGTTAGTGATTGGTTTGCGACATCGATTATTGGATTGCCTCGAATTCTTTATTACTCAAAGGACACATTGGTAATTGACAGAATTCTCAGAAGAAATGGCATTTTCTTATTCATATATTCCTTCACTTCATTTTCTTGATATACAGGCTGTTTGATTTAGTCTAAGTTGATGCTAATTGTCTGCTAATAGTGTATAGTGCTCCACATTTTATTTTCTAAAGTTTATTCCCATTGGTTTGCTCTTGGTTTTTTGAGAATCTAGCTTTGCTTTTTCATAGTCATCCCCTTAAAATTATGCATGGTTCCTAATTTTAAATTTTTAGGCTCTTGAATATGTTTAATTTCATGTTATTGAAGGAATGTTCTTACTATCACTTTTCCATATACTGATTTTATTGGATATTGAATTGATTTGTAAGAAAGAGCTTTGTTATTTTTTTCCCAATGGTTTGTTTGCATCGAACTACTGCAATTTTCTTTTTCTATACCTTGGAATAGGCAAGCTTGTTAACACAAATATTTCGTTCAAATTTTGTGAATGCTGTCCATATTTTGTTTGTTTTATTTCAAAATGGAAGTTGGGGATATAAAATGAGAATGTGGAATAAATGTAAGCTGGCAATCTTAATTGCACCATCATCTGCTAACAGCAAGAATTGTAGGTTTTTTGTGTTCCCTATTTTCCTGGAGTGTTATTTGTCATGTTGTACCCGCCTTCTGTTTATCCTGTTGTCGATGAGTAGGCTAAGTAGAATTTTAACGAGGTTAGCACTATATATAGAGCAATTTTCTTTGTATCATGTGGTGCAATTATCTTAGTTTTCACTTTTTTGCTTCTTACAGAAAATGGGATTTCTGCAATACTAATGTAGTGAGCAACTTTTCTAACGACTGGTCAAGATTGTTTTTGTTTACATCACTTATTTGTTCCTTATGCTTTATGAGTTTAATACTTCTCATTTCATATTTTACTAGCTGGACTGCTTGATTCTGTTGTTTTTTCCTTAGTGATCTAACTGCTAGAAATCGTGCAAATCCATTTTGGTATTGCAGGGACAAGGTTTTCCTGCAAAAAGCAGCCCTCATAAGGTACACAGTGCTTGCCTTTTGCTTTCATTCTGTTCATTAATGCATTGTCTGCCTGCATTTTTTTGGTCCATCCTTTTCTTTCCTTTTCTCTAAGTAGATTGTCCAGTCTGTTTGGAAAATAGTTGTCTCACAGTAATTTTGTAGACAAAGTTTGACCTTTTAAAGTTATACTTTTTATTTTAACTATGAATATGCAAAGGCTGCTATCCATTGTACAATGCAAAAATACAGAAATCTTTTCAAAGTTGATGTGAACATGCAACTGTGGAGCAAGAGAGGGTATCATAACTACTGTGTTACATAATATGTGTGTGAGAAAATAGAGCTTCTATGGCTTGTGTTGTTTCTTCAAATTATATGTTGTGTGTTGGTGCTGTGGTGCTGCTGTCAAAACAAGATGCTGTTGTGAATAAAGCTTTCCAAATTTTATTAGCAAAGGACAATGACTGCAATAATAAAATTTAAGACATGATGTAGTTTTAACTGAATTTACAAGAGAATGTCCCATAACAATAAACAAACTAGTATTGGGAACAGATGAAAACCCAGTGGAGCACAAATAGTCATCTGTTCCTACATTTGCCCATAGTGAAATTTGTAGCTCTGTTTATGTGCTGTTGTGTCTGTTTAAATGCCGTTTTACCTGTTGGTCATATATGATTTCCTCCTATATATTTTTCTTACTGTTTGTTTTGCCGCTTCTGACTCATAGGTGAAAGTCATTTTCTCCTCAAAAACAGGGGAGCGAGCAACTCCTTTTTTGCGTGAAGCTGCGAGGATTTATTGGGCATATGCCTCTTTTGCTATTGTATTATGGCGAGCAGAAGAATCTTCATTTTGGTGGAATACGTATGTATATCTTGGAACACCTAGGTTATTTTTTGATTATTTTTTCTAATTCTTTACCATTTCAGAGGCATTTGATATGTTTGGTGGGATATGCTTTGCGTATGGTAATTTGTTAATGCATACATCTTAAACTCCTGGTCTGTATTGAGTTTGGTGGTATTGCACTTTGCAATAAGCAGCTGTCCTTATGCAAGGTAGGAAGGGAAAAAGGAAAAGAAAAAGCACTTAGAAAGGCCTTTGTCCAAGTGATACATCCAATTTGTAGTAAAAGTTGAGTTGAAGAATAATTGAGATCAAAGTTTACTATTAGAATCATTGAGCTGGAATACTTTGAGTCTCACCAAAGATTGAAAACTAGTCCTTTGATAGGCTTAAACTTTAAATTTGGTATAGCAGCTGATTTATGCTCTTGATTATGAGTAAATCCTATGTAAAAGACTTGAAAGACAAAACTTTTAGACATAAAGAATGTAAAAAAAGAAAGAAACATATAAAAGAGAAAATAAAAATTGTTACTAATGGTTTCAACTTCTTGGCTTCTGTTCCCCATCTTCCTAGGAGGAGAAAAACCCAATGAAAAGTTCTTGCCAATTTCAGCCTGTGATTCTAGGTCTATCTGCTTCAGGTTGCACTCATGGGCATATCCAACTAACTGTTTCACCTGAAACAATGCATATTTGCTGCTGAATCTAAAAGTTAATTCCTTGCTCTCGACACATACATCTTCAGTAACGTGGGTTGGCATCTGGTCATTCAGATAAGGCTTGTTTAAAATTTAACTTCCCTAAAAATTCTTTAGAGTGCTAAGTCATTTAATAAAATAGCATTAAAATTGGTTAACGTAATTCTAGGAGAATCTGATCAGAAAGCTTTAAAAATATCAGCTGAATTTCATTTGATCCCTCTTATTTGTATCTTGCCCTTGTTCTCTATTTCCCTATCTTACTTGCAGTTCGATCTTGAAAAAAAGGGGAAGGGGATCTTATGTGCAACATCTCCATCTGCTTAGGGAAACGAAGGTTCTTTTTAACCCAATGCTGCCTTTGATTTTTTTTTTTTTTGGTTTTAATATCAAACAGTGCACAAGTTAACAAAAATGTTATTCTACTCAACCTCAACTTGAAAGACAAAATACTTTGCTTTATATTCTCGGAAGTCATTACCTCATTAACTTAGTTCCATTGGGTAGATTTTATTTGCCTTTGATTTTTTGGTTTAAATAAAAATGTTATTCTACTCAACCTCAACTGGAAAGACAAAGTAAAAAATACACTTTGCTTTATATTCTTGGAAGTCATTACCTTATTAACCTAGTTCCGTCCGGTAGATTTTGTTTGCTTTATATTCTTGGAAGTCATTACCTCATTAACTTAGTTCCGTCAGGTAGATTTTGTTTGGTTGATTCTACATTAGTAATTGCTAAATATTTTAATGCTAAAGTGAAATCAACAAAGCATTTACCATGGTGTTAATAAAAGATCCAGGCGTCAAACCAGTTGTTCACCATGGTATATAATTATCTTTCCAATGAACCAATTTCTTGATGTTTCTGTGATGTTACACAGAGAGGTGCTAAGGTGATGTCACTGCAGGTTCTGTCAACAATTCATGGTTTCTGAATTTTATGGAGCAAAATAAACAGCAAGGTAATTCACTAACAAACTCAGTTCTATCGAAGCTTGGCTTAGGCTTAGACATTTACTTAACAAGCCAAGCCCAAGCCTCAACATAAAGCTCATTCAACAAACAGCCAAACTTGAAAAAGAAAAGCTTGGGTCATTGGGCTCGGCAAGCTCCTTTGGAGACTTGACTTGCAATACACCCACACCCACACACCCACAACCATATTAAGTATTATTGCTTCGTTTACACAACACTTTGAGAAAATGACTGTCCTTGTAGTTTCTGTCTAATACAATTTTTATACATCACATGACACGACACTGTAATTTGTAATAATGTAATATTTTTATAACTTGTCCATAGTTCAACTTGCTGCTTCATAGATCATTATTGGCTATTTTATATATGTTATTCCATTAGATCTCCAAATCATGTAATTGAGATAATAATTGAGTTTAACCACTAATGACTTAGAAGTGGAATTTGTTTACTGTGTCTTGATAAATGACAAAAAGGTAGATAAATAAATTGATGTTGGCAAACTTGTGACAAAGTTCGAGCCACAAGCCTGTAATGAGCCATTCTCTAGCTCAAGTTTAAGAACTGGAAATGAACATGACCTTAGCTTTGGTGAGGTCACCTGTAGCCCTGCTTCAAGCACTATGACTTTGGCTAACATTCTTTTTTGTGACCCCCATCAGCCGATACATCCTTGTGCCTCGCTTGAAATACTCATCTCTGATGCAACACCCATCTACTTGGGACACAGATGCTAAATCTTAGATTTGACCAAATATATAACCTTCACTTGGGGAACATTTCCGAAATTTCAATTTCTCATAAAATTCCCTACTCCCACCCCCAAACACAGGCAAAAACAAAAACATCTGCTGTCATCCTTTGCTTTTGTATCTTGGATTAGTTGATTGGATTGGTTGTTCATAAAGTTTAGCCTTCCAATTAGTGCTTGGGGAGAAAATCTAATTCAATGCCCTTGCATATTAGAAGGTCCTTACACCTTAACCTTTTTTGTGTGACTTCTAAAGCAACTTCTTCTTTTCTCTTCATACATTTCTTTCACCTCTTATCAATAAAAGTGCTTTTATTTAGACAGCTTGTCTTATGCCATTGACTATTTGGTCTTTGTGTTTTTCAGAGCTTCCCCAGTTAAGAAGTCTAACATCCTTGGATTTAGGATGTGATTCCCGGGGCTATTCTCGTGCTGGAGTTGAAGTCTTGACTTGGAACTGCATTGTTTTAGCAGGAAGGCAAAGTCTAGAGCTCAATAAAATGCGTGAAGTAAGTTTTGATTACATTACTCTTAACTAGCAAAGTCTCGCTTGGTTCTTACATTTGATTGTTGTTTGGTTAAATAACGAAATGAACCGGTTTCTTTCTTTTATCAATTCTCTAGGTTGTTATTGCATTTATCCTTATGAATCATGCTTTTTGCATGGGTTAATCTATTGTAGACTTGCAACCGGGCCGGTTCAAGGGCGGTTCCCGGAACCATGGGCCGGGCTGGCTGCGGTTCCTAGGCCAGTCCAGGCCTGGCAGTGCCGATTCCAAATTTTTTTTAGTTGAACCAGAACCGGCGGGCCGGTTCACACCGGGCCGAGCCGGTTTGACCCAAAAAGGAAGTGTAAAATTGGAAAAAAAAATTAAAAAAAAAAAGGGACAAGAAGTTGCTGGAACTGGCCAGGCCGGTTCTGGGCAGGTTCCCGGTTCCAAAAGCTGTTGAACGGGCCGGCCGGCGGGGCCGATTACTGTAGCTCCGGTCCGGTTCACGGGCCGGGCTTTTTCCAGGCCGGCTGGGCCGGTTTTCGGGCCCAAACCAGCCCGGGCACATCTCTAATCTATTGTGTGATAATACCAAGGGTATACTGGAGTAGATAGCTTCAATGTGACAGGTTTAAACATATTTGGACAGGCAGAAGCTAGTGTAAAAGAGCAGTAAGTGTGCCCAAGGGGCTCAAACGAATTACAGAAGAAAGCTATGCATTACATAATGAATTGATGAAGTCTAATACATCAAAGGCACTGAGAAAATGTTCAGAAGAAACCAAAAAAAAAATAAATAAATAAATAAATAAATGAATAGATGAATAGATCCAACAACAACAATAACAAACTAAGCCTTAATCCCAATATTTGGAACAATACGATGCTTCATTTACTACGAAGATGTTTCCTTAATCCATATGTGATGCCTTGGAACCTATTACTGCTATTCTGTGGACCATCTTTTTTTCACTTTTTCTTGTCTCTCTTCCTTTCTGGAATTGGTGCAATCTTACTTTCTTGAACGTGTATCTCATATTTCCTCAATTATCCACCCTAATATTGTCTTACATTTTCCCAATTGCTTAACTTTCTTCATAGTTCTCTCTAGAGTCATTCTTATCAGATAAAACAAGAAAATGCACGCATGTTTTTCAAATTCCATGTACATTTGATTCCATCCAATTTATGATGATGTTCTTTATAAATTTTTGCAGTGCATCTGCTGCTTTAGAATTCCTGTTTCTTCTGCTGGATTGGCACTCGAAATATTATAATTGTTTTGTGCGGTTTCATATCTCCTGTGCATGCTCTGCTAATTATAGTAAGTCTGAAAACTGAATCAGCTATCCATATTTATAATTTCAATAGACCATGCGTAAGGTCCAAAAAGTTTTGGCGGGTGATGGAGAAGTAAAATCCTATGAAGATGAACTAATGGCACCATCAGCTGTTGCCTTTAGGGACAAACGGTTGACAATTGCTTGGCTCGATGGAGAAGCTCAAGAGGTAATTATTTCCTTTAAATCAAAAGGAGTTGAATTCTAGCTAGATTTGGCACCTGATATATCTTTACATCCAGAAATATTGTTTCTTCTACCTTCACTCTGAGAATAGCTTTGAGGCTTGTGGACCAAGAAGAGATCCCCAGATGTACCGCAGTTATTCATTGTACGATACAAAAGGAATGCAACTGAAGATATTGTGGAGGTGGAAAAAAAGCAAAATACTGTGTGGGATGCCTTTCAAAATGACAATGTCGATCCTGCTTTGCAACTTGTTGCAAAGTACAACGGTATGAGTAACATTCGGCAGGTATATATGGAGCTTATTCTAACATCATGTATTTCTAGATGATTTCAAATGTTATCACTCAGTCCTTTTTTTTCCCCTATTTCTTGCAGATTATTGAGTGGATATCACAAATAGTTAAGGATGGCGACTCCAGGGATCTTCCTTTCTTTGTAAGCGTTGGAATATAAACCTCATTTCCTTTCTTTGCTGGGGAGTCATTTCTAAGTGGTCCCTTTTTTATTATATGAGATGACAAAACTAGGATCAAATGCATGCCAGTAGCAAAACTTTTGCTTGGTTTTTGCCATAAAGAAAGAGGGAAAAAAATTAATGTGCATGTATAATGTATATTTTTATTATATAATAGATATTATGTGTTTATATATTTTGTTAGACTTGATTCTTGCTCCATCAAGGTCTACCTGTTGAACTACATCGCCTGAGGGCCCCAGACAGGAGGCAGCAGTTTCAATATTTTTGGTATCCACCCTTGTTCATCTTTAAAAATCAGGTTCCCATGTATGGGAGCTTTGGAGGGCTTCTTATTTTGACATTTTTTCTGTTCACTGCTCTGACTGGACCTGTTTCCATTGCAGAGGACAAAATCTCCTCAACTTGTTCCCGAGGACAAAGATCCTATCTGGTCAAGAGGTGCTCAAAGTGTTCTGTCTAAAAGTAAAGGATTAAAGCAAACAATTAAGAACATCATATCCAGAGCCCATGATTTCCTTGGAGAACCGAGGATTGGTCCAGTCACTTTTGTTGGCACTAATGTCTTTTGGTAGAATTTGGCTTCAAACGAGTCAATCAACTCGTCCAAGTCAATCTGTTGATCAAAGCCAGCAAAATACTAAGGTATGCAGTTTTTATTTTTATGACTTATCCTTGTAGGGTACATTGAATGAAGGCTGAAGGCTCTTTTTTTTTTCAATATTTATTTATTTTTTTGGGGGTACCAGTTACACTTTCCAGGGCCTTTATTCTATGGGATGCCTCTTCTGAGAGATCACCGGAAACGGAGAAGAGAGAGTTACCTGATTCATTGAATTTGTTCAAACATAATTTCATACAATATATTATATGGTACCACGTTGAAATCATATTATACAGTTTGATCATTAGAAAGACTAAAGAAAGATAAAAGTGATCTCTTATGGAGCCTTGGCCTTACTATGTCAAATAACATGAGCAATTTGATGGAAATTTCCTGATAAACTATGGGAAATTTCTACCAGAACCTTGTATTGAATAAGTGCCGGACTTGTTGAGTGTGATTGATCATCATTGGAAGATGGTAGATTATCCTATTTTAAAGACTATTTACCCAATGCGAGGATGATACTGAAGCCTGCAGAAACCACTTCTTGAAATTTTTTCAGGGGCTCATTCCCTAAGTTCAAGAGTACACTCTTGGATGAAACACCTCCACCTTGGAATCAAGAGAGAACTGAAACAACCAAGAAAAGTGTTCCGTAGTTCTTGAGGAGTCTTTTTTCTTTTGGGGCAGGGGAATAGTCACGCATATCCTCTTGATTCACCAATTTAAGTATTAGACCAATCAAGAAGTAATAAATTTAAACCAGATTGTAAACTCTATATTGTTTTTGACATGTGAGTCTAGATTTCCAGAAGTCTGAAACATTTCTCATGTTTTCTGTTGCACTTCATAATCCTTGTAGGTCAGTTCCTCTTTTTTCTTCCCCCCCCCCTTCTGTCTTGAATTGATTTCCTTTTTACTTGCCACTGGGGAGATCTCTTCACCACTGGATTTTCTGGGAGTTTGATATGCACTATGTATTCACAGGGAAGAAATATTCTACGAGAATATTTAAAAGTTGATAGTTATATCTTTAGAATAGTAGTTTTTTTTTTCCTGAAATTATTAATTTTAGGAGTTTGTTTTAGTAAAGAACCTATTCTTTTTAGCAGTTTATTTTAGTAAAAAGCCTATTTTATTGTGAACTCTATTTTTCCTTTAAAAGGGGTACGATGAATATGAAGTAAGTCTAATTCTTCTTTTTTTTTTTTGTTTTTTAAAAAAACTGTGGCAGGGAACTTGTTAGGGAACAGGTTTCCGGACTGCAATCACAGGGTTGAGGGAAAAACTCTAGCAAGAGAAGAGAGGATTTCCCTGCACAGTATTCTGTTTTCTGTCGCCAGATTCTGCACTAGGGCTGATATCAGAGTTCTTTGAAAATCCCAATAGGCTTGTGCATAGAATAAGAGGCCTTAATTAGTTTGAAGAATTTCTAAATTGTTTGTTTGATAATGATTTTTGATGTGTTTGCAGGACAAGGCTGGAAGAAAGCATAGATATCGAACGGATCCTTCGTTAGTACAAGATATACCACCTTCTATAACCGATGCGGAACCAAGGGATGCTTATCAGGCATTGGCAGATTCTGATTCAGATTCAGACTGAGACACAGATTTGCCTTTGGATTGTAGTTGATTCTGCCTCATTCTCGCAGCAACGTGAGGATAGGTTATACCCCATCTCAAGATTAGAGCTCTTAATTATGATTTAAGGATCAATGGTCAATCTTCATATCCACAATTAACCAACAAAGAGAAGCACTAGCGAAATCCGGAAGTAATTTTGTAGCTACTTATGATGTGTATAGATCATTCACATATTTTCACTTTAATGTCACTAATGTTACAATTGCCTTATCTACTGCCTTGAAATTGAATCAATAGCTGAGTTTGGATTCACACTTTCTTTTTCCATGACCATCATTATCTCCATCATCATCATTGTCATCTAAAAGTTTGATTTTGACCTCAATTCTGAAATGTGTTCGAGATGTATTTTAACATGATAATATAAGAATGTATGAACTTAAGTTCATATGGACTTTTTCTAAATTTGTCCAAGTATATGAGTATCGAATTTCATATCAGAAAAGTGTTCAGTTTTAGTTGAAAGCTTGAACCGGCAAGTTAAAAAAATATTTACCCCATGTGCTAAAAGAAATTGACATGCTAAATGAGTAATTTATTTAATATTTCATGTACTTAATATCATAACAGAAAAATGTAATACAAATAACCAATGACATGGATCTTTTGAGATGACACTAAACTCTATTAATCAATATCTTGAGTTTTTGGAATGAAAAAATAAGTTTTGAGAGTGTCGGTTCTTAAATAAAATCTCACAATTATTTGAATCAAAATAATTGGATTAGATTTTTGGATGTTGACGGTCAAATATCAAAATAAAATGTAATGCAAATAATACATAAGTTTGATTTTGGGCTTGAACTTGGAAGCTTTTTTTTTTTTTTTTTTTTTATTCATCACTGGTATTTGGATTTGTTTCATTAATCCGGTTCGAGTGTTATGGGATTCATTTTAAGGGTTGGTTATCTCAAATCTTTTTTTATCATTTCCAAAATTCGAACTTAAAACTTTGGTTAAGAAAATAGAGTGTCCAATTACTCAATTCAAAAGAATTTAATATTTGAATTTGGAGGTTAATTTATACAATTTATACAATTCAAACCCCAAATTTATTATTATCAAAACCCCTTTCCACATAAAAAAAAATGGATAGGATCAAATTACACTTGGACCTGAGTATGAGCCTGCTTGGTTGTGTGGGTTTTGGCCTTTTTATATGTACTTTAATTTAATTTTACTTTTAGACCAAATTGTATGATGCAATTGCGTGGTTGATCAGATTGTGCACGGCCTTTGCCCAAGCAAAAAAAAAAAAAGGTTGTGTCCGGCACCGTTACTATTTCTGACTTTAGAATTACGCTATTTGAACCGATCTTTATCAGTTAATTTATCATTATTATTATTATTTTTACGACATATAAATTGATATCTATAATTATATTTTAATTAATTCGATTCAAATGTTTATCAAATCCATTTTAAAAAAAAATTAGTTAATTTATTCATTGAATTTGGTTATTGTTTGGCCCATATCGGAATTTAAAAATAATTTAAGTGATTAGATAAATTAAAAAATTAAATGGGTTAAATTTTATATAAGGGTTCATCTTAGTAATTTTTTGTTTACTTGAAAATATTTTAATAAATTCAAAATTAACTATTTAAAATATTTTTATTTTTAAATAATATTATGATTAAATAAGTTAAATTTTACGTCTCATTTTACATAATATATTTATAATCAAATTTATTTGAATTGGTTTAAATATATTAATAATTTAATATAGGAATAAAAATATAGTAATATAAATTGTGATATAAAATTTAATTTATTTAGTGTATATAATATTATTCTTTAATGCTAATATAGAGTATGGCACAGAATTTTATCCTTCGATGATTTATTTATTTGGTTCGTCACTTTTAAATTTAGTTTTTTTTTTTTTGGTCCAATTTCATTTTCCAATAAATAATAGGCAATAAATGCCGAAACTAAAACTAGAAAAGGAAAATAATAATACCATGGAATCGTAGAAAAATCCTAAATATATAAACAAGAAGAGGCAGGACTCGAAGAAAGAATAAGGAGAAAAGATATCGTAGCCAGAGCCCTTCAGACGAGGAGACAGTGACAGAGGCTGCCAAACATCGAAGGGTAAAGGGATCCAAACTCTTCTCATTTTAACCACTTGGAATTATGCTTATTTACTTGTCTTGTTGTCGATTCTTCTTTGATTTTGAATTTTATCTCATCTGGGTACTGATAAATTTGGTTTAATTTTCAGTCGATTCTAGTGTTTCGTGGAATCCTATATGGGTTTGTGATTGCTTATGAAATTCTAGTGCCGGTAATTGCAGTTTCTGAATCTGTGCTGTCAATTTTATCTACTTGGGTGGACTGTGTTTTTGGTTTTTATTTGGTGGTCTTAGATTGGGGTTGAAGTTTATTCATTGAAGATTCATTTGATAGGCATTTCATTATAGGTGAATTTTAATATGGTTGAAGTTGATTTCGGTTTAAGGATTAAAATACTAGTATTTCATAGAATCCTATGTGAGTTTATGATTGCTTATGAAATTCATGCGCTGATAATTGGAGTTTCTGAATTTGTGTTGTCAGTTTTATTGACTTTGTTGGATTGTGTTTTTGGTTCGAACTTGGAAGTATTAGATTGCTGTTGAGACTTGTTCATGGAAGATTCATTGACAGGCATCCGAGGTTCATTATAGGTAGTGAAATTGATTCCTATTGAAGGATTAGTGAAAAATTAAGTGTTTTGATTTGTGGGTTGTGAGATAAATGTAGGAATATTTTTTGGGGATTAAGAGAATAATCAAGGGTATTTTGTTAACTTAGAAACATTACATTAATATTGAACTAGATTGTGTGCATTTGGACTTGGAAGATCAACAAAAATGCTCCATATTGCTGGAATTTTCTGGCTTTGAAAATTATTGGTTTCTTCATTACCTGTATTGCTTTGCGTGTTTGTGAATTGCTGTGATATTAGATATCTTGCCTTTGTTGATCCATTTGAACTGTTAGGTCCCCAAAAGTTAGTATTTTAAGACATGTATTTCAAAGGGTCTCTTTTGCAAGAAGTCGAATATGCATATAAGTCACTGTTATATTCTATTGTGGTGTCTGCCAGGTTAACTTTCTCCGTCGGGCTATAGTGCATTGCATCATTTCCTAGACATTTAATCTGTTATGATTCCCTTGTAATAAGTTGGTGGAATGTTCTTAACTGTATTGGGCTCAAATTTATCATGCCATGTCATTGATCACTTTGGGATGAAGTTAAAGCTGAGCTGCCATATTATATATGCTCTTTTGATGAGTATATTATTTTTGAAATTCTGGTCATAACATGACTTCATTATCTGCCTCTAGAAATTGTGCTTCAGTTCTGAGTTCTGCTAAATTAGGTGAATTTTTTTTTTTTTTTTTTTTTTTTTTTTTTTTTGCATTTCCTCACCTTCCCCACCCTCACGACACGCCACACTGGCGTGTCTCGTGTGATAGTTATATTATCTAATTACTGAATTTTTGACATCTGTTTCTTTTCCTTCCTTCAAATCTCACACCGTAGGATGGGATGCTTCTCTGGTTTTTTCATTAGATTTCCCCTCAAGATTTCTGCTATGGTGTTTTTCTGTTAACATTTCTGTTCCTTGTGCATGGTTAGCCATGGGAAAGGACTCAAAGCCAAAGGAAGCAAAGGGGAAGGGTAAACAGTCAGGTGGGGGAAGTGATGAGACTGCTTCTAAGGGAAAAGGGAAGGCTGGAAAATCAGCTGATGGGCTTGGTACCTGCACATATGTGAAAGGTCTCTTTGCCTTTGTTCGGTTCAGCAAAAATTTTAATTTTGTTTTGTTCAAGTTTATCCCATTCCCATGTAATTCATATCATTCCTCTGGTTTGTCCTAAAGTCAATTTCAACCTTGATATTTCAGCTAGGCATGTTTTATGTGAGAAGCAAGGAAAGATCAACGAGGCATATAAAAAGCTTCAAGATGGCTGGCTTAACAATGGAGATAAAGTTCCACCTGCTGAGTTTGCAAAGGTAAATTCTATAGCCTCATGTAATTTGGTAGTATAGTATCTGCTTTACGAGTTTATTGTTCGAAGGCCAGTGTGATAATTTCAACATTCTTTTGGCAGGTTGAAATTGGTTTTTCATTTTCATTTTTTTTTTCCTTTTTGAATTCATCTACTAAATTGAGATTTCCCTTCTTAAGTCAGGTTATTTTGATCTGTCTGATAACTTTCTCTTGTTTGGTACATGGAAAATGCAATGAAATATCATACCATAAGAAACAAACTTGAATTCTTTTGCTGGCAAATTACTTGAATTGTAGAGAATTTTTTTTTTTTTTTTTTTTTTTTTTTTTAATATTCCAATGTGAAGTATGAAACCTACTCGTGTAGTTGGTTTATATATTTTTTGTTATTCTCTTGGAAAGCTGTTAGGCAAATGAACTGCTATCCTTGCATAATGACCACATCCATATTGTTCTGTGAAGAAATTTAACTCACAGTAAAAATGCCTACAGTTGTACCAGATAAAGATTGCTTGTGTTTCCTGTCGTCAATGAAATAAGGTTTCATTCCCAGCTAATATAAGTGAGCATGAGATCTTATGCATAAAACATGTTAATATATTTGAAATTGTTAGTACTAAACTAGTTGAGGTGAGCTGATTACTTTTACTTTACTCATGATGTGAATGCATCATTGTTGCCTGATATCCCTTTTAGTGCTTTGAAAGACAACTGCATATGTAGAGTATTCCGAGAGTTCATGGTTGCTGTCTGATGGTTATTTGGGATGCTGGGGCCAATTACTTGATAGTAGTCTTATAAAGCTGGAGAGTTTAAAAGGGCAAAAAATAAAAAAGTTCCACCAAGTTATTTTAGATGGCCAACATGTGATCTGGATAGGGAGGCAGACACACACATTCTTCATGTTATGTATAGATGAGAAGATTAAGCATTGTAATCTTGTTTTGAAATGGTGATGCGGGCACAACGTGGCAGAGGTGGGCAGTGCTTAAGGAAATCTGGCCCATTGGACAATCACCATATTGCCTAAATGTTCTCTATTTTCTTTTGCAGATAGCAGCAGAATATTCAGAATGTCCATCGGGGAAGAAGGGTGGAGATCTTGGATGGTTTCCTCGTGGCAAGATGGCTGGCCCATTCCAGGAAGTCGCCTTCAACACGCCTGTTGGAGCCACCAGTGCACCATTCAAATCAACGTATGTGGCTCGCAACTGCTAATCACTTTATTTTATTTTTAATCTTTGAATAATATTGTCATTGAGGTTGTGGGCGCTCACCGTCTCATATTTTATGTTGCAGGCATGGCTACCACATAATCTTGTGTGAGGGTAGGAAGAATTGATGAAGAAGTAGGCAGCTGAATAAACCCTTTCCATCGTTGCTGTAAAATGAATTGACATACTGTTTCTATGTGAAATTTATATCTTAGTGGCAAAACAGAAGGGTTGATGCTACCCTAACTTGGGCCTGCAGTTTTTGGTGATTAATTACAAAATGCTATGATGTGTTGGGTTTTAATTCCTTTATTTTTACTCTCTCTCTCTCTCTCTCTCTCTCTCTCTCTCTCTCTCTCTCTCTCTCTCTCTCTCTCTCTTTCTCTCTCTCTCGCGTGGTCACCTGATTTATCAAAGGTTGGGACATGGATTAATTTATCTTTGGATGAAGCTACGGTGCATCAGATAGATTTAGGAAAATAAACAATAGATGAGAGAGAAAGGATTAAAGACGAAGGGCGTGCTTGCAAACAACTGAACTTAGTATTCTTATCGATAGAGATTTTAAACTTAATTCTTAATTTAAGGCTTTTTTTCGTCAGGACTAAATTGACATACTGTTTCTTCAGGACTAAAATCAAGAGGGAGTAACCAGGAGATCCCTGGAAATGGTTTTCAGAAAAGATCATCCATATCAACTCTACCATCGACTGGTAAGACCTGGTCGGTGAGAAGAGCATAAAGGAATGCCGAAGCTAATGTCAATATCCAATTCCCCAAACCACTAAAGGATAGCTAATGTCAATATCCAATTCCCCAAACCACTAAAGGATACCCATACTAACTAGTTGCAGTCTGATGATCCAGCATCGCCACCAGACTTGAGTTGTTCCAGGGATTTGTTGGAGGATGCTGTATAAGGTCCGCACCGTCTTTGGAGAGCGTCATGCTTTCTCAATTTTGAAAGGAGGTGAGATGAAGGTCTGTACGCTAGTATTTTGCAATAAAGGGCTGACTCTAGTGACAATGGTGGGGAATATTGTAGTTCTAACCTTCAACAATTTTTGGATTCTCATGGCTCAATCTATTAAACCAGTTATCCAGATATATCTCAACAAAATGGTATGGCCGAACGCAAAAATAAACACTTATTGGAGCTTGTTCGCGCTTCCCTTATCGAGGCTCACAAGCTCTTATGTTACTGGGGCGAAGCTCTTCTCTCTACAGCATATCTTATCAATCATATTCCATCTCATTCTATTGACTTCAAGACACCCTTCTAGGCACTTGCAGAAGCTGTTGTTGCTCTAATAGTTCCAAATCTCTCTCCTCATGTCTTTGGTTGTGTTGCCTATGTACATCTCCCCAAACACTAACATAGTAAGTTAATGCCTCGAGCCTTGAAATGTGTTTTTGTTTACTATGCTATTCATAAAAAATGATATAGGTGCTATCATACCCCTATTAAACGTATATTTATCACTATGGATGTTGTCTTTCATGAAGATACTATGTATTTCTCCGAGTTTGACTTACAAGGGGAGTGTCTTGAGGAAATTCAAACTCTTGTATACAATTTTCAGGAAGATGTGGTGGAACTATCTGATCAAAATGTAGGTGATTTGGATTCTAGTGGTCAAAACTTGAATGAAAGTGGTGATATCCTACACAATGATACAATAAGTGTAGAAGTGGAGGAGTTGGAGCCTAGTGGTCAAACTTGGGATCAAAGTAACAACGAGCTCCTGGAAAGCCAGGAAACCTCTAAAACTAAGTCCAAGTCTCTCCCAGTTGATACACCAAACCAATCGTTGTCTGAGGATATCCTTTATAAAGTGCTTGAGTCATCTAGGAGACAATTGTCACAACGCCTCACCAGAGGTATTCCTCTGAACTTCAGTTATCTAGTACAGTAAGATATCTTATGAACCATTATATGTCTACACATCTCCTGTCATGAATGAATCAGTCATTCATTAATAAATTATCTACTGCATCTATACCTAAAAGTGGGCAGAAAACCTTAAATGATCTAAGATGGAAAGCTGCGATGAATGTAGAGATGGCCTCCTTGCAGAAGAACCAAAATTGGGAGCTCATTAACCGTCTCACAGGAAAAAAACCAGTTGGGTGTCGATGGATCTATACTATGAAATACAAAGCTGATGGTACGATCGAATGTTTTAAGGCGAAATTGGTGGTAAAAGGATACACTCAGACTCATGGAATTGGCTACACTGAGACGTTTGTACCTGAAGCCAAAATCAGCACAATCCGAGTCTTGTTATCCCTAGCCGCAAATTTTGATTAGCCATTACAATAGTTTGATATGAAGAACGCATTCCTACATGGTGATCTCTCTGAAGAAGTCTACATAGATCTCCCACCAGTGTGCATGGTAACAGAAAAACAAAAACAGAAGGTGTGCAAGTTGAAAAAATCACTATATGAATTAACACAGTCCCTTAGAGTATGGTTTGGACGATTCACCCAATTCATGGCAACATTTGGTTATAAACAAATCAATTCAGATCGCACGTTATTTTTAAAGAAGCAACATGGGAAAATTACTACACTCATTGTATAAGTAGATGACATGATCATCATAGGCAACGACTCAGAGAAATGAAAGCTTTGAAGGAGTACTTGTCCAAGGAATTTGAAATGAAAGACTTAGACCCCTTAAAATACTTTTTGGGAATTGAAGTATCTCGATCGAGTAAAGAAATCTTCCTATCTCAAAGAAAGTATGCCTTAGATCTACTTCATGGAACTGGTATGTCAGCCTGCCAACCAGTTTCTCTCACAGAGTGGATGGTTAAACTCAGGGCTTCTCATTGCCATGGCAATGGTGACTTGACTTGCTTCACAGGACTACTACCACAAAAGGTCATGGATTCGAATCCAACGCATTTGGCCATAAGGGAAGGATCATCATATCCAACTTCATGTGCTTGCAAGTTTATCTAGTCCCTACAGGATTCATGATAGGGAGATAATTTACACAAGCTGTAACCCAATTTCTCGGTTGAAATAGGACATAATATTGGAGGGAGACCATTTTTCACGGTGCTAGCAAGGCCAGTGATTTTGCCTTTAGTGTGGTTGAAGGACTTGAGCATGCTTTCTTTAGTATCAGCTACTGGTGTTTTATCATCTGTGGTTATCATTGTCTCCATTTTGTGGGTTGCTGTACTTGATGGAGTAGGGTTCTCTGGTCATGTTGAGGTCTTTAACTTGGGTGGAGTTCTCACTTCTCCAAGTCTACATGCCTTCCGTTATGGTGCGCATACTGTTTTCCCCGCTCTATACACTTCTATGAAAGATAAAAGCCAATTCTTCAAGGTAAAAACTTCTTGGCCCCCCTAATAATTATTTCTTCAAACAATTGTGTATATCAAAGTTAAAATGACGTTTGATTTACGGTATGAGACAGAAGAAACAATATACCATAGATTTGATAAGAGAGAAATACTGTTTTATCTCGTAGACCACGTCTCCACAAATCAAACATGATATTTTCTGTCTTATATACATTCGTGCCATTTTATATACTATTTCACACAATATTTAAAAATTCAACGTCCTATTCACGGTTAATATTCTCCTTTGCGGGTATTGCTATTATCTTTCAACCTCAGTACTCTCAGCTATGTATCTATGGCAATTATTGGATATGCCATGTTTGGCAACAGCATACAATCTCAAGTAACAATATTCAACTTGAGAATTTCATGCATTTATAATATAGTCTTTGGAAACTCGGATCCAATCACTCACTTTAACAAAGTAGTGTTAAAATTATAATCAACACCGTTGAATAAAATTTAAATTAATCAATATAGATGGACATAAAACAATATATATATATATATATATATATATATATAATTAGGTATTTTATAAGGTACAAACTTAAACAAATAAAAAAGAAATATATGGAATAAAAGATAAAAAAGGAAAACTTCAAATTTTAATAAAATATAACAAAAATAATATTATTAAAAGAATAACTCTAAAAAGTATACGCTTTTATATATTATTACAAAATGTCCCATCAACAACATCTTTCTGGGCTTTCTTCCCTCCCGTCTTAGACCATGCAATAAGGTTACAAATGGGTCTGGTGGTGTATGTAGACGTTGCATTGGTTGAATCTTTGTTGGGGCTGTTCCCTTCTTTCATGTCTTATTTTTATTTTTTTAATTTATGATCTCAAATCATAGAATTAATCGATGAGATTGTGACCACATTAAATTATCTGTTCAAACCCTTTTTTCATGTTTTTTGTTGGGTCATTCTCCATCCGTAAAAGGTTATTTTCGTTATTATTACCGTCACAATATTAAAAAATTCTGTGAATTTAAAATTATTTATTAAAACCATTAATTAATATTTCATAAAAGAAAATTATTGAAACGTTAACAAAACCACAAATAAAGGTGATGTGACCGTTGTATATATAATTACCGATATACCCTTGCTTTTACAGCTGTCACCAACCTTACGACCTTTGAGATATTTTATTTTTCTCTATTTACTTCTTCCTTTAAAACGGCCAGTGGGTCACTTTTTCAGAGGCAGTTGCGGGCGCCGGGTTGGGGGGGAGGCGGAGAGATGGGGGAGGGAGAGGTGGAGAGAGAGAGAGCCCTTTCTTCTCTTCTTTTTGCAGAATTCAACGGTTGTCTCCGGAGTGATCAGGGTTTTGGTGTCTGGATTTGGTTTCTAGAGACTCTTGGCAACCAGCGAGCGAATGCAAGGTAAGATTTCTTTAAAGATTTTGAATGATCGGTGAAGTGATCGCGATATTTTGTCTTTCTCTAGGGTTTCTAATACCTGCATTGAAATTTCTAGACATCGTCGTATGATTGTGTTTGGTTTTTCAAGTCTCTTTCATTTTAATTGGATAATAAGGTTTTAGATCTTATACATGTTCTGGATCGGTGAAGTGAAGGAATTAGTTCATTCTTTCTATGTATTTTCTGTTCTTGTGCTTCATTTGGAGTTTTAATTGGAGAATAATTTTGCAGAATTCAACGGGTGTTTCTGGCGGTGATTAGGGTTTTGGTGTCTGGATTTGCTTTCTTGAGACTCCCGGCAATCAGCGAGCGAATGCATGGTAAGATTTCTTTAAAGATTTGAATGATCGGTGAAGTGATCACAATATTTTGTCTTTCTCTAGGGTTTCTAATACCTACACTGAAATTTCTAGACATCGTCGTATAATTGTGTTTGGTTTTTCAAGTCTCTTTTGTTTTAATTGGATAATAAGGTTTTAGATCCTATACATGTTCTGGATCGGTGAAGTGAAGGAATTAGTTCATTCTTTCCATGTATTTTCTGTTCTTTTGTTTCATTTGGAGTTTTAATTGGAGAAAATTTTGCAGAATTCAACAGTTGTTTCTGGCGGTGATTAGGGTTTTGGTTTCTTGAGTCTCTTGAATGCAAGGTAAGGCTTTTTGTTTAAAATTTTGAATGATTGTATGTCTCTTCTCTAGGGTTTCTAATACCTGCAGTGAAATTTCTAGATATAGTCATATATTTGTGTTTGGTTTCTCAAGTCTCTTTGAATTGTAATTGGATATTAAGGTTTTAAAGTTTATACTTGTTCTAGATTGGTGAAATGAATCAATTAGTTCATTCTTTTCATGTACTTTCTGTTTTCTGCATTAAGGTTTTAAAGCTTATGCATGTTCTGGATTGGTGAAGTGAATCAATTAGTCCATTCCTTTTATGTACTTTCTGATTTCTGTATTTAAGGTTTTAAAGTTTATACATGTTCTGGATTGGATATTAAGTTTGAATTTGTGATTATGTGGGAAAAAGTACAATGCAATTATGTAATTGAATAGTTGTATTTTTTGGGAAAAATTTTATGTAATCTCCATATGTATTATGTCAATGCCATGTATCAGCTTCCCTAAATTCCTAAAGCAGAATCTGTGTTTCTTTTTCTCTAGAATTTCATTTAATTTGTTTTGCTTCTTTTTTCTTTAATATGGATTTAAGGTGGATTTTGGGGATGTTGAACCATAGGTTGAAATTGCCTTATAGGGATGCCTATAGAAGGGAAAGTATTAGATGGTTGCACAAAAAAGCAACAAACTGAATTCTAATATTATAATGAAAATACTATTAAATAAAATAAAATTCAATCCAGCAGTTGGCAGATAATAACACATAGCGCTTGGCAGATAATAGCACATAGCGTGAGTGCTAAATGATAAATCCAACATTATGAATTGGTAATTACCTTTTGAATTTTTGTTAAACTCCCAATAAAATATAACGATTGTATAAGCTTCCCCACACGTCTCTGCACATATTAAGAAAAATATGGAAGCGTATATTTTTTTAATTTCAATCAAATCTACAACCATACCTCTAATAATGACAATCATTTTAAAAACACTATTTATTGTTGGCAAAAATCACTCCAACACCCTTTAAAATATAAAACCACTGAAAAAAAATTAAAATTCAAACACGATGACACAACAAGAGAATGACTTATATTTTTCAAAAAATGAAATTGAAAATATCTTTTGCCCAATCTTTTCCCTAAATAACCATTATCCATCGAATCAAAAGGAAAAACAGAGAGGGACATAGCCAAAAAGATTTTTTATGATTTAAATTCTATTTTGTGCAATCTTCCCCAACAAATGACAGAGGAAAATATAAATCTTAGAGATTGTTTACCAGATCTGTAAATCCCAAACAAACCAAATCTTTCCTTCCAACCTCCTACAATTTTGTTCCATTGTGAAATTGTTAAATTGTTAAATTTTGTCCCCATTGTGAATTAATAATTATCTTTTAGATTTATGTTAGACTCACACTTCTCAGCCGACTTGAAAAAAAATCAGGATGTTTGTATATTTAATATAAAAAATGACAATTATACCTCCAATGATGACAATTATCCCAAAAAAATTATTTTGTTATTAGCAAATATTAATTTAACACCCTTTAAATATATATATTGAAAAATGAAAAAAAAATATTAGTGAGAGAGGCACTCTTCCCAAAATTATATTTTTTTAGAAAAGATAAATCTTAAAGATTGCTTATGTGACATTTCCTGATAAATCAATTCTTTCCCCTTGGTCTTCAACAAGTCTGTTCCTATTATGAAATCATATGAACAAAGTGTTTAAAAACAAAAAAAAAAAAAAAGAAAAGAAAAGAAGAGAGAATCCAAAAATAAATTCCCTATAAAATTAGATTCGATCGTTGAATAAGTAAAGCTCCTTTCAAAACCTTCAAATATATTTGGATATAAAAGCAATAATCTAAAATTAAAAATAATGTTTTCTTTCATTCATGAAGTTAATATTTTCCAAACAAAAAAAAGGTCAACTATGAGCAACATGATTCACCGATGGTAACAATACTTCCCAACTTTTTTTGATAGAACAAAAAAATTACATATTAGAAGAATGAAAGAATGTACGAAACACAAGGATACAAATTCTTGGAAGTAAAAAAGTATGATTGCAAAATAAAAACTAATGCACTTCTATTCTCCAATCTCTCTTAAAATCTCATAACCTATAATCTTTACAAATCCTTGAGGCGCAAGCTTACAAGAAAGTATAAAAACAGTTTTATCTAATAAAATAGAGGAGTCAATAGCTTTGTTATGGAAAATTCTGCATTTCCTGCTCTCCAAATGCACCATTGGAGTTTCTAAGGGCAGTCTCCATGGCCATTGCTTGCCAAAGAAATATTCTTGGATATCACCTTTTGGAGACCTAATCCAACCTAATCTTGTAAATATCTTTAAGATCAATGCTAGACTCCAAAAGGGTATAAGGACCGTGTTAACTTCTAACTTCCCAACACTTCTCTACTGCCTTCAACAAGAAAAATGACGGAACTTATGTCTTTTTAATCTTAGTCAAATCAACAACTATATATCTAATGATGGCAATAATTATTTTTAAACAATTGTTTTGTTGTGGGTAGATATCAATCTTTCACCCTTTATATTGTAAAACGAAAAGGAAAAAAAAAAATCAAATGCAAAGTCACAGAGAGAGTGAAAGAGAGACAGCTGCACTTAGTATTATTCCAAAAATAATTTTTTTTTTTCAGAAAATGCATTTTGGAATGAATTTTTTTTTATCTAAATTTCCCCCTCAAAATCAAATCTCCCCCAAATTTAACGAGGAAAAGGGGCTTATCCAAATTTTTTTTACGATCTAAAAATCTTCTCTATGCAATATTTGCCAAACATTCTATTTTGCACCAAATCAAAAGAAAGCAAGGAGAAAGGATAGATCTTATATATTGATTACCTGATTTGTCGACTCTTTCTCCTCCACCTATTACAATTTCTTCTCCATTATGAAATCATATGTGAAGAGTAAAAACCCCTGAAACCCTCTCAAATTCTACTAAAAGAAAAGGGCTCATTTGCACATAAAAGCAACATTCCATAATCTAAAATAAAAAGCCAAAGTTCCACCATTAGTACTATTAAAACAAAACAAATTTCAACCTACAGAGTTTGCATATTTTAAGAACAATGTCAATCACTAAATTATAAACCCATCATCGTGAAATAGGTAATTATCTTCTAGATCAATGCTAATTACCTACAAAGCTTAAGGATTGTATTAACCAACACTTCTCTACCCACTTGAGATGAGGAGGCTTATATTATTTAACCTCAATTAAATCCACAACCATACTTTGACAATCATTTTAAAAACACTCTTTTGTTGTTAGAAAATATTAACCTAATAAATGTTAAAATAGATAAAAGAAATATAAATAAACATGATGTTACTGAAACTGGGGCAGCTTCCCCCCCAAAAATAATATTTTCAAAAAATAACATTTGAAAATATTTTCCTAATCTTTCCCAAAATTACTGCTCTTCCACAAATCAAACAAAGAGAGAAGCATGCATACATATTACAATTTGCTTACCCCATTCTTGACAGACTAAAACTTTTCCCACAATCATATGAATGATGTAGAGAGAATTCCAAAAAAAATAAAATTCCAACGAAGTTACATTCGATTATGTGATCAAAGAAGAACCCCTTTCATAATCATTTTAAAGACACTTTTGTTAGCAAATATCAATATAATAAACATGATGTTACTCAAACTGGGATAGCTTCTTCCAAAAATAATATTTTTCAAAAGATAGCATTTGAAATTTTTTTTCCTAATACAATTTGCTTACATAATACAATCTGCTTACCGCATTCTTGACAAACCAAAACTTTCCCCAGAATCATATGAACGAAGAGTTGAAAAAAATGAAGAGAGAATTCCAAAAGAAAAAAAAAATTCCCAACAAAGTTACATTCGATTATATGATCAGAAAAGACCCCTTTCAAAACTTGTAAAATTCTGAAACAAAGAGCAATTATATTTGGACATAAAAGCATCACTCTATAATCTAAAATGATAATGAAATTTATAACACCAATGAAGTTAATACAATTAAAACAAAATAAAGTTTAACTATCACTTCCCAAATGGTAACAACTCTACCACCAAGTAATGATTACCTGATTTGTACTGATATTTCTTGCCAAACCAAATCTTTCCCCTCCACCCGTCAGAGTTCCATCCCAACTATGAAATAATATGCTGTCTTAAATTCTAAAAAAAGGGGAAAGTGCACATAAAAGGCAACAATCTAAAATCTGTGAACCCATCCTCACCATGAAATAATATGCTGTCTTAAATTCTAAAAAATAAGGGGAAAGTGCACATAAAGGCAACAATCTAAAATCTAAAATATGTGAACCAAACTTTTGTCTCTTCTCTAAGGTTTCTAATACCTATAGTGAAATTCCTATAATATGGATATAAGCTTCCCAAAGTGCCTAAAGCAAATTCTTTAAGTGTTTCTTTTTCTCTAGAATTTCATTTTGTTTGTTTTGCTTCTTTTTTCTTTAATACAGATTTAAGGTGGATTATGGGGATGTTGAGCCATAGGTTCAAATTGCTTTATAGAGATGCCTACAGAAGGAAAAGTATTAGATGTTTGCACAAAAAAGCAACAATCTGAAATCTGATATCATAATGAAATTTCAACCACTAAAAAGTGATGCTATTAAATGAAATAAAGTTTAACTCAGGCAGATCGTAGACGGTAACACATTGCAAGTGCTAAATGATAAACCCAATATTATAAATTGGTAATTACCTTCTGAATTTTTGTTAAACTTTCAATAAAATATATGATTGTATAAGCTTCCCCCACACTTCTCTACCCACATGAAAAAAAAGGTAGAAGCTTATATATATTAATTTCCATCAAATCTACAACCATACGTCGAATGATGGCAATCATTTTAAAGACACTGTTTGTTGTTGGCATTTGTCACTCCAACACCCTTTAAAATATAAAACTACTAAAAAATTGAAAATCAAACATGATAACACAAAGAGAGAAAGACTTGTATTTTTCAAAGAGTTAAATTTGAAATCTCTTTGCCCAATCTTTTCCCTAAATATCAAGTATCTATCAAATTGAAAGAAAAAGCAGCGAGAGGGACACATTCAAAAAATTTTTTACAATCTGAAATCTTTTTTGTGCAATCTTCCCCAACAAAAAGATATAGGAAAGGATAAATCTTAGAGATTGTTTACCCGATTTGTAATTCCCAAACAAGCCAAATCTTTTCCACCAACCTCCCACAATTTTGTCCCCATTATGAAATTGTGCGAACAAGGGCAAAAAAAAAATGAAAAAAGAATTTGGAAAAAAAAATCACAACAAAATTAAATTCGATAGGATGATGTGAGAAACCTTTTCAGAACCAATCAAATTGTTTAATATATATAACAGAAAAATGACCACCTAAAATCTAAAATAACTATGAAATTTCTAAAAGTTCTAAACTTTCTATCACTGAGGAAGTTAATAATATTAAAACAAAGCAAAGTTCAACTCATTAGCAAGCCGGTTCAGACATGATAATAATATAGCCAATAACTAAAATATATATATACAACACTGTGAATTAATATTTATCTTTTAGATTTATGCCAAACCTAGGAGAAGAATAAGAATCATCTAAACTTCCAAATACTCATCCTACTTGAAGGAAAATCAGGATGTTTATATATTTAATCTAAAAAATGACAATTATTCCTCTAATGTCCTAAAAATATTAATCTAGCACCCTTTATATATAAAAAATAAAGAAAAAATATTAGAGAGAGAGAGAGAGAGAGAGAGAGAGATGTGCTCTCCCCAAAATGATATTTTTTTAGAAAAGATAAATCTTAGAGATTGCTTATGTGAATTATACATCCTATTTTCTGATAAATCAACTCTTTTCCTCGGTCCTTGACAAAGTGTGTCCTCATCATAAAATCATATGAACAAAGTTAAAAAAAAAGAAAAGAAAAGAAGAGAGAATTTAAAAATAAATTCCCAATAAAATGAGATCCGATCGTCGAATAATAAAAGTCCCTTTTGATACCTGAAAAATATTTGGACATAAAAGCAACAATCTAAAATTGAAAATAATATTTTCTATCCCTCATGAAGTTAATAATATCCAAATAAAATGAAGGTCTACTATCAGCAACACAATTCACCGATGGTAAGAATGCTTCCCAACCTTTTTAAAAATTAGAAGATTGAAAGATTGTACATATCTCCTAAGGATACATATTTTTAGAAGCTAAAAAGTATAATTACAAAATAACAGCAAATGCATCACTATTCTCTAATCTCTCTTAAAATCTCATAACCTATAATGTTTACAAATCCTTGAGGTGTAAACAATTTTGTCTAACAAAATCGAGGAGTCAATACGTTTGTTATGGAAAATTCATCATTTCCCTCTATCCATGAGAGTTTCTAGGGGAATCTCCATGGCTATTGCTTGCCAAAGAAATGTTCTTGGATATCTCATTGGATATCACATTATTGAGACCCAACTCACCCTAATTTTGTAAGTTAATAATTACCTTCTAGATCTATGCTAAACTCCAAAAGAGTATATGGATTGTATTAACTTCCCAACACTTCTCTACCCCCTTGAACAATTAAAATGATGAAAACTTGTCTTTTTAATCTCAGTCAAAGCATCAACCTTATATCTAATGATGGCAATAATCATTTTTAAACAATTGTTTTGTTGTCGGTAGATATCAATCTTACACCCTTCATTTTAAATATTTTCCCCCGATCTTTCTCCCAAAAAATCAATTATCCACCAAATGACAAAAAAGGACACATCTGAAAGATTTTTAACTCTCCGAATCCTTTTTCGTTCCACAAAAGGAAAAAGGTCTTAAAATAGTTTTACCTGATTTGTAAATCTCATTTTTGATAAACCAAATCTTTTCCCTCCAACTTCTACCATTGAATCCTATTATGAAATCATAAGAACGAAGATCATAAAAGGGGGGGAACAGAGTGAATTGAAAAAAAAAAAAGAATCCCAACAAAGTTAGATTTGATCATCTGTTGAAAAAAATCCATTTCAAAGCCCCCATTTTCCAAAACAAAAATGATGTAAATATGTTTACATAGAAAGGCAACAATCTAAATTCTAAAAATTGAGGGGAAGCTGCGAAAAAAACTAGAGGTCATGTACAACAGGTCCTGACCACCTTCTGCAATTCTTTCTCATCCACCTTCTACAATTCCATCCTTATGAAATCATATGAATGAAGAGTAAAAAAAATATATATATCAAAGAGGAAATTCAAAATAAAAATCACTAAAAAAATTTCATTCAATCTTCCAAGAGGAAAACACTTTCAAAGCCATGTCAAATTCTAAAAGAAAAAGGAAATATATTTTGAAGGAAAAACAACCACCTAGAATTGAAAATAATAATTAAATTTCTACTACTATCGAAGTTAATGCACAATTAAAACATGATAAAGTTCAACTCTCCACAACAAAGAGCAAAAAGTTCATATTCTTAATCTATGCCAAGAAAGTATATGGATTGTTAAGCTTCCCAACACTTCTCTTCCCACTTGAGAAATATAAGGAGGCTTGCATTTTTTAACCTCATTCAAATCTACAACACTTTTATTCTCAACAAATATTTATGTAACACACTTCAAAATATATGTATGAGACAAAAATCAAATACGATGTTGAAGAGAGTGGTGCCCCTTAGTTTTCTCTATAGAAATGATATTATTTAGAATATAATATTTTTTTGTCTAATCCTTCCCCCTAACCTTTATCCACATACAAAATATTTTTTATATTCTAAAATCTTATTTCTACAATCATTTTTTTTTCCAAAAAATCTATTATCCACCAATCAAAGAAAGTAGAAGGATAGATCCTAGAGTTTGCTCATGTGGCTTCTAAATCACATTTGTCCACAAAATAAATCCTTCCCCTTCACCTATAGTCCCCATTATGATATCTTATGATGAAGAGTAAGTGAAAATAGATTCAGAAAAAAAGTGAACAAATGTTAAATCATCCGATGAGAAAAACCATTTTGAAACCCTTTCAAATTCTAAAAATTAAAAAAGCTAGTACATTTGCACAAAAGTGCAACAAGCTAAACCTAAACAAAATTGTAAATTTCTAAAACTAATGAAGTTAGCATATTGCAAGAACAATATTGCTAACTGAATTATAAACCAAACAATGTAAAATAGATTGTTATCTTCTAGATTGATGCTAAACTTCCAACAAAGTATAAGAATGTACAACCTTACCAACAGTTTTGTGCCCACTTGAAGAAAAATGAGGATGCTTGTATTTTCTTCCAAATCTAAATGATACAATCATTCCAAAACCAGTTATGATGTCGGCACATATCAATCTAACATGCTCTAAAATATTGAAAAGAAAAAAAAATTTATGCATGATGTCAAACAGAGAGGTGCATGCTTGTTTTCTTCACAAAATTATATTTTCCATAAAATCAAACTTGAAATCCTTTTGCCTGATTTTCCCCCCTAAAGATCAATTTTCTACCAAATAGTAAGGGGAGGAGAGGGTGACATCCAATATATGTTATAGTCTAAAATGATTGTTATATAATCTTTCCCCAAAGAGTTACTCTCCACTAAATCAAAGATATAAAGAGAGGAGATAGGATAGACTTTAGAGATTGCTTCCCTTATGTAAGTCCCATTTGATGTCAAACCAAATCTTTCTCCTCAACCTCTTACAATTTTTGTTCTCATATGAAAGTAATAAGAAAAATAAAAATAAAAATTTAAAATGAGGGAAAAAAATAAATATCCAACAACAATAAAGAAACCCATGAGAAATTCCAAAAAGATAAAAGCAAATAGTAATAGAGTTCACAGAAGATGACATCGGGGTTGGTTACTAAATTATAAACCCAACATTGTAATGTACATAATTATCTTCTAAGTCTATTCGAAACTCCCAACAAGATTTATTGATTATATAAACTTTCCGATGATTCTTTGCCCACTTAAAGAAAAATGAGGAATCTTATATTCCTTAATCTCAATAAAATCTACAATCCTAAATCTAGTTATGACTATCACTTTAAAAACATTTTTTTTGTTTGCAATCAAAACTAATCTCCACATTTGATTTGCCCCCCTCCCAAATAATATTTTTCAGAAAATGAAATTTGAAATCTTTTTTTTTTAACCTTTCCCCTGAAAACTAATCTCCACTCAATAAAAAAGAGAGAGAGAGAGGGTGAGACATCCAAAAGATTTTTATCAATCTAAAATCTTTTTGTTCCAAAAATTTCTACACTCAACTAAATCAAAGAAAGAGGAGATAGGAAAGATCTTATGGATTGCCTGCCTAATTTGTAAATCCCATTTCTTCACAAATCAAGACTTTACCCTCTCCTTCCTAGTTTTATAATTCTGTCGTAGTATGAAATCAACAATTTAAATAAAAAAGAATTATGTTTGAACAAAAAAGGAACAATCTAAATTCTAAGATAATAATGAAACTTCTAGCACTGATGAAGTTAATGCAATTAAAGCAAAATGAAATTCAATTATCAGCAAAACACTTCCCAAATGGTTACAACTCTACCAATTAGTAATATAAATTGAACATTGTAAAATAGAGAATTATCTTTTAGATCTATGCTAAACTCCCAACAAATTATATGGAGTGTATAAACTTCCCTGGACTCCTCAGTCCACATGAAGAAAAATGAGGAAACTTATATTTTTTAATCTCAGTTGTAAATCTACAAGCACACCTATAGTGATGATATTCATAGTAAAAACACAATTTTATTATCACCAAATATCAACTTGACTTTCTTTAAGATATATCTAAAAGAATTCCAATCATTTGTGTGAGAGAGGCACATATTGGTTTTCTCCTCCAAAATTATTTTTGGAATGAAATCTTTTTATCTAAAATTTTCCTTGAAAATCAAATCTCTATCAAATTTAAAGAGGAAGAGGGGCACATCGAAAATATTTTTTATGATCTAAAAACCTTGTTTATGCGTTATTTGCCTAAACATTCTATTTTGCACCAAATCAAAGAAAGTGAGGAGAAAGATCTTATATATTACTGGATTTGTAACTCATTTTTTCACAAATTGACTCTTTCTCCTCCACCTATTACAATTTCTTCCCGATCATAAAATCATGTGAGAAGAATAAAAACCTCTTTCAAAAATTCTTATAATGCGAGGAGTAAGGATAGATTTTATATCTTGATCACCTGATATGTGACTCTTCTTTTCACAAATCAACTCTTTCTCCTTTATCTGTTACAATTTCTTCCCCATCATGAAATCATATGCGAAGAGTAAAAACCTCTTTCAAAACGCTCTCAAATTCTAATAATAAAAAAGGCTCATTTTCATATAAAGCAACATTCCATATTCTAAAATAAGAACAAAAAATTCTACCATTAGTATTATCAAAACAAAGACAGAAATTTTCAACCTCTTAGTGACACAATTTGCTTATTGTAAGAACAATGTGATTTACTAAATTATAGACCTATCATTGGGAAATAGGTAATTATCTTAGTGATCAATGCTAATTTCCAACAAAGATTAGGATTGTATTAACCAACACTCCTCTACCCACTTGAAATGAGGAGGCTTATATTATCTAACTTCAATTAAATACACAACTATAGTTGAGAATCATTTTGTATACTCTATTTTGTTGTTAGCAAATATCAACCTAATATATTTTAAAATAGATAAAATAAATATAAATAGAAATGATGTTTGTGAAACTGGGGCAACTTTCTCGCAAAAATAATATTTTTTTGAAAATGAAATTTGAAAATTTTTTTCCTAATTATTCCCAAAATTTCTACTCTTCCACAAATCAAACAAAGAGAGAAAAATGCATACATATTAGAATTTGCTTACCCCATTGTTGACAGGCTTCTCCAAAATCATATGAAAAAAGAGTTTAAAAAAAAAAAAATCCCAACAAAGTTACATTATGATTATGCAATCAGAAAAACCCTTTTCAAAACCCTGTGAAGTTCTATAATCTAAAATAATAGATTTCTGGCATATGAACAAATTCTAGCATTAATGAACAAAGAAATCATATGAACAAAGAGTTAAATTATATTTGGACAAAAGCAACAAACTATAATCCAAAATAATGATGAAATTTCTAGCATTAATGAAATTAATACAAATCGAACATTGAAAAATAGAAATTATCTTTGAAATCTATTCTAAACTCCCAACAAAGCATAGTGGATTGTATGAATTTTGCATTAGTTCTCAGCCCACTTGAAGAAAAATGAGGAAACTTAAATTTGCTGATCTCGGTCGTAAATCTACAAGCTTCCTATGATAATCACATTCATTGTAAAAATGCTATTTGTTGTCGCCAAATATCAATCTTTCTTTCTTTAAAATATATCTAAGAAAGTAATCCAAATTTGATGTCATAGAGAGGCATAGGTTGGTTTTCTATTCAAAAGTTATTTTTCATAAAGAAGTTGTGGCTAATATTCCCCCCCCCCAAAAAAAAAATCTATTCTCTATCAAATTTAAAGAGAAAGGTGCACCTTCAAAAGATTTCATACAATCTGAATATCTTTTTTGCACAATCTTTCACCAAACAATCTACTTTCCAAGAAATCAAAGAAAGATTGAGAAGAAAGGATAGATCTTATAGATTGATTACCTGATTTGTAAATCTTGTTTCTTCCCAAACCACCCTCCCACGTGTTACAGTACCCATCATGAAATAATATGCTATCTCAAATTCTAAAAACAGGAAAGGTGCAAATAAAAAGCAACAATCTAAAGTTTAAAATATGAACCAAACTTACTAACACTAATGAAGTTAGTATTATTAAAACAAAATACAATTCAACCCATTAGCAGTTTACTCATTATAAGAAATAATGTAGGTGACAATTTTAAACCCATCATTTTTAAAGATAATCGGTAATTGTGATCTAGATCTTTGCTAAACTCCCAACAAATTTTAAGGATTATACAAACTTTCCCATACTTCTCTATTCACTTGAAACGAGGAAGCTTATAAAATTTATTCTCAATCAAATACACAGCCATACGTTTGTCAAATGACAATTATCTTAAAAACATTGTATTTTTTGTTAGCAAATATCAAGCTAATATTCTTTACAATAGATAAAAGTATAAATAATCATGATTTCGGAGAGATAGGTGCAGGTTAGCTCACTCCCAAAAATAATATTTTTCAAAAAGTGGAAATTTTAGATTTTTCACTTAATTTTTCCCTAAAAATTTGCCTTCCCACAAATCAGGCAAAGAAATAAAAAACATACATATTAGAATTCGCTTATCAATCTGAAATCTCATTTCTTTATAAACCAAATCTTTTTATGAAATCATATGTTCGAAGAGTTAAAAAAAAATGATGAGAGAATTCAAAAGTTTCCCAGCAAAGTTAGAGGATTGAAAGAATTAACAAAACTCAAGGATACAAATTCTCTTATAAGTAAAAAAGTATGATGACAATAAAAACTAATGCACTACTGTCCTCCAATCTCTTTAAAATCTCATAACCTATAATCTTTACAAATCCATGAGGTGTAAGCTTACTAGAAAGTATAAAAACAATTGTCTAATAAAATCGAGGTGTCGATAGCTTTGTTATGGAAAATTTAGCATTTCCCTCTCTTCAAATGCACCATGGGAATTTCTAAAGGATATCTCCCATGGCCATTGCTTGCCAAAGAAATGTTCTTAGATATCACATCATTGAGACCCAATCCACCCTAATCTTTTAAGCTAATATTTATCTTCTAGATCTATGCTAAACTCCAAAAGGGTATAAGGACAATATTTATTTCTCGACACTTCTCTACCGCCTTCAACAAGAAAAATGATGAAACTTATGTCCTTTTATTCTCAGCCTAATATATTTTAAAATAGATAAAAGAATATAAATGAGGCAGCCTCCTCCCAAAAATAATAATTTTCAAAAAATAAAATTAAAAAAATTTTTTTTCTAATCTTTCCCAAAATTTCTACTTTTCCACAAATCAAAGCGAGAACAATGCATACATGTTACAATTTTTCTATGCCATTCTTGACAGACCAAAACTTTTCCCAAATCTTATGAGTGAAAGTAAAAAAAAAAAATGAAGAGAAAATTCAAAAAAAATTCCAACAAAGTTACATTACATCATGCAATCAGAAAGAACCTGTCAAAGCCGTGTAAAATTTTAAGATCCAAGAGCTATTATATTTGGAGACAAAAGAAACAATCTTTAAAATAATAATGAAATTTTTATTACTAATGAAGTTAATACAATTAATGGTCTCTAGCACTAAGTTAATACAAATATAACATTGAAAAATAGCAATTATCCTTCAAATCTATTCCAACTCCCAACAAAGCATATTGGATTGTATGAACTTCTCATTACTTCTCAGCCCACTTGAAGAAAAATGAGGTTACTTAAATTTTCTAATCTCGATCATAAATCTACAAGCTTCCTATGATAATCACATTCATTGTAAAAATGCTATTTGTGAACAAATATCAGTCAAACTTCCTTTAAAATATATCTAAAAAAGAAATCCAAATTTGGTGCCAGAGATCGGCACAGGTTGGTTTTCTATTCAAAAATTATTTTTCATAAAGAAGTCTTTGTGACTAATATTCCCCCTCCCCAAAAACTCTATTCTGTACCTAATTTAAAGAGAGTGGTGCACATTTAAAAGATTTTTTACAATCTCAAAATCTTCTTTACACAATCTTTTCCCAAGCAATCTACATTCTAAGAAATCAAAGAAAGAATTTAGAAAAAAGGATAGATCTTGTAGATTGATTACCTAATTTGTAAATGGTTTTTCTTCCGAAACCAAATCTTTCCCCAGACCTGTTACAGGTCCCTCACCCACCATGAAATAATATGCTGTCTCAAATTCTAAAAAAAAAAAAAAAAGAAAAGGAAAAAGGAAAAGTGCACATAAAAAGCAACGATCTAAAATCTATAATACGAAACAAACTTACTGGTACTAATGAAGTTAGTACTATTAAAACAAAATATAGTTCAACCCATTAGCAAACATAGTTTGCTCATTGTAAGAACAATTTGGCTAACAAAATTATATATCCATCATTTTAAAAGGTAATTGGTTATTGTGATCTAGATCTATGCTAAACTCCCAACGAATTATAATGATCATACAAACTTCGCACACTTCTCTACCCACTTGAAATGAGGAAGCTTATAAAATTTATTCTCAATTAAATCCACAACCATACCTTTGTTGAATGACAATCATTTTAAAAACATTGTTTTTTGCTTAGCAAATATCTTGCTAATATTCTTTACAATAAATAAAAGTATAAATAATGACGATATTGGAGAGACAAGTGCAGGTTAGGTTACTCCCAGAAATATTATTTTCAAAAATGAAAATTTTAGATTTTTTGCTTAATGTTTTCGTAAAAATCTGCTTTCCCACAAATCAGGCAAAGAAACAGATATAATTAATCATGATATTGGTTCGACATGTGTAGGTTAGGCTACTCTCAAAAATATTATTTTTTAAAAATAAAAATTTTAGATTTTCATGAAATCGTATGAATGAAGAGTTCAAGAAAAAAATAAAAAAAAAAAAGAAAATTGAAGAGAGAATTCAAAAGTATTCCAAGCAAAACATTTGATCTTTTGATTTAAAAAAAACAAAAACTCCTTTCAAATTCTAAATATAAAGTGCAATTATATTTGAACAAAACACAACCCCTCCAAAATCTTAAAGAAAGAATGAAATTCTAGAACCAATAAAGCTAATACAATTAAAACAAAATAAAGTTCAAATATTAGAATGACAATTCCCAACTGGTAGCAACTCTACCAATATGTAAGTATAATATAATTGTCAATTTATTCTATGCTAAACTCCCACCAAAGAAAGTAGAAGAATTGTACAAACTTCCGACTCTTCTCTACCCACTTGAAATGAGGAATCTAACTTTGTTGGGAATTCAAAGAAAATTCCCAACAGAGTTTGGTTCGATCTTGTGATGAGAAAAGGTCCTTTCAAAATCCTTGCAAATTCTAAAAATAAAGAGCAATTACATTGGACAGGAAGCAACAATCTAGAATCAAAAATATTAATCGAATTTCTAACACCAATAAAAACCAAATAAAATTAGAATGTTAGAAAGACAATTCCCAAAGGCTAGCTACTCTACCAATAAGTAAATATAAGTCTAATATTATAAAATAGATAATTATCTATTTTGTGTTTGCAAATATCAATGCCTAATCGAAGAAAATCATAATGAAATCTATTTGCCTAATCTTTCCCTATTTAGATAGAGGGGTTCATCCAAAAGATTTTTGATTTGAAAATCATCTTTGTAAAATTTTTCGAACAAGATCAGAGAAAGAAAACAAGAAGAAACAATAGACCTTATGAATTGATTACCTAAGTTGTCCCATTTTTTCACAAATCCAATCATTCCCCTCTGGTTGTTGCAATTCGATCTCCATTATGAAATCATATACAAAGTCTAAAAACCTTTTTCAAAACCCTCTCAAACTCCAAAAAGAAAATAATTTCTACCACTAATGAAGTTAATACTATTAAAACAAATAAAGTTCAACCCATTAGCAACATAGTTTGAATATTGAAAGAACAATATTGGTAACTAAATTATAAACTCATTATTGTAAAATAACTATTTATCTTTTGGCTCTATGCTAATCCCTAAAGAAAGTATAACGATTCTATAAACTTCCCTATTTAATATCAATTAAATCCATAACAATACTTTTGATGATGGAAATCATTGCAAAAACTCTGTTTTGTTGTTAGCAAAATCAACCCAATAACCTTTTAGCATAGATAAAAAATCTATAAACATGATGCCAAGAAAGACAGGTGCATGTTAGCTTTCTTCCCAACTCAATATTTTTGAAAACGCTGAAATCTGAAAATTTTTGCCCACTCTTTCTCAAGAAATCTACTATTCCTCAATTAGACAGAAAGAGAGAACAAAAGATACATCTTAGAGTTTGCTAACCCAATTTGTAAGTCCCATTTCTAGAGAAACCAAATCTTTCAACAAAATCATTTCAATGAAGAGTAAAAGGGGAAAAAAAAAAGAAAAGGAAAAGAAGAAAGAAAGTTCAAGAAAAGATTCCTAACAAAATTCGATTCTATTGCATGATGACAAAAAACCAATTTCAAAACCTTGTCAAATTGTAAAAATAAAATGCAATTATATTTGCACAAATAGCTGCAATCTAAGATAAGAAAAATGAGGAAATATATTTTTTTAATATGAATTGTAACTATAAATGCACACATCTAATGTCACATTTATTATGAAGCACTATTTTATGGTTAGCAAATGTTGGCTATCTTTAAAATATATCTTGAAAAACAATTCAAATTCGATGTTAGAGAGAGGCATACATTACTTTTCTCCTTAAATTAAAATCTTTTTGACTAATATTTCCCTTGAAAATCAATTCTGCACCAAATCTATAGAGAGTGGTGCATCCAAATGATTTTTTACAATCTTAGATTTTGTTTGTACAATCTTTCCCCTAACAATCTACTTTCCACCAAATTAAAGAAAAAAACTTGGAAGAAAGGATACATCTTATAATTGATTATCTGATTTGTAATTCCATTTCCTTACAAACCATATCTTTTCCCTCCACCTATTATAATCTCATCCCCATCGTGAAATTATATGTAAATAATAAATACCCATTTTAAAACTCTCAAATTCTAAAAGGAAAAGTAGCACATAGAAGTAACAATCTAAAATCTAAAATCTAAAATAAGAGCAAAAATTCTATTGCTAATAAAGTTGGTACTATTTAAACAAAATAAAGTTAACACAGTTTGCATATTGTGAGAACAATGTTGGTAATTAAGTTATAAACCCATCATAAAATATGTAATTATCTTCTAGAAGTGTGCCAAACTTTTCTGTGCAAGGATAATTCTATGCCACTTTATGAAAAATGAGGAAGTTTGTGTTTTTTAATATCAATGAAATCAAAAACCCATTTCTTGACATACTGATTCACTCCCCCACCACCTACAATTCAATCCCTATTATGAAACCTTATTAAAAGTAGAAATGATAGAGGAGAGAGTTTGAAAGAGATTTCCACCATGAATAAATTTTGACTGCTCGATGAGGAAAACCTCATTCGAAACCCTTTCAAATTCTAAAAAGAAAAAAAACAGTAAATAAGTTTTCGGAGAAAACAATCTAAAATCCGAACTAATAATGAAATTTCAACCACTAGTGACGTTAATACAATAAAAGCAAGTTAAAATTCAACTCGTTAGCAAGATAGTTCACAAATGGCAACAACACTACGAGTAACTAAAATAAGAATGAAAATTTCTTCCACTGATAAAGTTAATACTATTAAGAGAAAATAAAGTTTATTATTGGCATATCATAAGAACAATGTTGGTCACTATTTCATAGACCCAATATCATAAAGTAGATAATTTTCTTTTGGTATGTGCTAAACTCCTAACAAGGTGCAAGGATTGTATAAACATCCCAACACTTGTCTGTCGCGTTGACAAGAAATGAGGAAGCTTATATTTTGTTATCTCAATTGATTCTACAACCATATCTCTAATGATGAGAATCATTCTAAAAACATTATTCTTTTCCGAGTGAATATCAATCGAGCACCATTTAAACTATTAAAAAATGAAACAATGTCAGAGGCAAACATTAGTTTTTTTTCCCCAAAATAATACTTTTTAAGATAGCAAATAATTCTCCACTAAATCAGAAGGAAAAACAAAAATTATCCAAAAGATATTTTACGATTGAAATCTTTTTGGTATAATTCTTCCCAAAAAAAAAACTAGTCTCCAACAAATAAATGGAGAAGGGAAGACAAAAATGGAACTTAGAGATTGCTTACCTGATTTGTGAATCCCATCTCTTAACAAACCAAATCTCTCACACCCTTTTACAATTTTTTTCCCATTATGGAATCGTGCAAACAAAGTATAAAAAGAGAGGTTGAAAAGAGAATTCAAAAATAAATTCCCAACAAAATTAGATCCAATTGTCCGTTAAAAAAGCCTACTTTGGAGACCATGACAAATCCTTAGAAATATATATATTTGGACAGAAAAGCAATGATCTAAACTCCAAAATAATGATGAAAATTTCCACCATTAAGGAAGTTAATACTATTAAAACAAGTTCAACTCAACAGCCACATAGTTTGTTGATGATAACAACATTCTTGGTAATTAAATTGTAAAACGAATATTGTAGATAGATAATTCTCATACATTTATGCTGAACTTCCAACAAAGTATAAGATTGTACAAACATCCCAACGATTCTCTCCCACTTGAAGAAAATTAGCAAGTGTATTATTTAATTTATTCTCAAACAAATCTATTTTATTTTTCAAAAAATCAGTACAAATTAAATCAACATATTTTAGATATTCATTTATATATTTATCTGTTTATTTATTTTTGTTTTTATTATTTTTTTTACTATTTTATTTTAATTTATTTTATTTTATTATTATTTTTTTAATCACCTCCAAATTTATCTCTCAAATGGTCGACCCTAAATTGTCGGGATAAAGGTGCAGTTTTTTATTGTTATTCTCAAACAAATCTACAGTTATAATTTTAATGATGGCATTATTTTGTTGTCAGCAAATATCAATCTAACACCTATAAAAATCAGAAAATTAAATTTGGAATCACTTTGCCCAAAAGCAGGGTAAATCAATTCTCCATGGAGGGATGAATGATTTACTCTCCTCTATGTCAAATTTACGGAGTATGAAGGAAAGATTTTAGAGATCGCCTACATTTTTAAATCTCAATTCTTGACCGACTAAATCTTTCACTTCCCTCTTCTACTACAATTCCATATCTATTGTGAAACCATAAGAACATAGTGAAAAAAAAAAAGAAAAAAAGAAGAAAAAAAATCGAAGAGCGAATTCAAGAGAAAAAAATCTCAACAAAAATGGATTCGATTATCTGATCGAAAAACACCTTCCAAAACCATGGAATCATTTTTTCTCCAAAAATAATGTTGGTTTTGTCTCCAAAAATAAAATCAGAGAATTAAATTTGATATTATTTCACCCAAACCAGAGTATTGCCCCCTCCCCAAAAGCAATTCTCCATGGAGGGATACATATGAATGATTTACTCTCCTCTACATCAAAATTATCAAGTATAAAGCAAAGATTTTATAGATTGCATATATCATTTTTAAATCCCATTTCTTGACAAATTAACGAGGCATTTGGTTTGCACTCAGAAATTGAAATCAGAATCAGAATAAAAAATCTTAAAAATGGGAATTGGAATCGGATTCCAATTTCAATTGTTTGGTTTAAATTCTATACTATATTGTTGATGTTTAATTTGTAAATCTTTCGAAATAAGAATCGTTTAATTATTAATTTTGCCCTTTAAAATTGTATTTTATTTTTTAAAATTATCTGTTTTATTTTATGTTATCATCTTTAATTTTATTTTGTTATTTTTTTTTAATTTTATAATTATCAATTTTATCCTTTTATAAAAAATTCATTTTTATAATTGTGTTGTAAATATTTTAGTTAATATGCTACAAAATTGAAATGATATGCATTATATATTCACAACATAAAAATTATAACCCTAAAGGAGAAAAAATTGTAGTTTTAATTTCAATGATAACAAGATACATAAATTGCAATTATTTTCTAGAAATGAAAATATACATCTTTCCATAGCATCTTGTAAGCATGAGACAACGTTACAATGATCTTTTGGGCTCAAACCATTGGCAGCAGTAGTAGCTATTTTCTCCCCATGCTCGTCCGTGCCTGTAATAAATATCCAAAGAGTCTTTGCCATATGAGGACCAGAATCAGCCACTCTACATGGTAATTATTTGACAAATAAAGCAACATTTCCTAATACCCATTTGTTTCTGATGGAAATTTTTAATAGCTTTATCTAAATGACTGCAAATGTCCCGGTGAAAATTTCCCAGGCAAAAGCTATTTAATTGAAAAATAGGCCAAACAAGACTCATACAAAACTACAAGAAACCATCTTCATGATAATCTCCCAATTTACAACATAAAAACCCAGGCTCAATATAAACTTCACCTGAGAATTCTTTAGGCATTTACAACTAGGAGTCTAATTGAATCAATTACGTAACAATTGCAAATACCCCCTTTCCGCTTGAAAAAATTATGTCAACTAGGAGCCTAATATCTGTGTCTAAAGGACATGATTTCCAATAGCATAACTATGTCAAGTATCCAACCAAGTTGCAAATTTGACAATCAAATTTTCCAACCAAACTTTGTACTGACAGTCACAGTGCCTGTGACTGTAAAGCAACACAACCCTGCATAAGATTTATCAGGGTTGTGCTATCAGGAACAAGACCAGCCATCCTCAGTTGATTGAACAATAAAACAGCCTTTTCCAAGCAATCATTATATGCAAAACGCGTTAAAACTGCATCACAAGAAACTAAATTCTCTCCCTCTGGTCAAATAACTTGCAAGAATCGACTTCACCGTCACATTTTGCATATGCATCTAACAATGCAGTACCTACAATTGATTCGAACCCCAACCCACTCTTAACAATCAAACCATGAACACATTGGGCAAGCATCAATTCTTCCAATCCTCCCACTCCAACCAAAACACCCACAATAGTAAAACTATTCGGTTTCAAACTCAAAACCCTCATTTCCCTAAACAATTCCAAAAACTTCCCACCAAAACGATTCTTAGCGCATGCAAGAATCACAATGGACCGGGAAACCACATTCTTCACAGGAATTTCAACAAACGGCTTTTCTGCATTCCTGGTCTTTCAAAATCCACTTTTGTGCATGGCCACACGTTCCATGTCATTCGAACTCCATTGATTCCTTCTGGATCTGTTGTTGCCATCTCCAACATGGCTGCTTCACCTGGTTCTAGGGTTTTTGGTTAGGATTAATTCTTCTGGTTTTTGGAAAGAGAGAGAGAGAGAGAGAGAGAGAGAGAGAGATAGGCGAGGGGTCACCACAAAAAAAGGGAAGAGAGAGAGAGACGGGAGAGAGTTGAATGGAAGGGCAGTCAGTTGCAACGGTTTGAATACCCTTTTATTTGGGTTTCACAAAACTCATATCTTGAGGGTTTTATTTCTTTACCTTTATTTCTATTTCATTAATCCAAACAATTTATATGTATTTCATTCTCATTCTTGAAATCGATACTTTTTAACCAAACACCTCCTGAATTTTTTGCCTTCTCTTACTGCAATTCCATACCTACTTTGAAATAAGTAATAGTGAGACAAAAAGAAGAAAAGAATCAAAGAGAGAATTCAACCAAAAAAAAAAATCCCATAAAAAATGGATTCAACATCTGATCAAAAAACACCTTTATAGAGTATAAAGGAAAGATTTTAGGGATTGCCTACGCCATTTCTAATTCTCATATTTTCTCCAAAAATAATGTGAGTATTGTCTCAAAAAATAAAAGAAATAATTAGAAAATTAAAATTGGAATCATAAGAACAAAATCTGTAGTCTTCCCCCCCCCCCCAAAAATCAGTTCTCCATGGGGTTTCATTTGAATGATTTACTCTCCTCTATATTTACAGAGTATAAAGGAAAGATTTTAGGGATTCCCTGCATTTCTAAATCTCATTTCTTGACAAACTAAATATTTCTCCTCCTCCTACAACTCGATAACTATTGTGAAATCATAAGAACAAAGTTAAAAAAAAACAAAGAAAAAAAAACGAAGAGAAGTCAACAAAAAAAATTTCGAACAAAAATGGATTCAATCAGCCGACCATCATTTTTTTCTACAAAAATAATTTGAGTTTTGTCTCCAAAAATAAAAGAAAAAAAATAGAAAATCAAAATTAGAATCATTTTGCCCAAAATCTGGTGTCTTCCCCCCCCCCCCCAAAAATCAATTCTCCATGGAGGTATATATATGAATGATTTACTCTATATTTACAGAGAATTCACCTTCTCTTACTGCAATTCCATACCTACTTTGAAATAAGTAATAGTGAGAAAAAAAAGAAGAAAAGGATCAAAGAGAGAATTCAGCCAAACAAAAATTCCCATCAAAATTGGATTCAAAATCCGATCAAAAAACACCTTTATAAAGTGTAAAGGAAAGATTTTAGGGATTGCCTACATTTCTAAATCTCATTTTCTCCAAAAATAATGTGAGTTTTGTCTCCAAAAATAAAAGAAAAAATTAAAAAATTAAAAAATTAAAATTGGAATCATAAGAACAAAATCTGTAGTCTTCCCCCCCCCCCAAATAAATCAATTCTCCATGGGGTTTCATATGAATGATTTACTCTCCTCTACATTTACAGAGTATAAAGGAAAGATTTTAGGGATTGCCTGCATTTCTAAATCTCATTTCTTGGCAAACTAAATATTTCTCCTCCTCCTACAACTCGATAACTATTGTGAAATCATAAGAACAAAGTTAAAAAAAAAAAACAAAGAAAAAAAACCGAAGAGAATTCAACAAAAAAAATTTCCAACAAAAATGGATTCAATCAGCAGACCATCATTTTTTTCTACAAAAATAATTTGAGTTTTGTCTCCAAAAATAAAAGAAAAAAATAGAAAATCAAAATTAGAATCATTTTGCCCAAAATCTGGTGTCTTCCCCCCCCCCCCCCAAAATAAATTCTCCATTGAGGCATATATATGAATGATTTACTCTCCTCTATATTTACAGAGAATTCACCTTCTCTTACTGTAATTCCATACCTACTTTGAAATAAGTAATAGTGAGAAAAAAAAAAAAGAAAAGAATCAAAGAGAGAATTCAGCCAAACAAAAAATCCCATCAAAATTGGATTCAAAATCCGACCAAAAAACACCTTTATAGAGTATAAAGGAAAGATTTTAGGGATTGCCTACATCATTTCTAAATCTCATATTTTTTTCAAAAAATAATGTCAGTATTGTCTCCAAAAATAAAAGAAAAAATTAGAAAATTAAAATTGGAATCATAAGAACAAAATTTGTAGTCTTCCCCCCCCCCCAAAAAAATCAATTCTGCATGGGGTTTCATATGAATGATTTACTCTCCCCTACATTTACAGAGTATAAAGGAAAGATTTTAGGGATTGCCTGCATTTCTAAATCTCATTTCTTGACAAACTAAATATTTCTCCTCCTACAACTCGATAACTATTGTGAAATCATAAGAGCAAAGTTAAAAAAAAATAAAGAAAAAAACCGAAGAGAATTCAACAAAAAAAATTTCCAACAAAAACGGATTCAATCAGCCGATCATCATTTTTTTCTACAAAAATAATTTGAGTTTTGTCTCCAAAAATAAAAGAAAAAAAAATAGAAAATCAAAATTAGAATCATTTTGCCCAAAATTTGGTTCTCCCCCCCCCCAAAAATCCATTCTCCATGGAGGCATATATATGAATGATTTACTCTCCTCTATATTTACAGAGAATTCACCTTCTCTTACTGCAATTCAATACCTACTTTGAAATAAGTAATAGTAAGAAAAAAAAGAAGAAAAGAATCAAAGAGAGAATGCAGCCAAACAAAAAATCCCATCAAAATTGGATTCAAAATCCGATCAAAAAACACCTTTATAGAGTATAAAGGAAAGATTTTAGGGATTGCCTACATCGTTTCTAAATCTCATTTTCTCCAAAAATAATGTGAGTTTTGTCTCAAAAAATAAAAGAAAAAATTAGAAAATTAAAATTGGAATCATAAGCACAAAATCTGTATTCTTCCCCCCCAAAAAAAATCAATTCTCCATCGGGTTTAATTTGAATGATTTACTCTCCTCTACATTTACAGAGTATAAAGGAAAGATTATAGGGATTGCCTGCATTTCTAAATCTCATTTCTTGACAAACTAAATATTTCTCCTCCTACAACTCGATAACTATTGTGAAATCATAAGAACAAAGTTAAAAAAAAAAAAAGAAAAAAATACGAAGAGAATTCAACAAAAAAATTTCCAACAAAAATGGATTCAATCAGCCGACCATCATTTTTTTCTACAAAAATCATTTGAGTTTTGTCTCCAAAAATAAAAGAAAAAAAAAATAGAAAATCAAAATTAGAATCATTTTGCCCAAAATCTGGTGTCTCCCCCCCCCCCCCCAAAAATCAATTCTCCATGGAGGCATATATATGAATGATTTACCCTCTATATTTACAGAGAATTCACCTTCTCTTACTGCAATTCCATACCTACTTTGAAATAAGTAATAGTGAGAAAAAAAAGAAGAAAAGAATCAAAGACAGAATTCAGCCAAACAAAAAATCCCATCAAAATTGGATTCAAAATTTGATCAAAAAACACCTTTATAGAGTATAAAGGAAAGATTTTAGGGATTGCCTACATACTTTCTAAATCTCATATTTTCTCCAAAAATAATGTGAGTTTTGTCTCCAAAAATAAAAGAAAAAATTAGAAAATTAAAATTGGAATCATAAGAACAAAATCTGTAGTCTTCCCCCCCCCCAAAAAAAAATCAATTCTCCATGGGGTTTCATATGAATGATTTACTCTCCTCTACATTTATAGAGTATAAAGGAAAGATTATAGGGATTGCCTGCATTTCTAAATCTCATTTCTTGACAAACTAAATATCTCTCCTCCTCCTACAATTCGATAACTATTGTTAAATCATAAGAACAAAGTTAAAAAAAAAAAAGAAAAAAAAACGAAGAGAATTCAACAAAAAAAATATACAGCAAAAATGGATTCAATCAGCCGACCATCAATTTTTTCTACAAAAATAATTTGAGTTTTGTCTCCAAAAATAAAAGAAAAAAAATAGAAAATCAAAATTAGAATCATTTTGCCCAAAATCTGGTGTCTCCCCCCCCCCAAAAAAAAATCAATTCTTCATGGAGGCATATATATGAATGATTTACTCTCCTCTATATTTACAGAGAATTCACCTTCTCTTACTGCAATTCCATACCTACTTTGAAATAAGTAATAGTGGGAAAAAGAAGAAGAAAAGAATCAAAGAGAGAATTCAGCCAAACAAAAAATCCCATCAAAATTGGATTCAAAATCCGATCAAAAAACACCTTTATAAAGTATAAAGGAAAGATTTTAGAGATTGCCTACATCATTTCTAAATCTCATTTTCTCCAAAAATAATGTGAGTTTTGTCTCCAAAAATAAAAGAAAAAATTAAAAAATTAAAATTGGAATCATAAGAACAAAATCTGTAGTCTCCCCCCCCCCCCGGCAAAAAAAAATCAATTCTCCATGGGGTTTCATATGAATGATTTACTCTCCTCTACATTTATAGAGTATAAAGGAAAGATTTTAGGGATTGCCTGCATTTCTAAATCTCATTTCTTGACAAACTAAATATTTCTCCTCCTACAATTCGATAACTATTGTGAAATCATAAGAACAAAGTTAAAAAAAAAAAAAAGAAAAAAAAACGAAGAGAATTCAACAAAAAAAATATCCAGCAAAAATGGATTCAATCAGCCGACCATCAATTTTTTCTACAAAAATAATTTGAGTTTTGTCTCCAAAAATAAAAGAAAAAAAATAGAAAATCAAAATTAGAATCATTTTGCCCAAAATCTGGTGTCTTCCCCCCCCCCCAAAGAAATCAATTCTTCATGGAGGCATATATATGAATGATTTACTCTCTATATTTACAGAGAATTCACCTTCTCTTATTGCAATTCCATACCTACTTTGCAATAAGTAATAGTGAGAAAAAAAAGAAGAAAAGAATCAAAGAGAGAATTCAGCCAAACCTAAAATCCATCAAAATTGGATTCAAAATCCGATCAAAAAACACCTTTATAAAGTATAAGGGAAAGATTTTAGGGATTGCCTACATCATTTCTAAATCTCATATTTTCTCCAAAAATAATGTGAATTTTGTCTCCAAAAATAAAAGAAAAAGTTAAAAAATTAAAAGTGGAATCATAAGAACAAAATCTGTAGTCTTCCCCCCCCAAAAAAAAAAATCAATTCTCCATGGGGTTTCATATGAATGATTTACTCTCCTTTACATTTACAGAGTATGAAGGAAAGATTTTAGGGATTCCCTACATTTCTACATCTCATTTCTCGACAAACTAAATATTTGTCCTCCTACAACTCGATAACTGTTGTGAAATCATAAGAGCAAAGTTAAAAAAAAATTAAAGAAAAAAACCGAAGAGAATTCAACAAAAAAATTTCCAACAAAAACGGATTCAATCAGCCGATCATCATTTTTTACTACAAAAATAATTTGAGTTTTGTCTCCAAAAATAAAAGAAAAAAAATTAGAAAATCAAAATTAGAATCATTTTGCCCAAAATTTGGTGTCTCCCCCCCCCCCCAAAATCCATTCTCCATGGAGGCATATATATGAATGATTTACTCTCCTCTATATTTACAGAGAATTCACCTTCTCTTACTGTAATTCAATACCTACTTTGAAATAAGTAATAGTGAGAAAAAAAGAAGAAAAGAATCAAAGAGTATTCAACCAAAAAAAAAGCCCAAAAAAAATGGATTCAAAATCCGATCAAAATAACACCTTTACAGAGTATAAAGGAAAGATTTTAGGGATTGCCTACGTCTTTTCTAAATCTCATATTTTCTCCAAAAATAATGTGAGTTTGGTCTCCAAAAATAAAAGAAAAAATTAGAAAATTAAAATTGGAATAATAAGAACAAAATTTGTAATCTCCCCCCCCCCAAAAAAAAAAATTCTCCATGGGGGTACATATGAATGATTTACTCTCCTCTACATTTACGAAGTATAAAGGAAAGATTTTAGGGATTGCCTGCATCATTTTTAAATCTTATTTCTTGACGAACTAAATATTTCTCCTCCTCCTACAACTCGATAACTATTGTGAAATCATAAGAACAAAGTTAAAAAAAAATAAAAGAAAAAAACGAAGAGAATTCAACAAAAAAAAATCCAACCAAAACGGATTCAATCAGGCGATCATCATTTTTTTCTACAAAAGTACTTTGAGTTTTGTCTCCAAAAATAAAAGAAAAAAATAAGACAATCAAAATTAGAATCATTTTGCCCAAAGTCTAGTGTCTCCCCCCCCAAAAAAAATCAATTCTCCATGGAGCCATATATATGAATGATTTACTCTCCTCTATATTTACAAAGAAAGATTAAGAAAAAAAAATCAAAGAGAGAATTAAAAAAAAAAAGAAAAGAAAAAAAACTCAACAAAATGGTTTCAATCATCCGATCAAGAAACAACTTTTAGAACCCTGGAATTATTTTGTCTCCAAAAATAAAAGAAAAAATTAGAAAATTAAATTTGAAATCGTTGTGCCCAAAATTTGGAGTCTTTCCCCCCCAAAAAATCAATTCTCCATGGAAGGATACTCTGGAATCCAACAAAAATGGATTCAATCATCCCATCAGAAAACATTTTTCAGAACCCTGGAATCATTTTGTCTCCAAAATAATGTTAGTTTTGTCTCCAAAAATAAAAGAAAAAAATTGGAAAATCAAATTTGGAATCATTGCCCAAAATCTGGAGTCTGAACTCAATTCTCCATAGATGAATGATTTACTCTCCTGTACATCAAAGTTACATTATATAAAGGAAAGATTATAGAGATTGCCTACATCATTTCTAAATCTCATTTCCTGGCAAACTAAATCTTTCACCTCCTACAATTCCATACCTACTATGAAATCACAAGAATGTAGTGCAAAAAGAAGAAAAAAAAATGAAAGTGAGAATTCAAGAACAAAAAAACCCAACAAAAATGGATTCAATCATCAAACCAAAAAACACCTTTCAGAACCCTGTCAAGCAAGAGCACATATTATTGCATTGAGAGGTAACAATGTACTATCTTAAATAACAAGGGGAAATTGCAAAATAACCTCTGAACAAAGGGTCAGTAGGTCCTGAACTATTCTTTTTTTATGCTAAGATCTCCTTCAACTTTACAAAGTGGCAAAATCTGTTGAATCTTGCGAAGATGATGAAATTGGTGAGGGGAGTGGTGATGGTGAGAAATCAAAGGTAACTTAAAAGAATTGAAGAGAGAGAGAGAGAGAGAGAATCATGTGGATGATTTTGTTGTGATATTAAATTTAGATATGAGAATAATTTGAAATAAAATCAAAGTATTGTAAAGAGGGACGAGAAATTGAGGGGGAAGCTTGCAGGTTTGAGTTTGAAGGCAATGAAAATTGCTATGACTTCTCTTTGTTTGTTTGTTTGTTTATTGTTGTTGTTGTTCTCTTTTTTTTTTAGTTAGCTTTCTTCTCTCTTCATTTGAGGACATAGCCAGAGGTTAAGCATGCGGCTTGCACATGAGAAAAAAATGTTCAAAGTTAACAGAATCATGATTGATAGCACAAACTTTTTCATTTTTTATAGTTGAAGGGAGGTCTTGGCACTAAAAAAAAAAAAAAGGGTTTTATGGATCTTTTTGTACATTATCCTTACTTCAGGGTTGATTTTGCATTGTTGAAAGTTTGTGGGGTTTGAGGATCCACATTGACTGCTATTCGTCGATATATCGTGAGGGCATGCTTACATTAGTTGTTGATCGCAGTTTGGATCACTGAAGAGGTTGTGGAGAAATTGCTGAGGTGGTTAGCAATGGGAGAAGCTACAGTATGTGCCCTAACAATGCAATCATGTCAGTTTGGCTGACATCGTTTTAGCAAAAAGGTTATTGAGTTGACAAGTTTGAAGTTTGGTTCTGACAGGTTCCCAGCAACCTTGGATGCCTGGGGGATGAGTCCATCTCAACGTCAAAATTCCACATTGAATGAAGGGCATCCAACCCGAAATTGAAAATATACAAACTTGTGACTTGCTTTTAGTTGAAAATATATCAACCATATTGAAGTGAATTTTATTTTATTTATTTTTTTGGTTTCATGCGGGTTTGAATTACAGGGCAAGATGCTTCTGCTGCTTGTTTGGTTGAGTGCCATGTTGAATCCATCTCTATCTAGGAAAAGATTATCGGTAGCAACCCTCTGCTCTGCCCATTTGCTGATGCAATTATAACCGAGGCATCACCATCCCACATTGAATAAAATCAGTTATTTCAATGAGTAGGATTGCAAAGGAAGAGTTGCTTGCGTGTAGCTCTTGACCCACCTTATTAAGATCTGACTCGGCTTATGTATTAGGCTAAATGGGTCAATTAAGAAAACTGTCTTTTGATCTTATTTGTTCATTAAATGTGCTCTGCTAAATGGGTAAGCAGCTCACTTAATTAGCCAGACCAGCTAGATTTAATATGCTTCTTATGTTGGGGATATTACATGGTTAGTTCTTGAATTTTGATAAGAAATTTTAATTAGATCTCTAAACTTTATAGATTGTGTGCTCGAACTTTAGAATACAAAACCCTGGAGGCGAATAGAGTGAATATAAAAAGTCGGTTTGATTGATAAATAATAAGAATTTAATAGTTCAAGATATCAATGATATATTTGTATTTTCTGGTCACTAAATATTTTTTCAAGAAAATGAAATTTTAAAGCTAATGAAATATGATAAAGTAACGGATTCATGTAAATGTTAAAAATAAAAAGATAATCTTAATAAATAATATATGCTGAAGAAAAGGTGAAGTTAGACCCAAATAATTTGTTTTTTGAGTATAACAATTTTGGTGAAAAATCAAATATTATAATAAGGGAAAGATTACAATTTTGGTACAATAGGGAATGGTTTGAAAGAAAAAAAAAAGATGGTACAATAGGGAATGGTTTGACCCAAATAATTCATCATTGAAATATTATAATAAGGGAAAGATTACAATTTTGGTACAATAGGGAATGGTTTGAAAGAAAAAAAAAAGATGGTGAAAAATCTTTAGAAATATATATAGGAGTAACAACCACGGGCCAAAGTTCGATTTATGGTATCAGCACATGCACGCACAACCAAAAATATATAGGAGTGACAATTGGGTTAGGCCTGTTTAGAAGGGTAGAGTTTGGCTCATTTTAGAATTGGGTCAAACTTGGGACCATCATCTGTGCCCGTTTTTATTACGGGTTGTGCCCGGACACCATGGGCTTGTTTCCTTTAAAATCAAATATTGTGGTATTTAAATATTGACTTTGATAATTTTAATGTATTACTTTTGATATAGTTTTTTAATCTTTCATTATAATATTATTGTTATTTTGTATAATAGTATGTAATCCTAATTTGATACGGTGACATTTGTTTAGTATTTTATTTTGTATGATTAATGTGTTTTTATTTAGTGTTTATTATGTTATAAAATGGGTTTAAAAAATAGAAAATAAAATTTATTATTCAAGTTTGAGTTTGTCATGACACTGGCCTAAGGCTCTTTTAATTTTTCGGGACCGAGCTCGAGCCTCAAAATCTGTGAGCTTTTTATTACCCAAAAAAAAATCTTTGAGCTTTCTCGAGCCGCGTGCCAGGGGAGCCTGAGCTTTTTAAATCCACATATGCAGTAAAATAATAAATTTTAGTAACAACGTTAGGGGAACTAAATAAGTGGGTATGCAATAAACTAAATGTTTCCTTTTTTTTTTTTTGTTAAATTTGAAAAGTGTTTTGATCAATTACCGAAATTAAAAAATATTTATATATTTTTAATCTGCATTTTTTATATGTAGTAAACTAAATTAGTGGGCAAGCAATATTTTACTTTTCACCCTTACCTTTTGTCTCTCTCCTCGACGCAATCCTCGCATTTGGAGGAAGAGGCATCTCTCACCTCGATTTTGAATATAGTCTCTCTCTCCCTTCCTCCCCCCCCCCGCCACCTTTTTCTTTATTATTATTTTTTTTTTTGGTGAAAACCTTTTTCTTCATCCCCGAGTGCTTTTTGTCTTTTCCAAATCTTTTTATTTTTTCTGAGTTTGAATGTAATCAATCGAGCCAATTTTATCCCAAGTAAATTTATTTTCAAGTACGTGAAAAGTTATAGTTTTAATAATAATTAAGAATCTTTTGGGAAAAAACCAATCTAAATGTATGAATCTTAATAATATTTTTTTTTGATAAAATTTTGATAGATTTTTCATGTTTTTGATAAAATCTTTTGGGGGTTGACATCTATGAATATATTGTTGCATTAAGAGAATGAACCAAGTAAACTATACATTGATATTAGCATTATATAATAGGATGAAAATCTCATCGCAGCTTTCAGAATCTCAGAATCTCCATGTAGCCACAGATCAAAATCCTTCTTCAAAAAAAAAAACAAAATCTACCTTTTAACTTTGCCACGAACAAAATTTTTTGTCACAAAATGAATAAGATTAATCTCCCGAGTCCCGAATATGAAGACTATCATCTTGACAGGATAAGAACCTGAATTACCTACAGTTGTAGCATGCTTAAGTTGACTTTGGCTTGGGCTTCAAGCGCCTAACCAGTGAATACAGAAATACAGCGGCAAGAGCCACCAAGGGCCTGCAAAGGCCCCAAATTTTCATAAGCAAAGAACCTGATGAGGGAAAAATGAAAGAGAATGCATATGACCCTAACGTAAGAACTTTTTAGCAACACAAACTTGTATGCTCTGTGTATGTTATATTACTCAAATTTAATCATTTTTATAAAGGAAATTATTTTCCAAACAAATAATCAAAACCAATCTAGTATAAAAGGAAAGATTTACAAATTACTTTCGGGCATCTGTAAATTTTAGTTTCTTGCGTTATCTAAATTGCTAAGGATAATCTTACCAACTTCTGATCATGTAAAGATTATTGGTGGTCTATACAGATAATTTTAAGCTTAACTCCATGTAGAAGTAATCCCTCATTGGTAGGGGAAAGAGAAATAGACTACTAGTTTCCTAATTCAAAATCACTGGATGTTTGGTTAGCTCCACCAAAATCCAGCATTAGGGTATCGCCAAAGGACTCAACCACCCTCACCCACTTTGGTCTTTGGTCATCTTCTACAAAAGAGGATCAATGTATAGTTGGTCAAGTGGTATAGATATTAGATCCATTAACTAAATTTTATATTCAAAATTTGAAAATGAAAAAAAATTATATTAAGAGATTCTCCATAAATTGAGTTTGATAATATTTAATTTAAATTAGTCAAAATATGAATTTAAATATCAATTGGTTCAATATAAAAAAAAAAAGGAAAAAAAAATCTTCAACAAAAGGGGCTTTAGATTGCGCTTAGCTTCATCTGGTGTACCAACCCAAACATGTTTTGATGTTTCCCACCAACCCCAAAAAAGGGTGACTTATAGATACCACGGTTTCCTTTTATTTATTCTTGATTTAATTGAACTTTGTTTATAAGTATTTTTATGACATATATTTTCATAAATAATTAGTATTAATTTTAATATTAGACTTTTTAAATAGGTTACCACAAAGCAAGTGTAACTCATATTTAATATTTTTTTTCAATTAAAATAAATTTTAAAATAATTAAAAATTCACTGGTTTAAAACTTGATTTTTAAGAATTATAGTGCAGAGTTATTGGGGTTGGTATATAAAATTCATCCGATATATATATTTTTGATACTTATTCATTGATATCCAGTAGTTTAATTAATCCGATTCGAGTTTTTATACTGAATTTGTATATCAAATGATTTTTAAGCCAACTTTTATCCCCATTTCATAGTCAATTTTAAAGAAAGTTGAATATATACCGAACATGAGGTTGTAAAATAAATTGTGATAATGAATTATTTTAGACTAAATGCAATTACCTAATTCAAAATATTCAATTCTTGGAACACTAGTTAGTAATTCATTAAAAGTATTAATTATTGCAAATCTGTTCAAACCAGAATATGTTAAAAGCTTTTTCTTAATTAAATGATATAATTTTTTTGATATAAGTATACGGGACTACCTGACTAACTACAGCTTTATTTAAAAAATATCTTAGTCAAAATCATCCTAATCTAATAAGATTGACAAATTATTTTTTGAGTACCTTGTTTGTACAATACTATTCAAGAAAATGAAAGACACCCTACACTAATTAAAGGCTTCACAAAGATGAAAATACAACCCATTCAAATGCAAAATTTTGTCAACACACGACATATAGTAGTTCCACTCCATGACTCACAAAACACATGGAAAAATAGGTGGGGAGAGGTCAACTACCTCACAACCAAGTCATGGTAGAATTTGACGGGGCTCAGCAAAGATAGAGTAAGGCTTAGAGAAAAACGAAGGAGATGCAGAGAGAGACCTCAGCCCGGGGGGAAGAGGGAGCTTCCTTGTTGTAGCCCCCTCTTGATCCAATGGCTCATGTCCTTCTGATCCTATTGTTGTAATCTTTTCTTTAATTTTTTTTTATCAAACTATCGATATCTGAAATCATACGACTAATCTAGTTAGAACATTTTGAGGAACCCTATATAAGGGTTACTCTCCCAGCGTAATCTTTTTCATTCCAACTTTAAATCCAAAATTTGGTTAATGGATCTATTATCTCATCTCATTAAACCGATTCTATATTGATATCTTTTCTTTAATTATTCTTATAAAATGTTTGTCCTAACCAAACTTGTTTGAATTGTGTAGTCGGTTATTTTATCCTATTATTTAGAAAACTTGAATTCAAGCCTTGAGAATAGAGAATGTTGGATTTAATTGACACAACATGCGTATACGAAAGCATAGTAAAAGGATTGAAATTTTTAGAAAGTACCTAAACGTGTAGGTCTTCAAAGATTTTTTTCAAGTCGTGAAATCTCTCGAACGGATCGCTCGCTCGGGATGGTAATCACGAGATCGAACCATCATCGCAATACCACAACACCTCAAACCTTAAGTCCGGTGACCTCCAATGATCGGAGAAATTTTCCTATGCGAAAATTTCTCATCCCTCTGATATTTCTCTCTCTAGAGATGTTTGCTCTGCCTCAAAACCCTAGCAGCCTATCTCATTTTCCCAAACTCTCAAGTGTGAGGAAGTGAGGAAGAGGCATCATTCACGTTGGCTCATTAGGGTTAATTAGTGTGCCTTAATAAGTAGTTAATTGAGTGGTTAATGAGATAATGGGAGTTACTCCATTATCTCAAAATTACCAAAATGTCAATTCGAACATCTCTCACTTACACACGAGGACATTTTACGTCCGTCGTAAGATCGCAACTCATACGATCTATCGCATTATCCTACTGGACTTTCATACAGGATTGAATGTCGTGCGACCGACGAGTACACCTGCAAGCAAAGACTTCTTGATATACCTGTTAGGATGATTAAGGGGTCACCGTTAGTATAAAAAAGAACTCATTGTACCCTAGATCCAATGTAGTTACATCCATCGAGCCACTTTTCTCATCAAAAGTAATCTCATATTATTTACTCGACTGTGTATTCACTATTATGTTGGAATCCCAATATGGATTAACACAATAGGTCGACCTGTGAATACAATATCATGATATAATGTCGATTGGTTTTTCTTTTTCCAAACTCGAATCTATAAGTCTCAATTCAGTTGGTTTCCTAGATCTGCCCCTTATATTTCAATTTATCTTCCGAACTATAGGTAAACAGACTACAATAGCAACACTAAACCAAAATTTCTAGAAACAGCCAAAAGTAATAAAAGTACAAGAGATCCCACCCAATGGATCTCGGGTCTCACACAGTAGAAACGGGGATCGTGATCACACTATTGTCTCAAATAATAGCTCCCACTGTTTCATGGTCATCTTATCACACGCAGTATGAAACACGTGCCACAATATTATTCTCTCATCTCTCAAAGGGCATATATCAGATTTCTTTAATACTGTGCAAGTATGGGACTCAATCTACACATAAAACTTTATCCCGAAATCTCAGAGACAATATCACTATTCGTAGATGATATCTGAGATCTCATACCTGACTATTTACAAGTAACATGAATGTGGGTATTTCCATGTCGGTCATATCTCAGGGGACCTCATCCTGAACACATATTATGATAACTTATGTTCTAGTAGGATTACTTTCAAAATCTCTTACAATTAAAAACCGTCTCATCCCCGCTCACTCAGAGTTGGAGATGATCACACATGTGAGAGAGTCGACTATGTCTGTCTGACATATTTTTTATCACAACATATTACAAAATATATGATAATAAATAAGTGCAAAAAATAAACTTGTGACCTAATAATGCACACTTTCAATAAACATCAATATCAGTATATACTGAGAAATATCAAAGTATACTAAACCAAATGATTCATTGTCTCACGAAGGAATCTCTCATAATAAATTTTGTAAAGGGATCAGCAACCGTGTTGAATGTAAAAATGTACTTAGTTGTCACAATACCCTTCTCGGTAATATCTCTCACATAATGATATCAGGTATTTATGTGTTTGGTTTTACTGTGATACTTATGATTTCGATGGTTGGTAATGGCTGTCTGATTATCACAATAATCATCACTGACCTCCCATTATTTGTCATATGTCATCTAGAAGTTTCTGAAACCAAACACTCTTGCACTACCATTGAACATTCCACAAGCTCAGTCTCTATCATAGATAAAATTATACAGATTTGTCTCTTATTGCTCTAAAAAGATAAAACCTGATATCAGTTTGTTTTCATCCAGGTCACTACCACCACTCAGCATCTAAATACCCAACAAAATGCAAATCACCTCCTCTATAATACAAGAAAAGGTCCGCAATTCTCTTGAGATATTTCAAAATCCTTTTCACTGCTCTAGAGTGATCCCTTCTAAGATTCGATTGATACCTACTCACCAGATCGACTACAAAAATAAATATCTGGCTGTGTACGCCTCATCGCATACACTAGAATGTACATTATACATATATGTCTCATCCCATACACTAGAATACACATTGTACTGGTATAAGGGATTCTACTCGTCTCCTTTATTTCTTTCTTAATTTTAGGATATATGTCAAGATTTAGGTCTTCACCTTTAGCGATAAAGTATCTATTGAGTTGTCATCGTTTATCTCGAAATGTTTAAAAATCTATCTAATGTATAACTCTTGTTAAAGAGTTAACACTATTCTTAAGCGATCCCTCCCGATCTTTTCTTCGATAATGGACTAAACCTCACCCATGAACAATAACCATGTTTTATTGATCACTAGATACTCTTTGTTGTTTTCGGCCAACAAAATGTCACCAACATTGAAGAACATCATCATAAAAGAGTCATCGGCACGTATCAAATAAATATAATGATCCTCATCAACTATTATAAAATCATAAGATATTACCTCCTCATAAAATCTTAGTTACCACCGCCTGGATGAGTGTTTAGACTGTATGTTGACTCCCAAAGTCAACAAATCTTATCTATCTTATCTACTATAATGAACCTAGAGGATTGCTCCACGTAAATCGTCTTATCCAGACTTCTATTACGGAAGCGGTCTTTATGTCCATTTGGTATAACTCCAGATCCATGTTCGTGACAATTGCTAAAAGTAAACAGATCGAGATAAATTAGACTACGACTTCCTGATAGTCCATGCCCTTAAGCTAAGTGTAACCGTGATTACTAGATGGGCCTTATACCTCTCCATCGATCCGTCGGCATTTTTCTTGATCTTGAGAATCTACTTGTTCCCAATGGTCTTTCTACCCTTAGGCAAATCAACTATATCCTAGACCCCATTGATTCTCATTGACTCATTTTCTTCATCTATGACCTTCAACAAACAGTCTTTTGCAAAACCTTCAAGAGTCTTTTGGATCATTTTAGATTTCTCATCATCCTCTAGAGTCATAATGAGGAGTTCACCCTCAATCGGGAAACGACGTTTAAGTACGCATCCTCGATACTCTTACAAGGAGAGAAAATTTCTTCACTTCTAGATGGACCGATCCTATTGGAATCAAGATCCATAAGAGATTCCTGTATCTCACTGCTGGGCTCCCCGAACCACAGAAGATAAGATCCAGATTGATTTCACATCTCTTAGGGAAATTATTCTCAAGGAATGTGGTATCACAAGACTCAATCTCAATGACAATACTATTTGTATGTTTACCTAAGAACACATACTTTCTCGTGGGCCTAACTTGCCGTGTGGATGAGAAAAATCGTGGCACAACCCCGTAACCTCAAATGACTAAGGTCAGGCTGCCTCCCTATCCAAAACTCATATGGGGTACTGACTGCAGATTTCAATGAGATACGGTTGAGAACGTAGGCAGCAATCACTAAAATATCTCCCCAATAGGAGACGGACATATTGATCTGTGCCATCATAGACTTCATCATTTCCAACAAAGTTCTATTCCTTATCTTGGCTACTCCATTCTGCTGAGAAATAGCAAGAATAGTCAGCTGTCCCGTAGTACCTTCAACGAAACAGAGCTCCTTGTATAGTTTAGACGAATACTCGCATCCCTTATCTGTTCTGAAAATCTCCACTCTCAAGTCTAACTAATTCTCAATTTCGCTAATAAATTTTCTAAAACATTCCGATACCTCAGATTTGTACGAGATCAGATAAAGGAATCGAAACTCGTGTAAGCATCTGTGAATATCACCAAGTACACGGCTCCATTTCAGGCTCTCATACTCATAAGGCCACAAATATCAGAGTAAACCAACTGCAATGGAGTCTTAACTCTCATTGCATTGCCAAATGGTTTTCTTGTCGTTTTGCCGTCTAGACAAAACTCACATACGGGCAATTCGAATCTGGTTAACGGGTCCAACAAATCACTCACTGCTAATCGATTCATTATCTTTTGCTCTATGTGTCCAAGTTTACTATGCCACTCATTTACATCATCATCTACGCAATCAGGTGTAAAAGTAATAGAAGAATGCTAAGGAAACTATTAGAAAGAGCAACACCCAGTGCATACAAGCCATTATGAATAAAATCAGAACATATCTAAAGGTTGTCATATTTAATAAAACAGATAATTTTTAAGCATATCCTAATCAATCTTAGACAAGGTACTAAATTCAAGTTCCGTTGAATACTCAGAGTATAATGAACGTCATAACAAGTGTCGATCTCTCTGACAACGACAAATACTCTATTTCTCATGTAAATCCTCATAAATTAAGAATTCACTTGGCGGAACTCCATTTTCGCGCCCATATCTAAAACTACGTGGTTGGTAGCTCCTGAGTTTACAATCCACAAAGGAAAGAAATCAACAAGTATTACAGCAAATGAGACAAATCTCAAACCACGTAAAGAAGAAGGGTATTCTTTCCGCTTGTCACACTCGCTAGCGAAATGACTAAATCTATCTCAGATGTAGCACTTCACATTGGTCTTATTAAACTCCTTCTTTCTATGCTTTTGTACCTTGTTGTCGGTTTTCTCGGATGGTTTTTATTACTTAAATCTCGAGTCTTTTTCACATGCTTATACTATTGTTTGATGTCATGGGAGTCCTCATCGACTCCTTTCCACAAACATGACCCGAGTGAGGCCTATTCGTCTCTAGGTGCTCCTTCTCGAACTCACTATACCTACTCACATCAACGAAAGTACGAATACTCTCGTCATTCGTGAGATAAGTTTTCATGATTTCTCATAAATCAGGTAATATTAAAACAAAACAAATTTTAATCTACACAGTTTGCATATTGTAAGAACAATGTCAATTACTGAATTATAAACCCATCATTGTGAAATAGGTAATTATCTTCTAGATCAATGCTAATTACCTACTAAGCTTAAGGATTGTCTTACCAAGGAATTACAAACCTGAAATTGTTTTAGGTGATTATTTTTTCGCATATTAGATCTAATATTAAAATTTGTTAAAATTTACATTGATCAATTGCTCCATCATTGTAGGTTAAATATACATTGTCAATTATAAACCTGAAATGTTTTATCAATTGCTCCATCATTGTAGGTTAAATTAACATTGTCAATCTATTAGCATTGATCTACCATGTAGGAAAAGACTATGTATTTTTACGCATATTAGATTGTTTTAATATTCCTTCTAGATCAATTGCTCCATAAAATAAATTATAATTATTAGAAGGGTTTTCCATGAGATGGGAAATGAAAACTATTAGCTCCACACAAGGTTTGTGAATAAGTGATTGTTTTATAATGAGCAAGGAATATCCGTCTTTCTGCTAAACAGGATGTATTGAACTCATAATTCATTAGATACTTTTTATGAATGTCAACTATGTATCGTAAGTAAATTGCTCCCGGTTGTTCAATCATTTGATAACCAGAGTCATTCTTTGATAAATGATCACTATGAGTCAGACTCAATAGAATTTGATCAATCCTTTTTTCTGTCATTAAGGTGGAGAACTGAATAGTTAGTTTTTAAGTGATTTGCATACACCTTGAAATTAATTTGTTAACCTTTTTCTTTTAGGTTAGGTTGGCTTTTATTATTATTATTATTATTATTATTATTATTATTATTATTATTATCTTTATAAAACTAGTCGACTGCAAGCCCCGATTGCTTATATTGATGGATTCAATTCTCTTTTACATCATTTAATTAGGAAAATAGTTTAAATGAATTTGTCTTTTTGGCCCAAATTGTAACATCTAATGCAATACTTTTCCTCTTCAGTTGCCATGCTGATGCTGATGCTGATGCCCATGCTTATATATATTGATTATTTGATTTGTAACTCTTATTTTTTTACGAATTGACTCTTTCTCCTCCACCTATTATAATTTCTTCTCCATTATGAAATCATATGTGAAGAGTAAAAACCCCTTTTGAAACCCTCTCAAATTATGATAAAAGAAAAAGGCTCATTTGCACATAAAAGCAACATTCCATAATCTAAAATAATACCCAAAGTTCTACCATTAGTAATATTAAAACAAAACAAAAAAAAAAATTTAACCTACACAGTTTGCATGTTGTAAGAACAATGTCAATCACTGAATTATAAACCTACCATTGTGAAATAGGTAATTTTCTTCTAAATCAATACTAATTACCTTCTAAGCTTAAGGATTGTCTTAACCAACACTTCTCTACCCACTTGAGATGAGGAGGCTTATATTATTTAACCTTAATTAAATCCACAACCATACTTTGACAATCATTTTAAAAACACTCTTTTGTTGTTAGCAAATATTAAATTTTAACATGGATAAAAGAAATATAAATAAATATAATGTTATTGAAACTGGGACAGCTCCCCCCAAAAATAATATTTTCAAAAAATAACATTTGAAAATATTTTTCTAATCTTTCCCAAAATTTATACTCTTCCACAAATCAAACAAAGAGACAAGCATGCATACATATTACAATTTGCTTACCCCATTCTTGACAGGCTAAAACTTTTCTCAAAATCATATAAATGAAGAGTTAACAAAAAAATAGAATTCCAAAAGAAATTTTGAAAACCCTGTAAAATTCTGAAAACAAAGAGCAATTATATTGAACTCAAAAGTATCAATCTATAATCTAAAATGATAATGAAATTTCTAACACAAGTTAATACAATTAAAATAAAAGAAGGTTTAAGTATCACTTCCCAAATGGTAACAACTCAGTCACTAAGTAATGATTACCTGATTTGTACAGGTATTTCTTTCCAAACCAAATCTTTTCCCTCCTTAGAGTTCCATCCCCACCATGCATAATATGCTGTCTTAAATTCTAAAAAAAAAAGGGGGGAATGTGCACATAAAAGGCAACAATCTAAAATTTGTGAACTAAACTTTTGTCTCTTCTCTAGGGTTTCTAATACCTATATTGAAATTTCTATAATATGGATTTAAGCTTCCCAAAATGCCTAAAGCAGACTTTTAAGTGTTTCTTTTTCTCTAGAATTTCATTTTATTTGTTTTGCTTCTTTTTTCTTTAATATGGATTTAAGGTAGATTTTGATGATGTTGAACCATAGGTTCAAACTGCCTTATAGAGATGGCTACAGAAGGGAAAGTATTAAATGTTTGTACAAAAAGGCAACAATCTGAGATATGATATTATAATGAAATTTCTACCGGTAAAAATGTGAATGCTATTAAATGAAAGAAAATTTAACTCGGGCAAATCGTAAATAATAACACATTGCAAGTGCTAACTGATAAATCCATTATTATAAATTGGTAATTACCTTTTGAATTTTCATTAAACTTCTAATAAAATATAAGGATTGTATAAGCCTTCCCTCACACTTCTCTACCCATATGATAAAAAAAAATGCAGAAGCTTATATATATATATATATTTATATTTTTTAATTTCCATCAAATCTACAACCATACCTCTAATGATGGCAATCATTTTAAAGACACAGTTTGTTGTTGGCATATATCACTCCAACACCCTTTAAAATATAAAACTATTAAAAAATTAAAAACCCAACATGATGACACAAAAATGTTAGAATCTATATTGCAAACCAAATGCTATAATGATTAAAAATTATTTGAGAAAGAGGATCGAATGAACCTCTGGTCATTCTCGATTCCGATGATTTTCGATAATTGTGATAGCACCAAAATGATTTTGAAGCATGCATCGATTCCGACGATCCTCGACAGTTGTAATAGCACCAAGATAACGTGAACAAGTCTTCTAAGCCCTTAATTTCTCTCAATAGATCGTGTGGAGACTTGAAATTGGATTTAAGGACCCAACGCACTAGGAGGGATTTTATATAGGCTCTCAACCATAAAAAAACCTTTAAAACCTCATAATTGTCATCCTATAATATTACTAGTCATAATAAGAATTTAATCAAATATTCATAACCGAAAATAAGATTAATTGTGCAGAGATTTGAATGGGACACCTAAATCCGGCCAAATGCATCCTAATTCAAATCTCTTCCATTCTTTATCACATTTAATTCCCTTTCGGTTATATTTTTCCCATTAACTTCATTTTGAATGCATTAACTCATCCATGGGATTTGAATTTAAAATTTCTAACATTCTCCTACTTAGCCTAGCAAAACGACTTGAAATCAAAACTAAGTCAATTTTGTATGAAAATACAGTGCATAAGTCACGATGATAAGTCTTCTAAAAGCGAGTATTATCTTCCATGTACTACAATGCATTCAATTTTCTAATTTTATAGTGACATTTACTTTATGAATCAACCTTATGTTTATTCGGAATCCAAACTTGATAAATTTATCTCAAAACAATAATATATACACAAGTTTATTGAGAAAATTCAATTTTGAGTTTCATTTAAATAAGGCAATAAACTCATATTTACAACATGATTTCTAAATCTACTTGGTGGCATATCTTTGGTTAAGGGATCGACGAATATACAATCAGTGCTAATGTGTTGAATTACAATTTTATTTTCTAACACTTTTTCCCTAATAACTAAGTACTTTATGTCGATAAACTTATTTCGACTATCACTCTTATTATTCTTAGCCAAGAATACAGTAGATGAATTATTACAAAATATATATAATGGCTTATGTATAAAATCTAAAACCCTAAACCTAGATATGAAACTCTTAAGCCACACCTTCTTATCTTGGGGTGCATATCAATCACTAAAGAATGGGAAGGAACTTCTACCAACATGTGCTTGATAGGGTCCAGTAGGAGCTGAGTAATTGGAATTGGAAGGCAAAACTTCTTAGTATGGCTGGAAGAAAAACCCTCATCCAATCTGCTATGTCTGCTGTTCCAGTCTAAACCATGCAATCGGTTTGACTGTCTAGTGACCTCTGTTACAAGCTTGACAAGTTAAATAGAAACTTCCTATGGGACAATACAGAGGAAGGCAGGAAAATCCATTTAGTAAGATGGGAAAAGGTTTGCAAGACTAAGAAGTAGGGGAGGCTTGGGCTTAGGGAAATTGTGGAAAACAATATGGCCATGCTTGCTAAGTTAGGATGGTAGCTCGAGAAGGGCTACAATACGCTCTGGTGCATAGTTTTAAGGGCTAAATACCTGAAGGAATCGAGCTTCATGGATGAGAAAATGAGCTTGGGGGGATCCAACCTTTGGAAGGGTTTGTTAAAGAGCAAGGCTTGCATCAAAAAGGGCATGTTTTGAGGTTATGAAATGGTAGAAACATCAAATTTTGGTCTGACCGCTGGGTGGGAGATTGTTGTCTCAAGGATTGCATAGATTCCTCTTAGCTCATTGAAGATCCTAACATCAGAGTCAACGTCTTTTCAAAAAGAGGAGGTTGGAACTTGGAGACCCATCTTGTTATCCTTCCGTGAGAGAAAGTCGAAGAGATAAAAGGAATCTTGGTCCCAAGGTCTGGAAGAGTAGTGGATAACATCATCTGGAGGGGTACCAGCAATGGAGCTTTCTGTGTTGCCTCAGCTTATAACCTCCTGAGGATTGAAGACCTGGACCACCAAAATAGTCAGCACCAGAGGGACTAGAGTTGGATTTGGAAGACTAAGTGTCAAGAAAGAATTAGAACTTTTCTTCGGATAGCTTGCTCAAAGAAGTTGATGACTAATGTTGAAAGGTCCAAGAGGAAGTTCTGTGAAGAAACAACCTGCCCTATCTGTAAGAATGCCAAGGAGACAATTATGCATGCGTTGAGAGACTACAGAAAAGACTCAGCAATTTGGAAGTTGGTATGGCCTAAGTTCGAAGAGGAGGAAAACTTCTGGATATACTCTAATCCTTTTGAGTGGATGAAGGCAGGGGCTAATAGGTAGGATAGACTTAACCGGATTCAAGCCTACGCTATCTTCACCAGCACCATATGGACCATTTGGAAAGGAAGGTGCAAAAAGGTTTTTCAAAATGTCAATCAATTCACTCAGGAGCTAGCATATGTATTTTCTAAAATGGCTAGGGAGGGTGATTTGGTCTGGAAGGAGAAAATAAAAGATAAGCTGAGAGTTGGTAAGAAGGTGAAATGGTTGGCGCCTCCCTTAGGAAAGTTAAAGCTCAATACTGATAAAGCAGTTTCTAGAGTGACTAACCAGACGAATGTCGGGGGTATCTTCGGGGATAGTTTGGGAATTGGATTGCAAGGTTTATTGTCAGCATAGGGAAGGCTTATGCTCTCACGGCTGAGCTCTAGGGTTTAAGAGAGGCTTGCTTATGGCCAAAAGGAGAAGTTTCAATTAGCTAGAAATCGAAACAGACTCTGTTGCTCTAAGCTATCTAATGAAGCATCCTCTTGAGGCTGATCATCCTCTTTAAAACATCATCTTGGAGTGTCAAGAAGTGATGAGATCCTTCGAAGACAGTTCGGTTACTCACATTTTTAGGGAAGCTAATTGCTATGCTGATTTTTTGGCTTTCATGGGTCAATCAAATGGCTTCAGAATGTCTGAGCTGAATGACCCGCCTTCAGAAAATTTGCTGCTCATCCATGAGGATAAATTGGGAGTCGAGAGGCACTGCTAGTAGATGTTGCTCGCTGCATCCTTCTAATTTGTAGAGGGCCGCTGTGACGGCTTTTCCTTTTTGTTTCCTACTACAGTTTTCTTTATTTTTTCTCCATGTATTACACAAAAAAAAAAACAAATCAAAACAAAGTTCAACTCATTAACAAATCTGTTTAGACATGATAATAATATAGTTAATAACTAAAATATATATATCCAACACTATGAATTAATATTTATCTTTTAGATTTATGCTAAACTCCAAGAGAAGAATAAGAATCATCTAAACTTTCAAACATTTCTCATCCTATTTAAGGGAAAATTAAGATATTTATATATTTAATCTAAAAATGACAATTATTCCTCTAATAAAGACAATTATCCTAAAAATATTAATCTAACACCCTTTATATATAAAAAAAAATCAAAGACAAAATATTAGAGAGAGAGAGAGAGAGAGAGAGAGAGAGAGAGAGAGAGAGAGAGAGAGAGAGAGAGAGAGAGAGAGAGAGAGAGAGAGAGAGAGGTGCTCTCCCCAAAATTGTATTTTTTTTTAATAGATAAATCAATTTGTATCCTCCCATATTCCTTTTCTTTGAGGTCTCAAAGACCCTCCCTATTTATAAAAAAAATAAAAATAAAAAGACTAGAATATGATTTTCGGATCTGTTTGCGTAAGCAAAAACTAATCTCTAAATCTTTCCCCGATTACAATTCAAATAATAAGCGTATAGACAAGTTTTCACGAGTGTCAAACGTTTGATTTTCTGGGCGCATTATCATTATTTGACACATAGGATTTTCGGTCTCTTGTGAAAAACTTCTCGCTGAAGAAGAGAAGTATTGGTTTGGTGAGCGTTACCAGCACACCTAATTCTCATTCTCTTCCACACACCTAACCGATAAAACTTCACCCTGCAGAGAGAGAGGGAGAGAGAATGACAGCGGCTTCCCTTTGTTCATCAACATTCCAATCGCAGATCAATGGATTTGGTGGTGGCAGTCTTAAGCTGCAAAAACCTTCACTCTCGAATCCTACTTCTCTCACTTGCACAAGGTCTCTCTCTCTATGGTTTACGTAATTGATGGGATTTTGATTAAATTTTCAGTATCTTGTGTTAAAAGTTCAAAATTTTTATAGGTTCTCATATGGGTCCTGAATAAGTTTTTATTTTTAATGGGGTTTTTCCAGAAATTATTTTTGTAGAATTTGGCAGGTTGACGTGAAAAATAGAATTGGGTCTTGAAGGGTTTTTGCAATATTGTCCAAAGTGAACTTTAATATGACGGGGTTGTCTAGATTTTTTATGTTATAAGCCCTTTTGCTTGTTCTCTTTTACTTATTATGCAATTTGTGCAAATGGAGATTCCATGTTTTAGTGTGTTCATCGTATTTAGTATTTTATGGCAGGATCATTTTTGTCTGTGAAAACAAATGAACTTGCTCTGCAGTTAATTGTTATTGTGATTGTGGGATGTAGTGCTTCCTGTTTGCGATAATGCTTACCTGAATTTCTATGATGCAATACATATTATCTGTTTTAGCTTAGGGCGTACCCAGTGCCGAAACTTCCACATTGTGGGTCTGGGAAAGGGAATACCTAGGCAGCCTTCCCCTTGCTTTTTTTTGCAAGGAGGCTGATTCGAAATTATCTGTTTTAGCTTAAATTTATAAAAAAAAAAAAAAAAAAAAAAAAAGGACAAATGAATATGTCCTATGTCCCACTATTATTACCTCAACCCTTGTAAGATCCTCAGCTTTCTTAATGAGTCTTTCCTTTGGTTAAATAAAATACTCAATGAATAATTGTAATTATTTGGGTGACAAATACAGTCTACCAATGTTTTAATCAAATTGGAAAACCCTGCATTTAATCCAGTAGGATTTGGCAAAATAGTTGAACAAATGATAATGCGCCCGGATTACAGTATCTAGTTCCAGGATTGGCACTCTCTCCAATGCTTTGGATTCCTCCTCAGTGAAACCATAAACTATTAATTTATTTGAAAAGTTTGTATTTCAAAACTCTGCCCTTGTATACCTAGCGGAGTTATCCTTAAACAATTTGCTGCAATAACTTTTCTAGCTTCATGATGAATGATTCTCCAATTTACATGTTGTCTCCCCATGCTTCCAGCCATTTAATAGTCCTCAATTATCTTTATACTTGTTCTAAAAAAGATGCCTCTTGTCTGTTAAAGGCATTGATCTAGAACTCAAGACTTGACTGCCAAGCTGTCTCTTTCCTTCATTTGTATCTTGCCTATACACATGCCAAGCCCAATAGGCACTTGCTTAGACCTTAGTCTTAAGGATGATTAATAGTTGCTTACTGAAATATGGTCTCATAGATCCGCACAACTGATCCATTTCATGTGCTATGCATCTAAAGAATATGGATTAATTATGTAAACTTGTTCTATTTATAGTCTGCGGCCATTTAAACAGATTCACAACAATACTCCAGCATGGGGTTGATCATATTTTACAATTTCTTTTTTCTGTTACTTTATTGCTTAATTATGGACAAAAATTTGCTACCTTGGTGCATTTTTCACCTGATTATGAAACATGATATATGAATATCTTTTCCTTGTATTAACTCTTGCAATGATTTGGGGGATCAGTTTTCAGGGAGAAAAAAATGGTTGCTAGAAACTCCTTGAGTTGATCTACTTACTACTGCACTCTTCCCTTCATGTAAACCTCTAATAAGTAATTTTTTTATTATCGTTTTGTATGAAATGCAGGAGTTTTCGAACTATAGTTAAAGCAACATCTCGGGTTGACAAGTTTTCCAAGGCAGACATCATTGTTTCTCCCTCTATTCTTTCAGCCAATTTTGCCAAATTGGGAGAGCAGGTTCTACTCCTGCAACCTACTTCAGTACAACTGAGTCCTGTTTTGCAGCATAAATAATTTTCCATTTTATTGTTTTAGAGTTTATTAAAGGGTAAACAATTAGTCTTAGTAGAATCGAGCTGAGGTGAAGATTCTAACTTAGCAAGTTTCATAGCTTTATGATCCTCTTTCATGGCATTTTGCATTTATATTTCACTTAGTGAAGTTTGTGTAGGCCACTTATGCATTTATTTACTAATTTATTTTTGTTTTTTGACCTTTGATTCCTGAAATGTTATGAATCATAATTTTCTTTCTTTCTATGAAAGCTTCTTGAAATTATATCTGCTTTCTGTGTTATAAGTTCATTTTTCACCGTTATATCGTTGGAGATTTTTAGGATCTAAAGAGAATTCCTTACTTTAATATTTCTACCATAAAGATTTTTATGTGTCACGGGTTCATCCTGTTCAATTGTCCTTCTTTGCATGAACATAGAGTAGACGGCAAACAACTGAAAAACATCGATCTTTCAATTTCCTACCGGACCATCACTAGGTTCATTATTTCCTGCCCTATTTATTGCTCCAATACTAGGACAATAAGATTGGTTCTTTACATCAATATCTGAGTAATGCTCTCAATTTACTTAGGTAAAAGCAGTGGAGGTTGCTGGATGTGATTGGATTCATGTTGATGTGATGGATGGCCGTTTTGTTCCCAACATTACAATTGGACCCCTTGTAGTCGATGCCTTACGTCCAGTGACAGATCTCCCATTGGACGTGCATTTGGTACTCCCTTGTACATGGTTTTCTCATTTTTAATCTTACATGAAACGACACTGTTAACTGTGTTGAAGCATTGCAGATGATTGTGGAGCCCGAGCAGCGAGTTCCAGACTTTATCACAGCTGGAGCGGATATTGTCAGTGTACATTGTGAGCAAACTTCCACCATCCATTTGCATCGTACACTGAATCAAGTAATGTTCCATTTGGCCTTATGATTTTTTAGTCTGCGAATACATAGAACATATAATGCATGACTGGGGCATGTTTTTCTTAGCAAAAGGACTGGGCTTCTTTTGCGATTCATCTACATCAGGTCCTGTCAAAACTATCAATCTTCATGTGGGCTTCCAAAAATATGGCTTTCTGTCTTAAATCTTTGTAAATGGTAACTTGTTCTTTCCAGTTGCTTGAATTGGTGCCATCTGATCTCTATGGGCAGGATTTTCTGTGGATATTTTGATTTTATTATATCAAGTATCATATGTTTCTAGATTCATTCCTGGCATGATAATTAGTCAGCTATATTATTCATGGTTGGCAACGTGAATTATAATTCCTGGTCTTGTAAATTATCTATGTACCATCAGCCCCAGCCCATATTTCCCATATGATTCTCCCAAACAGTATATCAGATTTTTGTTTGCTTTTGTATGCTTGTGTATATTTGTGGCATCCTTTATCAATTCTTATACTTGGTTGCTCTATTTGTTGATCCTTGTGGGCTTCTTTTGATGATTCAGATAAAAAGTTTGGGAGCTAAAGCTGGAGTTGTACTAAACCCCAGCACTCCTTTGGGTGCAGTTGAATATGTGCTTGATGGTAATATCATCCTCTTACCTAAATTGTTTCATTTAAGGCCCTTCTTTTGGTACCTTTGAATGAACTGTCAATTACTATTTTTATCTGTTTGGGGAACACCTATGTTAAAAACCGTTTAATGAACAAACTTGAATCAGATGGAAACTTAGATTATATGTTACAAATTGTTTAAGGATCACTATAAAATATTGGTCAAAGGAAACATGAAGATGTGAAGATCATTGCAGCTAAACTTTTAAATTTTATGGATGGTGGTCATGAAGAGCATAGTTAAAATATATTGACCTAGCAGAGAACTGGGTTTCTAGATGGGAAAAATCTACTTCAGTTACTAGGGAAAAAAAAAATGCACGGTCCATGAAGTGGATCTCCGGGAAAATAACGATTTAAAAATCTATGGCGTACTAACCAGGCGGAAAACCTTGCACAAGATTGATGCAGAGTCATGAGATGGATCTCTCGGTGAATAACAATTTGAGTGCCAGATGCCTGAAAGGTGTTCCCACTTCCTGGTATAAAATATTTTTAAAGGGAAAGCTATTTTTGAATGCCTTTTTGTTGTCGATTTAGCTGAGTATATGTGGCTGAAGTTTACTTGGGATAACTGTTTCATAAATGGAGGAGCTAATATTAGAGAGGTTTGATTTTGTCTTATTACAAGCACAAACTGGTTGCTACAATGATCCTTGTGTTTCTCATAGTAAAAAAGAGTTTTTTGCTTCAGACTTCAGAGTCGCCATTTATTGTTAAATTCTCTCCTACCCAGATATGTGGAATTATAGGTGGAATGAGCTGAAAAATTTATCTTAGTTTTTGTGTTGCCAGTGGTCGATCTGGTCTTGATTATGTCAGTGAACCCTGGATTTGGTGGTCAAAGCTTTATTGAGAGCCAAGTGAAGAAAATATCTGATTTAAGAAGATTGTGTGCAGAGAAGGTAACTTATAACTTAGATTTTCTGTTCCTGCAGAACTTGGAAAGAATGAATTTCTTTTTGTTTTTTCATTCATGCAGGGAGTGAACCCATGGATCGAAGTTGATGGTGGAGTTGGTCCAAAAAATGCATACAAGGTTTTGTGTTTAATGCCATATCTTTTTTTTCTCAGTAGGACTTCTTTTTTCTTTTTCTTTTTCTTTTCTTTTTTAATATATCAGAGAAAAAGAAAGTTATTTGCAAAAATGACAGGGGGAAGCACCAGGAGGGTGCTAATGCCAACAACTAGTTATCACTCAAAAATATGAGAAGATCTTTAAAATTAATGGACCAGCTCTTTAAATTTGCATTGTACCCTAGCATATTTTTGTACGGCATGTATAGTTGGCTACCTTAGAGATGATGAACCAGCACTGCATACATCACCAGGGGATTCTTGATAGTCCACGTGCAACCTCAATTTCAGAAGTCAGAATTTGCTTTAAAATGTCTATTGTGCAGGTTATTGAGGCTGGGGCAAATGCTTTGGTTGCTGGTTCTGCTGTTTTTGGAGCCCCAGACTATGCTGAAGGTATATGCTCAAATCTTCATAGAGAAAATGTTTTTCACATGCTTAGTAACTGTTCTTTTACATTTTCCTTTTCCTAATCAAATAATATCTTGCAGCTATAAAAGGAATAAAAACAAGCAAAAGGCCTGTAGCAGTTCCTGTGTAAAGCATGAGCATTCACTCAAAAGTCTAATTCAAATTTATGCCTGGCTCAGTTTTCTTCGTTCCTATGTAAGTTCCCCATTAATTTTCTGTCCAATTCTAAATTCGTTCTCGCTGATTTTCCCAGCTGGATCTAAATGAAAGTCTATCTATTTTCCAGAATACACTGAGTACTGAAAATGAGAAGCATGCTGCTAGCTTCGTGGTGTTGTTATATGTTGTTTACTGGATATCTTTGATGTTGGACATGAAAACCATAATAAGTGTAGATGTTGGAGATGAAAACCCGAAATAAGGAACCAAGAAATCTGCATCAAATTGTGTCAACCCAACACAGAGACTGCACATCATTCTGCATAGAGAATTTAATAATTCAAGTTACTTGATTACCCCCCCCCCCAATTTATCTGTAGCAAACCATTGGTTTATCGATCACAATAGAGCCCTATTATTTTATGCCTATCTTGGCGCCTTCAACATGCTAATTTATGCCCATTTTCCTTAACCCTTTTAAGGGTTTTCCCTTTTTCTCCTTGATGTAAATCAGATGCCTATCACAGAGTTCTTGAATTGTGAGGGTTTTGTGGATTGAGAATACAGTCCTGAGTTGGTGGTATCCCTTACATCATCCAGTTTATCTGACGGATGGCCAAACTTTATTTTCTATATTTTCTCAATTATAAATCAATATCATGCATTTCAGCATCAATTTCAGTATGCCTTTGGTTGTGAAACTACTCATTTTCCTATGGCTTTGGACATGGAGAGCAGTTGAAAGGAAAGAAAAGGCAAGCGTGAGGCCCTAGAATATTTACATACTTCGTAGATTGTTACACTTTAATGGCGGTGCTGCGATGACGGGGTCATATTTTGACCGGTAACTATTTAAATTAAACATTTCACAACAGGTAAGAATCCTTTTGGGATGTCCAAAAAGAGTAACTACGTTGATCATCCCCAAGTCACCTTGACAACTGACTCAATACATGAACATGTATGTCTAATTTATGCTTGTCCCAAATCATGGAACCTTAGCAAGGCAACAATGTCTTTCTTATGATTGTAGAATTGGGCTCCCCAACAAGGATCAAATTAAATGCCAAGAACAACAATCAAGGAAACCTAGAAAATAACATTAACCAACACCTAGTTAGTTCAATGATGGGATAATAATACTTTTTAAGCAAAATCTTGAATTCGAATATTTTGAATAGAAAAAATAAATATCAGAAAAGTTTTACCCCTTACGATTCTATTTAACTCGAACTAAATTTAAACTAAGTTAATGTGATTATCAAATAACGGTGGTTAGAGAGAGAGAGGGAGAGAGAGAGTTATTGGAGAATATGAAAACATTACACGAACAAGATTTCCACGTTCATACAATAAAACTTGTACATAAAACTCCCTCAATTCGGTCACAGGACCTAAAATTACTAGTGTAACAACACGGGGGAAACAGACACTTCTAAAAGGGTATGATATTAGGTTCTTTCTGAGACAAAATTAGCTCACAAACACTTGTGTACAGCTGGCAAATAAAATATACGGCCAGCCATACATGCATCAGCAAGCTTAGTTATTTCCTGCACAACAAAAGGAAATAAATAAAAAGCCTTACATACATCATACATCTTGTCTACATACAGGGCATGAACCATGCCTCGTGAGCCATTTGTCCACACATGACAAGTGATAAGTGTGACTACATCCAGGCAGACTCCTTGCCAGTTCTCCCACCTCAATATCCTGCCAGAAGCACAATGGATTGGCATCATAATCAGTAAAACTAACTTACAGCAACTTTGTTTTCTAGTATGGGTGGGAAGAAGTAGTAAAGATATGGTAGCTGAAACAAATTGTGCAGAAAATGTGTTGTCTAGTATGGGTGGGAAGAAGTAAAGAATTGGTACCTGCAAACAAATTGTGCAGAAAATGTTCTGGGCATCCTTAAATTCATCAGAGATAATGTGGCAAGGCAGTTTCTTTAGTGTACTCCCCGACAATCCTCTTGTTGCAGAATAAACATCATATATTTCCCCGTGGCTAATGTTAGCAACACGCACCAAACACCAAAAATTTTTAAAAGACATGTAGTTAGGGACCATCTACACTGAACGTCAAACAGCACTAAAGGAAGTAGAGATTAACTTGGCTTGGCTTGATCCAGTGACAGAAACCCAAACTGAAATTAGCATAGAACCATAACTACTACACTATACAGAATAACCCAAAGGAACTGTTGGTGCGTTTCAATTTCCGGTTCAAAGATGAATTGTTTCTTGGCAGATATTTCTTGATCTCCATTTTTTCCCTCTTATATACCTAAATTACAAAACTAACTCCAAAAAGACTCTAAATAAAGGGAAGAAATATATGGAAACAAAGAGGTCAACAGTCATAAAACAGCCAAACCACAGCCAGTAAAGAATACCAAAAAGAAGCAAGCGACACAAATCAGTTGGTGCCAAAAAAGAAAGTTGACCAAACTCGGAGAGTGGTAACAATCCCCCCCCCCCTTCTCCAATTATCGCTACCCCTCAAGTGACATAAGAAGCAAAGGACCATATAGCACATCCTTTCCTCTATGCACGACCAAAATTGTTTGCTGCCACCTGTTGAACTCTGGTTACAAGCTCTGAAATTCGGACACTTAGTCCTGTGCCAACCCAATATCAAGTTAGCACAAGCTGGAGAACATGCACACTCAATGCCCAGATTGATTTTTCCCCCTTTCTTTTCAGAAGGTAGATAACCAGGTTCATATGAAATGGCATGCCTAAGCCAAGACCATATAGGACATGAGTAACTTGTTAAATAACACATACAATGTGCCACACTTGATGCCAAAAAATAAGCTCCATATGATACTCTATACATGCCAATAACTTGAATCCTTTGTAGAGACCCAACATTTGTCACCACTTTTGCGGAGATAGCATACCTGTCCACCCATGCCTTATCACTCTTTTCGCTTAAAGTAGTCATTCTATGTCTTTAAAATGGTTGCATTGGATATCATAGGTGGTTTATCATATTGTCAATACATTTTTCATCTTTAACTTTTTGAAAATATTCCACCAAGTAAACCCATACACCAAAATAACACGCCAAACATGAAAAATTGTCAAATCACAAGCATAAATGAGTCTCCATGTATATTTCGAGAAAACTATGTTGGAGATATTGTGACCAAAGAATATCATAATATGCAGTTACATTGTAATAATGGAAGAAGTATAAAATGAAGGAAAAGTTGACCAATGCACACCATTCTGTAAACTAACCAAATCCATGGCCATTCTTATAATAGTACTGTGACTCCAGGGTCTGAGACAAAACTTGAAGTTAAGCTCCTGAAGCGTTCAGTTATTTAACTTAGGGACAGCAAATGCAACCATGGGATTTGGGTCTTGAGAAGTTGCGCCCCCCCATCAAGAACATAAAACAAAAGATCCAACTTCTGGAGATTCTAATCTGGGTCATAGATTGATTTGGGGTTGTATCCTTTAAGTTTTGTCGGCACCAAGTCAGTTCCAAAAGCATGATTTAGGCAGACAAACATTGTAGCCTGTAGTTACAAGGAGTCGGACTCTGTTGAGAATGACAGCACTCTCACAAGATTAAATTTTTGTCCTTGGCTCTTCTATAATAAGAATAAGGGACAATTAACATCATGTTTAACAAGAATGAGGCATTATCTGAAATGCACCTAGAAATGTCAACTTCAAAAACTGTACCTTCACATACAAATGGTTCCTCAAAATGTTCAAAAACTGAGGATGCAACGATAATAAGGGACCATTTCTGGTGCTTTCTAACATCTCTTACCCTAACTCTTCGTATACTGAATTAGTCAACTTGGCACCCCAGCTACACTAAATTCTTAAAAGCTGCTCAATATTCAATCTCACAAAAGCTGTGACTGGTCTTCTAAAATCAATAGCTCATACACAAGGCTCCCACCATTGCATGGTCTAGGAAAGGTCAGAAATATGTAGTTTTATGGTAGTTAAAATCAGGATCCTACCCCACCCACTCAAATTAAACAATAGGATCAGATAAAGATTTTAGAAAATTTACAAATCCTTGCATTTGTGTAAGACCATACAAGTAGGACAAGCAATGAATTGCTTCAATTATAAGAATATATGACCCCGACCCATTTCCTTCAGAGTTACTAGGTATTTGAAGAGCATACACACAACGAAGCACTTCACAGTCATTACTCTTTAACTAAAATGTTTTCAACAATTACAGACCAGCAAGCTGGGTTTCTTGAGAACTGAAACTCTTCGAAAAGGAATGAGATACATGTTGATATCTTTTATCATATCAAAATCAAATTAACCGCCTGAGATGTTAAAGTCATATAACCAAAAATTGCTAATTTGATTACCACTTGATCCATTAAGTCAGCATTCTAACTCCTTCACCACTTACAAGCACAGGAAAAAAGTTAGAACAGAAGGTCACAGATGAAGCAGACATATAGAATAGAAAGAGTTCCGTCACAAAAATTTGCACTCCTTAGTTTTTTTTTTTTTTTCATTTTCTTTTCTTTTTTTGCAATAAAACATAAGTGGATGTACAGGCTATTGCCAATGCAAGTAAAACTGAATCAGAGACATGGATGGTTGAATTAAGTGCTGTAATAAATTAGAGAGATTAAAAAAAAAATCTCCCTGTGAAGATACCAACCAACTATGCATTCTGTAATATTATCACTAAGAAAAGTTAAGTTGAAAACCTGCCAATGGTATGCTGTTAGCATTGCCGGGGTAAACTCTTCCTCTATAAATCTCCCATGGAGAAGCTCCTCTATAAAATCTGCCTGCAGCCAAACATTTTGAAGTTTGGGGAATGATCAGAGTTAGGAAAAACAAATAGTTGAAATGGAACTGCTCTGGGTTGCTGCAAATGCATTTTGCAACAAATGGAATAGAAATGTGGATAAAATAAATCAAAAAAACATTTCCTAGAAAGTACCCATAGAAACAGATACTGATCTAGGGCACTAACAATGGAGGGTAAGCTTCTTGAATTAGATTGCACTGAACACCAATAAGCACGGGAAGCCTCCAAAACCTCGATGGATAGAACAGCCCCTGCAAATGCTCCGAGTGCAGCACCGCGAAGAATACCACTATCTGAAGCCCTACCTGCTAAGGCACCAGTAACAGCTCCAATGAAAGCCCCAGCTGAAAATAAACTATAACAGCGAACATTGCACCCTAATAATGCCATCAACACATAACTCAGAAGATTCATCTGCCATAACTCAACTGTAGGTTTGGTTAAGTGCATATCGCTTATGCAAATAAGGTGCAACACAAGAAAGAATTGTGATTTAGTGATCAACTTATGAGAATGTGAATGGATAATTCTATAGAGCTGTCCATATTGCATAGAGAAACAATATAAACTCAAATAGAGAATTAGGTTGAAAACGAGCAGAGCAAAGTAGTGGTTGCTCCAGCTTGGCTCTTCTAAATCACATGAATGGAAATTAAGCTTGGTCATTTACTGGTTGAGTCAAACTCAAATGTGCTTTTTAAGAGTCAACTTTAAACCAAGCACAAGGATCTTGTTCAATTTATATATTATAAATAGATAAAAGCTCAGTTGCAGAATGCTCAAGCACTGTTCATTTCATAAACGGATCGGAATCGAACTTGGTTGACATTATGGCCCAAGATTGGAAAAACTTGTGATGTGTCAAACTCAAATCAAGCTCGAGCTACTTTATTGTTTCACAGTCCCATAGAGAACTTTTGAAAGCATGCTAACTCAATACACAACCAATCTATAAAGTGAAATATAAAGGAAAATTAATTAACTCGCTCACATGGATTATCTATTCTATTGCAAAAGCTTGTTACCCAAAATTCACAGAACACCCACTCACCGAACATCACTTTGCAAATAAAAACACAAAGTAGCATCAAGCAACTCGGTTCATATGTTCTGTGATTCCATACAACAACAATAAACCGAGCCTTAAACCCAATAATTTGGGATCGGCCATTTGAGAGACAAATTTAAAAATGATTTAAATAAATAAATAAATAAGTAAATAATAAATAAAATAAATAAAGAAATACACTAAAAGTAGAAATAAAAAATATATGTTAAGTTAATTTGTGCAAATTCTTCTACGCCACTCATTCCTATCCAATGTCATCTTCTCGTCTACACCTTTAACCATCCATAGATGAATCAAAAAGGAAGACATACAGACGATCTGACAATTTCTCACTTTACAGAAGCTTATTATCTCTTTTTTTTTTTGGTTCAACCACTAAATAAGCCAGAGTGATTATTAGGACTGAAGTTAGGGAAATTACAGGGTACACTTACCACCGGGTTATGCCTGCTTGTGTAAGGTTGTTATCTCAAATTCAGACAAAACCCATTTCAAACATCAATATTTCCATGGAAACACAAAGAAAAACCACCAAACACTCTTCGTCAATTCTACAAGCATATTAAAAACTAAAAAAGTAGGGCAAAAAAATCAGAAAGCAGACAAAACCCATCAAAACGCAAAGACAATTCAGTCACTTCCAAAGCTTGTTATATCATATGAAAACAAAACTTATTTCCCAAATAGCCAAAAAATTGAAATGCTAGGGCTGCAAAGGGTCAAAAACTTTAAATCACCGAGACCAAAAATTCCAGTGAGGGCACCGGAGACGGCACCAGCGAACAATCTGGGAAGAAACCCGTAAACATTATCGACTGAATCATCAAACCCGTCTCGCAAATTATCCATCACTATTGACATAGAGAGAATCGGCCAAAATTGGACATACTACAATTACAGTCTCGAATCACGTCCATCTAAGGAAGGAGAGAAAGAGAGAGAGACAGAGGATTTGAAATAACAAATACATAAGAATGAAATAAGGCCGTATCATATTTTTCATAATTTTTTAAATTTTCTTATTGGGATTAGATGAGATGATGAGAAATACGAAGAGGAGTCGAGAAGAGAGAGAATAGGCACGTGAAATAGGTGATGACGGTGGGAAAGGAGAGCGAGAATGAAGGGTAGATGTGCCCTAGATTTTTGGGGGGAGAGAGAGAGAGAGAGAGAGATCACATGAGATTTTAGGGATGTTTGTTCTTCAGGATTTTGTTTCTGGTTTTGATCGAGGAGAATCGGAAATGGAGGGAGGAGACGTCTTCACCAAGTTTTCGACGAAAAAGGCCACAGCCCAAGGACCAGGGATATAATTTTAATTTACTCGACTCATTTTGTTTTAGGATAATTTTTTAATTTTGGCCGGGATTCCAAAATTACCCTTAACAAAACCTGCACATTATTGAAAAATATACACAAAACTCTTGCGTAATTTTCCTATTCAAATTGAATTTAATCATATATTTTTTTATAATTTTTCAATTCGAATCGAATTTAATCAGATTTATCATAATTACTAAATATTAATGATTTATCTTTAAATAAAAAACTTTGTAATATTTCATAATATACGAAGAACATAACTTATTGATACCAATCTTATTTTTCGTGAATATATAAAAATATATATTATAATTTTAAAAATATAAATTAAATTTATCCTTTTAATAAAAAAAGATAAATTATCATATAAATAGATATAACTTGTGTATGGTACAAGGATAATTTCCCTTTAAATCCTTGCGACGCTTGACTTTACTTTATTTCGTGATTATATGCATAAAATTATCACTTATTATGTAATATTTTGTAATTAAATTTATAAAATTATCTATTATTATATAATTCAGACATACTATGAACCATAAGAATTAATATACGTATGAATAATTCCTTTTTGAATTGAAAAGTCCAAACCTTAATTTTTCTAAATTAAATCTTTGGAAATAGTTAGATGCATTTATGAGAATGTAAATTCCGTACCAAGGTTTAAATCCCTTATCATTAGAATAATTCGTGATTAATAGAAATTAACAGTGGTGAATATGTAAATCTAATTTTGGATTTTAAAAAAAAAATCTTTTTTTTTTTCTAAAAATCAGTAGGTAATTGGTGGGTTTGTGCATTAATGCTCCCCAAATGTATGCAACTGTGCACAAAGGCCCAATGCATGAGTGCTCTTCCAATTTACTTCACTTCATATTCATCGTTTCTCTTTATTATTATCATTTTTAATTAGAGATATTTTCAAATAAATATACAATTCAATGTCATCGATATCTAGTTAATCGATATCAATACTCTTTAAATAAGATTTCAAATTCGAGTTTTGTATATAGAAAAAACAAATATCCAAAAAGTTTTGTTTCTTAAAACCTCAATCGGACTCAAATCAGAAGCAAAATAATTATCGGATACTGCTACTTTATTGGAAAAAAAAAATTAGTGTTGTTAGAAGATAAGCTGCCAAGTCAAGACTTTAAAGTAGCAAGCAAAACGGTAGTATCTTAACCCTTCCAAAACAAAAACTCAGGCATCATGTCATGTGTATGAATAAATTAATGGGAATGGACTATAAATAATGAACTAATGTACATGTTTCACAAGTAGGTGGTATCATTCATGGCTAAAACAAGCCATGTGCTATAGAATTTTCATGTAACCTTGCACCACCTGGTTAGTAATTCAATTTACATGTTGTCTATCTTAAAACATAGGTTCCTTAAACAAATTTGATTAGTGAATTATAGTTTTTGTTTTAGATTTTAATGGGTTACGTTTAAATGTAGAGATATTTAGATTTGCATTATATTATATATATAAATTTAAAAAAAATGAAGAGAAACCCCGCTATGGACAAGACAATAAGACCATAGTAAGGGTTCTCTTCAGGAATGATGAGAATAATTAAAAGATTAGACTCATAGTTAATATTATAAAGATTTGTGATTTTTTGATGGGTTGATTCAATTGTGAAAGAAATAAAAAGTTTTGATCTCGTTATGGAGATGGATTTAAAAATCGCAACTATGATGATAAATCGGTCCTCTCCATAAGGAAAGCCAAGCATTGCATGCTCACGATCAACAACAATCTCAAATTTAGTGAGAAAAGTGTTAAGAGGTTACCGTGTGGAAACTTAATTTTTTTTTTGTTTTTATTATCGATATTTTAGATTTGATCAACTAATTTGATTTGAGTATTGTGAAATCCATTTTAGGGATTGATTTTCTTAAATTTTTTTTCGTTATTTTCAGATCTTAAATTCAAGATTTTTAATTAATGAAATAGAGTATTCGATCACTTGATTAAAAGGACTTCGGTGGCATAAAAACTTAATTAATGTGCTAATCGGCTAACCGCTCGTGAGCTTGATTTTAGTCCAAGAACTGGTTCCCCCTCGTATTTGGGCTGGCCGTTGGGAGGTGATTCGCAGGACTTGGGCTCTCCCAGGCTGTGTGGTGGGACTTCCTTTTGTGTGGGCAGAAAAATTGAATTTGAATAAGAATACAATAAAATTATTCTGAATAGTGAGGCGTACCGCGGGGTGGTGGCGCAGTTGGCTAGCGCGTAGGTCTCATAGCTTCTGAGTTATCCTGAGGTCGAGAGTTCGAGCCTCTCTCACCCCAATTTCCCTTTTATTAATCTATCGCTGAAATTGGCCGGCGCTCTATTCTTTTATAACCTGAAAAATAATTACAGGTTGTATTGGATCAAGAACGCACTTTCCGATTAAATGTTTTCCAAATGTTTATTGAACAAGTGATCCCCCCACCCCCCCCCCCCCAAACACACATTCAGGAGCTCTTCTACAACACATTTTCTCACTACTACAAAACCGCAATTCTTTCGAAAAGCTCACCCAAATCGTCCTAACGCTCTTACCCAGTAGAATTTCATTCTTGTCAAGCTTTTATCACTGTATGTATCATCTGGTATCTTTTATATGCTGATAAAATTTCAAAAACATCCAAAACCCAAGAACTGCAGCTTGGAATCAGATAATAAGAGGCTATGCTCATAGTGACATTCCTCGGAATTCAATTTTGGTTTTTCAAAAGAATGGAAAGTGTACGTGTTTTTTTTTTTGGCCTGATAGATTCGCTTATTCATTTGTTCTTAGTGGGTGTGTGAGGTCTGATTTGGTGAGAGCTGGTGAGCAAGTTCATGGGAGAGTGTTGTCAAATGGGTATTGCTCAAATGTGTTTGTTCAGACTAATTTGGTTAATTTGTATCCTATTCGTGGTGGGGAATATGGTTTTGCGAGTGGGGATACGGTGTTTGATGAAATGAGTGAGAGAAATGTTGTGAGTTGGAATTCGTTGCTCAATGGGTGTGTAATGAGTGGTGATGTTGATGTGGCGTGGAGAGTTTTTGATTCAATGCCTGAGAGGAATGTGGTTTCCTGGACCACTATGATTTCCGGTTTTGCTCAGAATGGTAGGTGCAGGCAAGCGCTTAATTTGTTTCATGAAATGCGAAGGGCTCGTGTTGAGTTGGACCAAATGGCTTTGGTGACTGCATTGTTGGCTTATACTGAATTGGGCGACTTGAGACCGGGGAGGTGTATCCACTCATGTAAATGAGGCAGTGCCCTTTAAAGGCAAGCCATTGTTAGTGTCTCCGAACGATACCCTTATACATATGTATTCTAGTTGTGGAGCTGTCACCGCTAGAAATTCAAGCATCATTAACGGAAATTTCTATAGTTGAAAATAAAAAATTTCATCGCTAAAAGATATTAACGACGGATTTTTTCCGTTATTAAATCTGTCACAAAATACCACCCAACTAATTTTTACCGATGGAATACCAATCCATCGCTGATATTAGCGACGGAAAAAAATCCTTCGCTAAAAATATCCGACGGAAAATTTTATCGCTAATTCTTGAACCCTCAAACACATGATCAGCAACGGAAAAAAATCCGTAACTAAAAATATCCGATAGAAAATTCCGTCGCTAATTCTTGAACGCTCAAACACATGGGTACCCCTTTAAATAGACCACTGTAAGTCCTAAACCAGATTAATCGAAATATGATTTCAGATACTGATTGATATGATATAAAAAAAATATACTGAAATCATTATCCCAAAACTACTTTCCGTAACTCAAAAATTTTAGAACTTTATTACCAACATTTAACTTGCAAAATAAGAAGCCCCAAGCATCAGCTGACCATTTAAATAATTATGTAAATTGATGTTAGGGTGCTTAAGAGAAGACACTTCATGAAGAGAGTTTAGTTTAGGTATGCTTGGAAACCTCACTAGGCAAGCCAAGCAGATTGGTGATATTTTGTCCAGTCCTAAAGTATTTACGATTGTTGACGAACAGGGCAAGGGCCCGGTGGGGGAAATTGATTCTCTTGTTTGATTGGTTAGCAGACATTGATATGAAATTGTGAGAAGTCATATGGCCATGGTTGGCAATTTTTGAGCAGAAGGTGAAAAATCACTTTCTTTTAGGACTCCGAAAATACCGTCTCAGAAGCACAGGTGCTAGCAAGAGGTCCCCTTAAAATTAACGTTGGGAGTCTCAACTACCAACCTTAGTTGTGTGCATGAGTAGAACTATTTGGGATGCACAAAATCCTAGGGCGGGCTTAAATCCTAGGTGTGAGCTCAAATCCCCCCGGTACCATTTCTAAGGTTTAAATTTTGAAATCTTCTGTGACAAGATGACCACTCTTTTTCGTGTACCATCCCTTTTGCTACGGTCAAATGATTCCTTGACAATTCTTTTGATGCCAAGAATGACTTTTGTGATTCTTTTTCAAGGTAGGCGGGAAGAAACGAATGTTATCCAGTTTGCTTGAACCTTTAAACTTGAGTTATGTAAATCAGCAAATTCCCTTATTTTATCATAAATGGAAGTGTACAAACAAGGAAAACTCCTCCATTACACCACAACCACAATCATCATCATCCTTTTGAACTCTATTACAGCACCAGCAATTAAGGAACCAACCATGAAAAACTTGTAACAGCATGTCAATAATTTAAAATTAAATCTTTGTTTGCTTCATGGGAAGTTTACGCAAGGATGTTGACCGTGGGCTTAGGAGAGTGAGGAAATCAAACCAAGTATTCAAATCTGAATCCATATTTTTGAATCCAATTTAGAGAAAACTCTCTCGATGTTATTTTTTTTATTCCTAATCTTTTAATCTAAAACTTAATTAAAAAATCTAATACATTTACCCAATAAATCGACCGCTCATCGATTACTAAGACTTATTTGTTATACATTTAGAAGCATTTTTCAAACTTAAATTCCAATTTGACTCATCAATTTATTAATTCATAAATTATATTCATACTTATTTAAAACTCAATAAACAAATAATTCAAATCATAAATCCTTTGGGAAGAGATTGTGCTGGTACCAAAAATAAAGCAGAGCATGAGCTGCAATCAGTGTCATTATGTTGATAAAAAATAGTTCGGTCTCAAGGGATTATACCGAGATCTATACATAAATAAATTATCAATATTCGATAATCACATTAAACTCGACTAAATATGATTCGAACCGAGTTTGATCTTTAATGACAAAACTCTTTCGATACCCTATTTTTATTATATAAAAGACTTAAATTTAAGATTTTATTTAAAAAATACTAGTATTTAACTATTAGACCAATTAGATATTGATGGATTATGTTGAGACTTATTAAATCATATTATCAATAAGTTTATTTTATTTTACTTTATTTTTTGGGTGATGTTGCAGCACTAGGAGTTTAGGACATGTTTTGATCGGATAGTTTGACAAGTGTGAGAGATTTGAGCAAAGTTGTTCATAGTCAAGTCATAAAAGGTGTTATTTCGATTTTTGGGTATTTTTGTGGAGTTAGGGTGACGGACTTGCTATAAGAATGATAATTATAACTATGACTCAAATTATATATTTTACAATTCGAGAAAACTTTGTCATTATGATCGAAGGATTAGTAAGATTGGTGGCTCTCTCTCTCTCTCTCTCTCTCTCTCTCTCTCTCTCTCTCTCTCTCTCTCTCTCTCTCTCTCTCTCTCTCTCCCCCCCCGACAAGGAAAAGAAACAAGAAAAAAAAGAAAAGAAAAGTCTCTCGCAATCGCAGACAGGCTCCTGTAAGTGGGCTTTGGAAGGTGTCCAAAAGAAATACAAAATGGGGAGGAGACTTCTCACCCAAGAAACCAAACTTGTAAAGAAACGACCAAGACGACTATGGGTCCCACTGCAAAATGGGGAGAAGACTTCTCACCCAAGAAACCAAACTTGTAAAGCAACTACCAAGACGACTATGGGTCCCACTGCACTCAAATACAGACACCTGTTTTCCTGGAGCCTCAAAATCAAAATCCAACTCCCCCCCCCCAATCTCTTTCTCTCTCTCTCAATGGACGCCAATTCAGCAGACCGCTCAGAAATAGCATTCTTCGACGTTGAAACCACAGTCCCATCAAAAACTGGTCAAGGCCACGTCTTACTAGAATTCGGAGCGATTTTAGTCTGCCCTAAGAAGCTAGTTGAGCTCGACCGCTACTCGACCCTGATTCGACCCTCCGATCCCTCTCTTATCTCCTCCATCCCCATCCGCCGCAATGGCATCACTCCGGCCGCCGTCTCTTTTGCTCCCTCCTTCCTCGACATCGCTGATAAGGTTTTTGACATCTTGAACGGTATAATTAGACAATTCCCTTTTTCAATTTCAGCTGTTTTCAACTTTCTATGAGTTATTTGTGGGATTGAAAGTGTGTTTTATTTGCTCCTTTTGAGAATTTCTAGATGGGGTTTCCGATTACTTTCACGGGTTGCTGTAGTTTTTGTTCGTTTATTCTTTTCTGTTGTTTGTTCTTCATAAAATTTTAATTTTTTATATGATTGCTTTATATGGGATGTTTGTTCTTGTCTTTTTTTTTTTTTTTAAAAGGATTTTTTTTAGATGTTTCAGTTGGGTTTCTCCTGAAAATGTCAATAATGATAAAGTTTTGGATTTTATTGTTGTTGTTTGTTGTTTGGCTGTTCCTTTTTTTTAATTATCTCTGCAAGGTATATTCTGACGAATTTTCTGGAGTGCTAGCTATTGTTCTTGTGTTCTGATTGGGTGTTGATTTCTTTTTTTAATTATTTCTTTAGGTTATCTTATCAAAAGTTTCCTAAGATAAATATGATTTTTTTCCCTCCCTTTTTTTTTTTTGTTTTTTCAAATTCTTGTGTAGGTTGGATTTATGGGTTCTCTTTATAAACTTATAGGCAACTTGGGAAAAGATTTGCTAATCGCAAGAGTGCCTGTTTTGCTTGGGCTTTTGAATACCTCTATAAGAAAAGTTCTTCTAATGATAAGAGTGCTTTTTTTCGCTGTTATATTAATTTATTTGGAGTTGCATCTGGCATGGGTTTTCTTTCATTGTATTGAAGCCAGGATTTGGGCTGGACATAATATAATTAGGTTTGATTGTGTGCGAATTCAAGAGGCCTTTGCAGAGATCGGAAGAGTAGCACCCAAGCCAAAGGGAACTATTGATTCTCTGGATTTGTTGACAAAGAAATTCGGTCGCAGAGCTGGTGACATGAAGGTTTTAATGTTCTTTATTGAAATGTTTCATGTTTCATTTTGGTACAGTCAGCGTTTTAATGAAACGGGGTATTGGGGTACTTGATTTTGCATCCATTATTCAAGTTATGCTTAACACTTGATACCAGAGATCAATGATGTGAGTAATGCAGAATAAAGGATAACAATTAGAAATGAAAATGTTTCAGGGAAGAGGGATATTGGCTGGAAAGTTATTGGAAATGGGCATTGGTAAAGTTTATGATAAACCAAATTTGGATATGGATGCAAATTGAAACAGGAAACAAAATTGATTGGAAGTTTAGGAAAATGTGGATTATTTATTTCCTACTGTTTCTGGCTACACGAAGATGAAAAATATGGGTGGTTGTTTAGAGTGTCAATAAGACACAAAAATTAGTTATTCTCTAGCATCATGCATTCCCATGCTTAGTTTTGTGAAAGGATACATTTTGTATCTGATGAAGAAAGTTCATAATAAAGTTCAAATTTTGCATGCCAAGTTTGCCATTGACATTTAGAATATTGTTTCCCAAGAAAATCTCATTTTTAATATCCAAGGTAACTTAGGTTCTTATTGTGAGCTTGAAGCATAGGAGTTTTCTCTGTTTATGCCTTCTGATTGATTATTAGTGAGTTTCTGTAATAATGAAAATTGAATTTTTGGATTCTGAACCTGAATATTGCAGATTACTGCATGTTCAAGATGTAAGCCTTGCATTGCTTATTTATTTATTTTATATACTGTTGTGCAGATGGCTACTCTTGCATCCTATTTTGGGCTTGGACAGCAGAAGCATAGGTATTCCTTCTTTAGCCAATATAAAATGGCTAGTCCAGGTTTCTCCGGTCCAGCCAATGTTTTCAGTATCTTTTGTTTTGGAGATTGACATATTTGTCTATCTTTAGAAACAATTCTCCTTTATTGTGTGTTTATCTATCAGATTAGTCTTGGATTTTTCTATAGGATTGTCTTGAGATTACAATTCAATATCCTTGAAAATAATGATAATGCAAATGCCTTTTCTTCCCTTAAGTTGCTCTAAGGAAATCTCATAGCTATTAATCTGGTTGAGATGTGAGAAATCTCTCCAGATTGGGTAGACAAATTTTGCCCAGATTGCTTCCTTATGTGTTTAGGTACCCAATCCTTTTGAGACTTCAATTTACATGGTATCATGTTTACAAAATCTAAAGAAACAATGTTGAAGAATGATGCATGCAATAATGGAAATGCTATTTTTTTTTCCTTGGATTTCCTTGTATGATTTATGGATTGATGATTGCCCTCTCTCTGATGAGCTTAAATATTTTATATGTGTTCTTTGACTTATTGTTTCTGAAATATTGCACAGGAGCTTGGATGATGTTCGAATGAATTTGGAAGTTGTCAAGTATTGTGCCACCGTCCTCTTCTTGGTAATTTAGACTCGGTCTTTAAGAAATTCTCTGTCCTTTCTTATATAATGCAATGCAAATATTCCACTTTCAAGGGTACTAGAGTTTTGATTTTTGATGCTTTATTCTTGGATTGATGGTTCCACTTTCAATATCATATACATTTTTGTTACTTACCTAAATTTCTCTTTGTCTGAGTGGGTGCATGCAGCTCATGGTTGTTTATTATTGCTCTGCAAATGCTCATGTGAGAGCTTGTGGAGTACAAAAATAACTGAGGATTTGTAGCGAGCACTATTGGAACTTTTCAACTGCATGAGCTACTCGTAAACAGTGAAAACAGTTACAATTTTGGATTATACAATTATGTATTTGGTTGAACCCAAAACCACATAACCTCGAACAAACTCCTTCTTTTATTCCTATTTCATCTCTTTCCTTTTTCTTTCAACTGATCAGACAGCTGTCTACCAGTAAGTGCAAATATATTGTGACTTGGGGGAATACAAGAAGTAGGAGTTTGAAGACTGTGTATTCAATTCTAAAATAAATCTTGCGAAAGTGGGATCTATATGCATTTAAGCACTGAAAATTATTGACCATTTCGCACATTTATTGATGAAGGCCCTTTTGCACATGATACATCTTGCGGACTATTCAGCATGTAATTGCCATGGAAAAACAATAAATGCTAATAAGCATGATTCTGTAACAATTTGCGACACAGTAGCCTGAAATGAGAGATAGTCTAAATCAAAATCTAAGATAATTACTACCTCACCCAGAAAAGTGTAGTGCACTTTGATCACTAGTGAATATTCTGTGTGGTTGGTGTGATCGTGTGAATGAGTAAATGGCAGAAGGCTGGAAATAGTGGGCATCATGACTAAAATTGGTCTAGATTTTAGTGCTTGGTATTTCAAATCTGCATTATACCTGGCCAGATGTTGGGTCCTAATTGCTAAATAAGCTAAGAATTACATTAGTTTTGATAAATACGATGGATGGTGAAGTTTAGTGGGTTCATAATATGCATCTTTGATGGCAGCACTGTGTGTGTGTAGGAATCAAGCCTCCCTGATCTATTCATGAAGGTTCCCAATCTGGAGGTTCCCAATCTGGTTGGGTCCAATTCTACCCGAGCAGATCGTTTCAATGTGGGTCACCTAAGCAATGAAATAGGACGTGCATCACTTCAACCTGATGTTGACATGGAAAAGAATCAAGCTTCATCATCTACAGAGGCTGTAAAAGAGGATTGCAGAAGTGATGCTGGTTTCTTAGAGCCTAGTGAAGTGTCTGTTTCTTTGATCAGGGCATCTCTTGTCCCATCTTATCGTGGAAGTCAAAGAATTGATATATTGCACCACAACAGTAAATTGCAGCTTCATTGCACCAATCTTAGAGTGCGGTTTAGGGTAACTCCAAAGTTTGTTGATCATGCTGGCAGGCCAAGGTTGAATCTTCTTGTTGGCACATCTCCAAGCCTTTGTCAGGTCTTGAATGCATGTGACATGCATGCACAAAAGTTGTCCGTGGATTCTGGTGGCAGCTCTGAGTGGAGGCCTGTTGTAATAAGAAAGGATGGCTTCAACTCTTCCACAGCACGATTGCAGTATGTTTTCCTCTATTTCCTCTCTCTCTCTCTCTCTCTCTCTCTCTCTCTCTCTCTGTGACGAAAGTGACAGTTAGATGAACTCCCAATCTTCCCACACCCACTGTTTGTGCGCTTGTGTTTTGTCGTGCTTTTGCATGAGCATAGCATTTTTCCTTATTGGTCGGCTGGGTACATATGGTTTTTGAGGGTTTAGATCATTCCACTTGCGTATTTTAGGAATTAGGAATCACATTATCTATCTCCTTGAAATATATATATTATGTCACGGACATTCAGTTGTCTAGAATCTGAAGAGTTAACCGGTTAAAGTATTCATTGCAAGAATTACTTTTGGGAGGGTTCTGAGCTCTTGTTCTAGGCAGATTTTCATGCTCTTTGTGTTCTTATTACCTGGTCACAGATTTTGAGTAGAATGGCTTCTTCAATGTACTTCTGTTGTTTCTTCTGTCTGTTTAGTTACTACAACAATGAGACCAGTTTGAAATAAATTATAAGGCTCTTGTACCTGTTTGTTGACATATAATAGGAAAAATTGCAATGCGAACGATCTTGTTTTGTCCATCTTGTTTACAAGCTAGGACATTGGGCATTGTGGTTGTTAGCATCTTGTAGACCTTAGTAGTTACTAATCGATGCATGTAAGTAAGCGGAAGATGCATATTTCCCTCTCTGCAGTATACCTCTGGTGACAAAAGGGGATATATCAACATATGCCACTGAAATGTACCAGAAAAACCCTTCCCATGTCATGCAGAAGCTTGTGTTTACTAGATTTGATGCCTCAGAAATAAAGAGTATATTTACACCGGGCATGATTATAGATGCCTACCTCACCTTGGAACAATACGACTATCAGCAGAATGCAGGAATCCGACTTGTGGCGAAGAAGTTGATTATTCACCAACTAATGGGGTGGAACTCAATATTCTAACAGAAGGGGCATTCACAATGTAAATTTGTAGCATTTGTGACAGACTGAAGAAATTGTTCCATGCTTTTATGGTCTAGGAAAGGACACGGGCTTTTAGAGAGGACCGATGCTATAGTGAATCTGCTCTTTGTACGTGATGTTTTCAATTTAATTTAATGAATACAGTTCATTATCTTCAACTTCAAGTCATTTTGGTGGACTATGATGGTGTTACAGGGATAGGAGCATTCTGCTCATTCTTAATAGCTGCATGAGATGATAGTTGGTGTATGTGAAATCTAACTTGTTTCAATATTCCTGTATTTTGTCTTGGTCTATTCATAATACTTTTAATTAAAATGATTTTTTTGTTTGAGAATATAAGGTTTTAAGAGTAAAAATCAAATTATCCATTAAAGAGATTTAGATTATCATTATACTGCTGCTTTTTTGCATTAAAATCTACTTAATTTTTTTTTTGAATCTAATCTCGATTTTTCAAGTTATCCGTAAAACGTAGAGATAGTAGCTAAAATATGTATATATATTTTTCAAGTTATATGTAAAATATAGAAGATTTAATAAAATATAAACATAGACTGTCAAAAATTTAGATGCAAGTTATTCATAAAAATATGATAGTTAAGACTATATAAGAAAAGATGGTCTTGGAGATGTAAAAGAATCCGCACAAATTAAACTAACATATTATATATATATATATAATTTTTTAATCATCTCCATTCTTATCTCTCAAATGATAAACTCAAATGTTGGAATTAAGTTTCAAGTTGTTGTTATTATAATCTTGATTTTTCAAGATAAACCTAAATCTAGATGTTTTCATATATCCCTAGATTAGAATGATCATTTGGTTTCATAAGATATTTTGTGGTTCTTACGCGGCAAACTCTAACATCACAGAAGGACAATTTCACTAGGCATATGAGATAGAAAATAAGTAATTTTGTCCTTAATTTCCGTTGTGTCCATGTTTTCTGTGTTTTTGTATTGAAATCTGTTGCGGTAAGTTTCCATCTTTTGTGCCGATCTTTGCCACTCACGTAACATATTCTTTTTTTGGTACTTAACACTGGTATCTGAATTATCCGACTAATCCGATTCGAGTATTATAAACGGGCTATCCCAACATTTGTGAATAGACTATTCCTGTATCTATTTTTTTATTTTTAAAATTTAAATTTAAAATGTTAATTAAAGAAATTTAATATCTTATCATGAGACCTACAGCACGCTAATCAAATAGTTAACATATGACTATCTCACTGGGCATATGGGATAGAAAATTAGTATTTTAGTCCTAGAAAGCATTCTTTCCACATCCCTTCATGGTAACTACGAAATACAGTAAGAAAGTTTTGTGCTTACACTGATCACAAGCTGGCATTTTCTACCTCAGGTTAATCTATGGACAAGTTAATACCATGTATCACTCATTAAGGTTCTCTATTTTCTCATAGTAAATTTAAGACTGATTCCTGAACAATGGGGTTGGCCAAATCTGCCTTACAGTTTAGCAGACATCTCGAAAAGTTGGCATCCCAGAATTATATTTATTTATTATTATTTTTTTTTGCAGGGCAAAGTAAATTTTAAAAGATTTATAATTAAAATAAGAAATTATAAAACTAAAATTTAATATACTTATAATATATATAGTTAAAAATACTCATAATATAATACAATGTAAAACACTTTATTTAGGGACCTTCCTTTGCTAGTTATCAAGAAGTAAAAATTGGGAAAGTAAACTGTGCTTATTGGGACCGAATAATGAAATGTGGTGCAGTGTGTAGGACAAGAGACACAACTCCAACACGAACCTAAGAAGGGCATGAGGAAAAACCCTTCGTATCAAACAATGAATACCAAGGGCACTTAGAATTTTTTTTTTTTTAAACTTTCATAATCTAGTTACGTTAAATTCAATTAAATCCGCTTTGAACAAAATTAGATAATTAAGGAGCAAAAATCTTTCGATATCTATTTTTTTCATATACAAAACTCGAATTCAAAATTTTATGTAAATAGTTATGATAACTTGTACAGTGACACATTATCTTCAATTAAATTAAAATGTATCTTACAAAAATTAAAAGAAAAAAAAGAAAAGAAAGTTAGTCGTAATATATTGCAAGTTCAATTTCTGTCAAAGCTTACAAAAATTCCAGACCTAAGGAAAAATGAAATAATTGTTCCAACTCTCCGAACTTGAAATTTTATAAACCTAAAAATGGGGAAGGAAAGAAGTCAAAACAAAATAAGGTAACGGGTAGAATTTAAATTTGTAGAATAGAATTATGTAATAAAAAAAAATTAATTTGTCATGAAATTAGAAAATAAACCAATGATAAATTAAAATTTTTTATGTCAACTCCACATTAATTTAGAAAATTTTCTATTTAAAATATAATATATGATAGAAAATTGAAAAAAAAATAATAATAATTAAGCTGCAGGACAAATATCTTATTTTCTCTTAATCTTTAAAAACCATATACACACTACATATTTGAAATTTCAGATGCCCCTTGGGGCCGCCATTGGCAAGACCTCTTTTTGCCTCGGAAACATTTTGTTGTGCATAAAAGGTTAGCAAGGCAAATTCATTTGGCTTATTGGAGATGGATGCTGAAGGTGAGGGCTGTTGTGACAAAGTCAAATGGCAAATTTGCTGATTAGGGGTATGTTTGCCCCATAATTTAACAATTAACCCTCTTAATTATTATCATGTGCCTGGTAGTTGATAACTATACCAACGCTTAGTTAATCTAATGATCAAATATCGATATCTCTTAAATAACATCTTATGTTCAAGTTTTGTGTATAGACAAAACAAATATTAGAATAGTTTAGCCTGTTAAACGGTCAATCCTACTTGAGTTGGATTTAAGCAGATTTAAAATTATTATCAGATATCGATGATTTATTTAAAAAAAATGATAACCATAAAATCTATAGTTTCAATAAATCGTTATAACATTTTTTTATTTGAATAACAATTCATTTATTTTTAAAATTGTTAAATGTTATCTTATGGAATTAGGATCAAATTAGGGAAGGCTTGATTTGGAGGCTTTAAAGTCTTCATATAGTTAATTTTCCCCCCGGAAAGCAAACAAAACTATAGAAGCATAAGATCATTTGAGCAGCCAACTCTCAATCACAACATATATTATGTTAGCCATGGCCATCATAAACTTCTTTAATGTATTAATAACTTATATATTACTAAGCACATTTCTTTTTGTTATAAATTATCAATATCTATTAATCACATTGAATTTGATTAAATTCGGTTCACGTTGAGTTTGAGCTTTAAAGAACAAAACTCTTCCAATATCTATTTTCTTCATATACAACATTTGAAGCCGAAGTTTTATTTAAATATTATCAGTAATCAGTTACTATACTGACCAAGTGTTGATGTATATGAATAATTCTCATCTCCTTTTAATCTGTAAAAATTCACTAATTAAGCTCTATGTATGACAATTTTTTAATTGAGACTGAAGTTTTTTCCTCACATACTTATATATGTCCTTATTGAATTGTAAATTTTAAATTTAATGAAGGAGATTCTTAAGATCATCGGCCTGACTGAAATTAAATAAGATTTTTAATAAAAAAGTAATTAAAAGAATAAGAAGTTTGATTGTTATTCGCAAAATTAAATACTTCTTAAAAATAAAAATACTAATTTTAGTTAAAAATTTTAAAAATAAAAATAAAGTAAGATTTAGAGTGAAGTTGAAATTTTACAAATAGTGTGTTTATCAAATGTGGGTTGTTCAACCTTTAGCTAAATATATATATCATTTCGCACTTTATTTAACTTGTGCAAAGCTTGCAAATAAAGTTGAAATGACCATAAAATTGATCCAGATGAGAGCACATAACGTAAACAATAATAACAATAATCAAATCTTTATTCGAATAGATAGAATCGGCTATATATATTTTTTTAAATTATTAAACCCTATTTCAAAAGTATAAATCGCAATAGTAATGTTCAAATTATCCTTTGAAAGAATTAATCATCAATTTTTTTAATTAAAATAATTAAAAATAAAAATGAGAATTTTCTTTTGTGGAGATTGATTGTCTTACTTTCATTGTTCCAATCAAGATTGAACGAAAAGGAAAACGGAAAAATAAAAATAGATACAAAATGATATAAAAATGATATTTTATAAAAATATATGAAATAAAAACGTGAAAAAATGAATAAATATAAAAAATATACATATATAAGGATTTTCATATAAATATTAATTAATTTAATATATCGAGAGATTTTAGAAATAAAATATTAATATTGAAAAGTTTTTGTTTATCAAGAGTCTGAGTGATTCTCAAATGAAATAGCATGTATATTGTGTTACATAAATTGAAAAGGGACTTACCCAATATTTATGAGGTTTGAGGTGTATCCTTCCCATCGGAGATGCACTTATAATTATTCGGTTGCGACAATTAAATGACAACTCAAAAATCCAATATAATTTTATAAGTTATCTCTATTAATTAGACTTATATTTAAGATATTTTTTTAATAAATTATTGATATCTGATAATTATTAAATGTGATTCGAATTTTATTGAATTTTTAAAAAATAAAACTCTATGATGTTTATTTTTTTATATATAAAATTTGAATATAAAATTTTATTAAAAAAATATCGATATTTGAAAAATCAATAGTTGATTTTAGGATATCAAAATTATAAAACATTTGTCAATCATTGTATTAATTACAAATCCTTAGGGTTTGGCAAATTTAGAGTTGGCACGGTGGGGGATAATTATGTGGAGAGGAGAGCAAGAAGATGGGAGGAGTTATGAAGAAGATGCAGACGGAATCGGAGTGGGGGAGAAGGGGATTCAATAAAAGATCTTCAAGTGACGTGGCCTTCTCTATATCTCTAAGAAACTATCCGGACACGCGCACATACCCTTTTCCGCCCTTTTCTTTCACTCTCTCTCCTCTCGTGTCATTCCACGTCTCTCCTCCCTTCTAACTTAAGCCACTCCCGACACTATCCTCCTTTTCTAACTCATCCTCTCCCTTCCCACCACCTTAAAAACCGACACTCCCGCTCACGTTAGCACCCACCCACCCCCGCCCCCACCGTCAATAGGAAATTGACAAAGAAAAAGAAAAAGAAAAAGAAAAAAATCTTTATCTCAGAGACTGCAAAACACTTTAACGTTCTACTCTCTCTCTATCTCTTAACCTTTTGCAGTGACGACGGTGATTGGGATCCGGCCGACAATCTCGTTGTTCGTCCGGCGCTCAAATCCGATCTCCATCGTCTGACCGGATTACCATGGAGAATTTGGATTAAAGGAATTTCGCTTGAATTTGAGAAGATTCAATGGAAGAAGTCTAGGGTTTCGAAACCCTAAGAAAAAATTTGAAGGAATTTTGAGGGAATTTTTTTGGAGATGGAATGCGAAGGAAAGAGCAGTGATGCGTTTATTGATAGGAGCAAAGTGAAAATTTTGCTTTGTGATAATGATTCCAAGAGCTTGGAGGAGGTGTTCAATCTTTTGTGCAAGTGTTCATATCAAGGTAATAATTGATGAATTCCGTTTAAAAATTTGTTTTCTTATTGTGGAATTTTGTGATTGATAAGCATTTGTATTCATTTAGGTTTAGGAAATTAGTTGATAGCATTCTAATTATGATATTCTGAAGTGATTGAATCATTAAAGAGGTGCTTTTAATTATTGAGTTGTACAGAGAGTGATCTTCAAATTGATTAATTATGGGTGTAATTCTGTTTCAATTTACCATATGTGGAAAGTTTCTGTGGTTGATTCAACTGCTTCGAACCAATTTAGCAATGGAGTAAGTATGATGGTTGGACCTCCAATCATGAGTATTTGAAGTTATATTGAGAGAGAGAGAGAGAGAGAGAGAGAGAGAGAGAGAGAGAGAGAGAGAGAGAGAGAGAGATGGGAGATTTGGCCCTTTTCATGGTGGGTCCTTTTTGCTTTCTACTTTTGGTTACATTAGGTGCTCTAGTATGCCATGGAGTGGAAATGTCTTTAACTGTCATAATGAGGAACGTAATTTTTGTTTTGGCCAGAAATTCAAATTATGTTGCTTTGAATTGAGCTTTTAGTAGTTTCCCTTGTGTGGAAAGTTTCTTTTGTTGATTGAACTGCAGTAGACCAATTTAGCAATGGAGTAAGTATGATGGTTGGGCCACAAAACATAAGAATTTGAAGTTATTTCTATTCAGAGTGAGGAATAAGAAGAGAGAGAGAGAGAGAGAGAATGGGAGAAATTTCCCTTTTCACAAGGTGGGTCCATTTTGCTTTCTTCTCTTCGCTACTTTAGAAGCTCTAGTATGTCATGGGGTGGCAGTGCCTTTAAATGTCATATTGAGGAATGTGATGTGATTGTTTTGGCCATGGATAATATAGTCCTCTTTTTCCTTTTAATGAATCTAACTCTTGTGGTGATAATCTCATTCTACATAATGGTTATAGCGCTTTGTTTCTTGTTGTCACCCGGGAGGGGGGTTTTCCTGCATTATTGGTTTTTCAAACAACATGTCTCGTTTTGGCTAGAGTGGATGCTAGTTAAGCTGATTATGTATGCACCATATTTTACAGTAACTTCAGTGAGATCTGCAAGGCAAGTGATTGATGCATTGAATGCTGAGGGCCCTGATATCGATATAATACTAGCTGAAGTGGACCTTCCAATGTCCAAGGGCATGAAAATGTTAAAATACATAATGCGAGATAAAGAGCTACACCGCATTCCTGTGATCAGTAAGTTGTTCATTATTTTCTTCTCTCAGCTTACAAGCAATAAAATTTTTAATTCTATTCTGGCTAAATGCAAACCAGCCTTTAATCAGGCATTATACATGATTTGTTACGTTCTCCAGGAAATTGTTTCTTAATCCTCTTTATCCGATCTTTATTGGTATATTTTAGTGATGTCGGCTCAAGATGAAGTCTCTGTTGTTGTTAAGTGTCTGAGACTTGGAGCGGCTGACTATCTCGTGAAACCTCTACGAACCAATGAACTACTAAACTTGTGGACTCACATGTGGAGAAGAAGGCGGATGGTTTGTATTTTTACTTTGCTTGGCTATTTTTTGACCATTAGATCCTTTCAGCATTCTTCCCATTGCTAGAAACATTCGGCTCCATGACTAAGGATAAATGCTTATAAGGCAGATGCAGGGATTAAGGCCATACCAATAGTTGGGTTTAACTTGGAGACTGTGCTTTATTAATATGCTTAGTCCATAATCATTATTCGTTCTGTGAATTTCTCTGGCGAAGGTCATATATTTTGTCTTTTATGAAAAACAAAAAGGTGTCACCAACCGAAATTTTTTAGAGCTTTCTTCCTGCATGTGTCTTAACATATTTGACGTCCTCCAACCAAATATGCATTCTGAACATTTCTCTATGACCAGTGTACGAAGTTTAGGCATTGACTCAACTTTTGACATTGACAGCTTGGACTGGCAGAGAAGAACATTTTGAATTATGATTTTGATTTGGTGGCATCAGATCCGAGTGATGCTAATTCAAACAGTACCACACTGTTCTCTGATGACACAGATGACAAAACTCGAAAGAGCACTAACCCTGAGATGTGCATATCAACTCCCCAGGAAAATGAGGTGAGTGTGGCTTCTGCAACAAAGCTGGTTCCTGTGGAGATTACCTGATGACTTCTGCTTGCAATTTCATTAATGAAAACTTTATTATTCATAAAAATAGGTTCATCTCCAGTTGTTAGGATTTCTGGATGTGTGTGTGTGTGTCTTTTTTTTTTTTCCTCCTCTCTTTCTTGGAATGTTAGATCAACTTTCCACAACCCTCTCAAGTATGTGCTTTCTGATCTTTGTTTCTGTGCTTGTGCTGCCACCAGACCAACTCACCCAACCCAACCCGCCACCCATGTCTGAAATTCATCATTGACTAGGGTGTAATGGTTGTACAAGAACTGAATTAAATAAAAGAGAGCCGATTGAAAGTAGCAGAACATCAATAAATCCCAAAGTCATGCATTGCTGTAACTCAATTCATCTCAGCAGGTTGAAATTTGAAACTAATTGGGGAAAAATTTTTTAATTCAGGTTTTTTTAATGCCTCATCAATGGTCAAGTTAAAAGTTATCATGTCATAATTTATATATTTCTTCAGGAGCTTTCAGGGATAGTATTTCTAGGAGCACCTTAATTTATATAACATTACTCCATTTTGTAGGAGGGTTAATAGGCTATCTCTGTATGTGATCAAATCCTGTCTTTTTCCCCCCCTGTTTGTGATCAAGTTAGAAGTTAGCATGTCATAATTTATATATTTCTTCAGGAGCTTTCAGGGATAGTATTTCTAGGAGCACCTTAATTTATATGCCATTACTTCATTTTGTAGGAGGGTTAATAGGCTATCTCTGTATGTGATCAAATCCTGTCTCCCCCCCCCCCCCTATAATTTAGTTGAAATCCTACAGTTAAATGGTACTCCAGAAGTACCTTTCCATTTCATGCACTCTGCCATAACCCTTTGATCAAAATTTTCTTTAAAAAAATTCAGAATTCTGGGCCAAGTGTTTTCCAAAAATAGAATGGTATTTAATTCTTCCGACAAAGGATCTCCTCAAACCTATAAAATAGGATATACCTATCAATCAATCACAATGAACAAGAAGGTACAGCATTATCTCTCCCTATAATTTGCTTTAGCAACATTTAGTGATCAAGTTCAGGTGCCTTTATTCAGTGACCTTTGACAGTGCTCTTAAATTCCAAATAATTTTCATGGAAAATTTCTTCTTTTATTTTAAAAATCAAAATCCTGATGGGAAGTTATTAGTTGCCCTCATAGTCAATCAAAATCTGTAGAGCGAAGGGCTAATAACAATTACCTTCCCTCGTATCCTACTATGAAAAAATGTGTTTATAATTTTAGCAGTTAGAGTTTCTTAAAGGATTTGAAGAGCTCTCAGTTGGATTAATGCTTTCATTGCTTGGAGACTTGGTCAAGTTTGCTGCACTTTTTTCTTCAATCAGTTGAACTTTGCATTCAATACTGATATTTTTTTCCCTGGTCATCAGTCTAATAATACTGCTACTGTTGCTGCTGCTGCTTCTGTGGAGCCTGCAGGCTCAGTTGAACACGGGCCTGATGTTCCAGGAATCAGTGATCGTAGATCAGGTAAACGGCTCTTCATTTCTTCATTGATCATTGGATCATGATTGGAAAATGGAATTTTTTTTTAATTGTTTTCAACAGTTCTAACAGGAATTACTTTCTGATGTAGTCATAGAGTCTCAAATACAAAAACCCTACCGAAATTACCATATTGTGAGTTGCACTTTGTGCAATCTGAAGCCCCTAAAAGGACCATTCTTATCGTTTTTAAATATTATGAGTGACTTGCAGTTCAGATGGCATGCTAAGAAATAAAGTTTTGCCCATTTGTGGTACCTAGTTATTATCATTTACAATGATGACTCCTTTAACATAATATATAAATGACTAAAGACAAGTGCTGTATGGAGGGCAAATTCTATGCCAGTTACATTGAGAACGAGCATAATTCTTTGGGAATTTCTCTAGCCTGGATGTCAAATGCCTGTGAAGAAATTCAACTCTGGGGCCCTCTAAATCTTAAGCAATTGAGTACTAGTATTATTTCAGTTTTTTCCTTTCATTTTGGAGAGCATGCGTGTAAGGTGCTATGGACCTGCTGCTGTTTCTTCTGGAGTTTCTTGGGTAAAGTGTTTTATCAAGCTTTTGGTTGAGAAGGGTACAAGGAGAACCAAAGCTTTCCATGGGGAAGCTATTCGGCTGTTCTCAGCTCCTCAAAAAGTTTCTATTTTCACCTGGGATGCAGCATCCCCCAGAATATTTTAATTCATGATAATTCACAGAGGTGCGATGGTAGTGAATAAGTGCTCCCTTTGCAAGAGAGACTTGGAACTGGTCGACCATCTCTTATTTGTGGATTAGAAGATCGTGGGAGATTGTTTATTCTATACCACGTATCAACCGATTACTTGCTAAAGATGTGCAAAGTGAATTGTGTAGACGTGGAGGGATTTGATTTGCTTCACAGCAAAGAGGAAGATTAGTAAGTTTTTTGGTTGTTTAGAGGGAAAGGAATACTGAGCTTTTTACATCTTTTTAAAGCTTATAAGACATTAAGCAAATGGAAGTTCAGATTTCAGCAGAGTCCACCTTTTCACTGTAAACAGAGGATTATTTGTGATCTCTGAAATGAGGTTTTGTTTTCTGCTTGATCATCAATAGACAGTGTTGCAGATTTGTATCATTGTCATTCTCACTGAGTAGATCATCTATGAGCCATTGTGGTCGTCAATAGTAATCCCAAATAATTGAACAGAGTTTTATCATGAGTTTTTGCCTGGAAAATGCCTAAGATGATGATCAACCTGGAAGTGTTGGTGTTTGGGTCTGATTCAAGCTTAGGAGGGTGATATAAGGTAGAAAGACCAGAAAAAAATTTGTGGAAGGGGTGTTATGTGTGGGCACAATGCACCTACCATTTTCCACCCTGTCAAAATGCTCCTTGGTTTCCCCGACCTTGTTTAGGAATTGGAGAAGTGCCCTGGTCTGGGCAATTTTGGCTTGGGAGGTCAAATGTTCATCCTTAAGCGTGGGCCTTTGGAACCTTTATAGTAGGAGAACAAAGAGCAGGTGGTTTTACTTGTGTTTATTCTGGAGATTCTGTTAATTATATGATTGTGTTCTTATTTGTAGTACCCCAAGCAAAAGGAAGGGCAAAATCCTCGCATTGAGTATCCCTTTGTGCATAAATTGCTTCTTTATATGTCTAATTATCAAATATCATCCCATGCAATGTATGGTCTTGTTATTGTTCCCTTGCATTATTCGTCAACTTGCCTGCATTTTTGCATCAAGTGCAATGCGTGTGCAAAATTATCATCCCTTTGTTCTTCCCTTGAAAGGTTCGTTGATCATCTGGTGGTATTTTCAGGACAATTTGCATCATGCCCAAAGAAGAGTGAATTAAAGGTTGGAGAGTCTTCAGCTTTCTTTACATATGTAAAGTCAAACACAGTCAAAAATAATCTCCAAGGTGTTGTCCCTGTTGAAGATCATCCCACTCCACACTCAAGGATAGAGGAGAAACGTCATGCAACAAGTGAACCTGTGGGGAATGATAGCCAAGGGCAGGAAAATGGAGAGGCATGGGAAATCTATTCCCAAGGAGATGACTATGCAAGTACAAACAGTATTCCTGATTCTGCTTCCCTGGAGAGATCTGTGACACCTCCTGTGCCTGTGGAATTTCTACCACATGGGAATTCTAATGAAAAGCAGTTCTCTCAGGTTGTCATGCATCAAAGACTAGAATCTCAACTTGATATTTCAAATTTTCCTGGGCACAGTGGCTATCCGTATTATATGCCAGGGTTAGTCAATCAAGTTATGATGTCATCTTCTGCACAATTTTATCAGAAAGGCCATCCTAATTTGCAAAACCACGCTTCCTCAGCTGTAATATCTCAGTACAATCACCTCCCACAATGTCCTCCCCATGTACCTGGTCTTGCATCATTTCCTTACTACCCTGTCAGTATATGCCTTCAACCAGGACAAATGTCCATTAACCCCCAGTGGCCATCATATGGAAGTTCATCTTCTGCTGAAGCAAAATCTAGTAAAGTTGATAGAAGAGAGGCCGCACTTATAAAGTTCAGGCAAAAGAGAAAAGAGCGCTGTTTTGACAAGAAAATAAGATATGTCAATCGGAAACGCCTTGCTGAAAGGAGACCTCGTGTGCGAGGTCAGTTTGTGAGGAAGGTTAATGGAGTTAATGTGGATCTTAATGGTCGGCCATCCTCTGTTGATCTGGATGAGGATGAAGATGATGAAGATGAGGATGATGCTTCGCGAGATTCTTCTCCTGAAGATGATGCTTCAGATTTTATTAAATCTGCCTGCGGTTCTTGAAATACGACATGTCTTCTTTGTACATGCATATCCTAAGGTCCTTGACCGAGAGCTGGTTGAAGCTTTATTGTATTGAATCAGGGACACAAATCTTTTCAGTGTTCGTATTATAAATGCGGTGTCCTACATGTTCAGCAGGCCAGATTGTATTACTTCACGATTATGGATAGGCATGGTAGATTTTTCCATGTAGAGGACATTATTTTGAAGAGCTGTTCACCTGGGATTTTGCCTGCTTATCAAAGATGACAGGTTAGTGTCATGCTTGTCCGTCATATCCACTGTTTAAATTGTGATGGTTAGACTTGTTGGACGGGTTGTCTCACCCGCTTCTCTTAGGAAATTCCTTCGTGTCAGAGGAGAACAAGGGTAAACTGCAAGCAATATACAATCAGAGGGTATCAGGGGACATTGGCTCTCTTCCTTATTTCCTTGAAAGTTTTTGAGAAGTTTCAGTTTAACCCATTTTCAATGAGACTAGATTCTGTAATTTGTCGAACTCAGCAAATTAAGGACTTGCCATATCCATTTGCAGAATTATATAATGTTTATTTTTAACCCGAATTTTGATCTGCCTAAAAGGGTAGACAATGTGTACAATAGTGGATTAATGTTAATTGTGGGAAGTCGTGCTTCTTTACGTAGAATGTCTGATGTCTAATGACCAAGATGGATCAGGATTAGTTTTCCTGTATTTGAGGTATTTGCATGTCTGTGAATTTATGTAATGTCTTGAATAAACAGGAAAGCCTATGATCCAGATAAATGGTGAACAGATGCGAGAATGACTTTTGGATAGTGTATCGTATCTGAGACAGAGTGGTGTTCCATTCGAGGAGATTTTTAGGACGGGCCATTTTCTCTATCTGCTCATGGCAATATCTGGATAGGTTTCATTCATTAGTTCTGAAATGTTGGATTTGATAGGATTCATTCATTAGTTGTAAAATGTTCTTAGTTGTGAAATGTTCCATTTGAACAATAGCTACTAATGCCCAAGATCCAAGCGGATGAATTCAGACTAGACCGACTAGGCCAACTGTTCATTGGTGTCGGCATTTAATTCTTCCGACTCAATACGCAGTTGAGTCCACATGCCATATGAAACGCCAATGGAGAGGAGAACAAAATGAATAATGCATATAAGAACTTGTGAGTTCTGATAAGAATAAAATGATTAGTGTAAGAACAAATCAAGAACGAAAGAAATCATTCATTTATAGCCATCCATATGATCCCCTCAACCAACAACAATCAGATTATTGAGATAATACGCGTGTTGGGACTGGCAGGATATCATGGCACCAATAATCCATTTATTTCTGTCCATCCTCGATGATATTTGAGTCAAATCTCTTGCTAAATAAGGAAAATATAAAAAAAATTTATATAAATATTAATTAATTTAATAGAAGTTTTGAAAATGAAAAAAATAAAAAAAAAAATATTAGTATTGGGGTTACAAGAAAATAACAATATTAAAAACCTTGCCCTGAATACGAAGGGATTACAAGAAAATTTCAACATCCGAAGTCTCTGTGAGAGTGATAACACCTCAGAGTCTCCCTCTTCGATATTATTCATGTTGTTATCGTTTGGTGTTCTTCCCTTCACTTCGTACGTCTGACGGCATTATATTCAAAAATTGATGGCAATCCATTTGATCATCGACCAGAAATTTCAAATTCGTCACACTGAAGAAGACAAACCCATGGTTCGTATCCTGATTAATACTTATTTGATGGGTTTGTGAGTAAGATTCGGATTGGTTTATATTTCGTCACCAATTGTTCGTTGAATTTCCGCAACGAATGATTTCTCCTCTGACATAGAAATTCGAGAAGTTTTCTTATTGTAATTTGCTGATACAAGTGTTTGATGGGTTTTGTTGCACTTCATTAATATCCCGACGGGTTCTTTATCGTTTGTTAGTTGGGTTCATGAGAAGCGGTTGGGATCGGTATGATTGGTGAATTTCCTCACCGAAAATGTTACTTCTTCTAAAGTCGAAATTACAATGTTTCCCTTTGCAATTAGTTGATACCCACCAACCTAAGAGACTTTGTTTCTTTGTTTACTCTACAGTGCCACATTCCAAGCCCAGTTTGTCTCAGTTGCAGAAGCTATGTGACCAGATATGTAGTGGCATTGGAAGTTTAGATGATCTAGAAGCAAGTCTTGATAAACTTAATATTAGTTTGACTTCTTCCCTAGTTACCCAGGTTGTGAATTCTTGTAAAAGGGAAGCACCTACTCGCAGATTGTTGAGATTCTTTCTGTGGTCTTGCAAAAATTGTGAATTGGAGGATGGGGATTATAACAATGGAATTCGAGTTTTTGCTGAAAAAAAGGATTTTAAAGCGATGGATATTTTGATATCAGATCTTGCTAAGCAAGACAGGGTATTGGAGAATCAGAGTTTTAGCAAAATCGCCAATACGTATGTAAAATTGGGACGGCAAGATGAAGCTTTAGGTATTTTTAAGAATTTATATGAGTTTAGGTGCTCAAGAGATGAAGACACTGTTAGTGCTATAGTGAGCGCTCTTTGTCTCAAAGGGCATGCTAAAAGAGCAGAAGGGGTTGTTTGGCATCATAAGGATAAGATTTCAGGGGTTAAGCCTTGCATCTATAGGAGCTTACTTTATGGATGGTCTGTGAAGGAGAATGTGAAGGAATGTCGAAGAATACTCAAGGAGATGAAATTTGCAGGAGTTTCACCAGACATTCATTGTTACAACACATTCATGTGGTGCCTTTGCAAAAGAAACCTCAAGTACAATCCTTCAGGTCTTGTTCCAGATGCTGCTAATTTGATGGCAGAGATGAGAATCCATGGGATTTCACCAACCTCGATAACTTACAACATATTGCTAACTTGTCTTGGTAAGACAAGAAGAGTTAAGGAATCTCTTAGAATTCTTAATTCGATGAAGAAATCAGGCTGCTCTCCTGATTGGGCTAGCTATTATTCGGTTGCCAGAGTAATGTATCTGACAGGGAGATTTGGCAAAGGGAATGAGATAGTGGATGAGATGTTTGAGGAGGGGCTGGTGCCACAACCAAGATTCTATCATAATTTGATCGGTGTTCTCTGTGGAGTAGAGAGAGTGAATTATGCTCTTGAGCTGTTTGATCGAATGAAGAAGAACTCGGTGGGCGGTTGTGGGCCAGTTTATGATTTGCTTATCCCAAAACTTTGTCGAGCGGGAGATTTTAGTAAAGGTAGAGAGCTATGGGATGAGGCAATAGGGATGGGCATTACTCTTAATTCCTGCAGAGATATTTTGGACCCTTCAATCACAGAAGTGTACAAGCCAAAAATGAAACAGGAGGAAGTGAACCTTGTGTACCATATGAAATCTCCAAGTCGGGTGGCCCCAGTTAAGATTAAGAATAAGGGAATTAAAAAGAAAATAAATAATAAAAAGAAAAGGAGGAGGCTTGCTTCAAGATATGATTGAATTGCCTCTTTGGTTTACAAAGAGGAATCTTGCTGTCTATGCCCTTATTTTGTTGGTTAATTTCTTGGAAGTTCTCCTGATCATGAGCTCATTTACATATCTGAATTGAATCATTCCAGGCTAATCAGTTCCACCGGGTGAGTGACTCTAGTCTTGAACTTTGCCTTGTTTTCTTCTATCATTTAACTGCTGTTTTTCTAAATCTTAATTACTGCATTTAGCAATTTGACCTAGCTATCTATTGGCTTAGTCATTCGTACATTAAAAAGATGTTAGCAGTCTCTTGAGAGTTTCTGTTCCAGTTTATTGCCGTTGAAAATGTTGCCAAGTGGTTGCATGTTTATTTAAATGTTTATTCCCTCCATCACATTCCTTTGCAATTTCGTCCTAATCCTTCAAAATTGGATTGAAGCGCTGGACTGCATGCCTCAACAGAAGTAATCGGTTTTAATACCTGACAGCCCATCCAGAAAACCTGGGGGATGGGACAATATGCCCAAAACTCTTGATTGTGGGTTATGTAACCTTTTCCATCTGGGTTTAGGTCTGAAGGTCAATTTTACACCTACACTTGTATGCTCGTGCACAATCTAATGCAAAAGTTTGTTTTACCCGCCTAGAAGCAACAAAGCCTGAGGCACTTGCCAGTTGCCATGAGTATGATTCCAGCGGGGGGAGTGAAGGAGCACCAGTGAAGGAACTGGGGAACTTAAAAGAATTATGCAAACCTGAAATACAAAATAAATGAGTTGATTGAAGGTGTACCTATCACTATTTATGTACTTTATTACAAACTACAGATCTCTTAATACTTGCAGCGGAAGACCGAGGTTGGATGATACATTAAACTTTGCCAAAAACTTATTTACATTTTTCTTTTCTTGCGACAAGGGGAATCAAAAGCCTAAAATAGAGAAACCATGGGAGCCAGATACAACGCATACTGAACCATCAAAGTTAGAGAGGTTTTTTTTTTTTTTTTTTTTTTTTTATCTGTTTAATCAATCGGTTTTTGAAATCATATTTTGAATAATTCGATTCGATTGGTTGGACCCTCTATACGGAGAAATTTCTCAACTTAATTTTTTTCATTCCTAATATTCAAATTTAAATTTTGATTAAAAAATTTAACGTCATTCTCACTAAATAAACTTTCCATTCATAACTAGAGTCAGTTTGAGAGAATAAAATCCCCAATCCCTTCCGATGCAGACCAATCAGCGCATTATTTGGCCTTTCCAATCCATTAATCTAAGCATTACCATATTGAGAATCCCGAATGGTTAGGGGCGCACATGGAGTGGTGGGATCTTGTGGCATGGTGCCCTCGGATCATGGGACATCTTTTGCGCTGCACCGTGACTACTTAGGACCTGTTTACCACGCCCCCCAAAAACGCGCGTAGGACAAAATCTCTATCTCGCCCCGCCCCACCAGCACCGGGACTAGCACCAGCAACAGCTTGTAACCGCCGTGGATGTGCATTAGTTTACTAGGATGGGATCGGATGGTAACAAAAACACAAGCACGTTTCAAATCCAACGCGTCAAAGCCAGTAGAAAAAAGGTCCCCTAGACAGCGGCGGGTCCAATCGCTGGACAGCACTCCTCACCATTTACTATAATATGTGTTTACTTTTGTTTCAACTCCCGTCTGTCTCAATTTTGCTTTTGTTTAACAAAAAACATTTGAGATCGCATTCAAACTAAACATTTCATTATAGAATTTTTATCTACCAACGTCTGATTAGACTAATAACACTAATATTTTATAAAAAAGATTTTAAATTTAAACATACTTATAAAGAAAATAAATATTATAAATGACCAATCCAACTCGAATCAGATTTAATCAGATCTAATATGGTTACTAAATATCGATTTACTTTTATTAATCAAATCTTTGATAATAACTCAAAAATAAACAAATTTTAATTTTAACTCGTAAGTACCTAATTTTGAAAATTTTACAAAATGAGGAAGTATTTGGTATACGCGGTTAATTTCGAATAAAACATTCTGGTATTTGTCCGTCAATTAACATGTGTGGTAGTCTAACACGAACCGAGGAAGCTGTATACTGGGCGGGACGAATCGAAAATATATCAATTTGACATTTTTACACTAACTATGAATGGGAACTACAAAATCAAAATCGGTCGGTGCTTCTCTCTCTCTCTCTCTCTCTCTCTCTCTCTCTCTCTCTCTCTAAGTCTGTGCACATGCATCAGATACATACGCATATCCCATTTTTGTAAGAAGATGACCATTATTATTCTCTAGGGTTCCATTGTTTTATTCACTTCCTCTCAATTTTGAGAGGGAGGGAGGGAGAGAGAGGGAGAGAGAATCACAATCATAACACGCTTTGAAAGCCAATAGAAAGATTTTGGATAATAGAGAGAGAGAGACAGAAAAGGAACAAAATCATTGCCATGAAAGATTCATGCATCTAGGGTTTTATCATTACCTATAGCGGGACAATTGAGAGAGAGAGAGAGAGAGAACAGAAAGATTTACGGAGAGTGAGAGAGACGAGGTGCAATGGGTCAGGAGAATTTCATGGCCCAGAAGAGGACCTCTTCAGCGCTACCAACAACCACCGCCACCGTGAATGGCAGAGCAAGCGGCGGCAGGTCACTACCACGCGGGCGGCAGATCCAGAAAACTTTCAACAACATCAAGATCACAATATTATGTGGGTTCATCACAATCCTTGTACTCCGAGGAACAATTGGAGTCGGAAACCTGGGAACATCTGGTGCTGTAGACCAGAGTCTCGTCGAAGAAACCAACCGAATTCTCCGTGAGATCCGATCCGATTCGGATCCCAACGATCCCGATGAAGCAGCCGAAACCAAGATAAACGCAAATGCTACATTCACATTGGGTCCTAAAATCACCAATTGGGATCAATCTAGGAAGAATTGGCTCGACAGCAATCCTGAATTTCCAAGTTATGTGAATGGTAAGGCTCGAATTTTGCTTGTTACTGGTTCACCACCTGGTCCTTGTGATAACCCAATTGGGGATCATTATTTGTTGAAATCAATTAAGAATAAGATTGATTATTGTAGACTTCATGGGATTGAAATTGTGTATAATATGGCTCATTTGGATAAGGAGCTTGCTGGATTTTGGGCAAAATTGCCTTTGATTAGGAGATTGATGTTGTCCCATCCTGAGGTTGAGTGGATTTGGTGGATGGATAGTGATGCATTGTTTACTGATATGGTTTTTGAGATTCCAGCATCTAAATATGAGAAGTATAATTTGGTTATTCATGGGTATCCTGATTTGTTGTTTAATGAGAAGTCGTGGATTTCCGTGAACACGGGGAGTTTTTTGTTTAGGAATTGTCAGTGGTCTTTGGATTTGCTTGATGCTTGGGCTCCCATGGGGCCAAAGGGTCCAATTAGGGATGAGGCAGGGAAGATCTTGACTGCGAATTTGAAGGGTAGGCCGGCGTTTGAGGCTGATGATCAGTCGGCATTGATATATTTGTTGATTTCAGAGCAGAATAAATGGATGGAGAAGGTGTTTCTTGAGAATTCGTACTATTTGCACGGTTATTGGGCGGGGTTGGTGGATCGGTATGAGGAGATGATTGAGAAGTATCATCCCGGATTAGGGGATGATAGGTGGCCTTTTGTGACGCATTTTGTGGGTTGCAAGCCTTGTGGTAGCTATGGGGATTACCCAGTTGAGAAGTGCTTAAGGAGCATGGAGAGGGCCTTTAATTTTGCAGATAACCAAGTGCTTAAGTTGTATGGTTTTAGGCATAGAGGATTGTTGAGCCCTAACATTAAGAGGTCCAGGAATGAAACAGCTACTCCTTTGGTGTATGTAAACCAGTTTGATATTCGACGCACTGTCCATGAAGGCAGTGGATCACAGGGTCACTGAGCAACCATCTCGCAGATATGAGATTCTGTAGGTAATGTAACTTCTAAGTTAAATGCAGATCTCAATTTGGTTACAGCTCAAAGGTAAGTTTTGCTTGTTCTGATGGAATGTTTCTCCTTCCTAGAGCAAAAGATTAGAATTCTTTTATTTACCTACATTCCTTGTTATGTTTCAAAGAGTTGATGAAGATATACTGTTTAATCAAATTGATTTGTATTACTATCCCTTTACATTTCTGTTTATTGTCCTAGAATTTAGTTGTTTTTTAGTTCTCATTAATTGAACAAAGTATGTTTCCCATTTGACTTATATCTCATTAGCTGCAAACATGCAGCCTATTTGTAACCAGGATGTCAAATATTATATACTGATGTGTCGACGGGGGCAGTAACAAGCGGGAATTATTGAAGCAAGGATGTATCACAATATTTTGTTGGTGATCATGAATGTGCATACGGTTAAACCATTTCTGTTTTGTGAGGTGAAATGGCCAATTTCAGCATTCTTTAGCCTTTTTGACAATTGGGTTGTTTGTATCAAATCAAACTGCAGGAGCATCTCATATGAATCTGGGGTGCATTTGTTCATAATCCCTTGTTCCCTATTGCTTTGTTATTGGACTTTTTGTCTCTAAGGCACTCTTGGATTATCTGTCTTCCGTTTCTGTTGCATCAGTTCCACTTCCATAATCACAAGATTTTCGAGGTTGAATCCAAGATCCTTTCCTTCCCTTAAAGCAAATGTCTTAGCATGTGGTGTCTGTGGTTCCAAGATATTTGTCTCCTGAATTCTATGGAACTTAAGTACATTTGAGGTAAGCATAATAATGTTAAAAGGTGTTTATAAGAATTTTCCCATAATTTTCTTTTTCTTTGTTGTGAGAAGTAAAACATGGGAAGAGTGCCGGAATAAATACCATGACAATTAGAGGAGAGTGTAGAACTTCTATGAAGAGGGGTGTTGAGCTGCAAGGGGCTGTGCAAAAAAAGTAAAATTTTGGTGAAAATGTTTGTAAAAAATTGAGAGTTCCCGTGTGGATCAGGAGAACAATGAACTTTATAATCCAAGACCTTCTTGGCTAGAATAATTATAATTTAGCATTTAATACCATTAAGAATGGTGTTCTTCAAATCATATTTCTACTTATTTTACATATTGCATGGATTGGGGAATGGATTTTTGTCCTAGATCACTTGATGAAAGAAAATAGGTCTCATAAATAATCCTTGACTGTTGAAAGGATGACTACTTGAACATGCATAGAAACAATGGTTGTCTTGTGCCAGTTTTTGACCTCAAGGATGGGCAATAGGCATGACATGTGGATGTGGAGACTTGCACCAGCTCAAATAATGCTAGAATGTTTGCATTGTAGCTGGTGAAGATCCTGGAGTTGGAGCAGCTATTATATGTAATAAAATGGAGTTCCATGAACCAGTTCCTTTGGGCAACCTTGTTCTGTAGTTCAACAAATTAGCTTTGCTGTGAGTTGGTACTGAAGAATAATAACACGAGACCTATTTGACAAAACTTCTTAATATCAAATGACAAACGGTGCATGCCTGTGTACCTTATGTATATTAGACTAAGCTTCGTAAGATTGATACAGAGATTGATGAAGTTGATTGCTATTGTATACCAGATCTGGAACACTGTTATGACTGCAGCATTTCACTGGATAATACTTGTGGTATGATGTACTTGACCAGGGGAACCAGGTAACAAGTGGATTAAATGCAGGAGTCATGTTACTTGTGGCATTTCCTCTCACCTAGTTGCAGCTTTGCTCCCTTTTCCCCTTTCTTCTTCGCTGTGACTTGGTCTCCAGCCTGCAAAAGAGTTCCTTTTTTTGGTTCCCACCACGGGTATCGAAACCATGCTTCAACTAATCCGGTTCGACGTCTGCAAGGGATCCTATTTAGGGGATGGCTTTCTCGGCATAGCATTTTTCATTCTCAAATTTCGTAAAAGAGCGCTTGTTATCATATGAAAATATATTTAATAACCATAAAGTCAAAAGGGTTTATTCTTTTGAGTTTCCAAACCTCTGATGCATGATTAGCATATTTGGTTTCGAAATTGTGAGTATTTTACACACTTTAGAAATCTCTGGCGTTGCCTAAATGGCCTATTCAAATCTCAGAATGCAGGCCTGGTTTAAAAATAAGCCTCACCAAGAGAAGATGAATGAGGGCTCCACCTGGCCTTGTCTAGGTATATCTTTCCTCGTAGATGAGTCAACTGGGTGTATCCCATGTGATATCTTCAGGTTTTCCTCCATTTGGATGGATTTTGTGCGGCTCTTCCGATGTTTGTCGATAGTTGACAACGTGAATGATTAACTAAAACACATTTGTGGCTCATTTAATTAGGGTTCAACAAATATTAGATAAGGGATTCCGTAGGGTTCTTTTTTTTTTTTTTTACACTAAGATTTAAATCTGAAATGATCGGATTGGAGAGAGAATTATGATTATTAAATTGTCCACTCTCCCATTGTTTGTTGTTGGTCGTATTTGTGAATGATTAATTAACTAAATCATAGTTATAGTGAAGTTAATCTCAACAGTTATTAATTGAGGTTTTTCGACGTAAAACTATAATTTTGCTCCTATGTTTAGGCCAAATGGGGATGAGTTATTAACACAACGGACTTTAGATAGATAAGATTTTAAATTATAGTTTTTCAAAGTTAAGGTGAGATTATAGTTTTTCAAAGTTAAGGTGAGGTGTTCGCGTATGGAAAAAAAAAAAAAAAAAGACAAGTTCAACAACTTGTTCATATTCCATGGGAGAACAAAATTGCAATTTTTCCTCAAAATAATATAATGAAAAATCTATTTTGTGACCGTAAAATTTTATATTTTTAATAAAAATTATTTTATTTAAATGAAAGAAATATCATAATAATTAAACAGTACTATGTTAGAAAGTTATTTATCCATCTTTCTATTTATATTATTCTGAGTAAATTTTTAACTTTTTTTAAAAAATATTATCCTAATTTCAAATCGGGTCGATGAAAATTATTTTTGGAAATATGCTTAAATATTTAAATTATGAAAAAATTTTGGGATTAGTATTTTGGTAACATTATCTTTTATTGAGACAAAAATTTTTACTATAAAGTTGAGGACTAGACCCATGAAATGAAACAACCATCCGACGTAGGACGGTTGAACCGCGGGCAGCGTGTTAAAATGATTCAAGTACACTCGGTCGGCGAAGATCGAAGGGTGCAAGAAAAGAAACGTATTTTTTGGAGGTGATCTCAAATGGTGGCCGGAGAAGACGAAAACGAAGCCGACCGAGGAAAACTCCCAAATTCAAAACTCTACGCTTCATCATCCTATGCTGCTTCTCTCCACACCCACCGACCCTATGCCCCGGTAAACCCAAATGAGCCACCTCTCTTCTCACACTCCTTGGACGACGATTTTTTAATTTTCCCTCCAATTAATCATGAAAATCTCCATATCTTCTCACCCTGTACTCAAAATGATCAAACCCCACAACCAGAATCAACTCCGACGACGACAACGAGTGTTTCCTCAGATGAACGGCTGAGACCTGTTGATGGGGTTGGACGTTGGTTTCGCAGCGGATTGGAGATTTTGAGTTCCAAGATTTTGAATTTCGGTTTACTGTTTCAGTCTTGGGCTAGTAATAGAAGGACATTTAGGTCATTTGATGCGGCGGCGGTGTTTTCGTCGGCGCTGTTGGTGATGTTCGTGTGCTCGGTGTTGCGGCAGCGGTGGCGGCTGAGGAGAGTTAGGAGGCGGAGTGAAGATCGCTTGATGCGTCTTATTGAAGAAAAGGATGAGGTTTGTTATCTTTCGTTTCTGTTTCCAATTTTGGGGCTTTGAAATAATTGAGTCGATTAGGTTTTAAGGAGAAAGATAATGGGTTTCCAAGGTGTTTGTTGAAATGCTTGTTAGATATTGTGTTCGGTAACTTTGCAGTTTTCCCAAAACAATTTTAATGTCGAGGGGTATATATTGCGAAAATTTGATTTTTAACATGTTTCCAAAACAACATTTTGATGCTATAAAAGGCTGCTCTGTGCCTGTTCAAAGAGTAATAAATGATAAACCTAATAACACAGACCGCCAAGCTGTCATAGGAACGACCTTAGTTGTCTAGTAAGTTTCCCTTACCTTGTGCATAATACGATAAAACAACAAACTAAACGTTAAACCCAATAATTTATGGTCGATCATTTGGGAGACAAATTATGATTAAAAAGAAAAATAAATAAATAAATACAAAAATAAAAATAAATATAGAAAAAAATAAAAAAAAATAATAATAAAAATATATATATATATATATATATATATATCTAAAATATATTAGTTTAATTTGTGCAGATTCTTCTACACTATTCATTTCTATCCAATGTCATCTTCTCGTCTAAACCCTTAACTATCATATTTTTACTAATAACTTACATCCAAATTTTCAGCAGTCTATCCCTACGTTTTATTAAATCTCTCATATTTAAGTTTTCGGTTCTCCTAACTTGTGCATTCTTAGGTCTTCTTTATACATGCCAAAACCATCTCAAACAACATTCTCGCATCTTATCCATAATTGAACTAACTCCCAACTTGTTACAAATCTCTTCATTTCTAATTCTATCTCTTCTACTTTTACCACACATCTACCTAGATATCCTCATTTCTGTTACGATCATTTTTTATTCTTGTTGTTGTTTATGTTAGCTCAATTTTGTTTAATCCATTTTACTAGGTACAATATTTTGTCTACTTCCTGCATTGTATCTTCAAAGCAGACAGATGATTCCCTACTTGAGGATGGAAGTGTAAGCCTTAGCCTGTACATCTTTGAAAACTGAATTGAAATCTGTCAAATAAAACATTTTGACATTGTGGGTCGTGCTTACTTGTTTTGTTTAGTACTCAATGTGTCAGAGGACAATCAAAAAGAAAACTTCGCGGGTCTTTTATCATTTTTAGCATATCAGCCAATTTGATTTGTAATTAAGGGAAGCATCTTGACACTTTAGACATGGGAAAAGAAGTAATTAACTGAAACTACACTTCATTTTTTTTGGGGGTGGTGTTATTTACCCAACTTTGTGTCTGAAATAAGAATATTCCTCAAGAGAGATCGATATAGCATCCTTTGAAGCCGTATTCTTGCAATTGCTTTAGATAGTTAATTTGTGTCTTTCACAAAGGCTAGATATGATACACATGATGAAGTGCTTTTCTATTATTTAAGGGAGCTGATGAAAGTGTTATAAACAGTTGGTTAGAGTTCTATAGTGCGGCTGAGCAGTGGTTGTTATGTTAAATATGTACCCTTTATAAGGCTACTCAGCACAGAATCAACCTTTTCCTTTTATTCCAGACATAGATCTAGACAACCACATAATCATCAATCTATTATAGTCATCAATGGTAGACAAAGGCGTTTTTCAGAATGAATTGCATACTGGAACAGGACAGAAAGAGTTCCATGGTAGAGCTGTTATTAACTTTTCATTTTGTTGTTTATCACTTAGTGGAAGCATGGACCACCTATGTCGATCCTGGACGAAACAAGAACATAAGTTAGTGATTTCCCATAAGCCTGAATTAAACCTCTGACTACAACATCATTTGATCCTCCTTCAAACCACTAAATGAATGACCAGTTTTTCTTGGATAAATGTTGTTTGATACAGTTCTTTCATTTTGAGCCTGTATTTTGTTCACTATTGTTTTCTATATTTTGTGAAGTTTGCTCCCGTCTTGTGCCTAAATATTCCCAGCATAACAGGATTGTTGTTGGATTTATGGCAGTGAGATATGTTGCTTGATTTATTGCGCAATCATATTTAATTCTGTGCTCTTTGAGACAACTCAATCGCCCTTAGTGCGCTTTTCCAGTTTCACTAATTTATTTTTTGTTGGGCACTTGCAGAGGATAATTGAACTCTTGCATCAAATTACCCAAATGAGCCAAGCACTGCTGGATCGGCAGAGAGTAGTTGTTCCTGGGAGTAGCTGAGGAACAAGGTTAGGCTGGTGCGGCTGGACAATTCTTTAAGTTTAATCTTGGAAAGTCATATTCTTTTTAATGAATTTAGTGAACATGGTCTCCAGTTCGCTTAATTGGTATCTGTGGATTCGCATTGACCCAACATTATTTGCATGCGCTTTTGTGCACACGTCTATAATATCCTGTCGATTCCTTTATCCTGGATTTTGATATCGTATAGTGCTTGCCCAACTGAATTTAGGACACTGACGAGTCCCGGAAAGGCGTTGATTTCATAGCACGGTCTCCTACTATGTAGCGGTTACTTTATGGGTTTCTCTCGTCGATGTTGTTGTTGTTGTATGCACGGTTCTAGCCTTGTACATCTTTTCAAACACAAAAGGTTTCGTAATTTTATGTATAGTGTTGTTAGAGGAAACCATTTCTCCCGGTGGAGATGATCCCTGAATCTCAACAATTCTCATCAAACTTGTCTGAGTTTGAGAAACCATCCTCTGGTGATCCTTTTAACAAGTCAATACATCTATTATCAGTTTCTACTTTTGACTTCGTTAAAAATCAAAATATAGAGAACATCCTGTGGTTTCAAGTAATTAAGATTTTTTAATTTAAATTGATCTGCATTTTTTTGGAATGGTTAAATAACAAGTCAAAGCATAAAATCCTTCGTAGATGAGCCTAGCTCTAGCTGCCAGATGGACTAGCTACTCTGGATAAAGTGATGCAGAATCTATTATTTGGATTTATTACTTTGCAATGGCTTACTTATTCCAGTGGTTGTTTCATAAATTACGCCTTAATCATCACAACCTACCAAGGAAGAAGGATTATTTGTGCTTTACAAAAGTCATTTGTGACGAGGATGATCTTAGCAAAGAATTGCTAGAGTGGGGATCAAGAGTCTCTACTTTGGTAAATGGTGTCCTTTGTTTTTTATCACTTTCAAAATGATGAGATTGGTTTCCATAACCATAACCACAGCTAAACCTTCACACTGAAATCAAGAGTTTGTTCAACATCTCATGTTTATTACCATGTCTCTAAACGAGACCTCGTTATAGGTCATTTTGTTTTTTTTTTGGTTATAAGGATTTAAACCCTAGATTATAGAGTTAGAGGAGGGAGAGGCTCTGATCATTAGGCTCCCTTGGGGACCTCCCCGTAGGTTTATTATATCAAAACGTACCCAGCCGAGGCAAAGAAATATACTCTTCACTACTCTTTCACTCGCTATAAAAATTCGGGGATTAGATAATGAGAAAGTCATTTTTTTTTTTCACCCTTCAATTGCCATGTTAATCAAGAGTGCCGGAGAGTTTCAGTTCAAATGGCATATTTTTCCTCCCCTCATGTAATATACACAAGTTTGGGCCGTCATGTATGCACAAAACAAAATGATGAGAGTGTTTTCAAACTCCATTGCTCATAAACGCTTAAAGGTTGTTTTTGTCATTAGCTCTTACTTTATTAATGCATTGGTGTTGAAGATAGATTATCCTTTCCAGACAACAAGTATGAATTAGTTTAAAAGTTATCCTCAAAACAAATTACATCTCTCTTTACAAAGCAATTCCATCTCTCCTTCGGCATGGCTAATGAAGTGGGCTGCATGTTGGGTTCCTTTCCTTTTGTTTCTTCACCCTATGATAAACATAACGCCACCACCCACCAAAATCATAACTAAATCTTCACCCTGAACTCGAGAGTTCTGTTCAACATATCACATTTGTCGCTGGGTCTCTTAAAAATATTTCCGTTGATTCGTAATGTCAAAAGCTACCTCGTTTATGCCAAAAACATACACTTTACATCGATATTTATTGACGTAAGTGGAAATAGCACCTTCATCCCTTAATGAGCTCAGGAGTTCGACTCTAACCAGATACGGAGAAAACAATGTTGGGAGACCTCCTCCTCAAATGAAACCTGACAGTTAGATTAATTCTGGATTAGTCAGGCCGAAACCCCAAATACCAAAAAAAAAAAAACAAAAATACTCTTTTCTACTATTTCCCTCTTATGGAAATTGGGGGATTAGATGACGAAGAAGAAGGGTTTATTTTTTTTTTTTTTTATTCTTTGTCACCTTACATCGAGTTGCCTTCAATGAAATGGAAGATTCCTTCCTGGCTGCTGAACAACTAGAAACATCTATTCATGGAAGTGCATGTGAGGGGGTTTGTTATTGAAAGCATAGTTTAATGGTATAAACTCTTCTCTCCTAATTTAATGATCATATATTTAAATTCTTGTAAAAACAAAAACAAACGTGAGAGTATTTTTCACTACAAATGATGAGAGCGATTTGCTCTCTTTATTTGTGCTTTAGCATTTGATCCCTTTGCCTATGAAGTCCCTTTATTTGCTTGTTGCATTAGACTTAGACATCATAAAAATATTATTATATAAATAATTTTTTCTTTTTATTAAAAAATTTACTTGATTTCAACTGAGATTAGCCTCAACTTTTTCCGAAGCAAATCTGGTGAGATTGTTTTCATGTGCTTATCATGTGCAATTATATACAAACAAAGCTGCATGCGATTATGAACATGGAGACAAGTCCCACGTCTCTTGCCCAGAAAATCAAAGTCTGCAATGCACATTCAAACCAACCTTGATACGATCAATCTAGCTTTTAATCTAAGCCTCTGTCCTCTTATTATGAGACAAATGGAGTACCCAAAATTAGTCAATGAAGTAAATATTTGTTTTTTATTTTTTCTCGTACCTAATATTTAGAATTATATTCTGACTAATTCGATTCGAATATTTATAGAAACCCTATTTAGAGGATAGCTCTTCTAGCGTAGTATTTTCCATTCTCAAGTATCAGACTTGAGATTTTGTTAAAAAATCTAACATTTTATCTCATTAGACTAACTTTCCGTTGATGTTAATGTTTATTTTTTTTATGGAAAAGGAAAAATTTATAGGACAAGATCAAGATTAAAGAGAACTAAACGTGGTTGGTTCAAGGAAAACTTCTATAATGAGTTCAAATTGTTTATAGAGACATTCTTGAAAAATTATTTAGGAGTCCAGTTTAATTCGATAATCCTATACTCAGATTTCCTAGAGACCTACAATCCTTGGTTAGATGGGAAATACAAACTTTGGTTTCTTTGTCAATATTTGCTATTGGGGGACCAAATGCTAAGGTAAGCAACCCTATCCCCAAAATGGGACCATTATGTTATGATGAGATGTCATTAAAAAAGCAAGGCTTTTATAGGATAGAAAATATATGTCCTCAAAAGCCCTTTTTTCATTCCTATAGTTCGAACTCTAGATTTATAATTAAGAGAATGTAGTATTTTATCATTATACCTGTAAAAATTTGGTTTAAAAAAAAATGAGTAGATTTGAATTCTAATAAATAGTCTAATTTATTTAGTGGATACATGAAAAATAGTTACTCTTATTTTTGTAATTTTACATTCACAAACATTCCATTAGGAGTAACATATAATTTTTTTTTTTAATATGCTCGTAAGTTCTAAAAATAAAATATTTAGATTTTATAAACTATTTTCAAAAAAATAACTCCGGTCTATTTTTTTCATGTAACTCATAATATATTTTATTTTGACCTATAAATCGACTAAATCGTTTTTACTAATATTTTATCATCTCGAATTTACTCTTTACATATCAAGAAATATCTATTATATAATTAATGGTATTTTATAATTTCTAACCATTTCATCACTAAAAAAGTTTATGAATGTTACCGAATATAACAACGATTTATAAGTTTACAAAATATTTTATATGTTTTTTTATCTAAATATTTTAATAATTTATTTTAAAAAATAAAATATAAAAATTTATAAATTCTAAAAATATTTTATAAATTTTAAAAATCTATAAAACCTTAAATTGGCCGCCAATTTTACGCCTGTAACTAAAATTAAATTGCTAGAATCCAAAACAAACCATAATTGAAATCTCGTTGTTTTGAGGTAATGCAAAGGGGACAGATGAAGCCAATCAAAGAGCTAAAAACAATCACATCAAATTAAAACAAAACCCTAAATTTGTTGTTCAATTTAGACTTTTCATTTCTTTTTTTTCTATATCAATCGGTATATAAATCATATTTTAATTAATTCAGTTCGAATACTTATTAAATCTATTTTAAAGATATCTTCCTTAATATAATATTTTTATTTTTAAATTTTAAATTTTAAATTTAATTAAAAAATTTAATATCATTGTACATCTAACTATGATCATATACCTTTTAAAAAATAATGAAATAGAGACTGCCGTGCTTAAAAGAGAGGGATGGAGAGAGAGACCCTTGTTTAAAATAAATAAACACATGATCTTTGTCCCCCGGCTCTTGTTAGGATGCGCCTTTTTTACTATTGCCTCGTTTATCCGATTTTTTAAGTTTTATTTTAATTAATCTGGATTGACTGTTATAGGGTCTATTTTGTGGGACGGGTCTTCCAATATTATTTTTTTTATGTTATAGTTGAATTTCTGATTTAATTAAGCGACGAAAGTGTTCATCTAACCTACGTCAGTACCTCGTTTATGATACAACGTAGATGGCCTCAAATTTTAATAAGAGACCTAACCCCAACGTTGGAATGAGCCTTCATATTTACACTTTTAGGTTTTTTATTTTTTGAAGTTTACAAAAATTTTAATAATAAATTTTGATCTCACAAAAAATTATATAAATCAGAATTTTTTAACACTTAAATGTCCCTCGTACACATCCATTTCTAATCATCTAATAATCTACTGAATTGGTGAAGAAGAATATTGTTTTATGAACCCAAAAGGATTTATTATTATTATTTTTTTATTGTTGTAGTCCAACAAATTTTGTATACATTTTGTGGGGTTGGTCTCAAATGTTGGTACGTGCCATATTCCTTTGGATTCACTTTATGCTATTTCTCATCTCTTAAATTAATTATAATTTTTTTAATAAATTATCAATATTCAATAATCATTTTACACTTAATTAAATTCGTATCGAGTCAGATTTGATCTTAAAAGATAAAGTTTTTTGTGTCTGTTTTCTCTATATATAAAATTCAAATATAAAATCTTATTAAGAGATATTAGTATCGAGTCTCTGAATCAATCACGTGTTTGTAAATTTTTCACTGCGATGGGATAAGATATCATACAAATTTTCACGAAAGTTTCGGATAAAACGGGTCCACAATGGAATATATAGGAAAATGACATTCATATACTTTTGAATTTTGGAGAACTTTTATTTTGTGGCTCCAATTATAACACCTAGCCCACGTACTCATTTTTCACAATATTTTCTTTTGATAATTCAATTTGAAATAAACTCTGGAATGTTTATGAGAATGGTAAGTATAATATTTATTTGAAATTATAATTTTAGAAAAGATAAATGTTATAACTTTGAGAGAATAAATGAAATTTAAAAATTATAAAATTTGAAATTATTTATATATATTATTTAAAATTTTAGAAGAATAGCTGATCCATGATATACAGAAACTTATCAATATGTTTTTCTGTTTTTGAAATATTTTCGAAATGTTTTAACACACTGAATTAATTAATATTTACATGAAAAATTCTTATATTTTTATATTTACATGTTTTTTTATATTTAATAAATTATTTATTTATTTAATTATAATTTTTATTTTTTATGTTGTTTATTTTATGATTAATAATTACATATTTAATTATTTGAAAATTTTATATTATTCTATTATTTTTTAAAATAATTAATATTTAAATAAAATTTTTATATTTTTTAATATTTATACGTTTGATCACGTTTTTATATTTTATATTCTTATAAAATATTAATTTTCATATCATTTTATATTCGTTTCTGTTTTTTAATTTTTGTTTACGTCGGGTAAATATGAAATTTAATTCTTTTTATACGTAAAAATAAATACTCCGAATTTACGAAATAGTCCAAAGTGAACATGATAGAGGGTGGATTGGATAGGAAAAGGAATTTGCTTTTTTCTTTGATTTCATTGAGAAATTGGAAAATGGAAATTTGAGAGAGTCCATTAGTTTTATTATAAATAAAATGATTGTTGGATAATGGTACGCCCGTGTAGACTCGGTGTTTACAGATGGTAGCGACAGACATAGTTAAGAAAGTAGAGAGAGAGAGAGAGAAGAGAGAAGAGAGAGAAAGAGCCAAAAGCGAGATTCGCGAGTGAAAAGTCAGAACCTTAAAGCGATATAGAGAGGGGGAAGAGAAGAGAACACGTATTCGAATATGGTCCGTGTATGCAACCCAGGGTTGACGAAAGAACACCGATGCTTTTCTTCTTCTTCTTCTTCTTCTTCTTCTTCTTCACAACAACAACAATCTTCTCTCTCTCTCGTCTTCTGAACTCCTTACACTCTTTCTCTCTCTTCTATTGAAAGAGACTCTTCATCGTCAATTTGATCTCTCTCTGTCTCTCTCTTAATGTCGGGCGAGCCTTCCTCTTCCGGCAATATCTGCGACGGACTCGACGATGTCGAAGACTACACTCGGGTAAAAAAATACCCTTTTTTCACTAATTAAAAGTTTGTTCAAATTTCGATTATTTTGACGTTTGAAGTTCGTGATCGTGAGACTTGGATAAATTTTGGCTGGAACGAAATATGTAGGTGAATGAAGGAAAAGATGAGGTTTCATGGGACAGATTCAATCGAGTTTCCGATCTCATGCAGAAAGGCAATATCGCGTTTCGCGAAAATCGTTACGAGGAGGTACAATTTTTGAGTTTTTTTCTGCAAAATTCTAGTTCCCTAAAATTTTCGGAAGGGTTTATGTTGCATTCTTATGCTTGAATATTCGATAGGTTCTGTGTATACAACGGTATGAATAAGGTTTCGGCGAATTCAGATTGCAATGAGAGAACAATGTTTTGCAAATACAGTTCAATGCGCGTCTCTAGATGGGCTATAGACTAGTTGCTTTTCCAGGAGTCCTTTTTATCCTGGGATGGTACTGAGTGCCCTAAGAATTCATGTCAGATTTACTAATCTAGGCCTAGTTTTGTTGTTGTTGTTTTTTTTTAATATAATTTCTTTTGGGGTTAATTTGTGTGGGTGATGTGTGTACAAAGCTCAAAGAAGAGATGTAATGGACATGGTGAGAACACAAATCATGAAAGTTTTACATTAAGGTATAAGATGTTGTTTCATGTCTAATGCTGTCCATGTTGTGTGTAAGAAGCCAATCTGTGTCTCTAATACAATCATTTCTAGAAGTATCAATACAATATGGATGATTGTGCTCAGGCTTCGCTTGGATGTTTACGGTTGTTAATATATCGGACCATACTTTCAAATTCATTATTCATAAAATTCGTGGGCCACAGGCTATTTGAATGATTTTCCTTTCTTCGACATAGATAGACAACCTATGAGAGTTTCCATTGCCCATATTCCTTGTCCTACTGTTACTTTCTTTTCCGAATTTACATAACCATCATGAGATTCTTGAGTTTTAATGGTCATTCAATTTCCACTAAGTCATCTTTATTTTCTTCTATTGCTTCTAAAGTGTTTTTGTAACTGATCTAGCCATATGCTTGAGACATTTGTGTTCCTTGGTTACAAATGTTGATATTGTTCAACAACGGTCTCGAGATAATGGGTCAAAAATTTCTTTGCAGTTGAGCAAGTAGGATCCTCATGCATCCACCTGCCTTTTTTGGATCTGCTTGAAATCATGTTTTCAAATATTCTCATAGTTCTATAATTCCAATTCCAATTCCAATTCGTTATCCTTTTTATCTTTTTCCTTTTGATAAGCTAATCCAGGGGGGACATTAAAATGGAACCAGGGTGCTAGTATCTAAGTATGTCGGAATCCTATACATTTCAGTAGTTGAAGTATTGTGATGGGAATACCAAAAGCAGAGTTTCTTGATCCAAATATCTATGAACTGATGGGGACGATAGTTCTTTCTGTCAAAAGGCTTCCAATTTCTCTCGACCAGAAATGAGGTACGAAGGAAAAAGGAGGAAAAGTCCCCTTTCATCTGTACAAACACTTTATAATTCTTCAAGAAAAAAGATATTTCACCAAGTGCACTCACTTTTAGCCAAGTAAAACCAAGAATAGAAATGGTCATATCCCACAATCTCCTCTCCTAAGGGTAATGCAAAAGCAAATGATCTACAAATTCACCCCCTGCTTTGTACCTTAAATTACTACTAGCCAAAATCTCCTTCTTTCAAAGATCATTTAACCAAGAACCTAACCGCAAGCTAATCCCCAGGTGAAGGTGGCAACTTATGCTTTAACCTTAATCTTATGTTGAATTTCCTGACAAAGTCATGTTTGACCAAGGAATCCTTCGCATTAATTGGCTGCCCAGAACTTTTTGCTCTTGAAACCACCCATCCATCGAGTTATCATCTTTTCTGAAGAATAGGTTATCTACTAAAGGCAGTCAAAGATAGAAAAGTTGTCACTTCCTAGTCATGTTCATCCAAGTTGGATCTCTCCAAACTAAACTCCCACATAATTGAGAAGCTTTATCCCCAGTGAAGGCCTCATACTTTCTAATTAAAAGACATATTACAAAATAACTCCTGTAAACTGCGGACTTTCACATCAGACGGTATGCTAGAATCTTGCTGAAATCTTATAGCCTGCCTCTAATATATATGATTAGTACAATAGTAGGAGCAGGTGGCCTAATTATTTGTATCGGCACTGACACATGTACTGCAGCATCTAAATGGTACATTTTAATTTCTCGTTTTTATGCATCCTTTAAATATTGATTTTCTAATGATTTAAGAATCACTTGTTAGTGGGAACAGATGATATTGTAAGAGAAAATTCAAATTCTGTTCGACTGGTAATATCTTTCCAATGGACTTACTTTGTCTTCGATGACTTGTTTGTCTTCCTGACACTAGGTTTCTCTTTGCCCAGGCCATCAGTTGTTACTCAAGTGCCAATTCCATTAAACCAGGTGATCCCGTTATTCTTGGCAACAGATGTGCTGCTTATATCAGGTACTAGTTTTTTGCTCTTCTTCGCATACTCACACTGTTCTGCCTTGGCATCCAGGAAGAATGTCTCTACTGTTGACATAATATAATTCCCTTTTCACCCTAGCAACATCTTCATTGAACCAGGATTAGCCAATTTCTCAAGCAAAGACCTGCCTCAGCTTCAGAAGATAGACCGCTGAATGGGCTGGATCCTACAACTCATGCTGAAGTATAGTTGTTGTCTCATGCTTAATTTTTTTGCATTTCCAAGGTTTTGTAAACTCGTTACAACTCTAGTCATACCTAATAAACTTGTCGATCATCATTTCGTTTCAGCTTGCTTTAAAGGATGCTGAAAAGGTGGTTAGTTGTAGAAGTAACTCTGTGAAGTCATACATATTGAAAGCCAATGCTCTGATCTTGGTAAGAAGATGGATCGTACGATCTATTCTAGTTTCTTATTGATGCTCTTAATTAAACTCCTTCCAACTCTCTCTCTCTCTCCCCCGCAAGTCATTCAATACACTCCAGATATACATAAATAATACAAAACATTCTAAATCTTATGCTCCCGTTCTCCTTGAGGTATCTATTCTTATGGATTTGCTTGTGTGCCTATCTATCAACGAGGACCTAGGCTGACATGTATGAGATGCCAACAAGCAATGGATTTTGAGACAAATTGCTGATTCAGATTTTGGATGTTGTTGATTTAAAAGCCATTCTAGAAAGTCTTAAGTTGTCTCATTTTGGTGCAACATAAAATCACAATTTGATGTGAATAAAACATTTAAGTAGATACAGAAATTGCGTTGATGTTACAGTAGGATTTGCTGCTCAAAAACCCCATTGAAAGCAAGTCCTTAATCACTCATCTTTTAATCCCTCTAATTTGACTAACTTTAAGAACCCAAGTTCAATACGCTTCCAAATTTCATGTAGCATATTCAATATGCCACATCGAGCGTCATTGGAATGCCCTAAATTGGAAGACTCTGAATTATTACTGCAAACAATTACTTGAGTAGTTGGTGACCGTAACATGAGAAATCAGACAAGTGTCCATTCTTTTGCGTAAATAAATCAATTTCACTGCATCTAATCTTAGAATATTTGTTTTCATGATTCTATTAGGGTTTGCAGATGCAGTTATATGCTGGTGTTTCTCTGTTTGTATACATAATGGGGACATAGATTTACGTTGGGTTCTTTCATGTTATTAGACAAGTTAGTTATTTGGTGGATATTGTTTTCATTTCATTCATGCTTTCCTGTACATGGCAGTTGGAAAGATATGACAGCGCTCGAGATGCTATACTTTCTGGCCTTCAGGCTGATCCCATGAGGTAAAAATTTGTTTTCCCCTTCCCCCCAAAGAATAGGATCTCTGCTTGTTTTACATCTGTTAGTGTTGCATGTTTTCATACATAATTGTCTTTGTTTCTTGTAATTTGTAGCTATCCTCTTCAGGCTACTCTGCAGAATTTTGATAGGACACCAGCAACCATCTGGAGACGCCATGGGAAACCTGAACGAACTGATGACTTTGACTGCACTCTTTGCCTGAAGTTACTATATGAACCCGTTACAACTTCTTGTGGACATTCCTTCTGCCGGTCGTGTCTGTTTCAGTCAATGGACCGTGGTGTGTTTGTTAGTGTTTCATTTTTTTTTTTCACGTACAAAATTTGAGGCTGGTTTTGTGCTCTCTTTCATATATGTCTTCAATGGGCATTGCTAGGTAATAAGTGTCCACTTTGCCGCACAGTTCTGTTTGTGAGTCCAAGGACGTGCACAATTAGGTGAGTTTTTCTGCTTCAATGAGAAGAATCTTGGTTGTCCTACTTTTGCTTTCAAAGCACCAAGGTAGTCCAGTTAAGCCATCTACAACTGCTGCTTTGTGGAGTGGCGATTCATTTCCTAACCAGTATTCATCTAATCTATCACCATTTTAGGAGCACAAGTACTAATTTTAGAAGAAACAAGTGAAATTTGAAATAACCCTGAAAAGTTGGATCCATTCTCCATTTGAAAATCTTAGGATGCTATCAAGGAGGGACACTTTGAAAATGGAAGCTACATGTCAAACTTGATACTTTCCTGAATCTTGTTTAATACTTGCCCAACATTTTCTCAATACATGTAAATAAATTGTGTGGATACATTTTGGATACTTTTAGATACTGACGAAACTCTTAACATGATAATTATTGATTCAATTGGATTACCTCTGTCGTTTTAAACATTAAGAGAGTTATATTAGTAGATATATATGATGAAGTTTTCCATAACATTGAACTCTTTTACTGCTATTTTCTGGCTATGCTTTGGGCGTCTTAAAAAAAAGTTGCCCTTTCCCTGTCTTTGAATCATGTAGTGTTTGTGATTGTGCTTCAAATATAGCATGCATTTTAAAGTTTCTGAGTCCTAAACATTTGCTGGATGGAGTTCTTGTTTTGCCAATTTTTTTATTCCCAACTCTTTACTCATTATGCCCGCTGGTGTCCATGCTTTTCTTGGCCTTGTCAGTGTGACACTGAACAACATAATACAGAAGACCTTTCCAGAGGAGTATGCCGAAAGGAAGCTAGAGCATGATAGCGTGACAAATCTTGGCAATGATTTCTTGCCACTATTTGTCATGGATGTTGTCCTGCCCTGTCAGAAGCTTCCGCTCCACATATTTGAACCACGGTACCGACTCATGGTGAGTTGATGATCAAATAACAAAATCTCAAAGTTTGACTATTTTGTGCTCATTGAATTTACTACTATTGGAATGTGACTCTTTTGGCCAACTAATCATCTAGCAACTACACCGCACTATCGTTGTGTTTTCTGGTTGAAGAATTATTTATCAATTTTATCAGTTGCAATTGATGAAACTTGTAGCTATCTTGGTTGGACTCCAAATTATAATTGTGCTCCTTAATACCTTAACGCAGTTTGTAGTTAGTCTGTACTGATAGAAATCTGATAGTCAATGCTTCTGACCTTGTTTGCAAACTTTCAAGTTTTACACGTGATCAATGCCTCTATCCTTACAAAGTTAAACCATTAGAATGAAATGAAGTCTTCTATATCATAAGCTCTTGTTTTTCATATATTGTTCTTGTTATTTTATGACTTGACTGAAGGCATTCTTCACATACACCAGGTGAGGAGGATAATGGAAGGAAATCATCGAATGGGAATGGTAGATTACTGTGACTGCTCCTTTCTTTCAATTTCATACTTAAGGTATTTTGGATAACCTCACATTTTCTCACTTGTATTGGCATGAATTTTCTATTACTGATGTAGGTTATCATTGATCCTACAACAGGTTCGCTTGCTGATTTTGCTTGTGAGGTGGAATTAACTGAGTAAGTGGTTGACCTTTTTTGATTGACATGGAAGGGTGCTTAATTTTTCCATCATTTCTCTGTTCTGCATTCTCAGTCTGTTATGGTTGCCTAACTTTTATGTCTTGTGCAGATGTGAGCCACTCGCAGATGGACGTTTCTATCTAGAGGTAACGTTGATACTCTTGCCCTTGTTAGTGGCCTTTATTTTTGCACCAGATAAATGTTCGCATGTGGCATTCGACTGGGAAATCCCATTTGACTTTATGGTATACAATAGAGGTCTTATTTTCCCATTCCTTTGGGCAAAAGAAAAGTAAAGGGAAAACTGCGAGCCATTTGCTGGGAAACTGAACGCTACAATAGTCCTCCATTTCATCTGATTTTATTTCAACTTATTATTAATAAGAACGGTTAAATTTTTTGAAACAGGAGCAAGTGACCTTCTTGGCTACATATCATTTCTGGTATGAACCTTCTAAAATTCTTGAATAAGTGGCAGCTGGAGGATGCCATAGGTACCATAGTGGCCCATATTACCAAATACTGATAGTATCAACTTATGACAAAGTTATATAAGAAATTCATTTATGAAAATGGACTATGTTATTAAAGAAATTTGCATGAGACTATAATTTAACTATTAATAGTTGAGCTGAGTCCTCCATCATTGGCTTTTGCCATTTGATTCACACTATGTATGGTTGGTGCAATTAGTTTGAGCCACACGGATATCTTGTTTTAGTTGTGATGCAATGGCTGCCTTACCAAAAATTATATTGATTATGAAACAATAACTGTGTTTCTTGTAGAGGGATGAAAATTCTGAGTTGATTATTATTTCCATGATTTTTCTTTGTGAAGTAGGAAGCTCCCGTCTTCGGTCATATTTGTGACTTTCATGACTACAAACATAGAGCAAACTGGCTTTTGCTTCATTTGATCGGACTTATTGCCATCCAGTATTTTAAATTATCCTATGAAAACCCATATGCATTTCATATACATAAAGCAACCGGGTTGGTGCATCATATCTCTTTTTTAGTGTCTATTCGCAAAGAGGATGTGTTAATAGAATGCAGTAACCTTCTGAATTCAAATAAAATAAACCAAGTAAAATCGTGATAAAAGTGTTGGCCAATCCCATTTGTTGGTTGACAATATCCATCAGCTCCACTGTCCTTTCATTTTTTTTGATTGGTTGCTTTTGCTTTTTCTAGAATTTCTGCTTAATTAATTAAATACAATATATTACAGATTGAAGGTCGGCGTAGATTCCGCATTGTACGCTCTTGGGATCAAGACGGGTTAGTTTTCATCATTGACTAGATTTTGAAATTGTGGCTAAACAAATGACTATCTTTGCAGTTTGTTTTAAGTGGTCCTTATAATTTGTTGCATGCTGTGAAGGTATCGTGTTGCAGAGGTTGAATGGGTACAAGACATAGCCCTAGAAAGAACAAATGGGCGAGAAGAAGTAAGTCAGCCCTCTTATTTTGGGTGTCAATCACTATTATTTTTTGTTTAGTTTATTAATAAATTGACCTGAGGCATATGGTTTTGGGTCTTATTGGTCCATTCCATGGGGAGCAGTGGTTGTTAAGACAACCTGCTATACATCTTTATGCTCCCAAGGGCCGATGTTCTTTATGCTGAGCAAATGCACTATGCATGCAAGTGCAGCATTCTCTCTACTGCATCTCCTACTGTCTAACCAGGCGAAGTGACGCATAAGTCTAAGCCTAAAGCTCTTTGACTTGGATGTTTTTTGTGTTATCATATTTCCTTCATTTGAAATTGAAACCAGTGTGAGTGCATAGACATATCTGTTGGGACGTGTTTATAATTTTCCTATGGTTGCAAATTAGATCCAAGAGATAAAAGGCCTTCTCACTATTCTTTCTAACAATACCATTTGTTTACTCTACCGGTCCTTACAGTTACAGGAAATGGCAAATAATGCAGCAGAATTTGCGCGATCATGGTTGAGGAGGGCAAAAGTGGCAGCACGACAAGGTAAGCTTTAAATAAAAGAAAGACTAGGGGAAAAGATTGTTTATATTTTCTTGTCACTTCTTCATTATGCTTGCAAAGTTTGTTTCTCCCCCTTTTCAGTCTTCCTTTCCACAAGATTTAGCCCGAGATTGATGGACTAATTAATGAATTTAAGAACTGGTAATGCATTTGGCGCAAACCATTTTCTTATAATCGATATTTCTCATTTCATAAGTTACTTTAGGCTGCGTTTGTTTGTGGGAAAAGAAAATTTATTAGGTAAAATAAATTTTAACTTTTTCTCATTTTGAACAAAATCTTGTGAAATCTTGCAGAAAGAGGAACTGCAAAAAAAAGCCTGGGGCCTACATCCTGAAATTTTTTCCAGATTTTAATTTCCTTGATGAAGGAATGTGGTTTGAAGGGGCAATATAGCAAATATAACTTGGTTTATTGTCCAAACAGCAAAAAAGAATGTATATTTGAGACTTTGGGTGAAACTCCATTTAACAAACAAACAAGCATAGAAGTTAGTAAATTAGAAAATTCACTTTACTGGTAAATGTTTTCAACAAGCACAATCTTTTAGTCTGTCTAAATCTTTTTATTAGGATGATGACAGTTAAGATGTCATCATCCTTCATAACTTTGCTTTGATCCATTGAACATCAGTCTATTTATTTTTTCTGGACGACTTGAAGGCCACTGTTAAATTAAGTCTGTATATTGAGTGTGATGATTTCAACTGGCAACAAGCACAGACTCTTTTGAAATATGATTTTCTAATTGGACTGAGACTGTTTGAATTAATTTTCCTGCTTAGTGCTTCATCTTGCATTATTCCTGCTCTTTCTCAGTGACCTAAATGTTGTTTGTAGATCGAAGAAGACTAGCAGAACTTCTTAATGCAGAAGCAGTGATGCCCTCATCACAAGATCCTGAGCGCTTCAGCTTCTGGGTAATATACATTTTCTGACATCCCATATATTCTAACTCTTGTGATTCTAATAGTGATTTCAGCTTTTCTATTTCTTAGTTTGGACTAATTTTAGTTATTTTTAATATTTGATTGCAGCTTTGTACGCTATCAGACAGAAGGCCACAAGAAAGATTGGATCTCTTGCGAATAAGAGACACGAAAGAGGTATTAGACCTGAATCTATAAGGAACACTAAGGTTACAATGATTAATCACTCTCCTGGATTGCATAAATCTGAAGACAAAATCAGTCGCAAAAATGTGTTGTGAATGGTTCCAACTTGGTATACGTTGTCATGGGGCTAGTTAGGACTCTTCCTATGATTTTTTACCTCACATATCTCAGGTTCTAGGCATTGTTTGTCCCTAGTATCAGTGTATTGTTGGGAGTGAGAATGAAGCCGCAGAAATGTTGTTTGGCCTATTTATACTTTGCAACCCAGTGGTTCAAAAGTCAAGAACTAGTCTGTTAGCACATAACCCCCCTCCGATGAAAACCTCTAATAGAACCCGTTAAAAGAAATAAAACAAAGGGTTGTTTTCAATAGCTAAAATAGTTGAAAAAAAGGCTAAAATTTAATTTGAGTGAAACTTGATGCAACATGTGTTGAGTTTAACCTGTTGAAGGCTAAAGAAAACCTTTATTTTATTTTATTTTATTTATTTATTTTTACCCTTTTCCATTATGGTTTTCAATGGAGGGGTTAATGTCCTTAATACTCCTAATCATTGTGTAGCTAGACTTTTGAACCATGGAATAGGTAAATATAATATGCAAATAGGCCAAACCTCAGTGAGGATTTCTGTAATTTAGTCTAAAAACTAAAACTTGTGACACAAAAGGGGTTAGTTCAATTTATTTTGTGTTTTTGATTCCTTCTTAATCACCATTTTGGAATTTATAATTGCAGAGGATAAGTCGGGGCCTGATATATCTCAGTGCAGAAGAACAAGGGTGCCGATTACAATAATCGTAAAATGTCATAAAAAGTTTCCATTTACAACATTTTGTAATTTTATCCAATGATACCCAATTCATTTTTAGCCATTCATGGAGTTGTAGATCCCTTCCATTGTAAAAGGAGAAGAGGGGGGGGGGACTATATGTATGAAATCATATCAACGAGCACTCATTCTTTCTAATTGCTTCTCAGTTCTCACCATTATTTCGTTTTTTGTGATCTTTCTAGGGAACTCCTATTTCCAGAACAGAAATTGAAGGGATGATCCAATTAGATTTTTTTGCTGAGAATGAAATTGTCTCGTTTTATCCATTATTAATTTTGCTTTATGTCAAGAAACAAGTTTAGATGCATTTGTGGCCATGAATATGATCTGCAACAACCTAGCATTTTCCTGATGATGAAATGACACTAATAAATAGCAACTCAGCAACCTAAAGATTTGTTCTTTCTTGATGCTGATTTGTTTGGTATGTTGCTTCTTGGATGCACAGCTGCATGTTCAGTAAATCATGGCCAACCTTATAGCTGGACACCAACAAGTTTCTATTATCTTAAAGGAAATTTAGGCATTCTGACTTGCGAAGGATGAATTCTTTAAAAAACAAATACTAAAATCATAGAATGTTGTTAACTACTAATTTCTCCATTTATGATCTTGGTCAAGAAATTGCAAAGTCAAATGATCAATGCCGCCTTGCACTGTAGCAATTTGTTTAGGATAGCTTGTTACGCGGTTTGGACTCAAGGCAGTTGGTAGTTGTGTGAAAACTAAGACATGTTCACTAGGTTGAAGGTTCCCCAATTTTTTAGCTTCATTATTCATTCCTTTTCGATTATCTGGTTTGCGTTTTGTTTATTCTATTTTGCCAAGCCTTCTTTCAATCATTAAACACAAACGACACAAACATTCTAATTAGTTGCATACATGGGTGCACGTCCTTCCCTTAGTTGCTTCCAACCATCCCCTCCCCCCCTCTCTACTTGGTCTTCTTCATCAAAGCGCCATTAGCAACTTACCAACCTTTGTTCAATGTGGTTTCTCATGAAATGAAGAAGGAAAAGAAAGTCACTGGTATAGCAGATGAGTTATTGACACGGAACCATGGGAGAGTCGTCTGCAGATCACACTTGGGCGAAGACGACTGACTTTTGAAGCGGAGGTGTAAGTGAAGAGAATAGAAGAGATGAAATCCATCCCTTAGCCTAGTCTACATCCACAGCTGACGCAACTCTGTAAGTCAAACTCAGAATGGGAGGAGAGAAAAATCGGGCATCCATGTCTTGCAATGAATCCTCCCCTTCTTCTCTTCTCTTCCTTTCTCTTTTCTTGCTAGTTTACATAAGCCTTGCCAATGCAAAAGACCACAATTTTTCTTCTTCCTCTTCCTCTTCTATGCCTTCCCCATTTAGTTTCGTTCCGCAAGACAACTTTCTCATCAGTTGTGGATCTTCCCAACCTGTCAAGCTTGATGATGGTAGAACTTTTGAATCAGACTCTCAATCATCTCAATTTCTCTCCACGGAAGAAGATGTGCAAATTGTTGATTCCATTTCTACCAACTTGTCTTCCTCCTCTTCTCCCCCATCTGCATTGCCTCTTTATCAATCTGCGCGGATTTTCAAAGACAAATCAGCCTACACTTTCTACATTAATGATCCCGGAAGACATTGGCTTCGCTTGTATTTCTACCCTCTTCAACACCCAACTTACAATCTAACAAACACATCATTCACTGTCACAACAGATTTTATTGTTCTCCTACATGATTTCTCTTTGAAGGGTAACACTATTTTTGTCTTCAAAGAATACCTTCTCAACCTCAAAACCGGAAAATTCTCCATACAATTCACACCCATGAAGAACTCTTTTGCTTTCATTAATGCAATCGAGGTTGTTTCTGCACCAGACACTCTAATCCCGGCCAATGCATCTTCATTGTCTCCTGTTGGAAACTTCGATGACTTGTCAAACTCTGCACTTGAAATTTTTTACAGGTTGAATGTTGGAGGCCCCATAGTGACTCCTGATAATGACACATTGTCGAGAACATGGCAACCTGATAGCCAATTCATGGCCTTCCCACAAGGTGCTGAGACTGTGTCCGTGGAACCTAAAGTCATCAAATATCCTGACAACAATGCTTCGACATTGATTGCCCCCAGATGGATTTATGCAAGTGCTGATGAGATGGCAAATTCTAATGTCTCAGACCAGAATTTCAACCTCACTTGGGAAATGAGCGTGGATCCAAATTTCTCCTATTTTATCAGACTGCACTTTTGTGATATAGTCAGCAAGAGCTTGAATGACTTGTACTTCAATGTGTACATTAATGGGTTGACGGGCATTTCTGCGCTTGATCTCTCAACGATCAACAATGGTGTCTTAGCCGTTGCTTATTTCAAGGATTTTGTGCTTGACGCATCTTTGGCTACAAATGGTTCAATTATGGTACAAGTTGGGCCGTCTTCCAATGGTATTTCGAGCTTTCCAAATGCTGTTCTTAATGGCTTGGAAGTCCTGAAATTGAACAATTCTGTGGCAAGCCTAAATGGTCCATCGTCAGTTGATGATACCAATGAAGCACTCGATTCTGCAAGAAGTAAAATGAAGATTTTGGCCGCTGTTCTTGTGATTGGAGTAACCATTGTCTTGTTGCTCATAGCTGTTCTTTTTCGTTTGCAGAAGAGGCCGCAGGGTTGGGTGGAGCAAAACAGGTCCTCTTCTTGGCTTCTTCCGCTTCATTCTAGTCATGCAAGTAAGCTGTCAAGCAAGAGTAGCTTGAGGAGATCAAGCTTGTTTGGCACGTGCAAGAGCAAGAGCAGTTGCACAAGCTTCATCTCCTCTGCACTTGGATTTGGTAGGTTTTTCACTTTCAAGGAATTGGAAGAGGCAACCAAGAACTGGGATGAAAAGGCGGTGATCGGTATAGGAGGGTTTGGGAAAGTGTACACTGGGGTGCTGGAAGATGGAACCAAGCTTGCTATAAAGCGGGGTAACCCTAGCTCACAGCAAGGGATCATTGAATTCCATGCAGAAATCCAAATGCTCTCCAAGCTTCGACATCGCCATCTTGTCTCCTTGATTGGTTACTGTGATGAAGGTAATGAGATGATTGTTGTTTATGAGTACATGGCTAATGGCCCTCTTCGCGATCATCTCTATGGCTCAAGCCTTTCTCCTCTTACATGGAAGCAAAGGCTAGAAATCTGCATTGGTGCAGCGCGTGGCTTGCACTACCTCCACACCGGTACTTCCCAAGGCATTATTCATCGCGATGTGAAAACTACTAATATTTTACTTGATGAAAATTTTGTTGCTAAGGTTTCTGATTTCGGGCTCTCAAAAGCTGCACCGTCCCCGGAGCAAACTCATGTCAGCACAGCTGTAAAGGGAAGTTTTGGGTACCTTGATCCTGAGTACTTCAGAAGGCAACAACTGACCGAGAAATCTGATGTTTACTCATTTGGGGTGGTGCTTTTTGAGGTGTTATGTGCAAGGCAAGTCATAAACCCAACATTGCCAAGAGAACAAGTGAATTTGGCAGAGTGGGCAATGCAGCGGCACAGGAAAGGCTTGCTTGAGAAAATCATTGATCCATACATTGTTGGGAAGATCAGCGCTGAATCACTGAAGAAGTATGTCGAAGCTGCAGAGACATGCTTGGCAGAATACGGCGTTGATAGGCCTTCAATTGGAGATGTGTTGTGGAATTTGGAGTGTGCTTTGCAGCTTCAAGAGGCATCTTCACTGTCTGACAATTCAGATGCAAGTTCTAGTTTCATTGCTTTGGAAAAGCCAAGTGAAAAGTCTCCTAGCTTTAGCTCGTCTGTTGCCTCAAGCGAAGATTCTCTAGTCAGTGTTGGGTCTCCTCTGCTTTCACAGATCGGAAACTTTCAAGGGAGGTAAAATTGGTCATAGAGTTGCATATTGTTGCAAAAATCCAAAGATTAAGCCTATTACTCATTGTTTTCAATTATTTTCTGTACCATGTTTTCTTTTGTTGAACCCTTTTCGTGCATCTTGTCTTTACTTGAGGAAGGGAAAAAAGGTGATGTCTATGCAGGTCGGTCTGTTGATGATATTGTTCTCGTATCTTATGGTGCTCCTAGCTACTCGGATTTTGGTGTTAGAACTATATATATATGAGTAGTCTATGCTTGTGCCACAGAATTGGATCAGCTCTCCCCCAATCCATGAAAGCAAGATTTAAATATGAGAATTTCTATATTTACCAGCTAAACTAGTTGAAACTCACCTAAAAATCTGTATTTGTTATGTTTTAGAGACATTTTGAAAGATTTCACCTCAGTTAAACTGATATATCATAAAAAGTGCCAAAAAAGAAAGCACTGGAAAAGGAGGATTATAGAGGTAAGTTATCTGAGGTAACACAAGTTGTTTGGTTTTCTGTTATAGGTACATACAGCATACATTCTCTAAAGTATCAACCTTAGAGGTAGCAAGCATCAACCTTCATTCCATTTTGATAGAGATTGATGTCACTAGGTTCATTAAACTCATGTTTAAAAATCGACCACGGGAGAAATTTTGTTCCAGGCGCCCTCTCTCTCTCTCTCTCTCTCTCCTGTCATTAAGAGTGAGCCGATCAATATTCCATCATTACTATTATAAAATAGGATTTAACAATATTTTAAAAAATTTTAACAGTATTTTAGAATTGAAACTTTCCCCGAGAGGATTAAAAGAGATTTCAATACTTTTGATGTTAACGTGCCGTACCATATCTAGTTTTGATCACCACCGCGAGTATTTAGAGTCATTCTCCGATTCATCTAGTTCGAGTGTCTACGGAAGCCTTATTTAGGAGACGATTCTTCTAATATAGTCCTTCCATTCTCAAATTTTAAATCCAAAATTTGTTTAAAAACTTAACACTCTATTTCACTGGATCAACTGTTCATCGATAAACCCATATCTCTTTAAAGATCAAGAGTTTACTATAAATGGGTTGAAATAATTAGATTACCACCTCATAATAAATGATTTTGCTTAGTTTATGTAGCCTACCATTTTATTTGGTATACAATCAAAGATTACCGGAGTGTTTTAAAGTACGTTGAAATGGTTAAGCCAATGGTATGCAAAAATTATCAATTCGAATATGTAGTTGAATATTACATAGAGAATCAAGGAAGATAATTGTTTTTTTTTTTTGGGGGTGAAAATTGGCCCATTTCCCATAATCAGGAGGCATATGCATTTGGGCCGAGTTTGAAAGTTCTCAAGCCCATAATCAGTAGGCATATGCATTTGGGCCGAGTTTGAAAGTTCTCAAGCCCATAATCAGTAGGCATATGCATTTGGCCCATTTCCAATGATTTTTTTTTGTACCATGTTTTGGACACCGCCCAGTATCCGGGGTTTCACCCCGACTAATCTAGACAGACCACTGCAGTGGTTTCTTTAGGAGGGCGGGTCTCCCAACAGGCAATACTTCATACACATGTTGGTATATTATTTCGCAATGGCTCCTTTTGGAGGGCGGGTATCCCAGAGGAAGTCAAATTTCAGTCATATTTAAGGGTACTCAACCCAGTTGAACCAACCCACATTGGTATTTCCAATGATCAATTACATATTCTTTGTGCCTTATAGGGGATGGAGTTGAAAGTTTTGCCCCTTGAGCATTCAAGCCGACCCAAATCGAATTTAATTAAACCAATATGATTACTAAATATTAGTAATTTATTAAAAAAATGTTTATCTTAACAAAATATTATTAAAAGATAGTAATAATGATAATAAAATAACTAGAACCAATGGTTTATGGGTTTAATAGTAAAATATTAAATTTTTTTAATCAAAATATTGAATTCGAGTTTTGAAAATAAAATACAGATGTTGAGAGAGTTGGTCCCTGAATTGAATATCACAACTAGTCAAAACCTGCGGTCATGTAAAAAAAAAAATCACTGTTGGGACCGTTAAACCGGTCATTTTTGGTTTGGGCGGGCTTAACTAATCTCAATTAAGACACCTAATCTTCCAATTTTTAAATTGATTTTGGTAGCTTCTTTCTGTTTCTACTTGTTTTTCTCCATTTTTGTTCTTTTCTCCTCTCATGTTTCCTAACGAGACTGCACATCTCATACTTAATTTAGTAGTTGAAAATTTGAATCTATTTTATTTAAGATTGATTATGTCTGAATCCTCCTATCCCCTTTTTCTTTCTATTAAGAATCTCTATTATGTTAATCATATATTGTGGTTGGACTCATTCTCTCTCTCTCTCTCTCTCTCTCTCTCTCTCTCTCTCTCTCTCTCTCTCTCTCTCTCTCTCTCTCTCTCTCTCTCTCTCCCTTGAAATTGTAAGAAAAATAATAACTTTATATGAGTAATTTTCATAAATATTTCCCTAACTTTATGAGTAATTGTATGAAAAAAACTCTATTATTTTGATAAAAAAAATCAAGACTCGAACTCGATATCTTGATAAGGAAGAAAGAGATAGTATCACTTGAATTATACCTCATCGACAATGATGGCATTTTCATTATTGTTGATCAGAGGTCTTTTCTTAAGGAACGAAGAGATTGACAAAAAGCTCCGAAAGAAAATACATAGGAAAAATAACAAAAATATGTAAAATAAAAAAAAAATGACTGATGGGGACAGCCTGTGAAATAATATCATGAAGGAGTTTGCAAGCATGAAAATTCTTTTTTCTTTACACTCATCTTCATGCCCAATCTCATGAAAATATAGTAGAAATTAGAACTATCACAATTTTAGCTTAAGGAGGCTTTTGAAGAAAAAAAAGGAAAAATCTCAATTTCTTAGTTCACTTGTTTAAATATTAAAAAAAAAAAAAACCTACTTGATCTCCAATATTTAATTAAATAACATATTGTACTAATGTTGCTCAATTTTCAAAACGTTTCAATATTTTAAATTAATTAATATTTATATAAAAAAATTTATATTTTTTATATTTACACATTTTTCATAATTAATGAATTATTTATTTATTTAATTATAATTATAAATTTTATATTATTTATCTTATAATTAATAATTACATATAAATTTTTATTATAAAATATAGTTAATCTATTACTTTCATAAAATAATTAATATTTACATAAAAAATTTTATTTTTTTTTATATTTATACATTTGTTTACGTTTTTTATATTCATATAAAATGTTATTTCCCTATATCATTTCGTATCCATTTTCATTTACATGAAACCTGATAATAGTAACGAATTCACTATACAATGTACATAATGATCGTACTCTAAATTAAATATTTTAGAGCAAATAATAGCCATCATAATATAAAAAAAAATAAATTATTTTTTAGCAAATCCAAAAAAAAAAAGGAAAAAAAAATTTTACTCCATCCACAGATATGACTGCATTCTTGTGAATAAAACCTACCAAAATTAGAAAAAATAATATAAAATACATTGGTTGGTTCAAAATTAAAACAAGTACATTATTATTATTTTTTTTCCAAAGATCATTAGAAATTTGACACTCTACCATAAACTCTATATATAAATATATGTGCATTAACATTCTATCCAACTCCAAGCTAATAAAAAATAAATTAGGTCAAATGACTCCCAACCAACCCAATTATACCTTATCATTATTTCTCATATTATTATTTTTTTTTTCTAATTTCGACTTGGATATGACAGGACTATCCCACGTCATGTACGACAAAAATACATCAAAGTCAATCTCAACCGAAAAAAACTGAGATAGGGCGTTAGATCTTTTAATCAAATTTTGAATTTAAAACTTAAAAATAAAAAAAAAATTATATTGAGAAAGTTGTTCTCTAAATAAAGATATTGTAAATATTCAAATCGAATTAGTAAAATTATAATTTTAAATAGGGGTGGTTGGGTGAAAAATAAAAAGGGGGAGAAAAGGTTGGGGTGATATACGGTCTTGATTTAATCAGAACTGTCGGTAGAGGAAAATAGTGGACCCTTTTCGAGTCTACATGATTTATACCATAGGGATATCTTTTTCCCTCTATTTATTTTATTTTGATTGTGTGATTATTTAAAATTTCTTGCAAGCTAAGTATTATCCACTCACTGTACGACACATAAGCAAACATTCATTGGCAATGGCATGCATTCCTTACGCATCATTATGTTGCGTGAGATTCAATCACTGCCATATTTTGCATAATCAAATTTGTTTATGATCAGAGTCCATGAATGATACATATGGAAACCATTTCACCGACGGACGTTGATATCTCCTCTCCTTTTCATGTTAAATTTTGTATATAATAAAAATAAATATCGAAAAAAATTTATCTTTTAAAGATTTAGTTTGACTCGAATCAAATTTAATCGACTATAATATCATTAACTAATACCAATAATTTATATCAAAAAAAGATGAAAGACCAATTTTCATATCTTTGTATAATTATAATGGAAAGATTTTAATTTTGGTATTTAAAAAAAAAACTAATTTTGGGGTCTTTTAAAAGTATTTTCAGTGTTGGGGTTCGATGAGTCGGTCATTCTTAAGTTGATACGAAACTTTTTTTCTTTTTCAGATATAATTATAAAGTGTCATGAAAAATTGTTGTCTATAAACTCTCATTTAAAATGATAATTTTTATATATATTTAGGGGAAAAAATAGTGTCATGGTAGTAATGGTGTTGACATGGGTAATCGTAAATAATTTCGGATGACATCAAAATTAAAATTTCTTTCCTTCTCGATACCAAAATTAAAATATTTGATTAAAAATAATATTATAATTTAAATATCAATTATAATTCAAATTCCATATCTGATATCAAAGGATATTGTGTTTGTCATTCTTTTCCAACTATTTTCTTTATTAAAAAAGTGTGTAACTTGAATCTTACGAAAGAAAATACTTTCTCTAAAATCTTAAATTGCCGTAACAAGTAATCAAATCCTTAGGTGTAGAATAATCAATTACTTATTATTTTCAAAATATTATTACTTATTATTATTTTCTCATCAAAAAACAGAAAAACCCAAAAAAAGGTTTTTTTTTTTTTTAAATAGGTGAGATAATAAAATCAATGTATCAATAAACACAAAAAGGTCCTACATATGCCCTCAAATTTGAAATTAAATAATTCATTAAAGGTCTCTATTCTTTACAAGGAAATCCTCAGCCAACAAATGGAAAAAAAAAAAAAAAAAAAAGAGGATTAATGCAGAAAAATCAATTAGAGATTTAACTAGTTATTCAAGGTAATATATTAATGCTAAAGTTATAATTTTATTTTCATAGTATTATGTTATTATTTCTATTTTAATCTTGCTCGAGATTTCCCCTCTTAAGGTTAGGTTTCATGTTTTATAAATTTAAATCCAGATATCAACTAAATTTATTTATTTATTTTCCAAAATTGAACTTGAATTGATTTGGGTGTCCACAAAAACAACCATAGAGATTGAGTCTCACCTAATCAATCTCATTGTGTTTAGAAAAAAATTGTAAGAAAGAATCAAGAGTTGAGAGTTTTTTTTTTTTTTTTTTTTGGTGAAAAGAGTTGAGAATTAAGGAGTTAGAAAAGAGAAAAAAAAAAGCCATATAGAAAAAAAATCTTGATTCATTTAAGATTAATTTGTTATTTGATATTTGCAATTAAACATAAACTTGATATAAAAAAGAGGTTTATATCTTAATTAGAGTTTCAATCTCGAGTTCGAATTCTGAAAATGATAAAAAAGAATTTGAGAGAGTTAATTCCTAAAATAGGTCCTACAGTCTTAAAACAGAATTAGTTGGATAAAACTCGGATACCGACGATGAAGAAAAAAAAAACAAGAAGAGGTCTATATCGTGAAAGGGACGCGCTTGAAGTGAGAGTAGATTAAAAATGTATAGAACCGTAAATCATTGATGCAAATTGTACAGCACCCAAATAAAAAAAGGAAAAAACAAAGGGGAATTTGTGTGCTTTGGAAGCAATGAAGAAACACTTTCTCATGTGATTTGGAAGTTCAGACATCCAACACAAGATAAGTCAACAATTATATTAAAAAAATATAAAAATATTTTAATTTTAAATAATATCTGAAACCAAAAAACTCAATAAAAAATAATTTTATTTATAGTAACCAATAAAATTTTGCAGACTTAACTTTTTTGGTTTCATTGATTCTTCATAGAACAAAGTAAACCCAAGGGGATTGGAGATCACAAGAAAAATTTTTTAGATTCATTCAAAGGGGATCCAAACAAAACTCATAGTAAAAAACAAAGCTCAAACAGCTCCTCAAGCACCCAGCTTGTTGGTTTTTAGTTGTTGGCCAATCTATTTCCAATATAACACACCAACCTCTTCTTCTCTAAAATCCCACCCCATGTTGTCTTTCTGAGAGAGCGGAGTAAGCAAGCAAACCCATTAGAGAAAACTTGAAAAGGAGGAGGAAACACCAAGAAAACCCGCAATTCTTAAATCCAAGCACCTCCCAAAACCACAAAAAGACTTCATTTATATTTTCATTTTCAATGGAGAGAACAAGCAAGATCATGAGAAGATCAATCCACAAATTCCTCCAGCAATATTCCTACTTTACATCAACTTCTTCTCTTTTCATTTTCCCATTCTCCATCTCCATCCTTCTCTCCCAAATTTTTGTTCCAAATTCCTCTATTTTCACATCTACACACAATCTTCTCCACTCTCTTTTCATTGCTGCACGACTTCCTCACTCATCAGAATTCTTCACAATTCTCAATCTGAAACTGTCCCAAACAATTTGCTCTCTCATTTTCGCTCTACCTTTTTCTCTCACCTTCTTTCTAATTGGAAAATCCTCTGTTATTTATGCTCTGCATCATAAAAAACAGAACATTCCTTCTCTGTTTTCGTCAATTTTATCATTATACACTCCTCTTCTTCATACCCATGTTTGGAATTCATTATTCATTGTCTCTGCAAATTCATTTTGCTTCACTATCATCATATTTTTATTCAATACGTTTGACGGATTTGGATTTAATTCTCCAAATTTCCTTCTTTTCCTCTCCGCTGCCGGTGCAGTTCTGTGCTCAATAATTCTAGCAAACTCTCTTATAATCTCAAATTTGTCACTTATTTTGTCAGGATTTGAAGAGAATTGTAATGGGTATTTGGCAATTTTAAAGGGCTGTGTATTGATCAAAGGAAAAACTTCAACGGCATTGTCTTTAGCTTTGCCTACAAATTTGGCTTTGGCTGCAATAGAAGCTCTGTTTCAGTACAGAGTTGTCAGAGCTTACCATATTTCTTCAAATTTATCTTCTTCAGTGGTCATTGAAGGGTTATTTATTGCTTATTTGCACGCAATTCTCATTGTGGTTGACACAATTGTGGGCTGTGAATTCTACAGAAGTTGCAAGCAATCTTACATTTTTGATCAAGAGGGAGATATATTGTATTCTTACAGGGTTGGAATTGAAGCAGGGGATGTTACTTGTGTGAATGTAAAATCGGTGGAACTTCCATGAATTTGATTTTTTTTTCACAAAAAGTTGGGAAAACAAATCAAATTTTTAGAAGATGAGCATACAAGAAATTAAATTGTTGATACAAATAATGAGCATTTTGGCTGCAAGAGAAGTTTTTTTGATTGGTAGGTTGATGGAAACTATGGACTACCAAACAAAATTCAAAATTTTATTATGTGGGGCAGTGAAGACAAGAGAACGTCGCATTTTATTTCTTTTCTTCATTTAACCAATCCCAAATTTCTCTTGTACAGTTTGAATAATATCGCAAAGAATTGGTTTCATTTATCACAAAAATTCTTCTTGCAAGTGTCATGTCACTGTTGGGTACTAGAATCCCTTTTTTTTTTGTGGGTGCAGAAAAGGTATTAGTATCTTGTGCTTCACTTCTTTTTCCCTTTTTCTTGTGGAGTCCAAATCTCCCTTTTTTTTTTTTGAAGTAAAGAAGAGATTGTGTAGGAGGTGATAAAAGTGCTTGCTTTGTTTGTTTGCAAATCGTAGTAGGAATTGCAATTTTCATAAGCAACTTAGCGGCAACCAACAAAAACAAAAAGCCACAAGTTTTACGTTTAGAGCTAATGAAAAGCTCATGCATTAGGTACTTTCCAACAACTCTATTTTTGATTTCTCCCAATGGGGAAAAATATATAGGAAAAAAAATGTCATGAAGGGTTCAGTTTTCAACAGATTTGTATTTTCTTCTTCTCTAACTTAAAGGCAGAGAGAAAACGAAACCCAAACCTTCGGATCTTTATTACATAAACAACCATTTGTGTTAAAGTTTTTAATATCAAACGAATTTGCATTTCAAAATGCCAAACGACCTTAAAGATTTTAGGATAATTGTTTCTTTGACTATGTTAGATTTATTAGTCGCAATTTTCGAGAATCGTACCTCAATGTGCGAGTCTGCCAAAATTTGAATCGCAAAATGTCTCAAACAAATCGCTCGACTGGGATAGTGGTCACGAAATCAAACTATCACCATAATGTCACGACACCTCAATCCATAATCTGGTGAATAGCAAATGATCGGAAGTAAATTTTGATTCCTACTTGAAATTTTCTTAATGCCCTTAATAATTTCTCCCACTAGAAATGATGTGTTTCTCATAATCTCTAAATCTCTCTCTCGAGCAATTCTCAATTGTCTTAGCTCTTTCTCAGTGATGTGCAGAGAGAACCATTCATTCAAAAAAACTAATTCAATTGTTAACTCATGTAAAGAGATATTTTTCACATACATGGGAGTTTCAGTAGGTAACTCACGTAAAGGGATATTTTTCACATACATGGGAGTTGGTAAGTTAGCGAGATAATGGATTAACCGCTTGGGCATATTTTACCAACAAACTAACTATTTGAGCAAAAGATGAAGTACTTTGTATGTTTGAGTGCTTACAACCGCCTCTTAGGTAGAGGAGCTTATTCATTTTTTTTTTTCTTTTTTGGTATATAAGGAGGCTCGAAATCAAGACTATTATAAAGGGAGATAATGCCAATTAAACTATAAGTAAAAGAGCTTATTATTCTGGAAAAATGTTTATATAATGTGTTCCCAAAAAAGCCTAAAGAAACCTTACTTTTTCCTTAATAATAGCTCTCCCAAAAGAAAAGCACTAATCGAATTCTACTTGAATGAGCTTTTGTGTCGAAAAGTGCTTCCCTCTGGACTTCCCAACACCCTTGAATGTCTCAACCTAATCCGAAAAAGAAACTATGTAGGAAGCGTAGAGTCATGGTTATCAAGCAACTTATTCAGTAAGTGAGCCCAAATGAATTTGGCAAGAAAAAGAAGAGTAGGATGAGAACCAAACCGCAGTCAACCCGCTCCAAAAATACAAGAAAATGTCTTACAATTTTGTGAATCACCTTCAACCCAACCACAAACAGCAAATGAACCTGTTTCTAAAGCTATTGCAAAACCCAAGCGAATAAAAATGGAAATCTGGTAGAGTTTCTTTGCTTGGTAATGCTTTCAACTAGCTATCAGTAGCAAATGTTAACAGAAATGGCGTCAACCTGTCTAGCTACAATAAGCAGGAGGGATGACATGCCAAAGCTTGATTCAGACAGAGCTGTAGAAATCTAATCCAAGGGTTGCAACATAACAACAAGACGAACAGGATTGTTGATTTACCATAAAAATAGCAAATTAATGTAGACAGTCCCGCTTCTTGCTCTAAATATTCAGAAAAACTTGTAAATCGCCGGTTGGGATGGTCCAGGTCCTTCCATGGCAGGAGAAGGGCAAGGCAGCATCCCCATTGTCGAACTGGAACAAGAAATGGAAGCTAGACGTTGGAGGAAAGACAAGGCTCGTGGAGTGCGACTCCACAGAAGAGCCTGAAGAAGTCGTATATCTCAGAGGATATGGTGGACCATGTGTTTGAAAAACGATACAGCTATTAAAGGTGATTCAACCCATGTGAAAGCATATGCTTCCATTCCCGACTGAGGGATAAGGAACCAAGAAAAGATGGAGATAGCCAACCTACAGAATACTAGTAGAAATAAAAGTCCATTCTGGAAGACTACCTCCCCTAAGATATGATCCCCGGGAGTTTGAAAGAGAAGGATAATTCAAGCACCCATCTTGGTTGCTTGAATGCATCTGTGCGTCTTTCTGGAGAACTTGGAGCACAACTGCACTTCCTAGCCATACAAGACGTAGCAAAGGGTTGGAAAATTATCTCCCAAATGAAATTCTATCCCTGGAAATCTGCATTCATGAGTGTTGTGATATGTTATCCGGAATCAACAAAAAAAGTGAGTACTATGATGAAGCAATTTTCTTTGGAGAACAAGGACACACCTGGAAAAGCAGAAGAAACAGGAACAACACTTACAAAATAATCTCTTTTCCATTTAATGATCAAAGAATATCAAGTAAAGAATTAAATATATGAGACATTCGTCTTCCAAACCTCGTCTATATTTTTGTTTATGATACAATTACACTAAGAAAAGAACCCGTCTCCTAAATAAGGACCTAATTACTCTTTCTAATCCTGATGTATACAACAAATTTCGTGACGGGTTAGTTTCCAGCAAAATCTCAATTAGAAAAGTTTCAATGTTACAGAATAAAGAATTGAATTTCAATGTAAGTACAGGGTTAGAGCTTTGTACATGGGTTCTTCATACGGTTCCGGGCTTGCAATCCCAATGGCATGTGCCCTGCAGCATCCACTCTGCGCTAAAAAAAGGAAACAAGACGAATGGTCTAAGCAGATAACAATCATCCACATCAATGGAAGGACCCAAGCTTTATCACATATTCTTTGATAAAGATCAGAGGCTGTCAAATCCATTGATTTAAGAAATGAATGTCAAGGGGCTCTGCTACTCATTTGATGATTCTGATCAATCTCAGGAGCATATGTGATGCTGTAAGTGATATATGGCCAGCACAATCATCTCGTAGACTGAATGGCAGTCTGTTCATCTGGAGCTGTTTCCATGGAGGTATAGTGTTTCCATTTCCAAGCCTCTAAAAAGTGGCCCTTCTGCATCAGTTTCTTGTCACCTTCAAAGGCTTACTGCACCAATACTGGAGAGCCAGAGGTTTCTGATTTTCCCAGCAAACTCCCAGATGCTACAATGAATAAACATTACGGTCTCTGGAGCATTGTGGTATGCCAGTTTGAACCCTAGGGTTAAATAAGCAAACAATCTTCAGCTATTCACACTTTTCTTCGTTAGATTAACTCCTTTTGCCTTCTCCATTTCTGCCTCCTTTTGAGCTTTCTTCTTCTCTAGTTCAGCCTGTTTACAGTTCTCATCATGCGCTTTCTTGAACATTCTTATGAAGTTCAAGAGAGTTGCAGTAACTGCATCATGTCAATAATAGTTAATGGACAGATATACGTCAGCAATCAGTGCAGGAGATCTCAAAGAAAGGGGGGAAAAGATCTTTACAAAATTAGTAAGCAAACTAAATTTAACAAGCAAAATTCTCAAGTACCAAATAAACAAATAAAAACACAGAATTATGCTAGAGTAAGGTTGAGTGTTGGCAATCAGCATGTTCACACAGTTCCACAAAGTGGAAGAGTTTTGAGAGAGAGAGAGAGGCTGTCCCATATTTAAAAATATGTAAAGTCTGGGATCTAAAAACATTTTCTGCTTAGCATGGCCAGCTCAGTAACTAAACATATCTGCTCTTAAACGAGGTCCTTGTTCTCATTTCAGTTCATGTCATGCTCCATTTCTTGTTTGAATTACTGTTTTTCATTGGCCGAAGTCATGGAGTTCACCCTATGTAAGAAGAAGAAAAATATTGCTACAATTTCTTAAAGCCATTTTAAAGGCTTGTTCTCACATATGACTTGTCAAGTTTTACCTGAACACATACATATAGACCACCCATTATCTTTCTCTTGGCATGATTAAGACTCTCCATCAAGGCCTGGAGATACTTCTTAGGTTTGTGGACTAAAAATGGCACTCACAATAGTGTCATGGGATAGAGATATCCACCTGTTTTGAGGCCCCTAGTTTGCATATTTGCAATGCATCAACATACACATCAACGCCTAGACATTTTTTTCTTCACATTTTATGCCATCCAAAAGGCAATATATTGTTAGCCACCCAATTCTACGCATTGCACTCTTGCTCAGAGAACCTCCTCTAAAATTAGGAAAACCATATCCTATCAACATCCAGACACATCGGATTCCATCAGGTCCCAAAACATTAGTTGGCCTGATTCACTATAATTCCAAGAGAGCAACGAAAACCATCTAAATCTCCATTGTTTCCAATACTTTCTGCACCACAACCGACTTGTTCGAGGTAAAATTAATCTCCCATACAAAAAGAGAGATAATTTCCACAAATTGTATGACCATTGATGCAGGATGAGATGCCTGATCTTCTCTATTCCATAAAACCAGGAAAGCAGTTTCATGCCCAGGGCAAAATGAAAACTTTTACATTGAAAGGAAGAATCTATGTTATGTCCGCGATGAGTTTTTTGTTTTTTATAGCAAAAGAAATTGTATTAGGAGGAAAGAATGCACAAAAACTCCAATGATGAGACTTCAAAAGAGGAGAAAACAAAACCAGTATGAGAAACTAATGGATAATTGCTCTCCAATCTCTCCTCAACTCATCTAAGCCATAACCTTCAGAAATTCCCGAAGCATATATAGCAAATGAAATTGTATTAGGAGAAAAGAATGTACAAAAACTCCAATGATGAGACTTTAAAAGAGGAGAAAACAAAATCACTACGAGAAACTAATGGATAATTGCTCTCTATTTTCTCGTCAACTCATCTAAAGCTATAACCTTCATAAATTCTTCCTGAAGCATAAGCCATCATGAGCCTATAAATAAGTATAAAAAGACAACACTATCCCAAAGAAGAGAAGAGTCAATGAGCTGATCTCTGAAAATTCTTTTGTTCCACTCTATCCAAATGCACCGAGGAATAGTCACAAAAGCAAATTGCCAATGCAAACGAGCATCCCCCTTGCCCCCAAAAGAGAACATCTGGAATTTGTATGAAACAAATCTAGGAAGCTCCTAAAACAAACTCAATCATTATTACTCACAACAAACCGGCAATTCCACGTCTCCCTAGCAACAGAACAATGCAAAAACAGATGATCTATGTTTTCAGAATTGTTGTAACACATGATACACATCTACAATGTTGGCTTTGATAGGTCTCCTCTTTTATAACAAATCATGTGTATTGATCATGTTAAGCACCATGGACCAAATAAAAGATTTAACCCTAGTTGGAATCTTTGCCTTTCGGATAAAAACATTGAGAAGAAAAGGAGGATGCTCTGGAAGACTAATGAGACGAGGGAACAAAGTTACAAGAAAAAGCACCTAAATTGTCAGGATTCCAAATGTGTCAAGAATCTCAACCCTGCAAGAGGGTAATTAGGGAGGAAAACTTTATAACTTCTTTATTGAAAAAATTTCTTAAAAAATAAAGTGAAATGTTGGACAATCACGAACAGATAAGGATAATATGCCCTCCTAAGATGAGAAAAACTCGTTTCCACCCATAAAATCTCCTCATATCCTATCCACAACAACAAGATACCAAAAAAGAACACTCCTAGGATTTCCATCCAAAGGCACCCCTAAATAAGAAATAGGCCACTCTCTCTTTGCACAATTGGCAATAGGAGCCAACTGATCAAGAGTCACTAGAAACATTAATACCACGAAACTCATTGTTGGCCATATTGATCTTGAACCTAGAGATTCTCTCAAAAGATGTTAAGGAGGGAGATCATATCTCTCTAAATCCCTTGATATCCTGTTTAAGAAACAGGACTGCATCATTAGCAAACTGAAAAGGGAAATGAGAATCTCATCAATCCCCACAACACATTAACGCAAACCTATCTCTCAATCAGGATCTAACACTATAATGAAAAGCAAAGGAGAAAGTGGATTGCCTCGTCTCAACCCACTAGAAGCCATGAACCAATTTTTTCACTCATGATAATAAAAAAGAGGTGCAACTCAAACAATCTCTTGTCCATCTCCTCCAAAGGGTCCCAAAACCCTAATTCTCTAAAACCATATCCAAAAACGGCCAACTTACCCTATCATGGACATTTTTGAAAGTCTAGTATAAACACCTCTTTTTTTTTTTTTTGTTTTCACCACCGGTATCAAGGCTTTGCCTGACTAATCCGGTTCAAGCACCGTGGAACCCATTTTAGGGTTTGGCTCTCCCAAATCCTTTTTCGCTATTCCCAGGACTCGAACTCAAAACCTCTAGTTAAGGGGGTAAAGTGCTCAACCTATTAGCTACAACCTCATGAGCAATGGTATCAGCAGAGGAAATGGATAATTCCTCTGGTGAAGGCACTCTTAGCAGAGGAAATGGTATCATCAAGCACCAAGCACAACCTATTAGCTAAGACTTCTGCCGCAATCCGGCAAAGGCAAGTGGTAAGTTTAATAGGTCTAAAATACTTCACCTTCAAGGAACAGGATTTTTAGGAATGAGAGTAATAAAACCGGAATTCACACTCTTACCTATCACCCTATTTGTATAGAACTCATCAAATATTTTTAACAAGTCTTCAAAAATAACATCCCAAAACTCCTAAAAGAAGTTGATGCTAAAGCTGTCAAGGCCAAGGGCTTCATCTCTATCAGAACCAAAAACCACTCTACGTATCTCATCTCTCTCGAAAAGCATCTCTAATCAAGAAGCTTTAGTGTTCTCAATGGAATACCAATCAAGACCCTCAATATTGGGACAGGAAACGTATCCTTCTTTGTATAAAAGTCCCTGAAAATGCTAAAGATAATCTCCACTGTAGAGACCGAGCACCTAATCACATTACCCTAAGATTTTGATTGCAACTAATCTCCTCGTTGAGAATAAGCTCCAGGAGATCATTCCTAAGATTTTCCCTGTGAATAGAAAGCTCCTCAAACAATCCTCTTTTGGCAATGAGTAAAATAGTAAACTTTCTAACTCCAGTGTGCCCAAATGTTTCTTTATCATTTTTATTTATCAGTTTCTTTATCTATTTAATTTTCAAGCTCAAAAAGTTTGCTTATGTCAACTTAATTTCCTTGCTGAGTTGAATCCAATTGCTATCCCAGACAAAGGATTTACAGTCTCAGAACTAGAAAGAGTCTTAGTCACCAGAAGCAAGTGCAAGAGTAAATGCGCATGCATGAGTATTCTAAGCCTGTCTTTAAAAGAAGCTTTCAAAAAATTTTACTTTATAAGATACTTGGCACACGTTTCCAGCAAAGCTCAATATTTTGTTCCACTGCTTGGTTGATTCCAGGTAGATTTTTAATTGTTGCCTGATTGCCAAATTATCACGTTTCCTGGCTTTGAATATGAGCCCGTCGTTCTACTGCATTATGCAAGTTATTCCACCCACAAGTCTTATCTCCCTCTCATGTACAAATCCAAGTATATGAAACGAAGATAAAGTATGTAAAATAATCACATGTCCACAGAAGATATTGTGCAGATACAACCTGAAAGTAGGCTGCTAGAAAATTATATGCCCCACCAACAAGAATAATCAAATTTTGCACACAAACTCACCTTGCTCAAATGGACAACGCGCCGGGTCCTCACCAAAATACAAGGCTAATGCATCTGCATTTCGACCCTGTTTGTCAATAGAAAATAATATATGGCATAGGCAGGTAAGAAATTACATCAAAAAGATGATCAATTATACGCCAAACAAGAGGGGAAAGAAGAACATATTACCACTATTGAATACAGATTTGTAACTGAAGCAACCTCAGTCTCAGCAGCACCAATAAATTCTTTCAATGTCTGAAAGGAAAAGGATAGACCTCATTAAGACAGCAACGTTATTAACATAAAAGTTGAACCCCATAAATTACCTAATTCCCAAGTTAGAACAATTGGAAATTCAAACTTGACATAGGAAAAATTAAAGTTTATCATTATGAAAATAGGAATAACATTAGTTATTTGTCATATAGTAGCCACATGCATGTATATTCCATACTATCAAAAATTACTACATTTAAATTCTTAACATGTCCATGTCCAATATTCATCACCATGCTTCGTAGACCAAAGACACTTTCAGTCTAGGATTAGTGGCAAGCTGCACATTTGTTTAACTTAGCCAAGCAACAATATTAAAAGCATACATATCCATGATGAAGAAAATACTCAAGCTGATGATGTAGGCCCAATTAAAATTAGAAATAGACACAAAATACTAAAGAATCTCTATCATCATGAAGAATTAGCAAGATATCATGTATTGCACTAAGACAATGGTGAACCTCGAAACTATAAACTCACAACTATGAAGCCTCTATTGTGCATCAAATTTTAGTTAACTGCGGCCACATGGCATATGTAACTGGTTACACTAGACAAATAGCACTTGTTATGCAAGCCAACATAAGCTCACCAAAGGTCAACGCTTTGAGCAACCTAACACAAGCAGTGAAATTTACTGATGGCTTCATATTTCAATACAACACGTGTTGTAAATGCAAACAATATATATATATAAGGTTCTTCTAGAGTTAAGACAGTATCATGTGACAAAGCCAAGACCAAGACTTCTGCCCTTTGACCAACCGATAGCCTCTATTGATCATATCAAGAACAGGGAGAAAAAATAAATAAATAAATAAAAGCCTTTATATCTCAATGATGTTCAAATTTATGTTCCAGCAGAGTCTTCAGACATGGGTCTTGAGAGGTAGGCAATAAATCATTCATTTGGTTAATTGGCATCAAGTGTCTTAAACAAAGTCTGAGAGTGGGTTGGGTCTCAGTTATGTAGTATCCAAGAACATCTCATTAGCAAGCAAGTGGCTTTAGAGATTTCCCTGAAACCTAATTCTCTCTGGCATAGTGTTATAAAGAGCAGGTATGGTCTCCGTGAGAATTGATGGGATGCCAATGGTGGAGTGCAAGTTCTTATTGTACTCCTTGGAAATTCATTTCTCAATTATACAATACTTTTCTTGCCTTGGTGTCCCCTAAGCTCTCATGTTTACTTTGGGAGGATCCATAGATTATGGATTTGCGTTTATCTACTTCCTTCCCTCGCCTCTATAGATTATCTGAACTTAACTTCGCTCCTACCAAAGATTGCTTTTCTTAGGAAGGACTATCATTTTCTTGGAATTTTCATTTCTTTAGAAATCTTAACGATAAAGAAACTGCTAAGTTTCCTTCTCAGATTTCTCTACTATAGGATAATGAACCTGCTCCTCAATACTAGGATTTGGAATCTCAATTCCTCAGGTTTTTCGTGTATATCTCTTTTCAATCTTCTTCTAAGTGTGTCCCAAAAAACCTCCTTTTTCAGTTCAACAATTTAATTTGGAAGGCAAACTTTCTTACTAAGATTAAGATTTTTATTTGATCCATAATGCTTAATAAAATTAATACTAATGTTTTTCTTTAAAAGAGGAGGCCTTATAAGTTATCTCCCCAGATGCTTGTGTTATGTGTTACACTAGTTTAGAAACTCGAGATCTCTTATTTTTAAATTGCTCTACTTCGAGAAAGATGTGGAACCACCTTTCCGTAGTGGGTGACAATGAATGGGTTTGCGCTAGGAGATTTCTCAATTTATTTCTCATGAATTTTTGAGGCTTTGGAGGAAGAAAGATGGTCAGTAATTGTGAAAATACATTTTTTACCATCTTGTGTGCATTTGGAGAGAGCAGAATATCAAAGTTTTTTACGATCAAACCATTGAAATGTCTCTTTTATGGGACAAAAGCCTCAAGAAAATTTGCATTTTGAAAATTTAAGGATGTGTTGGGGAGCTATTATGCATTAATTTTGCTTGTATTGTCTTGTATTTTTCCTTCTCTCTCCAGAGGGAGTTTTTGTATATTCTTTCCTTCAATTAATATATGCTTCTTTTTCTATAAAAAAAAAAGGTTGAAAGGACCACCAGATAGCCTCAGCCACAAGAAGGTTATTAAAGTAGGCTACTACAACAATTCTAAGCCTAGGCAAGCTAGTCACTTTGGATAGTCAACCACCAGCAAGTCAACAACAACAGAAACCAGAAAGCAAATGTTGAGCTCCACAAACTTGTGTATGCCTTCCCTCTCCGATCAATGTTAAATTAAGCGCTTCAATTTTTCAGTGTGAACTTATAAAAATTTCTCATTCCAATCTTGCCTATAATACAATCCCCAATGTTTTAATCTCAAACTAAAACTCTTATTCTTAATTTGCAATTCAAAACACTGGATTTCAGTAAATTAATAATACAGGCCCTGGATGAATTCTTGGAAGTGAGCAAGCAACTCAATTTTGACATAGGCGAACAATGAAAAAGGAACGTAACTCTTCCATTTCTTTCCTAGAAAAAATAACATGAGGTCATGGTTAAATACCTTTCGAAAAACTTCAGATACTGGACCATCATTTTCAGACGCAAGCAGCTCCTGCTTGACCTTTTCTAATCCCTTGATTATAGCCTGCATTTCTTCTGCTAAGGATTTCAATTGTATCTGCATATAAACAGAAAGCTTGTCAAACAAATTTATAATCATATTACACAAATTAGACTATTAAAAAAAAAGTAGCATAGACCTTCGATGCAGCTTCAAGACTCACAAGGTCCACATGAAATTCGAGAAGTGTCGGTGACTTGGATGCAAGGACCTGAGGAATTGATTAGCAGATTTTATCACAAAACCAATTGCGGCACTTTCAACAGGCATAGAAAGCAAAAGTGAGAAGCCGGCCGAAAAGAATATGAGGAGTAGAAGCACAAGGATGGACCACCCTGGGATTTAGCTATACTAGTGTAGTTATCAAGGCTTGTTTACTAGATAGTACATAAACAAAAAAAAAGTCCTCCATCACAAATGCATGTTTGAGTTACTATACCAGAGCCACGGGGAAAAACCCACATTAAATATCAAAAGAGACAAGATTTTGAATCTAAACAAGCATTGCCCCTGCTGATAGTGCAGATATGTCACAGTTCAAGAGGATTCCACAACTCTCAAATAAAATTGGGAAAATTAACTTGCACTTGAACCTCTAGTAACATCATTACAAAATATGTAAAAAATTATCATAAAGGAATAGGGTAATGTAACTAATACAACACAAAACAACAAGGTGGTTCAAAGAAAATATGGCCCAAACCAAAATGTTCAGGTTGCCATTTAGTGAGAAAGCATCAGCCGTGCAAGTCCATAGAAATTCATTTCCCAGGAATATTAAGAATTTCAGCCCTTGCTCAACTTGAGAATCAATATATGTTATCTGGGATAAGCTTTAACGGGGGCGGTGGTGGCCCGGGGGTGGTGTATTTTCACTTCACTTAATTTTACTTGTTCGTATCATCTATCTATCCTTCACCATGCACAAGTTTCCCAAACTGCACCTGCTTAGATTACCTTGGAAAGCTTAATTTCTTAAAGAATCTTAGCAATAGAAACCTCATAATTCACATAGTTGCGTGGCTTGTTAAAATATACTCATGCTTCTTTGCAACCTGATAAGCAAATTTGGAATCTAGATAATGTAGGTCTTTTCCTCTGTAAATTCTTCAGAATCACCTTATTCAAATTCCAAACACTTCATTTTCTTGGCCCAACTCCATTTCAGAAGAAAAGCCTTCTCTCAAGCCAAGGCTTTTTCCAGATCTACATTTTTTACCAAGACCAATACAAATTAAATGCAGCGAGTAATCCCTGGATATATGGGCTACTTACTTTTTACTTTTCCTGGTTAATTGAATAAGACATTTTAAAATTTACATAAACTAACTTTTTACTTTTCCTGGTCAATTGAATAAGACATTTTAAAATTTACATAAACTTTGGCGTTCTTTGAATGAATGTGCAAGACTTTCTTGTGACCAACTTTGGAAACTTAGCTTCTCAAGGAGAAGACAGTGTTTGTGGGGTAATGACCGTACCTTTCATCTTTTGCAGCTCTTAATTGGAGATGGATGCAAGAATTTTTGGAAAATCGATTTTGGTGTCCCTTATTCTTAGAGAACAAGTTTGTCTTTTTTTTTTTTTCCTCCCCCTTCCTTGTGGCATTCTGCTGCAAGGGTTTTTACGTAACGCAATTGGATATCAAGAGGGACTGATGGAGTTTCTTTTACCTTTTTTTATTGATTGGAAAATAGTTTTAGTCAAGAACCAGTTCTCTTTTAATGTTCAAATTTCTATTGACTTCTTGTTTCCTTCCTTTTATCTTCTTGTTTCTTTTTTTTTTACGCTTCTCTTGAAGAGTATTATATCCTACTCTTTGTATAGTTTTCCTTCATTCTAAATACTTGCAAGGGGGAAGTTTTGATTTTGGCTGAAAATTAACCAAATTAAATGAACTATAACAACTAATTTTCATTTCCAAGTCCCCTAAACAGTAATTACAAACTCAAGTTTCAAAAAAAAAAATGAGAGCCAAGATACTAAAAAATAGCAACCTATTGAGTCTCTTAAATGAAGCAAATAACTAAAGGAAGTCTACTGAAAACAAATATCAGATCTATAACAATAACCGAAGATTCAGTAGCACATGAAACTCAGCGGTAATTTGCAGCACAATGCAGTACTTCTGGGTAAAACACAGACCTCAAAAGTAGCTGTCCGGAAAAGATACCAGGTGATATATTTACTTCTAATATTAACTGATTGACACACAGCAAAATTTTGAATGCCCAAAGCCAGGGATCAAGGAACTGAAAATTAGTGCGAACTTCACCAAAAGGAAAGATAAAAACATGAAATATGGCTTCCATATGTTGGCAAAGTCACTGTTCAAAATATTCCAGCTGCACTCATGTTTTTGGGTTCTCATGCAACAGCTTCAGCATTTTGGTGTTGGATGCATTTCTAATCCAGGTTTTGGTGCTTGATCAAAGCAATTTCCAGTCATAGGGGCTTGACTAGCCACATCAACACAACTTTTTCCTCAATAACGGTTTTATCCTTTGGGGAAAAACATAATAATTGATGTATAAGTGATGATTTTACTTGGATATAACTCGCATCATCCTTGTTACTAGCTTTATGGTGACATGGCAAGCCAGATCACTTTGACCAAACATAACTTCTGCCTAGCTCCAAACTCAGATTAAAAATGCGTTCATCTCCCAAAAGCCATATTTCTTACATCATAGTACCATTAGATATAAATTTGAACATATTGTTAGGCCAAAATTTTTGGAAACTATGTACATTTACTGTTCCTTTTTTTTTTGGGGTGGGAGGGGGAGGGGAATCTGAGGAGATTAATCTATCCAACTATATGACCCATGATGCTCTGGTTTACATGTTATAAGTGCAGATACATATAATGCAAGATGATTTGTCATTGCCACTACAAAGAAGTATAAAAGCATATAACAAGAAAATAGGCATGGATTCCAGGATCCAATAGCAAGTTGATTGCCACCAAAAAAGGTGAGAAAGATTTGAGAGCAAGAATATGGCACTTACCAAATCTTTTTGCCAAATAACCTAGCAGAATTTGCTTCTTTTTTTTTTTTTTTTTATGCAATAGCAGAATTTGCTAGATAAACATAAAAGTGCCAACATTTCTTTACTGCACCGATACAACAACCAGGCTATATCTACATATAATGAAAAATTACAGACACTGAACATACCTTGCAAAGGTAATGCATGAGTGTCATCTTGTTATTGGAAGCACGTGTGTCGCTGAGTTTCAAGAGACTGTCCAATTTAAATCCTACTGCTGAACCTGTAGCAATAGAAACCAAGTAAGTGCCTCAATAGAGCTAATAAATGTTACAACCAATTATCATCCACCAGGAGGCAAAACATGACATAATAAAGAGAGAAAGAAATAGATTCCAGAGTTGTTGTCGATGTAAATTAAAAGTAAAAGTCCTACAAATGACAAACAACCAAAATGCACTCTTCACATGTAGAATGGTGGAAGAACCACATGACTGGCTAAGACTAACATCCAAATACTCCAGTGAGAAGCTCAAATATTAGTTTTTCACTCCCTCTTTGCAATGACAATGAACTTAAAGTAGATTTAGGACCAAATGCTCCATGGAAGTGCATGAGACAATTATAAGCTTTCATCACATAATCAAATCAGGATGCCTAAAATCCTAGAATCTTAATGATGATGCAGCATTTCATATAATTAGAGAAATGCAAAGGTTCGTGAAAAATTTAGAGGTTCTTTTGGTCATTGAAGTGCTTTTAATTGTAAATTGAGTCTTTAGTATAATGAACAGGCATTTAAGTTAGAAACAAGTTGCTAGGACCTTATTGTTAGTTAGCAGTTTCTTACGGATCTCCATTTTTATAAAGATAATTTTTGTTAGATTCTGGTCAGAAACAAATGGTCTTTTTTTGGTCTTCAAATTATCAGACAGTACCCATCCTAGTGATATTTGAATGTGCCTGATTAGGTCTTAGTATTGAGTGACACAATTTTAGAAATTCTTAAGTGTGCCAATGGTGGGGCCATATTACCATCTGTCAACACGCCTTGTTTATGTGAAACAGTACTTTATAAACAAGATTTCAATATTTGTTCTTCTTAGTTTACATCCACCAGCTGAATAGAAATTGTTGGAACTAAATTTGGTATTTCATTTACAAATATGTAAACAATGCTAAACTTCTTTAAGCCTCAAACTCCAAATTTACAAGAGACCTGTATCCTCAATTTTACTACAACCCTTGTCACACCATTTACCCACACCTCTTCTCATTGGATGAAGCCCTACCCTCTGGACCTGCATCACCTAATTTTAGAAGATAATGGGACAAGTCTTCCTTGTCTAATAGTGGCTGTAAAAATTTTCATAAAAATTCCTCCTTGCTTTTCCATCAACAAGCACTTCAATTTCTCATCGAAAGAAAAAGATAGGCTTCTTATGATACCTGAGAACTTCGCTGAAATGCTGGCAGCTGCCATAATTCCTTAGGCTCCCACATTTTTCGTTTTCTCTTTCTATAATTACATTTAGGAATGCCTCTAGCCATTTTTAGTCAGCTTGAAGCGAACTTAACACAAGCATTTTCTGAAGGACTTAAAATGCGTCTCTCTCACTTCCTCTAGTATTTTTTGTTCTTATGAAATCTCTCTTATCAAAAAAAGAATACATAAAGAAATGACCATAAAAGATAAGATGCAAGATGAAGGAAAAACCAATCATGTTGCACCAGAAGCAAGGAGAATGAGGATAAGAGGAGCTAAAAACCCTAAAACATCAAAGTTCATACGCTTAAACAAACAAAGCAACATACTACATTTATTAATTATAAGATCTCAACATCCTAGAATATGAAGACATATGATAAAGCAAATATACATAAATGTTGATGTGACTTATGAGCTATAAGGAATACTTCCAAGAAATTGATAATTGGCAATCGTAACTTGATCATATTTAAGAGCCACAGTTGGGAACTGAGGTTTACCACTCATCAGATGATACATCCTCACCCCCATTATCATCTTAAAAAGTCAATTGAAAGACTGAATCTCTACAAAGATTAAGACAGACAACCAGCATATTTTAGACACTCCAAGATCACATTGCACTAATTCTGTCCACGTGGTAAGATGAACCAGCAAGGGTCCCTCAACAAAATGTACATTTTTTTTCCAAAGCAAACAATAATTCAACTTTCAAAGTCAAAGATTATGAGCTTGAACCATCACCAAGGAGAGTTTCCATAACTCGTACTTCTTCCAGCATCCAACTTTATAAACTTCCTCTTCTTCCAGAAGCTCATTTACAGTAAATGCTAAGAACAGGATTGAGTTTGAGCTTGAGCTAAACCATTTCTTTACCACCTATGACTAACCGTTTCTCAAAATTTAATCAGGGAAAAGACATGCTTTCTTTTTCTTCTTTTCATTTGATCTTTTTTTTTTTGTTGGGGGGGGGGGGTTTCTTTCTTCACCTAATATATCTTTCTTCTTACAAGGAAATGAACTTACCTCAACATCAAAATCAAGAAAAAAATTAATTACTTATGCTACTTATGATCAGATTTTAGAAACCCTTAAATATGGATTCTGGTAGATAAAAAAAGACAAATTAGAGGAATTGATCACTTTGTGATGTAATATGGTATGAGTGTAAATCAGAGCTTTTACATTCCACACGACCTTTGTTGCAGCAAAAGAATTAAGGGCAAAGCCAAATCATTAAAAATTAAATATAAACTACTGCCAAATTCATCAGCTCATGCCTCAACATCTAGCCTTGTAGGGGTAAAATGCTTGCCTTTTACATTTGCCTCAAGTCCAAAAGCAACAAAATTACATGGTAAAAATTTCCTCAATTTCAAGAACAATTGCAATTGTGGATAGTCACAACAAGGATGTCTATCATTGAACTCATTCAACTCCTTTAAAGCCAAAGAAGGAAATTCCCTTTTCAAACAATTACAACAAAATATAGATTATGAGAGGCTAGGACTCAATTTGCTTACCTCTTGCTGTTCCTTGATTTAATGTATTCCCCAGATATAAAATCTTCTTCATGATTTCCTTCAATTTTGAAGAGTTTCGAACCTAATTTATCATCAAAGAAGTAACCAAGAATAAGAGGCAAGAACAGAAACCATAATTGTTTTTCTTATTCATTAGTCTCATACCTCTTCGCATGCAGAATTCACAGTGTTCAAATTCTTTTTAAAATCTGAAATCTGCAAGGACATCAACAGATTTATTTAAAGAAACAAAGAATAAAAAGCTTCAGAAGTGTAATCTTTACTAGTGATCAAGATATCAACAGAACCTGAGCATTAAACTGAATCTTGAATAAAAATACTCTCAATTTAGATTCCACACGTGGCACCTTCATCAACTCCAGAAAGTACTGAAAGAATTCAGAATTGGAGCTGAGTTTAGAATTATGGCCAATTGAAATCTGATGAAAAGAATTATGATATATCCATGCAAAGCAAATAAACGAAAGGAATAATCACGATTTCTGGATTTTTGTTTTTTTTTGTGGATAGAACAAGAATTTTATATTAGATGTGAAAAGTGTTAATAAGAGATTTAATCAATAGAACCAATCAAGGAATCAACATCAAATGGAGCAAGTCAATTCATAAAAGATTTAATCAACAGAGCCAATCAAGAAATCAACATCAAATGGAGCAAGTCAATTCAGAAATCAAGGAGATTCCATCAATCTATAAGTTAATTCGAAAATCAAGGGGATTCCATCAATTTACAAGTAAATTCAAAAATAAAGGGATTCCATCAATTGGCTAGACAATTAGAAAATTAAAAGATTCCATCACTTTGTCTTATCATATCTTGTACATAATTAGACTATCACAAATAGAATATATAGATTAGGAATGAGAGAAGATCACGATTGGAATTTAAAAACTTTCCTGAATTATTTATGTATAATTTTCTATATATATGGAATAACAAGGGAGAAGAAACTCGTTCAGACAAAAAAAATTGCCATGGTATCAGAGCTTTCTATCAAAAACCTAAAATAGTCTTGTTTTTAGCTCTAGGGGCTCTTGAATATCTTTGGTTCAGTTCTAGGGACTTTAGTGTCCTTGTTTCAACCCAAAGGGCTCTCGAATATTTGGTCCTTTCTTTTTTTGTTTAATAGTTCTGATCTTGAAATTATTTCCGGATCACATATTGTGGGATTTCTATTTCAGATAGTTAAACACTTTTGAGTTTTTTTTAGATCGCTATGGCAACAGAAAACTTTTCTGTTCAATTCAGTGAAAAGAACTATTCGGCTTGAGAGTTTCAATTCAGGATGTATGTTAAAGGTAAAGGACTCTGGGGACATATTGATGGGTCTTCTACTGCACCAAATGACAAAATTGGCCTTACTACGTGGGAGACAAAACATGCTCAAATTATTTCTTGGATCTTGAGATCTATTAAGCCACACATGGTCAACAATTTACGCTTTTTTACAACAGCCAAGGAAATGTGGGAATATTTGAAACGTATTTATAATCAAGACAACAATGCAAAGCGCTTTCAATTGGAGCTCGATATTGCAAATTACAGTCAGGTAATCTTTCAATTCAAGAATACTATTCTAGTTTTCTTAATTTATAGACAGAACATTCAGCCATTATACATGATAAAGTACCATGAGAGGCACTGTCTGTCCTCAAAGACGTTTATGACACTAGTCGGCGGGATCACTTTCTCATGAAACTTAGACCAGAATTTGAGGTTGCAAGGGCTGCTTTGTTGAACCGAGATCCAATTCCCTCTCTGGACGTGTGTGTTGGAGAATTACTCCGGGAAAAGTAGCGATTAATTACTCAAGAAGCTATGACACAAGACAAACTTACTTCAGAATCCGTAACAGTTGTCTACACTGCTCAAGGGAAGAGAAAAGGAAGAGAAAAGGAAGAGATATGAAACAGATTCAGTATTATTCATGTAAGGATTTTGGACATATTATTCAAAATTGCAGCCAAAAATTCTGCAACTATTGCAAACAATATGGTCACATTATTAAAGAATACCCAACACGACCAGAGAATCGTCCAACCAAACCCTTCCATGCTGCGGTTCATTCCTCTTCGCCTACAGAGCCAACAGATCAGGGTCCCATGACAGCACCTCTGGTAGTCTCTAATCAAGTTGCCTTGACTCCAGAAATGATGCAACAAATGATTATCTCAGCATTCTCTGCCTTGGGCATTCAAGGTATGACTAAACACACTCTTCAACCTTGGTTTGTTGACTCTGCGGTTTCGAATCATATGACTGGTACTTCTGATTATTTGCACAATTGCGGATGATAGTTCTCTTCCTATTACTGCTATTGGTGATATTGATTCTTCTTTTCGTAATGTGTTTGTGTCCCCAAGGCTTTCATCAAGTTTAATTTCAGTTGGTCAATTGATAGATAACAATTGTAACGTGCATTTCTCTCATGATGGTTGTTTTATGCAGGATCAAGGGTCTAAGAAAGTGATCGCGAAGGGGCCTAAAGTGGGAAGATCGTTTCCTATACATTTCCATAGTCATGGTATTTTTTCTTTGGCTTATAATACTGTACCTAATCTAAGTGAGGCCCACCATAAACGTTTGGGCCATCCTAATTCACTTGTCGTGTCTCACTTATTGAAGTACGGATTTTTGGACAATAAACATCAGTCTTCCTCTTTATTTTTTGATTGCCCTATGTGTAAACTTGCTAAGAGTAAGACTCTATCATTTCCTTCCTCTAGTCATCATGCAGAAAAGTGTTTTGATATTATTCATAATGATGTTTGGGGTGTTTCTCCTATACTCTCTCATACAAATCACAAATATTTTGTGACATTTATTGACGACCACAGTTGGTTTACTTGGATTTATTTTCTTCACTCTAAAGCTAAGGTCTTTTCCGTGTTTCAAAGTTTCTTGGCATATATTGAGAATCAATTTTTTACTAGTATTAAAGTCTTGCGATCTGACTTTGGGGGAGAATATATATCAAATAAATTCCAAGTTTTCTTACAGCGCAAAGGTATTATTTTCCGGCACTTTTGTCCTTATACACCTCAACAAAATGGTATTGTTGAATGAAAAAATCGACATTTGTTGGTTGTCACTTGTGCCTTACTACTTGAATCTTTTGTTCCCCCTCGATTTTGGGTTGAGATCATGTCTACCGCTGTCTATCTGATTAATGTCTTCCATCTCAAGTCTTGAACTTTGACTCACCATTTTTTTGTCTCTACAACACTCATCCTAGTTATCACACACTTCATACTTTTGGGTGCGTCTGTTTTGTTCACTTACATCTACTGAATGTTACAAGCTTGGTGCCCAAGCTGTTAAGTGTGCTTTTCTGGGTTACAGTACCACTCAAAACGGTTTTGTCTATTATAATGCTATTGTTAATCGTCTTCGCACCTCTCGAACTATGATTTTCTTTGAGAATTACTATTTTTTCAGTCTCTTGTGGTTTCTTCTACTACTCCTCCTATACTTCCTCACTTTGATGATGTTTTGTTTCCTATTAAGCGTTTCAAACCAGGTATTGTGTATACGAGACATAAAATCACTTTAACTCCTTGTGACACTAACCCGCCTTCTGAGCCTGTACCTTCGGCGCCTCGACGCACGTGTCTCTCATCTACCAGATCGGTATGAGTTCCCACATACATCTCTTAATGTAACTTTATCGAACATTCTTGTTCCTACTTGTTATTCTCAGGCAGCCCAACATGCGTGCGGGAAACAAACAATGCAAAATGAGCTCCAAGCGCTTCAAGAAAATCATACATGAGATGTTCCATGTCCACCGGGTGTTAAACTCATTGGCTGTAAATGGGTATATTCTGTGAAAATGAATTATTGATCGTTATAAGGCTCGGTTGGTCGCTCTTGGCAATAGGCAGGAATATGGGGTGGATTACGATGAAACCTTTGCTCTCGTAGCCAAAATGACTACTATCCGAACTATTATTGCTATTGCTGCTTCTAAAGGATGGTCAGTTCATCAAATGGATGTTAAAAATGAGTTTCTGCACGGTGATCTTAAAGAGGATATTTTTATGACTCCTCCTCCAGGTTTATTCTCTTCCTCTTCGGGCGTTTGCAAAATTCGACGTTCTCTCTATGGCTTGAAACAAGCACCTTGGGCGTGGTTTGAGAAATTTCGCTCTACTTTACTCAGCTTTTCTTTTAACCAAAGCCAGTATGATTCCTCTTTGTTCCTTCACAAAACTGTGGCCAATGTTGTTCTTCTTCTTGTCTATGTTGATGATATTGTCATCACCGGCACAAATAGTGTTTTGATTCAACAGCTTAAATAACAGCTCCATTCTTCATTTCATATGAAGGATCTTGATTCTCTCCACTATTTTTTGGGTCTTGAGATCCGTTTGGATCCGAAAGGTATTTTTTTGCATCAACACAAATATACGGAGGATTTGATCTCTTTAGTTGGACTGCAATCTGCTTCTCCCGTTGACACCCCTCTTGAGGTTAATGTGAGATTTAGTCGTGATGAGGGTGATCTTCTTCCTAATCCTATGGTATATCGTCAGTGGTAAGAAGTCTTAATTATTTAACAATTACACGTTCTGACATTTCTTTCGTTGTTCAGCAAGTCAGTCAGTTTATGCATACCCCTCGACACCTTCACTTCGCTGCTATTCGTCATATCATTCGCTACTTGAACGGTACTTCTGGTCATGGATTATTTTTTCCTGCCGGCTCCTCCCTTCGATTACTTGGTTACAGTGATGTTGATTGGGCCAGCTACCCTGACACCCGACGTTCTGTTACTAGTTGGTGTATGTTTCTTGGCTCTGCGCTCATTTCTTGGAAAAGTAAGAAACAAGCACAGGTATCCAAATCTTCCACCGAATCGGAATATCGTGCTATGTCTACTGCTTGTTCAGAGATTATTTGGCTTCGCGGTTTATTGACTGAAATTAGATTTCCTCAATCCGACCCCACACCTCTTTATGCAAATAATACTTGTGTTATTCAAATTGCTGCTAATCCTATCTTTCATGAACGCACCAAGCACATTGAAGTGGATTGTCATTCTATCGACGAATCTTTTGAAAATAAGGTTATCTCCCTGCCGCATATTACCTCCGAACTTCAACCGGCTGATGTGCTTACCAAAGCACTACCTCGGCCTCGTCACTAGTTTCTCATAAACAAATTGATGTTTCTTGATCAGCCGCATCAATTTGAGGGAGATGTTAATAAGAGATTTAATCAACAAAACCAATCGAGAAATCAACATCAAATGGAGCAAGTCAATTCGAAAAAGATTTAATCAACAAAACCAATCAAGGAATCAATATCAAATGGAACAAGTCAATTTGGAAATCAAGAGGATTCCATCAATTTACAAGTTAATTCGGAAATTAAGGAAATTCCATCAATCTACAAATAAATTCGGAAATAAAGGATTCCATCAATTGGCTAGTCAATTAGAAAATCAAGAGATTCTATCACTTTGTCTTATCATACCTTGTACATAATTAGACCACAACAAATAGAATATATAGATTAGGAATGAGAAAAATCACGATCGTAATTTAAAAACTTTTCTGAATTATTTCTGTATAATTTTCTATATATATGGAATAACAAACGAGAAGAAACTCATTTAGACAAAAAAAAAAATTGACAAAAGAATATCGAAAACTCCTAAGGATAAAAATTCTTCAAAAGTGAAAAAGAACAAAACAATACAATACAACAAGAACAAATCAACAGTTGCTCTCAACTCACTCTTCAAATTTTCCAGGTTATAATGTTTTATAAATTCCCGAGGCATGGGCCTATAGAGAAATATAAAAAACAATATTGTGCCATAAAAGAGAAGCTTCAGTTGTCTCACAGCGAAAAATTCTGACATTGCGCTCTCTCCAAATACACCATCGAAGGGCCAAAAGCACACATTTTTGCAACAATTGATCACTCTAAAATTCATAATGAACAGATCAGGAAAGCGTCAGGGGCAAACATAATCATTATAACATAGCAAAGATGCGATTCCACATCTCCCAATAGTACAATGTAAAAATTTGCTTAATTTTAGTTTCAGAATTGGTGTAACACATGACACAAATATCTGTAGATAACGCTTTATAAAGTCTGTACACCAAAGAAAACCCTTAGCTTTGGTGGGCTTGCCTTTCAAATAAAATTTTAAATGAAAAGGAGGATTTTGAGAAGAACTAATCACATGCTGAAAAAGAGATTTAGGGGGGGTGGGGGGTTGAAGAATCAAGACTCCATAGAAATGACTGTCAAGATGACAAATGTTTGATAAAGCATTTCCCTCACCACACAACTCTCATACACAAAAAGTGACTACAAGATTGTTTCTTAAGAATATAGAATGCATTGGTTTAAGTTCTCCACTTTTCAAGTCCCATAATATCAAATTTAAACGTGCACAGTATTTCTTTTGTCCACAATACCTTCATATAAGTTGTAATAAAGTACTGGGCACTCAAATACCTAGGGCAATAATCTGAAAAAATTAATACAAAAGTTACATTGTCAATTCATCTATTGTTGCATCTCAAAATGTAGTTTACTAAACCTAAAAATTGGTGTTGGGTTTGGGACAGAATGTAAATATAATTAGAAAGTGCTATTGTAAGTAGTTATGGTCAGCAGCGTTATACACCACCAAAAAAGCATTGCATCCTTTCTGCATCCTTGTGTGTTTTCATTTTTTTTCCCCTTCTTTTGTATAAAAGCCTTACAGATTCCAGTGGACACCCACCCCCTTCTTTCTGACCAGCGTGGCAGAATGGGACCTCAGTATCTTCCTCTCACCCTTGATCATGGTGCAGCACACAAATTAAACCCTTTTTAAACTGCATCTGGTCGCTCTCAGACCAAGCCAAATCATGCCAATCATAGGCAACAAATGTCCCAAGCAGTTTTGGAAGGATAGATCTTAAACCAGGATAATTAAAGTCATTTGCAGGTCAACATGATCTATAACTATTCTATTATTCTAGCTTCCAAAATCTGAACATCCAAATCGCAAAGTGCCATACAACTAAATAGGAGATAGAACTCAACAGAATGATTGATGATTTTCTTAAAAATTGCATACAGACGATTAAAAGTTGATTGAAAAACACAACCACAAAGCTAAGACACCAATGCTTGAATTCCAGTATCAAGAACAGCCAGCAGTCTTTGAACAATCAAGAAAAATCATCTTAAGAAAAGAAAAGCGGTCAAAAACACCAGTAAGAAATTAGGCACACAATCTGAATCCTGTTGAAAAGTTCAAAGCAAGATGCAGCAAGTTCCATAGCCATCACATAACGTATCAAGGTAGTAGTATAAATAGAAACCACAAACCTGTTCACACTTTCCCAAGTTGTTCTTGTCACCGGTGTAGTTCTGAGGAGACATTGAGAATATTAATAAATAAATAAACTAGTTAAAAGAAATAAAGCAAAGAAATCTCTACATAGTTTCTTCTCTGACTGTGTTAACAGCATGGTGGTGGCCATTGCTGAGGTGCCTGATCAATATCGATTGGAAGAGACAAAAGGGTATCAACAAATTATTAGTTCACCTTTAGAAGTTCCATCTCCTCTTTTGTGGGACAGAATTTTATTAGATTTTCCACTTGATCAGCATCCAGAACGGACTCATCTAATGCTAAAGCAGCAGCCTGTGGAAACACAAAATCAACAAACAAAAGGTTCCAGGAAATGAGTTACCAATAACCTCCATGGTCGAGATAAAGAAGGGAAAAAAAGAAAGAAATAGCACAATTAAGCTACTAGAGGTGCTGCAACTTTTCATATTTGTCACATCCATAAAAGATGTCAAATAACATGCAAAAGAACACATACCCAAATATGCAAATGCACATGCATTTTAGTAAACACATATTCTTACAAACACAGTTGCAAACAAGTGGAACCACAACCAAGAATTCCCAGCCACATGCAAACAACATTTTTGCCACATGGGAAGGATTAAGGGCAATAAAGATGCATACATAACATAATTCATTGCAAAAGGAGGAAAAGAAAAACAGAGAGAGAGAGAGAGAGAGGTATAGTCAACCTACTATAAACCCGCTGCAAAGGAAAATGATTAACATCTTTAGCTATAGCCACTGTAACATCAGTACATCTCTATAGATAAACCTCTATTAAGTTGGTACAAACTAGCGAGACACCATTATATCCAAGAATGTCTATACTTGTCATTAAGGACATACTAATCATAATCTTCTGCAGGCGCAACACAAAAAATACATAAACGTACCAACCATCTTCCCCCTTTTTGAATATTTTACATAATAATAGATTCAAATCCCATTGCAGATAGAAACTCTGTGATCATAGAAACAATTAAAAAAATACGTAAACTACCAATAGCTTACCATCATATCAGGAAGGGGCATCTTAACCTTTGTGAGCATGATTTCGGTGTTATTGGCCCTCCGAAGATCAATCTGCACATATAAAGATGTTCCATTAATTAGATAAAAAAATAAAAAAAGAATAATGACCCTGTGTTAATTACAATACAAAACTCTTGGTAATGATCCTGAGCTACAATACAGATCTCTTGGTAATTCCACCATGTACTGACTTCAACTATGGAAGTTGCAAAGTTTAAAATTGCCTAGCAATGCAATAATTTTCTTACCCTCATGGGGCCATTAAAACTCTAGAGTTGCAGAGCAGACTACCACATCTCAAATTCTAAAGTCCATTCATCCCTCAATATGCACATTGCTTAAGCAAGGGGAATATTTCTTCAGAACCACTAGTAGTGCCAAGCGGCAGAGCAAAGGAAGGACATAAATCCATATGCCCATAAAAAATGTAGGCCTCGTTTGGATGGCCAATGAGTATATAGGAGAGTATATAGGAATGGAAATTATCCTCATTTCCATTCCAAATATTTTGGAATGGACATCATCCATTCTTAGTGTTTCAGCACAGAAAGGAATAAAATCTTTTTTTGGGGGGGAGTTCATTCCTTGCATTTGGAAGCTTTGGGAATAAAATTTAAAACAAGTACATCTTTGTATTCTTAATAAGTATGCCTATGCACTATCATTGCAATGTTGCATAAAATGCTTTTAATAAGAAGGAATTCATATTTGATGCTAACAGATCTTGGCAATAATAGTAAAGAAAAACAGAAGATAAAATAAAAATATATCACAAATTTTCACAACTTTAAAACAGGAGGTTGAACTTCGTGCATCTCCTCTTCAGAGCACAATCAGAGAGATCAGTGCAAAGGAGAGATTCAAGATTAGTCTGAAAATTTGTAGGTCTCCTCACTGAATTATTCATTGCAGGCAGCTCTCTTCATCTTAGTCCTCTCATCTTCCTTTTCCCTCTCTTTGTTTCCTACAGTGGTTTCACATTGCTTCGAATTGCAAGTTTTGGAGAAACAAAATAACAAATTTGTCAAAAAAAAAACTCATATTTGAGCTAAAGGAGTCAATTCTGAGCATTTTCTCTGGCTATTTGTTAACTTTTGAACTCAGTTATTTCATCAAAGCTATACTGCTGAAATATACTGGTCTAAAGTTTTGAGTTCGAAAGACCAAAAACCAGATATTATGGAGGACGTGAGATCGCCTCCAGCTTCAGTGAAGCAGTCCAGAGAAAAAAGTTGGTATCAAGGGTCTTAAGTGAGAGAGATGATAGAGTAGATCAAACATTTTAATCTCCATCAAAGGAGAGAACAGAAAACTAGAGGAGGGGAGAGAAGAGCGAGAGAGAGAGAGATAAGAGGGCTTTGGGTCATGACCTGTCTTTTGGTGTGATTACTCGTGCCTTTTCATTCTATTCCAAAAGCTCATTCCACCTCATTCACACCTAACTATGGTTTCAGAAACTGGCCAACGGAATTGGAATTACCTACCTACTTTCAGGTCATTATCATTCCAGAAAATTTGGTCCACAAACATGGGAATTGGAGTCAAATGGGTTTCATTCTCATTCCTTGATTCCAGAAATTAACAACCCAAACAAGGCCATATTTCAATCACTATTTTCACCATTCCATCATGCTAATAGATTATGTTAACAGGCTGCATTTGACCAACACCAAGACAACTCGATAGGTCACATTGTGTACATGTTCATGTGTTGCCCATTTGATGCCCTCTGCATACAGCTGGAAGGTGCATGCACAAGGTGAAAGAGAGTTTACCTTACCTTGGGTTCTCTAGCATTTTTTCCTTCTTGCTTGGCAATGGGAAGGAGGCAAGACTCAAAACAAGGACTTTTATCATGATCAAGGGTTCAAGTCATTTGGGTGACCATCTCACAATGTGTCCTTGTGTTTCTCTAGCTATTCCCTTACACATTAATACCCATTGACAATAAGCATTCAAATCTAACAAGCAAAACACTTTAGAAGATTGATAAAAGATTATATTACGTTATCAGTTAATTGAAGCAATTTCATTGGTTTCTAGGGAAAATATTATGAATTCATCCTTCTCCAATTCCCCCTGTTCTTCTATAATCTTCTTTCATCCAGACAGAGTAAAATATTTGCATTGATTCAAATTATTTGTTGTGCCTTGTGATAAATTGACATCACGACCCAAGCCAAACCATATTAGATACATTTCTGTAGATATGCCAACCATCAATCTCTGGACGATCCCCTTTTTGTATCCTATGTAAGATTCAGCACAAACCAAACTTTGAAAACAGCATAAGCTAAGGAAGAAAGGGGCATAGAGCAACAAGTGTAAATATTAGTTTCAAGAAACCAAGAACATAATTTTTTTTCTTAAAAAAAAAAAAGTCTCCCATAAAAAAAAATTAAAATAAAAGGTAAAAAACATAAAGCAAAGAGTTCTTGGAATATTATTTTAGTTACCAGGTTAACTTTGTCAGTTTTAGATCCAACAGATTTGCGTCTTCCACCAGATTTACCTCCGGCATCGTTTGATTTAGGGACAGTAGCAGAGAAAAGGCTCTCAAGTTCCGATACATCAAATTCTGGCGCACTAGAATCAAATAGAGCAACATCAGTGATCAGTGATCAGTGATCATAATTCCAAAATGTATAACAAGAATGTATAAGAAGATGAACAAGACAGAAGGTACTAGGTTTGGATAGAGTTAACCAAAAACCTTGAAAGTAATAGAGACAGTGACAAATTGTATGGCCATGCAGCATAAAAAGAAATCATCTTAAAATATGGGCAAACTAATAAAGGCTTACAAGAACACAAAAATCTGTAAAATACTAGGAATTAATGAGAGAAGTAACAATACATTTGAGGATCACCATGTCGTTGCAACTCTTCCCATAAGCTACCTTGCAATGCCCTTGTGACCTTGCTCCAATGCAGTGGCTTCAAGGAAGACCTACGAGGGGCAGTAGCAGCTGTGTACGGCCGTGCTAGACCACGCCCTCTTCCTAAGGCCAGGCCTCTTGCATCAGGTACCGAGCCAGGTGGAGCAGGTACTTTGCCACCCAAGGGAGGAGGTGGAGGTGCACCACCAGGTGGTCTAGGAGGAGCAGGAGGTCCAGGAGGAGGAGGAGGACCAGCAGCACGACCTCCGGGAGGCGGTGGCGGCGGTGGTGCTCCATGCCATGGAGGTGGGGGAGGAGGGCCTCCTATTGAAGGAAGAGGGGGTGGAGGAGGCGCACCACGTATCGGAGGTGGGGGAGGAGGTGGTGCTCCTCCCAATGGAGGAGGAGGAGGAGCTCCTCCATGCAATGGAAGAGGAGGAGGAGGAGGAGGAGCACCAGACAAAGGAGGAGGTGGCGGAGGTGGGGGTCCACGCCCCAATACCGGTGGAGGTGGTGGAGGGGGTGGGCCTCCATGCACTGGTGGGGGTGCTGGTGGTGGAGCACCGCGACTAAGAGGTGGCACTAGGGGTGGAGGAGGAGCTGGAGGCGGAGCACCATATGTAGGTGGAGGTGGTGGTGGTGGAGGGGGTGGAGCACCACACGTGGTAGGTGGAGGTGGTGGTGGTGGAGGGGGTGGAGCACCACACGTGGTAGGTGGAGGTGGAGGTGGAGGTGGAGGTGGGGGTGGCACACGGCACATGGTAGGTAGAGGTGGTGGCGATGGTGGTGGCGGTGGTGCCAGACTTGTGACTCCAAGTTGAATAAACTCTGATGAAATATGTGCAGCCAACGCAGGAGGTGGAGGAGGTGGTGGTGGTGGTGGTGGAGGTGGTGGAGGTGGAGATGGTGTCATGCAGACAACTGGTGTAGGCTTGCAAGGTGGTGGGGGTGGGGGCAAATGTGCTGCCACATTTTGTCTGTTGGACATAAAAGGTGGAGGGGGTGGAGGTGGCGGTGGGGGTGAAGGTGGTGGAGCAACCATTCTTTGAAGACTTCCCCAAGAAGAGCCCGCTGACGATGATAATGAAGGTGATGGTATAGGTGGCGGTGGTGGAGGTGGAGGAGCTGGAATTGTAGCACTGCCATGCATAGACTCGATCAATGATGTCGACGGCCTTACAAAGTGTGACAGAGAGTTGAAAGATGGTGGTGGGAGTGGGGGAGGAGGTGGAGGAGGAGGACATGAGGGTACCTGTATTTCTGTTGCATGTGTTGGGGTCAAGGATACAAACTGTGGGGAAGAAACTTCAGAAGATCTACCACATGAGAAGGGTGGAGGAGGTGGGGGAGGTGGAGGTGGAGGTGGAGGTGGAGGTGGAGGTGGAGGTGGAGGCGGAAGTGAAGGAGGAGGCACCGGGGTTGTGGTGACATCTTCTTGTGAAGGTTGATATGATGGCAACGTTGGTGATGTTGGCAGTGCTGCAGTAATAGGAGAGGATGACACTCCAATTGGTTCCACTGCCTCTGTTGCAGAATCTGAAGGTATCAGAGAGTCTGAGCCCCAACTTTTCAAATCAGATGCATCATCGGTTCGAACACCAGCTTCAGGAGAACCAGACATGGGATGAGACCGTGATTTACCAGTTGCTTTAGAATCTTTCTTCTGGGCAATCGTCGATAGAGAAGCTGGGGCACTGTTATGTCTTGATGGTGGATAATACACATGCATTGAATCAGTGTAAGAGCCTTTATTAGAAGGGATCCACCTAGACACCGCATTTGGCTTTGCTTGTCTTAGTGGAGGTTTAGCGTCTGAAGTTGACCTTGCAATTGAACTAGGCAGTTTCTTGGATGCATTCAGCAATTTCTCAGACTTAGATATAGGCAGCTCAGCATTCGATTTTTGCTCTGAATACTTGGCCCTATTGGTCTTATCTTGCTTATTGTTCACTTCATCCGACTTGGCAGGCTCATCCGATGCTGGATCCTTCGCAATAACATTTTTAAGTGCATTGGCCATGGTAGCCTTCAAGTCTAATTCACCATCCTTCTGATTTAGACTTAGATCTTCCACTGCATCAATATTAAGATCTGCACCGGCATGTTTAAGAATCACATCATCTGATGGAAAATCTACAAGGGAATGAGGCTCAAAGTTCTCCTTCAGGACTTGCTTATAATATCCATTATCAACTATAGTGCACGTAATGTCTTCAACTGCATGAATGCCATCATCATCCTTACCTTCATGTGCGTCAACTGCATTGCTGAAGATCTCTTCAACCTCAAAAAACTCCTCAGGGGAAGCACTCTCTGTCTCATTCCCATCTTCACTTGCCACTTCAGTATTCAGAATGGACCCTACAGCTTCAGCGTCAGAAAAGAGTACCTGATACAAATATAATTACCATTCAAGTCCTACCACTTTCAGCGTAAAACATCCAAAAAGGGACAAGCAACAACCTACCTCTGCTTTAAAATCCTTCAAAAACTGGTCCTTTGCATCCCACAAAACATCAATCTCGTCACGGTTGAGCACTAGAACATGTGACCAGACAAATGCTGTATGAAACACAACTCTGAACATCATTTCCTCCCGTACTAGATCTTCATCCAAATGGACGCACTCAAGAACAACATCCCCTTGAACACGGCAACTGATATTTAACTTCACTAGGGCACACTCCTCCTGCAATTAGATGTCAGGCAACCAATATTACACCTGCTTTAGTACAAACCCAGATAGAGAAGGGGAGAGAGAGAGCAAGAGTGAGAGAGAGAGAGGGAGAGAGAGAGAGAGAGAGGCAACACCTGTGTGTAGTGACGAAGATGCTTTTTCAATTTAGAAGTTGAAAATAAAAGTTTGGAACTCCTGTTTACCATCTTTGATGGATCCTGACCATAGACACGGACCAAAGGCCTGCAACCTTTTCCCCCTTCAAAGAGGGGAAGGACTCTTAATATTAGGCAGTCCAATGTTAGAGGTGTATCAGATGGTGGCCACTCAGAGCCTAGATTTCTTCTGGCAATGTACTGTAGGTATCTCAGTTGTGAAGGCTGGGGGTTCAATGGAGACAAAAGATGAAGAAGTTCCCTTGGTGCCTGTTTGTAGACCATTTCAAGTGTTTTTTGCTCCCCATTGTATTGTTTCCTATATAACAAAAGACCAGCAAGCATGAAAGCCAATACAGGCCATCCGCCTCTTTCACAGTGCATTAAAAGCACATTTTGTTGACCTTCCAATGATAACCAGCTCTCACTTGACCGGAGAAAGTGGTGGATCATCTCCAGTGGCAGTAGAGGACAGCCTTCATATTGCCGAGGATAATCCATTACAGTCATGTCATACTGAGACAATATGTCTGATATTTGACTCCTCCTCTCCCCTTCCCTGAAGTTAAACACCATGAAAGAAGCATCTTGATAGTGGTCTTGTAGCTGTGCGACAATACCACTCATATAAACTTTGTATTCATCTTCTTCCAGGACATCAGTGGAGAAGCAACAATCAAACACTGCAGAAGAAAATAACATTTATGTTGGAGTCAAGCAGAGCCTGATAAGAAAAATTTTTATCATCTTGTGCCACATTTCTAAATGATATGCTCAGAAAAGCAAGCCTTTAATGAACTCTGAACTATATGACCAAATTCTTCTTCTTTTGGACCACATGTAACACTCCACACCAATCAACCCCTCTCCTTGACAAAGTGGTAACCCAATTAGATTGGGGTGTAAACTGCAAATCCTTAAGAGTACTGTCCATCCTAGAGTAGATTTTAAGTTCTATGAAATATATATATCAAATGATCTTAGTATCAGTGAGCCCTATGTTGCCAGGACACTTTACGTTGCCTGGCCATATGTGTCAACTAGACAGGATATGGGTATGGGTGTGAGTGTTGGACAATTCATTTCAGTGGAAAATGTCAAAATGAGGCAAATAACTGTGTCAGACACATGCCCATGCCTGAAACCCATACTAAGTCCAGGTTATATAGACTAGAAGAAACCGCACCAACAACCCAAATCTTGTCCACGTAACATGGGGTGAGACCTATTGGTTCATACTCAGTTTCTTGGTTTATAAATAAATAAAAAAAAAAAAAAGTGACAAAGAAAATAATATTTGAAACTTTATCAAGATTTAAGAAGAATTGGAAGGAACCATCTCCCAAGAATAAAAGAAGAATGTAAATATGAAGAGACATCCAGTAGAAACAGAAACTATACAAAGATTCGGTGGACAACTTGCTATGCTACCATCATCAAAGTGAAGAGCCCTCATGGAGCACAATTCTTTCTTCTCTGCCTTCTTATTTTCCTTTCTGCCCCCAGAGTTAACCATCATGGCCAATATTTTGTAACACTCTCTCTACCATTTTTTTTCAATTTTCCATAAAACTTAGGATTCAGATGGACTCTGACCTCTTGTTCCATAGAATTCACAAGCTTCAAACCAATGCTAACTTTGACTCTCCTTGTCATGAGCTAATGAATGATAAGTCCCAGTCTCCATGTCCATGTCCAACACCCATGTCACATGGACTATTCACCTTGCCTAGCAATATGCATGCGAACAAATGCATATGAGTATAGCTATGGGGTCAAATACTCCATGAATGAGTTACACACCCTTGTCAAACAAATAAGCGTTTACACACATACCCAAGTCCACATAACATGGTCCAAAATTGTGACACAAAAGTTATTTGATACTTGCCAAACACATGCCCAACATACCAGCATGTCCAATTCTTTATCATGCTCTTTAACACTAAACACTTATAGGATACTCTAGAGATGCACTTTTTAGTCTTTAAGGATTTCCCATCCTTTAAGCCCTTTGTAATCTTTTTCTCTTTTAATTTAATTTTTGTTCTATCAAAAACACACTAGAGATGAACTATATCATAGTTCCAAATACAATGGGGCAATTTTATTGTTTTAAACATTTTTAAAATATTTTTTCAAAACCAAATGACAACACTAGTAACAATTATGTTAGATAAAGTTCTTAAACTTGAATAGACACAAAAAACTGATATTACACAAATTTTAGAAGTACATGTATGGAGATTAGATTAAAATTAATGCCGTAGCTAGCCGCAGCATGTCCTAATTTTCGAACATTCATTTTATAGCTATGTTGGCATGGTCTGTCCATCTGCCATGACCAGGCCATTCTTCAGAACCATCAATAACCACAATCCCTCCCCTTTTCCAAAATACAGTGAAGATCATCGTGTCACGTATAGTATCCCGTTCGTATCCCAAAAAAATTCTCAATATTTTTACTAGTATCATGCCTGATCACTTCCCTTAGCACTTAATTTCCTACTGTCCATGAGGAGGCACTCAAACAGGAAATGGGAAATGAACCTCCATAGATCACAATTCTTCAGCCACATTATGTTTTCACTTGCATCATTTGCCCTCCAGTTCACCGTCTAATGATTTTCACAACTCCGAAAATTACAGAGACAATGTGGGTACCCACACATTGTTGTCCCAAGGTTTATCCCTAACTCCATATCCATGTTCTTCACCACATAGTACTTCACACTGACTTTTCAAATTTCAGGGGTTACCAAGATGTACAGAAACAAGTGATATGAACCAAGCACAATTTTTTCCTAGTTAAGATAGAGCATTCTAACCACAATTCCTTAACATTCATGAACCTAGACATACTGAAACCAAGTCAAATGAACTGAACCCAATTCTTTCCTATATAAGGGACAATATTCTAACCGCAATTCCTCAACACCCAGAATCAGCTCAGCTATCAGCTTAAAGGTCTTCAGCATTTTCTCATGTTGCCACATCATCTCACCAAAACTTATGATACCAGAAAATGTTTAAAAAAATTAAATGTTCCCGATCTCCAAATTAGGAAAAATTTTAAAAACTGGTAGCTAAGAAAAATTTATTAGCACCTGAAATTCAAACAGAAAAGATAAAAAATGACTCATGCATAAACAATCAACACCTACATTTTTCAAATCAGTTGAAATCCAATTATCAAACATTCAAAATCTCACGATCGAGAGAGAGAGAATATATACCGTAAACCCTCTCAGAGATCTCAAGAAGCCGATCCGGCGGCTTCCGATAGAACAACCGTCTGAACAGCGCCATCTGCTGGCGCTGTTACTTCCTCGATCGGATCCAAAACGCTTTCTTTTTTAATCTCAAACACCTAAACCAAATTGAGATCCCAAATTTCACCTCCAGATCTCGCACAATTTAACTTCAATCACTTTACAAAACTATATCCAATTTCACAGGTAGGGAGAGAGAAAGAGAAAGGTTAGGGTCTGAGAAAATGGTGAATGGAACAGAGATAGGTAGAGAGAGAAAGAGAAGTTCCAGTAGAGAGAGAAAAGGAGGATCGGAAAAGATAGGGTTATTTGTATTGAGAGAGTGAATTCTAGAGAATCAGGAAATGATCATTTCATTGTATTCACAATGAATCACATGGGGAGAGAGAGAGAGAGAGAGAGGAGAAACGTAGTGGACTGAAAAGAACTCAAAGAAAGGCGACGAACTGCAAATGGGTTTCGCTTCTTTGGCTCGATCGGTTCAATGGGGCTCTACACGTGGCAAAGAAGAAACTTACAGAAGAGAGATAGAGAGAGAGAGAGAGAGAATGCGTAAGGAAGAGCGCATGGGGTTTCGTATGGTTTGGTGACTTTTTTTTTTCAGTTTCCACTAGAGAGAGAAAGAGAAGAGAGAGAGAGAGAGAGAGAGAGAGAGAAGTAAAATGATGAGTCGAAGGTTGAGGAACCTCGTTGGGAGTTACGTGAAAATGGTGGTCGTTATTATAGTGTCAGGGTTGATTGTGAATCTTAATGTTCTGTGTGTGTCTTTGCTTCTCTCAAAATTTAAAATATTTCTAAATAACACTCATTGCTATTTCCTTGGAGAAATTAATGGATAATTTTCTCATGTTTTACTTCATTGATTCAATTATAGTTTCTTTCTTGAGATACGAATATAGAAACCCCCCCCCCCCATTTAATTTTTTAATAAAAAATACTAATATTGGATCCATCATCAAAGAGTAAAAAAAATTCAAATCAAAATTTGAAATATTAAAAAAAAATAATTAGTGAGGGTCTTGTTGGTTGATATCAAATTTTTTAATCAAATTCTCTTATTTGAATATTAAAAATAAAAAAACTAAAAAGTTGTTTGGAGAATTTGTCTATTAATAAATTTAACAGTTAATTTGAATTGAATTAATTAAAATTAATAAATTAATTACTAAATATTAATAAGTAAAGAAAAAATATTTAGAAAAAGTGAAGGTTGAATAATGGTATGAATGTGTTCCTATGCAAGTCGCGCATGTCCCCCGTCGTAATTTTCCAACCACAAAGGCCACTTTACCCTAATTGCATTCTCATTTTGTCCACAAAACATGAAGTTTCACTCCCACTTGTTGAGGCCCTTTTTTTTTCCGATTGCATGGGGAGCAAGAACCTGGGCCTTAAAGTAAATTAAGTCAGTTTGATGGTTCAATTGATTTGAAATTAACGTCCATTAATAATGATCGGGAGTTCGATTCCCATGATAACGAAAAAATCAGCGTTGGAAGACTTGCCCCCTCAATTGGGTCCTGTAAGCGGTCAATTTAGATTAGTCAAGTCGAAATTCTGGATATTGAGTTGATGATTTAGTCATGATATTCAAAAAAAAAAAAATTAAGTCTTGAATATTTCTCAATAATGCTCTATAAACCTCCCTGGGAGGAGACAACAAAACAAAAACACGATGAGGCATCGAATGCCCGAGACAAGCTAACATGTTTGCACATCTATTACCCTCACGCGGGGATAAATGACAGTTTGGCCCATTGCCTTCTTCATTAGTTGAGGCCATTTGTTCCACTCGGGAGTTACTTGTTTGCATGGAAGACAAGAAGAGGAAGGGGAAGTAAATGTATCACAATTATACTTTCTAATGTATGGATTTATTTTTTATCCAATTGATTTATCCATGCATTTTTAAAATAATAATAATAATAATAATTACAAAATATTAAAATATTAAAATAAAAAATAATTGTATTAAGAAACTTTTGAGTAGGCAAACTTTATAATATTATATAAAATGTAAAATATTAAAATGTTATGCAAACTTTATAATAATTTAAAGCAAGACTTTATATTTTAATTAAAATTTAAAAATCAATTTTTAATAATTGTATTAAGAAACTTTTGATATACACATTTTTTTTCCTCGTGGTTGTGAACTATTTCACATCTTTATTAATATATTATTTTAAAATATAGTAGTTAAAATTTACAATATGATTAAGAAAAAGGAAAAAGAGAGAGAAATAATTAAAAATAATAATAATATTGTCTTACCAGGCTCAGCTGAAAATTCAACCATCGAAATTGAATTTCTTGGCTGACCTGCCAAACACGGGGGGAGAAACAATAAAAACGACAGACACCCACATGTGAGAAAACTAATTTACATTAATTTAGAGAGAAAACGACATCGTTTTTGTTGTCTAGGTGTTTGGTCTGGCCGGTTCAAAATCCGAAACTGTTGGAATCGTGCCGTCAAGGCGTCGAGGGGGGACGGAACGAAACGAAACGTTTCTGACAAATTTCTATGAAAATGTTTTTGAGGGAAAACGATGGGAATTTGTCTTAACCGATGAAAAGCCGCCTTCGGAGATTTTGCAGCCTCACCCATGTGCCCTCACTTTTTTAGAAAAATCTGTATTTAAAATATCTAAGACATGGAGGGCCCTATGTTTTTAGGGATAGTGAAAATATATATTTCAAATTTATTAATAATTTAAGATTAAAGAATTTTAATATTTATTTAAAAATATCATTTCCCAATAATATATTATAACTTTGCAACTTAAAATATCACTGAATTTAAACAATCCAAACAAATTAATTGAGGGAATTTTAATATAACGATATGATTATTTTCTACAGAAATCCAGTAGTTTTGAATTTTGAGAATTTAAAATATTATATAAATAAGTAAATGTATTATAATAAATAGAGCACACATCGTCTCACCATATAAATAAATTTCAAGACATTTAGAAAAAAATGTATGCTAAAATAAATAAGTATAACCAATAGAAATAAAAAAATTAAATTTTAGATTTCACTTGTATTCATTAAATTAGAAGAATAAATAAATAGTTGTAAATAGAAATTTTCTTCAATTAGGCATTGGCTGTTCAAAAATGCTCGTATTCTGAAAATAAAAGAAATCTATATAAAAAAATTGTAAGAATCTCAATTAATCTATTAATTTAAAAAGAAAAATTAATAAATCAATTGAAAATATAAAAAAGAAATAAGTAAAAGAAAGAGTACATATCTATGTTAGAAAATTAGTTTTCTTCCGTTGCCCTATAAATTAAAATTTTAAAGATATAAATAAATTTGAATCTTTTTTTTTCAAATTTTTACGGGTAAATTCTTTTCTAAATATTTTACGAAGATAAATTATATATTTTAAAAAAACATATTGTAATTTTTTGAAAGGTAAACACTATTTAATATTATAATTTTAAAATTTTACGAGAAGCATCCTACGCAAACCCTCCTTTCTGCCACTGGCGTATGGTCTATTAATGTGGTGATTGATGGATATATGGTCTATTAACGTGGTGATTGATGGATAATACAACGGGGTCTAAGGTCCTCATGTGATCAAAGTGTATTCAGAAGTTATTTTAGATCCTCCTTGGAAGATATTTCCCCTCTATATACCGCAAGTTATTATTATTATTTTTTCTGTCTTTTATTTTCCTCCGATTCTCCGTTTCCATCGGAGAAATACAAAAGGAAGATGTAAATAAAAAATAGATGACTTAAATGGGGAATGCCTTGTAAGAAGTGCATATGAACAATCGTTGATACGTAAATTTTTTAATTAAATTTTAAATTTAAAATTAAAAAAAAAATTATATTAAAAAAATTATTTCTTAAATAGGATTCAAATACTCAAATTATTTTAGTTAAAATATATCTTAAGATATCGAGAATAGGTAAAAAATATCCCGTAAGGATTATCTCTTAGAAATAATTTTTGAATACGTTTTGATCGTTTTTAAAAAAAATAGTTTAATGATCATAATCTTTTTTTTAATCCTGGAATTCAATATTCAAATTTTTATGTATTAAAAACAAAGTACACTTTAATCACACGCGGGCCAGAGACCAACCAATTCACTTTGCCTAAAAGTCATATCTCCGATTCATGGAGTTCCATGCTTATCATTCCTGCTCGTTTACTACTGTTATAGTGCCCCGGAAACAGTAATAATCTAGATCACGTGTATCACACGTGTCATAGAATGGGGACAAAAAGTGCCAGCAAAAGAGTAGGGTTGGATTAGGATCGCATCCATGTCCAACTGGCTTTTATTTTTTTTTTTTTTTTCTTTTCAAAGAGAGATGCGATGTCATGTTCTCATTAAAATATAGAAAAATATTAGGGAAAAAAAGTCAACGAAATCAATGGTCAACATGCCTACAGCTGGGATATCATAAGATTGGCCCCACCTAATCAATGCTTATGTGATGCCAATGGGTGGAGGGGATCATGGAGATTTTCTTTTTGGATTTCAATGTGACAAATAATAACATGGTGGAGGTGTAATCATGATTTTTTAAAAAAATTTAAGGGGATGGTTTGGGAGTAACAAAGATAGAGAGAGAGAGAGAGAGTTCCCACTTTGGGAAGAAAAATCCAAAAAAAAAAAAAAGAAAGCCAAGGCTTAACCGACTTATGTGAGATTTTAAACATAAATAATTTATTTTTTTAATGAAAAAGCTCTCCTTCTATTTACAAATTATTCTTTTTACAATTTTTTTATTTTAATTAAAAATTATTATAGGCAGAATAAAATAAAATAAAATAAAATAAATATCAATTGAGATAATTAAATTAACTTTAAAATTTCCAAAATAGCATCTTATGGTCATTTCATTGGCCGGCTTTAATTTTTATTTTATGAAAATGCTTTAATTTTTATTTTATAAAAATGCTTTGATTGTTTAGAAGACACTTGAAACATGTTCTATGTATTGGTCAAGCAAAAAAAATAAAAAATAAATTGATTGAACAAAAGATGCAGGGTAAATAATATAAACGTATTTAGGGGGCGTTTGGTTTGTACTTAAGAGTTGAAATCGGAATCAAAATAAAAAATCTTAGAAATTAAAATCATAATCGAAATCTAATACCCCTTATTTTGTTTAAATTTTGAAATGAATTTGATTACCAATATTTATACTTTATTTATATATCTTTCGGAATGAAAATTATATAATTATCAATTTTATCATTGATAAAAATATTTTTAAATTAATATTTTTAAAATTTTATTTTGTTTTGTAAAATTAAAACTATAATTATTATCTATTTTATTTTCTTTAATTTTATTTTATTTTTTAAAATGTTTTAAAACTGCCCTTTATAAAATTAATATTTTATTCTATTTTTAAAATTAAAACTAAAATTAAAATATTTTATGGAAGAACAAAAGGTGAGAAAAAATTTTTCTTCGGTTTCATATATAGATTTCAATCAAAATTCATCATTTTACTTAGATTTCACAAAAATCATAGATCAAATGTTTCGTACCCATACTTTGACTCATATTCCTTTAATCCAAACGATTTATATGGGTTTCAAATACTTTCTTGATTCCTATACTCATTAATAAAATACCATCTTAGAGTGGTCATTTGAAATATTTTAATACAATTTCTCTGAAATATATGTATTTTTTTAATAAACGAGAACCTAGCCTTTTATTTGAAACTCTTTTTTTTTTGCAAATAAGAGATTGGACTTTTATGATGGATGAGACTGATATATAAATATTCAGAATAATAAATTATACCAATATTTTTCTATATTTTAATTAAGAAAAGAAAGAGTTGGCAGTGCCACTAAGCTATTTTTTTTTACTTAATTGATCGATATTTAAAATTATATTCTGATTTATTTAATTTGAATTATTATTGGATTCTCTATAAAAGAGTACTCATAATATAATTCTTTTTATTCTCATAATTTAAATCCAAATTTTAATTAATAAAGTTAACGTCTTTTTTAGTTAACTCTTTGTCGGCGACATTAACCTACTTTTTAAAAACACGAAACTTGATATCTTTCGATTGTTTTCAATTAAAACCCCTTTCCCCCCGGGGGACCGTTTTCTTTCTTCTTTCAAAACTTTATCCAAGGGAAAAAGGCCGATGGACCTTCACAATCAAACACTTTTAACTATTTGAGAGGTGCATGTATTTTGAAATCAAGCAAAACAATTTAAGAGAGAAGAACCAAAAGCATAATTATCTTCTAATCTTGATGGGCGGTGTCCTTGACATGTTGGTCCATTGTTTCCTTTCCCACTCCAAAATTATTATGATGGACCACCTCTTACAAAATTTCAATTACAAAAAACACCCCCAATCTATGATGTTTTTGCCTTCCTACCCTTTTTTGATTTGTTGTGGCTTTATGGGGGATGGATAGTCCACTGTATGTTATCTATTTACAGAAAACACCTCACTCCGTTTGTAAAAGATTCGAGTTCGAGTCTCTCTATGTATAAAAAATAGAACCCTCTTAGATGCTTTGCTTAAGCGAGAAAACTTTAACAACTCATTACTTTGTAAAATTTTATTTTAATTTTTCTATTTTTAGTAATGATATAAAGAAAAAAATTATTTTAAAATTATGAGATATTTAGTTTTGAATTAATTTTGTATTCTACGAATCTTATTGTTGATGAATATCGATAGATATGATGGACGTTCCTTGATTTACTCAAATATCCATATGCAAGCATAAGCTCATGCTCTCTCTCTCTCTCTCTCACACACACAGACACACACATCTTCAAGTAGGCCCAAGGAAGAGGGTTGACACTGCGCATTCATTTTATTCTTGTATTTTAGTATCATGCCATATGAGTTTGGGAAGATGATCGAAACAAGTTAAACAGAAAAAATTGAAATTTGCTTAGATCCCTAAACAACAAAATTGCGTGCAGTTGGGACCTCATTGTGCCATTGCAGGGTCCAGGAAGACCAACACACGAACACAGGGCCAGATCCAATCGATTATAGATGGGTTATAATTTATTGGGATTTCACGGGTCAAAGTAATGGTCTCTGAGTAAATTTCCACCCAATACTCCAAACTCGACCTCAAGGTGAAACCTGTATCGCCACTCGCAATTGACTTTTGTTAATGAACATGATGTCCCAGTCCAAGCGTAACCTAGGACTACTGAACTTCCCAGTTTGATCTGGGCCTGCGCCGGTGTAAAGCAACAATGATATCTAGAAACCTAATTAATATGATTCGAATAACTGTGAAACTCAATTTAGAGGATCAATTCTCTAAACGCCTGTTTTTCTATTGCCAATACTTGAATTTTTTCTGACAGCTATGCAAAACGAGTTAGAGAGAATTGTAAATAAGTCGAGCCAAAATGAGGCTAATTTTACAAAAAGAGTAAAAAATGTGCTTGTACTCAATTTATTTAGTTAAATGAACGAATTTTTAAAAAACCATACCACATATATGATCAGCAAAAGGATTCTACTACTCAATTTTCCATTTATTTTTTTTATCATTTTATATTTTTGAAAAATTTGTGGGTTTTTTTTTCCTCGGTTTTCAATTTTGGGGTTGACTTTGATTTAATAGCCCAAGGATTTCTAGATTTAAGATTGGGTTTTTTGTTGAGCTTTTGTGATGTGATTATGCAAGGAATGACCGATTTTTATGGTGTAAGTTAAAGATAAGTGGATTCAAGATTGAAATGAATACAAATAACTGATCGACGTAAGGGGAATATAATCTGCTATTTAGACAATTCAATTAATCTCGAGCATGACAAACCAACTCACAGAACAACATACTTAGATTGAGATACAAATCGGAGTGCTTATAAATTTGAATTACTAATCTACTAATATAGATTAAAAAGACATGATTACACTAGAACAAATAATCATAAATTTCTCACAAAAAATTCAATTAATGATTAATTAATGAATCTAAATTGCTTGCAACACGACAAGTATTGGCCTATTTATAGGTTAGAATTTGTCCTTGAATGACAACCTAAATTTGTCAAATTCTTGTCTTGATTTTTGACAACAATTTAGACAAGCAAGTTAAGATCAAGCAAGATGATATTTTTTCTAAATAAATCAAATCATTTTACTCAACTAAGGAAACTAATCATGAAAGATAACTTAGTTAGGGTCAAACAAGATGATATTTTTTTTAAACAAAATAAATCATCTTACACAACAAATAAAACTATAAAAAAGAAAACTAGACAAGAAAGACAACTAATAAAAATCTGTTACAAATAAACCACAAAATCTGTTAAAAACATATCTTTACTAATTCTTTGCTTCTCTCCACATCATCCCTCTAGTTTGGGTGTTCTTGGCTTGGGATGAGCATCATTAAGGTTTCATCTACTTCTTTCATTTGAACTTTTGTTTTTTTGTACAAATAGATTATTAAATTGAACTCTAATTGTATTTTGGAATCTCTGATTCTTTCATGTGTCATTGGACTTGCTTCTTCTCCCAAGTTCAAATCTCTTTCCAATTAAGTTGGGTCATTTAGAGTGTCGGAATTGCCCTCCTTTCCTTAATCTTTTTTATTTTTTTATTGTTTATGTAGAATTACAAAAATTATGAAAATACATATATTTATAAAGGTTCGAACACCATATATTGGAGAAGATACTCAAGCAAGAATTGTTTACCGCTCGGATGTCCCTAAAGGACTTTTCCTGGTCATTTTGTATTCTCAGGTTGCATAAAGAAGAGGAAAAAACATAGAGGAGAGATGTTCGCACTATTTTATGAGTCTGGCCAGGCAAAATGTCAATAATGATCTTTAGAGTTTATCAAAAGCTATAGCATTGTGGTCTAACTATATTATGCAAAATCTTGGCAGAGTTGGATTGAGGGGATATCTCTACCTGAGCTATTAAAATGGTCACTTTCTTAATTGTAATGCAGCCATAAGGATAGATAAGTTGGGATTGGAGTGGTTTGCTAGGCCATTGATAGCTGGAAAGCTTTGATCGAAGGGTCCAATTGGCTATTCAACGTGGGTGTCCAGACGTCGTGCAAATTGAATACCATGACTGCCTTTGGTGCTAGCTCTCAATGAATCTAGAGCTATAGCCCTCGATGTAAAATCTTTATCAGCTGGTGTTAGGAAGGCTGCAAAGATGGTAGCCTATGCTCTCAGCAAGTTAACGTTTTAGTCTCTCTGTCATCAAATGAGGTCTTTTATTGTTGATGAATACTCATGGAAGATATTGGATTGATGTTCTTCATTTATTCTGAAAGATCTATATGCAAGCATACACTCATCATCATCTCTCTCTCTCTCTCTCTCTCTCTCTCTCTTACACACACACATCTTCAAGTAGGCCCAAGGAAGAGGGTAGACGCTGTAGTTCCATTTGATTCTTGTATTTTAGTAGTATGCCAGTGAGTTTGGAAAGATGATTGACACAGTTAAACAACAAAAGGTTTGCTCAGAAACCCAAACAACAAAAGTGGGTGCCTGCAAGTTGCAGCATCATTTTGCCCTTTGAAGGGTTCAGGAAAACCTTATTGGTATGTGATGGATCAAAATAAAGTTCTCAAAGTATATCTAGGGCAATAGCATGACGAACTCTATAGTTCAAAAGGGTAAAACCTGGCGATGTCAAATTGCAACCGGTAAGAACTATGAAGATTAATAAAAGTTACCTTTACACGAGCCCCCAAGTCGCGACATTACGTTGTGATCAGATCGTTTAGTCTAAAATGTAATTTAAATAGAGTCGTGTCACAAAAGATTTACAAACCCAGTTAAAAGAAATTTGGGACTGTACTTAATCAAGGGATGGTGTTGGTGACGCCGAGGTATCTGCGTGCAGATGGTAGGCCCACCACCCTATACTCACCCTCGACGTGGCGAGATACTTGTTTCTCCAGAGTACCAAAGCAAACACATGTTTATGAACATAATATCCTTGTATAATCAACGAAATAGGTCTCATGTAAATGTTTAACGAGTATGAATTCAAAAAAAATGAAAATATCCCGGGAAACCCCTTAGGATTACTGAAATGCCCAGTTCGATATGGACCTGGGCTGGTGTAAAGCAGCATATATGTAGTGAGGGCCTAGATTGGACAGACTAGGACCAAACATGGCGGTTCCCTTCTTAGAATGGGCTCACCCCTGGCGGCCTGTTTGGGCCTCCAAAAGACCTTCACAAATGTTATTCGTTTTGACTCATTCTGTGTTATGATAAACCAAATCATAAGGTGCTCACAAACTACTAGTTCATTGTAACAACCCAAGCTGAACTTTGAAGCTAATGGCTACCGGGTTGTGTGCAGTTAGTTCTCAAGTCAGTTGGCCGACTGAATTGTAACCGAAGTTGTTGAGTTGTTAGATAGTTTGGGATTACTTCAAGGAATGTATAAATACATGTAAAATGATTAGCAACAATATAGATGATGAACGAAAAGAGTTCTTCTTCCTCCTATGCTCTCTGTTCTCGGTTTCTCTCCCTTTCCCTCTGTTCTATCTTCTCTCTCTCTCTAACCCCTCTCTCTCTAGCTCCTCTCTCAATCTTTCTCTCTTTCTTCTCCCCCCAACTCGGTCCTTTCAACCACCATCAAGATCCGTGATAAACATCATATGCCATTGTGAATCTTAATCTCCTTGCCTTTGCATTTTCCATACTCTGTTTTTACTCCCAACTCCCAACATGCTCTGTATTTGTGTTCCCTTTCACCTTTAAAACCCAACGTGTTTTAGTGTTGAAGAGGCGGATAGGATTGTGACATTAATTTTATTTTGGGTACTGATATTCATATGCCCAGTTATATTCTTATTGATGCCATGTTTGCATAATAAAACTTACTCAAATATTAGTATTGCCATTTTTTTTTTATTTTTTATTTTTGGACAAAACAAACAGTTCAGCAGCAAGAGGATCCAAACATGTGAAGACGACAATAATGAGAACTTTAATCAAGAGCATATTTAAACTATCTATAAAGTTTACCACATTTGCTCTATACCCAACTAGTAGTAGAAAAGAGAAAAAGAAAACAAAAGGCTAAATACTAAGTTGTCACTGCCTACACGGGGGTGGGGAAACAAAGGGGAAATAAAGGGCGAAATGAAGAGAGGGGGGGGGGGGGGGGGAGATTTGAGCTCTATAAAAGGGGAAATGGAAAAAGAGAAGAGGCAAGTAGCAATCTAAACACAATTTTAACTGCCTACGAAAAGGAGACGACAAAAAAGGGGAGAAAGAAGTTATGATTTCTATAATTTTTGAGAACTGCAGACTACCAAATACTATGCTCTTTCAAAATTTTTTCCTGTATCCTCAGCTTTGTTTGTCAGAAGACATTGGAGACTATTGCCCAAATGCTGATTCATTTACAGGTATGGCATAGGCCGCTGGATATCTCTGTATATGGAACTTATGACTTCATCAGTTCTCTTTCCAAAGACTGATCTCTCCGTATAACTGGAGCTAGATCCCACCATATAACAGGCCCCAAGCAAAAACCTGAAATTTCACTAGCTGTTCTTTTTGCCTGCATAGCCAGAAGGAAATCTTTACTCGTCACCATCTTGACACCAATTAGGCTGCCGTACAAAAAATGCCTAACAAATGCAAAACGTGCATATTATATATGAGTACTTCTTTTCTTCTCTCTCTCTCTCTCTCTCTCTCGTGCCAAGCAATGAAGTGCAAAGAGCTACCAGCATTTGCTATCCTGTTTGCGCATTAGCAGGAGGGCCATATGAATGTATTTACTATGAATTCTGTCCAATTTTATATGACGACAAGTACATTATTATATAGTAGACTTAATAATAGCATGGTAGCATTGACCCCTTTGTACAGATCACTTTCTATTAATATACTCCTAGTGACCTACCTTGGTTCAAACAGACAAGGTGATAATGGATGATAAGATACTAGTTCAAAACATAAGTCTCACTATTCATTCTTATTCAAACTGTGCATTTTACTCCTAAAACCCTTTGTGGGATACTGATTTTAAAAAATCATGCAAGTCCAATGAAATATGAGAAAAGGGAGCTCAACAAAGTCATGTGCAAACTAAAACATAAGACTACTTGCAAACTAAAACATAAGACTACTTTTGAACTTCACCTCTTTGAAACCATGACCGACGGACTGCCTGGCGTATGTGGCGCTCATGTCTCTCTAATAGTTCATCAACTTTGTGTGATTGTGATAACAAGGGTCCAGAAAATTCAACCTTCTCTCCATCATCCTTATAGGCCTGATACCAAGAAAAGAATTTCTAATCCAGTGGCAGAAAAGTTTAAGCAAAATGTCATAAGATCAAAAACTTGGGAAGACTAATCACAAGCTTCCAATGAAATATGAGAGGCCTTTAATAATGAAAGGGGGGGGGGGGGGGACAAAAACATGTTTCCAATCAGGAAGCCTTTGAGTAATATTACTCAAATTGTGACTTTCCTACAAAAGAATGTCACTTTGTTTGTCCACATTTAATCATAATAAAAAATTTCACACTTGGTTCAGAACCAAACCTGGAGATAAAGAAAAGAAATCAAAAAATTAGAACTCCAATTTGTTAACATAATAGGAAAGAGATTACTCACATATAAGTTGATTGCAACCAAGTTATCATTGTTTGGACTAAACAGTTCAGAAGTGAACATAATACCCCAATCATAACAGAATAAGCCAATAATTACTTGTCCTAAAAATTTCAAACTTACCAACTGGTTTCTCTTGACCAACATCTCCCCCTGTTGATAGAGTGCTAAAGACAGTTCCTGTGAATGATACTCATCAGAAGCATCAAAGGAACCTGGACGCTCAAAGTGGCCCCATTGCTTTTGTATTGCACGTCTAGCAAGCTCATATGAATCGTGGCCTCTGCAGTGGGTGCGAGCCGTTTGTAATGCATTTCCACTTTCGTGTTTCATTGAATTACCACTACTCCTAGCTTGTGTTGCCAATGAAGAATCTAAATCATTTACAAGACTTCTTGAACTAGACCTAGTACGAACATCATCTTTTCGCCTTCTAGCCCATGCAAAACCACTTGATGCAGAAACTTGAAAAGGGCCCGAAAAGGGAATGTCGCCTTGAGATGTATTCTTTCCATGACAAGTATCCTCCAGATTTTCAAATGATGGCTTTCGTGCCGCTCTATTTAGCTTCAGCTCTTCTTTAGAAAGGCGCGCAGTAATTTTATGAGAACCTTGTCTCTGGGTTGGCAAGTCCTGCATAACGTGAAGGTAAGACCAATAAGAACTAGCATCGTTGGCAACTTGATTCATGTGACACAGGTGCATTGCACCCAGAATTATAGTAAATGCAGGGTGTGTGTGTGTGTGAGAGAGAGAGAGAGAGAGAGAGAGAGAGAGAGACCTCAGTTGGTACCAGTTTACTAGTTCCATTAAGCTTTCGTGCTGGTTTTCTAGCAATCTCAATATCCCGCACTCTTCCGTGAGTCCTCTTCCTGGCAGGGAAAACGAACCAGTGATGTTTTATGTAAGTCTACTGTGAGCATACACAGGTTAATACCAGTTGGTCACGCAAGAGATCGCACAGACAATGTCCAATCCTTTCAATGGCAAGTGCATCAATAAGTTTGAACTGTAACTCTACTCATTTAAGAAAATCAAAATAACCAAAATGAGAAACCTTACCTCCTCGCGTCCTCGCGATTTTTGGCATCAATCTCTTTGTTAGGTGTGTATTTGGGCAAACTTGATGGATCACATGCATAAGGCTTTGTTTTGAAATACTGAGGACAATATAAATTAAATAATAGCATCAGAATAGTCCTAATGAGAAAACAATAAAAATTCTAATATCAATGCTCTGAGTTGAGAAACCACACTACGAACAATCCAGGTTGGAGAAATTCACACAGATTTAGCTTAGAGATCTGGTAACTTGTCAATAAAATGATTCCTGTTGAATAAGATTTCTAGCAGATATTAGGTAAAAGCACACTTTGATGGTTAGGTATGCATTTAGGACCTCATAAGCATACCTAAGAGTGAGCTTTATATCTTCATGAGCATATAACAGCTGTTTAAAGTATGTACCTCTGAGGCAAGAGCTGAAGAAGCAGTCCCACGCCTGTATGGTTCTACGGAAAGTAGAGTTTCTATAAGCTTCACAGCAGGTGATGGGATCCCCTTAAAGGTTTCCCAGAGGCAACTTTCATAGGGCTGTTGTGGTTTGAATAGAGTTGCGTGAGGAAGCTTAGACTTCTTCCAATAGTCCTCAGGAGGGGACCCACAAAGCTTGAAGATTTTGTGTAACTGTTCAACCTGCAAGTGAAATGATGACACTTCTTTTAGGACTTCAATGCTGAAAATCAAATGAATTCAGGAGCGTAATTGCAATTATGGACTTCCGCAGTGCCCCTCTTACAGAAAATGTGCAAATACTATGCTTATGTGTCATAAATCGATATAATAGGACAGAAAAAAGAATAATTAACTGGACTTCTAGCAGAGGCCTTGCTTTTTGCTGCCCTTCATGAGAAACAGCATCAGGGTTTGATTGCTATCATATAAAAAAGGCCATTTCAAGGGCAGCTCTGACTTCTTGTTATTCGGTTCTCTCTCTCTCTCTCTCCCTGAGAAAAACTTATGGTTATTTAGTTGATTATCCTGGAGCTTGTCATATAATTAATTTCCATTGATGGCAGTTTTGAAGTTCCATTCTTAGAAGTGAAATCATGGCTTCTTACTGATTTCACCTAACACTACTCGTTTCTCAGCACGGATCTACTTGGATTGATAAAAGTAATGTTCCAGATATCGTGATTCTTTACTGTACATTAATATTCAAGCTCATTACTTTGTACTCACTCTAAGTTAGTCTATGAAAATAGGATTCGCATAGCCACTTCGAATATAGGATCCTTGACCCGCAAATTAGGAGAGATAGAAGAGACAATGAATAGACAAAAAATTCATATATTGTGTCTTCAAGAAACTAAGTGAATGGGGAGAAGGCTAAAGTAGTAGAACCCTATGGTCAAAAGTCTTGGTATACAGGTAAAGACAGAACTAAAAATGAGATAGGAATAATTATACATAAGGATTTATTAGAGAATGTAATAGAGATAAGAAGAAAGGGAGATAGGATTATACTTGTCAGGTTAGTAGATGGAGACAACATAATTAATATAATTAGCGTATATGCGTTTCAAGTAAGTATAGATGCAATTAGTAAAAAACAATTTTGCGAAGATTTAGATGAATTTATACAAGTCATACATGGTACAGAAAAACTATTTATAAGAGAAGATCTAAATGGACATGTAGACGAGAGGAATAAAGGATTCAAAACCGTACATGAAAACTTTGGATTTTGTTATAGGAATGAGGCGGGAGGTACCATTTTAGAGTTTGACACAGCATTCGATTTGATACTTGTAAACACATTTTTTAGGAAAAAAGAATCGCACTTAGTTACATATAGAAGTGGATCTAATACTAGTCAAATAGATTTCTTTCTCATTAGGAAATGTGATAGAATGACTTGTAAGGATACAAAATTATACTAGGGGAGAGTGTGGCAACTCAACATAGACCCCTAGTTTTAGATATACATGTGTCTAAAAGGTAAAAGAAATATCGCCCATGTATGGAGCCAAGAATTAAGTGGTGGAATCTAAAACGAGAAAATGTGACGACTTTTAGAGATAAATTAATTCAAGCGACAAATTGGTCTATTAATGATGATTCGGAAATAATGTGAAAAGAGATATCTACCAATATTATGAGCATAGGTAGAAAAGTTCTTGGTGTATCTAAGGGTCAGGTCCCAATAGGCAAAGAATCATGGTGGTGGAATGAAAAAATTCAAATGACTATCCGTACTAAACGAGAGTGTTATAGGAATTTTAAAGGTAATAGTAGTAGCGATACATATGACAAATACAAAAACGCAAAAAAAGAGGTGAAAAAGATTATTTGAGAGTCAAAGAGCAATGTTTATAATGAACTATACAAAAGATTGGAGACTAAAGACGAAGAGAGAGAAATCTATAGAATTGCCAAACTAAGAGAGAAAGAGTAAAGATCGAAATAGTGTTAGGTGCATTAAGAGTGGAACCAATAATATACTTGTAAAGGATGAGGGTATCAGAAAGCGTTGGTGTGAGTATTTTGACGATCTCTTTAATGTTAAGAGTACAACAGATATAAGAAACATCAAGATACCTGTAGAAGAGATTAATAGAGATTTTAAACGTAAAATTCATCCTTATGAAGTGAAAAAGGCTTTAAAGAGAATGAAAAATAATAAAGCTATAGGACTTGATGGCATTTCTATAGAAATGTAGAAATGTTTGGGTGAATTTGGTATAAAAGTATTAACGAATATTTTCAATAAAATTTGGCAAATTAAGAGAATGCCGCAAATATAGAGGAAGAGTGTAATTGTACTGTTATATAAGAATAAAGAGACATACATGATTGCTCCAATTAGAGAGAAATTAAACTTATGAGTCATACCATGAAATTATGAGAAAGAATAATAGAGCATAGATTGAGATTTGAGATAAATGTATCTCAAAATCAATTTGGATTTATGTCAGGCAAATCCACCACGGAAGCAATCCACCTATTAAAATAATTGATGGAGACATATAAAGTACAGAAGAAAAACCTACATATGGTATTTATTGACCTAGAAAAAGCATATGATAGGATCCTTAGAGACTTATTGTGGTGGGCGTTGATGAAGAAATGGATATTTTTGAGATACATCAATCTAATTAGAGATATGTATGAAAGAGCTATAACCGGCGTAAGAACTTGCGAGGGTTTGAGCGATAGTTTTCCCATTAATATCGGGCTTCACCAAGGTTTGGCATTAAGCCCCCTCCTCTTTGCAATAGTAATAAACGAGAAAACAAAAAATATCTAAAATGAAATACTGTGATATATGTTTTTTGCTGATGATATAATACTAGTTGATGAAACTAAGGAAAGTGTTAATGCTAAACTAGAGCTATGAAGACTTACACTGGAATTCAAAGGGTTTAAATTGAGTAGATCAAAAATCGGATATATGAGATGTAGTTTTAGTAAAAGTTATCGGAATGTTGAAGAAACGATTAGATTAGATAGGCAAGATATACCCAAAAGTAAACGATTTAGATATTTAGATTCCATAATTCAAAACGGTGACAACATAGATGGGGATGTGAACCATAGGATTCAAGCGGGTTGGATGAAATGAAGAAAAGCATCCAAAATCCTTTGCGATCGCACAATGCAATTGCATTTGAAGAGAAAGTTTTGTAGAACAGCGATTAGGCCCACACTATTGTATGGTACTGAGTATTGAACTATTAAACAACAACAAGAATAAAAGATGGTTGTAACAGAAATAAGGATATTTAGGTGGATGTGTGAAAAAACTAGAAGAGATAGAATTAGAAATGAAGAGATTTGTAACAAGTTGGAAATTAGTTTAATTGTGGATAACATGCGAAAGTGCCGTTTGAGATGGTTCAGGTATGTGCAAAGAATACCCAAAGATGCACCTGTTAGGAGAATCGAGAACTTAAATATATGAGATTTAGTAAAACGTAGAGATAGACCGTTAAAAGCGTGGAAGCAAATTATTCGTAAAGATATGAAAATTAAGGGTTTAGAAGAGGAAATGATCTTAGATAGGAATGGACGGCGTAGAAGAATCCGCACAAATTAAACTAATATATTTTAGATATTTATCTATTGATTTATTTACTTACTTTTCTTTTTCTTTTCTTTTATTTTTATTTCATTATATATATATATATATATATATATATATTTATTTAATTTTTCTTCTTTCAATCTTTTTCAAATTTTTCTTAAATGGTCGATTCTAAATATTGAGATTAAGGTCCAGTTTGTTATTGTTGTTTACTTAGTACTCACTCTTCTATCAAAATAATCAACAAAAACTCTAGCGGAAGAATGAGTAAACACACAAAAAAACTGAAAAGAGGCCTTTGAGATTCATACTGCCCTAGTAAGAAGTCCTTAAACCTTAAGTAGACACATTTCTATTAAGCACTTCAACATCATGATAGAAGATCCCCCCCCCCTAAGAAGTGCAAGTTCTCTCTCCCAAGATTTTCAAAATGCAAACAACTTATTTATTCCTCTTCCGAAATTGCTGATTTTCTTAAAACACCATTCTCTCTCTATCATTGCAATTATTTTCATTTTTCTTCCACATTTTGCAGTTGATGGTGCACTAAAAGGTTATGATGGACTTGTAAAAGCTCAAACTGTTATGAGTTGCTTACCTCTGTCCTTCCTTGGAGGATTGGTTTCCTGATGAGAAGTTCCGCAAATACACAACCAATACTCCAAAGATCTACAGATACCCCATAATCTGTGGAGCCCAGTAATAGCTCAGGAGGACGATACCATAATGTAACCACACGACTTGTGAGAGGTTGCCTGTTATTAGAATTACAGAAGTTTGCTAATCCGAAGTCAGCCACCTTCAGAATTCCTTCATTATTTACCAGCAGATTCGATCCTTTGATATCCCGATGCATGACCCCCCTTGTATGGCAATGATCAAGAGCAGAAAGAAGTTGTTTCATGTAGCATTTAATCTACATGAGAAAGACAAGCTAGTTTCATCACTCATCTCTGCAACACTTTGGCAGCTTAACTACATATTAGTATTTTTCTCCAGGAAGTGTAATAATATACAAATTCTGAACGTACCTGTGGTTCACTAAACTTGATGTCAGGACATGACAATAGTCCCATTAAATCATGTTCCATATACTCAAATACAAGGTATATGCTACATGACAGCTTGGACGTAATCAAGCCATCCAACTTTATGACATTTGGATGGTCAAGCCGACGCAGAATCAGAATTTCTCGTGCCATAAATCTAACACTTTCTGGCTCAAAATTGTCAAATCGAACCTTTTTAATGGCAACTATTCTTCCGGTTTCCAATTCTCGTGCACGAAAGACTGTGCTATAAGTGCCCTGTCCAATCTGTCAACACAACTATGAAATCAGCAAGATGAATATAGCAGTTCGATAATTCATCTTTATGTATCTTAAAATAAGGAAAATACCATCTCACTGTAGGACATTGTAGGTTTTCTAGTGTTAAGTATCGAAGATTTGAGGTATCATTGATACCACATCGGACCAACCTCTTTGCCCAAAAGAAAAATACAAAAAGTAGCTGTTGGAAAACAAAGACATTTTAACTATCATGATAAGTGCCAAATAGAGGTAGCTGAACACCAAAATACTTGGTCAAAGACGTTTTGAAAACAAATGTTGGTTTGCAACTTCAAGCAAACATCCTTGGCAATATCAGGAGTCAGGGCTGGCCAAGAAAAATGTAGAAGTATGTATATATACCACCTTCCATTCCCAAAGTAATAGATACATATATATATACATATATTTATGTATATGTGTGTATATATATGTATGTATAAAGGGTTCATCTGATGCACAAAGTGCTTCCCGGTTTAGTGCGGTGATATGGGGAGGGTGAACATATATGTATATATATGTATATATATATATATATATATATATATATATATATATATATATATGTATGTATGTATGTATATATATGTATATATATGTGTGTGTGCAATCTACAAGGGCATATATATATATACCACCTTCCAGGGCTATCCTATATGCATTCCAGAAGCACCAGAAGATCAATCGCAATCTACATATATTGTGTGCTCTTATTCATGGTGGAAGATTAGCATTTAACATCATAAACCATGCAAATGCATGAACAATAGCTGGTCAAGTTCAAGCAAGCATGAAAATTCTAAATTCAAAGTCCTTCCCGTAAATGCAAAATACATTAGGAAGATGAGTTCCGGCACAACAAAGAGTAGGAAAAATATAAATTAAGACCCGCGTGAACATTCCTAGCAAAGACTCACCTTTTTAAGCTCCGCCAAGTAACCATGACATGTTGACAGTTCAGGACAATTCATGCTGCAATGACCATACAGCCATATTTCTTCCTTCATTAACACCCCCCAGTCCCCCAAAAAAAATCTAACGACAGAAAAATGAAAGAGAGAAAATGCTCCACACATCATAAAACCCCATAATTCAGGTCATAATCAACACAAGAATGAGAGAAACACAAAAATATAAACAAAATGAAAGAATTCCCAATTTCATCACAAAAAATCCCAAAGACTTATAAAGAATTGAACAATAATCCTGTCTAATACCGGAACCCCATTGGACTAAAAATAATAATAATAAATAAATAAATGAAAAAACAAACATAAATCTGAGATATATATATCTAGAGAGAGAGAGAGAGAGAGAGAGAGAGAGAGAAACCTTTTCCAATTTCTCAAAAGCATCCGCCCTAAGAGGAATCCAACCGTGAATGGCTTCACCAGCAACAGCAGAAAGCCAAGCAGGCCAACCAGCAGCCACATGTTCACCTTCCACATACTTATTCAAATTCCCTAACCTAAAACTCAAACTCTCACCTCCTCCTCCACTAAACCTACACAACTCACTCAATTCATTCACATTCACATTCTCATTCTCATCTCTCTTCTTCTTTTCCTTCTTCTCAATTTCCACCACGTACCCATCTCTTTTCCGACCCGACCCGACAATCCCATTTTCCTTTAACGCACCAGAATGCACTATTGCAGGTGTAATCGACACCGCTTGCTTGGATGTCACACAACCCATGGAGCCCAAATTAACGAAATTTGTTCCGTTTTTCCCTTTGTTTTTGTTGAGAAAAATGAGGAACCCCCAATTGAGCCTAGGTATTTGAATCTGGGGTCAAATGGGTTCCTTCAACTGAAAAATCCGAGGTGGGTTTTCGTCAGAATTGAAAAGGGAAAAGAAAAACAGAGAAGGCAAAAACGGAGGGGTTTCTATGCAATGGCAAAAAATAGAAGATTCAGTTGCGATGTGTTGTGCGTACGTAATTGCGGTGATGTTTTTGACTTAGATATTTATTTGCTCTCTCTTTCTCTCTCTTATTAAGTTGTCCCCGCAATTTTCGCATATTATAGACAGAGAAACAGAGAGATTAGGTACAGTAGTCAGGGTCAATGCAGAGAGAATAAATTTGAAAAAGAGAAGTTAGCGTAATCAACGGGAAAGTGCAAAAAAAAAAAAAAAATATATATATATATATATATATATATATATATCCGGTATCTTGAGTTTTGCTGTGCCTTTGCCTTGGGGTCTGGGAGTTAAAATTCTGTGTTTTTGTTTGTAAGTGTAAAATTTTTTGGTTCCTTTCGTAAGACTCTGTGTTCAATTTATGCTCGTGTGTGTACGTTTGTAGTACCGTATACTCGACAACGAGAGAGAGAGATACGAAAACAATAAAAATAATATTATCAAACATTTTCATGCGCTGAAAAGGTCTTGTTCCGACTTAGGTGCATGTGTGTGGGACCTTCCTTCTGTGGTTTCCTTTTCTTTTGTGCCCATTTGATGAGATTAACCTCAGTTACGTATTTTCTGATATTTATTGCTTTTGGATGGGAAGCTATTATGTAAATACTTCATTTTTTCTTATTATATATATATATATATATATATATATATATCACTAACTGATGATAACTGATCTATTAAAATAAGATATTCATTTTTTATTAAATTTTAGATTTAAAACTTGAAAATAAAAAATATTATATTGAGAGAGTTATCTCTGATGCCCACCATAAAAGGTCAAATAAGATTAGTCAGAATTAACTCCAAATACCAATGATGGAACCAAATATATATACATAAAGTGTGGTTTTTTTCTTTTTCTTTTTTATTTTAAAGAAGCAACATGACTCCGCCGTGATAAGTTTTAAACTCGAATAAAGATGAAAAATTACGTTATATAATCAATTTATACTATATAATGACGATTCATATATTGTTGGTAAATATATCCATGAAGGCGCATTTTATCAAAGGTTTAAAACATTTTAAATTTGATTTTGGAGATAATGGATTAACTCCAATTATCCCCATAACTCTCACTAACTCTTATATATCTTTTCTCTCTACTCTAACGTGAACTGTGTGAATTAATTTGAGTTTTTGGATGAACAAAAGAATGTGTTCATTATTATCTAAAAGATAGAGAGAGATTGAAAGTTTTTGTGAAGTAGGAAAATGTCTTCTGTCATTGGATTCACCAGACTTTGGGTCGAGACGTCATGGATCTATAATGGCGATTTGATTTTGTGATCACTATCCCATCTAAGAATTTTGATAGAGGGATTTTGTAATTCTATTAATTTTTAAATACATATATATCGAGATATTTATAAAAAAATTCTGACTATTTAATTTTTATGATTTATCACATTTTTTATGCACGTGAATAAATCTAACATATATATTTTATTCTATTTAATTATTTTTATTGGCGGTGGTGTTGTTAAAAAGAAAGCATCTCGAAGGAAGATTGGATTTATAATGACTCATCATATTTATATAACACCTTGTGCTATAAAATTTTTATTAATTGTTAATAGCTCCACCCTAGTATGTATATTCAAATAGTTTTCTACAACTATTTAATATTTCTTTAAACTTTTAATATAAAAATATTACAAGTAAAAAAAGAAAATAAAATAGAGATAACTTGAGATTTCAGACTAATATATTTATACTTTATCGATTATATATCGAGGTTAATGAAGGTGAAAAGAAGAGGAAAATGAGTTTGATTTTAACTATATTAATTTAATGATTAGATGGTAAAAAGTTGGGGAGAGAAAAACAAAGACAGACATACAATCAGTGGGAAGACACCGAAAAGAAGATTTTTGAGTCGAAGACTTTGATATGGTTTTTGGTGAGAATCCCATACATACATACATACATACATACATACATCCATCCATCCATGCATTTATGCATGCATAAGAAAAAGAGAAATGAGAAGGCTTAAAGTCATGAGGGGGAGAGAAGTCGATTGAAGGAGGAAAGCAAAAGAAAAAGAGAAGACTGAGGGAAAAAGGGTAATCAAACTTTTATGCTTTTTCTTAGAATTTCGATACCCCAAAGATTATAAAATATAATCCTTTCTCATTTATCACTCTCCAATCAAACTGTTTCACCCATGCCATTACTATGGCCTACCCAATTGAGTCCTGGTGGGTCCTTAGGCTGCATCAAAAGATTGCCAAGGAAGGGTATCACTATGTTGATAAAAATTGCTCTCCTTACCCTTTTCATGCACTTTCTTGTGTCATCGTTTCCACAAGATACAACTCGTGTGTCAAGACCATAAAGTCCCATGGTAACCTTCAAATATATCATGTTTTAAAACTTTTAAAATAAAAATTAATAGATTTCATAAGGAAAAAAAAATATTAAAACTTTGTCCACTCAAAAGGCTATGTAGAGTATTTGATTCCTATCCCCCATGAATAGTTCAAGTGGTAGAATTTTCCCGTTTCTATCATTTTTTTTTATTTGATTTCGTTTGATTGTATTTTATTGTACGAAAAAAAGAGTATATGATTCATACCAAGGATAGTTAGTCTAATCGGAAATACACTATTTCTCTTAATCAAAACTCGAATTCGAATTCTGGAAATAAAAAGAACTACGTCAGAAGAACTTCTCTTGAGAATAGTCCAACAGCAATTTGAGTTGGATTAATCGGAATATAATTCTGGATAACGATCGATTTAAATACAAAAAAAAAAGTATGACTTGTGTCCTTTTAAAAATAATATATTTTAGAAAGATGAGAATAAATAGAGAGTGAAAAGATAAGAAAAAGTATATCTTCATATGCATGGAGTACTCAATTAGGAAAAATGGACATACCTTGGATGGTTGCATGAGTTGAAAATATTTCTAATCATTTCTCTCTCTTTCCCTTTTCTTTTTTTAATTTTTTTAAAGCTTTGCAATGGCTTTACGGAATTATTGCACCTTTGGGAGGATTTGGTAAATGATCTGTAAAACCCCTTTTGAGCATTGAGCATGTGCTACTGCTGTACTACTACCCATAACCCTCATATTTAGGTATAATTGCTGCCTCCCATGATCACATTCAGCATCTTTCTCATAGGCGCCAAGTGCCAACTGCACTCAATTGCACTCAATTCTCAACCCCAAACTAAATAATAACATTACCTAATAGCCACTTAAGTGACCTCTCAATCCACACTTTGGGCAAATCTTATTTATGGTCAACCCAATGTTTACAAAAATGTCTACGATCAAACCATACTTAATGATAAATTTTTTTTGTTGGAATGTTTTCTCTGAGATCGACATTTAGTTTTCAAATTTTTATGAAACACATATATTTTTATGATTTTTACGATTTTTATATATATAAATATACTTATAATATTCTCTCTTTCACACTGTTCAAATCCTTATACAAATTTGAAACTTACTATTTTAAAACATTAGTGAAACAGGTAATTACAATATTAATTATCATTTTCTAAATTTGTCAAATTAATATTTATGTAGCAAACAAGAACTAAGAAGCGTTTGGAGTCAAAAGCAATTAAATGGGTAGGCACAAGAATTGAATTGCATGAAATTTTTCTTGAAATAGGATTTCTTGTGGGCATCAAATCTACTTCTGGGACGTACATATGGTTAGGAAGAAGTGATTGATATGGTGGCATATCGTGAAGGTCCTGGGAAGTCTTATCAAACATATCGCAACCCAACCAAAACCAACAAAACCTACATATTAGATATAGAGAGAGAGAGAGAGAGAGAGAGAGAGAGAGAGAGAGAGAGAGAGAGAGGAGGGGGGTGGGTAAGGTCAAGGGTAGGTCAAGTGGGGTCCAACTTATCATTGTTCAACAGCTTCAATCCATAACACTTAGAAACCGTTTGGATGGAGAGAAATGAACAAAAAAGAAAGTGTGCAAAAAGAAATTCCTTTAGTTGGGAGTTAAATAAGGGCAGAAAAAGAAGTGATTTAGATGGATGAAAAAAAATAAAAATTATTAAAATATTTCCACCCAAAATTGAAATGAAATGGACAGAAACAACTTTGGTGGCAAAATAAATTTTTAATGTGACAATTCTGTCCTTATTATGTTAATACAAAATAAATTTTTCTTCAATATATCCCACTAAACCTTTTAATTCCTTCCCAATCAATCGAACAAAAATAAAAATTCAGTTAAATGGAATTTTAAGTAGCAATCAATTGAGTTCAAAAGACAGCTAACTGAATTAG